>BSYR01000057.1:6250000-7500000 GCA_030270665.1 Hibiscus trionum
CGGTGTTGGCCAAGCTCGAATTGTTTCCACTTTACTTGCGTCTACTGCCAACCCATCCTTGGACACCACATGACCAAGATACTCGATGGACTTTTACCCAAAAACACACTTCAACCTTTTTACCACAAACCCATGCTGTTGTAATGTCCTTAAAACCATCTTCATATGTTCCACATGAGAGGCCCAGTCGCGACTGTACACCAGAATGTCATCCAAGAATACGAGGACGAACTTGCGTAGAAAAGGCCAGAAGACATCATTCATGGTAGACTGGAATGTGGACGGTGCATTTGTTAAACCGAAGGTCATGACGCGGAACTCATAGTGACCGTCATGAGTCCGAAATGATATCTTATGCACATCGGCGGCTTGAACGCGTATCTGGTGATAACCTACCAGAAGGTCCAATTTAGAAAAAAATACTGAATCACCCAATTCATCAAAGAGTTCATCCGTTGTAGGAATCGAAAACTTATCCTTGATTGTTATTGCATTCAATGCCCGATAGTCCACGCAAAATCGCCATGAGCCATCCTTCTTCTTCACTAGCAGCACCGGAGAGGAAAATTGAATGTTGCTTGGTCGGATTAACTGGTTAACGAGCATTTGCTAAACCTGGCTCTCAATTTCCCCCTTTTGGAAATGCAGGTATCGATAGGGTCGCACACTCACTGGATTGGCATTGGGCATTAACGGAATGGAATGGTCCGTCAGTCTCAGAGGTGCCAGTCTTCTTGGGGGCTCAAACACATCTTCAAACTCCTTGAGCACACTCTGTAGGTCAATATGCTCCTGGCTCTTTGCAGACTCAGTTTCTTGCCCCAAATGCAGCTGATAAAAATAGGCCACAGACCCAGTCCCTTTTAAACGCCGTAACGTCTAGAGTTACACGGGTTGGGGGCCGATGTCTCGATTACCCTGCCATCGATGGCACATCTCACTTAGCGAAAATTCCAGTGTAAGGTTGGCGAAATCAAAGGTAATTGGTCCCAACGTTGCCAGCCAAGCTACACCCAATACCATCATTGTCCCCTCTGGAGGAAGGACATTAAAGTCTGTCGACACCACTGAATTTTGAACCTGAACCGGTAAGTTTTTGATACAACCTTCCGTGCGTAATTTCTTGCCATTACCCACCAAAACACGGAAGTTAGGCGTAGTCGTAACCTGAAGGCCCAAATGTCGTGCCACTCTCGATTGCACAAAATTGTGCGTGATGTCGCCATCAACCAAGATCTGAACAGCGCGACCCTACACATCGTCGGTAACCCGCAAGGTATTTGGGGTATAACAGCCTGTTAAAGCGTTGAGAGAGACAAGAGAATGTCCGCGAGGCTCCGGCACCTTCTCATCATCTTCAGAACTCTCGACGGGGCTATGAGGAGGAGCATCACCACTCGAATCATCCAACAAAAAAACTGTGGCTCTTTACAACGGTGGCCCATAACAAACTTGGCGTCACAATAGTAACAGAGCCCTTTTGCCCACCGCGCCTAAGCTTCTGCTGTTGAGAGTTTGCGAGGATGAAAAAAGTAGGGGTAGGAGGCTTGGGAATGAGATCAGCTGGTGGCTGGCGACCAGGTTGTTGAGAGGAACCCGGTGGCTGAAAAGATGGGCTAGTAGAGTTTGTTTTGGGCCCGAAACTCCGACCCAACAGCCGCTTCATCTCATTGAGTCGGGCTTCTTGAAAACGGGCTGTGGTCATGGTCTCTCCCAATGTTGTGACCCGTGCAGCTAGAAACTCATTTTGAATGTCCAAGCGGAGCCCCGAGATAAAACACTGGGTTAAAAAACTTCTAGTAGATTCGTCATCCTTAAAACGAGATCCTCAAATTGAGTCTGGTAATTCGCCACCGTTGAAACCTGTGAGAGTTTAGTAAGTTGGCCCTCTGGCGACTCCATTTCGGTGATCGAAAAACGCTTGCGAATGGCACCCACCAGATGGTCCCACCCCGCCAACTGACATTGACGCTGCATCCACCAGAACCATTTCCAGGCAACGCCGTCCATGTGGAATGACGATAACAGAGATTGTCGCCTGAAGGTCACTTAAGGTCTGATCGTGGCACGAAGAAGCATCTTGAAGAGTCTTAATGGCCTAAGAATTGTTCACCATGGTTGGGGAGGATTCAATGAAAGCACTTTAATGTTATGGATGAATTTACTGGAAACGAAAGTGGAGTTTAAAATTTTAGAGAATTTATCAATATTCAAAGTTTTTACATATCCCTTCTAAAAGAAACATATCCCTTATTTATTGTAACACCCCAATTTTGGGCTTAGAAGTTTTGGGTTTGGACCGGACCGGTCGGGTTGCGGTTCGAATATAAAAGGGTGATTTTAGGAAAGCCTAGTTCGGGTTGCAGTAAAAATATGGAAAAATGTCTTAAAATCCTCTTTTATTATATATAATAGAAAGGAGAAATCAATTTTACAAAATGAGGTTTGGAAGAGTGACATTTTGGGTTAGTGACCAAAATGTAATTTTTGAAAACTGGGTGACTGTTTTAAAAAGGATTGAAACTTTGAATCTTTAAGGAGCTATTTACCCAAAAGAGTTTCTCTAGATTTTTCTGAATATTAATCAATTTAATTAATGGTTTTTAATTAAGTGCAAAAGGAGGGAAAAGATATTTTGGCATTTTAACTAACTTTTCTCTAAATTTCCATTTTCTTTTCTCTCAACTTTTCTCTCAACCCAAACACATTTCTCCAGCAAAATTCTCTCTGATTTTGACAATTAAAGATTAGATTTCAATCCTCATTTGATCTCTAATCAATTCTACAACAAAACCTTAACATTTGCTTATTGGATTTTCAAGAATTGTGGTTCCAAAAAGGGAGAAACTCAAGTTTAGAGGTATGAACGTCCTTCTCCTCTAAATTCTCAGTTCTTTACTGAAATTCCCAAGTTCTCAATCCTTGATTTGTGTTTTATTAAAGGTTTTACAATTGTGTTCTTGATCTTGGCTTTAAAATGCAAGATTTGGTTAATTTGTGATGAAATTCGTATGAAATGGTTGGGTACTGTTTTGAGGTGTGTTTTTAATGTAAAATGGATGTATATTTGATGAGAAATTGAGGTTTAATCAATGCAATCCCGGATAGGTTGATTTTCCTAAGTTTTGTTTGAGTTTATGATGGTTTTTGGGGTGATCTTGATGTTCTGCTATAGCTGGAGGTATAAGGACGTGTTTAGATCATTTTGGATGTTAATTGATGTTTAAAAATGGTTAGAAGTGATGGATCTTGGCTGGGTTAAGTTTTGAAAGTGTTTGGAGGTGATTTCGGTTGTGTTTGGCAGCCGCAATGTTGGTTTTGCAAGGAGCAGCGAGTTTAGGTGTGTTGCTGGTGTTTTAATGCATTATGATGCATTAATCCTCTGTTGTTATGTGCTTGAAACAGGGGAGAATGATTCGTGAGCAATAGAGGAGGCGTTGAAGGTTTCAGATGCTTGGAAGGCTTGTTGTCTAGCCTTGTTTTGTGTATCGGTGAGTGAAGTTGGGTTTCAGCTTTAAAACCAAGGTTTGAAGGTTTTGGGAGCTTAGTTTAAGTCTAAACAACTTAGCTAAGCTCAAGAGTAAGTAAATGGTGTTTCTCTCTTGGTTGTGTTATGTATTGGTTTTTAAAGCACTTGTGATTGTTGGATGCAATGCATGTGATTTGCATGTTTTAAATTCTGTTTTGAAAGTATATTTTAGCATGGTTTAATGCTGGTTTTGAAAGCCATGTGTGAAGGATGCTCAAGGTAAGAGATCCTTGGTTTTGTACATTGGAATTGTGGAATTGATGCATAGTGTTGCATGTTGTTTAATGGCTTTGTGTAATGCTTCAAAAATAGTGGATTGATGATGGTAATTGGTGGTTTTGGCATTTCGGTTATGCTTGTAAAACAATGGATTGATATGGTAGATTGGTTATATTGGCAAGTGATGTATGTGGTTCTTGGTTACTTGAATCGGATATAGTTAGCCGACTATAGGATTGGGTGCACCGTGAATAAAGTCGCCTTGGATGTGGAGTGGTTGTGATTGTACCGGTAACTCCATCCAAGTACACTAACGAGATGGTTAAGAACACCATGGTGTTTAAAAGTCCATGGGTGGGTCTTGTGTTAAGGTCATATGGTGGTTAAAATTCCATATGAGGGTCTTGTATACATTAAGGTCATAATGGTGGTTAAAATTCCATTTGAATACCTTGTGTATGGTAAGATCACAATGGCGGTGTAAAGTCCATGTGTGGATCTTGTATGTCCCGTGATCTCGTTAGTGATGTTATACAACTACCAATGAGTGAATGTTAAGGTCATATGGTGTTTAAAAGTCCATATGAGGACCTTGTGTATGGTAAGGTCATAATGGTGGTTAAAATTCCATTTGAGGACCTTGTGAATGTTAAGGTCATATGGTGTTTAAAAGTCCATATGAGGACCTTGTGATTGGTAGTGTGTATGAAGCGTGGGGACAACACTTGTAATCCGCGTATCCGATTGTGTCTTGCGTTATGATGGTTTGTGAATTATCACTTGGAAGCCAATATAATGTTCTTGAATATGATGAAGCTTGAGATGCTTGAAATGATGCATGGTTGCATGAGAAGTGTGTAATGTTCTATGAATGCATGTTTACTTATTAGCTTGAACAAGAGTTTATTTTCTAATGAGAATGGTGCATGTGTGCATGAAATCTCTTAAGTGCATTGTAGTCTTGCGAAGACTTGTTTTTAAAGGCATGAAATGCAAATATTGATTTTGTGGTTCATATGTTGCGTTTGATTAATGCATGAGATAGATTGAATGAGTAAGTGGTTTTCAAAGGTTTCTTGCTTTGAAATGATTTTCAATGTATGAGAAAGGTATGATGTGAAGTGGAAGTGTTTTCCAAGGACTTTGTATTTAACTTTGCATATGATGTTCATGCATGGAATGGTTAAATTGATGGTTTTGCAAAGTTGTGCTTTGAAGTGAATTACTTAGCTTTTCTAAGCTAAGGGTTGGTTTTTCATGTTTGAGCAATGCATGATTTAAAGCATGTTGTTAAAAGGGGGTTTTCAAACATTGCTTTGGTTTATCAAATTGTGATGCTTTTAAAAGAGGTTTTATGACTCGCTGCATTGATGGTGTTTTGGTTTTGAGCATTCCTCACTAAGCATTATGTGCTTACGCTCCTTTTTGTCCATCAATGCAGATATTTGAAGTTGGGACAGCGAGAAGCAAGGGATTCAAGGAGAACTCCACTTGAGATGTATGTCTCGGTTAATAGCTATATATAATAAAGGCAATGGGGGGAGAATCTCTTATGTTGACGTTTAATGAGTTTGTGTATGTTGGACAAGTTTGGTTTATGATTTTGAACTATGTGGTTTAACGCTTGCAACGTTTGAATCTTCTTATTCTTAACTCGTTATGCTATGCTTCTTGTTTAAAAAGCATGATTGAGTGTTGGATGTGTTGAATGAGTTGGTGCACCTAGGGGTGGTTTTGTATCTAGATTTTGATGCAATTATGTTCCTTGAGTGTTGAATGACTTGCTGGTATATTTTGGTTGCTTTTGGAGCATGTTTGATGGAAGAATTGTGCTATAAACCAGCGAAATTTCTGCAATCTGGGCAGCCTGTTTCGGAACAGGAGGTACCGTATCGGAACGGAGGGCCTGAAATGGCCTAGGCGTTCCGAAACGGGTAGAACCGTTCCGGAACGGTTTTGCCACTGCCAGACCCTGTTTCGGAACTGGTTTCGGAACGGTCCCGCGTTTCGGAACGGATCGTCCCTGTTCCGAAACACCCGACCGTTGGGCACTGAAATTGATAGTTATATGTTTTGAAATCTTTGCGTTTTGGTCCTGAACTTTGTATATGCAATTGAATGAGTTTGAGATGTCCATTTGAGTTGAAATTTGACAGAGAAGCATGAAATATGACTAATTTCATAATGATAATTTAAAAGTGGATTAAGACCTTATAATTTTCAGAATTTACGTTTTGGTCCCTAAATTCATGATTTGTGCAATCGAGTCCCTAAACGTGTTCTGATTGCTGTGATCTTTGAACATGCTGTTGTTATGATCATATCTATGGTTAATGTGCATTTAGATAAGATTAAAAAGAAAAAAAAGGGTCGTTAATCAAGGTTGACTTTCGGGTTGACTTTGGTTTTCCCCGTGTAAACTTCTTAATTCGGGTCAATCGTCTAGGCCGGGTTAAGGGGGTTACATTTATAGCCTATTGACCCTCAGTGTAAAACAAAATCTGTTAACCCATTTGGTGTCCTTCTCTCTCGCTTCCCTCGACGCACTGTAACAGAAGAAACGTCTTCAGCAGGTGGGTCCTGGTTTGCCAGCTCAGTAACAGAATCAGGTGGCCTTCCTTCCTCATGACCATGCATAACATACTTTAGGTACATAATTTGACAAAAATGTATACTTTAAGTACCTAAATGAAAAAGGTTGGTATAATTTAAGTACTTACTTGTGATATAAGCCTTATGTTTATTTTCTTTTGGTGCTTTGAAGAACTCCTTCATATCTATTATGCATCTTCTTCTTTTTTGTAATTTACCCTTTTATTAATAAGTCCCTTTTATTAACAAGGGTTTCTTGAATAGCTCCTTCATACCATCTCCAATGAAGATCGACCCAAATTGACACATAAGATGATTCAGTTAAATATCTCTGTTGCATTGAATGTCATGGAGATGAAAAACTTGGACCCGGTCGTTATACAACACATTTTTTCAAAGTGTTGGCTAATCGACTAAGATTCCTTCCGAACCAACAATCAGTTGGTCTAGCGGTGGCTTGATGATGTGCTAGTAAGGACGGACGCATAACTTTATATTAGGGAGTTGAGCCTATAAAATTCTAGGAGAGGCGAACTTGGTTGAGAGGGTTATCCACTAAGTCCATCCCTGTGTGTTAGGTCCCATAAGTAAGGTAATGAGTTCAGAATCTGACGTTGTGAATGAAGAAACACTAAACCAGATTTGTTATACGGCGGTATTTTTTGCGGCGTTTCTGACACAAATGCCACCAATATTTCACTTATTACGGCGTTTGAAGGAGAAACGCCATAAAAAGGTAAAGTTTGCGGCGTTTCTAAATAAAATGCCGCGGTAGAGTGACAATAGTGGCGTTTTTTCTTGTAAACGCCGCAATAGGTTTCCGTTAGTGGCATTTTTTTTATAAACGCCGCCATAGTTTATGTTTAGTTTATGTTTTAACGACGTTTTATCTTTAAACGCCACAATAGGTTTGTTTTAGTGGCATTTTTTTATTTTAAACGCCGCGATAGGTTTGTTTTAGTGGCGTTTTTGTCACAAACGCCGCCATAGATTTTGATTTATTATCCCTCACCCTCCCAATCGCGTGAAAACCTGAAAATCCCCAAATATCGTGCTGAAAATCACTCTTGTTCGTTGTCGCCGTGCATCTCGTCATCTTCGCTCGTCGCCCTTCGCCGTCACTCCTTGCTGTCCACCGTTCCAGACGCATGAAAATCTATCGTGCCCCAAATTGATCATGCCCTAAATCTGAAATGTTTAGGTAACAACTTACACTCCAATCTCAGGTTGAAAAGAAGGGTTTCTATGTTCGATTTAATCTCTAGTTTGAGAATCAATTTGAGAATCAGTCAATTGATGCTTTTTTCCCCGAGCTGAGTAATTTGAAGGAAATGTACGAGGCAGAGAGGTTCAATATTTTGAATAAAATGACATGTTTTAATATTTATGGTGTTTGGAAATTAAAACTTGGTGGAATTTTTACTATATAATGTCATTTTTTCATCTTTTGGCATTAGTTATTCCCAGTAGAAACCACACTTTTATTTTTTCATTGGAAAGAAATGTTAGCAGCCTTGGAGATCGTTGTAACTAAATCTGTTAGCAAGTTGTTAGGAGCAGTTAGTTGGTTTTGTATGTAGCTTGTTAGTTGTGAATATTGTGTATAAATAAGAATGTAAACTGATAATTATTTTAATGAGAATATGTGAGAGGTATTCCTTTTATCTTTTTCTCAAACTTTAACATGGTATCATTCAGCCATTGATCCATTTTCTTTTTAGACCGTTCTTTGACCGATTTTTTCTCTTCTGCTCAACCTCTCTTTCGCGTCTTTGCCCCTTTTCAGCCTTAGGGTTTCTTTTTGTTTTTTCCTCTCACGATGCCTCCTAAGATTACGGCGGCCGTCGATTCGATTGATTTCAACCATCCTCTCTTTCTTCATCCTTCTGACACGCTGGGCATTTTATTAGTCTCTCATCGTCTCATGGGGATCGACAACTATAGTATCTGGAGTCGTTCCATGGGCATCGCCTTGCTTGCCAAAAACATGCTGGGTTTTGTTGATGGTAACTGCACGAAGGACAGGTATGGTGATCTGTTGGCTTCTCAGTGGAAGCGCTGCAATGCTTTCATGTTATCCTGGATCTTGAACACCGTGAGTGCTGAGCTTTCGGCCGGAATTGTCTTCACGTCTAGTGCTGCTCATGTTTGGAAGGACTTCAAAGAACGCTTCGACAAGGTGGATGGCTCTCGGATCTTCTTCCTTCATCGCGAGATCGCCACTGCCAACTAGGGAGAATCCAACATTTCTACTTACTTCACTCGATTGAAGCTCTTATAGGATGAGTACTCCTCATTGGTGCCTTTTTCGGTTTGTGATTGCGATGATTCTCAACAAATTGTCACGTATCTGGCACAACAACGTTTATTCCAATTATTGATGGGGTTGAATGAAACATACACTGCTATCCGAAGTCAAGTTTTGCTGATGAAGCCCTTGCCTACGGTCAACCAAGCCTATTCGATGCTTATGCAAGAGGAATCCCAACGAGCTCAGGTTTCTGGTATCTCTCTTGTCCCTGACACTATTGTTTTATTTTCTATCGGCTTAATGGTTTTCCACCGGATTTCAAGTTTACTAAGAAGTGTGGTCCTTCACCGGCTCTTGCTGTGAGCACTATGGTTGATAACTTGCCTGTTACTGAGGATGGTCATGTGCCTTCTGTGGTGTCTGCACCTGTGTTTACTCGTGAACAGTATACACAAATTCTCGAGCTTCCGAACAAGGCTTCTCCTGTTGAGTTTATTGCTAACATGGCCGGTGCAAATCTTCAGGGTATGTTTTCTAACCATCCTTTTGTGCAATGGATATTGGACACTAGAGCTACTGATCATTTATTTTCTGATATGCATAGCTTAGATTTTCCTGTTTCGTGTGCTTCTGATTCCCATATCGTCCATCTTCCCAATGGTAAAACCGTCTATGTTACCCACCATGGCTCTTTTTCTTTTGATTCTACTCATATTTTACTCAAAGTTCTCCATGCTCCCAATTTCACTCAAAACCTTCTTTCAGTCTCCAAACTTACTCGTGACCTTAACTGTAGCATCACATTTTACCCTAACTTTTGTGTTTTACATGACCTCTCAAATGGAAGGATGAAGTGGATTGGTAGAGAGTTCAGAGGATTGTATTTTTTTGATTCATCAAGTCTGGGTTCACATAAGTCAATTGGTACTTGTTCAAATTTTGTTTTTGTTAATTATGTTTCTAATTCCAGTTCATGTATGTATTCTAATTCTATTAATAAAATTCCTGTTTGGCATGCTCATTTAGGGCATACCCCTCATTATGTTCTTCATAAAACACCTTCTTTACTTTTTGTTAATTTGTCTCCTAATGCTATTAAAGAATGTTCTACATGCCCCTTAGCGAAACAGACTAGGTTACCTTTTCCTGTAAGCACTACTAGGGCTTCTTCTCCTTTTGCTTTACTTCATTTAGATATCTGGGGCCTTATCGTGTCTCAACTCATAGTGGACATAGGTTTTTTTTGACCATAGTGGATGGTTTTTCGAGAATGACTTGGGTTTATCTGATGAAACTCAAAAGTGACACTGTTATGTACCTTAAGTAGTTTTGTTCCTTTGTTAATACTCATTTCTCCACAAATGTTAAGACTTTTCGGTCTGACAATGGTACTGAATTTTTTAATTCAGAATGTTCTTCTTTTTTCATTTCTCATGTAATTTCCCACCAAAGTTCACGTGTTGGCACTCCTTAACAAAATGGAGTGGCTGAACGTAAACATAGGCACCTTCTTGAGGTAGCTAGAGCTCTTAGGTTTCACTCTAATGTCCCTCTAAAATTTTGGAGAGAATGTGTTTCTGCAGCCTGCTATATCATTAACCATCTTCCCACTTCAGTTCTCTCCTGGAAGAGTCATTTTGAAGTTTTTTTTACAATAAGCCACCTAGCCTTTCTCACCCAAGGACTTTTGGATGTCTATGCTATGCTTATAAACTTCATTGCCATGATAAATTTGCTGCTCGAGCAGTCCCTTCTGTCTTCATGGGATACTCGTCTACTCAGAAAGGGTATCTTCTGTTTAATTTGGAAACCAATACCTTTTCTGTTAGCCGAGATGTCATCTTTCATGAACATCTTTTTCCTTTTCATTTGCTTGTTTCTACTGATTCTTTGTTTTTTCCCTTTTCCTCTCCTCATGATTTTTTACACTGTGATTTTCCTCACCCTTCTCTTGTTATTTCTCCTCACCCTTCTCCTGTTAATTCCCCTCACCCTTCTAATGTTTCATCAGATAGTCCCTTTGTCTCATCTTCTTCCCAGCATCCTTCTGATGATCCTTCAGTTGTAGTGTTATCGTAGTAACCTTCTGTTCCTTTACAGAGGTCTGCTAGAAATTTTCAGTCTCCTCTTTGGCTTCAGGATTATGTTCTCTCTTGCCAATCTTCTTCTCTTCCAAGCAGGTATCCCATTTCTTCCTTTATTTCATATTCACATTTGCCTATTCATACTCAAAGTTTCATTTCTTCTATACATATTGCTGAACCAAAAACCTATAGTGAAGCCATAAAAAATCCCCTTTGGGTTCAGACCATGAAAGAGGAAATATGTGCCTTGGAAACAAATAATACTTGGTTTGTAGTTCCTTTGCCTCCGGGAAAGGTTCACATTGGGTGTAAATGGGTGTACAAAGTGAAGTATAAGGCTGATGGCTCAGTTGAGAGGTTTAAAGCCCGCTTAGTGGCTAAAGGGTACACTCAGAAGGAAGGGATTGATTATGTGGATACCTTCTCACCCGTTGCAAAATTGGTCACTGTTCGAGTTGTTCTTGCTCTTGCTTCCATTCATCATTGGCCATTGTTTCAATTAGATGTTCACAATGCCTTTCTTCAAGGGGATTTATTTGAGGAAGTCTTTATGACTTTACCTGAAGGTTTTTGTAGCCATGGGGAGTCCATGGTATGTAGGCTACAAAAATCACTCTATGGTCTGAAGCAAGCATCTCGGCAATGGAACCTTAAACTTACAGAAGCCTTGCTAGTATCTAGTTATCAACAGAGTAAATATGATTACTTTTTGTTCACTAAGCATCAAGGAGACAAGGTGGTTATTCTGCTCATATATGTGGATGATTTACTGATAACAGGGAATGGTGAAGGCTTGATTCAAAACTTGAAGGATATTCTAAACAAGAATTTCAAAATGAAAGATCTAGGGGAGCTAATATACTTCTTAGGTCTGGAAATATTGAGATCCCAAGAAGGGATTGTATTGAATCAGAAGAAGTATGCACTTGAATTGATAGAAGAAATAGGGCTAGGGGGAGCAAAGCCATCTATGACACCTCTAGAGCAGAATTGTAAATACACTTCAGTAGAACATGATGAGAAGTTGGAAAGCGTTAATGATGAACTGCTACAAGATAAATCAATCTTTCAAAGGATTATAGGAAGGTTAATTTATCTAACTCATACTAAGCTCGATATCACAATTGCTGTGCATACGTTGAGTCATTTCATGCAGCAACCTAAAAGGACACATCTAGAGGCAGCTTTCAGGGTAGTGAAGTATGTCAAGAAAAATCCTCGACAAGGAATTTATTAAGTGCAGCAAGTAAGTGTGAATTGAAAGCGTATTGTGATTCAGATTGGGCTTCATGTCCTATGACAAGGAGGTCTGTTACTGGTTTCTGCATAAAACTTGGAGAGTCATTGTTATCCTGGAAATAAAAAAGTAGAGTACAGTTGCACGATCATCAGCTGAAGCCGAATATCGAAGCATGGTTTTTACAGCATCAGAGATAGTATGGTTACAAGGGCTATTTAGAGAGCTTAAAATAGCCATTGAAGGACCTGCGAAGATGTTGTGTGATAGTAAGGTAGCCTTACAAATTGCTGCAAACCCAGTGTTTCATGAAAGAACAAAACACATAGAAATAGATTGTCACTTTGTTAGATAGAAAATACAAAGTGGAAGCATTCAAACGGAGTATATAAGAACAGAAGATCAAATTGCAGATATTATGAAAAAAGCAGTGGGAATACAGCAACATGAACGCTTAGTTTCCAAGTTGAGGTTTAAAGATGTCTTTCAAACCACCAACTTGATGGGGAGTGTTAGCAGCCTTGGAGATCGTTGTAACTAAATCTGTTAGCAAGCTGTTAGGAGCAGTTAGTTGGTTTTGTATGTAGCTTGTTAGTTGTGAATATTGTGTATAAATAAGAATGTAAATTGATAATTATTTTAATGAGAATATGTGAGAAGTATTCTTTTTATCTTTTTCTCAAACTCTAACAGTAAATTATCCATTGAGGGTTATAAATTATGATTGTTTTTTTTGTTGAACTTGGAAACCAGTGATTATCCCTCCCAATCATAACAACATAGTGTGTGGCTTTTCAGTTGTGAAAAAAGGAATCTGAAAACAAATTTAAGCACATATAATTTATGTTTTTTGTATTCTTCAAGTCTGCTGGGTACAATATGAACTGCTTTTGTGGTTTTTGATCTTTGCTTAGCAAAGAGGCATGTTGTGCTTTTGGGGATTATTCAATAGTTTATGTTCGATTTTTAGCAATTATGCCTGGGATTGACAATCAATTTAGGGTTCTGAAAATTGTTTGTTTATTGTGATTACATGACTGCTATCCGGAGAGGCAAATCCTAAAATTCATTATCAATGATTTAAATCAAACCCTATATCGAGGCTATAATTTTCCTATAAAGAGGTTTGTTCCTTTTACTATAATTTACGATTTTATTTTTATGTGTTTTCTTCTATAAGTTGAATTAGGGTTGGATGTTGGAGAACATTTATACACATGGATTCCTTTACTGACTTTGGAAATTGAATTTGATAAAGAATGAGTCTTCCTCTAATTTAGAACTTAAAATTTGTGATTTACTTGGATTTTCTGACATTTGAAATTGAATTCAATAAGTAATGAGTCTTCCTCTAACTTAGAACTTAAAATTTTGATAGGAAAATTTTGTGGATGGAAGAAGATATTTGGCTTGAAAAATATACTTTCTGTGTTGAAATAAACATTCTCTAGTGAAAGAATACATAAAAATAAAATCATAAATTATAGTAAAAGGAACAAACCTCTTGATAGGAAAATTACAGCCTCTTTGGTATACTTTATTTTCCTTTTATCATGTACATATTTAGAGCCACTTTGGTAATGCTTATCATTATAATAGTTTATGTATTTGACTTATCTTTGACTTAATTGGTAATATAATAGTTACATCTCTTTCCATCCTTCAAGTATGACTGATAGATAATTTATATCTTTAATTTGGATATGGCAGAAATTGAAAATGGATAGGAGTTGGATGAATTTGCCAAGGGTAAACGCCGACTATCGAAATGGAGTAGAACATTGTCTAAATTTAGGTTTTGCAAATGCAAGCCAAGAAAATATGATTCTTTGCCCCTGTAAGAAGTGTGTTAACATTAATTGGCATATTCGTGAAGTTGTACACGAACATCTAGTCGTTTTTGGCTTTGTTATGGTTATAGAAAATGGGTATTCCATGGAGAGTTGACATCTCATACAACTTCTTCCACGAGTAATCCACCTTTTCATCATAATTCTAATCGTGTATCTCTTAGAGAAGATGGCATGGAGGGTATGTTGCGAGATGCATTTAATATGCACGATTATCATCAGTCTGTTAGAGAAGATTGTGATATTGGTGTTACTGATTTCACCGAGATGGGAAGAAGTGAATGTGATGAAGAGCCAAATGGAGAAGCGTCGAAGTTTTACAATTTGCTTAATGAAATGAATGAACCACTTTATGAGGTATCAAAATATTCAAAGCTCTCCTTTTGCATTCGCCTTTTCCATTTAAAATGCTTGGGAGGGTGGACCGATAACTCTTTTACACAATTATTAGTGTTTTTGAGTGAAATTTTTCATTTTGCAAAAATTCCTCAATCTGGCAAAGATATGAAAAAAATGATAAACGATTTGGGGCTTGGTTATGAGAAAATTTATAGTTGTTCGAATGATTGCATGTTGTATTGGGGTGATAGAAAAAACCAAGAGTTCTGTCATATATGCGGTAAATCTCGGTGGATGAATGGGGACACATAAAATGTGAGTGAAGACGAAGTTGCAACACGAGCAGGAAAGAAGCCAATAAAGATTCAGCGATATTTTCCTCTAATACCCAGACTTCAAAGACTTTTTATGTCTTCAAAGACTGCTGAGTCTATGAGGTGGCATCACGATGGACGAACATATGATGGATTATTAAGGCATCCTGCAGATTCTTTAGCTTGGAAGACATTTGACCAAAAATTTCCAAGTTTTGCAGGAGATCCTTGCAATGTTAGGCTCGGTCTTGCATCTGATGGGTTTAATCCTTTTAAAATCATGAGTACTTCATACAATACTTGGCATGTTATACTTGTTCCCTACAATTTGCCTCCATGGATTTGCATAAAACAATCATCATTTATTTTATCCATGATAATCCCAGGTGAGAAAGGTCCAGGGAATGATAGTGGCATCTACATGCAACCTCTTATTCAGGAGCTGAAACAATTATGGGTGGGTGTCGAAACATATGATGTGTTGAAGAAGAAGAACTTTAATTTGCATACAGCTTTATTATGGACTATTAATGATTTTCCCGCTTATGCAAATTTATCTGGGTGGAGTACCAAAGGCCGTTATGCTTGTCCTTGTTGCGTTGCACATACATTCTCCAAGTGGTTGTATAATGGAAAGAAGTTCTCTTACATGGGACACCATCGGTGGTTAGATGAAAATCATAGATTTAGATATGAAAAGAATATGTTTGATGGTACTGAAGAGTTCAGAAAAGTTCCTGAGAAAACAATCGGGTCTGATATCTTGTCGATGTTGAAACATATCAAGTTCACTTATGAAAAAACGAACCAACCACCAAACCCACGATCAAAGAAGAAGACAAAAGAGGTGTATGACCATGAGTTTGAGCAACTTAGTGATGATGACTCTGATGAAGAGGATGATCCAAATGAGGCAGAGTTGTGAAAAACGAGTAGTATATTCTTCAAGTTTCCTTACTGGAAGCATAACATTTTGAGACATAATCTTGATGTAATGCACACTGAGAAGAATGTTTGTGAGAACATTATTGGGACCATTCTCAATGTCGATGGAAAATCTAAAGACAATCTAAAGAGTCGACTTGACCTAGTTGATATGGGAATTCGACATGATCTCCATCCTCAAGAACTTCGTAATGGAAAATTTTCATTACCGCCTTCTATTTTTACGATGTCGAAGAAAGAAAAAGAAGTATTTTGCACGGTGTTGAAAGATATAAAGGTCCCAGATGGGTATGCATCAAACATATCTCGATGTGTCAGTGTTAAAGATCAAAGACTTTATTCTCTAAAGTCACATGATTATCACATATTGATGCAAGATTTAATGCCAGTTGCATTACGCGGTTTTATGTCAACTGAGGTGACATCTTGTATTATTGAACTTTCTAATGTAATTAAAGCTATTTGTGGGAAAGTTTTGATGGTTGAAGAACTTGAGAAACTACAAAATTGAGTCGCCTTGACTTTATGCAACATGGAGAAGATATTTCCACCTTCATTCTTTACAATTATGGTGCATTTGTTGGTTCATCTCCCTCATAAAGCTAAAGTTGGTGGACTAGTTTTCTATCGGTGGATGTATCCTATTGAGAGGTACAAATTGTATAACATATATTCACACCATTGGACAATTCATTTAATTAAAACTACTTATGTAATGTTCTGTTTATTACGGTTTAGGTTCTTGTGCAAGTTGAAGTCTTACTTTCGTAATAAGCGTTATCCAGAAGGATCAATTGATGAAGGGTATTTAGCATAGGAACGCTTGAATTTTTGCTCTAAATATTTGGAAGATGTTGAAACGAGATTCAATAGACCAAATAGAAATGGCGTGTGCATCAATAATAACTTAGCTGGGACTTATTTGTTTCAAAGTTTTGGTGAACCACTCGGCAAAGTTGAAGTTGAACAGTTAGATGACAAGTCTTGGTTACAAGCACATCGATATGTTCTTTTCCTTCACGACTCAACAGAGCCCTTACGGACGTAAGTTTAAATAATTTCTAATGTATTCACTTCATCTTTTATATTACTCATTCTTTAACCACGTAGCTTACTTTGTAGTAAATTTAAAGAAGAGCTACAATCTCAAGTACGCTCCCAAAGATTACATCAAAGAGAAATTCATAAGTTGTTCTTAGAAAATTTCCATTATTGGTTAGCGAAGATGGTAAGCAACTGAATCTTTGTACTACATGTACCTAATAACTTTCTTCCTTTACTACATCAATATAAATGATAACTTATTCACCTTTTATGTGTAATAGGTTTGGTGTGGGAGAGAAGTTAGTGAAGAGGTTAAGTGGCTTTCTCAAGGTCCAGATAGAATTGTTAAAAGATATAATGCCTTTCTCATTAACGGGTTTAGGTTTCACACGAAATCTCGAGAAAGATTAAGGAGGACACAAAATTGTGGAGTAGTTGTAACTTCTTCAACTACAAGTTATGCTAGTGTTAGGGACAATCATCATGTGGTGGGAGATGTAGAATATTATGGAATTCTTATAGACATTATTGAGTTGGATTATTATGGCAAACAAAAAGTTGTGTTATTTCGTTGTGGTTGGGCTGATGTAAATACGACTCGAGGCATTAGAAGAGATCAATTTGGTTTTACAATGGTGAACTTCTCTCGGTTAGTTCACACATGTCAACAATTGATGGACAAACCATATGTATTTCCTTCTCAAGTCAAACAAGTTTTCTATCGCCCTGATCTAACGAAAGAGGGTTGGTATGTTGTATTCTGTAACACTCCTAGAGACTTGATAGACATCGGGGATGGAAATAGAGATGACATTGAAATAAGATCAGAAACTTTGCCTTTTGCAGCACAAAATTTAGATAGAACAATCCCTAGTTCTAGTTTACAATTTCAATGGGTTCGGGAGGACATGGATGAAGATTTTAATGAAAACTAACTGCATAACAATGTAGTAAGTTTTATATCTTAACTTATTAATTTATAATAGTATTGTTGTCTCTAGTTTCTAAAATTGTCTTTTGTTTAATGTAGATACTATGCCTATGAGGAAATTAAGTGATCTGCAGATAGTTCAAGTACCGAGAGAGGAGGAAGAAACAAATGATGATGATTTGTCTGGTGTTGGATCCTCACAAGTTCCGGAGACAGTTGAAAATATAGAGATTGATGGTAATGTTCAACACTTTATTTAAATGCTAGTAGTTTGTTATTATTGACTTGATTTTAAAATTTTTATTGAATTATTTTTATATAGGTGGAAATGGTCGAAGTCGTAAGAGTAGAGGACGCATGACATTGAATGAATTGTACAATCTTCTGGCTGGTTAACACGTGAAAGTTTCAAGAAACGATATCGACCAACCTATTGGAGCAGAAGCAGGTGTTCTGGGCAGTTACTTAGGCATCGTTGCACGCAACTCTGTGAATTTGCCGATCAATTATGAGTCATGGCGTCAGATGCCGAACAATAACAAAAATCAGGCTTTGGATCTTGTTAAGGTAATAATGTCAATGTAATAATAATCTATTGCAGTTCAAAATAATATTTATATTTTCTTTGATTCTGTCATTTGTAGGATAAATTTTCTTTAAAGGTTTCAGACGATTATGTGAAGCATGCATTAGGGAAAAATGGAGAGACAATAAGAGCTTCTTGAAAAAGAAATATTTCAAGAATGATCTCAGTCTTCAAGAGAAGCTGCAAAATGTCCCGCCGGGAATTCATCGATATCAACGGGAAGATGCAGTCAGGTTTTGGAGTTCAACGAAAGGAGAGGTATGATTGATGCACTTTAAAAAATAATAATTTCATTATAATATTAGCTTTATACATAATGCAAATTTTAAATTGTAGGATCGAGAGCGCGTTGGAGTTGCTAGCAGACAAAAACAGAAGTTTACTCACACTGCCGGGTCGAAGAGTTTTGCTCGTATAGCTAATGACGAGGTATTATTATTTTTAATTATTGATTAGTTTTTAATAAATTATTTTTTTGTAAGTATTAGTTTCTATTATACGTTGTAGCAAATTACAACTGGCACTAGCGTTGGACGGATAAAGCTCTTTGACATTACACACACAAAAAAGGATGGCTCTCCAATGACTCTCGGAGCTGTAGAAATTATGGTATGTTCATTAGACGAAAAATCTGAATTATGTTATGTTTAATATCAATAGTATAACATTTTTAATTAATCCCCATGAGAAATTGAGGGAAAAAAGGATGGAGTATAAAGCTACAGCTTCAACCAATGGTTCTGTTAATATGGAAGAGTTCGAAAATCAAGTTATTGCTAACGTCTTGGGTCCTAAAAGATTTGGTCGGGTTCGCTGTCAAGAATATTTTGTTACCCCGACAAAATATTTTGGGCCTAACTCGTCCCAGTACATGCCATCACAGAGCCAATCTTCTCAAGCAGAAGTTAATCGGTTAAAATAAAAGTTAACTCAATTTCAAGCCGAGGTACAAACGAGAGAAAATGAGAGAGAAAGGAGAGAAGCTGAAAGAGAAGCGAGAGAAGCTGGGAGAGAAGCAGCATATCAAAAGCTTCAAAGAGATTTTGAAGAAATGATGGTGATGTTAAAGCAGAACCAACCAAAGAATCCGCCATCTTAGTTCATTCATGTGTGAAACTACATTTTAATTCAACGTTTGAATTATATTTCACTTTAATGTTCTAGACTTGAATTTGTTTTTGTTGTTATTCCGGATTATTTTTGAGTTTTTTAAAAATTTAAAGTTATAGTTGGATTATTCTGGATTTATTTTTGTTGTTTTTGTTGTTATAGGTTATTTGGGTAATTTATATTTTAAAAATATATTTTTTAGAGGCAGTGCATGTAGCGGCGTCTGCTCAAAAAACTCTGCTAAAAATTCATAAAATATAGTGGCGTTTACAAGAAAAACGCCTCCATAGAACAGCCAATGTCGGCATTTGGGAAAACAAACGCTGCTACAGAAGCATCATTACCGGCGTTTTGAAAAGAAAACGCCACTATTGACCATTGACATGTTCCGGCGTTTTAATATACAACCGCCGCTATAGACCACTGACTTATAGCGGCGTTTTAATATACAAACGCCGATATAGACCACTGACCTATAGAGACGTTTTAATATACAAACGCCGCTATAGACCACTAACCTATAGCGGCATTTTTGCGACTAAAACGCAGCTACCTTTCGCAACGCTGCTTCTTGCGGCTCTTTTGGCGGTGTTTTTCTTAGCGCCAGAAGTGTTTTTAGTGGCGCTTAGAAACGCCGTTAAAAGTTTGTTTTGCCAAATAATGTGTTAGTTACCTTAAACAAGATAAGGAATCCGAATTAGACAATGAATTAGAAAACTGTGATTAAAAAAAATCTCCTCCTAGAAAACTGTGAAGAAACCAAACTGCATTTATGGTTGGTAGAAGCATTACCAACAATGTGAAACCAAAGTGTTGGGTAATAAACACAACACACTTTATCATCCAAATTTAGAATTTTATTTTTAAGCCACTCAACCGTCGGTTGTATAATAACAATATCAAATTTTTGTGCTTTTGCAATTTTATTTATAAAATTAGCTTAATATTTTACCTTTTATCTTGTCGTTTGACCACTACCGACAGTCATTTGCGATGTAATTGGTGCCAATACATTCATCTTTTTTTTTTCTTCTAGTTTAATTTTTTTCTTACAAACTCATCTAAGACGACAAAACTCAAATCAAATCTTTGTTCTTTATCTTGTTTTGGCCTATATTTTCCACTGTGTAATCAATGTAGAGTCAAAATCAAGGGCGAAACTAGGATGAAAGTATTGGAAGGGTTGAAACAAGAATGAAGTTATGGGAGAGGTCAAGTTATTTATTCTTAAAATTATCAGTTCCCTAAAAAATAATCTTAAAATAGAGGGTTGACATTTAATCTCACTAATTTCAAGATTGACATATCATAACAAATAATTAGACCAGAAAACTTGACAAAACTTAATTCCATTAACTTCAAAACTGATAGGGTCTTAAAAATTAAGCCAAATTTTTTTTAGAGATGGGCCAAGACTTAATTTTTAATAGTTTCAAAACTTTTCGTAGTTAAAAATGTAATTAACACATAAAAAGTTAGAGTAGACCAGACCCCCTTAGACTCAACCGATGTTCCACCCATGGTCAAAATATATTATTTTTCTCATTCTTCTCGATCTTTTACCATTTAGATTTGAAAAAATATATTTAAGCGGCAACAAATCAAGTGGAGCCTTAAAATTTAAGTTTGAGAGGAAAGTTTATGATTTGTTCTGCTTAAATTTACCAAATTATTTTAAACGACATCAAAGAGTTAACAATGAAGTGATCCAGAAAAACGAAATTAAAAATTAGGTGACTAAAATAGAATTATGATAAAAATGGAGTGATTAAATACATGGTTTACTCTATATTTATTCCAATAAGAGCCAAATTCAACGCCATCTAAATGAACTGAATTGTTAACTCTAGCCGGATCATTCCACAGATACCACAAGTGGTTAGCTAAAATGCATATAACTTGATATCCCTTTGAACCTAACAAGTGGTCTCAGTAGAAAAAGCAGATGATGGTTATCTTAGGAGACTCATATTTAAATCGTTTTGTCTGCAATATGTGTGTGCATTGTCAAAAGGTTGGGAATATGTATGAACATATATTACCTTGTAATCACCTCAAGACTATTCAAAAAAGACTTGATATCCCTTGAAAAGCATTAATGCATTATAGATACTTGGAACGAAGATAAAGAAATATCATATATATGTGTGGGGGTTAAAATCCACTTACACTACGTAAGACTTAATCGGCTTTACACTAATTTAGGTTTATTTGATGTGTGAAATGGATGAATGAGATTAAACACTCTTATTTTCTCTCTCCTTAAAAATCTCCTTAATTTCGTCCAAGCTATTAAAAAATCGCTTTATTTTCAACTTTTAATCTCATGCATTCATTCATTCATTTCGCCAGTCCAATGGTCCTAAATTAGTGTAAAACCAATTGAGTCTTACATAGTGTAAGTGGATCACATATACATATACATATACATATACATATACATATACATATACATATACATATACATATACATATACATATACATATACATATACATATACATATTGCCACAAATCAACTTCCCACGACCGAGCAAGACGCACCCATAGGTGCTTACCTTAGCGCACCACATCCTTCACTCGACTGAGGGACCCAAGTTGTTGCCAACACCACACACCAAGGGGCCATGCACAACGCCCTTTGTGGTGTCCGCACCCAAGAGAGCCGAGCCAGAGCACTTCCAGCGCACCATGGGGCCAAGTCTAGCACCCCATGTGCTGCCCACGAGAGTTGGACCCGAGGGAGCCCATTACACGCACCCGAGGGAGCCTTGCCAAGCACCCTCCATATCGCCCAAGCCATGGAGCCTGAGCCTGCACCCGACGTGCACACCAAGGAGGCCGAGTCTGCACCCGACGTGCACACCGAGGGTCCTAGGGGAAGCCCATCCGAGTACAAACCTAGGGCCCGATTTAGCACCTAGCATGCTAAAGAGGGGGTTTTTGACACAAGAATCGGGCCATGCCAAGCCCAATCCGCCCAAGAGACCAAGACCCATCATGAGTTGTCATCTTTTGACCAACATACATAAAAGATATCATCCATGGAGCCATATTCAAGGAAAGTCTTCCATGACAACAAATATGTGATGTCATAGCTTAGTAACTTAGGCAAATTTGTTTATATATGAGTGTTGCCATGTTTAGAAGGATAAGATTCATCCATAGCCCTTGGATCGAATCGTTAGAGACCGTTAGATCGAGGGGGCCAAGGCTATAAATAGATCCCTTCCCTCACCATTTCATTCATCTTCCATTTCTTTGTAATTCATTGTTGAGTAAAGAGTTAGAGTTTCTCTGCACCTTGTCTTGTTTCTTTGCCTAGCCATCATCATCATCTTTCCAAAGCTTCCGCCGCATCAAGTTCTAAGTGCTTCAGCTTAGATATTCGAAGCTTGACTTAGTCCTCGACTTAAGATCGACGACTAAGGCCGCATGGGTTAGCGAGTCAAAACCTAGCCCCGTGACAAGTGGTATCAGAGCCATTTTCCACATCTATACGAGCCGAGATGGCAGGCGACGGATCCGATCATGAGCACAATGAGCACGAGAGTCGAATTGGGACACGACAAGCCGAGAAATCCAAGAGGGATAGTTCCAAGGACCGAATCACGACACTTGAGGACAAGGTCATCCGCCTTGAAAATGCCACGATCGGAGCAAGAGAGAGGCTCGATCTGGTTGAAGTCCAACTATGGGAGTTGGGCCAACAAGATGACAAACTCAAGGAGGAGTTCCAAGGAATAATCAACGATGTCAATGAACGCGTCGATCTACAAGATGGATCCCTCAAAGATGATGTGAAAGCACTCAAG
This sequence comes from Hibiscus trionum, assembly GCA_030270665.1. NCBI lineage: Eukaryota > Viridiplantae > Streptophyta > Magnoliopsida > Malvales > Malvaceae > Hibiscus > Hibiscus trionum. Next base: position 6,272,846 of record BSYR01000057.1, read on the forward strand.
AAGATCGTAGAAGTTCTTGCTAAACAAGCCGAGGTAGCCACGCTTAGAAAGGAGATCGAGGATCTCAAGAGTGAGGTGCTTGTTTACAAAGCCGCCATGAGAAATGGCGTGGTGGCTAGACCATCGAGGGTGCTAGTCGATGTCCCAAAGCCGAAGCACTTCGTGGGGACGAGATCAGGCCAACAAGTGGAGAATTTCTTGTGGGTGCTCGAGCAGTACTTCAAAGCATCGTGCATCATCAAGGATGCCGACAAGGTAAGTACCGCGTCAATATATTTAAGTGATAAAGCTTTACTTTGGTGGAGACGCAGGTGCTCCGACGAGAAACGTGGAGGCACTAGTATTCAAACGTGGGACGAGTTCCAAACAGAATTCAAGAACCAATTCTATTCAGAGATGCCGAGAGAGAGGCACGATCCAAGCTTAGAAACCTTAAGCAAGAGGGATCAATTCGAGACTACGTTCGGGAGTTTAGCGAGCTGCAACTCCAAATTTCCAATCTAAGTGAGAAAGACGCCCTATTCCATTTCATGGATGGGATAAAGCCGTGGGTATGCACCGAGCTAGAGAGGAGAGACGTGAAAGAGCTCTCCAAGGTGATTTCCATTGCCGAGTTGTTGAAAGATCATAGTGCTGATCAAAACAAATCACCCAAGTCCAAGCTACGATCGAGTGAAAGGAAGGAGTCATCGAATGGTAGTGGTAAGCCATCGAATGACAAGTCCTATCGATTCACGGGGCCTTGGGAGAGGAAGGACCGAGGTCCATTGAAGTGCCATCATTGCGAGGGGCCACATTTCATTCGGGATTGCCCGAAAAAGATGAGCCTTTCCACCATCCGAGGAAGAGATGGAGAAGAGGACGAGTTTGCCCAACTTGGTTCCATCATGAGTTCGCTTCAAGCCAAGAGTGGTCGTAAGAAGAAGGGACTTGTGTTTGTGGACATGAAAGTTTCCAGTAAAGAAGTGAAAGCGATTGTCGACACCGGGGCATCCGAGTTGTTCGTGTCTGAGCAAGCGGCCAAGCGATTAAACCTTTGGGCTGAGAAGGTAAGTGGATGGATAAAAACCGCCACTTCCAAAGAAGAACTGATTGCGGGAGTTGCAAACGGAGTGGATCTTTGGATTGGAGATTGGCACGGTAAAGCTTCCATCAAGGTAATCCTTTTATATGATTACGATTTTGTTTTGGGCTTATCTTTTCTTGAAGGGATTGACACACTTGTCTTGCCCAAAAGGGATGTTTTATGCATTTTAGATCCCCACCAACAATGTGATGTGCCAATGAAGCGAGTTGCGGATAAGGACAAGGCGTTATCAATAATCCATTTCTTCGAAGAAGCACCCAAGACAAGAGTCAAAGATAACGAGACCATGGAAGTCCCTGAGGCAATGGGACAAGTCCTTGATAAGTCTGAGGACGTAGAGGCATTCGAAGTCCATACCTTCACAAGTGCCAACACCATCGAAGGAATCCTCTTAGAGAAGGGAGTTCTGATTTCTCGAGAGAGTCGAGTGCTCAACGAGTCCGAGGAGAGGTACTCGGATCGTGAGAATGAGCTTATCGCGGTCGTGCATTGCTTGCACACTTGGAGACAATGTTTACTTGGGTCAAGGTTTGATGTCTATTCCGAGAATCCTTTAAATGATTATTTTCTAACCCAAGCAAATTTGTCTCGTAAGCAGGATCGTTGGAGGAGAATCCTTGCAAAATTCGACTTCACTTGGAAATGCAACCCAAGGTTGTCGAATGACGTAGCCAATGCCTTAAGCCGAGAGTACAAGGTAGGGCATGTTATTCGTCAGCCAATGAGTGAGGTGAACAATGATATCAAAGACAAGAAGCCTTTGGAGTTGCCAAAGACATCTCCAGCAAAGAGTGGGATTGTTCGTGAGTTCGAGTTACCATCTAAGTTTGGAGAAGTGGATCGAGCCAAAGAAGGCGAGACAAAGATGCCACAAGATTACTCCATGCCGTGGTTGTCCAATGATAGGGGACGAACCCTCCTCATGGAGCAATACCAAGCCACGTTAGAAAGATGGACGCAGCCCATGGACGAGTTTGTTGAACCCATGGCGCCCAAGTCAAGTGCACAGATGGATAGACCAAGCCAAGAGTCCCCAACTCACCAAGCCGAGGGAGAAGTGCTAGAGAGCACCAAAGAGGGCCTATACCACGACCCCGCCACCATCACGTGCCTTGAGTATCGACAAGGCATAGTGAAGCCAACCGACAAGGACCTTGTATCCGAGGTAAGCGGTCCAATCTTTCAAAATTTGGGTCTAACTTGTTGTGGTTCTGTCCACATGTTACTTGTGAGACCAAACAGGGAATCGGGTGATAAGGTGGTTGGAGGAAGCTAGGAGCATCCAACCTTCATTCAAGCCGAGGGACAAGTGCTAGAGAGCACCGAAGTGTGGCCATTCCATGACCTCACCATCATCACTTGCCTTGAGTATCAACAAGGCGTAGAGAAGCCACCCGACGAGGACATTGTGTCCATGGTAAGCGAGCCAAACTCTTATGAAAATTCGAGTCTAACTTGCTTTGTTTCCATTAACAGGTTGCTTGGGAGATCAAGCAAGGAGCCGAGTCAAACCGTGGAGTAAGTAGGCAAGAAGGCCTACGAGATGTAGTTACCATCGGGAGATCAAGCCATCATCCCTAAGCCGTTAGACGAGGAGGTCGATGGCCAAGAGTGGAGCAATTCGAGCCAAGCACAAAGCAAGTTGAACGTCTCCTTTGACAAGGAGGCACCACCCATCGAGACGGACCGAGAGCCAAGGCACGAAGGCCTTGCACTTTGCACGAGAGTTCCCTTAGCCAAGTGGGAACATGACGAGGAGCCGAGGCCGTTCGAGGACGAGACGACCGAGACTCATAATAGCCTATCGACGAGGGCGTCGATAGATTTAGTGGGGGAGAATGTCACGGGCCAACTTCCCACGACCGAGCAAGCCGCACCCATAGGTGCTTACCTTAGCGCACCACGTCCTTTACTCGACCGAGGGACCCGAGTTGTTGCCAACCCCACACACCAAGGGGCCATGCACAAAGCTCTTTGTGGTGTTCGCACCCAAGAGAGCCAAGCAGGAGCATTTCCAGTGCACCATGGGGCCAAGTCTAGCACCCCATGTGCTGCCCACGAGAGTTGGACCCGAGGGAGCCCATTACACGCACCCGAGAGGGCCTTGCCAAGCACCCTCCACGCCGCCCAAGCCATGGATCTCGAGCCTACACCCAACATGCACACCAAGAAGGTCGAGTCTACACCCGACGTGCACACTGGTGGGCCTAGGGGAATCCCATCCGAGTTTCCCACACCCCTGGGCCTGATTTAGCACCTGGCATGCTAAAGAGGGGGTTTTTGACACTAGAATCTGGCCATGCCAGGCCCAGTTCGCCCAAGAGACCAAGACCCATCATGAGTTGTCATCTTTTGACCAACACACATGGAAAGATATCATCCATGGAGCCATATTTAAGGAAAGTCTTCCATGACAACAAATATGTGATGTCATAGCTTAGTAACTTAGGCAACTTTGTTTATATATGAGTGTTGCCATGTTTAGAAGGATAAGATTCATCCATAGCCCTTGGCTCGAATCGTTAGAGACCGTTAGATCGAGGGGGCCAAGGCTATAAATAGAGCCCTTCCCTCACCATTTCATTCATCTTCCATTTCTTTGTAATTCATTCTTGAGTAAAGAGTTAGAGTTTCTCTTCACCTTGTCTTGTTTCTTTGCCTAGCCATCATCATCATCTTTCCAAAGCTTCCGCCGCATCAAGTTCTAAGCACTCCAGCTTAGATATTCGAAGGCTGACTTAGTCCTCGACTTAAGATCGACGACTAAGGTCGCATGGGTTAGCGAGTCAAAACCTAGCTGTTGAGTGTGCAAAAGTTCTACTTTTTACCCCTTATTTAACCCATATTTCTGCTGCATTCAAGCACAATTTACTGCATTGAGGTAAAGTTTCACATATACATCACAATTATATAAAATGGCACAGTTGCTACTGATTTTGGTTGTTTTTGCAGGTAACTGCTGTGGCAGACTCAGTGCAGTGAAGAAGCAGAGCTGGAACACAGGACTGGAGTCAAAAAGGAGGACGCTGCCGTGGCCACTGTCGTGGCAGCCATGACGACAACAATGGTGAAGGGAAAAGTGAAATGGAGCTCGACAAATAGAGGAATTTAAGTCGGTCTGTCGTGGGCCACTCCTATATTTTTTCTGAGCCCTAGATCAGAATGAAGGCCAAGCCCAAAGTTCAAGGAAGAAACCCAAAGCAAGAAAAGAGGATGAATTAAAGGCATATTCTCTGGAGATTTAATCTTAATTAGAGTTGTACTTTAGTTTGAACTTGTACTCTTACCTTATTAGAAAACTTGAACCTAAGGCCTATATAAAGGCATGTACCGTCTTCCCCAAAAACCCTAGTCGTTTTCCCCCTTCTCATCATGTTCTAAACTTCCCCTAGGGCTAAGGGTTGATTCTGTAAAGTAGTTGCAAGGATTGTAATGTTTTTAGGATTTTTCTGTTCAATAAAATAAACTTCAAGTTTGCTTATTCTGGTTTCAACATCTTGCAAGAGTATGGTGAGAGCATTGTGAGATTATTTATTTACTTAATATAGGGAGAGTTAAGTATACGAAAGGAATAAGTGCGGGTTCTCCAGTTTATGGTTGAACTATCTCGGACCTAGGGATAAGACGAGGTTAAGTGGCTAAGGAAGAATTCAACAACATTGGTGTTCACCCTTTGATTCACGCCGGGAGGTATCATCCGTGAAGTGTCATCAACAGTACTTGGGCCTAGGGATAGGACAAGTCACAGCAGGGATTCTTGCCAAGCTTGAAGTATAGAGTTGTGTGATCGCTGCCGCGAAAGGGATGACGACAGAACATGGATTCTTATACAGTGCAACACCTGCACTACCAAGCAGATCAATTCCGACCTATTTCTTAACCCTAAAAACTCTGTTATTTTATATCCAGTATTTTTCAATATTATTCCTAAATCAATTAAACTCTTATTTTTCTCTCTTGTGCAGCAATCCAAGGAAAAAGCTATTTCCAGTCCCTGTGGATTCGACATCCGATACTTTGAGTATCACTTTACTACTTGCGTCGTGTACACTTGCACTACATTGCGATATACTTTTTACACGCAACAAGTTTTTGGCGCCGTTGCTGGGGACTGGCAACAAATCTTTACCCTTACTTTTACTGCACTTCTACTTTTTAATTTTTCTGTTTTTATTGGTAACATTTACCCTGTGCTTTTCACAAGGTTTCCTGTTTGCTTATGCGCAGATCTAGACGAGGCAAAGAACCTGAGTATAAACTAGACCCTAAAATCGAACGTTCATGCAATATCAAGAACCGAGTCCGCCTTTTGGTAGCAACAAACGACTACCTCGAGGAACAACTAGAGGCAATGGTGAACGGAAGATAGAACAATGGGGTAGATGATAACCAGGGTGTTATTGGAGATCATCCCCCAGAATGCCCGAAACGAAAGGCCTGCTGCCGAGGCCGCACGTCGGTCCTGCCGTGATTACATGATCAATGATCATGTGGAAATGGAGACCACCCTGCCAGACGTGGAAGCTGAAAATTTCGAGCTGAAACCTGTGATGTTCAGCATGATCAATTCCGCTGGCCAATTTAGTGGTGCTGCTACAGAGGATGCCAGAGAACATCTGAAAACGTTACAAGAAATCTGTGGATCGTTTAGATTACCAGGAGTAAATCCGGAGATACTGAGGTTTCGGTTATTTCCTCATTCACTGAGGGACAGAGCGAAAACTTGGTGGAATAAACTAACATCGGGTTCAATACGAACTTGGGCGGATCTCACTCGTGAATTTTTATCTAGTTTTAATCCTTCCCATTTATCTGAGCGATTACGTAATGAAATTGCTACTTTTTAATAGGAAGATGACGAGCCAATGCACGAGGCATGGGACAAGTTTACCACTCTTCTGAGGAATTGCCCGATGCACGGATTCCCCGTTTGGAATCAAGTCATCAAATTTTACAATGCTGCCAACACACACACTCGGATGAGAATAGATTCAGCAGCAAATGGACTGTTGTTGGAAAAAGATCTAGACGAAGCCATGGTAGTATTGAAAAATCTAGCAAAGAATGAAGAGCAATTTCCCACAGTGAGGAGAGGTAAACGAGTGCTAACTGTGAAACACTATGAAGCCGACAATTCCCTAAAGACACAGGTTGCGTACCTCACAATGGAAGTAGAAAATTTGCTAAAGAAAGATTCAAAGCATGTCTACTATGCAGAAGAGGTATGTGAAACTTGCAGTGGGAATAACAGTTCGAAAGACTGGCCGTTACAGCTAGAGGAATATATGTATGTTGGAAACTATAACAAGCCGAGAAATTACGACTCCAACAATTACAATCCCAACTGGAGGAAAGACCCCAAGTTCTCCTGGAGTAACCCAAACAACGCACTGAATCCTCAAGTGCATAACACTCAAAACCAGGGGGCACCAAGACTTTTGACACGGCAGCAATCGCAACAGCAGCTGGCAGCCGCACCTAGTATACTGGAGCAGACATTGGCCACATTTATGTCACAGACAGGAGCTTACATGGAAAACATGGATCACTTCGTCAAGAAGACTGAGTCATTCATGGAAAAAACAGAGATGAGAATGACTAACCATGAAGCTACACTGAAATCACTAGAGACACAAATGGGCCAGGTTTCCCAGCATATTAAGCCAAGGCAAAACGGAGGATTCCCTAGTGATACTGAAGTCGCTAGACAACCCACACATGAGCAGTGCAAAGTCATTACAACTAGGAGTGGGAAACAACTGCCAGGGCCGGAGATGAAAACCGTACCGTTCGAGGAACCAGCCCTAGAAACATCTGTCGCGAACACTGACACGGTAGAAGATAAACAACCTGTTGCCGCCACACCTGTCACGACAGCAGAAGGGACAGAGGAGAAAGACAAGAATGCTGAAGAACCTAAGCCTCCTCATATCTGAATACCATGTGAAGGACGTCTGGAATATTACCGTCCTCCACCTCCTTTTCCACAGTGGTTACAAAAGAAGAAACATGAGTACCAACTCAAAAAGATTTACGATATTTTAAGCAGGTTCACATTAATATACCGCTGTTAGAGGCCATCAAGCAGATGCCCGGTTATGCGAAATTTCTCAAGGATGCTATGTCTAAAAGATCCAGACTTGGGGAATTCGAAACGGTAAAAATGACAGAGGGATGCATGACTATTCTGCACAGGCATCCACCCCAGAAAAAGAAGGATCCCGGGAGCTTCATCATACCGTGCATAATTGGTGACAAATTCGTGGGTAAGACACTTTATGATCTAGGTGCGAGTATTAATTTAATGCCAAAATCTGTATATTTCAGAAATTAGGTATTGGACGAGCACGACCCACGACAGTTATGCTGCAGCTGGCAGACCCGCTCTTACGTACAACCAGAAGGGAAGATAGAAGATATTCTGGTAAGAGTGGATAAGTTCATTTTTCTTGCTGACTTTCTTGTTTTAGACTGTGAAGTAGATGAGAACGCACTAATCATCCTGGGGCGACCCTTTCTAGCCACAGACAGATCACTGATTGATGTAGAAAAGGGAGAACTTACAATGAGAGTAAATGATCAAGAGATCAAGCTCAATGTTCTCCAGGCAATTAAACATGCTGATGCAGAAGAAGAATGCAAGGCCATCACTGAAGTAATCCTTGACCAACCCTGCATCAGGTCGAGCTGCCATGACAATAAATTTGGTCGCTGCCACAGCAGCCATCTGGAAGACTGTGACGACAGCAACTCCTCTGATTCAGACACATCTGACACTGAAAGTCATGAGGGGGTAAACTAGATAGGAAATCGTCCATGTAAGTTATTCGAGCCCCTAAACTATACCTTGAATGAACACATAATCCAAAAGCCTTAAACTGTAGAACCACCTGTTTTAGACCTTAAGCCCCTGCCATGGCAGCTTAAATATGTTTTTCTTGGTTTAATTGATACGTTGCCCGTAATCATCTCTTATAAGTTAATGTAGAAACAGGAACAACAGCTAATAGGGATGCTGCAGCAGCATAAAAAGGCTATTGGATGGACGATAGCTGACATCCAAGGCATCAGTCCGGCCCTATGTATGCATAAAATTCTCCTAAAGGATGATCATAAGCCGACCATTGATGCTCAGAGACGTTTAAACGACACTATGCGAGAAGTGGTGAGAAAAGAAATTATCAAATGGCTTGACGCTGGGATAATTTACGCCATCTCGGATAGTAAGTGGGTGAGCCCGGTGCGGTGTGTCTCTAAAAAGGGAGGAATAACCGTGGTGACCAATGAAGAGAACGAACTAATCCCAACCATGACTGTGATCGGTTGGAGGGTTTGTATGGATTACCGGAAGCTTAACAAAGATACCGGGAAAGACCATTTTCCCCTACCTTTTATTGATCAAATTCTTGATAGATTAGCGGGGAAACCTTATTATTGTTTTCTTGATGGTTACTCAGGTTATAACCAGATAGCTATTGCACCGGAGGATCAAGAGAAAACAACCTTCACTTGCCCATACGACACTTATGCCTTTCGGAGAATGACATTTGGACTCTGCAATGCACCAGCAACATTCCAGAGGTGTATGATGGCGATATTCTCTGACATGGTAGAGGACTTCATGGAAATATTCATGGACGATTTTTTCGTCTTTGGAGACAATTTTGAAGGTTGTTTAGGCAACCTACAGAAGGTGCTCGAAAGATGCGAGAAAGTGAACTTGGTCTTAAACTGGGAAAATGTCACTTCATGGTGGATGAAGGGATAGTCCTAGGCCACAAGGTAAGTTGTCGCGGTATAGAGGTTGACAGAGCAAAGATAGAAGTGATTGAAAAGCTGCCGCCACCCACCATAGTCAAGGGAATTCGAAGTTTCTTAGGGCATGCTGGGTTTTATCGAAGGTTTATTGCAAATTTTTCGAAGATTACCAAGCCTTTATGTCACCTACTAGAACATAATCGTCCCTTTGACTTCAATACTGAATGTACTGAGGCATTCAGAATCCTGAAAGAAAAGCTGGTAGCAGCCCCGATTGTACAGCCACCAGACTGGAGTTTGCCATTTGAAATTATGTGTGATGCCAGTGACTAAGCTGTAGGGACATCACTTGGGTAGAGGAAGGACAAGTTGTTCCACATAATTTATTACGCCAGTAAAACACTAAACGATGCCCAAGTGAGTTACACCACAACAGAAAAAGAACTGTTAGCGGTGGTGCTCTCGATTGACAAGTTTCGTTCGTACAAACTTGGGACGAAGGTGGTGGTCCATACATACCACTCAGCACTGAAGTATTTGTTCGCTAAAAAAGATGCAAAACCTAGACTGATACGTTGGATTCTGCTGCTGCAAGAGTTCGACATTGAAATCAAGGATAAAAAGGGGATAGGGAACCAAGTTGCAGACCACTTGTCAAGATTAGAGATGGGAAAAAGTCTACCGACAGACAAGACCCACATACTGGAGACTTTCCCTGACGAGCAGTTGTTTGCTGCCACAAGCACTACCGCGACAGCCATGGCGGCAGGTAAGTTTTCTAAACTTCCTTGGTACGCTGATTTCGTTAAATACATAGTTAGCGGAGTACTACCTCCTAAACTTAATTACCAAGCAAGGAAGAGGTTCCAAAATGATGCAAAACATTATTATTGGGATGAACCTCTTCTTTTCAAACATTGTGCAGATCAAATTATCAGGAGGTGTGTACCACAGGATGAGCAGGAAGCTGTGTTTCACCACTGCCATGCTTCCCCATATGGAGGACACTTAGGTGGAAACAAAACCGCTGCTAAGGTTTTGCAATATAGTTTTTATTGGCCCTCGCTGTTCAAGGATGCCCAAGCATTCTACAAAAGCTGTGACAAGTGCCAACGAACTGGGAACATCTCAAGAAGACATGAGATGCCACTGCAAAACATCTTATAAGTAGAAATCTTCGATGTACGGGGGATTGATTTCATGGGACCATTCTCAGCATCATGTGGGAATCTATATATCCTACTGGCAGTGGATTATGTATCCAAATGGGTTGAAGCGATCGCCACACAGAATAATGATGCCAAGACTGTTTAGAGATTTCTGCACAAAAACATTTTCTCCAGGTTTGGCATACCTAAGGCGATCATTAGTGATGAAGGGAGACATTTCGATAATAGGGTAATCGATGCTGCCTTAATAAAATATGGCGTAAAGCACCAGATTGCAACAGCATACCACCCTCAAACCAATGGACAAGCCGAAATATTCAATCGGGAAGTAAAGAACATTCTTGAGATGATGGTTAAACCTACTCGTAAAGATTGGTATTTACACCTCAATGATGCACTCTGGGCCTATAGAACAGCATTCAAGACACCATTGGGAATGTCACCTTACAGGCTTATATATGGAAAAACATGCCACTTACCTGTCGATATAGAGCACAAAGCTTATTGGGCTATCAAGGAAGTAAACATGAACATAGATAAGGCATGACAGAAGAGGCTACTTGATTTGAATGAAATTGAAGAAATTTGAGCACTGGCCTACGACAACGTAAGAATTTACAAGGACAAAACCAAGAGGTGGCATGGCAAGAAATTGCTACCACGGCAGTTCTGCCCAGGGCAGCTTGTGTTGTTGTTTAACTCTAGGTTGAAACTTTTCCCATGAAAGCTTAAATCTAGATGGTCCGGCCCATTCCAAGTTGTGTAGGTTTTTCCCCATGGTGCCATCACGATCAAATCCTTAAAAGACGGACACCAATTCAAAGTCAACGGATAGAGACTAAAGCATTATCATGGACTGAAGCCCCAAGAATGCATGAAGTGATTACTTTAGGAGATGCCCCTCAAGGCATCCCTAATTTAACTTAATTTTATTTTTTCTATTTTATTTTTCTTTTATTTAATTATTAGGAATTAAGAATTATTTTATTTTTAGGAACTAAGGTTTTATTTTAATTATTTTTAGGAAATAGGGGAAACAAGGAGAGGAGAAGAAGTAAACCAGCCCACCATCTCAACAGCAGCCCAAAAAGCCAAAAGGATGAGTCTGTCGTCACAGCCTGTCATCAGCTGTCGCGACAAACGCGGAAAATACAGCCTGTCACCACGCTGTCGCGGCAGAAACACAAACACGTAACAGACGCGCAGCAGACACGGAAACGCGTGACAGAGTTTACCCTTAATTTTTTGTCGAGTTCAATAAAGTTTGATGGTATAAACGAGTTAACGATTTATATATATTTTCTGACCCAAACTTATGTATATATACACATATTATATTATGTATGTACATAATATGTGGGACATAATCCCTAAATCCGACCAAATATATATACAAGAAGAAACATACACGTATCCTCTTTGACCCATCAAATTTCTTGTGTTAAAAAGATTTTCAATTTCAACTCATATGGATCAGCTATTATCTAACTTCAACGCAAACTGTAGGCAAATGCTTGAATTAAGCTTCCCTTTCTTAGACTAGAACCGGTAAGCCACCTCTCAAGGTGGCGGTGAGACCAGGGTCAAACCTTGGTGCTCGATTGGGACCGGGAACCTGGATTTTGAACCGCTTAATTATGGCCAGAACCACACATTTCATCTCCACCACTGTTATTTCCTTCCCTAAACAAACCCTTTCCCCCGCTTGGAAAACTGGGAACTTGTACAAGTCTTGAGGAATGTATCTTCCATTTTTCAACCATCTGTCCGGCTTGAACTCAAGGCAATCGAAGCCCCAAACCTGCTCCATCCGGCCCATTGCATATAGATGGTAGGTAACCCTGCTGCCTTTCTGCACAAAGGTTCCATCAGGCAATATGTCATCTTCTTGAGTAAACTTGGAGTCAAATTGGATCGGTGGAAACAGTCTCAGGCTTTCGTACAACGCCGCATACAAATACTGCATCTCTCGCATTTTGTTGGGTTTTATGATGTTCGATTCCTTTAACCGTTCTTGCTCGCCAAGTGTGGAGGAGTTGGATAATTGGGTGTTTTAGTGGAAGCTAAAAGATTGGAATTGGACACAAAGATTTATAGTGGTTCAACCTTCTAATCAAGGTCTACATCCACTACCTTAGCTTCCCACTAGGGATTTCAACTAAATTCACTAAGAATTTCATCCCTTTTCTCGGCTTAGGAGGAAATCGGTACAACGATTAAGCTAACTACCCTTAGCTTAATCGCGGATAATTGTTTGCACTAATAAGCTCTCACCCAAAACCTAAACAATTGAGTAAATATAACAATGTTTAGCTCACAAGTGTTGTCTATACAAGAAAATGAACAATTAAGCTCTAAGACAAAATTTTTATCATAGTGTTGTTGACAATTAAAGCATTAGTCTTCTCTTGATGCTTGGAGATCCCTTTTATAGTCTCAAATGAGTTCTTTGCCGTTGAGGACCGTTAGGATGGTTTTAGAGCCGTTGGAGCCTTTATTTCACACATTAATTGCAGTTCTAGTGCCTACCGTATCGGTACACGGGTACCCGTATCAGTACGCCCTTCTTCAGAACTAGCCATTGGGCTCTTGCCAGCCTATGCGTATCGATACGCTAGAGAGCGTATCGGTACGGTCTGCACTTTAAAAGACCTTGGGAAATAGCCGTTGGAGGTTGTTAAAGCAGGCATCAGTACGCTTAAAGGCGTATCGGTACGACCCCTCTCCGTATCGATACGGGCAGGCCTGTATCGGTACGGGTTTTGGTAAAATAAAATATGGAGTAAAAAGGTATCGATACAGGGTATACCGTATTGGTACGGTAGTGCTGAAAAACCAAGTTTGAGTACTTTAAGACGTTTAAAACTTTGCCAAAAACCTTTTTAAATACTTCAAACTTATTTTCAAGTTGTTTGGACTTAAAGACATGTTTTAAATTCTTTTCAAAATTGTCCAAAAAAATTTCAATTATTATATCAAAACACTTAGTTCTTTACATTTGATTAAAACTTGCAAATCGATCATCAGTCGACCCCAGGACCCGTTACAGCTCGTCTCGGATGGCGGACTCGGCTTCTGGATGCTGAGATAACAACATGTTGTGCACACGAAAAACAAAAAAGAAAACCAAACAAGCAAGAACACAAGAGATTTAACAAGGTTCAGCAATGTGCTTACGTAGTCTGAATCCACATATCCAACAATCAAAGGATCATGTCGCTGACTACCGAAAACAATTTCATGTTCCACAGTACCCTTTAAATACCTGAAAATCCATTTGATTGCTTCCCAATGTGATCTTCTTGGTTTAGACATGTATTTACAAACTTGACCAACATCATGAGCTAAATCAGAACGAGTACATACCATCGCATACATCAGGCAGTTGACAGCACAGCCATAAGGGACCTTTGCCATCTCTTCAATTTCCTTGTCTGTCTTCGGGCACTGTTCTGTAGAAAGCTTAAAGTGATTCACCAATGTAGTGCTCACGGGCTTTGCTTTGCTCATCCCAAAACTATCTAACACTTTCTCAACATAGCCTTGCTGAGATAACCCCAGTTTCCTTGAGCCTTTATCTCTGTGAATCTTCATCCAAGAATTTTCTTTGCAGCTCCTAAGTCTTTCATATCAAATTCCTGACTCAATAAAGCTTTCAAACCGACAACATCATACATATACTTTGCAGCCAACAACATATCATCAACATACAGTAGCAGAAAAATAAAAAACCATCATCAAGGCTTTTAACATAGACACAACAATCATACTCACATTGCTTGTAGCCAATCTGAATCATGTATGAGTCGAATCGCTTGTACCATTGTCGTGGAGACCGCTTCAACCCGTACAAGGATTTCTTTAACCTGCAAACCAGATGTTCATCTCCATATTGAATGAACCCTTCTGGTTGCTGCATATAAATCACCTCCTCTAGATCACCATGCAAAAAAGCAATTTTAACATCCATCTGATCTAAATGAAAATATGAACTAGCTACAAGTGCAAGAACTGCCCTGATTGAAGTATGTCTAACCACATAAGAAAAAAATTCATCATAATCAACTCCTTTTTGCTATGAAAAACTCTTTGCTACCAATCGAGCATTAAACTTTCCCCCCTCTTTTTCTTATACTACTGGTTTCCTTTTATACATCCATTGGCAACCAATAGCCTTCTTTCCCTCATGAAGCCTAGCTAGCTCCCACATATGATTTTTCTGCAAAGATTCAATCTCCACAACCATTGCAGCCATCCATTTACTTTTCTCCGATCTAGAGATAGCCCCTTGAAAAGTGTCCGGATCTTCACTAGTAATGTGAAGTGCAAAAGACACCATATCTTCAAAATCCAATCTGCATGAAGCCTTTACATTAGTGCGTCTCTCTTTATCTCTGGCTAAATTATAATTCTGCAACGAAACTGTATTAGAGTCACCAGAAGTTGAATTCGAACTTTCACCTTTTTCAGCTGTTACTTCTTTCTCAATTGCTCTTGGATACTGTTCGAAATCCATCAGCACCTTGTCTCGGTTCTACTGCAACATGAATTGCTCGTCAAAAAATGCATCTCTACTAATCACTGATTTCCTTGCAATTGGGTCCTAAAACTTGTATCCTTTGACACCTTTCTTGTAGCCTAGAAAGATGCACTTCTTTGATTTTGCATCAAGTTTTGATCTCTCATCACTAGGTACATGCACATAAGCAGGACAACCAAAAATCCGTAAGTGTGAAAAATCAACTACATTGCCTGTCTATACCTCTTCTACAACCTTTCCAACCAAAGATGCCCGAGGTGACCTGTTGATGAGATAGCATGCCATACTCACAGCCTCTGCCCAGAAGTTTTTAGGAAGCCCTGCATTCAATCTGAAGCACCGAGCCCGCTCAACTAATGACTTGTTCATCCTTTCAGCAACACCATTTTGTTGTGGCATCTTTCGCACTAAAAAATGTCTCTGAATCCCATGCTCCTCACAGAACTTCAGAAACTGCGAATCTGTGCATTCAATCAGACCTTAAATACTTGATCTTTCTACCCGTTTGGTTCTCCACCTCAGCTTTCCGCACCTTGAATTTGGAAAAGACTTCAGATTTCTGTTTCAAGAAATACATGACAAGTCGTCGTTTAACCGGTCAAAAATAAAGCCTCTCCTGAGTAAATGATAAATAAATTATGTAGTAAGGAAGAGGGTCGATCCACAGGGAGATTTTTCAGTTTAATGACTTGATCCTGTTAGCCTTTTTGTCCAGAAATATATTCAAGTGGGCGTTAAAAGGAAAATGGGATGTTTGAAATGTTGAGCAAGAAAATAAATAAAGTGCGTGTAATAATAAAGAAAATTCAAGAATGCAAAATAGCCTCAAACAAGCTCCTTCAATTCTTTCGATCACTGAAATAGATTTTTATTTCGGGGATCATGTCGGTTACAGTCTACGAGGCCCAACCCATCGTAACTTGTTTCTCTCTCGAGTAACCAATCCTTCCAAGTCTATCTCCGAAAGATGGTTCTCAAATAAATCAACCACGTCTATCGCCGTTAAAATATTTAGATTAAAAGTAGGAAAAACCCGACTCAGAAATTGTCTAAAAAGAATCACTTCTGATTTTATCTTTCCTTAGCGGACCGCCGCTAAGAGTGTTCATAGGAAGTCGAAATTGCCACGGGCCGATCCTTCCTCCCAACTGTGTTTTTAAGCGATTTCAGACCAACGGGCCCTTTTTGATTTGAAAAACGGTTAAAAACTTTTAGTAAGGCCGATTGCCAAACTATCTAAGTAGAAAGATAAAAATGATTTCCCGAAAGAATTTAAGCAAAGTTCAATTCTCACGAATCGAATTGACTTGGCTGGTTCTTCGCTTAAAAGATTTAGCTAAGCATGATATTAGTTATCATACTTAACTTGTTTTCATAAAAATAATTGAAGAACATTAAAAGAAAAAAAAAGTAAATAAAAGAGAACGTGATTAAAGACTAGAAATATCAAGAGTTTCAAACTAAACGATGAAGATGAATTGATTGATGATTGATGATCTAAGCCTTTACCAAGAGGTGGTATTTATAGGCTTAGATTTACAAAGATAAGGTGATGAGATAATTTAAAATAATAAACAAAAGATAAATAATTCAAATGTTTTGAAATTTAAATACAGCAAAACGAAACGGATAAACTATTAAGATCTTCCAGATCATCCAGAATCTTCTAGAAGTTGCCACGTATTTTCCACGTCAGATACGGCGTGCCATGTCGTGCCCACGATGCCAGTCATGACCAGAATAATAAAAAAATTACAGAAATGCCCCCCTTTTGCTGCTATTTCCAAAATTAGGTTTCCTGCACAAAACATAGCAAAACATAATGGATTAGGTAGCAAGGAATCCTAAAAACTAGAAAAATAGCGATTAAAAGGTGTCACAATTGAGAGCTCATCAAATTCCCCCTCACTTGTCTCATACTTGTCCTCAAGTATGTCCGAAAAAGAAATTAACCCAAGAAAGCATTTCTCAAACCATCATAAGTATCAAACAGAATTATAAGAGTTCTAGTGCAAAAGGAGTATCATGAAAGAAACACAAATCAAACCAAATGGACATAAGCAAAGAACAGCCCATCATCCTTCCAATTACCTATCAAGAGATAACAAGATTCTAACCTAGACTTAATCCTCACCAAGGTACACTCAAGAGCACTCAAAGTGTTTATAGGTAGAACTGAAGCAAAAACACTCTAAGTCATACATGAATAAAGGTTTCCATATGCTTGTAATAAGTTCAATTCTCCACTACTTTATTAGAATCGAGGTGCAAAAATCATTAGGTCTTTTATTCAAGGTGTAATGTGGTTCTAGAAAATGGTATAAAGATGGAAAAAAATCAAAGGAAGATGATCAATGAAAGAAGTTTCAAACAAGAAGTAATGAAGACAAAAGAGAAGCTAAAATGGGAAAGCAAACACACGTTTTTTTCTTTCTTTCTTCTTTTCTTTCTTTTCGAAACTGTTTTTTTCTTTTTTTTTCAGTTGAAGCAATTGCTTATGTTATTCTCTTTCTTTCTTTTTCAAAAAAAAAATTGCCCTTATTCGAATTGCAGCCCTTTAATTTTCTAGTAATATAGCTTCTAGCATTGGAACAATCAAAAAGTGGTCAAGGAAAAACAAGGTTTGATAAGGGTTAAGCCAAAAAAATATGGGATATTAGGCTTCAAAGGCTCACTAAGTGATAAGAAAAGGTAGGGTTTATTTATTATGTTTTATGAAAGAGAGGAAATGGGCTAAATCCTAAAGCCTAAATCATCTTAAAGCACCTTATTCTTAGTGTAGTCCCAAATCGCATACAAGCCACAAGTTATAGATTCCTAAATTCAAGATGACACTCTCAAGAAAGGAAAAACGAGCATAAAGAATAAGATCATGCATGCTCAAAGCTCAAAGTCTCACAAAATTGGGCTAAGCTGATTAAGCTAGGTGAGAAATCCAATTATCTCAATTAAGGCAAATTGAAAGGAGATGTCAAACTATCATTATACCCATGCCATTTGATTATCAAAATGTCATCATTCAAATATTTCTATGCACTATCACAATTATAACATGCTGGATATCAAGCAATGGCAAGAAAAATTTCATCTCAAAGTTAAACCAAAGTCAAACATATATCAAATAAGCAAGACAAGTGGTTTTGCTACCCTCCCATCACTTAAGTGAATTGCCCCAATTCAAATGAAAAACATAATAGTACAAGGCAGAGAGGGGTTAAGAGTACTTCCCGTGGTCAACGATGTCCGCGGCCACGCCCAGGACGTAGGTAAGAGAGGATTTTGGCTATGTCATCTTCGAGTGCGTGGAGGCGCGCGGCGAAATCTGGAACATTGTGCGAAGGCTAGTCCTGAGGAGGGGATTGAGGGGCGCGTGGTGGTGCATTTCTGCGAGTGAAAACTCTCCTCGTTCTTGGAGTTAATACTCCGGATGGGTTGAAGAAAGGCGCATCTGGTGGTCCGTCGAGGAGTCCCATGGAATCCAAGCAACGCTCATCTAAAGCATCCATAGAAAAAGCGTAAGTAAAATTCTCAATATCAAAGCGAGCTATGCTAGATGCAAGATGAGTAATGAAAGGGCCAAGGATTAAGGGGCGATTATACCGGATTGCAACTTTAAATTGTCGGGCTAACCAAAATCCTAAGTTTACCTTTCTTCCCGAATGCATACACCAAAGGAAAAATAGTTCAGTCTTACTGAGAGTAGCAGAGGCATCGTTACGTCCAAAAAAATTGTAAGCTAGGAAACGATGAACGTAATGTGTCCCCGGATCATGAAGCATAATAGCTTTTGTGGAAAGAGGGTCAAATGCTATGTCCGTTTGTCTGGTGAGGTCAAAGTAAGCTGCATTTTCATCAAAATCTACAGGAATCTCAAATAATGCTGTCAGATAATCAGGGTTTGTGATGTTAGTCACAAAACCCATAGCCAAATTAAAATCATTTACAGACATAGCAAAGTTATCACCACACTGTCGAAATTTAATAACAACAGGGGAATCAGGCGTAATATAACGAGTTTCGGCAAAAGAGAAAGTAGAATAGAACTCGAAAACTAACTCATAAAAGGTTCCACATTTAATCTCTGAATAAGCAGTCCAACCGGTAGCATAAAAATAATTCACGACAGACTCAGAGATATTAAGATTTACAAGAGTATGCTGAGGAATGAATTTGCAAACCCGAAAAGGTCGATGTCGGATATCCTGAAAACGGACCAACTGGTCATTTTCAAAGTGGAGATAACCGCGAAGTTCTTCCTCTGCAGGCACGACATAGTGTTGTCCTCGTTGGTTGCGTTTGGGGTTTGCTGATGCGGATGTCGGACTGCCTGGTGGTGATGCAAAATGATGGGAATTCGATTCATGAAAGTTGAATGAAAAATTCTCAGACTGTGATTGTGGAGAACGTGGTTGTTGTCCCAAAGGGTCCTCGGCTGAAAAGTTTCCTGTAAAACCAAAAGAAGGGTGGTACATTAATAATGGGCGGATTGAAATCGAAATAGAATTTACCTCGGGGTGTTGCTCCGACTCGGTAGAGTGCATGGAGAATGAGGGAACAATGGAGCGCCTCTGCTGGGTTTGAGATTGATGTTGCCGAGAGTGTGTGGATGAGTCCACTGTGGGCATTTATTGGAACGACGGTGATGAAGATCGTGTGCGAGGAGGACGGCGGCTGGTGCTTGGTCCGGCGGTGCTGTTGGAGAGTCGCGAACGGCGGCTGACGGTCGGGGAAGTAGGCAGAGAAGCGGTGGAAGTCGTATGGATGAGATTCTTGGTCGGCGGGCTGGTGGCTTGCCGTTGACGCCCACCACGGCGAGGAGGGGTGTGGTGGTTGGTTCGGAATCACTACTAATCGCCATGAATTGGGGCGGTGTAAAACGACGTCGTCCGCCGATAACCAACGGTGGTTCTTGGGGGAGCCGGCGAGCTTGCTGTCGCGTGCGAGGCATGGAGGTTGAGTAAGTCGGCTGGGTGATTTTTTGCGACTGGGTGTGTGATGTTAGGGTTTGGTGTTGCGGGAAAGAAAGAAAGGGACGGGGGAAAGGGAAAATCAGGGAAAATTGGACGATATGCCAAGGGGAAAGGGGTTGGGCTAACGTACACTGCTCATTGAGTGTGCTAAAATGCACCTCATTAATGAAACGGTGCACTTAGCTGGAGTGTGATGCTCGGCCTGCTGCATGCGAAAAGAATCCTGCAAAGGAAAATTTATTAAGGCAATTAAAAAAAGAAGAAGGAAAATGAAAATAAAGAAACATAAATTAAATTATTAAAAAGGAAGTAAAAATTGACGAAAAATAAACCAATGGGTTGCCTCCCATTTAGCGCTTTGTTTATTGTCGTTAAGCTCGACAAATTCATTGTTCAGATTTTAGGTTCTTCGAAGATGATTTCTTCAATTTGCTCGATCGGTGTGCTTTCGAAGAACGGTTTTAGTCGCTGTCCATTCACTTTAAATTGTGCACCCGAGCTGTCTTCAATTTCCACGGCCCCGTGAGGGAAAGTGTTGACTACGGTAAATGGTCCGCTCCATTTAGACTTAAGTTTTCCTGCAAAATTTTTTAACTTCGAATTAAATAGGAGAACTGTTTTTCCAATTGAAAAAGATTTAAATGAAATGTGCTTGTCAGGAAACACTTTAGTGTGTTATTTATAACATTGCGCGCTATCATAAGCGTTTCGGCGAATTTCCTCGAGCTCTTGAATGTGAAGTTTCCGTGTTTCGCCAACGGCATTTATCTCCATATTACATTCTTTAACTGCCCAAAATGCTCTATGCTCAAGTTCGACTGGAAGATGACAAGGTTTACCGAAGACAAGTCGGTAAGGTGACATGCTGATAGGTCCTTTGTAAGCGGTTCTGTATGCCCATAACGCATCGACTAATTTCAAACTCCAATCCTTTTGATTAGGTTTAACGATTTTCTCTAGGATTGATTTGATTTCCCTATTTGAAACCTCCGCTTGTCCGTTTGTTTGCGGATGATAAGCTGTTGATATACGTTGTGTCACGCCGTATTTCTTCATCAAAGCTTCGACAATCCGATTAACGAAGTGTGTTCCTCTGTCACAAATGATCGCCCTCAGAGTTCCAAACCCGAAAAAAATAAAGTCACGCAAAAAATTAGTCGTGGTTTTTGCATCATTTTCACGGGTGGCTCTCGCCTCAACCCATTTCGAAACGTAATCAACTGCCAAAATGATTTAGAGATTTCCATAAGATGAAATAAAAGGTCCCAAATAGTCAAGACCCCAAACATCGAAAACTTCACATATATTTATTGGATTTAATGGCATTTCGCTTCGACGGCTTAAGTTCCCAACCCGCTGGCACCTGTCACACGTTTTGTAGAAATTGTAAGTATCTTTAAACTAAGTAGGCCAAAAGAAACCGCACTCAAGGATTTTGTGCACAGTTCTTTTAGGGCCAAAATATCCGCCACAAGCGTAAGAATGACAAAATTCAAGTATAGATGTTACCTCGCTATTACTTATGCAACGACGAATTATTTGATCAGAACATAATTTCCACAAATACGGATCATCCCAGATGTAATATCTAGAATCTTTTTTAATACGCTTTATCTCAGATCGTGACAAGTTATCAGGAATCTTACCAGTGGCTAGGAAGTTTGCCATATCGGCGAACCAAGGGAATGTTGCTGTTATCTCCATTAATGACTCGTCCGAGAATTCTTCTCGCAAAGGTGGTTCGATCGGGGATGTAGCTAAACGACTTAGGTGGTCTGCCACCAAGTTTTCGCTGCCTTTTTTTTCTTTGATTTGAAGATCGAACTCTTGCAACAAAAGTATCCATCTAATTAGCCGTGGTTTCGCATCTTTTTTGTTGATCAGGTACTTCAGCGCTGCATGATCAGAAAAAATAAGGATTTTAGTACCTAACAAATAAGAGCGAAATTTGTCCAATGCAAAAACAATAGAAAAAAGTTCTTTCTCAGTTGTCGAATAATTTTTTTGTGTTGAGTCGAGGGTTCTAGAGGCATAAGCGATCACATGTGGTCCATCTTTAGTTCTTTGCCCAAGAATTGCGCCTACGCTTAGATCGGATGCGTCGCACATAATTTCAAAAGGTAATGACCAATCCAGAGGTTGTACAATTGGAGCGGAAACAAGTCTCATCTTAAGCTCATCAAATGATTTTCTACAAGCTTGATCCATGTCAAATTGTACATCCTTTTGCAATAGGCGACATAGCGGTTGCGCTAATTTGGAGAAATCCTTTATGAAACGTCGATAGAATCCTGCATGACCAAGAAAACTACGAATTTCCCTCACCGAAGTGGGGTATGGAAGTGAGCGAATAATATCAACTTTTGCCTTATCAACGGCTATACCTTGTGCAGAGACCACATGACCAAGTACTAAACCTTTACTTACCATAAAATGGCATTTTTCATAGTTTAAAACTAAATGATACTCAATGCAACGATTAAGTACATAAGAAAGATTTGAAAGGCAATTAGAGAATGAATTACCGTAAATGGTAAAATCATCCATAAATACCTCTATTCCTCGCTTGACGTGGTCAGAGAAGATGCTCAACATGCAACGCTGGAAAGTAGCCGGAGCGTTGCAAAGTCCGAAGGGCATTCTCCTATAAGCAAAAGTGCCAAAGGGACAAGTGAATGTAGTTTTTTCTTGGTCTTTCGGCGTTACTGGAACCTGAAAAAATCCAGAAAATCCGTCAAGACAACAGTAATGTGTTTTTCCAGCAAGTCTTTCGATCATTTGATCGATAAACGGTAAAGGAAAATGGTCTTTTCGAGTTTGAGAATTAAGTTTCCTGTAATCGAAACACATTCGCCATCCGTTTTGAACTCTCTTTGGGATCTTTTCCCCTTCATCATTTTCGACAACAGTTATTCCCGTTTTCTTTGGCACAACATGAATTGGACTAACCCACTTACTGTCAGAAATTGTGTAGATGATGTCGGCATCTAGCAATTTTTGTATTTCTTGTCTTACCACATCCATCATCGGTGGGTTTAATCGTCGATGTCCCTCTCGGATAGGTTTCGCGCCTTCTTCCAGTTTTATTTTGTGCATACACGTGGAAGGACTTAAGCCTTTGATATCAGCTAATGTCCATCCAATCGCCTCTTTATGGATGCTCAACATGGTTATCAACTCCTCTTCCTGTTGCGACGACAATTCGCTTGATATGATGACGGTTAAAGTTTCCTTGTCGCCCAAATATGCATATTTCAAGTGTGGTGGGAGTTGTTTTAGCTCTAGTTGAAGTGCCTGCAAAATTGAGGGAAGAGGTTTAGATTGTGATGGAGTTCATTGTAGTTCAGAAATTAAAGAAAGAGTAGAGATTGTTTCGCCTAAGTCTTCATCGTTGAGATCTTCCAATTCCCTACAAAAATCATGAAACAAGTCAGTTTTGATAAAATCATTAGCCAAAGGATCTATAATATCAACAAAATTAAGGCTTGCGACAGAATCAGGATATTTCATAGCCTTATACACATCAAATTTTACTACCTCTCCGTCGAATTCCATGGTTAAAATGCCTTTACGGACATCGATTTTCGTATGTGCGGTTGATAAAAAGGGACGTCCAAGCAAAATTTTCGATCCATTGTTGCTATGATCATTCTCCATATCAATAATGTAAAAATCAGCGGGGAAAATGAGATTGTTTACCTTAACCAGGATGTTTTCCAATACCCCTTTGGGATAAATAATCGATCTATCAGCCAGTTGTACTGTTACCTTAGTTTCCTTCAATGGATCCATTGAGATCTTTCTATAAACACTTAGAGGCATGACATTGATGGAGGCACCCAAATCGCATATAACTCTTTTGATCCCAACATTCCCAATTTTACAGGGGATTGCAAACATACCTTGGTCCTTGTACTTTGGTGGCAACAGCTTTTGAAAAATGGCTGAAATATTCTCACTAAGGTTGACTCTCTCGTTTCCCGACAACCTTCTTCGATTTGTACATAGGTCCTTCAAAAGTTTTGTGTATTTAAGAACCTTCCTGATAACATCCAAGAGTTGAATGTTAATTTCCACTTTTTTGAACACCTCTATTATTTCCTTCTCCTCCTCCTTTTTGTCTCGTTTCGCCAATCTTCCTGGAAAAGGTGGAACAAGTTCGTAAGTAGAAATAGGAATTTTAGATTTGATATTACCTGTAGTGGAAGGAGATTTTTCGTTCTGGTGTTCCGAAGAGCCATCAGATTTTTGCTCATCCTTCTTTGGCGGTTCAGGTGTTATCAGGGTCCCGCTACGCAGAGTGATTTCGCTCACATTTTCCCTTGGATTGATTTCGGTTTGTGATGGCAATTTTCCTTGGGATTCTAGACGCCCTATTGTTTGAGCTAATTGGCTAACTTGTTTATCTAGTTCCTGAAGGTGAGATTGCATTTGGGTTTGGAACTTTTCCTGCGAAACTGCTAACCTCTCAACAATAGATTCAAGGGAAGATTTCTGGGGAGCTTGATTTTGGTAGGGAGGTTGTTTTCTAGTTTGGAAATTTGGATTCCTATTACCATAGCTAAGGTTAGGATGATCTCTCTAACCGGGGTTGAACGTGTTGCTTTGTGGATTATAGGGTCTTTGGGGAGGTCCGGGAAAGTTGTGTACGGCGTTAACTTGGGCACCAGACGTATCCCGCAGCAGTGGGCATAAATCGGTTGCGTGATCTGGCATAGTGCATATTCCGCACACCTTAGCAGCTCCTATCTCCCCTGAAACAAGAGAATGCACAATATTAGTCAAATTGTCTATCATATTCTCTAATGAAATTGTGCTTACTGTTTGAACCCTTCGGCTGGGTTCACTTGCAGAACCAAATTGCTGCGAATTAGCAGCCATTGTGGAGATTAATGTTCTCGCTGCAGTAGGGGTCATGTTAACGAGCGCGCCACCGCTTGATGCGTCTACCATCTTTTTGTCCATTGGTAACATTCCTTCGTATAGGTATTGAAGGAGTGTTTTCTCGGATAAGCCATGTTGCGGACAACATGCACACATCTTTTTGAATCTCTCCTAATATTCGTATAGGGATTCATTGTGCATTTGTTGGATTCCCAATATGTTTCGCCTAATTTCTGTCGCTTTTGCCGCAGGGAAATATCTGTCAAGAAAAACACTCGCCAATTTTGACAAGTCGTTGTTTAACTGGTCAAAAATAAAGCCTCTCCTAAGTAAATGATAAATAAATTATGTAGTAAGGAAGAGGGTCGATCCACATGGAGATTTTTCAGTTTAATGACCTGATCCTGTTAGCCTTTTTTGTCCATGAATATTTGCAAGTAGGCGTTAAAAGGAAAAGGGGGGTGTTTGAAATGTTGAGCAAGAAAATAAATAAAGTGCTAGTAATAATAAAGAAAATTCAAGAATGCAAAATAGCCTCAAACCAGCTACTTCAATTCTTTCGATCACTGAAATAGATTTTTATTTTAGGCCTTAACCCGGCCTAGACGGTCGGCCCGAATTAAGAAGATCACACGGGGAAAACCAAAGTCAACCCGAGAGTCAACCTTGATTATCGACCCTTTTTTTTCTTTTTAATCTTGTCTAGATACACGTTAACCCTAGATATGTTTACAAGATAATCATGTTCAGACATCATAACAATTAGAGAACATTCAGGGACCCAAATGTACAAATTACAACTTAAGGGACCAAATTGTAAATTCTGATAATTATAAGGACTTAACCCAAATTAAAGTTACCAACTTGAAATTAATCATCTTTCATGCTTCTTTGCCAAATTTCAGCTCAAACGGACATCTCAAACTCATACAATTGCAATAACAAGTTTCAGGACCAAAACGCAAATATTTCAGAACATTTAACCAACAATTTCAGTGCCCAACGGTCGAGTGTTTCGGAACAGGGAAGGCCCGTTCCGAAATGCGGGACCGTTCCGAAACTGGTACCGAAACATGGCCTGGCAGAGGCCAAACCGTTCCGGAACAGTGCCTCCCGTTTCGGAACGCCCAGGCCATTTCAGGCCCCCGTTCTGATACGGTAGCACCTGTTTCGAAACAGGATGCCCAAATTGCAAAAAATTTGCTGGTTTATCATGCAATTGACTTAACAAACATGCTCCAAAAGCAACCAAATTATACCAGCAAGTCATTCAACATACAAGGAACTTAATTGAAACAACCAAACATCAACATGGCAACAATTATGAAAATCCCCAAATCTATAGGCATGCTTCCTACTTAGCAAACCATTCAAGCATCAAAATACCAAAACCATCTCATAAAGGCCAATTACAAGCTCCAACATTATTAACATCATTAAACCAACTTAGGGAGTCCAAAACATCTCCCAAAACAACAACATAGGTTCCCATTGCCAAATGCCAAAAGCTAATAGTGTTTAAGAAACCTTCACCATACTTGAGCTTAGTTCACCACTTGGATTCTTCACCACCTTGCTGCCCTCAATGCACTTTAATGCTCTGCATTATTGGTTTAAGAAAAGAGAGAGAGCGTAAGCAAAAGCTTAGTGAGGAATGCTCATTTAAAACCACACAATAATGCATTTACAAAACACATTTATAATCCTTAAATCCAATCATCATTTGTACATGCTCATAAGCGTTTAAAACAAGCAATACATGCTTCAAGTCCATAACATGTCATATTGGCAACAAGTGATATACTCAACATAAGATCCACACATGGACTTTTAAACACCATTGTGATCTTACACTTTCCAAGGACCACACATGGACTTTTAAACACCATTGTGTCCTTAACCCCATGGACTTTTAAACACCATGGCAAGGACCACACAAGGACTTTTAAACACCTTTGTGTCCTTAACAAGAATCTCCCAAGGACTTTTAAACACCTTAGAGTTCTTAGATAACAAGGCTTACACAAGGAATTTTAACCACCTTGAACCTTAACCAAGAACCAACCATGGACTTTTAAACACCATGTTGTTCTTAAATAAACAAGGCTTACACAAGGAATTTTAACCACCTTGAACCTTAACCAAGAACCAACCATGGACTTTTAAACACCATGTTGTTCTTAAATAAACAAGGCTCACACAAGGACTTTTAACCACCTTTGTGACCTTAACCATCACTTGCCAATGTGCATCATTACAACAATATTCCACTGTTTTCAAGCATTTAACAAAGCCATAAACATCATGCATCATTATGCATCAAAACCACATTTAACAATGTTCAAAAACAAGAATCTCTTACCTTGAGCATTCTTCAATACATAGCTTATAAAATCAGCAACTAACATGCTAAAATATGCTTTCAAAATAGAATTTAAAACATGCAAACAACCACATTGCACACAACCAATCCATGGTTCATCATCAAGAGAGTTTTTCCGAAAACTTACTCTTGAGCTTAGCTAAGTTGCTTAGACTTAAACTAAGCTCCCAAACCTTCAAAACATTGGTTTCAAAGCTGAAATCCAAAATCCACTCACCGATTCCGTTTCGCCTCTTGCCGAAACACCAATCAAGCTCCCGGATCAACACCACTAGGATCCAAAGATGACTCCCCTGTTTTAAACACATCAAAACAGCAGATTAATGCATCATCATGCATTAATATCCTCAATGAAAGCACCTAAACCCGCTGCTCTCAACCACACTCCATTTTCGGCTACCAAACACAACCGAAAATGCCTCCAAACAACTCCACAACACTACCCAGCCAAGATCCATCAAATCTAATCATCCTTAAACATCAATTAACATCCAAAAAGGATCTAAACAAACCCTTATACCTCCAGCTATAACAGATCATCAAGATCACTCCAAAAACAACCAAGAACACAAGCTAAACTTAGGAAATTCAACCTATCCGGGATTGCATTTATTAAACCTCAATTTCACATCAATTTAACATTCATTTAACATCAAATTGACACCTCAAAACACTGCCCAATCAGATCATACGAAATTTCATCAAAATCAATCAAATCTTGCATTTAAAAGCCAAAATCAAGATTACATCTATAAAACCTTTTATAAAACATAAATCAAGGATTGAGAACTTAGGAATTTCAGTAAAGAACTGAGAGTTCAGAGGAGAAGGACGTTCTTACCTCCAAACTTGAGTTTCCCCCTTTTTAGAACCAAAATCTTGAAAATCCAATTAGCAAAAGGTGAGGTTTTGTTGAAGAGATGATTAGAGATCAAAAGAGGATTATAATCTCATGTTTGGACATCAAAATCAGAAGGAAAAGCTCTGGAGAAAAGTGTTTGGTTTGAGAGAAAAGATGAGAGAAAATGGAAATGAAATTTTAGGAAGTTAGTTGGAAAATGCCAAAATATCTTCCCTCCTTTTTAGTTTTATTTAAAAACCTTTAATTAATCATTTAATATCTTAGAAAAATCTGGAGAAACTCCCATTGGGTAAATAGCTCCTTAAAGATTCAAAGTTTCAATCCTTTTTAAAACAGTCCCACAGTTTTCGAAATTTACATTTTGGTCACTAACCAAAATGTCACACTTCCAAACCTCATTTTGTAAAATTGATTTCACCAAACTCTTATATATAATAAAAGAGGATTTTAAGACATTTTTCCATATTTTTAATGCAACCCGAACTAGGTTTTCCTAAATTTACTCTTATATATTCGAACTGCGATCCGACCGAACCGGTCCGAATCCCAAAACTCCTAAGCCCAAAACCGGGGCGTTACACTCGAGTAACCAATCCTCCCAAGTCTATCTCCGAAAGATGGTTCTTAAATAAATTAACCACGTCTATCACCGTTAAAATATTTAGATTAAAAGCAAGAAAAACCTGACTCATAAATTGTATAAAAAGAATCGCTTCTGGTTTTATCTTTCCTTAGCGGACCGCTGCTAAGAGTGTTCATAGGAAGTCGAAATTTCCACAGGGCGATCCTTCCTCCCAACTGTGTTTTTAAGCGATTTCAGACCAACATGCCCTCTCTGATTTGAAAAACGGTTAAAAACTTTTAGTAAGGCCGATTGCCAAACTATCTAAGCAGAAAGATAAAAATGATTTCCTGAAAGAATTTAAGCAAAGTTCAATTCTCACGAATCGAATTGACTTGGCTGGTTCTTGGCATAAAAGGTTTAGCTGAGCATGATATTAGTTATCATACTTAACTTGTTTTCATAAAAATAATTGAAGAACATTAAAAGATAAAAAGTAAATAAAAGCGAACTTGATTAAAGACTAGAAATAGCAAGAGTTTCAAACTAAACAATGAAGATGAATTGATTGATGATTGTTGATCTAAGCCTTTACCAAGGGGTGGTATTTATAGGCTTAGATTTACAAAGATAAGGTGATGAGATAATTTAAAATAATAAACAAAAGATAAATAATTCAAATGTTTTGAAATTTAAATACAACAAAACGAAACGGATAAACTGATAAGATCTTCTAGATCGTCCAGAATCTTCTAGAAGTCGCCACGTATTTGCCACGTCAGA
Organism: Hibiscus trionum; assembly: GCA_030270665.1. Classification (NCBI taxonomy): domain Eukaryota; kingdom Viridiplantae; phylum Streptophyta; class Magnoliopsida; order Malvales; family Malvaceae; genus Hibiscus; species Hibiscus trionum. The sequence continues at coordinate 6,301,844 of BSYR01000057.1, forward strand.
TACGGCATGCCCAGTGTCGTGCTCACGATGCCAGTCATGATCAGAATAATAAAAAACTACAGAAATGCCCCCATGTTGCTGCTATTTCCAGAATTAGGTTTCCTGCACAAAACATAGCAAAACAGAATGGATTAGGTAGCAAGAAATCCTAAAAACTAGAAAAATGGTGATTAAAAGGTGTCACAATTGAGAGCTCATCAATACACCCAAACTTTTTTAGAAAAACTGTCAATAAAAGTAACATAATACACAGATCCACCCAATGATGATTCTCTGGTAGGCCCCCACACATCAGAATGAACATAATCAAGAATCCCTTCAGTTTTGTGCTTTCCAGTCGTTCAACTGACTTCAGACTGTTTACCAAGAACACAAAAGTCACAAAAATCGAGCTTGCAACTTTTGACACCATGCAACAAATTTCTTTTATGCAATTCAACCATTCCATGTTCACTTAGATGACCAAGACACATATGCCACAATTTTATATTATCATCATATGACTCAACAGAATGAGCTCCACCTACAACTGTACTCTCTAACAGTTTATAGATATTCCCTGCAGTTATCTTTCCTTTCATCATAGTCAATGCACCTTTAACAATCCTAATGATTTCCTTATCCTCGTCAGCTTTAGGAATTAAACTATTCTTATGCAAATTTTCCAAAGAAATTAGATTCTTTTTCAAATCAGGTATATGCCTAACATCACATAATGTTCTAACAGTACCACCATACATCTTAATTCTGACTTCACCAATACCAACAATATTGCAACATCTATCATCACCTAAATAGACAGAACCAGAATTAACAAACATATAGGTAGAAAAACCACTCCATGTTAGGCGTTATATGATAAGAGCATCCTGAATCAAGAATCCAAGCATCTGTGAACTGAGTTGTTGAAATAGAAAGCATATCACCATCACTGCAATCCGAATTCTCATTCTGTACCACATTCACAGTTTTGGATGATGCATCATGTTTATCATCCAACTCCTTTATCCACTTTGGACAGTCTCGCTTCATATGTCCTGGCTCCTTGCACTTGTAGCAACGAAAAGTGTTCTTGTCTCTAGACTTTGATCTAGAATTCCGTCTTCCAGAACCCTCCTTCTCTGACTTCCTTTTATTGTCGTGATTACCCTTAACATATAAACCATCATCGTGAGAGCTTTCACATGTATTTTGCATTCGCTGGTTGTGGGCCAACAAGGCTGCAATAATCTCTTCAACTTTGATTGTTTCTTTCCCATATGTAAGAGTAGTCACCATGTGTTCATAAGAAGAAGGCAACGAATACAACAGAACCATTGCTTTGTCTTCATCTTCAATCTTCACATCAAGTTGAGTTAAATCGGTGATTATTTGATTAAAGATATTCACGTGCTGCGCCAATTCCTGACCTTCCTGCATCTTCAGTTCATACAACCTCTGCTTTAGATACAATTTATTTGTCAGAGACTTGGACATAAATTGACTTTCCAACTTGCTTCATTTTATAAACCCGTTCTATATAAACCCTCACTCCCATTTCATTTTTCACCTTCATTTTACTCTCTCTACTTTGTTTCAGAATATTTCTTCTTAGCTTTCAGTATTTTCTTTTCTTTCATTCCTACAGTACCCTTACGATGACAATGAGATCAACCCGAAGAAGTGCTGCCTCCACCTCTGCCGCGGCAGTCTCGACTCCTACATACAACAGAATTCCCAGAAGGTTCGCCTCGACAGAAACAGAGAAAAGATATTATGAATCTTTTCAGAAAAGAGAAATGTGGGAGGAGAGGGGCTTTACCTACCTAAAGAAGACCGAAGATCTAGGTCTAGAAGGATTCATCGCCAAAAGGATCATCGGTCTAAAATGGCAAATGTTTGCGGAACAACCCGAGGAGATGAATGTCACACTCGTCCGAGAATTATATGCTGTTGTCGCCTCTAAGGACACCTCTAATGTAACCCCCTTAGCCCGGCCTAAACGGTTGACCCGAACTTCGAAGATTACACAGGGAAAACCAAAGTCAACCCGAAAGTCAACCTTGATTTACGACCTTTTTTTTCTTTTTAAACTTGTCTAGATGCAAATTAACCCTAAGAGAGTACTCACGAGGTACGATAGGGAAAGGCACAGCGATCGAATTTCAAAAAGGGACTCAATTGCACAAAATACAATTTTAGGGACCAAAACGTAATTTCTGGAAAATAGAAGGTCTTTACTGATTTTAAAGTTACCAATATGAAATTAGTCATATTACATGCTTCTCTGCCAAATTTCAACTCAATTGAACATCCCAAGCTCAAGCAATTGCAATCTCAACATTTAGGACTAAAATGTAAAACATGCAACTTCAGAACAATTTAAATTTGTGACCAACGGTCACCTGTTTCGAAAAACCTACCAGCCGTATCGGAACGGTAGGGAAAAACACTTCCCCATTTCGATACTTATTCCGAAACACGGCTCTCCAGTAGCCAAAACGTTTCGAAACAGCCTCTAGCCGTTTCGAAACACGAAGGCCATTACAGACCCCCGTTTCGAAAAGCCAGAGAGTGTTTCGATACGGTTTGCCCAGAAACTGCAGATTTTTCTTGTTTTTCAAGAATAAACCCATTCAAACTCATCCCAATGACTTCCCAACCATGCAAAAAAGTTAACATACTTATGAGGTACATATATAAAGCTCCTAGACACATTCATGGCATCAAACATGAAAACTCACAAGTCTAGAGGCATGCTTCCTAATAACGAAACCAAATAGGCAACCAAACTTCAAATCAAACATTTAAGGCCATTTACAAATCAAATCAACCAAGGCACACATGCCACAACTACAAGGAGTTCAACACATCTCCCAAAACAAAACTTAGGTTCCCATTGCCAAATTATCAAAACTAATAGTGTACGAAAACTTCATCATACATGAGCTTAGCTTCCCTTGGACATACTTAGCTCCCTTGATGCCCTTTAACACCTCAATTATCTGCACTATTGGTAAAAGAGAGTGTAAGCACAAATGATTAGTGAGGCAAGCTCTAACCAAAACCAATACCACAATGCATTTTAGAAAAACACTTTCAACAAAGCTTTTAAACCACATGCTCATCTCTTTTCTCATGCTACTATGCATCATTCTCAAGCATCTCATGCTTCTTTACATTTAAATACATTATATTGGCTTTCAAGTGATAGTTCATAACCATTTACACAAAACACAATCGGATACGCGGATTACAAGCGTTTTCCTACACGCTTCATACACACTACCGGACTACACAAGTTCATACTCAAGAGCAATCCCTCCATTGATGTGACACCCGTGGTGGGGTATAACGGTACAATCACAACCCCTCAACACCACTCATCGGTAGTTATATAATTCCTCTAACGAGAGTAAGGGACACATAACACAAGATCCACACACGGAATTTCAACCACCGTTATGATCTTACCTCAATCGTTAGGGTACTTGGATGGAGTTTACGGTACAATCACAACCCCTCAACATCCAAGACGACTTTACTTACGATGCACCCAATCCTATAGCCGGCTAACTATATCCGTTTCAAGTACTTTAAAACCATTTCATCACTTGCCAATATACATCAAATACCATCATCAATTCACTGTTTTAAAGAATTAATCAAAGCCACTTATCATCATGCATCTCCATGCATCATAACCAAATAATAACATGTCAAAACCAAGGATCTCTTACCTTGAGAATCCTTTAATACATGGCTTTCAAAACCAGCATTAATCATGCTAAAACATTCTTTCAAAACAGAAATTAAACATGCATTTCATAATTAATGCATCAAACCATAACTTGGCACATCCGAAAGAGTTTTTCCGAAAACTTGCTCTTGAGCTTAGCTAAGTTGTTTAGAGTTAAACTAAGCTCCCAAAACCTCCAAATAATTGTTCCAAAGCTGGAAACCAACTCCACTCACCAATTTCGTTTCGCTTGCTTGCCGAAACTCCGATTAAGCCTCCGGATCAACTCCGAAAGTGTCCGAAGACGTCTCCCCTGTTTTAGACACATCAAAGCAGAGGATTAATGCATCATCATGCATTGAAATCTTCAGCCAACACTCCAAAACTCGCTGCTCTACCTAAACCCAACATTTCGGCTACCAAACACAATCAAAATCACCTCCAAACTCTTCCAAAACTTAACCCAGCCAAGATCCATCACTTCTAAACATTTCTAAACATCAATTAACATCCAAAATAAACCTAAACTCGTCCTTATACCTCCAGCCACAATAGAACACCAGGAACACCTCAAAAACCACCATTTTCATAAGCAAAAACTTAGGAAATACAACCTATTCGGGATTGGATTGATAAAACCTCATTTCTAACATCATTAGACATCCAAAATACATTAAAGAATCATCTCAAAACAGAGCCCAAACCATAACAACGAAAATCTTCAAGATCTCTTCCAAATCTTGAGTTTTAAGCCAAAATCAAGTTTCTAACATTAAATCCATTTATAAAACTTTAATAAAGGATTGACAACTTGGGAATTTCAGTAAAGAACTGAGTATTTAGAGGAGAAGAACATCCTTACCTCTAAATGATGATTTCTCCTTGATTTGAGCCAAATTCCTTGAAAATTAAATGTCGAAATCAAAAGGATTTGATGCAAGATTGATTAGGAACCAATAGATGATAGAAATCTCATCAATTGAAGTGAAGATCAATGTAAATTTTGCTGGAGAAAATGTGTTTGGATAATGAGATTTTGAGAGAAAAAGGAATGAGAGAAAATTAGGAAAAGGTAGTTATGAAAATCCAAAAAGTAGTTTCCCTTTTCTTTTTATTTAATTAAAACATTAATTTAATCACCCAAATTAAGGAAAAATCTGGAGAAAACATTTTGGGTAAATTAGCTCCTTAAAGATTCAAAGTTTCAATCCTTTACAAAACAGTCACTACTAAACTTTGCAAAAATCGCATTTTGGTCACTACACCGAAATGTAGTATTTCCAAACCTAATTTTGTAAAATTGATTTCACCACTCTCTTATATATATTAAATGAGGATTTTTAGATATTTTTCTATATTTTTAAAACATCCCAAACTAGGCTTTCCCTAAAACCTCCTTTTTTATTCGAACCGAATATCAGACCGGTCTGACCAGACCCTAAACTTCTAAGCCCAAAATTGGGGTGTTACAACTCTCCCCCTCTTAAGAAATTTCGTCCTCGAAATTTACCTGGAGGAAAAACGTAGGGAAACCGCTTCTTCATGTCATCCTTTCTTTCCCACTTGGCTTCCTCAACACCACGATGCCTCCACAACACCTTAACCAACTCAATGGTCTTACCTCGAAGAACTTTAATGCCCGAATCCAGAATTCCAACCGGCTCCTCATCATAGGTTAAATCTGGGTTCAACTCCACTTCCTCCACAGGCATAACATGCGAAGGATCCGATCTATACCTCCGAAGCATAGAGATATGAAACACATCATGTATCTTTTCCAACTCTTGCGGTAACCTCAACTTGTACGCAACAGGACCCACACGTTCAATCACCTCATATGGTCCAATATACCTAGGGCTCAACTTAACCTTCCGGTCAAACCTCATCACCTTCTTCCAAGGTGAAACCTTCAAAAACACACGGTCACCCACCACAAACTCATTCTCCTTACGCTTTAAATCCGCGTAAGACTTCTGTCGATCAGAAGCTGCCTTCAACTGCTCACAAATGAGCTTCACCTTCTCGGTGGTTCCTTTCAACAAAGCCGATATTGAAACCAACTTCTAACCTGTTTCAGCCCAGCAAAGAGGAGTTCTGCACTTCCTCCCATACAAGGCTTCATAAGGTGCCATTTGAATACTTGCCTGGTAGATATTGTTATAAGCAAACTCCACCAAAGGCAAATGCTTCTCCCAAGAGCCTTGAAACTCAATCACACAGCACCTCAACATATCCTCAAGCACTTAGATAACACGCTCCGACTGACCATCCGACGGTGGATGATAAGAAGTATTGAAATTCAACCGCGTACCCAAAGCTTGGTGCAAACACTCCCAAAAACGTGATGTAAACCTCGGATCTCTATCCGACACTATTGACTTTGGCACACCATGCAAACGCACAATCTCAGCAACGTACAGCTCTGCAAGCTTGTCCAAAGTATATGTAGTATGCACATGTAAGAAATGCGCACACTTGGTAAGGCGATCCACAATACCCACACCGAATTCTTCTTCGATGGCGACAAAGGCAAACCAGACACAAAGTCCATGGAAATCCTTTCCCACTTCCATTCAGGGATCCTCAACGGTTGCAACAACCCTGAAGGAAACTGGTGCTCAGCCTTAACCCGCTGACAAACCATGCCCTTACTCACATACTCTGCAACATCTTTCTTCAAACCCACCCAATAGTACTCATCCTTTGGATCACGATACATCTTTGTACTACCAGGGTGCATAGCAAAAGGACTACTATGAGCTTCAGCCAGAATAGTACGCCTCAACTCCGCATCATTCGGCACTACTATCCGACTTCCAAAACATAAAACTCCATCATCATTAAAACAGAAATCCGATGGTCTATCCTCAGCGATATCCTGAACATGTGGCACCAAAGAATCATCCAACAACTGCTTATCCTTTATCAACTGAACCAAAGATGGTTTCACTTGCAATTCAGCCACAAGACCTCCATCTTGTGAAACACTCAAGCTAGCAAACATAGCCCTTAACTCCACTGCCACCTTCCTACTCAAGGCATCCGCCACAACATTAGCTTTTCCCGGATGGTACTCGATCGTCAGATCGTAATCCTTAAGCAAACGTCGTTGCCTGAGATTCAACTCTTTCTGCGACATCAGATACTTCAAACTCTTGTGGTCTGTGTACACAGTACACTTCTCACCATACAGATAATGTCTCCAAATCTTCAAAGCAAAAACCACCACAGCTAACTCAATATCATGCGTAGGATAATTGCGCTCATGCACCCTCAACTGCCGCGATGAATAAGCCACCACCTTACCCTCCTGCATTAGCACACACCCTAAACCAACATAGGATGCGTCGCTGTACACCACAAACTCTTTTCCTAATTCAGGTTGAACCAAGATAGGAGCTTGCGTCAATGCTGCCTTAAGCTTCTCAAAAGCTTGTTGTCTCGCTTCCGTCCACTCATACTTGACATCCTTTTGCAACAACTTTGTCAAAGGTGCATCAATCTTTGAAAATCCATCCACAAACCTCCGGTAATATCCTGCCAACCCGAGGAAACTACGAACTTCATGAACGGACTTAGGAGGCTTCCAATTCATCACCGCCTCAACCTTCTGAGGATCAACACGAATCCCCTCACCAGAAACCATATGACCAAGGAAAACAACTTCCTTAATCCAGAATTCACATTTGCTCAGCTTAGCATAAAGCTGATTTTCCAGAAGCGCTTACAAGACAACCCTCAAATGACCTTCATGCTCCTCCTCAGTACGAGAGTACACAAGAATATCGTCAATGAACACCACAACAAACTTATCCAAGTATTCATGGAACACTCTATTCATCATGTCCATGAAAGCTGCAGGAGCATTCATCAAACCAAACGACATTACAAGGAACTCATAATGCCCATACCTCGTCCTAAAGGTTGTTTTTGGCACATCTGCATCCTTCACCTCAAGCTGGTAGTACCCTGACCTTAAGTCAATCTTAGAGAATACGACCGCTCCACGAAACTGATCAAAAAGATCATCAATCCTCGGCAAAGGATACCGATTCTTGATAGTCAACTTGTTCAGCTGACGATAATCAATGCACATTATCATAGTGCCATCCTTCAATGCACATTATCGTAGTACCCTGACCTTAACTCCTGAAGCTGCGTCTTCAATTCCTTCAACTCCTTAGGTGCCATGCGATAGGGAGCAATGGACACTGGAGTTGTGTTTTCATACAACTCAATACCAAACTCCACCTCTCGGCTAGGAGGCAATCCAGGTAATTCCTCCGGAAATACTCCAGGAAACTCACGAACAGTTCTTATATCTTGAACGCGCACCTCCTTCGAACTTGGATTCATAACAAAGGCTAGATAAGCCTCGCAACCTTGCCGCAACAGCCGACTTGCTTCTAAGGTAGACACCACATTACTAAGAAACTTTACATTCTCACCCACCACCACTATCTCATAATCATCCGCAAGTTTCAACGAAACTCGCTTGTTTTCAAAATCCACTATAGCTCAATGCTCAACAAGCCAATCCATACCAAGGATTACATCAAAACCATAGAATGGAAACTCCATGAGATCAACAAGAAAAACATTGTTTTGCACTTTCAAGGGACATCTTTTATACAACTTTCGTGTTACAACCGTCTAACAAAAGGAACTAGTCACACGCATACCAACATCCAAAGACTCAACAGGTAAACCAAGCTTTTGAGCATGTTCACGCAATATGTATGAGTGTGTAGATCCAAAATCAATCAAGGAAAGTAATGACAAGGATTGCAAAGTAAAGGTACATGTGATCACATCCGTATCATTCCTTCCCTCATGCTGAGCATACACTTGAGCCTGGCCACCACCCTCAGGTTGAACAGTCATAACATGTTCCACATTCCTCCCACCATCATCTCTGCGCTGAAAGTTACCACGGCCGCGCCCACGACCTCTCTGAGGTGCAACTACCCCGGGAGCACGTCCCTGACCACCACCGGCCAACAAAGGATACTCCCTCCTCATGTGGTCTACCGAACCACAATTCCAACATGAATTACATGTCGCTGCAATAGGAGCCTGAACCTCCCTCGCCGCTCGAGGACAATCTTGCCTCAAATGGCCACGAGATCCACACGTCCAGCACGTGTTCTGATCAGCCCTCATCCTATCTCCCTGAACAGGCGTACCATGTCCTCCACCACCACGCCTAGCAGTAGGCTGATACCTCTTATCTCGTCCTCTCTTGTTTCGTCCACCACCAGAATTATGATCAGTAGCCCTTTTACCCGAGCTAGAACTAACGCCTCTGGAAGACAAACCCAAGTTCTGCTCGATGTCCTTCGCCCGACTCACAAGCACATCAAAATCTGTATATTCAGTCGCAAGCATAAAAGTCTTCACATCCGTTACCAATCCATAACGGAAACGTTCACACCTCTCCCGCTCATCAGGGATTAGCTCAGGTGCATACTGACTAAGGTGAACAAACTAGATCTCATACTCAGCTACCGTCATGCTGCCTTGCACAAGAGACATAAATTCTCTTTTCTTCTCATCTAGGTATCGCACACCCAGATACTTTCGCTTCAACGCGTTCAGGAAAAACGTCCAAGTTACATCATTGTCCTCCATTCTAGAGATAGTGGTCGTCCACCACGTATAAGCATCATCATGCAGCAGTGACACCACACAACCCAACTTCTGCACATTATTGCAGTTCATTTGCCCTAAAATCCTCTTGGTGCTTTCCAACCAAGACTCAGATCCTTCAAGAGATAAACCTCTGAACTCAGTCCCTCCCAGACTGCGAAGATGTTCTAAAGGCAATCTCACATTAGCGTCATCCTGATGCGCAGCTCCATGAACTCCAGCTACTGCTGCCTGAAAGGCTCCCGCAATAGCCTGAATCAACACAGTCATGTCAGGAGCAGCTTGCCCCTGCACACCTTCAGGTCCAGCGACCCCGGCACCAGCACCAACACCAGCATTACCACCTCCAACACCACCACCACCGGGTGGTCCACCACCAGGGGGAGGAGGTAAATCCACAACATTCTCAGCATTCTCATCATTCCCGTTCTCATTCTGAGCCATAGCTCTTGTATTTATTCTCATCTCTCTACGCGGCCCCATTTACAAAGAAAACAATGCACTGACACAAATGCAATAAACACAATTAGGCTCAATAAGGTAAGTAATCCAAGCACTCAAGCTCATTTTTCAAAAACAATTCCTTTCATTAGTTTTGACATGGCAATGGGTTCCCCTAACACGCTTCAACGTAGCATAGCATCACAATTCATAAAACATTCTTTCACCCAAAAGGCTCATCATGCAAAGACACATACATCACTCACATAACAATTCCCAATTACACGAGAACCTAGGCTCTGATAGCAACAAATGTAACCCCCTTAGCCCGGCCTAAACAGTTGACCCGAACTTCGAAGATTACACAGGGAAAACCAAAGTTAACCCGAAAGTCAACCTTGATTTACGACCCTTTTTTTCTTTTTAAACTTGTCTAGATGCACATTAACCCTAAGAGAGTACTCACGAGGTACGATAGGGAAAGGCACAGTGATCGGATTTCAAAAAGGGACTTAATTGCACAAAATACAGTTTTAGGGACCAAAACGTAATTTCTGGAAAAAAGAAGGTCTTTACTGATTTTAAAGTTACCAATATGAAATTAGTCATATTACATGCTTTTCTGCCAAATTTCAACTCAATTGAACATCCCAAGCTCAAGCAATTGCAATCTCAACATTTAGGACTAAAATGTAAAACACGCGACTTCAGAAAAAATCAATTTTGTGACCAACGGTCACCTGGTTCGAAACACCTACCAGCCGTATCGGAACGGTAGGGCAAAACACTTCCCCTTTTCGATACTTGTTCCGAAACACGACTCTCTAGTAGCCAAAATGTTTCGAAACAGCCTCCAGCCGTTTCGAAACACGAAGGCCATTACAGGCCCCCGTTTCGAAACGCCAGAGAGTGTTTCGATACGGTTTGCCCAGAAACTGCAGATTTTTCTGGTTTTTCAAGCATAAACCCATTCAAACTCATCCCAATGACTTCCCAACCATGCCAACAAGTCAACATACTTATGAGGTATATATTTAAAGCTCCTAGACACATTCATGGCATCAAACATGAAAACTCACAAGTCTAGAGGCATGCTTCCTAATAACAAAACCAAATAGGAAACCAAACTTCAAATCAAACATTTAAGGCCATTTACAAATCAAATCAACCAAGGCACACATGCAACAACTACAAGAAGTTCAACACATCTCCCAAAACAAAACTTAGGTTCCCATTGCCAAATTATCAAAACTAATAGTGTACGAAAACTTCACCATACATGAGCTTAGCTTCCCTTGGATATACTTAGCTCCCTTGATGCCCTTTAACACCTCAATTATCTGCATTATTGGTAAAAGAGAGCGTAAGCACAAATGCTTAGTGAGGCAAGCTCTAACCAAAACCAATACAACAATGCATTTTAGAAAAACACTTTCAACAAAGCTTTTAAACCACATGCTCATCTCTTTTCTCATGCTACTATGCATCATTCTCAAGCATCTCATGCTTCTTTACATTTAAATACATTATACTGGCTTTCAAGTGATAGTTCATAACCATTTACACAAAACACAATCGGATACGCGGATTACAAGCGTTGTCCCACACGCTTCATACACACTACCGGACTACACAAGTTCACACTCAAGAGCAATCCCTCCATTGATGTGACACCCGTGGTGGAGTATAACGGTACAATCACAACCCCTCAACACCACTCATTGGTAGTTGTATAATTCCTCTAACGAGAGTAAGGGACACATAACACAAGATCCACACACGGAATTTCAACCACCGTTGTGATCTTACCTCAATCGTTAGGGTACTTGGATGGAGTTTACGGTACAATCACAACCCCTCAACATCAAAGGTGACTTTACTTACGGTGCACCCAATCCTATAGCTGGCTAACTATATTTGATTCAAGTACTTGAAAACCATTTCATCACTTGCCAATATACATCAAATACCATCATCAATTCACTGTTTTAAAGCATTAATCAAAGCCACTTATCATCATGCATGCCCATGCATCATAACCAAATAATAACATGTCAAAACCAAGGATCTCTTACCTTGAGCATCCTTTAATACATGGCTTTCAAAACCAGCATTAATCATGCTAAAACATGCTTTCAAAACAGAAATTAAACATGCATTTCATAACTAATGCATCAAACCATAACTTGGCACATCCGAAAGAGTTTTTCCGAAAACTTACTCTTGAGCTTAGCTAAGTTGTTTAGACTTAAAATAAGCTCCCAAAACCTCCAAATAATTGTTCCAAAGCTGGAAACCAACTCCACTCACCAATTTCATTTCGCTTGCTTGCCGAAACGCCGATTAAGCATCCGGATCAACTCTGAAAGTGTCCGAAGACGTCTCCCCTGTTTTAGACACATCAAAGTAGAGGATTAATGCATCATCATGCATTGAAATCTTCAGCCAACATTCCAAAACTCGCTGCTCTACCTAAACCCAACATTTCGGCTACCGAACACAATCGAAATCACCTCCAAACTCTTCCAGAACTTAACCCAGCCAAGATCCATCACTTCTAAACATTTCTAAACATCAATTAACATCCAAAATAAATCTAAACTCGTCCTTATACCTCCAGCCACAACAGAACACCAAGAACACCTCAAAAACCACCCTTTTCATAAGCAAAAACTTAGGAAATACAACCTATTCGGGATTGGATTGATAAAACCTCATTTCTAACATCATTAGACATCCAAAATACATTAAAGAATCATCTCAAAACAGAGCCCAAACCATAACAACGAAAATCTTCAAGATCTCTTCCAAATCTTGAGTTTTAAGCCAAAATCAAGTTTCTAACATTAAATCCATTTATAAAGCTTTAATAAAGGATTGAAAACTTGGGAATTTCAGTAAAGAACTGAGTATTTAGAGAAGAAGAACATCCTTACCTCTAAATGACGATTTCTCCTTGATTTGAGCCAAATTCCTTGAAAATTCAACGAGGAAATCAAAAGGATTTGATGCAAGATTGATTAGGAACTAATAGATGATAGAAATCTCATCAATTGAAGTGAAGATCAATGTAAATTTTGCTGGAGAAAATGTGTTTGGATGATGGGATTTTGAGAGAAAAAGGAATGAGAGAAAATTAGGAAAAGGTAGTTATAAAAATCTAAAAAGTAGTTTCCCTTTTCTTTTTATTTTATTAAAACATTAATTAAATCACCCAAATTAAGGAAAAATATGGAGAAAAACATTTTGGGTAAATTAGCTCCTTAAAGATTCAAAGTTTCAATCCTTTACAAAACAGTCACTACTAAACTTTACAAAAATCGCATTTTGGTCACTACACCGAAATGTAGTATTTCCAAACCTAATTTTGTAAAATTGATTTCACCACTCTCTTATATATATTAAATGAGGATTTTTAGATATTTTTCTATATTTTTAAAACATCCCGAACTAGGCTTTCCCTAAAACCTCCTTTTTTATTCGAACCAAATATCAGACCGGTCTGACCAGACCCTAAACTTCTAAGCCCAAAATTGGGGTGTTACATCTAAAGTCACCATCAGGGGTAAGGAATTCAAATTAGAACCAGCCTACATCAATTCTATGTATGGCATGTATGTGGGTAGGAAGGAGGACGAGCATATAAGGTTCATTAGCAATCTGTCGCCGGCAGAATATGACGACATCATGGCAGACCTCACTGAAGAAGGAACCAGCTGGAACGAGGACTCAAAACATCGATGGACGGTTCGAAGAATTTAACTCACGCCTGCTGCCAAGCTGTGGAACCACTTTTTGAAGAAGCGCCTCATGCCCACCTCTCACAACACGACAGTGGACAGACAAAGGCTGGCCCTCGTTCACTCCATCATCAACAAACGGCAGATCAATGTGGGGAAATACATACTCGATGGAATTCACGAGTGTGCACTGAAGGATAAGGGCCCCCTCTTTTCCCCTTAATTAATCACAGCCCTTTGTCGAGCCAACAACGTCCCTAAAATTGATGAGGATGTCAAGATCCAGGGCAGGGGGTGGACACAGCAGAATCTCTACAACCTAATGGAGCTCAAGGCGGCCACACCTATGTCATACATCGACCCTTCTGCCACGACAGAGCCCACGGCAGAACCAGACTCAACAGAACCTATCGCGGCAGAACTTGAGCAGACAGAACCTGACAGACCAGAAGGCACGTCCTCCAGCCAAATCATTCAAATGCTGCAAAGAATGGAGGCACGGCAAAAAGGCTACATGGAGTATATGAGGTACTTTCACACTACTACGCTAAATTTCATTAAAGTTGAACTTAATTATCCCAACGTGCAGTTCCCTCTTTTTCCAGAAAACCTTCTCTCTGCCCAACACATGTCACTACCCCCAAAGCAGCCACACCGAGAGCTGCTTCCGCCTCGCCTTCTGCCATGGCAGGACCTGGCGACAAAAGGTCTGCATCCCCCTAGGTTACTCCACGAGGAGCCAAGAGAAAGGAACCACTGCCAGAAATTGACCCAAAATATTTTGAAGGTTTCTCCTCCTCCTTAGTCTGGCAGGATGACTCAGACTCCGAAACTTCTATTGTCTGCCAAATAGAAAAGGACTTCCATCTGATGAAGAAAAAGAAGCTTGATACCGATGTAGAGGGACCCTGCCACGAAAGAGGAGACGACAGCAGAAGCAGCAGCAAAAGCGACAGTGAGCTTGAGATTCTGGACAAAGCTCCAAAAGTTTCACCCACCAGAATCCAGCCACCCCGAGAGGCAAAGAAGAAGGTAGCCTCCTCCTCTCCAACCACAAATCCAGCCTCTGCTACAAAAGAAACTGCTCGCTGACAGCTCCGCATCAACAACAGCAGTGACGACAGCTCTTCAACTTAAGTTTTCTTTTCTTTTCTTTTCTTTTTTATCGTCTGTGCTTTTATTTGAAATTTGTAATGTGTTTTTTATTTCTGTTTGTCATGCATTGAGGACAATGCAACCCTCGAGTTTGGGGGTAGGCAGTCCTCCTTTTATTAATGAAATTATCATATTTTTTGTTTCATTACGATTTGTTTTTGTGTCGAAAAAAATATTTGGCTTAAGTTTTTGAACTTATGTTATCTGTTGCAGTACTCACTGTCGTGACAGTACCTTTAGAATGTTTTAGGAAGTATTTATAGCCTTACTATAGTTCTGAACTCTTAAAACACATTTGTGACTTATATGTTGTTAAGACTCTGTTAGCAAACTTAGAATATGAAGCTTAACCACTTGAGTTAGAAAGAAAACTTAGATTCAGCTTACTCCTAGAGGTGCCTAACACTGGCTCTAGGAAAATAACTAAAGTACTCCTAGAGGTGCCTAACACTGGCTCTAGGAAATTAAACTAGAGGAGCCCAAAACCAGCTCTAGTAGAAATAGAAAAACTTTAGAAGAAAGCTAGAGGTGCCTGAAATTGGCTCTAGTTAAAAAATTATTTTTGAAGTAAAACTCAAATAAGTTAAGTAACTATTCTGGTTGCTAAGGAGTATAGGCACATATTTGTTCACAAAACCCGCACACACTCACACAAGAATTATAGTATTGATCCGGATAAATCCATAAACATTCGAAGAGGTATTGATCTTGATGGTGAAGATGTTGTAGGTAATGGTTGTTCACTGAGTTAAGCACAAGCCAAAAAGATTCATTCTTAGTTAGACTGCATTTGCTTGAGGACAAATAATAACTTGAGTTTGGGTGTGTGTTAAGTGCATAAATGTTCTATATTTTAACCCTCATTTACCCATATTATTGATGCACTCAAGCATGTTTACTTGCATTTTAGGATAGAATTTACATAAACGTCACAAATTAATAATTTTTGCACGGATGTTGTTGATTTCGATCAATTCTTGTAGGTACCTATCGTGGCAACATCCAGGGCAGCAGAGGAACAGAAGACAACTGCAGAGCTGGAGTGAAAGGTTGAAGAAAACTGCCTCAAGCATCACTGTCGTAACATCTGCCGTGACAGAAGTGAAGACAGTGAAGAAGAAGAGATGGAAAATTGCAAAGTGGAGTTCGACTAATAGAGGATTTCAAGCCTAATTTTTAGAGACCACTTGCATTATTTTTGGAGTCTAGAAGCACAAAGAAGGCCTTGCCCAAAGTTTGAGGAGAAAAGTCAAAGCAAGAAGATAGGGCAAATTAAAGGAAGTCTACTCAGAGATTTAGTCTTCAATTGAATTGTACTTTAATTCGAACTGGTTTTCTTGGCCATTAAGAAAACTTACACCCAAGGCCTATATATATGCTTGTAATTCGACCTAGAGAAGCATAACCTAGTTCCTAGCCATTTTCCATCATAAACCCTAGTTTTTTCTCTTCTCCATCATGTTCTAAACTTTCCCAAGGGCTAAGGGTTGATCTTGTAAAGTAGTTGTAAGGGTTAAATTGTATCTTAGGATTTCCTGATCAATTCAATTAAACTTCAAGTTTATTTACTCTGGTTTTCACATCTCATAAGAGTATCGGGAGAGCATTGTGAGGTTATCTATTTACTTAATATCGGGAGAGTTAAGTATATGAACAGAGTAAATAAACGTTTTCTAGTTTATGGTTAAACTATCTTGGCCTAGGGATATGTACAAGGTTAAGCAGCTAAAGAAGAATCCACAAACATCGGTGTTCATACTTCAATTCACGCCGGGAGGTATCATCCAAGACGTGTTCATCAACAGAACTTGGACCTAGGGATAAAACGAGTCATAACAGGGATTCTTGCTGAACTTGAAGTACATAGTTGTTGTTCGCTGTCACGACATCAACAGACCTCTACCGCAACAGGTACTGTCGCGACTGGCTCGACGACATACGCAACAGAAGTCCTCTAAACAGTGCAACACCTGCACTACTAAACAAATCATTACCAACCTGCTTTCTCAATCTGATTCCATCATCTATTTTAGTTTATATTCAAGATTATTCAAAACTCTCTATTAAATTTATCTTTTTTCTTGTGTAGACTTTTAAAGATAGAAGTATTTTCAGTCCCTGTGGAGACGATATCCGATACTTCGTATCACTATATTACTTGCATCGTGTATACTTGCATTCAATTGCAATAGCCTTATTTACACGCAACAAGTTTTTGGCGCCGTTGCCGGAGACTGGCAACATACCTTTATCTGAAGAACCAAGCTTTTTGGGACATGCTGGTTTCTATCGAAGATTCTTAAAGGACTTCCCGAAGATCTCGAAGCCGCTCAGTAATTTGCTACAGCAAAATCAACCATTTATGTTTGACAAAGATTGCCATAGCGCATTTCAAGAACTGAAGGAGAAACTTATCTCAACACCTGTTATCATTCCACCTGATTGGAACGAACCATTTGAGCTGATGTGTGATGCGAGTGACTACGTCGTGCGTACATCACTTGGACAACACCGAGGTAAATTATTTCATGTTATATATTATGCTAGTCGCACTTTGAATGATGCACAAATTAATTACACCACCACCGAGAAGGAATTATTAGCTATAGTATTTGCCTTTGATAAGTTTAGGTCATACTAGATAAATACTAAGGTTATTGTTCACACCGTTCACTCGGCTATTAAATACTTAGTGACTAAAAAGGATGCTAAACCTAGACTAATTATGCGGATATTGTTGTTGTAAGAATTTGACCTAGAAGTCAAGGATAGGAAGGGTTTTGAAAATCAAGTAGCTGACCATATTTCTAGGCTGGAAAACACTGTCAAGCATGATAGTGAGTTAGAAATTAAAGAGGAATTCCCTGATAAGAAATTGTTTTCTGCTATGACAATTCCGTGGTATGTTGATATCGTTAACTATCTTGTTAGTGGTGTTTTGCCTCCTAATTTAACTAGCCAGGGAATCAAGAAGTTCAAGCATGATGTTAGATTCCACTATTGGGATGAACCCTACTTGTTCAAACAATGGGCTGATCAGATCATACGAAGATGCGTGCCCGAAGAAGAATGCCATAACATCCTATTTCACTGTCATTCATCACCATGTGGAGGTCATTTTGGAGGAGCAAGGACAGCTGCAAAGTTCCTTCAAGCCGGCTTCTACTGGCCATCACTTTTCAAAGATGGCCACGAGTTTTGTAAAACTCGTGACAAATGTCAGAGGACGGGGAACATCTCCAGACATAATTAAATGCCATTGCAAAATATTTTGGAAGTAGAGTTATTTGATGTATGAGGGATTGATTTCATGGGTCCATTCCCTTCATCTTACAGTGATTTATACATTTTGCTAGCAGTTGACTATGTGTCGAAATGGGTGGAAGCTGTTGCCACCCCAAAGAATGACTCCAAGATTGTCTTGAAGTTCCTCCACTAGAACATATTCACGAGGTTCGGAGCACCCCGAGCCATCATCCGTGATGAAGGAACCCATTTTGACAACAAGCTTATTGCTAAAGCATTACATCGGTATGGGGTCCGGCACAAGATTGCTACGACATATCATCCACAGAAAAATAGACAAGCTGAAGTCTCCAATAGAGAAATCAAGCTGGTCTATGGTAAAGCTTGCCATCTTCCAGTCGATTGCGTGGGATTGGTGAGCTTGCTACCACACCAGCTTTGTTATGGGCATGGAAGCTCAAACCCAAAAGGATGTCCTAAAAGATATTTGTTTTAAGGGAACGGAGCTGGATCCCTCGACAAAGTCTGTCGAGCGTGGGAGACTCTAGCCGGAGGCAAAGATATGGAACTAATTTTTGAGAAATCGACTGATGCCCACCCTCCACACCACCACGGTCTACATCTCAAGACTACTCCTCATTCATTCGATCCTTCATGGACGAGGGATTGATGTTGGAAAATTGGCAGTCGACAAAGTTTACGCATGTCTAAAGTGGGGCATGAGTCTCCTAGTTTTTCCCAACCTCATCACCGCATTGTGCAGAAAAAAGCAAGTTTTTGAAGACCCCTCGGTTGATGAGAGCATCAAGGGTAAAGCTGGACTCACCCCTGCCCAAATCCCAAGACTTAGAGGATTTGATGAGGACGCCCCAGTCGATACATTGGAGGGTGGAGCTAAGAGCTTTGCTACAACAAGGATTGCGGCATTGGTAGCTAACACCAATTGCATTAGCAAAGAAATCGAGCACAAATGAACCCAGCACACAGCCTACTTCAAATTTGTACGCGACCGTGACACTGCTATAGCAAGTTGCTTTGCCGAGCTGCTGCCCAACGCCTCTGTCCAGTTCCCCAAATTTCCACATGAAATTCTTCAAGTTCCCCAACCGTAACCACCTCCTACTACATCGAGTACATCTCGTCCTCCCCCTGCCAAGAAGAAGCTCACCACCAAAAAGAATGTCGGTCAATCCACTACGCCCACCACAGCTGAACAGACCACACCCCAGACTCAGCCTACTATTGCTGAAACCACCATCGTTGCTCATGTCACAACCCCAACAAAGAAAAAGAAAAAGAAGAAAGAAAGTCTCTGCTACTGCACCACAACCAGAGCCACAACAATCTAAGCCCGTCGCAATCCCAAGTGATAAGAACCATCCACCAAAGAAGGAAACTCCTACCCCACAGGATACTCCAGTTGTGCCCAACCCACCAGATGCTACAGCATCTCGCCCACAGCGCCGCATCAAAAGTACGGGTGGACGCACCAGAATTGCCCCAGCCACTAAGCCTGACTCCCCTAACGATAATGATGCAGCTGAAGAACCCACCCCAACAGCTGGGCATGAAGATCACTCCACCGATGACACCAGCGCCGAATCGCCTCTGCACCCATGAGGTACACATTTTTTTCTTTTTTTATTTCATTGCATTTCATGTAGTTTAATTCATTCATGAATTGAGGACACTGCATTCTCTAAGTTTGGGGGTGTTAGTGTTTGATGTTAGTATTTTTAGTTTGCTCTAGCATATGCATTAGTAGTAGAGTATAACACCCCTCACCCCGGATTAGGGGCAAGGAGCGTTATATTAACATGTGACAGAATCGTATTAGGCAGCGGAAGTGGGTTAACAATTTTTTTTTTCATGTGATATATTTTTTTTATTCGAATACATCTATTCAAATTGCACTAATTTACAATCATTCATGTCACATATAAATTATACACATTTCATATCAATGTTTCGATCAAGGCTTGGTGGGCACATGTAATCCAATCACTTATCTTATGATGTATATAACATAATCTATTTTAATTTCTTTTCACATTCGATTATCCCATGGACATACTTCATCATATTCATAAATTAATTCCATTGATTTCAATTCATTTGGACACTACCCATAATCATTTACATTCGATTTACATGTTATCAATTAAGAGCAATTCTATGGTAATTCTAACCGATTCATTCATCATATATATATATATCATATCCGATAATATCATCCATAGTGTTTTAGTTTCCCTTAGTTACATATCAAGATGTAAGGTAACTTCTTATAAGTTTATACAATAGTAAAGAAATAGTTCATGAACATAATCATTATGCCAAATTGATCTAATATGCTGAACACTAGGCCACCCATCATGAGTACGACAAAGACAGTGAAGATCATACTTAAGCTTCGTACGAGAAGAATACGGGTAGAGGTCAACGATGTTAGAACCTGAAATTTAGGGGAAGAAAGGAAGGTTCGAGTGGTAAGTACTTCTCGTACTTAGTGAGGAAACCCTATTCTATTCGGTTTCCAAATTAAACATTATGATCAAACAATTTAATTTCACTTTGCACATTAGCTCATTCGAATGATTCAAGCAATATAATCAATCCACAATTAATAGTGCACCATAGAAATCATTCGAATATATACACCAAGGAGTCATGTAATTCTATTCTAATACATGCAAGTGATTACATATCATTCATATCATGAATACACATACAATCTATGAAACTTGAATTAACTTCCAATTATCAATTATCACAATTAAAGTTTCATAGCATATCAAGAATAGCAAATCATGAAATTCAATATTTCATTCAAATGATCCAACAACCAATTTCATGAATTTACTTTCAATCTTCAAATTTCATTCCTTAAATTGTTCATTTAATTTATTTAGCAATGCCTTGGATAGTATAGTATGATAGGTAATCAAGTCACGTATAACAGAGGTTGTGAATCAAAATTCACCATGTAATAGGTACCACGTACCAAATCGTATCACATATAACATATCATAATGTCCGCAGACATTAAGCAATAAGGTACACTTACGTACCACAATATCGAGTACACTAACGTACCGATTTTCTTATTGAGCTTAGACTCTAGGCTAGCCGTACTACCTAAACAGACTGTACACACCAAGGGCTTTGCATTTAAATCTTTAATTTAATCAGATACTTAATCAATCAAATTTTCAGAAATTCTTAATTAATCCTTTCGATTAATTGCTTATAATTCCAATTCCAATAACATTGTTATCATACATGGTCATATAATAATTGACATGCTCAATTCGCATTTTTCAGATCAGCTTTCATACAAATCCAAATTCATATCATATAAATCATAATCACATTTCATAGTTCAATCTCCAATTGAGTTTATCAAACACATATATCATGTAAAATCAACAATTTGATCACATATCATATCAAGCAATATTATCAATTTTCAATTCAAGCACATAGATCACAAAAATCACAAAGCACATGCATTCGATCCAAATTCCTTTATTCCTTCTTCCCTTACTAAATCGAATAATTGTTAAGTCAAATTTCATGCTCAATATATACTCAAATCAAATTAAGGGTAGTTGAGACTCTAATCTCAACTCTAAGTTCGTTTCACTCACTGTTCACCGAGCTAATTCAGAATCCGTATGCCTTTCGCCCGATCCGTAGCCGATCCCGGAGTAACCTCTTCTTCTACCCTTTCGCTTCTAAAATCTAAGGCATTCAAGCCAAACAAATAACAAATTTTCAGAATGCAATTCATGCAATTAGAGACTGAATTTTTTCACTTTATTCAAAACAGTCCCTGAATTATTTGGTCCAATTCGACTAGTTTCCAAATTTCCTAATTTCTTCAATTAATCACTTAAACTTTCAAATTGATCCCTAAAATTGGTGGATTTCACATCTTACAGATTGTTAATAAATTTATTAACACTTCATTTAATCCTATTTTTACATCTTTAATAATTCACAATTTCTTAATTTTTCTTCTTTTCGTTTATACACATTTCTGACCACCTAATTTAATTAATTTCTTATTTACTGTACACAACTCCGAATCAAACAACGTTTGTTCCTAAATTCAATTAACATACCCAATTTTAACATATCAAAAATTCAGATCGAAACTCTTAGTATATTATTTTATACAATTTTACAAAGTTCACTGTCCAGCAAGGAACATTACTGGACAGTTTTGCATGCTGTTCGAAATGATTTTCCAGATTTTACCACAGTCATCAAAACTCCTTTTTACAATTTTTCTACCATTTTAGACATGTCAAGGTAGAACATATCAAAATTTCATCACTAAACTCTTACTAGTGAATTTTATACAATTTTCTAAAGTTCACTGTCCATCTAAGAACAGTACAGGACAGTTTTACATGCTGTTCATATTAAGCTTCCAGATTTTACTACAATGATCAAAACTCATATTTATAATTTTTATACTACTTTATACATGTCAAAGTAGTACATATCAAAAATTCAGATCAAAACTCCTAGTAGATTATTTTCTATGAATTTCCAAAGATGCATCTCATGTAACTTAACAAATCTGTCAACATACTTTGTATGTATGTTATTAATGTTTTATGACTCTTAATCCTTAAGGATTCATATATATTTCCATATTTCCAGCAACCATACACAAGAACATCATATTTATGAATTTATAGACACCTTAGAACACATGATTTAATAAATCTTTTACCATAACCAAATTGAGAAGAGGATGATCTACTTACTTCTGATTTTTTTCTTGATTTTTCTAAGTGTTTTTCACCACCATACATGCTCTTCTTCTTCTTCCTCAAGCTCTAAATTTTCTCTCAAATTCTATGTGATATTAATGGTGTGAAAAAGCAAAGGAGATGAGTGATTTAGGGTGGTGTTAGCCGGCTAAGGGAAGAGAAAATGGGGGACAAAAATCAATTGGGATGACTTTATGTCAAATCACACTTATTACTCATTTTTTTTACCTATTTTTATAACACCACTTAGTATTAATAAATCATATATATTCTATAATTATACAATAATTTCATCCTATTAATAATGTAAATACATGTATTTCCATTTTAGCATGCAAATCCTTAACTTTTCTAACTTATTCGGTTTGGTCATTAAGCCTATCGACCGAATTCTTATTGTTCATTTGACCTTATTTTAATTTGGTCCTTAATGAACCAATTTCCAATTCAAAAGTTTAGGAAATTAATCAAAAAAAAAATCACTTAATTATTTAATTAAGCCTCAAATCTCCTAGGCTAATTTTTGGGATGTTACATTTCTCCCCCCCTTAAAGAAAGAATTCGTCCCCGAATTCTTACCTGAATCGAACAATTGAGGATATTGGATTCGCATCGTTTCCTCGGGTTCCCATGTTGCCTCTTCCATCTTGTGATTTCTCCACAAGACTTTAACTAGTGCAACTTTTTTGTTCCGGAGTCTTTTAATTTCCTTATCTAGTATCTGAACTGGTTCCTCTTCATAGGACAAATTAGGATTCAGTTCTACTTCTTCCGGCTCTAATATGTGAGAAGGATCGGATCTATACTTCCTGAGCATTGACACATGGAAGACATTGTGGATTTTATCGAACTCACTAGGGAGTGCAAGTCGATAAGCCACTGGGCCAATTCTTTCAGTGATTTCAAAAGGTCCAATAAAGCGAGGACTGAGCTTTCCTCTCTTTCCGAACCGAAATACTTTCTTCCATGGAGAGACTTTGAGAAAAACTTTGTCTCCCACATTATGCTGAATATCTCTTCGTTTCAGATCAGCATAGGCTTTCTGTCTATCAAAGGCTTGTTTTAGACGAGAATGAATGATTTGAACTTTCTCTTCTGTTTCTCTGAGCAGTTGTGGTCCCAAAACCTTATTTTCACCAAGTTCGGACCAGCACAGAGGTGTTCTGCATTTTCTGCCATACAATGCTTCAAAAGGTGCCATCTGAATAGACGACTGATAGCTATTGTTGTAGGCAAATTCCACTAAGGGTAGGGATTTCTCCCAATTTTTCCCAAAGTCAATAATGCAAGCTCTAAGCATATCTTCAAGAATCTGAATTACTCGTTCAGACTGACCATCACTTTGCGGATGGAAAGCTGTACTTAAATTCAATTTAGTTCCCATAGCTCTCTGTAATGTTCTCCAAAATCTAGAAGTAAATCTTGGATCACGATCAGAGACAATGGAGATAGGAATTCCATGTAGCCGGATTATTTCTTGAATATACAGATTGGCCAAGGTCTCCAAACTGTAATTGATACGAATAGGAATAAAATGTGCCGATTTGGTGAATCGGTCAACAATCACCCAAATAGCATCATATTTTCTGGGAGAACAAGGAAGACCAGTCACGAAATCCATAGTAATTCGTTCCCATTTCCACTGTGGTAGTACAAGTGGTTGGAGTAGTCCGGTGGGAACTCTATGTTCAGCTTTGACTTTCTGACAGTTTAGACATTTGGATACGAAATCATTGATAGCCGCTTTCATACCAGACCACCAATACAAAGATTTGAGATCTTTATACATCTTAACCGATCCAGGGTGGACCGAGAAAGAACTCTGGTGTGCTTCTTCCAGAAGATCTCTTTTCAAACTTTCATCATTTGGAACACAGATTCTATCTTTGAAATAAAGGAGACCATTTGTATGAATATGGAATCCTTCACCAGATTTTGTATCCAGCTTGGAAATGATATCCTGAAGTTCTGGATCAGCTTTTTGAAGATTTTCAATCATTGAGATTAAACTGGACTGAATTTGAAGTTCGGACATAAATCCTTGCTTCTGATATACTCGAAGATGAGCATTGATAGCAGTTGGAGCTACAAGAATAAATACCAATTTTTAATCAAAACTCTTATTATAGACACATTATTATTTATATTTTTTTAAGATTCAGAGATTAGAGATTTTACCCAATGTCGGTTTACGACTTAAGGCGTCTGCAACCACATTGGCTTTTCCTGGATGATAATCAATGACTAAATCATAGTCTTTCAATAACTCCATCCATCTGCGTTGTCTCAAATTCAGATCTTTCTGAGTTAGGAGATACTTTAGGCTCTTGTGATCGGTGAACAGATAACATTTCTCACCGTACAAGTAGTGTCTCCATATTTTGAGAGCAAACACGATTGCAGCAAGTTCGAGATCATGCGTTGGATAGTTCAATTCATGAGATTTCAGTTGGCGTGAAGCATAAGCTATCACATTATCACCCTGCATTAAAACACATCCAAGACCCGCATGTGAAGCATCACTGTATACAGTATAATCTTTGCCCGGTTCTGGTTGGATCAAAACTGGGGCATGAGTCAAGGCTGCTTTGAGTTGGTCAAAGCTTCTCTGTTGCTTGTCAGACCATTCAAACGGTTGATCTTTACGAAGAAGTTTAGTCAAAGGTAAGGCTATAGAGGAAAACCCTTTGACAAACCTTCTGTAATAACCAGCAAGACCAAGGAAACTTCGTATTTCACTAACATTTCTGGGAGGTCGCCAATCCATGATTGACTGAATTTTCTTCGGATCAACTTTAATTCCTTCTGCAAAAATTACATGTCCAAGAAAAGAGACTTCCGATAACCAGAACTCGCACTTGGAAAATTTTGCGAATAACTGGCGTTCCTGGAGAGTTTGCAAGACAATGCGAAGATGATCAGCATGTTCTTCTTTGTTGTGAGAATAGATCAAAATGTCATCAATGAAGACGACGACAAATTTATCAAGATAGGGCTTGAATACTCTATTCATGAGATCCATGAATGCCGCCGGAGCATTTGTCAATCCGAAAGGCATTACCAGAAATTCATAGTGGCCATAACGAGTTCGGAAGGCTGTTTTTGATACATCCTCCTCTTTGACTCTCATTTGATAGTATCCAGATCGCAGGTCGATCTTTGAGAATACTGAAGCATCCCTAAGTTGATCAAACAGATCTTCTATTCTTGGGAGCGGATATCGGTTCTTGATTGTGATCTTGTTCAATTGACGGTAGTCAATGCAAAGACGCATTGCTCCATCCTTCTTCTTCACAAATAGAACAGGTGCACCCCAGGGAGAAGTGCTGGGTCGAATAAAACCCTTATCCTGAAGTTCTTGAAGTTGTTTTTGCAATTCTTTCAATTCAAGAGGTGCCATCCGGTACGGAGTGATAGACACCGGATTTGAACCAGGCTGTACTTCAATCCCAAATTCAACTTCTCTAGTCGGAGGAAGACCAGGTAGTTCCTCGGGAAATACATCAATGAATTCAGAAACAACAGGTATTTCAGACATTCCAAATTCAATTTGATCTCGTAAGACCATGGATGCAAAAATGGAAGTGGGCTTTTTATCCATTAGGAGTATAGATTCTTTTCCTAAACCCTGAAGATACAATCTTTTATTTTGAGAATCTACCCAAGCTTCATGTTTACTTAACCAATCTAAACCCAGAATTAGATCGAACTCGCAGGAGGGTAATATGTAGAGATCAATAAGGAATGGCAAATTACTAATATGCAATGAACAATTTCTACATATTAGGTTTATATTCGAAGTTCCTCCTAAAGGGTTTGAGACTATCAGACTTGTTTTCACATTTTCAGGTTCTAATTTTAACCTTTTTACAACAGATAGACATGTGAATGAATGAGTGGATCCCGAATCTATTAAAGCATAAACAGGATGTGAGTTTAGCTCAACAGTACCTGCAATCACTTCAGGAGACTCTTCATCATCTCTACCACGAATGTGGTAAACTCTAGCAGGTGCTCGAGATTCCTGATGAGTAGTAGCATTGGAATGAGTACCCTTGCCTTTCTTCTGATAACTCGGCTGGGCTGACTTGGCATTCCTATTCCGATTAGAGGATGTCGGATTAGGAACTATAGTGTTACGAGCTGGCATAGATTCATGCTTCTGAGGACAATCTTTGATGTAGTGATCATCACCACCACAAGCATAACAGAGATTTGCCTGAAGTCTGCACTGACCTCGATGTGGTTTCTGACAGAACTTGCAAGGAGGAATCTTTTCAGAATTTCCCGAACTATTAAAAGACATTGTAGGTACTGAGGATCTGATCATTGTGGCTGGTTTAGAAGTATAATTGCTCCTCGGAGCAGAAGTGAAATTAGAAGACCCTTCTTTCTGAAATTTGGGCTTCTTGAACTGCCATTGAGACTTGTCATCTCGTTTCTGCTTTTTGTCAGGTCTATTGCCCTCTTTTCGCTTTTCAGCAGCTTTCATTCTAGCTTCGGTTGCAATAGCCCGATTAACAAGATTCTGGAAATCATTGATTCCCAAAGCAGTGAAGATTGGACTCAGTTCATCATTCATGCCTTCAATGAACATTCGGCATTTATCAGCTTCAGTTTTGATGTATTCTGCACCATATTTGCAATACTTGCAAAAGTCTGCAACGTACTGCTCAATAGGACGGTTGGCTTGTTTAAGGTGCAAGAATCTCTTTCTTCTTTCAGCTAAGTACTGTTCACTGATGTACTTCTTTTTGAACTCTTCGAGGAAGAATTCCCATGTCACCAATTCATTCGGAACAGTGAGAGTAGTGGTTTCCCACCAATTCATAGCCTCATCAGCTAACAGAGCCACATCACACTCCAATTTGTGGTCATCGGAGCACTGTAATTGTCTGGTTACCACCTTGGTGGTGTTTTCAAGCCAGTACTCTGCATCTTCTGGTCTTTCTTCATTAGTACCAGTAAAAGTGTAGGCTCGATGCTGAGAAAGCTTATCTATCGGAGCTCTGCTAGGTGCAGTAGGGACAGAAACAGTAGGTTGCTCTTGTTTCAGATTTGTTAGAAGTTGATTGAACATCTCCTTCATGCTGAGGAGACATTCCCTTTGGGCAGACTGAACCATAGGATTTTCAGGTGGAAGTTGTTCTGTGTTCTGAACATGCTCTGTAGGGATCCGCTCAGTGACTTGAGCAGGCTTTTTGGAAATTTGCTCGGAAGTCTGAGCAGGCTCTTTGTTTCTCTCCTTTCTCGGAGTTTCAGTTCGAGCAGGAGAATTATCACCCAATCTCACACTTTCACCTTCGCTCGAAGATTCGTGCGAGCTCCCATTCTTTGGGTCTTTTGGGTCCGTCATATTCTATCATTCATTCAAATAACAGAAGATCAGAAAGCTCAGTATAGACATCTTATCATACAATACATGGGTGGCATACCTAACCAATGCAGATGCATACAGACTCGATTAAAATTTTTAGGACTTAACCTAAAAAGCTCTGATACCACTTTATATAACACCCCTCACCCCGGATTAGGGGCAAGGAGCGTTATATTAACATGTGACAGAATCGTATTAGGCAGCGGAAGTGGGTTAACAATTTTTTTTTTCATGTGATATATTTTTTTTATTCGAATACATCTATTCAAATTGCACTAATTTACAATCATTCATGTCACATATAAATTATACACATTTCATATCAATGTTTCGATCAAGGCTTGGTGGGCACATGTAATCCAATCACTTATCTTATGATGTATATAACATAATCTATTTTAATTTCTTTTCACATTCGATTATCCCATGGACATACTTCATCATATTCATAAATTAATTCCATTACATTCGATTTACATGTTATCAATTAAGAGCAATTCTATGGTAATTCTAACCGATTCATTCATCATATATATATATGTATATCATATCCGATAATATCATCCATAGTGTTTTAGTTTCCCTTAATTACATATCAAGATGTAAGGTAACTTCTTATAAGTTTATACAATAGTAAAGAAATAGTTCATGAACATAATCATTATGCCAAATTGATCTAATATGCTGAACACTAGGCCACCCATCATGAGTACGACAAAGACAGTGAAGATCATACTTAAGCTTCGTACGAGAAGAATACGGGTAGAGGTCAACGATGTTAGAACCTGAAATTTAGGGGAAGAAAGGAAGGTACGAGTGGTAAGTACTTCTCGTACTTAGTGAGGAAACCCTATTCTATTCGGTTTCCAAATTAAACATTATGATCAAACAATTTAATTTCACTTTGCACATTAGCTCATTCGAATGATTCAAGCAATATAATCAATCCACAATTAATAGTGCACCATAGAAATCATTCGAATATATACACCAAGGAGTCATGTAATTCTATTCTAATACATGCAAGTGATTACATATCATTCATATCATGAATACACATACAATCTATGAAACTTGAATTAACTTCCAATTATCAATTATCACAATTAAAGTTTCATAGCATATCAAGAATAGCAAATCATGAAATTCAATATTTCATTCAAATGATCCAACAATCAATTTCATGAATTTACTTTCAATCTTCAAATTTCATTCCTTAAATTGTTCATTTAATTTATTTAGCAATGCCTTGGATAGTATAGTATGATAGGTAATCAAGTCACGTATAACAGAGGTTGTGAATCAAAATTCACCATGTAATAGGTACCACGTACCAAATCGTATCACATATAACATATCATAATGTCCGCAGACATTAAGCAATAAGGTACACTTACGTACCACAATATCGAGTACACTAACGTACCGATTTTCTTATTGAGCTCAGACTCTAGGCTAGCCGTACTACCTAAACAGACTGTACACACCAAGGGCTTTGCATTTAAATCTTTAATTTAATCAGATACTTAATCAATCAAATTTTCAGAAATTCTTAATTAATCCTTTCGATTAATTGCTTATAATTCCAATTCCAATAACATTGTTATCATACATGGTCATATAATAATTGACATGCTCAATTCGCATTTTTCAGATCAGCTTTCATACAAATCCAAATTCATATCATATAAATCATAATCACATTTCATAGTTCAATCTCCAATTGAGTTTATCAAACACATATATCATGTAAAATCAACAATTTGATCACATATCATATCAAGCAATATTATCAATTTTCAATTCAAGCACATAGATCACAAAAATCACAAAGCACATGCATTCGATCCAAATTCCTTTATTCCTTCTTCCCTTACTAAATCGAATAATTGTTAAGTCAAATTTCATGCTCAATATATACTCAAATCAAATTAAGGGTAGTTGAGACTCTAATCTCAACTCTAAGTTCGTTTCACTCACTGTTCACCGAGCTAATTCGGAATCCGTATGCCTTTCGCCCGATCCGTAGCCGATCCCGGAGTAACCTCTTCTTCTACCCTTTCGCTTCTAAAATCTAAGGCATTCAAGCCAAACAAATAACAAATTTTCAGAATGCAATTCATGCAATTAGAGACTGAATTTTTTCACTTTATTCAAAACAGTCCCTGAATTATTTGGTCCAATTCGACTAGTTTCCAAATTTCCTAATTTCTTCAATTAATCACTTAAACTTTCAAATTGATCCCTAAAATTGGTGGATTTCACATCTTACAGATTGTTAATAAATTTATTAACACTTCATTTAATCCTATTTTTACATCTTTAATAATTCACAATTTCTTAATTTTTCTTCTTTTCGTTTATACACATTTCTGACCACCTAATTTAATTAATTTCTTATTTACTGTACACAACTCCAAATCGAACAAAGTTTGTTCCTAAATTCAATTAACATACCCAATTTTAACATATCAAAAATTCAGATCGAAACTCTTAGTATATTATTTTATACAATTTTACAAAGTTCACTGTCCAGCTAGGAACATTACTGGACAGTTTTGCATGCTGTTCGAAATGATTTTCCAGATTTTACCACAGTCATCAAAACTCCTTTTTACAATTTTTCTACCATTTTAGACATGTCAAGGTAGAACATATCAAAATTTCATCACTAAACTCTTACTAGTGAATTTTATACAATTTTCTAAAGTTCACTGTCCATCTAAGAACAGTACAGGACAGTTTTACATGTTGTTCATATTAAGCTTCCAGATTTTACTACAATGATCAAAACTCATATTTATAATTTTTATACTACTTTATACATGTCAAAGTAGTACATATCAAAAATTCAGATCAAAACTCCTAGTAGATTATTTTCTATGAATTTCCAAAGATGCATGTCATGTAACTTAACAAATCTGTCAACATACTTTGTATGTATGTTATTAATGTTTTATGACTCTTAATCCTTAAGGATTCATATATATTTCCATATTTCCAGCAACCATACACAAGAACATCATATTTATGAATTTATAGACACCTTAGAACACATGATTTAATAAATCTTTTACCATAACCAAATTGAGAAAAGGATGATCTACTTACTTCTGATTTTTTTCTTGATTTTTCTAAGTGTTTTTCACCACCATACATGCTCTTCTTCTTCTTCCTCAAGCTCTAAATTTTCTCTCAAATTCTATGTGATATTAATGGTGTGAAAAAGCAAAGGAGATGAGTGATTTAGGGTGGTGTTAGCCGGCTAAGGGAAGAGAAAATGGGGGACAAAAATCAATTGGGATGACTTTATGTCAAATCACACTTATTACTCATTTTTTTTACCTATTTTTATAACACCACTTAGTATTAATAAATCATATATATTCTATAATTATACAATAATTTCATCCTATTAATAATGTAAATACATGTATTTCCATTTTAGCATGCAAATCCTCAACTTTTCTAACTTATTCGGTTTGGTCATTAAGCCTATCGACCGAATTCTTATTGCTCATTTGACCTTATTTTAATTTGGTCCTTAATGAACCAATTTCCAATTCAAAAGTTTAGGAAATTAATCAAAAAAAAATCACTTAATTATTTAATTAAGCCTCAAATCTCCTAGGCTAATTTTTGGGATGTTACATAGAGAACAAAATTCATGTTATGGCATTCTGTTTAGTTCAAAGATAGCATGTGAATAAGTTTATGATGTCTAATGACGAATATTGATAGACTTGGATTTAATGGAATGATATACAACTAGTTGAGATTTGTAGAATTGACTTAGGGTTTGGTATAATAATCGTAAAAAAATTAACACAATTGCTTTCTCTCTCTGCTTAAAATGGTTAGAAAATTTTCTAAAGAAGAACTCTAGTAAACCCTAGCATGGAAACTCTAACGAACTTGGTTCAAATGGACTCCCTGTACGTTAATGTTTTAAAGTAAATGAATAAATGCTATGGCATAACTGTAGAAGAACACTCCTTTGTGCATTTCAGCTTTAAAATAGAGAGAGAGAGAATAAATGGCTGAAGAAGCAAACGAGTGAATGAAAGTTGTCACGGGATGACTCTACCTACTAGCTCGGGGATGAGAGGTATGCTCCATGCTCATCTAGAGTTAAGAACGGTAGGTGTGATGAGCTAACACTCTTCGTAGCAGTCCCTCTTTTGAATTTTAGGAAGTCTGAACACTATGAGTAAAAATAGAGGGACCATAGCTAAGGTATGACTAGAGAGCTTCCTTGAAAAATTTTCTTAAGAGAATTAAGCATAGGCTGAGAGCAATTTCACACACACACACATGCATCCTAGCCCTAAGAAAAATTCTTAAAAATCTCAAGTGTAGTTGTTCTTAACAGTTGCATGTAGCTTTCCGAAGGATGAAGCTTTGCCATAGCAATTCTTTGAGTTAAATCTTTGCCATAGTATTTCTTTTGTTCTGTTATACTTTTTGCTTGAGGACAAGCAATAGCTTAAGTTTGAGGGTGTGATAACTACGTAAATATCCTTGTTTTCATACGTTTTTGCCTTAGCAATTGCCTGCTCTTAGGTTCATTTCATAGCATTTAAGTTGCATTTTAGTTCATTTGGGTGCCGTTTTATGTTTTGTTTGGTATGGTGATGGAAAGGTGCTGCTTGAGGAGGGTGGTTTGGTTGTGTGGTGTGCAGGACGCAGGAATACAGAGTGCAGGAAAGCAAGAGAGCTGGGAAATGCTATAGCATTTGAAGACTGAAGGAACTGGCTGACACACGAGCTGCAGAAAACACGTGAAGTGCAGAAAAGACAGATCTGACATGTGCAGCCGCCAGTACCACCTGCAGATTGTCTTCCTTGTCCCCTTGGGCAGAGCATTGTCAGTGGATATTCCTTGGGATCACTAAAGGAATCTTTGGGGCACCAAACCCTAGAAGCCTTCACTATATAAATGGTGCAATTCCCTCATTTAGAGAGAGGCAGAAAAAAAGGTGATAAGCAAGGCTAGGGTTGGAGAGAGAAAGACAGTTATTCCCTTCTTCTTCCTCAACTTGGTGTCATCCATCGTTGAAGCTCCAAGGAGTGGCCTCACCGTCCTCGAGAGAGGTGGCGGGCCTAAGACTGTTCGTGGCAGTCCATGGCAAATCGGGAGTTCTTCTTCCCTTCTGTTTGCTTTAGCATTTCTTTATTTCATTTGGAAAGGGTTGTAATGTTTGATGATACGTTGAATGTTCACCCAGCCATGAACTGATTTTAGGTGGCTTGGGTTTGATGGATGTTTTTTATTTAAGTGCTTTTAATGCATGTCTATGATTTTCAACTTTAATCGTTGTTTATGCTTTGCTTATGTGCTTTCATTTCCTTAAGGTTGTAAGAGCCTTCGGGAGTTGGTCGTTCCTTAGGTGTAGAATCAGGTTGGTAATCGAGAGAGCTAACCTTAGATCCCCATAAGCAATGGACTTGGCTGTTGAGAGGCATAGCTTTAACCTGCCTTAGAGATAAGTGATAGGTTTCAAAGGCTAAGAAGGGTAATACTTGAGGGGTAGGGGAGTGTTAAGGGTTTACGCCGAGAGGTATTGTCGTAGCATTTCTGTCTCCTAGTCTTCTGGCTAGAGATAGTTTAGGGGCATCCTTAGTAAATCATGCCGAGCATAGAAGATGGCTGAAGACCTTAGTCTGGGTTAAGAGGCTTAGTTTAGTTGTCCAGCAAACCCAACCAGTCATTCTATAGAGAGTTTTGCACACAAGAGATGACATGTTTGTCATCTGATTCACCTCAACGCTATTTACTCTTTTTGCTACAACATTTCTGATTACTGCTTTGATTGCCTCAGCATTTCCGACTGCAAAAACAACTTACACTACATTATACATTAATCGTGCACACCTCCAATCCATGTGGAGACAATACTCACTCACACACTTTACTACTTGTTCGACGTGTATACATGCACTACATGCATATCATTTTAGTACACCTCAGCACGTAAACACTTAGCTAGACCAAGATCGAGAGAGAGAGAAAGACTTTGTAGCGAGCTCATATCAACATTATGTTCTAATTTATTCTTAGGGTTAGGATTGTATTGTTTAGTAGTTGTGAGAAAACAATTGGATTTTGTTTAAGTTTTTGTTAATGCAATTTTAGTTCAAGGTTTGCTTATTCTTGGTACTTTATTTTTCTTGCAATTGAATTGGGAGAGGAGATTGTGAGCATATCTATTTGTCTAATATCGGGAGAGTTAGAGACTCACGAAACGGATGAGCATGATTTTCATCCCAATTGGTGAAAACTAACTCAGCTTAGGGATAAGTTCGAGTTTCAATGGATACAAGAAGCGTAAGATTGGTTGGTGTTCATCCTTGGTTCACGCTGGGAGGTATTATCAAGGCCTGCTCATCAACAATGTTTTGACTTAGGGATAAGGAGAAGCCACTGAAAGAAGCTTTGCCGAACCTTGACGTTGTTCGTGATGCCCAAGCAAGGGATTACCGAGGCAGTACTTAACCCATTGTCGCGGCAGTAACTTAGGTCTCTACCGAGGCAGTTCGGTGTTCATTGCATTCAAAAGTCGAGACAGTTCTAATTGGTTTCCACACTACGACGCAATATAATCCGACACATTCTCTCATCTTGATTACTCAACTCTTTTATTTACTAGTTTATTTTATTTTTAGTTTATTAGATTACTCTAGAAACCCAATCAATCACTTGTGTTCTTTACTTTTATTTCCTTTTCAGTGTGAGACGATAACATTGAAGGTTTCACCAATCCCTGTGGAGACGTTACTCAATACTTATAACTTTATTACTTGAGACGTGTATACTTGCACAATTGCGGGGCACTTTACACACATAACAAATTTTTGGCGCCGTTGCCGGGGATTGGCAATAGCAACTTTTAATTTTATTTTCTTGTATTTTTTTATTTTTAGTTTTTCAAGCGCTAATCAACTTTGGTTTTGCATTGGTGTATGACCATGGCGAATTCGAAGAATCCATTATACGAACTTGATCCAGAGATAGACCGTACTTGCCAAAA
Organism: Hibiscus trionum; assembly: GCA_030270665.1. Taxonomy (NCBI): domain Eukaryota; kingdom Viridiplantae; phylum Streptophyta; class Magnoliopsida; order Malvales; family Malvaceae; genus Hibiscus; species Hibiscus trionum. Next base: position 6,336,988 of record BSYR01000057.1, read on the forward strand.
GGCTCAAACGAAGGATAAGAGAAGAAACGGCATATGTACCAGGCAATCAGAATGCCGATGGCAATCAAATTGCCGACGGTAATCAAAATGCCGCGACAGGAGATGAAGTAATTCCGCCGCTGCAATTTGCTCCAGTATGAAACCCAACCGTTCGATATTACTTATAAGAAGATCTAAACGGACTAAATCCAGGAGTGGTCACACCTGAAATAGAAACCACTCACTTTGAACTAAAGCCCGTAATGTTTAATATGGTCAATACCATGGGACAATTTTGCGGCTGAGAAGCTAAAGATGCTAAACAACACCTTAAATCCTTTCTACATATTTGCAATTCATTCAAAATACAGGGAGTCCACGAGGACATTTTGAGGCTGAAATTATTTCCCTATTCACTGAGGGATAGTGCAAAAACCTGGTTAAATATCATTCCAGCAGGGTCAATGGGATCTTGGAGTGACTTATGTCGTGATTTCCTTGCTCATTTTAATCATACAAATTTAACTGATAAATTGCGTAATGAAATCACTTCTTTTTGGAAGGCTAATGATGAATCCATGTACAAGGCCTGGGAGCGATACAGAGAGCTGTTACATAAATGCCCCTTACACGGATTCCCGTTGTGGACGTAGGTGACAATGTTCTACAATGCAGTAAACACGCCAACAAGCAACCGAGGGAAGTAATAGAGATCCTGAATAGGCTAGCTAAGAACGACTATCAATTCCCAACAGCCAGAAGAGGAGGAATCAGACGCCAACCCATAGTCAACGAACTAGAGTCCTCAGACTCGATTTTAGCCCAAATCGCCACCTTGACCAAGTTGGTCATGAACATGCAAAAGCAAAATAATCACCAAGAGGTCCTGGTAATGGATTTATTTTGTGAAAACTATTGGGGTAACCATGTTTCTTCTGAATGTCCACAGAATCCAGAGTTGAGCTTTTATGTTTGAAACTACAATCGAAACAACAATGCGATGTCCAACACCTACAACCCGGCCTGGAGAAAACACCGCAACTTTTCATGGAGCGACCCTAAAATGCCTTTAATCAGAATGATCTGAATGCTCCAGCACAAGGATACCAGCAGAACATGCCACAACAACAAATGCCTTAGCAACCGATGCAACAAAAAATGCCGCCACATCAACCTATGCGATATAGTTCTTTGGAAAACTCTCTCAATGCTTTTATATCTCAAACTAGTGCATATATGACTAACACTAATAAATTCATATAGAAAACTGATGCTTTTATAGATAGAACTGAGATGAGGATGCAAAACCATGAGGAAACCTTAAAGTCATTGGAGACACAAGTTGGACAATTCTCACAAATCCTAAATTCCATATTAATGGGAGGATTTCCATGCGATACTGAAGTCGCTAAGGGAGCAACTCATGAACAGTGCAAAGCAATCAGTACAAGGAGTGGCAAACAGCTGAAGGATCCCCGAACTAATGAAAAGAAGGAAACCAAATCAAAGGAGTCTACTACCGCGGCAAAGCCTAACAACATTGTCTCGGCAATGCCTGAACCCACTGCCTCGGTAGAATCTAACCACACTGCCGCGGCAGAGCCTGGAAAAGACACGGAGAAAAATCAGAAAGTTGTTGAACAACCAGGTCATATACCCCATATCAAATTTCCCTACAAGGAACAGATCGAAGACATTCGACTCCCACCACCATTCCCACAGAGGCTATTTCGGCAGAAGTAAGAGTACCAATTCAAGAAGTTCCTAGACATCTTGAAGCAGGTCCACATCAACATACCTTTGGTAGAAGCAATAGAACAAATGCCAAACTATGCCAAGTTCCTTAAAGACATGGTCTCTAAACGAACAAGAATTGGGGAATTTGAGACCTGTAGAGTGTCCATAAGTCCTATATTTTGTACACATTCCTGCTCTTATTATTGCTATTCTTGAGCTCATTTAGGCATATTTAGGTGCATTGCATGCATTATAACAACATCTTCTCTTGTACCATGCTTTTATTGAATATCGTATGATGGGTAAAGAAAAGTTATTGTTTCAATTTAGTTTATGTTTTCAGGTGCTAAAGCTAGGAAAGGAGAGGAAATGACAAGACAAGACAGAGAGCTGGAACCAAAAAAGTTGTACTGAAGCAGCTCAAGTTGCCGCCAAGGACACTGCCGAAGCAGTATTGCCGCCCGGGCAGGAGTTACACCGACTTAGCCAAGATGGGTTGCGATTTCAAGAGGACAATTTCCTAAGCCCAATGAGCCCAGTCTTGCAACTTCCTGAAGCATGTAGCAGCTGGTAGAGTTAATTTAAGATCGTTAAGTATGAGCACTTATCTTTACTTGCTGAAGAAGGCAACGTCCAAAGAGTCTGTATTTAAAGCATAAAGGAGTATGTATTTAATGTAATTTACTTTTAGAACTCCTACTTCAAGAAGGACTCAACTTAGGTCAAGAGCACTATATATACCCAATGTATGTAAGGGTATATGGGCATATCTCGTAGAGGGAAAAAGGCTTGTCGCGAGAGATCAACGGCAACTGTCGATGAGAGTAAGGATGGGGGGTTAGCTAGATAGGTTGGAGTGTTGGGGGTCACGGCCCAACTCTCCTAGGGTTAGGTGCGTGTATGTAAAGTAATTTGTGGAAACAGTTGTATAGTTTAGAGTTGTTTTCAATAAAATTCTAAGTTTTCTTAACATATGCTTCTTGTTCGATCAATTAGTCCACACCAGTCAATTGAAGAGAAAATCCATTTGTTCCACCTGCCGAGGCAGTACACACCCCTGCCATGGCAGTGACCTGCTGCGATCGTGTGACAAGGTCGTAGTTTGCCTCCCACCTTACCCGCCGCGACAGTAATTCATGGCAGTGCGAAACATACTCAAGACCTTGCAATGCAGTCCACGGGCTACTAAGCTGCACTTGTCTTACCCAGCTTATCACCCAATCTCTCCCTATCATTCCTCTCATCACTATCTTTATCTTTATTTGTGTTTTTATATTTCCACATCTTGAGATTTAATGGTACATTTATTAAATCTTTGTGCAAGAAACCATTCATAGGAGCTGCTCCAATCCCTGTGGGAGACAATATCTTTTATATTATATCTTGACAAGAGTGTGCACTTGTGCTCATAAAAGGAGAACACCTAAACGATCTACAAGACCGTTGCCGCAACAGAAGGATGTATGGCCATGCCACACAACTGAACACGACCTAAACTTAAAGATCCTAGGAGCTTCACAATACCATGTGCAATCGGGAATCACTATATGGGGAAGGCATTGTGTGACTTAGAAGCAAGCATAAATTTGATGCCCAAATCCATTTTCCAGAAATTGGGAATTGGAAAGGCTCAACCTACCACAGTCATGCTCCAGCTGGCCGATCGTTCATATGTGCAACCAGAAGGAAAAATTGAAGACATACTGGTAAGAGTCGATAAGCTTATTTTTCCTGCTGATTTCCTTGTTCTAGATTGTGAGGTAAATGAGCATGCACCTATCATACTCGGGAGACCATTCCTAGCCACCGAGAGAACCTTGATCGACGTGGAAAAAGGAGAGCTAACCATAAGGGTAAATGATCAACAAGTCAAACTCAATGTGTTCCAGACCCTTCAATGTGCTGACAATCAAGAAGAATGTCAAATAATTCAAGAAACCGCTGAATTCAACTTTGAAAGAGATGCACCATGCTTGGGAAAACACTGCTTCGGCAATGATTCTAGTTACTACCTCAGCAATTAATGTGACAATTGCCTCGGCAATTATCTCGACAACCTCCCTGACACCTGACTCGGCCATGACTTTTCTGAATCCAAAGAAGCTGAAGAGACGGAGATTGAGGCATAAGAGGAAGCCTACTAGACATCATCTCGTCCAGGTAAGTATTTCGAACCCCTCAATTACTCTTGAGAGGAAAGAAAGGTTGAAAAACCTTCTATCGAGCAACCACCGGTTCTTGAATTAAAACAATTGCCTGAACAGTTAAAAATATGTTTATTTGGGAACCAACGACACATTACCCGTAATAATCTCTTCTAAGTTGCAGCCCGAACATGAATAAAGTCTGATCGACATGTTGCGTCAGCACAAGCGTGCAATAGGGTGGACAATTGCTAATTTGAAAGGAATAAGCCCAGCGGTATGCATGCACAAAATCCTTTTGGAGGACGATCATAAACCTACCATTGAGGCTCAACGGAGGCTTAACCATGCTCTGAAAGAGGTAGTGAGAAAAGAAATCATCAAATGGCTTGACGCCAGAATCGTCTACCCTATCTCTGACAGCATGTGGGTAAGCCTGGTACAATGTGTACCAAATAAAGGTGGAATGACTGTGATAACCAACGAGAACAACGAGTTAATCCCAACCAGGACTGTGATCGGTTGGAGAGTTTGTATGGATTATCGCAAGTTGAATAAAGCTACTAGAAAAGATCATTGTTCATTTACCCTTTATTGACCAAATGCTTGATCGACTTGCGGGTACACCATTTTATTGTTTTCTTGATGGTTATTCAGGTTACAATCAGATTACCATAGCATCGAACGACCAAGCAAAGACCACCTTTATATGCCCATACGACATATATGCATTTAGAAGGATGCCATTCGGGCTTTGAAATGCCTCGGAAACCTTCCAAAGATGCATGATGGCAGTTTTCTCCGACATGGTGGAAGATTTCCTGGAGATCTTCATGGATGATTTCTCAGTATTCGGCGATGACTTTGACAATTTCCTCGGAAATTTGGAAAGGGTACTCAAACGATGAAAGGAATCCAATTTGGTCTTAAACTGGGAGAAGTGCCATTTTATGGTGGATGAAGGCATAGTTCTCGGCCACAATATCTCATCAAAGGGCATTGAAGTAGACAAGGCAAAAATAAATGTGATCGAGAAACTACCTCCACCAACTACAGTCAAAGGAATCTGGAGCTTCTTGGGACATGCATGTTTTTATAGAAGATTTATTGCAAATTTTTCTAAAATAACTAAATCGTTATGCAATTTGCTTGAACATGATAGGGCCTTTGACTTCAATGATGCATGCACTGAAGCATTCGAGACATTGAAACAAAAACTTGTGACCACACCAATTGTAGTTCCACGAGATTGGACATTGCCCTTTGAACACATGTGCGACGCAAGTGATTATACCATCGGGGCAGTCCTTGGTCAATGGAAAGACAAAATCTTCCATTTGATCTATTATGCTAGTAAAACACTCAACGAGGCCCAAGTCAACTATACTACCACCGAAAAGAAGTTACTAGCAGTAGTCTTTGCCTTCGACAAGTTTCGATCATATCTAATCGGAACCAAGGTGACGGTTCACACAAACCATTCGACAATCAAATACTTGTTTTCCAAGAAAGATGCAAAGCCTAGATTGATTCGATGGATTCTTTTACTACAAGAATTCGATGTCGACATCAAGGACAGAAAAGGAACGAAAAATCAAGTTGCTGATCACCTGTCATGACTAGAGAACAGAAACGAAGACATCACAGGCATAGAAATACAAGATGCATTCCTAGATGAGAAGCTCTTGATTGCCTCGGCAGTGAAAGAAACTATTGCCGCGGCAGTGACTGACAGCATTGCCTCGGCAATTTCAAACTGCATTACCTCGGCAACACCCTTGATAGTGATATCCGCCTCAACAACACCCTGGTATGTTGATCTTGTTAATTTTTTAGTTAGTGGTGTATTACCTTATAACCTTAACCATCAAGGGAAGAAAAGGTTCCAACATGAAGCTAAGCATTATTTTTGGGATGAGCCTCTTTTGTTCAAACAATGTGCAGATCAGGTTATAAGGAGATGTGTCCCTGAAGAAGAACAAGGAGAGGTGCTTCAACAATGCCATTCTTCACCATATGGAGGACATTTTGGAGAAACCAGAACCGCGACAAAGGTATTACAGTTAGGAGTATATTGGGCTACACTCTACAAAGATGCCCATGCTTTGTACAAGCAATGTGATCGATGTCAGCGGACTGACAATATTTCGAGAGGAAATGAGATGCCCTTGCAAAACATCCTTGAAGTCGAGTTGTTCAATGTTTGGAGAATTGATTTCATGGGACCTTTTCCATCATCATGTGAAAATCTCTACACACTTCTAGTCATAGACTATGTATCCAAATGGGTCGAAGCCATTGCCTCTCCAAACAATGACACCAAAGCCGTACAAAAATTCTTGCAAAAACACATATTTACACGATTTGGAGTACCTCGAGCTATAATCAGTGACGAGGGCAAACACTTTGACAATAAGCTCATTGTCGCGGCACTGAAGAAATTTAGTGTCACACATAAGATTGTCACGACATATCACCCTCAGACCAATGGACAGGCCGAGAAATCGAATAAAGAGTTGAAGAACATTCTTGAAAAGGTGGTTAACCCATCTCGAAAGGATTGGTCCCTTCGACTTGATAATGCATTGTGGGCATATCGAACAACCTTCAAAACTCCATTGGGAATGTCCCCCCCATATAGACTTGTGTATGGAAAAACTTGCCATCTACCTATTGAGATCGAGCACATGGCATATTGGGTAATCAAGACGGTGAATATGAATTGGGATAATGTTGGACAGAAACGACTCCTAGACCTCAATGAATTAGAAGAGTTCTGAGCCTTGACGTACGACAACGCGAGAATCTACAGGGAGAAAACTAAGCGCTGGCACGATAGCAAGCTACTGTCGTGGTAATTCCTGCCCAGACAGTTAGTTATCCTCTTCAATTCTAGACTAAAGCTATTCCCAGGAAAACTCCGATCAAGATGATCTGGACCGTTTGAAGTGGTCAAAGTATTTCCCCATGGTGTCGTGACAATCAAATCAACCAAGGATGGGCATGAAAGGTCAATGGGCAGAGACTGAAGCACTACAATGTAACACATGTCATGAGGGACAAGGAAGTGATCACTTTAGGAGATGCATCCCATGCACTCCTTCAGTGTCTTAACTTTTTTTTCTTTCTTTTTTTTAATTTCATTTTTATTTTTATTTTCTGCATCTTTAAATTTTTAGGATTATAGTGTTTAATGTCAATTATTTTGTTTTTTTAGGAAGGAGATTAAGAAATAAAAGAAGAGTTGGGCCGACACCCTACAGCCCACCCACTGCCCAAACGGCAAAATGGAGTAGAGTCACATGCTAGAACGGCAATGTTCTGCCCAACGACAATCAAGATGCAATGGCTACTTCAACGAACACAAGCCGCAACGACAACTTCAACGGTTATAAGCCGTAACGGGACACCATTCCGCGCGCGCATTAAATGCCGCAACGGCTATATCATGACGTGACCTATATAACCCCCCTCTCAACTTTCTCCATCAAATCCTTCTCTTCTCTAATCTTGACTTCCACAGTATTCTTGCATTTTCTTTGCTTTCGTTTACGTTTCTCACAACTACTTTCAGATGGCGCAAAAACTCAAAAAGGGAGAGAGCTCGAGACCTACTGAGGAGCTGGCCTTCAAGAGATTCGCACCACTGGAGGTGGAACGACGATTCAACAAATATTTCATTGGACGACAAGTGTGGGAGGAAAAAGGCTTTCAATATTCCAACTCCGCCTCCGACTTTGGCCTTGATCACTTCATCTTTAACAAAATTGCTCTTCAAAAGTGGCAAATCTTTTGCCACCAACTGGAGCCGGCGAACGTGACATGGGTGACAGAGTTCTACGCCCAATCTTCAAATCCCAACAATCTTTTTGTACATGTTAGAGGCATGGCCATCCCTGTGGATCCCGAGTCTATCAATATCTATTATGGCATCTACGTGGAAAAGGATGAGCATAAGGCATTCAAAGAACAGCTCACGGATGCAAATTACGATAACATCAAAGAGGAGCTCTGCATTATCGGCACGACATGGAATGCCGGGGCACATAAGCAGATGGTAAACCGCCGAAGGCTTTGGCCCGAGGAAAAACTCTGGAATACATTTGTAAAACGCTGCCTAATGCCTACCTCTCATAACAGCACTGTAGACAAAACTAGGCTTGCACTTATACACTCATTTTTGCACAATATAACTATTAATGTGGGTAACATAATTTGTGATGAGATGTACCAGTGCAGCCTAAAAGAGAGAGGTGTCCTCTACTTCCTAATGCTCATCACTAGCCTCTACAAACAACACAAGGTCCCCACTGATCCGGCCGATGAATATACACCAAAGAGGAAGGGGTGGGACAAGGAAACCTACTACAAAATGATGTAGATAACCGAAGTCGAGCCGTTATCTCACCGGTACAAGGCACTGCCGTGGTGGCATCCTCGGGCGACATCCTAGAAACACCTACACCCTCTGCCTCGGTAGTGACCCTTCAGCATATCGCCTAGAAGCTAGAAGAGATGGACTGAAGGCAGCAACGGTTCATGCAGTTCACGAGGGACTTCACCCACTCCATCACCCAAGTGCTTAAAGAGAAGTTCTCGAAAAGCACTGTGTCGTTCCCACCATTCCTCCCCGACCTCACTGCCGAGGCATCACAAGATCCCTCTGCCGAGGCAATGCCAACCTTCTCTGCCGCGGCAACGCCTACATTCTCTACCTCGGCCAAAAAAGACAAGGGCAAAGCTCCTATGGATGAGCCAATCCGAACTGAATGCTTGTCCAAGTAGTCCGACATTGTCCACTCCATCCTCAAGAAGTTCGACGAGGTTGCATCCCAATCCAACAAACGCAAGGCAACCACCACCGAAGAACTTTGCCTTGACACCGATGAAGAGGATGAAGTGACCACCCAAGCGAAGCCAACTCCTTCGTTGCGCACCCAACCACCGAGAGCCACCAAACGGAACAAGACGACGACCAAGAGAAAGTTCATAATTCACGAGGATGATGAGGACTCCTCTGAATACCCAATAATTTAGTTTTCTTTCTCTTTTGCCCTTTAATTTTGTGCTTATATTTTTTGTGTTGATGCATTGAGGGCAATGCTTGATTTGAGTTTAGGGGTGTAGGTCTCTGCCGAGGCAGTTCTTCCATGGCATATTGTTGTCTAATGCAATGCAGTTTATCTTCTGTTTATCACTTGCCTAAATTTTTTATCTGATTTAGAATTTCCTAGACTTGCAATATTCTTCCAATGATGAAACTACCTTAGCACTTAATTTTTAGAACTTCAAAGGCTAGAATGACTTTAAAAAACACTTAGAATCTCTCTATGATGTTAAGCTTAATTAAACATTTTTGTGACTTGATAGATTTGAGAAATTCTAGTGAACTAGGGATTAGTTACTTTAAACTTTGGGTAGAAAAATTTTATATGCTAGAGGTGCCTATCACCGGCTTTAGTATTAGTTTAGAAGGAAAATTTGCTAGAGGTGCCTATCACCAACTCTAGTAATGTGCTTGAGTAAATCACTAGAGGTGCCTATCACCGGCTCTAGTTGATACATAGAAAACAAAAAAAGAGAAAACAATGCTAGAGGTGCCCGCAATTGGCTCTAGTCGAGTTAAGATACCCAAAGGAAGTAATTACCTTTAGTTTACATAGAATCTGAAAAGTCTTCGTGTACACAAAGCATGCACACACTCACAAGCATCATAGTTTGATTCCGGGTAACTCCCTTAGTCATCTATGTCGCAACCCTTTTTAAGGAGGCTTCGAATTTTCTGAAAACTTTAAAAAAAATCAACGGAGTCGCCACCAATCTTTTTGAAAAGTGTGATTGGATCACTTTAAAACAGGGTTATTTTAATAAAACGTTTTTTTTGGTTTTAATAAAACAACGATTTTGGTCTGCGAAAATCAGAAAATAGGTTCGGGGGTCGGTTACGCGTGGGGAATGGTTAGCACCCCCACGACGCCCAAAATTGGTACCTAATTGGTTTTAAAATCGTTTTCAAAACTGGAATTTGCAAGTTCAAAAAGAGGTTCGACTTTACTTGTTCGTTTAATGAATATTAGTCTATTTTAGTGGCCTTATCGCTCGGATGATGAACTTTAATCACCGCCAACATTTCTGGCGGTAACCCGTCATTCTCGTTTGATAAGACACCGCATTAAATTAATTTCACTTTTGCAAACAACAAAAAGATTTAGGTGTGTTGAACATTTTATTTAATTCTAGGTTTGATTATTAAAAAACCCTAAAAAACATCTAAGTCTTTTATTCCAAATTTAAAGTATATGTATGCTTAAGTGTATTTTATTTTTTTGTGAAGAATATTTTCAACAAAACATGTCTCTATCTAAGCTTTAGTCCCTAATCCTAAGTTTTCACCCATTTCTAAAACAAGCAAGCAACTTTTTATTCTTTTGAGTTTTTACCCTTTATTCCTTAAAAAAAACCAATTTCTTTTTTAACTTCTTTTATTTTTCAAACCAAGCCCCTTTTTTTTCATTTTTATCTTTTTTTTTCATTTTTTATGTTTTTTTATCATTTTATGTTTTCCTTTTTCAAAACCAAGAATTTTCTCTCTTTTTAAACTCATTTTTTATTTTTTCCATTTTTAAGTTTTTCTTTTAAAACGATCCCTTTTTAAAATAAACTTTACTTTTTTCCTAAAGAACTTCCTTTTAAGTTTTTTTTTTCAAAAATTTATTTTTATCCTAGACCCTAAACTTTACTTTAAAACCATTTTATTATTTTTTCTTGAAAACTTATTCTTTTTCCATTTTCTTAAAAAAACATCTTTATTATTTTTCTCTTTTAAAATCACTTTGCCCATCTATTATTTAAAACTAAATTTCATAAAAATCTTTTTATATTTTTAAAAACAAGCCCCTTTATTATTTCACACCTCACATTATTATTTTTTTGTAATTAAATCCCTAATTTCAAGTTTTTCAATTTAACCACATTTATTTATTTTTATTCTTGCATTTTTAATCAAAACACTTTTAAAAATCATTTCTTCATTCCTAAAGATCTAAACAATCCTAACAACATTTTTTAAAGTATGCAAAAAATTTTAGATCAAACTAATATTAAAACGGAAATTTAAAACAAAAAGAAGTTACCGGAAACGTGAACGATTTTCCGACTTCGAGAAAGCAACCTAAAATTCACAAACAACACAAACACAAACACCAAAAAATCATCCAAGAACAAATATAAAAATCAACTTAAAAATAAACGAAAAGAAAGATAGAAATTTTACCGAGAAAACGACGAAAAAAGAACTCGAATCCGGCTTCTTGAAATGCTCCAAACCGCCTCCGGAAAATTGCTCCCAAACTCGAACTTCTGCTTCAAAAATTTGGAGGTGCCACCAAGTCCGAAACTAGACTCAAGTCTCTAGCATCCTTGCCACCATAAATGCTTCATTCTTGATAAACTTTAAACATTTCCACCAGCTTCTTGTAGCGGTCTTCCCATTTCTTCTCGACCTTTGTCATGTCAATTTCTTCAATGAGGTCAGGCATCTCGGGGTTGCGAACCTCGTCGGTGTTGTCTTCAGTACGGGAAAAAGATTCTATGAAATGGGGTGAAGCCTCTTCCTTTTGTAAGAAAGCCATCCCCGGGAAAGTGTTGGTGTCTTCTCTCACTTCTGGGTCTTTGAACCCAAACATGGTTGTGATTTGGCTGACAGTTTTCTGGTGTGATATCTCAATATCTTTCTTCAGATTATTTACCATCTTCTCAAGCTTGTCACAAATGCTCTTCCAATTTGCTTCCAGAGTTGTCAATCTTTCCGCGGTGCTCATGGCTCGAGTCGTGTTTGTGTGGGATCTTTTACTACTTAAATGAAATTTTCCAAAGTTACTCTTTTTATTATACATGTATGAATGCAATGATCAAAACATTATTAAAAAAACAAATGTATGTAAGAAAATGTATGTATGCACAAACAAAGCAAGCAAGACAGTGCGAATGCATGAATGCAGTCGAAGGGCCATCAATTCCATTGGAAATATGCTCATAAAATGAAACTCTTTATTAAATTCGAAAGCTTTTATTACATCTTTTTTTAATTACAAATATTTTTCTACTTGAACGCCTAACTCCTTAACTTCTTCAACTAGCCATATGAGCCTTGGTCCAACTTCTCCAACGGGTTTGATGTACCGACAAAGAGTTGCAGCTTCAGCTGTCAATATTGTCATGTGCTTGGTTCTCCTCTTTTTTAAAGAACTTTCCATTCATAATTTGAACAATTTTCCAGAATCAACCCCTTCTAAATATGGAATGCATGCAATAAATAAATATACTATTCACACACAAAAGATTAGTAATAAACATGCTACAAAAACAACACAAAAGGTTAGTAACAAATAAATTTGTTACGAAAACAAATCTCACATACACAAAGGTTGGTAATTAAATAAATAAATAACTAGAAACAAAACCTAAATGATCCAAAATAATTCAATTACATTATGGGCCAACATTCCAACGTTTCATGACATGTCTCCACGAATTATTCATGCGACTCAACACCCTAGGCTTTCCGCATGGCTCTATTAGGGGTAGGCTCTAGATTCTCAAACTTGGCTTGGTTCTAAAAAGGTACCCGAGTTGTCCCTATTGTCCCCTACTAAGGGTAGCAAAGCCCTCAATTATCACTCATTATAGGCTACGAACGAATCGAGTTCAACTCAAGAGGACTCACCACTGAAGCCTTCTCAGAGAATCAATATCCTTACAAAGGCAAAGGGAATGAGTCTCGAAGGTACTTGCTAAGTTCATACAAAGAATCAATATTCTTACATGAGCAAAGCGTGTTCCCCCAATGTAACCCCCTTAGCCCGGCCTAGACGATTGACCCGAACTACGAAGATTACATTGGGAAAATCAAAGTCAACCCGAAAGTCAACCTTGATTAACGACCCTTTTTTTCATTTTAATCTTGTCTAGATACATGTTAACCCTAAGTGAGTACCCACGAATCATGATTGAGATAGGCACAATGATCGGATAACATATAGGGACTCAATTGCACTTCACATAGGTTTAGGGACCAAAATGTAATTTCTGTAAATTAGAGGGACTTCATTGGTTTTAAAGTTACCATCTTGAAATTAGTCATGTTATATGCTTCTCAGCCAAATTTCAACTTAAAAGGACACCTCAAGCTCAAGCAATTGCAATATCAACATTTAGGACTAAAATGTAAAGCATGCAACATCCAAACAATTCAAACATGGGTCCAACGGTAACCCGTTTCGAAACACCCACCTACCGTACCGAAACGTTGCATCGAAACGGCATTGACTGTTTTTGTACGCAGGTTGGTTCCGAGACTGGTTCCGAAACACATAGCTCCAGTAGCCAAAATGTATCAAAACAGCTTCCTTCGTTTCGAAACGCCAAGGCCATTTCAGGCCCTCGTTCCGAAACACCATGGGGTGTTTCGATACACCCTGCCCAGAAACTGCAGGAATTGCTGGTTTTCCACTCAAACATGCCCCATAGACTCTCTAATCATACCAACAAGTCATCATACATATAAGGAACATATATGGGACATTCAAGCACAACCATAGCATCAAACGCAAAATTCCATTATTCTAAAGGCATGCTCCCTAATCCCAAACCCAAATAGGAAAACCAATCTCAAAACAAGCAATTAAGGCCATTTACAATCCAAACAAGCTAAACCAAACATGCCACAACCTCAGGGAGTTTAACACATCCTTGGTTTCCCATTGCCAAACTATCAAAACTAAAGTGTATGAAAACTTCACCATACATGAGCTTGGACTTCCTTGGATGAACTTAGCTTCCTTGATGCCCGAAAACACCTCAATTATCTGTATTATTGGTAAAAGAGAGAGCGTAAGCACAAATGCTTAGTGAGGCGTGCTCTAAAGAAAACCAACCCAATAATGCACATCATGAAAACACTTTTGTAACCCCCGTAGCCCGGCCTAGACGATTGACCCGAACTACGAAGATTACACGGGGAAAACCAAAGTCAACCCGAAAGTCAACCTTGATTAACGACCCTTTTTTTTTCTTTTTAATCTTGTCTAGATGCTCATTAACCCTAGATGTGATCACAGAAACAACATACTCAAAGATCACAACCATCAGAGATCATTCAGGGACCCAATTGCACAAAACACAACTTTAGGGACCAATTTGTAAATTCTGAAAACTTTGAGGCCTTAACCAGATTTTAAGTTACCAACTTAAAATTAATCATATTTCATGCATCTCGGCCAAATTTCAGCTCAAACGGACATCTCAAACTCATACAATTGCTCATACAAGATTCAGGACCAAAATGCAAACATTTTGAAACACATAACTGCCACTGTCAGCCCCCAACGGTCAACCGTTCCGAAACGGGAGACAGCCCGTTTCGAAACACGGGGCTGTTCCGAAACAGGCATAGCCCGTTTCGAAACGGGGGTCTGGCAGAAGCCTTTCCGTTTCGGAACGGTGTCACCCGTTTCGGACGCCTGGGCTGCTTCGAGGCACCCGTTCCGAAACGGTTCACCCTGTTCCGAAACACCCTGCACAAAATGCAGAAATTTGCCTATTTAAACATGCAATAGGCCAACCAAACATGCTCCAAACGCTATCAAACTTTGCCAACATGCAATTTAACATAAAAGAGGCATACTTGCATCAACAATTCAACAAAATAACAACATATACAAAAAGCCCCAAATCTAAAGGCATGCTTCCTACACTAGCAACCACTTAAGCACAAACTTTCCAAACCAAGCTCACTTATGCCAATACATGATCCAACAACAACATTAACATAAAAACATCCTTGTTCAAACATAAACGAACACATACACGTTAACCCCGAGAGATTCTACCCCCATTGCCTTTATTAACTATAGCTATTCACCGAGACATACATCTCACTTGGAGTCCACCTTGAATCCCTTGCTCCTTGCTGTCCAAACTTCAAGAATCTGCATTGATGGACAAAAAGGAGCGTAAGCACATAATGCTTAGTGAGGAATGCTCAAAACCAAAACACCATCAATGCAGCGGGTCACAAAACACTTTTAAAACAAACCCGATTTATTTACCAAAGCCATGTTTGAAACCCTTTTCAACAACAAGCATCAAAACCATGCATTGCACATACATGAAAACCAACCCTTAGCTTAGAAAGCTAAGAAAACCTTTTTAAAGCACAACTTACAAATCATCCATTTAGCCAAACCATGCATAAACACCATATGCAAAGCTAAAACAAAGCCTTGGAATACACTCCCATTCCATAACATACCTTTCTTAAACTTGAGAGCCATTTCAAGCAAGAAACCTTTTTAAAACCATTACTCAAACAATCCATCACATGCATTTACCAAGGCAAAAATATAAACCATACTATCATCATCACATGCCTTTTAAAACAAGTCTTCCAAGACTCCAATGCATTAAAGATACATCATGCTCACATGCATCATTTATCAAACGATAATCAACACTTGTTCAACTTAACAAGTAAACATGCATTTACAAGCATTATACAATTTCCATGCAACCATGCATCTTTTCAAGCATCTCATGCTTCACATGCAATTATGCATCAATTCAAGCATCTCATGCTTCACATGCAAATATGCATCATTTCAAGCACCTCATGCTTCATCACAATCAAGAACATCATATTGGCCTTCAAGTGATCAATCACATCCACTTTTCAACTCAACATCCAATCGGATACGCGGATTCCGAGCGTTGTCCCTACGCTCCCTACACCCTACCAATCCAAGGTCCTCGAATGGGCAACACCTCCATTATGACCTCAACATCCTAAGGTTCCCATGTATGGACTTTTAAACACCACACAACCTTAGCTCTTCCCCAAGGTTCTCATGTATGGACTTTTAACCACCATACAACCTTGACATGCACAAGGTTCTCACATATGGGCAACACCTCCATATAACCTTTGCATTCAACGATTGGTAGTTGTAGAAATCACTAACGAGATCCGGGACACCCTATACAAGATCCACACATGGACTTAACACCGCCATTGTGATCTCAACAAGCACAAGGTTCTCACATATGGACTTTTAAACACCATATAACCTTTGCTCAACCAAGGTCCTCGAATGGGCAACACCTCCATTATGACCTCAACCATCTCGTTAGGATACTTGAAGGGAGTTTCCCGGTCCACTCTTGACCACTCCACCTCCAAGGCGACTTAATTCACGGTGCACCCAATCCTATAGCTGGCTAACTATATCCGATCAAAGAACCAAGAACCACTTACATCACTTGCCAATATAACCATCTTACCACATTAGTCCAATGTTCCACATGCATAACCATAATGCAAAACCATTACCACATTAATCAAATGATTCACATGCATAACCAATATGCAAAAACCATCATTTACCAACATTAGTTCACTGTTTTAAAGCATTAGACAAAGCCATAGAACAACATGCAACACCATGCATCAAAACCACATTTTCAATGTATAAAACCAAGGATCTCTTACCTTGAGCATCCTTCACATATGGCTTTCAAAACCAGCATTAAACCATGCTAAAATATGCTTTCAAAACAGAATTAAACCATGCAAAACACATGCATTTCAATCATCAACCACAATTGCTTAAAAGCCACTTCATATCACAAATCAAGTAAGAAATCCATTTACTTACTCTTGAGCTTAGCAAAGTTGTTTAGACTTAAACTAAGCTCCCAAAACCTTCAAACCTTTGTTTAAAAGCCGAAAACCCAACTTCACTCACCGATAACCAAAACAAAGCTAGCCACCAAGCCTTCCAAGCATCCGAAACCTTCCGCAACACCTCTAAAGCTCACGGATCAAACTCCCATGTTTCAAGCACACAAAAACAGCACATTAATGCATCATTATGCATTAAGAACAGCAGCCACACAACCAAACTCGCTGCTCGACACCAATCCAACAATTCGGCTACCAAACACAACCGAAATCACCTTCAAACATTTCCAAAACTTAACCCAGCCAAGATCCATCACTTCTAACCATTTTTAAACATCATTTAACATCCAAAATGATCACAAACACGTCCTTATACTCCCAGGTATAACAGATCACCAAGAACACTCCAAAAACAACCAAAAACTCAAGCAAAACTTAGGAAATTCAACCTATCCGGGATTGCATTAATTAAACCTCAACTTCTAATCAATTTAGCATTCATTTAACATCATTTTGACACTTCAAAACACTGCCCAAACAGATCACACGAAAATTTCACCAAAATCGCCAAATCTTGCATTTTAAGCCAAAATCAAGATTTCTATTGAAAAGCCTTTAATCAAAACACAAACCAAGGATTGAGAACTTGGGAATTTCAGTAAAGAACTGATAGTTTAGAGGAGAGAGACGTTCTTACCTCCAAACTTGAATTTCTCCTTTTTAGAGCCAAAAAGCTTGATGAAACAACTTGCAAATTGAGAGGTTTTGTTGATGAGATGATTAGGAATCAAATGAGAGTTGAAATGAGTAATTTGAGTGACAAAATCAGAGAAGAAAAATCTGGAGAATTGTGTTTGGGTTGAGAGAAAATGAGAGAAAAGGAAAATGGAGAGAAAATGAAAAGTTAGTTAAGAAATGGTAAAAAAAATGATTTCCCTCCTTTTTCATAATCTTTAAAATCAGAATAAAGCCTTAAAATATCTTAGAAAAATCTGGAGAAATTCTTATTGGAATAATAGCTCCTTAAAGATTCAAAGTTTCAATCCTTTATAAAACTGTCCCCAAACTTTCAAAAATTACATTTTGGTCACTAGCCAAAATGTCAACCTTCCGAACCTCATTTTCCAAAATTAATTTCACAGTTCACTTTTATATAATAAAAGATGATTTTAGAACATTTTTCCATATTTTTAATGCAACCCGAACTAGGCTTTCCTAAATTCACTCTTATATATTCGATCAGCACTTTGACCGAACCGGTCAACGCCCAAAACTTCTGAGCCCAAAACCGGGGCGTTACAACTTTCATCAAAAGCTTTTAAACCATATGCTCATTCTATCTCATGCTTGGAAACCTTTCAAAGCAATTTCTCATTGAAACCACATGTACCTTCATTCTATCTCATGCATTTAACCCAATGCAAAACTCATGGCAAAGCCAAACTCATGCTTGTACTCTAAAGCATTTCATAAACAACCCACATATGCATTTCTCATAGCATAACCCATTACATCAAAGGTACATGTGAATCAAAAACCATAACATATTTTGTATTGGCATTTCACATCTCTTTATTACTCGGATATGCGGACATCTCACTATACACCTCCGGTGGCATCTCTCATCACCGTACTCATTCGTCTAGCAACATAGTTTCCGGTAGAATCTCACATCACCGTACTCACATGGCGGAATCTCTCATCGCCACAAAGCTTGGGTATTTCACCAAGTCCTACCCGATGGAATGCCCATCATCGGTTCTCTCCCTTTGGCTTAACCAAAGAGCACGTATGAATTTTTAGTTTATAGTGCACTCTCATCCTATTGATTGATCAATTATATCCGGTAAGTATCTCAACATCTATGCCAATATATTATGTTAAAACATCATCTCACCTACTGTTTTTCATGTAACAAAACTCATCATTCTCATCTCATTTCAAAACCATAACATTTGTTATGGTTCAACATAAAAGCTCAAACCTCCATTATGCAACATGTTACTTTATGAAATCATTTCAAGCATCATCTCATGCTATATTTCATGCATAAAAACAGTAGGAATTTATCAATCTAAAACCATGAGCATGTAAAAGCATTTAAGGGGCAATCACCACAATCTTGAGAGCAATCTAGCCAATACTTACTTTCGGACTTAGGAAGGTGTTTCAAACCTTTCCTAAATCCCCAAACCTTGTTCTTTGTCCCTCAAGGACTTCTATAACCATACGCACTCACCGATTACGTTTCGCTTGCTCGCCGAAATGCTATCTAAGCCTTCGGATCAACTCCAAAGGTGTCTGAAGATGCCTCCCCTGTTTTAAACACATAAGAGTAGAGGATTAATGCATCATCATGCATTGAAATCATCAGCCACACACCTAAACTCACTGCTCTACACAAAAACCACATTTCGGCTACCAAACACTACCAAAATCATCTCCAAACTCTTCCAAAATCAAACCCAGCCAAGATCCATCACTTTTAATCATTTTTAAACATCAAAAACTAACACAACCACGTCCTTATACCTCCAGGTATAACATAACACCAAAATCACCCCAAAAACCACCATTTTAACAAGCAAAAACTTAGGAAAACAACCTATTCGGGATTGGATTGATAAAACCTCATTTATAACATCATTTAACATCCAAATACATTAGAAAACCATCTCAAAACAGAGCCCAATCAATCACCACGAAAATCTTCAAGATCTCTGTTGCGTGTCAAAAGAACTATCGCAAATAGTGCAAGTGTACACATCGCAAGTAATAAAGTGATACGGAGTATCGGATATCGTCTCCACAGGGACTGGGCTAACCCTTTCCTTCGCTATCTGCACAAGGGGAAAAGAAAATAGTTTAAATGAATAATGAAGTAATCTTGGGAAACAAGTAAAGTAAAAGAATAAGGAATCATGTTTAAGAAATAGGCCAGAATTGAATTGCTCCGTAGTGTAGGTATTGCACTGTTCAAGGACTTCTGTTCTATGTCTGGCTCCTGTCACGGCAGCACCTGTCGTGGTAGCGATCCGTTGCTGTCGCGGAAACGATAAGCAAGTTAGTTTCTTCAAGTTCGGCAAGAATCCCTGGATTGACTTGTCCTATCCCTAGGTCCAAGTTCTGTCGATGAACACGTCTTGGATGATACCTCCCGGCGTGAATCGAAGTATGAACACCGATGTTTATGAATTCTTCTATAGCCGCTTAACCTCGTCCTATCCCTAGGTCCGAGATAGTTCAACCATAAGCTGGAGAAACCGTACTTATTCCTTTCGTATACTTAACTCTCCCGATATTAAGTAAATAGATAATCTCACAATGCTCTCTCGATGCTCTTGCAAGATGTTGAAACCAGAATAAGCAAACTTGGAGTTTTATTTCATTGAACAGAAAAATCCTAAGAACAGAACAACCCTTACAACTACTTTACAATATCAACCCTTTGCCCGAGGGGAAGTTTAGAACATGGTGGAGATGGGAAACGACTAGGGTTTTTTAGGGGAGACGGCTAGGAGCTAGCGTTGTCTCTCTCTAGGTCGAATTACAAGCATATATATAGGCCTTGGGTACAAGTTTTCTTAATGGCCAAGAATACTAGTTCGAATTAAAGTACAATTCATTAAAGACTAAATCTCTGAATAAACGTCCTTTAGTTCGCCCTATCTTCTTGCTTTGACTTTCTCCTCAAACTTTGGGCAAGGCCTTTCTTGTGCTTCTGGGCTCCGAAAATTATGCGAGTGGTCTCTAAAAATTAGGCTTGAAATCCTCTACCAGTCGAACTCCACTTCGCATTTTCCATCTCTTCTTTTTCACTGTCGCCCCCTCTGTCACGACATATGTCACGACATCTGTCACGGCATCTGCCACGGTAACTATCACGGCATCTGCCACGGCAACTATCACGGCATCTGCCACGGCAACTGTCACGACAGTGATGTATGAGGCAGTTTTCTTCACTCTAGCTCTTATGTTCCTCTGTTGTCTTGGATCTGCCACGATAGTTATCTTCTGTTTCTCTGCTGCCCTAGATGCTGCCACAGCAGATACCTGCAAAAGTGACCAAATTCAGCAGCATTTGTGCAGTTTTATCTAATTGTGATGTGTATGCAAAAATCTATCCTAAATGCAATAAATCGTGCTTGAGTGTAGCAAAAATATGGTTAAATGAGGGGTAAAATATAGAACTTTTATGCACTCAACACACCCCCAAACTCGAATCTTTGCTTGTCCTCAAGCAAATGCAACCTAACTAACATGCATGCATACATACATATATATATATATTTTCTTGGCTTAAGTCAATGAACAATCCTTACCCATAGCACCATCCCTATCATGTTTAGCACCTGTTCAAATATTTAAGGATCTACTTAGAGCAAAAGTATAATTCTCGTGTAAGTGTGTGCATTTATTGTGAACATACATTAATATAGACTTCCCTAGCAACTAGAATATTATACTTAGCTTGTTTAGAGTTTTCCTTCGAGACTTAATTTTTTTTCTTACTAGAGCCAGTATCGGGCACCTCTAGTTGTTTGCCTTCTTTTTCTGAATTTTTCTCTCTTCTACTAGAGCCAGTATTTCAGGCACCTCTAGTTAACTATCTAGAGCCGGTGATAGGCACCTCTAGAAGTTTTTCTCTGGTTATTTTCCTAGAGCCAGTGATAGGCACCTCTAGGTTTCCTGAGTTTCTAGTCTCTTTCTACTCTAAGTGCTAAGTTTTCTATTCTAAGTATGCTAGAGAAAGTCTTTTATAAAGTAAGTCACAAAGTGTTTCAGTTTTTCAGAACTATACTAAGGCTCTACTTACTTCCTAAAATATTTTTAAGGGGCTATCACAACAGAGATGGCAGCAACAGCTAATAAAAGTTCAATAAATTAAGCCAATTTTTTTTAGCATAAAATTTAATGCGACACAATTAGAACTAAATGCAATATTATATTAATAATTAGGAGGACTGCCTACCCCCAAACTCAAGGGTTGCATTGTCCTCAATGCATGACACAATACATAAAAATGAAAAATAGAAAATAAAAATGACAGAAAAGTGAAACATCATAAAAAGATAATATATACAGCAGGCGACAGAGAAAAAGAAAGAAAACTTAAGTTGTGCGGCTGTCGTCGCTGCTGCTGGAGCTTTGGATGATGAGCTGTCGGCGGGCAGTCTCCTTGAACTTTGTCAGATGAGCTGTGGGTGCTGCCCTGGGAGTTGGAGACGCGGAGGCTGCCTTCATCCTTGCATCACTATCTTCCCTGTTGTTGGCGGCAGTCGCTTTGGAATTCATGTCAGGGAGTATGAGTGCTACCACGGCAGGGGTGGAGGCAGAGCTTCCTCGGGTTGCTTGTATCATCATTGCAAGGGTTCTCTCTGTTTACCTAATAACACAAACAAACTAAAAACTAATATCAAATTTCTAATTCCTAAAACAATAAAGATAAAATAAGATAAAAACAAAATACAATAAAATAAATTAAGTTAAATTAGGAGTGCCTTGAGGGGCATCTCCTAAAGTAACTGCTCCCTGTTCTATTGATGCTTGAGGGGTCGTTTCCGGTACTTCTTGAAGTCCATCCGTACCCTCCATCTGGTGATTATTCTCATGGTGGGGGCTCCTTTCTTTCTCTTCCCTTTGTAGTCCATGAAGTCCTCCCTTCTTGGTAATGTTTCTGAGGGCATGAATATATGATTAGAAAAAATCAAATTGATATTCGACCACAAACTTACCTTGTTTTCATTGAATGTTGTTGTGGTTGAATGTAGCCCTTGCTGTCGTGTCTGCTGCTGTGGCAGCCAGTTATTTTGACAGTCCTTTATCAGGTTACTTTGCAGGTCAAGGGGACATTGGAAAGTACCATAACTCTCCAAATCAAATTCTATTGACCACTCGTAGGTCTCCATCAGTAGAGACTTCGATGATTCTGAGTCCACCGGTGTTGGTTCCTCTAATACCTGTAATGGAATTTGTGAGTTTTTAATGAATTCAAAATGTTTGTTTATTACATGCTCGTATTCCATTTGCGAGGCATTGTCATTGGGTAGCTCTTCTAGGTGGTCGTGCGAGTGCCATGACAGGGATGGATGTGTGCAGTCTTGGTCGGGCATAACCGAGGTAGTGGGTTGAGAATTTGCCTTGGATATGGTTGCCGCAGTGACATTCTCTTGAATTTCACTCAGCGTTGTTGCGGTGTTGCTCCATTCCGGTTCCTCGATCATTGCCATGGCAAGTTGTTGCTCAAACTCATCATGTGTTGGGTATTCCTTCACATGGGCATCCTCGTCATCTTGCCTCAGGATTCCAGGTTCATCCGTGGCATGAATGAGAACCGGTCTGCTCAAGATTTCATCCATCTTGGCGATACTTGCGTTCGTAGAAGCTGGCAGTTTTTGCATGAGTTCCACGAAGGCTTGAAGTGTACCTTCTAAGGATTTCGTTTGCTCTTGATGAGGACTACTTTCCCATGGCATGTCGATTTCTGCAGCGAAACTGTTATGGTAGAAAAGATTTTGCGAGTTTTGGTCATACCATAAAGAATTTTTCTGTTGCGGCAGAGGTATCTGATGTCCCTATTGTTTCTGTGGTGGCATATCATTTCTTTGTTGGTTCCATCGTGGGTTGTCCATATATTCATTGAAAAGATGGGGATAACCTTCAAGTGCATTATTACCTTCACAGTAATTACGAGAATTTTCCCACATCAACTCTCGAATAGTTTTTCCTGACATGTTGATGCCCTTGAACCAGTATTTTCACCTGAGTTTTTGTTAGAGAAAAAGAAAAAAAAGAAAAAGAAAAAAGAAAAATAAAAAAGAAAAATAAAAAAGAAAAGAAAAGTGCAGAAGCTAAGGTAAGAGTGTGTTGCCAATCCCCGGCAACGGCACCAAAAACTTGTTGCGTGTCAAAAGAACTATCGCAAATAGTGCAAGTGTACACGTCGCAAGTAATAAAGTGATACGGAGTATCGGATATCGTCTCCACAGGGACTGGGTTAACCCTTTCCTTCGCTATCTGCACAAGGGGAAAAGAAAATAGTTTAAATGAATAATGAAGTAATCTTGGGAAACAAGTAAAGTAAAAGAATAAGGAATCAGGTTTAAGAAATAGGCCGGAATTGAATTGCTCCGTAGTGCAGGTATTGCACTGTTCAAGGACTTTTGTTCTGTGTCTGGCTCCTGTCACGGCAGCACCTGTCGTGGCAGCGGTCCGTTGCTGTCGCGGCAGCGATAAGCAACTTAGTTTCTTCAAGTTCGGCAAGAATCCCTGGATTGACTTGTCCTATCCCTAGGTCCAAGTTCTGTCGATGAACACATCTTGGATGATACCTCCCGGCGTGAATCGAAGTATGAACACCAATGTTTATGAATTCTTCTTTAGCCGATTAACCTCGTCCTATCCCTAGGTCCGAGATAGTTCAACCGTAAGCTGTAGAACCCGTACTTATTCCTTTCATATACTTAACTCTCCCGATATTAAGTAAATAGATAATCTCACAATGCTCTCCCGATGCTCTTGCAAGATGTTGAAACCAGAATAAGCAAACTTGAAGTTTTATTTCATTGAACAGAAAAATCCTAAGAACAGAACAACCCTTACAACTACTTTACAATCTCAACCCTTTGCCCGAGGGGAAGTTTAGAACATGGTGGAGAGGGGAAACGACTAGGGTTTTTTAGGGGAGACGGCTAGGAGCTAGCGTTGTCTCTCTCTAGGTCGAATTACAAGCATATATATAGGCCTTGGGTACAAGTTTTCTTAATGGCCAAGAATACTAGTTCGAATTAAAGTACAATTCATTAAAGACTAAATCTCCGAATAAACGTCCTTTAGTTCGCCCTATCTTCTTGCTTTGACTTTCTCCTCAAACTTTGGGCAAGGCCTTTCTTGTGCTTCTGGGCTCCAAAAATTATACGAGTGGTCTCTAAAAATTAGGCTTGAAATCCTCTACCAGTCGAACTCCACTTAGCATTTTCCATCTCTTCTTCTTCACTGTCACCCCCTCTGTCATGACATATGTCACGGCAACTGTCACGGCATCTGCCACGGCAACTGTCACGGCATCTGCCACGGCAACTGTCACGACAATGATGTATGAGGCAGTTTTCTAACTCCAGCTCTTTTGTTCCTCTGCTGCCTTGGATGCTGCCACAGCAGATACCTGCAAAAGTGACCAAATTCAGCAGCATTTGTGCAGTTTTATCTAATTGTGATGTGTATGCAAAAATCTATCCTAAATGCAATAAATCATGCTTGAGTGCGGCAAAAATACGGTTAAATGAGGGGTAAAATATAGAACTTTTATGCACTCAACAATCTCATCCAAAATCTTAAGTTTCAAGCCAATTTCTTGTTTCTAACATTAAAACCACTTTAAAATCACTAATAAAGGATTGATAACTTGGGAATTTCAGTAAAGAACTGATCATTAGAGGAGAATGACGAAGCTTACCTCTAATGGATGATTTCTCCTTGATTTGGGCAAGTTTTCATGAAAATTCAATGTAGAAATCAAGTGGATTTGTTGAAGGATTGATTGGGAATCAAAGAGTGATTGAAATCTCATCAAATGAAGTGGAAATCAAGGTAAATTTTCTGGAGAAAAAGTGTTTGGTTGATAGGATTTTGAGAGAAAATGAAATGAGAGAAAATTAGTGAAAAGTGGTTATGAAAAGTCCAAGGTAGTTTTCCTATTAAATTCACCTTTATTTTCTTTAATTAAATCATTAATTAAATCACCCAAATTAAGGAAAAATCTGATGAAAACATTTTTGGTAAAATTAGCTCCTTAAAGATTTAAAGTTTCAATCCTTTACAAAACAGTCACCACTAAGCTTTGCAAAAACTTCGGTTTGGTCACTACACCGAAATGTAGTATTTCCAAACCTTATTTTGTAAAATTGATTTCACCATTCTCTTTTATATATTAAATGAGGATTTTTAGATATTTTTTCTATATTTTTAAAGCATCTCGAACTAGGTGTTCCCTAAAACCCCCTTTTTGATTCGAACCGATTTCCAGACCGATCCGGTTCAGACTCCAAACTTCTAAGCCCAAATTTGGGGTGTTACAACTCTCCCCCTCTTAAGAAATTTCGTCCTCGAAATTTACCTGGAGGAAAAAGGTAAGGAAACTGCTTCTTCATGTCATCCTTTCTTTCCCACGTGGCTTCCTCAACACCACGATGCCTCCACAACACCTTAACCAGCTCAATGGTCTTACCTCGGAGAACCTTACTATCCGAATCCAAAATCTCAACTGGCTCCTCATCATAGGTCAAATCCGGATTCTACTCAACTTCCTCCACAGGCATAACATGTGAAGGATCCGATCTATACCTCCGAAGCATGGAGACATGAAACACATCATGTATCTTCTCTAACTCTTGTGGTAGCTTCAACTTATAAGCAATAGGACCCACACGTTCTATCACCTCGTATGGTCCAATATACCTAGGGCTCAACTTACCCTTCCGGCCAAACCTCATCACCTTCTTCCAAGGTGAAACCTTTAAGAACACACGGTCACCCACCGCAAACTCAATCTCCTTACGCTTCAAATTCGTGTAAGACTTCTGCCGATCAGAAGTTGCCTTCAACCGCTCACAAATGAGCTTCACCTTCTTGGTGGTTCCTTTCAACAACGCCGGCATCGAGACCAACTTTTGTCTCATTTCAGCCCAACAAACAGGAGTTCTGCACTTCCTCCCATACAAGGCCTCATAAGGTGCCATTTGAATACTTGTTTGGTAGTTGTTATTATAAGCAAACTCCACCAAAGGCAAATGCTTCTCCCAAGAGCCCTGAAACTCAATCACACAGCACCTCAACATATCCTCAAGCACTTGGATAACACGCTCAGACTGTCCATTCTTCTGTGGATTATAAGAAGTACTGAAATTCAGTCGCGTACCCAAAGCTTGATGCAAACATTCCCAAAATCGCGAAGTGAACATCGGATCTCTATCCGAAACTATAGATTTTGGTACACCATGCAGACGTACAATCTCAGCAATGTACAGCTCTGCCAGCTTATCCAAGGTATACGTAGTATGCACAGGTAAGAAATGCGCACACTTCGTTAGGCGATCCACAATCACCCATACAGAATTCTTCTTTGTCGGCGTCAAAGGCAAACCAGACACAAAGTCCATGGTTATTCTCTCCCATTTCCATTCAGGGATTCTCAACGGTTGCAACAACCCCGAAGGAAACTGATGCTCAGCCTTAACCCGCTGGCAAATCATGCACTTACTCACATATTCTGCAACATCTTTCTTCAACCCCACCCAAAAGTACTCATCCTTCAAATCACGATACATCTTTGTACTACCAGGGTGCATAGCAAAAGGACTACTATGATCTTCGGTCAGAATAGTACGCCTTAACTCTACATCATTTGGCATTACTATCCGACTTCCAAAACATAGAACCCCATCATTATTAAAACTAAACTCCAATGGTCTATCCTCAGCAATATCCTGAAAATGTGGCACCAAAGTATCATCCAACAACTACTTATCCTTTATCAACTGAACCAGAGATGATTTCACTTGCAGCTCAGCAACAAGACCTCCATCTCGCGAAATGCTCAAGCTAGCAAACATAGCCCTTAACTCTACCGCCACTTTTCTGCTCAAAGCATCCGCCACAACATTAGCCTTTCCCGGGTGATACTCGATCGTTAGTTCATAATCCTTAAGCAACTCCACCCAACGTCGTTGCCTAAGATTTAACTCTTTCTGAGACATCAAATACTTCAAATTCTTGTGATCCGTGTACACAGTACATTTCTCACCATAAAGATAATGTCTCCAGATCTTCAAAGCAAAAACCACCGCAGCTAACTCAATATCATGCGTAGGATAATTGCGCTCTTGCACCTTCAACTGTTGCGATGCATAAGCCATCACCTTACCCTCTTGCATTAACACACACCCCAAACCAACGTAGGATGCGTCACTGTACACCACAAACTCTTTTCTTGATTCAAGTTGAACTAAGATAGGAGCTTGCGTCAAAGCTGCCTTAAGCTTCTCAAAAGCTTGTTGTCTCGCTTCCGTCCACTCATACTTAACATCTTTTTGCAACAACTTCGTTAAAGGGGCAGCAATCTTTGAAAATCCATCCACAAACCTCCAATAATATCCTGCCAACCCAAGGAAACTACGGACTTCATGAACAGGCTTAGGAGGCTTCCAATTCATCACCGCCTCAACCTTCTGAGGATCAACACGAATCCCTTCAGCCGAAACCACATGACCAAGGAACACAACTTCCTTTAACCAAAACTCACACTTGCTCAGCTTGGCATAAAGCTGATTTTCCAGAAGCGCTTGGAAGACAACTCTCAAATGACCTTCATGCTTCTCCTCAGTACGAGAGTACACAAGGATATCGTCGATGAACACCACAACGAACTTATCCAAGTATTCATGGAACACTTTATTCATCATGTCCATGAAAGCAGAAGGAGCATTTGTCAAACCAAACGGCATTACAAGGAACCCATAATGCCCATACCTCGTTCTAAAGGTTGTTTTCGGCACATCCACATCTTTCACCTTAAGCTGATAGTACCCTGACCTCAAGTCAATCTTGGAAAACACAACCGCTCCCCGAAACTGATCGAAAAGATCATCAATCCTCGGCAAAGGATACATGTTCTTCATAGTCAACTTGTTCAGCTGACGATAATCAATGTGCATTCTCATAGTGCCATCCTTCTTTTTCACAAACAAGACCGGTGCACCCCAAGGTGACACACTAGGCCGAATGAAGCCACGGTCAAGCAACTCCTGAAGTTGCTTCTTCAATTCTTTCAACTCTTTGGGTGCCATGCGATAGGGAGCAATGGACACCGGAGTTGTGTTTTCATACAGCTCAATCCCAAACTCCACCTCCCGACTAGGCGGCAATCCAGGTAACTCCTCCGGAAACACTCCAGGAAACTCACGTGCAGTTCTTATATCCTGAACGTGCAACTCCTTTGAACTAGGATTCATCACAAAGGCTAGGTAAGCCTCGAAACCCTTCCTCAACATTCGACTTGCTTCCAATGTAGACACCACATTGGCAAGAAACTTCACATTCTCGCCCACTACCACCACTTCATAATCATCCGCAAGTTTCAACGAAACTCATTTGCTTTCGAAATCCACTACAGCTCTATGCTCCACAAGCCAATCCATGCCAAGGATTACATCAAAGCCATAGAATGGCAATTCCATGACATCAACAAGAAAAACATGATTTTGCACTTTCAAGGGACATCTCCTAAACAACTTCCGCGTTACAACCGTCTCACCAAAGGAACTAGTCACACGCATACCAACATCCAAAGACTCAACAGGTAAACCAAGCATTTGAGCATGTTCACGCAATATGTACGAGTGTGTAGATCCAGAATCAATCAAAGAAAATAATGACAAGGATTGCAAAGTAAAGGTACTTGCGATCACATCCGTATCATTCCTTCCCTCACAATGGGCATACACTCGAGCCTGGCCGCCACCCTCAGGTTGAACGGCCAGTACATGTGCTACGTTCCTGCCACCATCATCCCTGCGCTGAAAATTACCACGGCCGCACCCACGATCTCTCTGTGGCTCAGCTGCTCTCGCCAGAGCTTGTCCCTCTCTCAAAGGCTGAGGACAATCTTTCTTCAAATGTCCACGGTTCCCACAATTCCAGCACGTTCCAAGGTTACCCCAACACTCGCCACCATGTCGTCTACCACAACGGTTACACTCAGGAGTCCTCAGAACAGCATTAGGTCCTTGCTGACCTCTACCAGGGTTACCACCCCCATGCCTAGCATCATACTGCGGCCTCCTACCCTTATGCCTCTTGTTGCGATCTCTACCATAATCGCGTTCAACTGCCCGCTTCCCGGAGCTAGATCCACCCGCTCGACTAGTCAGACCAAGATTAGATTCAATGTCCTTGGCTCTAGTGACCAAGACATCGAAATCCGTATAATCAGCCGCAAGCATATAAGTCTTAACATCCGCTACTAGCCCATAACGGAATCGTTCGCACCTCTCCCGCTCACTAGGGATTAGCTCAGGTGCATAGTGACTGAGGCAGACAAACTGTATTTCATACTCCGCTACTGACATGCTGCCTTGCACGAGAGATATAAACTCTCTTTTCTTCTCATCTAGATAATGTACACCCAGATACTTCCGCTTGAACGCATTAAAGAAGAGTGCCCAAGTCACCTCGTCATCCTCCATCCCAGAGATTGTGGTCGTCCACCACGTATAAGCATCACCATGCAGCAGTGATACAACACAACCCAACTTCTGCCCATTATTACAGTTCATCTGACCCAGAATCCACTTGGTGCTCTCCAACCAAGACTTAGATCCTTCCGGAGATAAACCTCTGAACTCAGTCCCTCCCAGACTACGAAGACGTTCCAAAGGAAACCTCACATTGGCATCATCCTGATGCGCAGCTCCATGAGCTCCAGCTACTGCTGCTTGGAAAGCTCCAACAATAGCCTGAATCAACATGGTCATGTCAGGAGCAGCTTGCCCCTGCGCACCCTCAGGTCCAGCGACCCCAGCACCAGCACCAACTCCAGCGTTACCCGCTCCAGCACCGCCACCACCGGGTGGTCCACCACCAGGAGGAGGAGGTAAGTCCTCAACATTCTCAACATTCCCATTATCGGTCATCGATCTAGTATTGATTCTCAGCTATCTACGTGGCCCATTATATAGAAAACAATGCACTGACAAAAATGCAATAACACAATTAGGCACAATAAGGTAAGTAATCCAAATACTCAAGCTCATTTTCGAAAACAATTCCTCTCATTAGTTTTGATATGGAAATGAGATCCCCAACCACACTCCAACATAGCATAGCATCACAAAATCATCTCAATTGAATCATACATCACTACTCAAACATCACACTTTCACCAAAGAGTCACCATCATGCATAAACACATACAACAACCACATATCAAACCCCAATTATTCGTGAACCTGGCTTTGATACCAACAAATGTAACCCCCTTAGCCCGGCCTAGATGATTGACCCGAACTACGAAGATTACACGGGGAAAATCAAAGTCAACTCGAAAATCAACCTTGATTAACGACCCTTTTTTCATTTTAATCTTGTCTAGATACATGTTAACCCTAAGTGAGTACCCATGAATCATGATTGAAATAGGCACAGCGATCGGATAACATATAGGGACTCAATTGCACTTCACATAGCTTTAGGGACCAAAATGTAATTTCTATAAATTAGAGGGACTTCATTGGTTTTAAAGTTACCATCTTGAAATTAGTCATGTTATATGCTTATCTGCCAAATTTCAACTTAAAAGAACACCTAAAGCTCAAGCAATTGCAATATCAACATTTAGGACTAAAATGTAAAGCATGCAAACATCCAAACAATTCAAACCTGGGTCCAACGGTAACCCGTTTCGAAACACCCACCTACCGTACTGAAACGCTGTATCGAAACGGCGTTGACTGTTTCAGTACGCGGGTTGGTTCCGAGACTGGTTCCGAAACACATAGCTCCAGTAGCCAAAATGTATTGAAACAGCTTCCTTCGTTTCGAAACGCCAAGGCCATTTCAGGCCCTCGTTCCAAAACACCATGGGGTGTTTCGATACACCCTGCCCAGAAACTGCAGCAATTGCTAGTTTTCCACTAAAATACCTACTCAAACATGCCCCATAGACTCTCTAATCATACCAACAAGTCATCATACATATAAGGAACATATATGGGACATTCAAGCACAACCATAGGATCAAAAAAAAAATTCCATTATTCTAAAGGCATGCTCCCTAATCTCAAAACCCAAATAGGCAAACCAATCTCAAAACAAGCAATTAAGGCCATTTACAATCCAAACAAGCTAAACCAAACATGCCACAACCTCAGGGAGTTTAACACATCCTTGGTTTCCCATTGCCAAACTATCAAAACTAAAGTGTACGAAAACTTCACCATACATGAGCTTGGACTTCCTTGGATGAACTTAGCTTCCTTGATGCCCGAAAAAACCTCAATTATTTGTATTATTGGTAAAAGAGAGAGCGTAAGCACAAATGCTTAGTGAGGTGTGCTCTAAAGAAAACCAACCCAATAATGCACATCATGTAAACATTTTCATCAAAAGCTTTTAAACCACATGCTCATTCTATCTCATGCTTGGAAACCTTTCAAAGCAATTTCTCATTGAAACCACATGTACCTTCATTCTATCTCATGCATTTAACCCAATGCAAAACTCATGGCAAAGCCAAACTCATACTTGTACTCTAAAGCATTTCATAAACAAACCACATATGCATTTCTCATAGCATAAACCATTACATCAAAGGTACATGTGAATCAAAAACCATAACATATTTTATACTGGCATTTCACATCTCTTTATTACTCAGATATGCGGACATCTCACTAGACACTTCCGGTGGCATCTCTCATCACCGTACTCACTCGTCTAGCAACATAGTTTCCGATGGAATCTCACATCACCGTACTCACATGGCGGAATCTCTCATCGCCACAAAGCTTGGGTATTTCACCAAGTCCTACCCGATAGAATGCCCATCATCGGTTCTCTCCCTTTGGCTTAACCAAAAAGCACGTACGAATTTTTAGTTTATAATGCACTCTCATCCTATTGATCGATCAATTATATCCGGTAAGTATCTCAACATCTATGCCAATATATTATGTTAAAACATCATCTCACCTACTGTTTTTCATGCAACAAAACTCATCATTCTCATCTCATTTCAAAACCATAATATTTGCTATGTTTCAACATAAAAGCTCAAACCTCCATTATACAACATGTTACTTTATGAAATCATTTCAAGCATCATCTCATGCTATATTTCATGCATAAAAACAATAGGAATTTATCAATCTAAAACCATGAGCATGTAAAAGCATTTAAGGGGCAATCACCACATTCTAGAGAGCAATCTAGCCAATACTTACTTCTGGACTTAGGAAGGTGTTTCAAACCTTTCCTAAATCCCCAAACCTTGTTCTTTGTCCCTCAAGGAATTCTATAACCATACGCACTCACCGATTACGTTTCGCTTGCTCGCCGAAATGCTATCTAAGCCTCCGGATCAACTCCAAAGGTGTCTGAAGATGCCTCCCCTGTTTTAAACACATAAGAGCAGAGGATTAATGCATCATCATGCATTGAAATCATCAGTCACACACCTAAACTCGATGCTCTACACAAAAACCACATTTCGGCTACCAAACACTACCGAAATCACCTTTAAACTCTTCCAAAATCAAACCCAGCCAAGATCCATCACTTCTAATCATTTCTAAACATCAATTAACATCAAAAACTAACACAACCACGTCCTTATACCTCCAGCTATAACAGAACACCAAAATCACCCCAAAAACCACCATTTTAACAAGCAAAAACTTAGGAAAACAACCTATTCGGGATTGGATTGATAAAACCTCATTTATAACATCATTTAACATCCAAAATACACTAGAAAACCATCTCAAAACAGAGCCCAATCAATCACCGCGAAAATCTTCAAGATCTCATCAAAAATCTTGAGTTTCAAGCCAATTTCTTGTTTCTAACATTAAAACCACTTTAAAATCACTAATAAAGGATTGATAACTTGGGAATTTCAGTAAAGAACTGATCATTAGAGGAGAAGGACGAAGCTTACTTCTAATGGATGATTTCTCCTTGATTTGGGCAAGTTTTCATGAAAATTCAATGTAGAAATCAAGTGGATTTGTTGAAGGATTGATTAGGAATCAAAGAGTGATTGAAACCTCATCAAATGAAGTGGAAATCAAGGTAAATTTTCTGGAGAAAAAGTGTTTGGTTGATAGGATTTTGAGAGAAAATGAAATGAGAGAAAATTAGTGAAAAGTGGTTATGACAAGTCAAAGGTAGTTTTCCTATTAAATTCATCTTTATTTTCTTTAATTAAATCATTAATTAAATCACCCAAATTAAGGAAAATCTGATGAAAACATTTTTGGTAAAGTTAGCTCCTTAAAGATTCAAAGTTTCAATCCTTTACAAAACAGTCACCACTAAACTTTGCAAAAACTGCGATTTGGTCACTACACCGAAATGTAGTATTTCCAAACCTTATTCTGTAAATTTGATTTCACCATTCTCTTTTATATATTAAATGAGGATTTTTAGATATTTTTTCTATATTTTTAAAGCATCCCGAAATAGGTGTTCCCTAAAACCCCCTTTTTGATTCGAACCGATTTCCAGACCGATCCGGTTCAGACTCCAAACTTCTAAGCCCAAATTTGGGGTGTTACACCCAACTTAAACGAACAGGACAAAGCTCGAGAATAGAGCTTGAAATTAAGTCTTAAATGCGTAAAATAGAATTATATTCATTTTAAACGGACAAATAAATAGAACCTATCATGAACTTGCAAATTCCATATTTAAAAAAAAAACAATTTTTAAAAACCATTTAAAACCAATTTGTGGTCTAGCCCTCTTTTGTTTTTATTTTTAAAAAACAAAAACAAGTCTCCAGCGGAGTCGCCAAGCTGTCGCAACCCTTTTTAAGGAGGCTTCGACTTTTTGGAAAACTTAAAAAAAAATCAACGGAGTCGCCACCAATCTTTTTGAAAAGTGTGATTGGATCACTTTAAAATATGGTTATTTTAATAAAACGTTTTTTGATTTTAATAAAACAACGATTTTGGTTTGCGAAAATTAGAAAATAGGTTCGAGGGTCGGTTACGCGTGTGGAAGGGTTAGCACCCCCACGACGCCCAAAATTGGTACCTAATTGGTTTTAAAATCGTTTTCAAAACTAGAATTTGCAAGTTCAAAAAGAGGTTCGACTTTAATTGTTCGTTTAATGAATATTAGTCTATTTTAAGGGCCTTATCGCTCGGGTGATGAACTTTAATCACTGCCAACATTTCTGGCGCTAACCCGTCATTCATGTTTGATAAGACACCGCATTAAATTAATTTCACTTTTGCAAAAAAAACAAAGAGATTTAGGTGTGTTGAGCATTTTATTTAATTCAAGGTTTGATTATTAAAAACTCTAAAAACGTCTAAGTCTTTTATTCGTAATTTAAAGTTTATGTATGCTTAAGTGTATTTTATTTTTTTGTGAAGAACATTTTCAACATAACATGTCTCTATCTAAGCTTTAGTCCCTAATCCTAAGTTTTCACTCTTGTATAAAACAAACAAGCAACTTTTTATTCTTTTGAGTTTTTACCCTTTTATTATTCCTTTAAAAAACCTATTTCTTTTTAAACTTTTTTTATTTTTTAAACCAAGCCCCCTTTTTTCATTTTTACCTTTTTTTATTTTTTTATGTTTTTTACCATTTTATGTTTTTCTTTTTCAAAACCAAGAATTTTCTCTCTCTTTAAACTCATTTTTATTTTTATTTTCCATTTTTAAGTTTTTCTTTTAAAACGGCCCCTTTTTAAAATAAACTTTACTTTTTTCCTAAAGAACTTCCTTTTAAGTTTTTTTTTTCAAAAAATTATTTTTATGCTATACCCTAAACTTTACTTTAAAACCCTTTTATTATTTTTTCTTGAAAACTTATTCTTTTTCCTAAAAAAAACATCTTTATTATTTTTCTCTTTTAAAATCACTTTGCCCATCTATTATTTAAAACTAAATTTCATAAAAAATTATATTTTTAAAAACAAGCCCCTTTATTATTTCACACCTCACATTATTATTTTTCTTAATTAAATCCGTAATTTCAAGTTTTTCAATTTAACCACATTTATTTATTTTTATTCTTGCATTTTTAATCAAAACACTTTTAAAAATCATTTCTTCATTCCTAAAAATCTAAACAATCCTAAAAACATTTTTTAAAGCATGCAAAAAATTTTAGATCAAACTAATATCAAAACGGAAATTTAAAACAAAAAGAAGTTACCGGAAACGTGAACGATTTTCCAACTTCGAGAAAGCAACCTAAAATTCACAAACAACACAAACACAAACACCAAAAATTCATCCAAGAACAAACATAAAAATAAACGAAAAGAAAGATAGAAATTTTACCGAGAAAATGACGAACGAAGAACTCAAATCCGGGCTTCTCGAAATGCTCCAAACCGCCTCTGATAAATTTCTCCCAAACTTGAAATTTTGCTCCAAAGATTTTCAGCAAACTCTTGAAAAATTCAGAGAATTTTTCGGATTTTTCTTAAGCCTTTTCAAGTGTTTTTCTCTTCAAATTTGTGTGTGTTGAACAAGTGAAAATGGGGTATTTATACTTGAATTTGAGCTTCAAATTCAAGCCAAATCGGGATTTAATCCCCAAATTGGAGCCTAAATCCGACCAATGACTTGATTCTCGGTAAAACCCCTCAATCCTCATCTGATTTGGTCCAATATCCGAGCTGAATTTTTCCCTTGATTCGAGCCTAGGGTTTGACCACTTGTCTCGGTTTTTTATAGTTTCCGGCGAGCACAGGTGGCGGCGGCGAGCAGGTTTGGTGGCATTGGGTCAGCGGCAGCGAGGCGGACCGACCGATACCAACGGCGGTTGTGGTCTGTAGGCGCCAGCCGGCCACCATGATCGTGCGACGAGGGTTTGGTTTGGTGTAGAAACTAGCCGTTTATGGCCGTTGGGGATGTTTTGGAGCCGTTACAGGGCCAAAGTTTCGAAACCTTCATAGAGGTTTCGAAACCTTTGTGCCAAGGTTTCCAAACCTTAATAGAGGTATCGAAACCTTTGTGCCAAGGTTTCCAAACCTTAATAGAGGTTTGGAAACCTTTGTTAAGGTTTCAAAAAACAATAGCTTACTGCCCATAGAGGTTTCGAAACCTTATATGATGGTTTCAAAACTTCCACTTAAAAACACAATTTTGGCTAATTTTTGACTTTAAAAAGTATATTCGATATAGGTGCAAAGTCAAAAATATTTTAAACATATTTTTCAAGTTTTAAGGACTTTTGAATTATTTTTGAAATCTTTAAATAAGTCCAAAACATTTTTCACATAATTGTTATATCAAAATATTTCTCAACAATCTCCCCCTTTTTGATATAACAAAACTTCTTTGAAAAATTGTTTTTGACAAAAGCTCCCCCTTAATTTTTCACTTACTTCTCTCCCTTTTTGTTATATCAAAAATAATTCAAATCTTTATAGTACATAATAACAATAGAGAGTAAGTTAAAAAAGGTTTAAGTACAAAAAAAATTGAAAAATAAAATTCCCCCTTACTAAAGCATTCCATTAAATTTTTAGCACAAAACATGACACTTAAGAGATTGAATTTCACCATTGAATCAAATCAATTTAAAACACATGAAATTCAATTTATCCAAGACTTTAAAACTTTATGCAAACATATGAATGAAACAATATGATTCATATGCATAAAGCATCATAAAATGCCATGCGCTTATAAATATAAATAAGCAATGATGCATGGACATTTATCATCAAAATCGGTAACCAAATGATTTATAAACCAATGCATTAAGATTAGAGGTTACCCATCTTCTTCACTTGTGTGACTAGGTGAGCATTTAAAGCTCGACTTTAATGGCTTCCAACGGCTCCAAAAATTGTAGAACTAATGTTTTGATATAATAATTGAAAAATGTTTTGGACTGATTTAAAAAGTATTTAAAAAATTTCTAAAGTCCAAACAACTTGAAATTATGTTTAGGGAAGTTTTTAAAAAGGGTCTTTCATGTTTTTCAAAGCCAATTTAAACAAAACTGTCCAGGTGTTTCGAAACACCTTAGGGCGTTTCGAAACAGGGGATTCCAGTGGCAAAATCGTTTCGATACTTGTATCGAAACGGGCTTTCCTTGGACAGGATTTTTGCCTAGCGTTTCGAAACGGGCTAGGCCGTTTCGATACGCCTACGTGGTACTGACCACAACGGTCATAAACCCCAACGGCTATTTTTCCAACTAACTTTTAAATGCAGGCGTTTCGATACGGGCTTATAGCGTTTCGATACGCGTTTCGAAACGGCAATGGGGTGTTCCGAAACGGGTACCCTGACAGACTGCAACAGCTCTTTCTACATTGAGAGTGTTTCGAAACGGCTTCGAGCGTTTCGAAACGGGGAGCTGCAGAACTGCATTTATGGTGGGAATTAAAGTCCTCAACGGCTCCAATTTGATCCCAACGGCTAGTAACGGCTACAAACTCATTTTGGAGTATAAAAGGGACCTCCAAGCATCAAGAGAAGGGTAATGCTCATATTGTCAAACATCAAATGATCAAGAAATTGTCTTAGTGCTTAATTTGTCATTTCTTGTATAGACAAACACTAGTGAGCCAAAATTGTCAAATTTGCTCAAGTGTTTTAGGTTTTGGGTGAGTGCTTAATTGTGCAAACAAACACCTATTAGAGGGTTTTAAGTTTGCTTTGTTTATCTCTTTGTAAAAGAGGGTTTTGATCAAGGCTTTGGGTAGAAGCTTGATCGTTTGTAAGGGTTACCTCCTAAGCCTAGAAAAGGGGACGAATCAATAGTGGATTGATTGAGAAATCCTTAGTGGGGAGCTAAGGTAGTGGATGTAGACCTTGGTTAGAAGGTTGAACCACTATAAATTATTGTGTCAATTTCCTTTCTAGCTTCCAAAACCCTTCCACCCAAAAATCCACCTCTCCACCACTTGGTGAGCAACATCGGTTGAACGAATCGAGCCACACACAACTCAACAATTGGTATTAGAGCTTGGCTCAATCGAAGAGGATTCACATCCTATTGAGAAGGTCCGACAAGCTCGATCAAATTTTCATCAACCGGCTAAAATGGCACAGTCAATCGACAAACCGCCTTTCTTTGACGGAACCCACTTTGCCCATTGGAAGACGAAGATGAAGTTCTTCATCAAATCAAGAGATTACAAGCTATGGGATATAGTTGAAGACGGTCCGTTCGTACCTCAAAGAAGCAAAGCGGAATGGAGTGCCGACGATCGCAAGAAGATGGAGCTTAATTGCAAAGCCTTGCACATCTTGTTTTGTGCTTTTGGCCCAAACATCTATGAGAATATGTCTTCTTGTGAGAGTGCCAAGGAGGTATGGGACAAGCTTGAAGTCACATACGAGGGGACCGGTGAAGTCAAGGAGACCAAGATTGGGCTCCTAACCTTGGAGTATGAGAACTTCAAAATGGATCCGGAAGAGAACATCGAGAAGATGTTTGATAGGTTCTCCACTATCACCAATGGTCTCAAAGGCTATGGAGAAGCCATCCCGGAGGAAAAGCTTGTCCGAAAGCTCATCTACTCACTTCCCGAGTCATGGGACTCAAAGAGGACCGCCATCATCGAAGCCAAAAATTTGAAGACTTTGAAGCTTGATGAACTCATGGGGTCACTCCTTACTCATCAAATCATGAAGAATAACAAAAAGGATGAGAAGAAGAGGGAAGAAATTAGAGCTATGGGAGAGAAGAAAATCAAAGGGCTTGGCATCAATGCAAGTGCTATGGCTCTCAAATCCTCCACTTGTCATCATGTCTACTCAAGTGAAGAGGAGGATGAAGATGAAGAGATAGTTCATCTCTTCAAGAAGTGTGCCCCGTTCATGAAGAAAGCCTTGAGAGAGCTTGAACGAGAACCTAAAAGAAAGGAGAGGGCAAGCACTTCAAGCCATAAGAAGAAGGCACATGTGGCTACTTGGAGTGATGAGGACTCCACCGACGATGAACAAGCCAACCTTTGCCTTATGGCCATCGAAGAAGATTCAAGGGTAACTTCTAATTCATCTACTTCATGTTCTTACTCTTTTGATGAATTACAAGATGCCTATGACGATTTGGTTTTAGATTTTAAAAGCCACATTTTGAAAAACAATAAATTGATTTCAAAGTTAAAAATTCAAAATGATTTGCTTTCTAAAACCAAACTTGAACTTGAAGCAAAACTTGAAGAGTTTGAATTAAAATGTTTTGATTTACAAAAATTGCTTCAAAAAGTTCAAGAAGAAAAAGATTTGATTTCCAAAGAGCTTGAAAAGAAAAACAATTTTGGAAAATCAAATTTTTATGTTAGACAATCTAGTGCCCCTAGATTTATAAAAGGTAAATGTTTTAGAAGTGTTTGGGTCCCAAAAGGACTAACCACTTCAATTAAAAAGGATGACATTGAAAAATGGATTCCTAAGGGGACTAAAATTTGTGCTACTAATGTTCATGGATCCAAAGCAATTTGGATACCAAAAATTACTTGATTGTCTTTTGCTAGGTGTGATGGAGATGTTCAACAAGTCAAACATTGAGGGGGAGCTCCATGCACACAAGGAAGAACACTTGAAGAAGGAAGGCTTCACATCGTACCTTGAGTTCAAGTGTTGGTAAAAATCTAGTTGTTTTAGCATTTATTTGTTTTATTTTTAGTTTATTCAACTAGATGATCATAAATGTTGGACTAACATTTTTAATGATGCTTTGAGTAAGGGGGAGTCATTTTAAAACCAAATTCTTATTTGTGTCAAAGTTTTTACCTCTATTGTTATTTTGAACTTAATGTTTTAAATTCTTTTTGATATAACAAAAAGGGGGAGAAATGATTTGAAAAATTGAATTTTCAAATGAATAAGGGGGAGCTTTATTTGAATTAAAAATTTTAATCTCTTATTCACATTTTTAAAGTTAAAGGGGGAGAATCCCAAACAATTTTTCAAGTGAGTTTTATTATATCAAAAAGGGGGAGATTGTAGAACTAATGTTTTGATATAATAATTGAAAAATGTTTTGGACTAATTTAAAAAGTATTTAAAACATTTCTAAAGTCCAAACAACTTGAAATTATGTTTATGGAAGTTTTTAAAAAGGGTCTTTCATGTTTTTCAAAGCCAATCTAAACAAAACTGTCCAGGTGTTTCGAAACACCTTAGGGCGTTTCAAAACAGAGGATTCCAGTGGCAAAATCATTTCGATACTTGTATCGAAACGGGCTTTCCTTGGACAGGATTTTTGCCTAGCGTTTCAAAACGGGCTAGGCCGTTTCGATACGCCTACGTGGCACTGACCACAACGGTCATAAACCCCAACGGCTATTTTTCCAACTAACTTTTAAATGCAGGCGTTTCGATACGGGCTTATAGCGTTTCGATACGCGTTTCGAAACGGCAAGGGGGTGTTTCAAAACGGGTACCCTGACAGACTGCAACGGCTCTTTCTACATTGAGAGTGTTTCGAAACGGCTTCGAGCGTTTCGAAACGGGGAGCTGCAAAACTGCATTTATGGTGGGAATTAAAGTCCTCAACGGCTCCAATTTGATCCCAACGGCTAGTAAAGGCTACAAACTCATTTGGGAGTATAAAAGGGACCTCCAAGCATCAAGAGAAGGCTAATGCTCATATTGTCAAACATCAAATGATCAAGAAATTGTCTTAGTGCTTAATTTCTCATTTCTTGTATAGACAAACACTAGTGAGCCAAAATTGTCAAATTTGCTCAAGTGTTTTAGGTTTTGGGTGAGTGCTTAATTGTGCAAACAAACACCTATTAGAGGGTTTTAAGTTTGCTTTGTTTATCTCTTTGTAAAAGAGGGTTTTGATCAAGGCTTTGGGTAGAAGCTTGATCGTTTGTAAGGGTTACCTCCTAAGCCTAGAAAAGGGGACGAATCAATAGTGGATTGATTGAGAAATCCTTAGTGGGGAGCTAAGGTAGTGGATGTAGACCTTGGATAGAAGGTTGAACCACTATAAATCATTGTGTCAATTTCCTTTCTAGCTTCCAAAACCCTTCCACCCAAAAATCCACCTCTCCACCACTTGGTGAGCAACATCGGTTGAACGAATCGAGCCACACACAACTCAAAATTTGGGGAACCAGCCCGCGCGCGTGCAGCCCATGCGCTGGCGCATGGCGCGCGCTGGTTCCCCCTTTTCTTTTCTTTTTATTTTGTTTTTTTTTTGTTTTCTTTCTTTCTTCTTTTTAGTTGCTGATTTTTTGCTGATGTTTTTTGCTGTTTTGTATCACATTTATTTTTCCACCTCACTTTATTTCTCCTTTTCTATAATTATTATACACCATAATTATTGTTTTTTTCCTTTCTTTTTTCCTCTTTTTTCCTTTTAAAAAGTGGGCTTCAAAATAAAAAAATGGGCCTTGTTCTCTTTATTTAAAAATGGGCTTTTAAAACGGGTTTTCCAAGGATAAGTCTTTGTTTATTTAAAAAGTGGGCCTTAGGATTTTTTCTTTTTATATTATATATTTTATCTTTCTTTTTTCTCTCTTTTTTATTAAAAATTAAGGTGAAAATTTAGTGAAAACAGCTACCCCTCTTTGCTTATCTCTGTGCAACAGAAATTAAGCAAAGACCAAAAGGCACTAATTTTCACCGACTTTCCAAATTGGCTCCATTCTCCAAATGCCCGAATAGATAGGCTTGTTCTATTCTCCAGATGCCCGAATAGATGAGTGGATTTCATTCTCCAAACGCCCGAACGGATAGGGTGGTTCTATTCTCCTTTTGCCCGAATAGATGAGCGGATTCCATTCTCCAAACGCCCGAACGGATAGGTTGATTCTATTCTTCTTATGCTCGAATAGCCAAGCTGGGTTCTATTCTCCCAAATGCCCGAATTGTTGAGCCGGGTTCCATGCTCAAACAGATAGGTTGATTCTATTTTCCTTACGCTCGAATAGCTAAGCTGGGTTCTATTCTCCCAAATGCCCGAATTATTGAGTTGGGTTCTATTCTCCCAGATACTCAAACAGGCAATTCTTCTGAAAACTTCATCCTCCTTATGCTCAAAAGGTTTCTTCCTCCTTATACTTGGATGAATAAGTAAACATACTTCAAAAGATTTCATCCTCATTATGCTTGAATGAATAAGCAAACTCCAAAATATTTCATCGTCCTTATGCTTGGATGAATAAGCGAACTCCATTCTCCTTACGCCTGAACGGATAAGCGAATTTTCTTGAAAAAAAACTTCATC
The DNA here is from genome assembly GCA_030270665.1 of Hibiscus trionum. Lineage (NCBI taxonomy): Eukaryota > Viridiplantae > Streptophyta > Magnoliopsida > Malvales > Malvaceae > Hibiscus > Hibiscus trionum. The sequence continues at coordinate 6,379,528 of BSYR01000057.1, forward strand.
CTTCTTGTGCTTGGATGAATAAGAGAACTTCTAAAAAGAAGTCATCCTCCTTATGCTTGGATGAATAAGCGGGTCTTCTAAAAAAATTTATCCTCCTTGTTCTTGGATGAATAAGCGAACTCCATTCTCCTTACGCCTTAACGGATAAGCGAATCTTCTGGAAAAAATTTCATTCTCATTATGCTTGGATGAATAAGCGAACTCCATTCTCCTTACGCTTGAACGGATAAGCGAAACTTCTAAAAAAATTCATCCTCCTTATGCTTGGATGAATAAGCGGGTTATGAAAAGTTTCATCCTCCTTATGCTTGGATGAATAAGCGAATTCCATTCTCCTTACGCCTGAACGGATAAGCAGATCTTCTAAAAAAATCTCCATCCTCCTTATGCTTGGATGAATAAATGGGTTCTAAAAAAGGGTTCCATCATCCTCATGCTCGGATGAATAAGCAGGTTCCAAAAAGTGTTTCATCCACCTTGCGCTTGGATGAATAAGCGGGTTCCATTCTCCAAATGCCCGAACGGATAGGCGAGTTCTTTTGCTAAAAGGTCCTTCGTGTACCTGAAAAATGCAATATTCAATGCAATTATGATGTGCATGCCCCTAGGGATGCCTAAAACATGAATGCATGTCTCATTTCTTTTGTTTTTTTTAATTCTTTTTCTCAAAATTGATTTTTCCACGTGTTTACTCGCTTAAATCCATATAAGCATTTGTACTTTTTCTCTGTACTTTTCCGACTCATGGAAAACATCTGAACTTTGCTCACTTAATCCAGTGATCTTGCACTTTTGGTTGGGAGGACAAACTCCTTCAATTGTCATTGCTTCGCCATTCTCATTCTTCATATCTCTTTGCTTCATTGGAAACATTCAATTTTCATAGGCAAATGTCTCAAGATCTACTATCATTGTAGTTGATACATCAATGTTGAGTGACAGGCTTCCTTGTGTGGTCTTGAATAATTCAAGTCTTCATATGCCCTTTATCAAGCATCTTCAATGCTTCTTGTGAATTCTCAAATTCTTGCCCCTGCAGGACATCTTAAATTACTTGCATGTGAAAGCTTATTTCCACCTTGAATATCTTCGAATGGTGTTGGCACTTCACTTTATTCTTCTCACGCCTATTAATACTGAAAGCCTGTAGACCGCCCCAATCTGATGGCATCATTCATCAAGTCTAATTCTATCTTTTTTCATGTTTCTGAGCTTTTTCATCTTATATGCGGATCTTTCTTGACGACCCGGCCCACTTCAAACTCTTTAACACATGTGCTTCTTCTTTTCCCTCTCATGCAAGGCGATGCCCCCATTCAAACTGAGGTTCAATTGTTTTCTAAAGTGATGAAAACATTCATTCATGGTCTCCTACAGTCGAGATCAATACCAAGAAATCTTTTGCTTTTCATTAATCTATGTCAGCCTACTTGTAAGATGCAAGAAAAGGCTAGAAAAGATAGTTCAAGAAAAAAGTCATAGCAAACGCAAGAAAAGACTAAAAATAGGGATCTCATGAAAATAGTCATGGCAAACACAAGAAAAGGGAAAAGTCAGATGCCCTAAAATTCAAAGCATGAATGATTCAAGAATCCATCGACCGTATAGTGCCCCACTTTTTGGTGGCTCTCTTTTACTCACACACTCCCTAATTTTAAATTTTCACACTTTTCTAATCTCAATCAGACATTTGAAGCTCGAGGTCCCTGAAGAAAGGTTAACTCAATTAGGCAGAATGTATTCTGAAGACGAACTCCTTTTCTCAAATATTCATGTGTGATCTAAATGGTCTTTTAAGGCTTGTAATGTAGGCTAAGCTCGTGTTGCCAAAAAATGATATAAAGGCTCAAATTCATATTACAAGGGTGATTAAACCAATGATCAACTTTTCTGATGAAATCACTGCTCTTCTTCTTTTATTCTTTGGATCACTCTAGACTGCCCATTTTGGGTTTTTTCCCTAGAGTTCATTTCCTTTTTATGTCTCATTTGAAGGATTTGTTTCAAATTTTCCTTCACTCTTCAACTTTTTTTCTTCATTCTTTTCTTTTTTTTTTCTTTTTCTTCTCTTCTCTTTTCTTTTTCTTCTTCTTTTTCTTTTCTTTTCTTTTCTTTTCTTTTTCTTCTCTTCTCTTTTCTTTTCTTTTTCTTCTCTTCTCTTTTCTTTTCTTTTTCTTGTTTTTCCTTTTTTGTCCTTTTCATTTACAGTTTAGGACATTCAACTTAATCTAACATGTTTCTTTCAAACAGCTTTTCATTTTCTATGCCCCCGGTGTGGGGAGTGATCCTTGGTTAGGGTTAAGTCACAAGAAAAATAATATCAGGCTCAAAGGGAGACAACAAATGGATTTTTCTTATTTGTGAAAGGGAAATGAAGGAATGCCAAATGTCATTTCACACACAAATATCATCGAAGAAAAGCAATCTTCAGTTGGTAGATGTTTTAGAGTTATCACTTCATTCAAGGACCCTAACAGCAATGTCTGAGAAGAAAATACACTCATACTCTGTATATTAAACCTGAACACACATTTTGCCCCTCTATCTCGGGATTAGATTCAAGAATCATTCATACAATAAATAATAGGGACTCTGCAAAGATGTATGCTTGAAAAGAAATGGATAAAGAATGAGAAGAATGGAAAAGGATGAAAAAAAAATGACAGACGTTTGCCACACAAAAATGCATCTTTAGACAAGTAAATTGACACAGAAGCCCTTACAAAAGATCCCTAATGCTCGCGGGCAAAAGCAAAAGGGTTGGTTCTAAGCATGATCCCAACTGTCTAGAGAAAATTAAGTATTATTCCATGAAAGCACGAATCCCGGCCAATCTTGCCTCCAACGTCTTCGTGACAAAACTCTAAACGCGCTTGTCCTCGTCATCTTCTTCTCTCTCAAGTCTTCCACTTCTGATGGCTGCCAATATTAACTCTCCATTCATGATCATTTCTGCAAAACCTTCGGTAGCGTGATTTAACATGTAGCCATATAAAGGTCCACTTAGAGTCTCCACAAACATTGGAGTAACCTCATTTTCCGTCAATGGCGGTTGAACTTGGGCTGCCACATCTCGCCATCTCTTGGCATACTGGCGGAAGGTCTCATTGGGCTTTTGTTCCATATTTTGTAGCACAATCCTGCTTGGGGCCATATCCGTTACATACTCGTACTGTTTAAGGAAGGCTTTCGACAGATCTCTTCAAGTGCGTATGTTGACCCGAATCAGATGAGCATACCATCGGATAGCAGTCCCAAATAGATTGTCTTGGAAACAGTGGATCAGTAACTTCTCGTTTTCTAAGTGCGGTGACATTTTTCGGTAGTACATAGTCAAGTGTGCCAATGGGCATGTAGTTCCATTATACTTCTTGAAGTCAGGGGCCTTGAACTTTAGAGGTGCCACCAAGTCCGAAACTAGACTCAAGTCTCTAGCATCCTTGCCACCATAAATGCTTCTTTCTTGATAAACTTTAAACATTTCCACCAGCTTCTTGTAGCGGTCTTCCCATTTCTTCTCGACCTTTTTCATGTCAATTTCTTCAATGAGGTCAGGCATCTCGGGGCTGCGAACCTCGTCGGTGTTGTCTTCAGTACGGGTAGAAGATTCTATGAAATGAGGTGAAGCCTCTTCCTTTTGTACGAAAGCCATCCCCAGGAAAGTGGTTGTGTCTTCTCTCACTTCTGGGTCTTTGAACCCAAACATGGCTGCGATTTGGCTGACAGTTTTCTGGTGTGATATCTCAATCTCTTTCTTCATATTATTTACCATCTTCTCAAGCTTGTCACAAATGCTCTTCTGATTTGCTTCCAGAGTTGTCAATCTTTCCTCAGTGCTCCTGGCTCGAGTCGTGTTTGCGCGGGATCTTTTACTACTTAAATGAAATTTCCCAAAATTACACTTTTTATTATACATGTATGAATGCAATGATCAAAACATTATTTAAAAAAACAAATGTATGTAAGCAAATGTATGTATGCACAAACAAAGCAAGCAAGACAGTGCGAATGCATGAATGCAGTCGAAGGGCCATCAATTCCATTGAAAATCTGCTCATAAAAGAAAACTCTTTATTAAATTCAAAAGCTTTTATTACATCTTTTTTTAATTACAAATATTTTTCTACTTGAACGCCTAACTCCTTAACTTCTTCAACTAGCCCTATGAGCCTTGGTCCAACTTCTCCAACAGGTTTGATGTACCGACAAAGAGTTGGAGCTTCAGTTGCCAATATTGTCACGTGCTTGGTTCTCCTCTATTTTAAAGAGCTTTCCATTCATAATTTGAAAAATTTTCCAGAATCAACCCCTTCTAAATATGGGATGCATGCAGTAAATAAATATACTATTCACACACAAAAGATTAGTAATAAGCATGCTACAAAAAGAACACAAAAGGTTAGTAACAAATAAATATGCTACAAAAACAAATCTCACACACACAAAGGTTGGTAATTAAATAAATAAAAAACAGAAACAAAACCTAAATGATCTAAAATAATTCAATTACATTATGGGCCAACATTCTAACATTTCAGGACATGTCTCCACGAATTATTCATGCGACTCAACACCCTTGGCTTTCCGCATGGCTCTATTAAGGGTGGGCTCTAGATTCTCAAACTTAGCTTGGTTCTAAAAAGGTACCCGATTTGTCCATGTTGTCCCCTACTAAGGGTAGCAAAGCCCTCGATTCTCACCCATTATAGGCTACGAACGAATCGAGTTCAACTTAGGAGAACCCACCACCGAAGCCTTCTCGAGGAATCAATATCCTTACGAGGGCAAAGGGAATGAGTCTCGAAGGTACTTGCTAAGGTCATACGAAGAATCAATATTCTTACATTAGCAAAGCGTGTTCCCCCACTTAAACGAACAGGACAAAGCTCGGGAATAGAGCTTAGAATTAAGTCTTGAATGCGTAAAATAGAATTATATTCATTTTAAACGGATAAATAAATAGAACCTATAATGAACTTGCAAATTCCATATTTTTTTTAAAAAAACATTTTTTTGAAAACCATTTAAAACCAATTTGTGGTCTGACCCTCTTTTGTTTTTATTTTTAAAAAACAAAAAACAAGTCTCCAGCGGAGTCGCCAAGCTGTCGCAACCCTTTTTAAGGAGGCTTCAACTTTTTGGAAAACTTTAAAAAAAATCAACGGAGTAGCCACCAATCTTTTTGAAAAGTGTTATTGGATCACTTTAAAACAGGGTTATTTTAATAAAACGTTTTTTGGTTTTAATAAAACAACGATTTTGGTCTGCGAAAATCAACAAACAAGTTCAGGGGTCCGTTACGCGTGGGGATGAGTTAGCACCCCCACGACGCCCAAAATTGGTACCTAATTGGTTTTAAAATCGTTTTCAAAACTGGAATTTGCAAGTTCAAAAAGAGGTTCGACTTTACTTGTCCGTTTAATGAATATTAGTCTATTTTAGTGGCCTTATCGCCCGGATGATGAACTTTAATCACCGCTAACATTTCTGGCGCTAACCCGTCATTCTCGTTTGATAAGACACCGCATTAAAGTAATTTCACTTTTGCAAACAACAAAGAGATTTAGGTGTGTTGAGCATTTTATTTAATTCTAGATTTTATTATTAAAAAACCCTAAAAAAACATCTAAGTCTTTTATTCCTAATTTAAAGTATATGCATGCTTAAGTGTATTTTATTTTTTGTGAAGAACATTTTCAACAAAACATGTCTCTATCTAAGCTTTAGTTCCTAATCCTAAGTTTTCACTCATTTCTAAACCAAGCAAGCAACTTTTTATTCGTTTGAGTTTTTACCCTTTTATTATTCCTTTAGAAAAAAACCTATTTCTTTTTAAACTTCTTTTATTTTTTAAAACCAAGCCCCCTTTTTTTCATTTTTACCTTTTTTCATTTTTTATGTTTTTTACCATTTTATGTTTTCCTTTTTCAAAACCAAGAAATTTCTCTCTTTTTAAACTTTTTTTCATTTGTTTTCAATTTTTAAGTTTTTCTTTTAAAACGACCGTTTTTAAATTAAACTTTATTTTTTTCCTAAAAAACTTCTTTTTAAGTTTTTTTTTTTAAAAATTATTTTTATCCTAGACCCTAAACTTTACTTTAAAACCCTTTTATTATTTTTTTCTTGAAAACTTATTCTTTTTCCCTTTTTCCTACAAAAACATATTTATTATTTTTCTCTTTTAAAATCACTTTGCCCATCTATTATTTAAAACTAAATTTTATAAAAAATCTTTTTATATTTTTAAAAACAAGCCCTTTTTTTATTTCACACCTCACATTATTATTTTTCCTAATTAAATCTCTAATTTCAAGTTTTTCAATTTAACCACATTTATTTATTTTTATTCTTGCATTTTTAATCAAAACACTTTTAAAAATCATTTCTTCATTCCTAAAGATCTAGACAATCCTAACAACATTTTTTAAAGCATGCAAAAATTTTTAGATCAAACTAATATTAAAACGGAAATTTAAAACAAAAAGAATTTACCGGAAACGTTAACGATTTTCCAACTTCGAGAAAGCAACCTAAAATTCAAAAACAACACAAACACAAACACCAAAAATTCATCCAAGAACAAACATAAAAATCAACATAAAAATAAACGAAAAGAAAGATAGAAATTTTACCGAGAAAACGAAGAACTCAAATCCGGGCTTCTCGAAATGCTCCAAACCGCCTCTGATAAATTGCTCCCAAACTTGAACTTTTGCTCCAAAGATTTTCAGCAAACTCTTGAAAAATTCAGAGAATTTTTCGGATTTTTCTTAAGCCTTTTCAAGTGTTTTTCTCTTCAAATTTGTGTGTGTTGAACAAGTGAAAATGGGGTATTTATACTTGAATTTGAGCTTCAAATTCAAGCCAAATCGGGATTTAATCCCCAAATTGGAGCCTAAATCCGACCAATGACTTGATTCTCGGTAAAACCCCTCAATCCTCATCTGATTTGGTCCAATATCTGAGCTGAATTTTTCCCTTGATTCGAGCCTAGGGTTTGACCACTTGTCTCGGTTTTTTATAGTTTCCGGCGAGCAAAGGTGGCGGCGGCGAGCAGGATTGGTGGCATTGGGTCAGCGGCGGCGAGGCGAACCGATCGGTACCAACGGCGGCTGTGGTCTGTAGGCGCCGACCGGCCACCATGATCGTGCGACGAGGGTTTGGTTTGGGGAAACAGCCCGCGCGCGTGCAGCCCTTGCGCTGGCGCATGGCGCGCGCTGGTTCCCCCTTTTCTTTTCTTTTTATTTTTTATTTTGTTTTTTTTTGTTTTCTTTCTTTCTTCTTTTTAGTTGCTGATTTTTCGCTGCTGTTTTTTGTTGTTTTTGTATCACATTTATTTTTCCACCTCACTTTATTTCTCCTTTTCTATAATTATTATACACCATAATTATTGTTTTTTTCCTTTCTTTTTTTTCCTTTTTTTTCTTTTTTCCTCTTTTTTCCTTTTAAGAAGTGGGCTTTAAAATAAAAAAATGGGCCTTGTTCTCTTTATTTAAAAATGGGCTTTTAGAACAGGCTTTCCAATGATAAGTCTTTGTTTATTTAAAAAGTCGGCCTTTAAAAGGATTTTTCTTTTTTATATTTTATATATTTTCTCTTTCCTTTTTCTCTCTTTTTTTTATTAAAAATTAAGGTGAAAATTTAGTGACAACAATCTAAAAAAATTAATCATGTATTTTCAAGTGCTAGGTCATGAGGAAGAAGGCGAGTCGAAGCAAATTCTATGAAGATTAAGAATTTCGGCAAGTAATTATGTTTTTACTAGTTGCATTGCTTGAGGAAAAGCAATAGTACGAGTTTGCGGGTGTGTTAAGTGTGTAAAAGTATTATGATTTTGCCCTTATTCTATGACAATTATTGCTAAATCTACAGCCATTTGAGTCACATTGTAGCCCTCTATGCATCAATCACACTGATCTCATTCTTGATCCTTATGTTTGGTTTATTTAATGAAAAATATTGTTTTAATCTGTGTTTGGTGTTTGTGCAGATTTTGTTACTCGCTACCCGGGCAGGCACGCCGCGGCAGTGAAGGAAAGGGAGGACCGGTGCAGAACCATTTCTCGAAGATCCAGATCAAGCCAGCCGTGGACATCAGTTTCTACTGAAGGAAGCTGAGCCAGAAGATAGAGCCTTGCTGAGCAAAAAAGATAGACAGACCACTGCCGAGGCAGTACACTGACAAGATGGCTGAAGGAGAAAGTATGCAAAGTGGTAGTCGACTTGAAGAGCATAAAACACTAGATTTTTCCACATACTTTGCATGATGTTCGGAGTACGTGAAGGCCTTGAAAACATGGAAAGAAAGTTAAGTAGGAGAACCGGCCAAAATGGATAAAAGCAATAAATTAAAAAGATTCACCTCTTTAATGAAGATATGTCCTACTCCAACTTAACTTTCTCATCAAAAAAGACTTTGCCCTAAACCTACTCCTCTATAAATACAAAGCTAAAACCGGCCATATAAAGAATCTTAGCTAGACCGAGATCGAGAGAGAGAGAGAGAGAGACTTTGTAGCGAGCTCATATCAACATTATGTTCTAATTTCTTCTTAGGGTTAGGATTGTATTGTTTGGTAGTTGTGAGAAAACGATTGAATTTTGTTTAAGTTTTTGTTAATGCAATTTTAGTTCAAGGTTTGCTTATTCTTGGTACTTTATTTTTCTTGCAATTGAATTGGGAGAGGAGATTGCAAGCATATTTATTTGTCTAATATAGGGAGAGTTAAACTCACGAAACGGATAAGCATGGTTTTCATGCCAATCGGTGAAAACTAACTCAGCTTAGGGATAAGTTCGAGTTTCAACGGCTAAAAGAAACGTAAGATTGGTTGGTGTTCATCCTTGGTTCATGCTGGGAGATATTATCAAGGCCTGCTCATCAACAGTGTTTCGACTTAGGGATAAGGAGAAACCACTGAAGGACGTTTTGTGGAACCTTGACGTTGTTCGTGCTGGACAAGTAAAGGATTGCCGAGGCAGTACTTAACCCATTGCCGCGGCAGTATCTTAGGTCTCTGCCGAGGCAGTTCGGTGTTCATTGCATTCAAAAGTCGGGACAGTTCCAATTGGTTTTCACACTACGACACAATATAATTCTCCATTATCTCATCGTTATAACTCAACTCTTTTATTTACTGGCTTATTTTATTTTCAGTTTATTAGATTACTCTAAAAACTCAATCAATCACTTGTGTTCTTTACTTTTATTTCTTTTTCAGTGCGAGACGATAACATTGAAGGTTTCACCAATCCTTGTGGAGACGATACTCAATACTCATCACTTTATTACTTGAGACGTGTATACTTGCACAATTGTGGGACACATTACACACGCAACAAGAGATACTACCTTGTAATCACCTTAAGACTATTCAAAAAAAATTCTCATGTAAATATTAACTATGAGTTAGGGGCGTGCATTTTCATATATTGAATCCGATTTGATCTAAAAAATCGAATATTCAAAATATCAGATCGATAAAATAGTAATATGTATCCGATTCGAAAAAGAATCATATATCTAATTATTCGGATATCGGATATTTGGTACTTAGTTTAAGTATTTTTTCAAATTTGGCGGTCATATCTATGAAAATTTCAGATTTTCGAATTTAACAAGCAACAAATTACCAAATATAACAAGATCCACATCTATAGAAATATCGATTTTTTGAATTTTCGAATATAACAAGCATCAAATTGCTAAATATAACCAGATTCATATTCATAAAATTTTGAATTTTTGGATAATTCAAAACTTGAAATATTGTGATTTGTATCCGATCCCAAAAATAAAAACTAGATCGGATACCGATCCAAAAATAAAAATCAAATAAGATATATGTATTTTTAAATCGGGTCAACAGTTACACGGATTGAATCGGTCGGATCGAATATTTTTACACACCCCTACTAATTTAGGTGTGTTCATAATTGGCCCAATGAGTACCCAGAGGCCCAATAAGTCCAATATCACTACCGTAGTATTACTATTTTTCATCATCTCTTTCATTTTATTAACTTGCCTTATAAGTTTATTGGCCCTTTGAGTATCCATTGGGCCAGTTATTAACACCCTACCTACTATGAGCAGGTGAATGTTACCCCTAGTATGGCACAATCTCCTATCTTGATCATTGTATTAATGACAATTAATGCAGTAAATTTGGCTTTTCTCAACTTGACAAACTAATTTCATGATATGCGAGTAGTCATTATTTCAATTGCTTGTCTTGCAAGTATCTTCTTAAATTGTGATGTCCCAACTTTTTTTATGAAAATTTTTTAAGACTGTTTTCATTTTTGTTTTATTTCTTAGAAAGTATTGAAAATTTTAAAAATGTTTATTAAAAATAAATATATGTGAAGTTTTTAAAAAATAAAAATATCTTTCATTATTTTCACTAAAACAAATTTTCTAAAATTAAAAAAAAAACTTAGTAAATTGATCCGGATTCAAATCTACTTAAACACAAAAATATTTTTTTGAAAGGAAAATCCTGGCTTTATTATAGATAAATAAAAGAGAAATAAAGTAGCTAAGACAAGAAACAAGACAAAAGAAATAAACACAAAATATTTTTTGTTAATAACTTTTAAGGCTTTGTCTAACCTAAAATTCTCTATTTTGAAATGATTATAGCAAATAAACATTTTTTTTATTTTGTAGATATAAAATAATCAAATATAAATATTAATAATTATACTATGTATAGATAAAATAAACACACACAAAAATAACAAAATGATCACTTATATACTAATTGAACAATAAATGAGTTTCAAATGTCCTATCAAATCTAGGGGTGAGCAAAATTTGACTAGACTTGAAAAAATTGAATAACTCGACTTGACTCGAGACGAATATACTCAACTTGTCTTGACTCGACTAGCAATTTCATAGACTCGACTCGAAAAAAATTTCAAATAAAGTTTGAGTTGTAAAATGGAAATTCAGATAACTCGAATAACTCAAAATTTCTAGTAATTAGTGGATTTATTTTTAAGTTCGGGACGAGTCCCTCAATTTTTTATTGATATATACATACCGATATATAAAAATATAAAGAAATATTGCCACATATGAATAAATATATATGCATATCTTATATGATTAGAGAAAGCCATTTAAATTGGAATCAAACCGTACTATAACAAGATAAATAATTACAATTAAATTTTTATAAGAACTCGAAAACTCGACTCAAATTTCTTCAACTGGAATCGACTCGAAAATTTTTCGAATGAAAGTTCGAATGATAAAATTAGACTCGTCAACTCGAACAACTTAAAATTTTTTGACTCGACTCGATCCGATCGAACGCTTACCTTACTCAAACCAACTTAGCTTGGTAGGGGATTGATATTATGCCTTAATCATGTGGTGGTACTAGCTTCGCTTTCAAAACATGTAAAGAACAGAATTCTTCATAGGAACCTTCATAGTATCTTTAACATAAGCTCATATGATGAATGGCTGTTTAAATCCTTTTCGGCCGCGTTTCCTCGGGTTGGCGCTGAGCATGCAAGAAAATGCATTTACAAGTTCAGAGTCCTCCTCAGTTATAAGAACCTTTGCTGCACTAGGGTTGCCAAGGAGGAGCTTTGCCACAAGGTATCCGGCAATAGACCAGGTTTGAAACAACCGTGACTGCTTTCCGATAAATCTTGCTCTTCTAGTGTCATAGTATTCTGGCCACTTGTCTCTAGATATGCGTCTCTCAGCAAGTAAGACAGCTTTTTCAGCAATCTCTGGTCTGTTCATCTTCATGCACGCCACAGTGAGCTGGAAAAGCACCATGGTTATATTTACTATAACAAACATAACTCTAATCACCACTTCAGTGAAGGAAAATTCAGATACCAAGGCATCTTAACCAATTCACATGCTACAACCATAACTGTACGTGTGTAAAAAAATTCACAAATCAAGATAAAAAGTGCAGTAAAAGATACAGCAGTATCAAGATAAAAAGTGTAAACAGCTGTTTAATTTGTTGGTAAAGTGTTCTTAGTCCTAGATATCAGATTTAATTCTTGGCAAGCTTAGGCATTTGAGAAGTAAAGTAATTAAAAAAAATTAGAATTTTAGTACATATCCATGCTGACTTCTGTTAGGAAGGATAATGGAACCGTTAGAAAGACTAAGGCTAAACAAAAATCAAATTGCTAGGTACCTCCAAATGTTCTATTGAGGTATTGTAACTTTGCATTGCCAGAAGATAGTAGGTACAACAATGGCACAAAGATCATCCATTACTGCAGTGAGTGAAGTTTGGGAAGAATAAACTAACCTGCCAAAGCAAAGTAGGCCAAGAACCTCCGTTGTGGTATGACCAGGCACTGCAATAAGAAAATAGTCTTAAGTATGGATGGAAGAGAACCAGGAATGTATTGCCAATTGCCATAGTTAATTACTACTGAGAATTAAGAAAATCATAATTCATAATCATATAGGTGAAGGCAATACGTGTTCTTGGGATCACTCCCTGTGATAATTCTCCATTCCTGGCCCTCAAGAGCAGGGTAACATATTTTCAATGGCATATCTGCCACCAATTCAGACCATTTTTCTTCAACGAGATCCAATATGGCATGTGACTGTTCAACCGTTGCAAGACCGCCGACAATAGACCATAAGTTTCCAAGTGAAAAGAAACGGAAATCCATGTGTGCTGGCTGCAGATTTCCAATTAAATAACCTCCTCTAGCAGGCATAAAATCTACCAACCAGGAAGGGATTTGATCTGGGTATATGTTGAACTTATTAACTGCATCATATGAGTATTCCTCTGTCTTGTAACGGTAGATTTCATTAAGCTTTTTCATGTCAATCCAGTAATATTCTCTGATGTGAAACGATAATGCAACTAAACGATTGTTAAGAGCTCTTAGAAGGTCAGCTGAAGCATCTTCGGGAGCAAGCATCTCACGTGCACAGAGTAAAGCCGAATAAAAGAGTGCCTGCGGGAACACAAAGCTTTAATGCAAAAGGGTGCCTTCATATCTCAAACCTAACAATGAACATGCCTTTAATCATGGAGCTTCAGCTTCTCTAAGATAAAAGCAAAAATAAACCCAAAAAACTTATCGAACACTGAAGAATAAAGATGTGTCCTTCTCCCCAAAAGGGGGAGAGTTCAAGGTCCAAAGTTGAGAACAGAACATAAATATCAATATATCATACTGCCTAGGTTAAGCATACAAGTAACAATACTGCCCTATAGAGTAGGTGTAGAGTTGCTCCCTAACAGTTTTGAAGCTACCAATAACACAATTCATTCCTCGAAGAGCAACTTAATCAAAGGACTGCATCAAACATTTTAAAAAGTACTAAACCTGAATTTCCAAAGGATGGCCATGAATTCCCATGCGACGATCTATCATGCAAGAACCATCTGTTACTAGCAAAGTTGGGAACATGTCAAAGCCATCAGCAAGACAGAGCTTTAAGATCATTTTAATCCCAGTTTGCACATCAACCCTCTCTTGCACCGAAAGATCCCCAGTGCATTTTCCATATGCTCGTAAAAGTATAATCCACCATAATCCTGGAAGTGTAATAAAAAATTTTGAATTATTTATCTCTTAGGTTAAATATAAATTGATGTATACCAAGATGCAACTCAGAGAGAGCTTATTGCAACATTCTCTTACCAGAATCAACTGGAGCAACACGGCCAATTGCTGCTTCACCGAAGTCAGGGTCCAATACATCTTCAGTCACAGAATCATCACCATCAAGTGGAACAGTGCGCACTTTGAAACTGGCGGGCATCAGCCCCTGACCAGGACTATGACAATCCATGGTTTTCTCCCAGCTCTGTCAATTAAATAAGAATAAAATCAATGGAGATGACATTCATGCTTCAAACTAGAAATCCAATTGCAATGCCTAATCAGATAACACAATGGGAATTATATTACCTGCAACTGAAGTGTGTGCAGAACGAAATTCCGAACAATATCATATTCTCCCTTCAATAGAAAAGCTATCCCTGAAGGTATGAAGTCACGGATAAAGACTTGATCATAGTTTAGAATGCTTGAGCCGCTTGTATCACTTGCAGCAATTGTTCCAATCGGATTACCACAATAATAAACAACAGACTCCTTCAGCAAATCCCATGCTTCTTCCTCAATTTTCCTACCATCTACTGTCCCGACCCCATTTATATTACCATCGGTAAACCCTTCCCCATCAGATTGCAACAGTTGATTCAACTCTTGAACATTATTCACATTAGTCTTACCACTAACACTATCAGCCTTTTGGCATTTGCATCTCAAAAAACATGATCTTTTTGATAGGTTCTTTCTCTCATCAGTACTACAAAAACTGACACTCCTAAATCCGCATCTCCTTATTCCATTTCCCAATGTTCTTAAACTGTAACGAAGTTCTACTAACCCTAAACTTCTTTGTTTTCCATAATTTGCACCGGAGCTGGGTAAAAGCTTATGATCTAAACACAGAGACGCTTCTGGCAACGCCATCAATCTTAAATTGTAAACTGAATTCAGTAAATTTCTTCAACCAACCACCTATTTAACACAAAACGAAAAAAAAAACAAAATTTTCGATAAATGAATCAGATAATACTACAACTAAATAGAAAAAACCAAAACTTAAAGAAAGAAATAAAAAAGAGAGAGGAAGAGCTCACCTCTGTACCATTAAAAGATATTCGTCCGTATATTTGAAGCAAAAGAAAGAACCATCCCCAGCCTCCTCTTCTTTTCTTTTCTCGGGAAAAGGCAGGTTTTAGGATGAGGTTTGGGAGATTTTTCTAGGCTTCCAAACAAAAGGATTTTATACACTTGCCTTTTGTTCCTCTGTTTTTGTTAATTCCAATGCCCCAATTGGTCGCGCTGAGTATTGTGGGACGATTGGTGAATTTCAATTGGGTAACAAATGAAAAAAAAAAAACAGGGGATTTTATATACTAAAATATTATCAATATTATATATAGGGGTAAGCAAAACTCGACTCGAAAAAACTGAATAACTCGACTCGACTCGAGGCAAAAATACTCGACTCGTCTTGACTCGACTCGAAATTTCATAAACTCGAATAACTCGAAAAGATTTCAAATAAAGTTTGAGTTGTGAAATGGAAATTCGAATAACTCGAATAACTCGAAATTTTTAGTAATTAGTGCATTTATTTTTAAGTTCGAGACGAGTCCCTCTATTTTTTATGATATATACATACTGATATATAAAAATATGAAGAAATATTGTCACATGTGAAAAAATGTATATGTGCATACCTTATATGATTAGAGAAATGAGTTTAAATTGGAATCAAACTCTACTATAACATGATAAATAATTACAATTAAATTTTTATAGAAACTCGAAAACTCGACTCGACTCGACTCGACTCGAATTTCTTAAACTCGACTCGAATCAAAAAAATTTCAAATAAAGTTTGAGTTGTAAAATATAACTCGTCAACTCGAATAACTCGAAATTTTTTGACTCGACTCGACTCGATCGAACGCTCACCCCTAATTCTATACTACTATATTTTAATACTTTATAAATATTTTTAAATTTTATTTTTTAATAATCTATAATTTATGATTAACTTTGATATTTTTAATTTTATTTATTATTAACATTATTTTTTTAAAAGATTTTTAGTATTTATTTTTAAAGATTTTAATGATTTTTATATTTTAATTTTTCAAAATTTTTGCTTAAACATTAAATAAGAACTCAAAAAATTTTGTAAAAATTAAATAAGATCTCAAACTCGACAAAAAAAATTTTATGTTGTTCAATTATCATTTCATTATTTACGTATAAATTTTTTTTACATGAACCATAAGTATTTTAATTCAATAAAATAAAGAGTAAAATTGTACAAAACAAACAATAGATAATAAAGAAAAAAATAAAGGAACAAGTCGGAAAAGAAAATAGATGAAAACAACCTAAAGATCTTCTACCAAATATGGAGTTGCATGAAGGTTAAAGTAGAAGATTGAAAAGGGGGAGACTCCATAGAGAGATTAAGCATCATCCCCAACCACCAGAAGCCACCTAAGGGTCTCACAGTGGGGCAAATTAACAGTGATCCTGAGCCGCCTGTAATCACCCAATTTATCCAGGCTCCATTGTGTAATTCATCCATGTTATTTTAATTAGACCATGTTAAAAAATGATAACCAAGTCCAAAAAAAAGTATTTTTATTATTAAACACATGCCCATCTTACTCTAAACCAAAATAACCATTATTATTATACCAACCCAAATTACAATCAGACCCATACCTAATTTATCGAGGCCCAATATCTAATCATCCATTAGATCTCAAGTAATTTGGACTCATTACCCATTTAACTAAAAATCACATGCCCACAATAGTAACCCCCTGCACCACGCCACCACCCATGCCCTGCACACCAGCAACCCCTGCCACAACCACGCCTCTGCTGGCACCAGCAACCCCTCGACTGTCGTGCACCTGTGTTGCCCCTTTCGGACCATCAAACAATGGATTGTTATCACAAAATGGGAAGATTCCAAATATATGAAAAAAATAAAAAATCAGAGAACCCTTTTTGGGCTAATTTGGTCAGATATTCTCCTTTGGAGAATTATCTGAAAAAATACCACCCTTCGGGGAAGATTTGGAAAAATACTCCTTATTTTGGCCCACGTCAAGGTACATTGCGTTCTGCAAAGCGCGATATCCAAAATCGTGTTGTACAAGACACGACTTCAGTCCGATTTGGATTATATTATCCCGTATTTATTTTTATAAAAAAATAAAATGAAGTCGCGGTCTGTAGGACGTGACTTCCACGAGAATTTCAAACGACTCGTCGCAAATTTATCGAGTAATATGCAGAAGTCGCATTCTGCAAAACGCGAGTTTTGCGTAAATCTAATGTTTATACAATTCTGGATAGGGTTGTTAAGGGTATATTTGCATGGCCTTGGGGATAATTTTTCATGATTTTGATCTTTTACCTCATAGTAGTGATGCATCTCTTCAAAACGGTGTAAAAATCGGCGTATATAAAGCATCTGAAATGGTGTTTAAATCGTGTTAAAAACGCTACCTTGCCATGTTTCTTTGATTGAAGTAAATGGGAACATGGGTCGGTAGGGTTATTTATGGTTGATTTGCATGGCAATTTCACGTTTTTTTTTGTTATTTAACTTTCACGTCGTAGTACGGGAACACATGTTTACAATGGTGCAAAAATTGACGCGTAAAAGGCATCCTAAATAGTGTAGAATTGTGTTTAAAATGCTATCTTGGTATATTCCTTTGCATTAAGAAAATGGAAACATGGATCGATATTTATGTTTTAGTCGATTTTGTTGTTTTAGTGTATGGTCGTGGGTTTTTTTGTTATATAACTTTCACGTGGTAGTACGAGAACACATGTTTACAATAGTACGAGAACACATGTTATTTAGGATTAAAACATTAGAGTTGCAATTACAATTAGTTGATTTGAGGGCGGCTCATAAAAGGACATTTTTTGATGTCGTGTCCAGGGTTCCTACAATTTCCACACAACTTAGGTTGGCCGGTAGGTTCTCGAGGAACCATATCCTCGGCACAATGAATCCTAGTTGACTTTGGGCGACCTTTTTTGTTGCGTTGCATGGATTCATTTGGCCGAATCTTAGGTTCATTTTGAACCACATCGGGATGACGTTTATTTCTGATCAGAGGAAACTCGGATCGATATACCTTGAAAACATTTTCAAGTTTGTGTACAAGATCAACGAGTGACATTGCGTCGAGATGAACAGATAGATGCACATGCAGCGAAAACGTGAGCACACGAGTACTTGAATGTCTGAAAGACTCCGCAATCACATGTTCGCTCTTGTAGATTAACAATGTAGTTATGGTGCATAATTCCTTCAAGTGGTCGTGAAAAATTCAATAATCGTAAACCTATGTTGGTGACGAGAGAAGCATGTGGCACCTATCACGTTTGCTTGCACACGGTATATCTGAAATTTTGTTGGAGATCTGGATGGAACCTGTGGCCACCTGCCATCTAGTTCATAGCTTGTTTTCCGAGGGTTGCAAAAAGGGTAGCCAGCCGATAATATGTTGCCTTCACAACTGATGTGATAGGTAAATGACGCATTCCCTTCAGAGACGAATAGATTGCCTCAGCCAAGTTCGTCGTCATGTAACCATATCGACGACCCCCGTTATAACATCGCAACCATTTCTCTCTCGGGATATCAAGAAGATAGTCATATCCTAATTGATTTCTAACTTTCAACTCTTCTAGCAGCTCCTCAACCACCTCAACTCGATGTCCGTTGCCTATTCAAAAAAAATATTGAATAATTAACGAGAATTAATAATAATTGGCAATTTAATTTATAATTTAGAGAGCGAAAGGTGTATCCATGCGAAGAACCATTATACACTCATCATTGTTCTTATACCTATGGCAGTAATTTGCAGCAATGTGCAACAGACAGTACCGATGATGAATATAGGGAGGTTCCCAAGACTGTCTCAAACGTTGGATTAATCCCCATATCTCTGCGCCTCTGTCTGAAATAATACATATTCCTTCTGGTCTTGCCCGTAGTACCCGGCGTAAGACATGGGATCGCAGGTTGGTAAGAAAAAATGTCCACGAAGGGATATCTTCCTTTTCAACAATGGTGAACGCTACCAGAATGCATTTTCTGTTGTTGTCTTGTGCAACTGCCACTAGTAAGATCTGGGTGTATCTGTCGTACAAGAATGTGTCGTCGATCTGCAGTATCGGCTTGCAGTGGAAGAATGCTTTAATGCATTGCGGAAATGTCCAAAATAGGAGAAAAAAATTTGTACTCCCCAGGTACGACACGATCCATTTCGTATCTTGGCACTGTCTCAAGTTCAACAATAGTTCTTGGGTTGTATTTCTACATACAATTGAGCCACATTCACAACTCGTTGTAGGATTCCTCCCAATGCGCATACAGTTTTTGGATGGCACGATATCTTGCATACCACGCCTTTTCGTAATTAACAATGTGCTTGTAATGAGAATGGATCGATGCTCTACATACCGGCACAAATATGCGTGGATTTGCTTTCACGAGTGGAAGGATATGATCAGAGAGCACGTGCACATCCAAGTTAGAATGGTCTTGATTCAGGCTTCCCACAGAGCATGTATGAGGTCCTTCGTATTTCGTTATCTACCAGAGGTTGCTCAACCTCTTCAAACGTGATGCACGGACCCTCCAATTACATCCAGAATTCTTGTGGGTGCATTTAGCAATATATTTGTCCGCTTCAGTTTTCCGCACGGTGGACGTAACTGATTTGCGTATGTTGTAATGCTTGATGGCAACCTCCGCTAGTTTTTTAGTCTTGAAGACCATCCCAACATGCAGTTCACCATTATTACGTTCGTTCAACTAGTCCAACTATGGGTATTCTGGAAATTTTGTAGCGTAGAATTCTTCTATATCTACTATTGTGAAGTGGGATGGTGGATCGTAATACACTAAGGCAGTGTGAGTTCCAGTAAAATTGTCCGGGGCAACAACGTCCACAGGTTCGTCCTCCGCAATATCCCCCGCAACATCGGGTGCATCATCCTCGGTTTTCACGGGCTCGTCAAGGTCTGCTGGTTCTTCTGGAAATAAACCCATTTCGTCACCTTCGGGGCCGAGCTCCCTCAGTGGTTCCTCGTCCCCTTCAAAATTGTATAGTTTTGATTCATCAGCAACATGTACCCTGTTAGGTTCTACAACCGGAACCCGATCATGATCCCTATGTCCAATATCTTGGTCGACTTGAGCAACACATGAATGTCTCCCCATCGATGAGTAATCAACTACGTTTGCCTCACTAGGGATATAAGTTGAGTGACTTCCGGAAGAGAAGTCGTCAAACTGGTAAAACTCTTCATGGTAGGACGGTCCCATAGATCATGACGACCCTACACTTGGGATATAAGTTGAGTGTCGCGCGTATGAGAAATCATCTACGTTTATTTGACTAGGGATATAAGTTAAGTGGCGCCCGTATGAGAAATCATCTATGTTTGTGTCACTGGGATATATGCTGAGTGACGTCCGGAAGAGAAGTGATCGAATGGGTTAAACTCTTCATGGTGGGACGGTCTAGTACTAATGACGGCCCTACACTGGCATTGTATGGATTGTATGTTGAGTGCTGGGTTGGCGGCATATTCAGGTTAATGTCGAACCTGGCTACGGAAGAATGCCTTGGCCTCGAGCCAGAAGACGATGAAGCATGGTCATTGCTTGTACTTAGTAAGTTGAAGCCTTGTCGCAAACTTGATGTTGGACTATTAGCATTTGGGTTGAAGTCAAGATTTGCTTGGATCCAATTTGGAACAATGGTTTTGAATCCGACGTTTCATTCAGAAAATGTAACAAAGAGCTCTAGGGGTCATCCCATTGAATATTGCGTATGTGTGTCGATCATCATTTGCAAATCTTCGTTGTATTTCACATCGAATATTGGCCATGTTTGGTAAAGAGAGGTTTGGGCAAAAATTAGAGGTTGGAGGCATAATTATAGGTTTGACCAGTCAAATCCGCTAATATTGTTGTTTGGTGAGCAGCAGATTGGGGGTGAAACTGCTATTTTTTAAAAAAAGTCATAATAGGAGCTTTTTGAGATTAGAGATTTGATATTAGGGTTGTAAAGACTCTTTTACCCTTACCAATTACAAAAAATCTCAAAATAACCTAAATTAAATATTTTCTCACCCTATTTATAAGCTAATCCTATTTCTTTTTTTCTTTTTATTATCACATATTTATATATGTATTTAAATTTATTAATTAATTATATTATATTAAAGTAATTATATAAATAATAAATTAATATATAAATCATTCGAATATGTTTAGAAAAGTAATATTAAAAATAATTTTATAGATCTAATTAATATTAATTAGATACAAAATATTGATAACTAATAAACTATTCAAAAAAGTATTGAATATAATCATGTCCTTATATGTCATTTTTTTGTTTAAATAATCTAACAGCTATCAACTATTTGTTAATTTTACCAAACACTTTTATACAATCAGCTAATACTATCCGCTAGTCAAATCAGTTAATGCAATCAGCTACCAGCTAATGTAATCCGTTATCCGCTAATTGCCAAATAGGGCCATTGTGAAATAAAGCAGATCTATCGATGAAGGTAGTTGATACCTCACTGAGTGTAACTCCCTCCCGAAAGCATGTGGAATCTTCCTCTTTAGCGCTCACTTCAGCCTTTCATACGTTACTCCGTTCGGAATCTACATCGTAACATTGTTGGGGAACTGGAATATGACACCGATTTCGGCATCAGGGATCACCTCACCATCTTAGTGAACTAGAGCATCAACTTTTTCTGGCATTGTTGAAAAACGAAGCAATGTTTCTTCTTCGCACACGAAATGCTTTGAACGTTTGGCAGAAAAAAGTTTGTTGCCTGTAAAATTTTTGATCCTTCTATTTAAGAAAATGGGAGGTGACGTGACATGTAAGCAGAGATAAAGCGTAACTCGCGTCGTATAAAACGCGTGTTGTGCCAGCTTTGTAGATTCTTGACAATTCAGGAGAAATCGCATTTTATAGAACGCGAGTTGTGCCAGCTTTGTAGTATACCTACCGTGTCAGGGAAAATCGCGTTTTATAGAACGCGAGTTTTGCCAGCTTTCTGATTCCTCAGATACCTCGCATTTTATAGAACGCTAGCTGAAGTGGCGTTTTATACAACCCGACTTTGCAGTATACGAAATGCTTTGAATGTTTGGCAGAAAAAAGTTTGTTGGCTATAAAATTTTTGATCCTCTTATTTAAGAAAATGGGAGGTGACATGACGTGTGAGTAGAGACAAAGCGTAACACATGTCGTATAAAACGCGAGTTGTACTATATTAAATCGCATTTTATAGAATGCGAGTTGTACCAGCTTTGCCGTATTCGTACTGTGTCAGGGAAAATCTCGTTAATAGAACGCGACTTCTTCAGTATATATATAAACCGAAATGAATTTTACATCAGAAAGCACGAAAATTTTGGTTTGTTGAAGGTTGGAATTTACTTTGTAAGGACTTCGATCGATATAATATGTCGAGACGAGATGTAACCCCCTCGACCCGGCCTGGCCGATAGACCAAACTGAACGGATCACACGAGGAATATTGAAGTAACACGAAAAAGTTTAACTCAATAAACGACCCTTTTTCTTCCTTTTTATCTTGTCTAAATGCATCTTGGTTTCATATGTGTACGTACACAAGCAACGAGTACAAAACCAACACAATCACCTTTCAATTTGAGTCTATTAAGGTTTAGGGACCATTTTGTAATTTTGATAAACTTCAAGGACTTTTACCAAATTCGAGTTACCAATCTTCAATTATATTCATTACATGCCTTCTGGTGAAATTTCAGCTCAAAAAGGCATCTAGAACTCATTCAATTTGCATGCAAGGAAATTAGGACCAAAATGTAAGAAATAGGAACTCATAACAATTCAAACACAGCTCCAACGGTCAAGTGTTTCGGAACAGAGGACCCTGTATCAGAACGGCCGTTTCGAAACATGGTTGACCATTTCGATACACGGGTTTTTTTCGAAACCCCGGGAGACTCGTTTCGGTACATTGGTCCATAGTGGCAAATTGTTCCAGAACGAGCCTCACTGTTTCGAAACACCATGGCCATTATAGGCCACCGTTCCGAAACAGGCAAGGGCGTTCCGAAACACCTGGGCCGGCAACTTTCTAAAATGCTGGTTTAAAACAACTTTTACCCTCCGGAATCATTCCGACACAAGCCCCAACACACATACAACATGAATACATGTCAAAGACCACTAAAACGAAGCACAAGTTATATCATAGCGTCATTCACACAAACCATGGAACTAAGGGCATGCTTCCTAGTTGTCAAAAACACCAAAAGGTTAAAAACCAAATACAAGCACTAATCAACCCCCAAAGGCCATTTACAATATCACAAATGCATAATAAACTTGCTCAACACATGAAAATACCACATCAACAACATTTAAAGCTTTGGACACCCTCATTGCCCCTTATTACACTAGTTCAAAAGTTCAACATACTTTTAGTAAATTGTCTTGGTGAAGTTCCTCAAAGACGCTGCCTCCAAAAGTCTAATTATCTGTATTAATGAAACGAAAAGAGCATAAACATACAAGCTTAGTGAGGATTGCTCAAACCACAAACATCATCAATGCACAAAACCATTTTTCACTCTTTCCAAAACCAACATGCCTTTCTTAGCAAACCATGCACTTAAATATCAAAATAATTGTTTTGAACATCATGCTACATGATTCAAATCAAATCAGCAACTTAACCATTGCTTCATATTTACCAAGCCTTCCAAGCATAAATTCCATTATGTTAAGCTTCAATCAAAACATGCATCTTTCAAACCATGCATCGGCAACATTTTCCACATAACACAATTCCATTATATTGGCTCACAAGTGATAACAACAAAATCAAAATCAAAGTATCGGATACATGGATTACCAAGGATTTTCCCACACCATTCATACACTTTATCAGCATCTCAATGCTCACACACGAGAGCAATCCTACATCGTTGTGACACCCATGGTGGAGTATTCGATACAATCACAACCCCTCAACACCACTCATCGGTAAATGTATATTCAACTAACGAGAGACGGGACATGCACAAGGTTCGCACCCGGAAGCTACCCTCAACCGTTGCAACCTTAACAATCCTCAATCGTTAGGGTACTTGGATGGAGTATTCGGTACAATCACAACCCCTCAACATCCAATATGACTTGTTTATAGTGCACTCAATCCTATAGCCGGCTAACTATATCCGATCTCATTTATAAAACACTTTAACCAACATCACTTGCCAACATAATCCATATCCCATGCATACCTCACTATTTTTACAAAGCATCCATGATAGGCCATAAACAAGCATTGAACCATGCTTAAAATCACATGGCATCATCATACACATTATACATACTCAAAATCATGCTTTAAAACAGTAGGTACATGCATTTAAAATCAAGTGCAACCAAAGGCTCATAACTAGCACAACCGAGGGAGAAATTTTGAATTACTTACTTCCGAACTTAATAAAGCGTTTCAAGCTCTTATTAAGTTCCAAAACCTTTTTTTAAAACGTTTCCACGCTGGAAAACCAAATTCCACTCATCGACTTGGGAAACCACGCTAGCTGACGCACAAATCAATCGTCTGAAGCTTCCACAAACGCGTCAATTGTTTCCGGAACACTATCCCCTATTTTCAACACATCAAAACAGAGGCTCAATGCATTAGAATGCATCCAAAACCCTAGCACACACAAGAAATCCCGCAGCCCTGCTCTAACGCAACAAAACACCCATTTAAAACAACCGAAGACTCAATCGATTGCCCTCAAACCTCATCCCAGCCATTACCCAACCCATCCAACCCATTCTAAGCATTAATCAACATCAAAAAACAACCCAAAACCAACCTTATACCTCCAGCAACTCTAAAACCTCAAGAACACCTCAAAAACTCTACTAAAAACACCTCCAAAACTAAGGATCTCTAGGATTTCGGGATTAATATGATTAAGACTCATTATCAATATAAAAAACCTTCCAAAACATGATTGGAACACAACTCAACTGATTCATAACAAAACATTTACGAAAATCACATTTAAATCTCTTCTTTCATCAAAATTTCAACATTTTCATCAATCAACACTAAAACCTCATTTAAAAACGTAAATTAAGAGTCAAATACTTGTCTATTGTTCCCTTGAGCATATCCGGCAAGGAAAGCAACATTTTCCCTACCTCAGCCCAACAAAGAGGCGTTCTACACTTTCTATCATACACTTTCTACCAACGACATATGCTTTTCCCAAGAACCCTGGAAATCAAGTACACAGCATCACAACATATCCTCAAGCACCTGAATAACTCGTTCCGATTGCCCATCCGGCTGAGGATGATATGAAGTGCTGAAATTCAACTGCGTACCCAATGTATGATGCAGACACTCCCAGAACCTCGCGGTAAACCTCGGATCTCTATCCGACACTATGGAGTTGGGCACACCGTGCAACCGCACAATCTCAGCAATATACAACTCAGCTAGCTTGTCCAACGTATACGTAGTATGCACAGCCAAGAAATGTGCACACTTCGTAAGCCGATCCACAATCACCCATACTGAGTTCTTCTTCGTTGGTGTTAAAGGTAGCCCGGACACGAAATCCATCGTAATCCTTTCCCATTTCCACTCTGGTATCCTCAAAGGCTGTAACAAACCGGAAGGAAACTGGTGCTCAGCCTTCACCCGCTGGCAAACCATACACTTGCTAACATAATCTGCCACATCCTTTTTCAACCCCACCCAATAGTACTCATCCTTTAAACCACAATACATCTTGGTACTACCAGGGTGCATAGCAAAAGGACTTCTATGGGCCTCAGTCAAGATGGTACGCCTCAACTCAGCATCTTCTGGCACTACTATCTGACTTTTAAAACATAGAACTCCATGATCATCAAAGCAAAAATCCATAGCCTTTCCATCAGCTATATCCTGAACGTGAGGCACCAACGAATCATCCAACAACTGTGTTTCCTTAATCAACTGAATTAGGGAGGGTTTCACCTGCAACTCTGCTATCAAGCCTCCATCACGCGATATACTCAAACGACCAAACATAGCCCTTAACTCAACATCCACCTTCCTACTCAAAGCATCAGCCACAACATTGGCCTTTCTCGGATGATACTCAATGGTCAGATCATAATCCTTAAGAAACTCCACCCATCTTCGTTGCCTAAGGTTCAATTTTTTTGAGACATAAGGTACTTCAAACTCTTATGGTCGGTGTAAACCACACATCTCTCACCATAAAATAGTGTCTCCAAATCTTTAAAGCAAACACCACCGCCGCGAGCTCGAGATCATGCGTAGGATAGTTGCGCTCATGCACTTTCAGCTATCTAGACGCATAAGCTACAACCTACCCACCTTGCATCAATACGTATCCCAAACCAACATATGAGGCATCACTATACACTACAAACTCCTTACCCGATTCTGGTTGAATCAAGACAGGAGCTTGCATCAAAGCCTCCTTCAACTTCTCAAAAGCTTGCTGCCTAACATCCGTCCACTCGAAGCGAACGTTCTTTTGCAACAACTTGGTCTAAGGGGCAGCAATCTTAGAGAACCCTTTGACAAACCTTCGGTAGTAACCAGCCAAGCCAAGGAAACTACGCACCTTCATTGCTGACTTAGGCGTCTTCCAACTCATGACCACCTCAACCTTATGTGGATCAACCAGGATACCTACAGCCGACACCACATGTCCAAGAAAAACCACCTTCTTGAGCCAAAACTCACACTTGCTCAGCTTAGCATAGAGCTGATTCTCCAACAACACTTGCAACACAATCCTTAAGTGCTTGCCATGATCCTCCTCGGTACGTGAGTACACAAGAATATCATCGATGAACACAACCACAAAGTAATCCCGATACTCATGGAACACTGTATTCATCATGTCCATGAATGCAGCTGGTGCATTTGTCAACCCAAGCGGCATCACCAGAAACTCATAATGGCCGTACCTAGTCCGAAAAGCTGTTTTAGGTACATCCACATCCTTAACCTTAAGCTGATAGTACCTAGACCTCAAGTCTATCTTTGAAAACACCGAAGCACCTCGAAACTGATCGAACAAGTCATCGATCCTTGGTAAAGGGTACTTGTTCTTAATCGTCAACTTGTTCAGTTGCCGATAATCAATGCACATACGTATGGTTCCATCATTCTTCTTCATGAACAAAACCGGTGCACCCCAAGGCGAAATACTAGGCCTTATGAACCCCCAGTCAAGCAACTCCTGGAGCTGCGTCTTCAACTCCTTAGGTGCCATGCGATAAGGAGCAATGGACACCTAAGTCGTATTCTCATACAACTCTATGCCAAACACAACTTCTCGGTTGGGTGGCAACCCTGGCAACTCCTCCGGAAAGACATCCGAAAACTCGCATACAGTTCGTATGTCTTGAACATGCACTTCCTTCATTCCAGGATTCATCATATATGCCAAAAAATCTTCATATCCCAATTCCATCATTCGACTCGCTTCTAGAGCTGAAATTGCATTAGATAAGAACTTCACGTTCTCACCCACAATTACTACCTCGTAATCATCCGCAAGCTTTAAGGTAACACGCTTAAAGTCGAAATCTACCACGGCTTGGTGCTTAACCAACCAGTCCATTCCAAGAATCACGTCAAAACCATAAAAAGGCAATTCCATTAGATCAACAGGAAATACATGATCTTGAACAAACAACGAGCACCTCCTATACAGATTCCTTGTAACCATAGTCTCACCAAAATAACTTGTTACTTGCATTCCTACATCTAGCATCTCAACAGGAATTTCAAGCAAATGTGCATGCTCACTCAAGATGTATGAATGTGTAGATCCATAATCATTCAATTCTAACAAGGATATAGATTGCAATGTGAAGGTACTTGCGATCACATCGGTGCCGTTGCGTCCCTCACGATGCGCATACACCCTCGTGGGACCAACTCCCTCAGGCTGAACCGCAACGACATGGGCCACACCGCTCTGGCCATCCTCCCTCCTCTAAAAGTTGCCTTGGCCGCGCCCACGGCCTCTCTGCTGTGCAACAGCTGGTGCACGACCCTGACCACCTCCCGATAACAGGGGACACTCAAGTCTCATATGGTCAGCAGATCCACAGTTCCAACACGAGTTAGCTCCAACCACAAAAGCTTGAACCTCACGAGCCGCACGAGGGAAATATTTCCTCAAGTGCTCCCGCGAACCACACGTCCAGCACGTGTTCTGTTCAGTCCTATGCTTGTTGCCCTGAACCGACGCACCATGTACAAAGTTGCCTCGCCTAGCTCAGGCTGATATATACGGTCCAAGTTTCTCTTGCTCTGCCCACCACTAGGGCCAACATCAGCAGCTCTCTTGCCCAGATTGGAACCACCCCCACGCGAGGCTAGACCCAAGCTCTGCTCTATATTTTTAGCTCGAGTCACGAGCACATCAAAATCCGTATAATTTGTCGCAAGCATATACGTCTTAACCTCTTGTACAAGGTCGTACCGAAAACGATCACATCGATGCCTATCACTCGGCATCAGCTCTGGAGCATACTGACTCAATCGTACGAACTGGACCTTGTACTCATCAATAGTCATACTCCCATAAACAAGAGACATGAATTCTCTCTTATTATCATCAAGGTACCTAACCCAAGGTACTTCCTCTTAAACACATACTAGAAGAACGTCCAATCTACTTCTTCCGGCGTGGCAGCCATGATGACAGCGTTGGTGAAAGGGAAAAGTGAAGTGGAGCTCGACAGATAAAGGAATTCAAGTCGGTCTGTTGTGGACCACTCCTATATTTTTCTGAGCCCTGGGGCAGAATGAAGGCCAAGCCCAAAGTCCAAGGAAGAAATCCAAAGCAAGAAAAGAGGACGAATTAAAGGCATATACTCAGAAGATTTAATCTCCAATAGAGTTGTACTTTAGTTTAAACTTGTATTCTTGCCATATTAGAAAACTTAGACCCAAGGCCTATATAAAGGCACGTAATTCGACCTAGGGGAGGATAGCTCTTACCTAACCGTCTTCCCCAAAACCCTTGTCGTTTCCCCCTTCTCATCATGTTCTAAACTTCCCTTAGGGCTAAGGGTTGATTCTGTAAAGTAGTTGCAAGGATTGTACTTTTTAGGAATATTTCTGTTCAAGGCAATAAAACTTCAAGTTTATTTATTCTGGCTTTTCACATCTTGCAAGAGTATCGGGAAAACATTGTGAGGTTATCTATTTGTTTGATATCGGGAGAGTCAAGCATACGAACGGAATAAATACGAGTTTTCCAGTTTATGGTTAAACCATCTCGGCTTAGGGATAAGTACGAGGTTAAGTGGCTAAGGAAGAATTCAACAACATTGATGTTCACCATTCGATTCACGCCGGGAGGTATCATCCAAGAAGTGTTCATCAACAGCACTTGGGCCTAGGGATAGGACAAGTCATAGCAGGGGTTCTTGCCAAGCTTGAAGTACGGAGTTGTGTGATCGTTGCTGCGACAACAACAAACTTCTGCCGTGACAGGTGCTGCCGCGACAGGGACGACAACAGAACAAAAGTTTCTATTAAGTAGAACACTTGCGCTACCGAGCAAATCAATACCGGCCTATTTCTTAAACCTGATCTTTTACTCCTTAAATTTAGTTATCATTCACGATTACTCTACAATCATTTAAAACTCTTTTTTCTCTCTCGTGCAGCAATTCAAGGATAAAGCTATTTCCAGTCCTTGTGGAGACGATATTCGATACTCCAAGTATCACTTTACTACTTGCGTCGTGTACACTTGCACTACATTGCGATAGGACTTTTGACACGCAAAAAGTTTTTGGCGCCGTTGCCGGGGACTGGCAATGTAACCCCCTTAGCCCGGCCTAGACGGTTGACCTGAACTATGAAAATTACACGGGGAAAACCAAAGTCAACCCGAAAGTCAACCTTGATTCACGACCTTTTTTTTTCTTTTTAATCTTTTCTAGATACACATTAACCCTAATTGAGTACTCATAAAACATATTTGAGAACGACATAGCGATTAGATGACATACAGGGACTCAATTGCACTAATTACAAGTTTAAGGACCATTTTGTAATTTCTGTAAATTAGAAGGTCTTTACTGATTTTAACGTTACCAATATGAAATTAGTCATGTTACATGCTTCATTGCCAAATTTCATCTTAATTGAACATCTCAAACTCAAGCAATTGCAACTTCAACATTTGGGACTAAAATGTAAAGCTTGCAAACTTCAGCACCATTCAAATCCGAGCCCAACGGTCACCTGTTTTAAAACACCCACCTGTTGTATCAAAATGCAGGATCGAAACAGCGTTGACCGTTTCGATACGCTGGTTGGTTCCGAGATCAGTTCCGAAACGAGGCCTTCTAGTAGCCAAATCGTTTCGAAACATCCCTTAGCGTTTCGAAACACGAAGGCCATTTCAGGCCCCCGTTTCGAAACACTAGGGGGTGTTTCGATACGGTTTGCCCAGAAACAACAACAAATGCTGGTTTTTCATGCATAAACCCGATCAAACACATCCAAAAGACTCCCCAAGTATATCAACAAGTCATCAAACATATGAGGTACATATTTAGAACTCCTAAACTCCTTCATAACATCAAACATGGTAACTCACAAATCTAGAGGCATGCTTCCTATTATCAAAACCAAATAGGCAATCAAACTTCAAATCAAACATTTAAGGCCATTTACAATTCAAACCAACCAAGGCAAACATGCCACAACCATAGGGAGTTTAACACATCTCCCAAAACAAATCTTAAGTTCCCATTGCCAATTTATCAAAACTAATAGTGTACGAAAACTTCACCATACATGAGCTTGGAATCCCTTGGACAAACTTAGCTTCCTTGATGCCTTTAAACACCTCAATTATCTGCATTATTGGTAAAAGAGAGCGTAAGCACAATTGCTTAGTGAGGCATGCTCTAAAGAACCGACACAATAATGCAATTTTAGAAAACACTTTCATCAAAGCTTTTAAACCACATGCTCATCTCTTTCTCATGCTTGATAATCTTTCAAAGCAAAACTCATTGAAATCACATGTACCTTCATTCTATCTCATGCATTAAAACCAATGCAAAACTCATGGCAAGGCCATTCACATGCTTGTATTGTCAAAGCATTTCTAAACAAAACACATATGCATATCTCATAGCATAAATCATTTCATCAAGGTACATGTGTAACAAAAACCATTTCATCAATTATATTGGCATTTAGCATCTTATTAATACTCGGATATGCGGACACATTTCTACACTAGACTCTTCCGGTGGAATCTCACATCACCGTACTCACTTGTCTAACAACACAACTTCCGGTGGAATCTCTCATCACCGTACTCACATGGCGGAATCTCTCATCGCCACAAAGCTTGGGTATTTCACCAAGTCCTACCCGATGGAATGCCCATCATCGGAAAATCTCCCTTTGGCTTAACCAAAGAGCACGTACAAATTTTTAGTTTATAGTGCACTCTCATCCTATTGATCGATCAATTATATCCGGTAAGTTTCTCAACATCTATGCCAATATAATGTGTTAAAATATCATCTCACCTACTGTTTTTCATGCAATAAAACTCAAGAGTTTTCTCACCACATTTCAAATCATAAATCATACTTTGCTTCAAACCAAAAGCTCAAATCTGTTCAATGCAACATGCCATCTCATGACATCTTTACAAGCATAATCTCATGCTCCAAAACATGCATAAAAACAGTAGGAATTTAACAATCTCTAACCATGAGCATGTAAAAGCATTTTGGGGTCAAACACCACTTTAGAGAGATCAAAACAAGCCATACTTACTTCCGGACTTAGGAAGGTGTTTCAAACCTTTCCTAAATCCTCAAACCTTGTATTTTTGTCCTCATGGACTTCAAACCCAAATGCACTCACCGATTTCGTTTCACTCGCTTGCCGAAACGCCGATTATGCCTTCGGATCAACTCCAAAAGTGTCCGAAGATGTCTCCCCTGTTTTAGACACATCAAAGCAGAGGATTAATGCATCATCATGCATTGAAATCTTCAGCCAACACTCCTAAACTCGCTTCTCTACCTAAAACCAACATTTCGGCCACCAAACACAACCGAAATCACTTCCAAACTCTTCCAAAACTTAACCCAGCCAAGATCCATCACTTCTAATCATTTCTAAACATCAATTAACATAAAAAACAACTCTAAACTCGTCCTTATACCTCCAGCTATAACAGAACACCAAGAACACCTCAAAAACCACCATTTTCATAAGCAAAAACTTAGGAAACACAACCTATTCGGGATTGGATTGATAAAACCTCATTTCTAACATCATTAAACATCCAAAAGGCATTAAAGAATCATCTCAAAACAGAGCCCAATCCATTACAACGAAAATCTTCAAGATCTCTTCCAAATCTTAAGTTTTAAACCAAAATCAAGTTTCTAACATTAAATCCATTTATAAAACTTTAATAAAGGATTGACAACTTGGGAATTTCAGTAAAGAACTGAGTATTTAGAGGAGAAGAACATCCTTACCTCTAAATGATGATTTCTCCTTGATTTGGGCAAAATTCCATGAAAATACAATGTGGAAATCAAAAGGATTTGTTGCAAGATTGATTAGGAACCAATGATTGTTGAAAATCTCATCAATTGAAGTAAGAATCAATGTAATTTTGCTGGAGAAAAGGTGTTTGGATGATAGGATTTTGAGAGAAAAAGGAATGAGAGAAAATTAGAGAAAGGTAGTTAAGAAAGTCAAAAAGTAGTTTTCTCCTTTCTTTTATTTAATTAAACATTAATTAAATCAGCCAAATTAAGGAGAAATCTGGAGAAAAACATTTTGGGTAATTAGCTCCTTAAAGATTCAAAGTTTCAATCCTTTACAAAACAGTCACTACTAAACTTTGCAAAAATCGCATTTTGGTCACTACACCGAAATGTAGTATTTCCAAACCTTATTTTGTAAAATTGATTTCACCACTCTCTTAAATATATTAAATGAGGATTTTTAGATATTTTTCTATATTTTTAAAGCATCTCGAACTAGGCGTACCCTAAAACCTCCTTTTATATTCGAACCGTTTCTCAGACCGGTCCGATCAGAATCTAAACTTCTAAGCCCAAAATTGGGGTGTTACAGGCAACATATCTTCACCCTTATTTTACTGCACTTTTCCTTTTCCTTTTTTCTATTTTTATTGGTATTGTTTACCCTGTTCTTTTCACAAGGTGTTCTGTTTGCTTATGCGCAGATCTAGACGAGGCAAAGAACCTGAGTACGAACTAGACCCTGAAATCGAACGTACGTTCAACCTCAAGAACCGAGTCCGCCTCTTGATAGAAAGAAACAACTATCTTGAGGAACAGTTGGAAGCAATGAACAACGGGGTAAATAATAACCAGAGGAATGTTGAAGATCCTACCCTAGATGACCAGAATGGACGGCCTGCCGTTGCTGCTGCTGCACGAAAGTCCTTCCGCGACTACATGATCAATGACCATGTTGAACTGGAGACCACCTTGCCAGACGTGGAAGTTGAGAATTTCGAGCTAAAACTTGTTATGTTCAGCATGATAAATTCCGCTGGCCAGTTTAGTGGTGCTGCAGCAGAGGATGCCCGAGAACATCTTAAAACATTCCAAGAAACATGTGGATCATTTATATTGCCAGGAATAAATCCGAAAATTCCGAGGCTCCGGTTATTTCCTCATTCACTGAGAGACAGAGCTAAAACTTGGTGGAATAAACTAACGTCGGGTTCAATACGAACTTGGGCAGATTTCTCTCGTGAATTCTTATCTCGTTTTAATCCTTCTCACTTATCTGAGCGGTTGCGTAATGAAATTGCTACTTTTCAACCTGAAGATGACGAACCAATGCATGAGGCATTGGACATGTTTACAACTCTTCTAAGGAACTGCCCGATGCATGGATTCCTCGTGTGGAATCAAGTCGTTAAATTCTACAATGCTGCCAACATACACACTCGTATGAGAATAGATTCAGCAGCAAATGGGTTGTTATTGGATAAAGATCCAGACAAAGCAATGGTGGTGTTGAAAAACTTAGCAAAGAATGACGAGCAATTCCCTACAGCAAGGAGAGGTAAACCAAGAAATCACAGGTTTCTAACCTCACAAAGGCGGTGGAAAATATGTTACGAAAAGATTCTAAACATGTCTATTCTGCAGAAGAGGTATGTGAAACTTGTAGTGGGAACCACAGTTCGAAAGACTGTCCGTTACAGTTAGAAGAAGGGACGTACGTTGAAAATTACAACAAACCAAGAAATTATGATTCCAACAATTACAATCCCAACTGGAGGAAAGATCCCAAGTTCTGCTGGAGCAATCCAAACAATGCACTGAATCCTCAGATGCAAAACACTCTTACGTATGAGTGAATAAATTAGGTATTGGACGAGCACGACCCACGACAGTCATGCTGCAGCTGGCAGACCACTCTTACGTACAACCAGAAGGGAAGATCGAAGATATTCTGGTAAGAGTGAATAAATTTATTTTTCCTGCTGACTTTCTTGTGTTAGACTGTGAAGCAAATGAAAATGCACCGATCATCCTAGGGCGACCCTTCCTAGCCACATGCAGATCTGTGATCGATGTAGAGAAAGGAGAACAGACCATGAGAGTGAATGATCAAGAAATCAAACTCAATGTTCTCCAAGCAATTAAACATGTTGATGCAGAAGAAGAGTGCAAAGCCATCGCTGAAGTAACCCTTGACCAACCCTGCATTAGGTCGAGCTGACATGACATAAAATTTGGTCACTGCCACAACAATCATCTGGAAGATTGTAATGGCAGCAACGACGATAGTGACTCCTCCGATTCAGACATATCTGACACTGAAGGTCACGAGGAGGTAAATTGGATAGGCAATCTTCCAGGTAAGTTCTTCGAGCCCCTAAATTATACCTCAAATGAACATATAATCCAAAAGCCTTCAATTGAAGAGCCACCTGTTTTAGATCTTAAGCCCCTGCCAGGGCAACTTAAATACGTCTTTCTTGGTTTAAATGATACGTTGCCCGTAATCATCTCTTCGAAGCTAATGCAGAAACAGGAGCAGCAACTAATTGGAATGCTACAGCAGCATAAGAACGCCATTGGATGGACAATAGCTGACATCCAAGGCATCAGTCCGGCATTATGTATGCACAAAATTCTCTTGGAAGATGATCATAAGCTAACTATTGATGCTCAGAGACGTTTAAACGACGTTATGCGAGAAGTGGTGAGAAAAGAGATTATCAAATGGCTTGACGCCGGAATCATATACGCCATCTCGGATAGTAAGTGGATGAGCCCGGTGCAGTGCGTACCAAAAAAGGAAGGAATAACCGTGGTGACCAACGAAGAAAACGAACTAATCCCAACCAGGACTGTGACCGGTTGGAGGGTTTGTATGGATTACCGGAAGCTTAACAAAGCTACCGGAAGGACCATTTTCCCCTACCTTTTATTGATCAAATTCTTGATAGATTAGCGGAGAAACCTTACTATTGTTTTCTTGATGGCTACTCAGGTTACAATCAGATAGCAATTCCACCGGATGATCAAGAGAAAACTACCTTCACATGCCCATATGACACTTATGCTTTTCGGAGAATGCCATTTGGACTCTGTAATGCACCAGTAACTTTCCAAAGATGCATGATGGCAATATTCTCCGACATGGTTGAGGACTTCCTAGAAATTTTCATGGACGACTTTTCCATCTTTGGAGACAGTTTTGAAGGTTGTCTAAGCAACCTACAGAAGGTGCTTGAAAGATGCGAAAAGGCGAACTTGGTCTTGAACTGGGAAAAATGCCACTTCATGGTGGATGAAGGGATAGTACTAAGCCACAAGGTAAGCTGCCGCGACATAGAGGTGGACAGAGCAAAAATAGAAGTCATCGAAAAGTTGCGGCCACCCACCACAGTCAAGGGGATTCAGAGTTTCTTAGGGCATGCTGGGTTTTATCGACGATTTATTGCCAATTTCTCGAAGATTACCAAACCTTTATGCCACTTATTGGAGTAGAATCGTCCCTTCAACTTTAATACTGAATGTACTGAGGCATTCAGAATTCTGAAAGAGAAGCTAGTAACAGCCTCGATCGTACAGCCACCAGACTGGAGTTTGCCATTTGAGATAATGTGTGATGCCAATGACTATGCTGTAGGGGAAGCACTAGGGCAGAGGAAGGATAAGCTCTTCCACGTAATCTACTATTACATCAAAACACTGAATGATGCCCAAGTGAACTACACCACGACAGAGAAGGAACTATTAGCAGTAGTGTTCTCAATCGACAAGTTCCGTCCATACATACTTGGAATGAAAGTGGTGGTCCATACAGACCACTCAGCACTGATGTATTTGTTCACAAAAAAGGATGCAAAACCGAGACTGATACATTGGATTCTGCTACTGCAAGAGTTTGACATTGATATCAAGGATAAAAAGGGAACAGAAAACCAAGTAGCAGACCACTTGTCGAGATTAGAGACGGGAAGGAGTCAATCAACAGATAAAACCAACATATTGGAGACCTTCCCGGACGAGCAGCTGTTCGCTGCCATCAGCACTGCTGCGATAACCATGACGGCATGTAAGCTTATTAACATCCTTTGGTACGCTGATTTTGTTAATTACATAGTTAGTGGGGTACTACCCCCTGAACTTAATTACCAAACAAGGAAGAGATTCCAAAATGATGCAAAACATTATTATTGGGACGAACCTCTTCTTTTCAAACACTGTACAGATCAGATTATCAGAAGATGCGTACCACAGGATGAACAGGAAGCTGTGCTTCACCACTGCCATGCTTCCCCATATGGAGGACACCTAGGTGGAAACAAAACTGCTGCCAAAGTTCTGCAATCTGGTCTTTATTGGCCCACATTGTTCAAAGATGCACAAGCCTTTTACAAGGACTGTGACAAATGCCAAAGGACTGGGAACATATCGAGAAGGCATGAGATGCCACTGCAGAACATTTTAGAAGTCAAAATCTTCGATGTATGGGGAATCGACTTCATGGGACCATTCCCAGCATCTTGTGGGAACCTTTACATCTTACTGGTAGTGGATTATGTGTCCAAATGGGTAGAGGCGATCACCACTCAGAAAAATGACGCCAAAACTGTTCAAAGATTTCTGCACAAGAATATCTTCTCCATATTTGGCATTCCCAAGGCGATCATCAGTGATGAGAGGAGACACTTTGATAACAGGGTAATTGCTGCTGCCTTGAGAAAATACGGAGTAAAGCACCAGATTGCAATAACATACCACCCTCAAACCAATAGGCAGGCCGAGATATCCAACCGAGAAGTAAAGAACATACTTGAGAAGATGGTTAAACCCACTCGAAAAGATTGGTCTTTACACCTCAATGATGCAATATGGGCCTATAGAACAACGTTCAAAATACCATTGGGAATGTCACCCTACAGACTAATCTACGGGAAAACATGTCATTTACCTGTTGAGATAGAACACAGAGCTTACTGGGCTATCAAAGCAGTAAATATGGACTGGGATAAGACAGGACAAAAGAAGCTACTGGACTTGAATGAAATTGAAGAAATTCGAGCAATGGCCTACGACAATGCCAAGATCTACAAAGATAAAACCAAAAGGTGGCACGACAGGAAGCTGCTGCCATGATAGTTCTGCCCAGGGCAACATGTGTTGTTGTTTAACTCTAGGTTAAAACTTTTCCCAGGAAAGCTTAAATCTAGATGGTCTGGTCCTTTCCAAATAGTCTAGGTTTTCCCCCACGGTGCCATTACAATCAAATCACTAAAAGACGGGCACCAATTCAAAGTCAACGGACAGAGACTAAAGCATTATCAGGGGACTGAAGCCCCAAAGATGCAGGAAGTAGTTACTTTTGGAGATGCCCCTCAAGGCATCCCTAATTTAACTTAGTTTTTATTTTATTTTATTTTATTTATTTATTAGGAATTAAGATTTAATTGTTTTATTTTAGGAATTAATATTTTATTTATCTATTTTTAGGAAACAAAAGAAACAGGGCGAAGAGAAGGAATGAACCAGCCCACCATACACACAGCAGCCCAAAAAGCCCAACGGATGAGTCTGTCGTCACAGCCTGTCATCAGCTGTCGCGACAGACG
Organism: Hibiscus trionum; assembly: GCA_030270665.1. NCBI lineage: Eukaryota > Viridiplantae > Streptophyta > Magnoliopsida > Malvales > Malvaceae > Hibiscus > Hibiscus trionum. Next base: position 6,417,380 of record BSYR01000057.1, read on the forward strand.
CGAAGAAGACATCTTGTCACCAAGCTGTCGCGACAGACACGCAAACGCGTAACAAACACGAAAACGCGTGACAGACGCATCAGAACCCGCGTAACAGCTGGCCTCGTTATTCGCGCCTGCCGTTACAACTCCAACGGGCATAAAATCACCCTTCTATATAAACCCCCATTCACTATTCATTTCTCACCCCATTCTCATTTTCTCAACTTGTTTCCTCTGTCTAGATCTTTAAAAATTTTCTTTACGTTTTCTATAGTCCTTGCAAAATGACTAGCAGACAAACTCGCCGTAGTGCTGCCTCCAATTCTGCCGCAGCAGTCTCCACCCCAAGCCATAACGCCATTCCAGACCGTTTCGCCTCCACCGACTCCGCCACTAGATACTACAGCTCCTTCCAGAAAAGGGACATGTGGGAGGAAAGAGGGTTTCTCTATACAGAACCCACGGGAGACCTAGGGCTCGAAAGCTTCATAGCAAGAAAAATCCATGCCCTCAAATGGCAACAGTTTGCTGCCCAACCAGAAGAGATGAACATCAATCTCGTCAGGGAGTTCTATGCTGCCGTCGACAGCAAAGACACTACGACAGTGACAGTTCGAAGTAAACAACTCTCCATCGAGCCTTCCTACATCAATACTCTCTACGGCTTATACGTGAGTAAGAAGGACGACTCTCACAAAAGATTCTTCAATAGTCTTTCGCCGGCAGACTACGACGCGGTCATGGCAGAGATCACTGAGGAAGGGACAGAATGGAACACCGACCCTAAAAACTGATAGACAGTGAAGAGAACTCAGTTGACTCCACAGGCCAAATTGTGGAATCACTTTGTAAGAAGCGCATCATGCCATCCTCCCACAACAGCACCGTCGACAGACCAAGGTTAGCTCTTGTGCATTCCATTTTAAATGAAAGATCAATAAATGTCGGCCACTACATACGAGAGGGAATACTTGAGTGTGCTCTCAGACCGTCGGGTCCCCTCGTCTTCCCATACCTCATTACAACCATCTGCCGGGGGCACAATGCACCGGAAATTGCTGAAGATGTTACAGTCAAAGGCACGGGATGGACGCATCGGAACATTTTCAGCCTCATGGAGTTGAAAGCTGCCACCCCACTATCATACTTCAACCCCTCTGCCACAGCAGACCAGACGACAGGCCCCAGTTCCCCAGAACCTGTCGCAGCAGAACAACAGCAGACGACAGTAGCACCTCCATCAGACACCTCTGCCCAGATTCTGTCGACACTGAAAAGAATGGAGGAAAGGTATCTCAGACTGATGAGCTACACGAGGGATTTCATGGTAGCAACGGTAAACTTTATTCATAATCATTTACATTTACACATGTGTCGTTCCCCTCTTTCCCATAACAGTTCTTTGCTGCCCCCACACCTACACCTACCCCTACTGAAAGCCCTAGAACTCCATCTATCGCTTCCACACTTACACCGACCACGACAGCTGAAGGCGGCAGACAATCTGCCACTGCCAGAGGAGAAAAGAGAAAGGACCCCCTACTGGAACTCGACTTAGAATATTTTGAAGGGTTCTCCTGCTCTTCCGTCTGGCAGGATTCTGACAGCGAGCCCTCAGTTGCCCGAGACATCTCCAAGGATTACCCGCCAATGAAAAAGAAGAAGCTCAACGAGACTGGCGAAGGACCCTCCGGCCAAGGCAGATCTGCCAGCAACAGTAGCAGCAGCAACAACTCTAATGATGAGGTCGAGGTTCTGGAAGAACCCCCATACATATCACCAACACGTGTCCAGCCACCTCGGGAAGCGAAGAAAAAGGTATCCTCTGCCTCCCCCAGCACACTGCCGGCCCCTGCCATGAAAATCACTGCCCGCTGGCAGCTCCAGATCAGCAGCAACAACGACGACAACTCCTCAACTTAAGTTTCAATCTTATATTTGCTGTCTTTGTTGTTTTATTTCTTTTGTGATGTATTTTATTTTTCTGTTTTTATCTTTCATGTTGTCATGCATTGAGGGCAATGCAACCCTCGAGTTTGGGGGTGGCATCCCTCCATCAATGAAGTCGTAGTTATGTCTTAAATTTGTGTCTAAGTTTTAGTTATTATTAAGTTTATTTTTTTATTTAAAAAAATTGGCTTAAGTCTTTGAACTAAACTTACCTGCCGCGACATACTCTGTCGTGACAGTGCCTTTAGGAAATTTTAGGAGCTGTTTAGAGCCTTACTATAATTCTGATCTGTACAACACTCTTTGTGACTCTTATGCTATCTAGACTTCTGTAGTACACTAGAATAGGAATGTTTACTTACTAGACATTGCCCCTAGAGGTGCCTATCACTGGCTCTAGGAAAAGCATAAAAAAGGAAAAATTCAGACTCATTTGCTTGCAAAACTGCCTTGCACTGATTTTAGGAGATTTCTCTTTGAGCTTAAGTTAGAAAAAACTAAAGGAGCCTAAGAATTGCCTCCTGAAAAAATGAATTAGGCATAAAATCAAGTTTGTAAGCATGCTTATTCTGGTAGATTAAAGGAGTCTAGACACATAGTTGTTCACAAAACCCACACACACCACACAAGAATTATAGTATGGTTCTGAATAAATCCAGAAACACCCGACAAGGTATTGCTCTTGATAGGGAATAAGTGGTAGGTAAGGAAAGGTTCACTGAATTAAGCCAAAACAAAAAAAAATATTTTTAGTTAGGTCGTATTTGCTTGAGGTCAAGCAAGAACTTGAGTTTGGGGGTGTGTTGAGTGTATAAAAGTTCTATATTTTACACCTCATTTACCCATATTTCTGCTGCATTCAAGCATATTTCATTGCATTTATGATAGATTTTATATATACATCACAAATAGAGAAAATGGCACATTTGCTACTGATTTTGGTCACTTTTGTTGGTATCTGCTGTAGCAGACTCAGGGCAGCAAGGAAGCAAAGTTGGATCACAGGATTGGAGTCAAGGAAATAACGCTACCGTGGCCACTGCCGTGGCAGCCATGATGACAGCATTGGTGAAAGGGAAAAGTGAAGTGGAGCTCGACAGATAAAGGAATTCAAGCCGGTATGTCGTGGGCCACTTCTATAATTTTCTGAGCCCTGGGGCAGAATGAAGGCCAAGCCCAAAGTCCAAGGAAGAAACCCAAAGCAAGAAAAGAGGACAAATTAAAGGTATATACTCAGAAGATTTAATCTGCAATAGAGGTGTACTTTAGTTTAAACTTGTATTCTTGCCATATTAGAAAACTTGGACCCAAGGCCTATATAAAGGCACGTAATTCGACCTAGGGGAGGATAGCTCTTACCTAGCCGTCTTCCCCAATACCCTTGTCGTTTTCTCCCTTCTCATCATGTTCTAAACTTCCATTAGGGCTAAGGGTTGATTCTGTAACGTAGTTGCAGGGATTGTACTGTTTTAGGAATATTTCTGTTCAAGGCAATAAAACTTCAAGTTTATTTATTTTGGCTTTCCACATCTCGCAAGAGTATCGGGAGAGCATTGTGAGGTTATCTATTTGTTTGATATCGGGAGAGTCAAGCATACGAACAGAATAAATACGAGTTTTCCAGTTTTCGGTTAAACCATCTCAGCTTAGGGATAAGTACGAGGTTAAGTGGCTAAGGAAGAATTCAACAACATTGGTGTTCACCCTTCGATTCACGCCGGGAGGTATCATCCAAGAAGTGTTCATCAACATCACTTGGGCCTAGGGATAGGACAAGTCATAGCAGGGGTTCTTGCCAAGCTTGAAGTACAAAGTTGTGTGATCACTGCCGCGACAACAACATACTTCTGCCGCGACAGGGACGACGACAAAACAGAAGTTTCTATTCAGTGCAACACCTGCGCTACCGAGCAAATCAATACCGGCCTATTTCTTAAACATGATCTTTTACTCCTTAAATATAGTTATCATTCACGATTACTCTACAATCATTTAAAACTCTTTTTTCCCTCTCGTGCAGCAATTCCAGGATAAAGCTATTTCCAGTCCCTGTGGAGACGATATCCGATACTCCAAGTATCACTTTACTACTTGCGTCGTGTACACTTGCACTACATTGCGATAGGACTTTTGACACGCAACAACTTCCTCCTAAACACAGACTAGAAGAACGTCCAATCTACTTCTTCTGGCTCCAAGGCTGCGGTCATAGTAGTCCACCAGGTATACGCATCACCATGCAGTAATGATACTGCGCAACCCAACTTTCGTGCATCACTACACCCCATCTTATCCAATATCCGTTTCGTACTGGCCAGCCATGCCTCAGACGCCTCAGGAGATAATCCTTGAAACTCTGCTCCTCCTAAACTCCTCAAACGCTCCAGTAGCAAACCCACTTGCCCAACAGCATGAGCTTGTACGTGCACTCCGGCAACAACAGCCTGGAATGCCTCGGTCATTGCCTGTACCAGAGGCGTCAAATCTCCCAACAACGGACCAGCCTGTCCGTGTTGGCCCTGCCCATCACCCCCAGGTGGTGGTGGCGGAGGAGGAGGAAGGTTTCCACCAGGTGAAACCTCATTTCCTTGATCACGATGTTCCTCAACAGGAGCTATCGCTCCAGAATGCAACTCGCATCTCGGTCCCATTATGATAGTTATCAATAAAACATGAACATAAAACAAACAAATAATCAAGCCAGCTCTTACAAGGATCCCAAAACTTTCAAAACCAATTAAAAACATTTTTTCTAGGTAATAAGGCAATGGGTGTTCCAATTCCCCCCAACATAGAACAAAGCATATCACATGCATACTTCGGCATCATATATCTCAAGCACCAAAACTCAGCTCAATCATCATCACACCCACATTCATTTATCATGTACATCGCCATTATCATTCATTCAACAATAACATGCTTTAACATTCACCGGAGAAAGCAAATAGCACCACAACACATAACCACATTACAAATCATTTACCCACAACTTACCATCATCCCAACCTATCTTAACCTGGCTCTGATACCACCAAATGTAACCCCCTCGACCCGGCCTGGCCGATAGACCGAACCGAACAGATCATACGGGGAATATTGAAGTAACCCAGAAAAGTTTACCTCAATAAACGACCTTTTTTCCTTTTTATCTTGTCTAAATGCATCTTAGTTTCCCATGTGTACGTACACAAGAAGTGGGTACAAAACCAACACAATCACCTTTCAATTTGAGTCTATTATGGTTTAGGGACCATTTTCTAATTTTGATAAACTTCAAGGAATTTTAAAAAATTAGAGTTACCAATCTCCTATTAGATTCATTACATGCCTTCTGGTGAAATTTCAGTTCCAAAAGACATCTACAACTCATTCAATTTGCATGCAAGGAAAACAAGGACCAAAATGTAAGAAAATGGAACACATAACAATTCAACCACAGCTCCAACGATCAAGTGTTTTGAAATAGAGGACCTTGTATCGGAACGGCCGTTTTGAAACATGGTTGACCGTTTCAATACGCGAGTTTGTTTCGAAACACCAAGAGACTCGTTTCGGTACATTGGTTCACAGTGGCAAATTGTCCCGGAACGAGCCTCACTATTCCGAAACACCATGGCCATTACAAGCCACCGTTCTGAAACAGGTAAGGGCATTTCAAAACGCATGGGCTGCAACTTTCTAAAATGATGGTTTAAAACAACTTTTACCCTCCCGAAACAATCCAACACAAGCCCCAACATACATACAACATGAATACATGTCAAAGACCACTAAAACGAAGCACACATTATATCATAGCGTCATTCACACAAACCATGGAACTAAAGGCATGCTTCCTAGTTGTCAAAAACACCAAAAGGTTAAAAACCAATTACAAGCACTAACAAACCCTCAAAGGCCATTTACAATATCACAAATGCATAATCAACTTGCTCAACACAAGAAAATACCACATCAACAACATTTAAAGCTTTGGACACCCCCATTGCCCCTTATTACACTAGTTCAAAAGTTCAACATACTTTTAGCAAATTGTCTTGGTGAAGTTCCTCAAAGAGGTTGCCTCCAAAAGTCTAATTATCTGCATTGATGAAACGAAAATAGCATAAGCATACAAGCTTAATGAGGATTGCTCAAACCACAAACATCATCAATGCACAAAACCATTTTTCACTCTTTTTAAAACCAACATGCCTTTCTTAGCAAACTGTTGCGTGTCAAAAGTCCTATCGCATTGTAGTGCAAGTGTACACGACGCAAGCAGTAAAGTGATACTTGGAGTATCGGATATCGTCTCTACAGGGACCGGAAATAGCTTTATCCTTGAATTGTTGCACGAGAGAGTAAAAGAGTTTAAAATGTTTGGAAAGTAATTATGAATATTAACTAAATTAAAGAAGTAAAATATCAGGTTTAAGAAATAGGCCGGTATTGATTTGCTCGGTAGTGCAGGTGTTGCACTGAATAGAAATTCTTGTTCTGTCGTCGTCCCTGTCGCGGCAGAAGTCTGTTGTTATCACGGCAGCGATCGTACAACTCTGCACTTCAAGCTTGGCAAGAATCCTTGCTATGACTTGTCCTATCCCTAGGCCCAAGTGTTGTTGATGAACACTTCTTGGATGATACTTCCCGACGTGAATCGAAGGGTGAACACCAATGTTGTTGAATTCTTCCTTAGCTACTTAACCTCGTACTTATCCCTAAGCCGAGATGGTTTAACCATAAACTGGAAAACTCGTATTTATTCCGTTCGTATGCTTGACTCTCCCGATATCAAACAAATAAATAACCCCACAATGTTCTCCCGATACTCTTCCGAGATGTGAAAACCAGAATAAATAAACTTGAAGTTTTATTTCCTTGAACAGAAAATTCCTAAAACAGTACAATCCTTGCAACTACTTTACAGAATCAACCCTTAGCCCTAGGGGAAGTTTAGAACATGATGAGAAGATGTAAACGATAAGAGTTTTGGGGAAGACGGCTAGAGATGAGATATCCTTCCCTAGGTCGAATTACATGCCTTTATATAGGCCTTGGGTTCAAGTTTTCTAATAAGGTAAGAATACAAGTTCAAACTAAAGTACAACTCTATTTAAGATTAAATCTTCGGAGTAGATGCCTTTAATTTGTCCTCTTTTCTTGCTTTGGGTTTCTTCCTTGAACTTTGGGCTTGGCCTTCATTCTGCTCCAGGGCTCATAAAAATATAGGAGTGGTTCACGACAGACCGGCTTGAATTCCTCTATCTGTCGAGCTCCACTTCACTTTTCCCTTTCACCAATGTTGTCGTCATGGCTGCCGCGACAGTGGCCACGGCAGCATCTTGCTTCTCGACTCCAGTCCTGTGTTCCAGCTCTGCTCCTTTGCTGTCCTGAGTCTGCCACAGCAGATATCTGCAAAAGTGACCAAAATTAGTAGCAACTGTGTTATTTTATCTAATTGTGATGTATGTGTGAAACTTTACCTAAATGCAATGAATTATGCTTGAATGCAGCAGGAATATGGGTTAAATAAGGGGTAAAATATAGAACTTTTGCACACTCAACACACCCCCAAACTCAAGTTCTTGCTTGCCCTCAAGCAAATATGACCTAACTAAATTTAAAAATCTTTTTGGTTTGGCTTAATTCGATAAACTTTTCATTACCTACCACACATGCCCTATCACGAGCAATACCTTGTCGGACGTTTCTGGATTTATTCGGAACCATGCTATAGGTATCGTGTAGTGTGTGCATGTTTTATGAACAAATATGTGCCTAGACTCCTTTAGTTTGCTAGAATAGTTAAGCTAGTTACTTGAATTTTTATGCCACATTTTCTTTTCTTGGAGGCAATTCTTAGGCTCCTTTAGTTTTTCTTGAATTAGACTCGGTGTTTTTCTTATTTTGAGTTGACTAGAGCCTTTTTTGAGCACCTCTAGCTAACTTCCTAGAGCCGGTATTAGGCACCTCTAGGGGTATTGAGTCTAAGTTTTCTTATTTTCTTTTCCTAGAGCCAGTGTTAGGCACCTCTAGGGCAACTCAATTGGTTAAGCTTTCCTACTTTAGTTTACAAATAGAAGTCTAGACAACATATAAGAGTCACAAAGGGTGTTTAAAGATCACACTATAGCAAGGCTCTAAACTGTTCCTAAAAACATCCTAAGGCACTGCCACGACAGAGTATGTCGCGGCAGGTAAGTTCAGTTCAAAGACTTAAGCCAAATATTTTTTTAAGCAAAAATAAACTAAATAGAAACTAATACTTAGACACAATTTTTAACACACAACTAACATTTCATTACTGGAGGGATGCCACCCCCAAACTCGAGGGTTGCATTGCCCTCAATGCATGACAACATGGAAAATAAAGAAAAGAAAAACAAAATACATCACAAAATAAATAAAACAGCAGGACAGCAAAATATAAGATAGAAACTTAAGTTGAGGAGCTGTCGTAGCTGCTGCTGCTGATCTGGAGCTACCGGCGGGTAGTGACTTTCATGACAGGGGCCGACAGTGTGCTGGGCGAGGCAGAGGTTGTCTTCTTCTTTGCTTCCCTCGGTGGCTAGACACGAGTTGGTGAGATTGTGGGGGCTTGTTCGGCACCTCTACCTCATCGTCGGAACTGCTGCTATTGCTGGCAGATTTTCCTTGGCCGGAGGGTCCTTCGCCAGCCTCGTTGGGCTTCTGCCTTTTAATTGGCGTGAAGTCCTTGGAGAGGTTTCGGGCAACTGAGGGCTCCCTGTCAGAATCCTACCAGACAGACGATGAGGAGAACCCTTCAAAATATTCTTCGTTAAGTTCTGGCAGGGGCTCCTTTGTTTTCTCGCCTCTGGCAGTGGCAGTTTGGCTGACGCCTTCAGTTGTCGTGGCTGGTGTAGGTTTCGAGGAAACAGATGGAGTTTTAGGGCTCGCAGCAGGGGTAGGAGTAGGTGTGGGGGCAGGAAAAAACTGTTCTGGGAAGAAGGGGAATGGTACATGTGTAAAATTTAAATGATTATGAATAAAATTTACCGTTGCTGCCGTGAAATCCCTCATGTAGCTCATTAGTCCGAGCTGCCTTTCCTCCATTCTTTTAAGTATCAACAGTATCTGGGCAGAGGTGTCTGGTGGTGAAACTGCTGCCGTTGGCTGCTGTTCTGCTGCGGCAGGTTCGGTGGAGCTGGGGCCTGCTGTCTACTATGCCGTGGCAGAGGGGTTGAAGTAGGATAGTGGGGTGGCAGCTTTCAGCTCCATGAGGCTGAAAATGTTCCTCTCCATCCACCCTTTCCCTCGGACTTTGACGTCTTTAGCAATTTTCGGTACATTGTGGCCCCGACATATGGTGGTGATGAGGTATGGGAAGACAAGGGGTCCCGTATGATGCGCTTTTTCATAAAGTGATTCCACAATTTGGCTTGTGGAGTCAGTTGAGTTCTCTTCACCATCTATCAATGTTTAGGGTCGGTATTCCATTCTGTCCATTCCTCGGTCAGCTCTGCCATTAACGTGTCGTAGTTTGCCGGCAACAGACTATTGACGAATCTTTTGTGGGAGTCCTCCTTCTTACTCACATATAGGCCGTATAAGGTGTTGATGTAAGAAGGCTCGAAAGAAAGCTGTTTACCTCGAACTGTCACTGTCGTAGTGTCTTTGTTGTCGACGGCAGCATAGAATTCCCTAACGAGCGTGATGTTCATCTCTTCCGGTTGGGCAGCAAACTGCTGCCATTTGAGGGCGTGGATCTTTCTTGCTATGAAGCTTTCAAGCCCTAGGTCTCGAGGCAACAGATTCGTCCGTTGGGCATTTTGGGCTGCTATGGGTATGTTGGGCTTGTTCATTCCTTCTCGTTGGCATGTTTCCTTTGTTTCCTAAAAATTGATAAATAAAATAAAATATTAATTCCTAAAATAAAATAATTAAATCTAAATTTATAATAAATAAATAAAATAAAATAAAATAAATTACTAAGTTAAATTAGGGATGCCTTGAGGGGAATCTCCTAAAGTAACTACTTCCTGCATCCTTGGGGCTTCAGTCCCCTGATAATGCTTTAGTCTCTGTCCGTTGACTTTGAATTGGTGCCCGTCCTTTAGGGATTTGATTGTAATGGCACCATGGGGGAAAACCTGGATAACTTGAAAAGGGCTGGACAATCTAGATTTAAGCTTTCCTGGGAAAAGTTTTAACCTAGAGTTAAACAACAACACCTGCTGCCCTGGGCAGAACAGCCGTGGCAGCAGTTTCCTGTCGTGCCACCTTTTGGTTTTATCTTTGTATATCCTAACATTGTCGTAGGCCATTGCTCAAATTTCTTCAATTTCATTCAAGTCCAGTAGCCTCTTTTGTCCTGCCTTATCCAAATCCATATTTACTGCCTTGATAGCCCAGTAATCTCTGTGCTCTATCTCAACAGGTAAGTGGCATGTTTTCCCATAGATAAGCATGTAGGGTGACATTCCCAATGGTGTTTTGAATGTTGTTCTATAGGCTCAGAGTGCATCATTGAGGTGTAAAGACCAATCTTTTTGAGTGGGTTTAACCATCTTCTCAAGTATGTTCTTTACTTCTCGGTTGGATATTTCGACCTGTCCATTGGTTTGAGGGTGGTACGTTGTTGCAATCCGGTGCTTTACTCTGTATTTTCTCAAGGCAGCAGCAATTACCCTATTATCAAAATGTCTCCCCTCGTCACTGATGATCGCCTTATGAATGCCAAATCTAGAGAAAATATTCTTGTGCAGAAATCTCTGAACAGTTTTGGCGTCATTTTTCTGAGTGGCGATCGTTTCCACCCACTTGGACACATAATCCACTGCCAGTAGGATGTACAGGTTCCCACAAGATGTTAGGAACGGTCCCATGAAATCGATTCCCCATACATCAAAGATTTCGACTTCTAAAATGTTTTGCAGTGGCATCTCATGCCTTCTCGAGATGTTCCCCGTCCTTTGGCATTTGTCACAGTTTTTGTAGAAGGCTTGTGCATCCTTGAACAGTGTGGGCCAATAGAGACCAGATTGCAAAACCTTGGTAGCGGTTTTGTTTCCACCTAGGTGTCCTCAATATGGGGAAGCATGGCAGTGGTGAAGCACAGCTTCCTGTTCATCCTGTGGTACGCATCTCCTGATAATTTGATCTGCACAATGTTTGAAAAGAAGAGGTTCGTCCCAATAATAATGTTTTGCATCATTTTGGAACCTCTTCCTTGCTTGGTAATTAAGTTCAGGATGTAGTACCCTGCTAACAATGTAATTAACAAAATCAGCGTACCAAGGGGTTTAAGAAAACTTACCTGCCACCATGGCTGTCGCGGCAGTGCTGGTGGCGGGAAACATCTGTTCATCCGGGAAGGTCTCCAATATGTTGGTTTTATCTGTTGATTGACTCCTTCCCGTCTCTAATCTCGACAAGTGGTCTGCTACTTGGTTTTCTGTTCCCTTTTTATCCTTGATGTCAATGTCGAATTCTTGCAGCAGCAGAATCCAACGCATCAGTCTCGGTTTTGCATCTTTTTTGTGAACAGATACTTCAGTGCTGAATGGTCTGTATGGACCACCACCTTCGTTCCAAGTATGTACGGACGAAACTTGTCGATTGAGAACACCACGGCTAATAGTTCCTTTTCCGTTGTGGTGTAGTTCACTTGGGCATCATTCAGTGTTTTGCTAGCATAGTAAATCACATGGAAGAGCTTATCCTTCCTCTACCCCGACAGCGTAGTCACTGGCATCACACATTATCTCGAATGGTAAACTCCAGTCTGGCAGCTATACGATCGGGGCTGTTACCAGCTTCTCCTTCAGAATTCTGAATGCCTCAGTATATTCAGTATTAAAGTTAAAGGGACGATTATGCTCCAATAAGTGGCATAAGGGCTTGGTAATCTTCGAGAAATTGGCAATAAATCGTCGATAAAACCCAGCATGCCCTAAGAAACTCCGAATCCCCTTGATTGTGGTGGGTGGCGGTAGCTTTTCAATGACTTCTATTTTTGCTCTGTCCACCTCTATGTTGCGGCAGCTTACCTTGTGGCCTAGGACTATCCCTTCATCCACCATGAAGTGGCATATTTCCCAGTTTAAGACCAAGTTCGCTTCTTCGCATCTTTCAAGCACCTTCTGTAGGTTGCCTAAACAACCTTCAAAACTGTCTCCAAAGACGGAAAAATCATCCATGAAAATTTCTAGGAAGTCCTCCACCATGTCGGAGAATATCGCCATCATGCACCTTTGGAATGTTGCTGGTGCATTGCAGAGTCCAAATGGCATTCTCCGAAAAGCATAAGTGTCGTACAGGCATGTGAAGGTAGTTTTCTCTTGATCCTCCGGTGCAATCGCTATCTGATTATAACCTGAGTAACCATCAAGAAAACAATAGTAAGGTTTCCCCGCTAATCTGTCAAGCATTTGATCAATAAAAGGTAGGGAAAATGGTCCTTCCGGGTAGCTTTTTTAAGCTTCCGATAATCCATACAAACTCTCTAACCAGTCACAGTCCTGGTTGGGATTTGCTCGTTTTCTTTGTTGGTCACCACGGTTATTACTCTCTTTTTGGGTACGCACTGCACCGGGCTCACCCACTTACTATCCGAGATGGCGTATATGATTCCGGCGTCAAGCCATTTTATAATTTCTTTTCTCACCACTTCTCGAAAAGCATCGTTTAAGCGTCTCTGAGCATCAATAGTCAGCTTATGATCATCTTCCAGGAGAATTTTGTGCATACATAATGCCGGACTGATGCCTTGGATGTCAGCTATTGTCCATCAAGACCCATTATCAACATCAAAAACCTTCCAAAACATGATTGTAACACAACTCAACTGATCCATAACAAAACAATTACGAAAATCACATTTACATCTCTTCTTTCATCAAAAATTTGACATTTTCATCAATCAACACTAAAACCTCATTTAAAACGTAAATCAAGTGTCAAATACTTGAGAATTTCATTAAAGAACCTTGATTAAAGAGGAAGAACGAAAATTACCTCAATCCTTGCTTTTCTTCTAGTTGGCAAGTTTTCACTCTATGAATCAAAGGAGATTTTGAGAGAAATCTTTAGAAATTGAGTTGGAAATGAAAGAAAGATGAAAGGAAGATGAAATCTGAAAATTGGGAGAAAAAGAGAGTGTTTGGCTGATGAGAGAAAATGAGAAAAGAGTATTTACGTCAAAAATGATTTCCAAAATAACTAACTCTCCATTTTTCTTTCAATTTCCCTCTAATTTTAATTAAAATATTTTAAACACATGCTAAATAAAAGAAAATGATTAATTGCATGAAAGCTCCTTAAAGATTCTAAGATTTGACTCTTCTTTTATAACTTACACTTTTGCCACAATTTTCAAACTTTACATTTTGCCCACTGCCCAAAATGTACACCTTCCAAAACCCATTTTGCAAAATTGGATTTACCCAGCCCTTATATATGATTTTAGAGGATTTTAGAGATTTTTATTATATTTTTATCCTATCCCGAACCCTAATCTCCCTAAACCACCTTTTAACAGTTCGAACAACCGGCACCAATTCCACCAGTCCAACTCGACTCGCCAAAAACATCTAAGCCCAAAATGGGGGCATTACACGAGAAACTATTACATCTTTGGTATACTACAATGGGAAGATAATCGATGATGCATCTCTTGGCGTCGTTTTTCAGTCCTCAAGTACTATATTGCTTCCGCTGCAATATAAATTATCGTATAAGAAGTTGATGAATGAAGTGAAAAAACATGTTCCACATAGTTCTGGGCAAAAGCTGGAACAGTTGAAGTTTTGAATGCCGATATCGTTCGAACCATTAATGTACTCATTATTCTACATTATGGATGATGATGATGTAGAAATGATGGTAGAATCTCACCATCAGTTTTGTTCAGGGTGGGCCCTTGAGCTTGAGCTTTATGTAATGTTTTCTGATGATAGTGATGTTATCGGAGTCCCAAATAATAAGTAAATTTTATTTATATTATTAACGTTGTTTGAATATTCGTTAAAACACGCCAATTTTAGCATCATATACATGACAATTTTAGCACCTTTGCAAGCAAGCATTCCATATCGCGTTTGGCCCAACGTGAGTTCTGCTACCTTTTGCAGGATACCTGACATGCCAGGCAAAATCGTGGCTTCTGAAACGCGACTTCTTTGAATAATAGAGTAAATCGCGTCCTGTAAAGCGCGATTTCTGACACGACGGACAAAATCGCGTCCTATAAAATGCGAGTTTGACAGATTATTTCGACATTGTTCTACCCTATATATGTTCTGGATGAGTCACAAACTTTTTACACTACTCAAACAATTTCTACATACATTCCGCTGCCAAACTACAAATACAAATTATGGCGCGTTTTTCTGCTACTGTTTTCTTTTGTGGAACCTACTTCTACACTTCTTTCAATGAGAAAATCACAAGAGATGAATTGTTTGAGTTAATTTCAACATGGGTTAGGGAGTCTACAAGCTCCAAAATTTTTGCCTTACGTGTCAAAGTTCCAGTGAATGATCCCGACCCAGAAGAACACTACATGCTAACACTATCCAATTAGAAAGATATGCGCAAGATGTTTCGGGCATACAAACGTGCCGGGGGTACGAACATTGAGCTTAGTGTAAACTTTGATGACGGCTCTAGTTCATCAATAGTACTTAATCTTGAAGATGAGGACGCAATATCTACACGAAATTATAGGAGACGACATGAGAAGAAACAAAAAAATAAGGAACTAAACTTAACTTCTGACATAAGTACCGACTACGAGGGCAGCGAAAATGATTCGCTCTCGTAGATTTTAAGTAGGCTTAGTAATTTAATGCTTGTGTACTTAATTCAGTTTACAATCTTGTAGTACTTTTCGTTCATATAATTATCGCAAATATTATTTTCTACATCTTAACCGCTTCGATTTTCAAACAGTTAACAATAGCAAAATATGTAATTAACAAAATGTATTACATTGGAACAACTGGAATGTATGAGGTTCATCGTATCTTGTTATCTGCCAAACGTTGTTCAGCCTCTTTGTTCGTGATACACGAATCCTTGAGTTACAGTCGTTGCCCTTTTCGACACAATCTGCGATATAGTTGTCCACAAGCGTTTTCTTCACTGTCGAACGAACTGATCGACGCATGTTGTAGTTTTTAATTGCATCATCTGCCATTTTCTTCGTAGTGAATATCATCCCAACTTCTAGTTCACCGTTAGTATTGACATCAGCATCACAGGACTGACTCCCAATAGATGGTAAATCATCTACGTTTGCAGCCATTATAGAACTGACTCCCAATAAATGGCCGACGAGAGGTGTCTCATTGCTTTAGATAAATGGCCAACGAGAGGTGAAATAGTTATACTAGTTGTTGGAGTCCTCAAGCTTCGTAGATTTCGCGAGTATGTGATAATCATCTTCCACGATACATATGTCACCAACACCGCTAAATGTGAGGGTCTTAACATAGATTCGAAAACACCAAAAATGGTAGAAGCTTTGATCCGCATTATCAAATTTAACTGGCACCCCCAAACGTTGTTACCCTAGACACGACAACTAAAGTTGTAGCTATTGTGATTTCTTGGTACATGTCATTTTTTTGGCACCTCACCACACGTTTCCGGATATTGTGATTTGTCGGTCATCTTCAACAAACACAGACGATACACATATTGCACCACAACTGGTATCCTACCAAATTCATCTACTAATCATGCAAATACATATACCCACAAATCATAATACAAGTGAAAATATTCACCAACGTTTGACCAACTCTCGTCTATTGGCAATGAAATCGCGTCTTACAGAAAGAGACTTTGGCCATGATTCATGACGTGTCAGGAATATCGCATCTTACAAAATGTGAATTTGCTAAGATTCCTGACGTGTCAGAAAGTCACGTCTTACAGAACGCGACTTTTCCAAGAATCTTGACGTGTCAGGAAAGTCGCGTGTTACAAAACGCGACTTTTGCGACTATAAATACCTACCCAGTTGATCGAAGCCCAAACCACTCAATCGAAGAGAAAAAACCGAATTGTAGTGCTTGAAGTTTTTTATTGTAACTACTAATGCCAACAAACCACGTATCTGGAAAATTTATTCGCAAACAGATTTTCCAGATATTGTGATTTGTCATTATTTGTAGTTGCATCTATATGTTGAAAAGATGTTGGTGGGTTATTAGCTCTTGTGAGATGACTATTCGGTGTTTTTGTTCACGAAGGTCGGCAACAATAAATCACAATATCTGGAAATCCAATGTCTTTTTGAATGGCAGGCATGTTTCTTAACGTTTTGGTCTACCCTGCGACCCCCGCATGTAATCGGAGTCAAAGACCCAACAATGAAAGCATGTTTGGGGGTACAATATTAAGCTCCAATAGATCACCGAGCTTGAAGACATGCATTGAAACAATTGTAATTTGTACCCCTAAACATGTGGTCAATTGTAAATTATTGTTCTTAATAGAAGGCAAGCATTGAAATATGTAAAATAGTACATCCGAATTACATATGTAAATTATATTTTTATTTTTGGTATATTAAAAACAATTGTACCCCTAAACACGCGGTCATTTGTACCCCTAAACATGTAGACTAAAATAATTTACATATGGATTGATATAAACGAGAGGTGCAATAGTTTGTCCGATTTGTATGGCCGACGAGAGATGTGTCGTTGCTGTAGATAAATGGCCGACGAGAGGTGCAATAGTTTGTCCGATTTGTATGGCCGACGAGAGATGTATCGTTGTTGTAGATAAATGGTCGACAAGAGGTGCAATAGTTTGTCCTAGTTGTTGGAGCCCTCAAGCTTCGTGGATCTCGTGAGTACGCGATAATCATCATCTTCCATGGTACAGTTGTCACCAACAACGTTACATGCACGAGTCTTAACATAGCTTCAAAAACACCGACAACGATAGCAGCTTTGACTTCCGCTATCAAATATAACTGACACCCACCAAAAGCTGTAACCCTGGACATGAAAGATAAAGTTGCAGCTATTGTGATTTCATGGTACCAAATATTGTGATTTGTCGATCATCTTGAACAAACGCACGGTACAAACATCGCACCACAACAACTAGTATCCAACCACAACTGTATATACCCACAACTCACAATACAAGTGTGAGTTTGCCGGTAAGGTTCGTAAATGAGGGCATATATAGCATGAAAATTGCGTCGTACAAAACGCGACTTTTCCGGGATTCTTGACATGCCATGTAAATCGCGTCTTAAAGAATGCGACTTTGCCAGGAATCCTGACGTGTCAAGAATATCGCGTCGTACAAAACGCGACTATAACCAATAATCCACGTATATGGAAAATTTATCCGCAAACTGATTTTCCGGATATTGTTATTTGTTGTTATTTGTAGTTGCATCTCTATGTTCATTAGATGTTAACTATTCGTTACTTTTGTTCACGGCGATCGACAACAACAAATCACAATATTCGGGAATTTGAATAAAATATAAACTAATTAAAGAATAAAAAATGCAAATTAAAAAACATAAACTAATTAATTAAACAAATAAAATACAAATCATGATTAAACTAAAATATATACTGATTAAAAAACAAAAAATATAATGTTCAATATTTCCAAATAAAATAAACGACAAGACGGTGCATGACGATGTCCCTCCAAATTGCGTTGTTACCATCATCATCATCACCATCCCTGGTTTCAGCTCTTGCAGTACCGCTCGTTCCACCGGGCCCGCTAAGGTAGAAAATTGATTTTGAAGCGTTTGTTGAACAATCTTGATTCCAAATGTGACTGCCATCGGAGAGAACGACATGAAGGGCACGTAGGGCATATAGCCTGCAGGATAGCTGGAGGCACCGCTCATCATCGCTGAAACTTGATCAAAGTGGTCTAACATAGAAGGCGTTAAATAACCTTGACTTGGACTTTAGGTCAGCTGTGGCCGCATCAATGGTGGGGTAGCATCTGATGGTGGCGGTGGCGGTGCTGCGGAGGCAGGACCACCGCCAGAGGTGTTCTGTGCTCCCCTCTTATCGAACACTGAGACCGTGGGCGGTTGTGTTGCTGGCGTCGATAGACGACCGCTGCCTCCTCTGGAGTCAGAATAAACTGCTACCCATTCGCCTTAAACCAGTTGATGTGATCACAACCCGCAAGGACCTAGAGGAATTTCCTAGTGGACCTATGACTCGTGCTAGTTCCAAGAAGCTATGGGAAATTTGTTCAGTCGAAGCTTGAACTTGAAGGGAGAAACACCAGCTTTGATTGAACAATGCAACATCCCACTCGTGCATGAGTTTGCATGAGTTTTTCTTAAGTTATATATATATATATATATATATATATATATATATATATAATTTCAGCATGTGTATATGAATAAATAAGGCTTAATGTTCATCTAAGCATTATGATTCGTTTATGCTTGTCTAGAACATTTAAGCATGTTAGTTTACTTAATGTGTGTCAGTTTCTTAATTCATGTTAGTTTTCTTATGATTGTGAGTCATTTAGTGTGCTAGTTATTTAACTAAATTATTTCATTCTATTCAACTAGTTTCATTAATTTAACTAGCTCATTAAATTTTTTTTGGCATTTACTTTCTTTTTTAAGCAAAGTTGTTCTCTAATTGTTGTTTAATGTATTGTAATTAGAGAATTCAATTGACAAATGGCTGATCTTCTTCTCAAGATAGACAAGGCTTTTTCCACCAATAGAAGGAACTTGAAGACACATCAAGGCTGATCGGTTACCATACAATTGAAGAGAACAAATTTCCTCACTTGAAGGCTTTAACACAACTTAAAGAGCTACTTTAAGCCTTCTTAAAGCTGATCGGTTATTGGCTCAAGGAAGACACACCATTAAGGCCTTCATTTTCATCCTTTAAGGGAGAGTAATGGTATGGATTAAAACAACATTTAAGGGACAACACTTAAGGATGGAATTCAATGGCCACTTAAGACATGTTTGAAGCTGTTTCTTTACAAGATCAAACATCAGTAAACTTGTTCGCAATTTTTGGTTTGGATCTAGGCCGATTTGGGTTTTTATGTCTTCATCAAACTTATTCCTCTATTTCTTACCTTTCCATCTTCTTTTGAATCACATCAATCCGATATCGGGAGCTTGAGATATGATTGTTTTTCTGAAGACAGTGAAGGCTGGAATTTCAATACGGGAATAAACATCATTCAAATTCAAGAGACCATTCAAAACTGAATTCAATGTTGTTGATTCATTCTTCAAGCAAGTCCTTTTTCATTTTGCCTCTTTAACATCACCAGCCCATTAAAGGAGAATGAATGACAAGTTACTCAAGTTGGCAGCTCATGGGTTTCTTTCTTTGGACGACATGGTTGTTCACATTCATCCTCATCCAACACCAACTTTTCAGCTATCAATTGGAGAAGGAGTAACGTAAGCTTTTATATGCCTTTAACACCAGCATAATGAGTCTTTAATCCTTGTCTAGCCCATTCAATTTGTTGTTGCCTTACACCTATAAATAGACAACCATTTTCTATTGTAAGGGACTTTTTGATCATATTATAAACTTTGAGAGTGTTCTCTTTTTCTTGTTCTATAAGAACTTTATCGACTTCAAGTGGACTCTTGTGGCATTCTACCCATCTCATTTTGTTATATTGTTGGTTCCTAGTTGTTAATAACTAGTGGGTCACAATCCATCTTCTTCCACCCAAAATTTGGTTTGTGAATTTTATAAAGTTCGGGTCATCACTTTTTAGTGTTGGTTCATCTTTGTTTCACGCCAACACACTTACAGTATTATTTCATTTCACCATCCATCACTCCATCTTCCATTTACACATATCATTTTCACCCATTCATCTTATCATTTCCCTATTCATATCATATCTTAAGTATCCGACATCATACCAAAATTCACCATCACATATCCTTTAAAAACAACCCATTTTTGCATTTTATTTTTTTGAAACACTTACTTGAGTCACGATCGGGCAAACACACATACAAATTCGGTCACAACACAACCAGATTCGTATCAGTTAGTATCAGAGCGTTGGCAATTCAATAAGTTGTTCGACTCATCTCCTTGAATATTGAAAAAATATAAAAAAAATCGAAAAAAGCATAAATCAAGATGGAGGGATCAATCTTAAGTTACAAAAAAAGAGGTTTGGTTGTGATTCTTGCTATCCCATTTTTTTTCTTTCTCAAAATTGTTATTTCATATTTAACCACCATGTTTGTTAGAATTTCCTTGTTATCCTATTCTAATCATTTTGTTTCAATCGAATTCTACAAGAAAAACTTGTTGAGCCTTGAGTAAGTTCTCTAAAGACTTTGAAAGGAGAACAAGAGGGGTAAGAGGCAAGAGTGCACATCGAGGGTAAAAGCCATCTCGAGTGAAACACGAGTGTGAGTGTTTTTCTTGGAGTGTAATGGTGAGAATTTGTGCTAGTGAGCTTTATTAGTTAATCATGTCTCAAGATTCCGTGAGAAACACTATTGGTGCTAGTAATAATGTTAATGTGAATGCAACTAATTCCAATCTTCAAGATATTATCCGAGAAACGGACAGGTTGTTGCAACAAAGGTTAGGGCCAATGCAAGTGTGACTAGAACTATTGGAGGAAAGATCTCAAAGGAGGCATAATTTAGAGCACGGGGAAGATTATGATGACGAAGTGGACGATGAACAAGTAGACGACCGAGCCTCCCATCATGGTTCGAGGTGTCAAGAGCCTAGGTACCAAAGAGCTCGACCAAGAGTTGATGATAATCTTAGCAGCATCAAAATTACCATTCCTTCTTTCCAAAGAAGAACGGATCCTAAAACCTATCTTGCATGGGAAAAGAAAGTTGAGCACATCTTTGTGTGCCACAATTACTCTGAGCTTAACAAGGTAAAACTTGCAGCCATTGAATTTACAGATTATGCACTAATATGGTGGGATCAGTTGAAATCTAGCAGGAGATGCAATGGTGAACATCCAATTTCTACTTGGAATGAGATGAAAGTCGTTATGTGTAGGAGGTTCATTCAAACTCACTATCATAGGGAATTGTTCAACAAGCTTCAGAATCTCACCCAAGGCAACCGTAGTGTTGAGGACTACTTTAAAGAGATGGAAGTAGCCATGATCCGAGCCAACATTGATGAGGATCGAGAAGCCACCATGGCCAGATTTCTATCCGGCCTTGATCCTAATATTGCGGCCACCGTTGAGTTGCAACATTATGTGGAGATCGAAGACATGGTTCATATGGCCATGAAGGTCAATAGGCAACTCAAAAGGAAGGGCACAATCCGTGCCTATGGAGGCTCCTCTTTTAAATGGGGGCAAGGTACCTACAAACAAAAGGCATCCTTTACGCCTAGTGAACGAAGCGTTCCATCAAAGAGTGCCAAACTCATTGCCGAAACCACCAAGGGAAAGAGCATAACTATGCCAGTTTGATCTCGTGATGTCCAATACTTCATGTGTTTGGGGCGAGGTCACATTGCTAGTCAATGCCCTAATCGCAACACAATGTTCATCCGAGATGATGGAGAGACCGAAACTGACCAAGAAGAGGAAGAAGATGAAGACAAAGAATTTGAAAGGGAAGAAGAGTTAGAACATGTCGTTGATGGAGAGGTTTGTTGCGTGTAAAAGTGTCTATCACAATGTAGTGCAAGTGTACACGACGCAAGTAGTAAAGCGATACACAAGTATCGAATATCGTCTCCACAGGGACTGGGCTAATAGCTTCAACCTTAGTTTTCTGCACGAAGGGGAAAGGAAATAGTTTAAATGTTTGTCACGAGATAATAAAGAATATTGAAAATAAAAAAGTAAAGAAATCAGGATAGAGAGAATAGGCCGGTATTGATTTGCTCAGTAGTGTAGGTGTTGCAAAGTCTAGGAATCTCTGTTCTGTCATTGCGCTTGTCGCGGCAGCACCTGTCGCGGCAGCGGTCTGTTGTTTGTCGCGGCAGCGATCACACAACTCAGTACTTCAAGCTTGGCAAGAATCCCTGATGTGCCTTTGCCTATCCCTAGGTCCAAGTCTGTCGATGAACACGTCTTTGATGATACCTCCCGGCGTGAATCGAAGGATGAACACCGATGTTGTTGAATTCTTCCTTAGCCACTTAACCTCGTCCTATCCCTAGGTCCGGGATAGTTCAACCATAAACTGGAGAACCCGTACTTATTCCTTTCGTATACTTAACTCTCCTGATATTAAGTAAATATATAATCTCGCAATGCTCTCCCGATACTCTTGCAAGATGTTGAAAACCAGAATAAGCAAACTTGAAGTCTATTTTATTGAACAGAAAAATTCCTAAAACAAATGCAATCCTTGCAACTACTTTACAGAATCAACCCTTAGCCCTAGGGGAAGTTTAGAACATGATGAGGAAGGGAAAACGGCTAGGGTTTTGGGAAGAAGGCTAGAGAGTAAGATATCCTTCCCTAGGTCGAATTACATGCCTTTATATAGGCTTTGGGTTCAAGTTTTCTAATATGGCAAGAATACAAGTTTAAACTAAAGTAAAACTCTATTAAAGACTAAATCTTCAGAGCATATATCTTTAATTCGTCCTTCCTTCTTGCTTTGAGTTTCTTCCTTGAACTTTGGGCTTGACCTTCATTCTGATCTAGGGCTTGGAAAAATATAAGGGTGCTCCACGACAGACCGGCTTAATTTTCTCTTTCTATCGAGGCCCACTTCACTTCTTCTCTTCACCATTGCTGTCGTCCTTGGCTGCCACGGCAGCGGCCATGGCAGCATCATCCTTCTCGTCTGCAGTCCAGTTCCAGCTCTGCTTCTTCATTGCCCAGTGTCTGCTTCTCTACTGCCCTCCATCTGTTACAGCATCTACCTCCAAAAGCAACCAATTTCAGTAGAAACTGTGTCGTTTGATATAATTGTGATGTATGAATGAATTCTATCCTAAATGCAATGAATTATGCTTGAATGCAGCAGAAATATGGGTTAAATAGGGGGTAAAATATAGAACTTTTACACACTCAACACACCCCCAAACTCAAGTTTTTGCTTGCCCTCAAGCAATTCAGACCTAAAAAAGAAATACAAAATTTTTGTTTGGCTTAAAACAGTGAACCTTTCATTACCTACCATGCATTCCCTATTGTAAGCAACACCTTGTCGGATAATTCAGGATTCATTCGGAACCATGCTTTGTGAACAATTATATGCCTAGACTTACTTAGTTTACTAGAATAGCTAAGCTTCTAACTTGAATTTTTATGCCAATTTTCATCTTTTTGGAGGCAATTCTTAGGTTCCTTTAGTTTTTATTTAGACTCGATTCTATTTTTCTCAAGCTTAAGTTTGACTAGAGCCGGTTTTGGGCACCTCTAGCTAACTTCCTGGAGCCGGTTTCGGGCACCTCTAGGTGTATTGAGTCTATTTTTCTTAACTTCTTTTCCTAGAGCCAGTGTTAGGCACCTCTAGGGGCAACTCAAGTGTTAAGCTTTTCTATTCTAGTTCACTAGCAGAGTTCTATACAGTATAACAATCACAAATGGTGTTTAAGATTCAGAACTATAGTAAGGCTCTAAACTGCTCCTAAAACTATCCCAAAGGCACTGCCACGACAGAGGCTGTCACGGCAGGTAAGTTCAGTTCAAAGACTTAAGCCAAATTTTCATTTTTTAAGCAAAAAATAAACTAAGTAAAAGACAATTTTTTAACTTAAAGACACTTCATTAATGGAGGGATGCCACGCCCAAACTCGAGGGTTGCATTTCCCTCAATACAAATGACAGAAATGAAAAAAAAATAAAAACAACATCACAAAATAAAGCAGACAACAAAAATAAAAGAAGAAACTTAAATTTCCAAGTGTTGTCGTCGCTGCTACTGCTGATCTGAACCTGCCGGCGGGCAGTGACTTTCCTTGTCGGTGCCGACAGATGGATGGGAGAGGCAGAGGTGGTCTTGTTCTTAGCTTCCCTTGGCGGCTGGATGCGGGTAGGTGAGATATGAGGTGGTTTCTCCAGCACCTGGACCTCCTCGGAAGAACTGCTGCTGCTGCCGGATTTTTCCTGGTCGGATGTTCCGACGCCGGTGTTTGCTTTCTGCCATTTTACCGGGGTGAACTCCTTGTACAGGTTCCTCTTGACCGACGGCTCATCATCGGATTCCTCCTATATCGATGAAGAGGAAAAACCAGCAATGTATGCATCAAGGTCGGACAAGGGCTCTTTTCTCTTTGTTCCCCTGGCAGAGACTGGTGTGGTGTGGCTGCCGCCTACAGCTGTCGTGGCTGGGGTCGGAGTGGACGCGACATATGGCATTCTTGGTGTGGCAGCAGGGGTAGGGGTAGGGGTATGGGCAGGGGTGGGGGCAGCAAAATAATGGTTGGGGAAGGCAGGGAATAGTACATCAGGAAAATTGAGAGAGGTGTGGATGAAATGTACCGTTGCGGTGGTGAAGTCTCGGATGAAACTCATCAGGCCTAGCTGTCGTTCCTCCATTTTCTGTAGGGCAGCGAGTATTTGTGTGGAGGTGTCTGCTGGAGGAGCTGCTGTGGTGGGCTGCCTGGGTTCTGTGGCGGTAGGCTCAGTATGGGTGGGTTATGTCGGCTCACCTACCGTGGCAGTGGGATCAAAGGATGACATGGGTGTGGCAGCTTTGAGTTCCATCAGGCTGAGGATGTTCCTATCTGTCCAGCCTTTTCCTCGAACTCTTAAGTCCTCGGCAGCTTTCGGTACATTATGGCCGTGGCAGAGGGCAGTAATGAGGTATGGGTAAAAGAGTGGTCCTGACGGCCGGTATGCACAATCCAATATTCCCTCCCGAACATATCTCCCAACGTTAATTGGCCTCTCATTTAAAATTGAATGGATGGGGGCTAACCTCGGTTGGTCTACCGTTGTGTTGTGCGAGGAGGGCATAATCCGCTTCTTGATAAATGCATTCCAAAGCTTTGCCTCCGGCGTGAGTTGAACTCGTTTTACCGTCCTTGGATGTTTAGGATTGGTATTCCACTCGGTACCCTCGTCTGTGAGTTCTGCCATCACAACATCGTAATCTGCCGGCTCTAAGCTTTCTATAAATCTTTGGTGGCCATCTTCCTTTCTCCCAACATAGAACCCATAGAGTGTGTTGATGTATTCGGGCTCAAAAGGTACCTCTTTTCCTCGGACAGTTACTGCTGTCGCTTCCCTGCTGTCGATGGCAGCATAAAATCTATTATGGCAAGTATCGGATATCGTCTCCACAGGGACTGGGCTAATAGCTTCAACCTTAGTTTTCTGCACGAAAGGGAAAGTAAATAGTTTAAATGTTTGTCACGAGATAATAAAGAATATTGAAAATAAAAGAGTAAAAAAATCAGGATAGAGAGAATGGGTCGGTATTGATTTGCTCAGTAGTGTAGGTGTTGCAAAGTCTAGGAATCTTTATTCTGTCGTTGCGCCTGTCGCGGCAGCACCTGTCGCGGCAGCGGTTTGTTGTTTGTCGCGGCAGCGATCACACAACTCAGTACTTCAAGCTTGGCAAGAATCCCTGATGTGCCTTGGCCTATCCCTAGGTCCAAGTCTGTCGATGAACACGTCTTTGATGATACCTCCCGGCGTGAATCGAAGGATGAACACCGATGTTGTTGAATTCTTCCTTAGCCACTTAACCTCGTCCTATCCCTAGGTCCGAGATAGTTCAACCATAAACTGGAGAACACGTACTTATTCCTTTCGTATACTTAACTCTCCCGATATTAACTAAATATATAATCTCACAATGCTCTCCCGATACTTTTGCAAGATGTTGAAAACCAGAATAAGCAAACTTGAAGTCTATTTTATTGAAAAGAAAAATTCCTAAAACAAATGCAATCCTTGCAACTACTTTACAGAATCAACCCTTAGCCCTAAGGGAAGTTTAGAACATGATGAGGAAGGGAAAACGGCTAGGGTTTTGGGAAGAAGGCTAGAGAGTAAGATATCCTTCCCTAGGTCGAATTACATGCCTTTATATAGGCCTTGGGTTCAAGTTTTCTAATATGGCAAGAATACAAGTTTAAACTAAAGTACAACTCTATTAAAGACTAAATCTTCAGAGCATATATCTTTAATTCGTCCTTCCTTCTTGCTTGGAGTTTCTTCCTTGAACTTTGGGCTTGACCTTCATTCTGATCTAGGGCTTGGAAAAATATAAGGGTGCTCCACGACAGACCGGCTTAACTTTCTCTTTCTGTCGAGGCCCACTTCACTTCTTCTCTTCACCATTGCTGTCGTCCTTGGCTGCCACGGCAGCGGCCATGACAGCATCATCCTTCTCGTCTGCAGTCCAGTTCCAGCTCTACTTCTTCACTGCCCAGCGTCTGCTTCTCTACTGCCCTCCATCTGTTACAGCAGCTACCTGCAAAAGCAACCAATTTCAGTAGAAACTGTGCCGTTTGAAATAATTGTGATGTATGAATGAATTCTATCCTAAATGCAATGAATTATGCTTGAATGCAGCAGAAATATGGGTTAAATAGGGGGTAAAATATAGAACTTTTACACACTTAACAAGGTTCTTGTTGTTAAAAGGAGCCTAAGCATGCAAACAATTAAGGGGGAAAAGCAACGCGAGAACATCTTCCATACTCGCTGTCATATTAATGGAAAGGTATGCTTTGTCATAATAGATGGTGGTAGTTGCACTAACGTTGCTAGTACTTTGATGGTAGAAAAGCTCAGTTTAGCAACAACAAAACATCCACATCCCTACAAGTTGTAGTGGCTTAATGATGGTGGAGAACTCAAAGTTACCAAACAAGTCATTGTGCCATTTTCGTTTGGCAAATATAAAGATGAGGTGATATGTGATGTCGTGCCAATGCATGCCGATCATCTCTTGTTAAGGTGGCCATGGCAGTTCGACAGGAAAGTCATACATGATGGTTGTACCAATCGGTATACCCTCACTCATGAAGCTAGAAAGATCACCCTAGCCCCGCTTTCACCAAAGCAAGTTCACAAAGATTAAATACATTTGAGAGAAAGCTTTGAAAAAGCCAAAAAGAGTGACAAAAATTTTGAGAGTGAGGTAACATTCGAGGGAAAATCAAAAGAGGGTGAAAAAGAAGAGAAAAAAAGTGAGCATATTTGCGAGAGAGAAAGAAATCAGAATGTGCCTATTGACAGAAAAGATGGTTCTTGTTCTCATGTACAAGGAGAGTTTACTAAGCACTAATGATCTTGACCCATATTTGTCATCATTTATCGTTTCATTACTGCAGGAATACGAAGACCTATTTCCAGAGGAAATTCCATGTGGGCTGCCTCCAATTCATGGAATAGAGCACCAAATAAACTTTGTTCCCGGTGCTATCATCCCTAATCGGCCAGCTTATCGAAGTAACCCCAAGGAGACCAAAGAGTTACAAAGGCAAGTTTTGGATTTAATGGAAAAGGGTTATGTTAGAGAGAGCCTTAGTTCTTGTGCAATACCAGTTCTACTTGTGCCTAAGAAAGATGGTACATGGCGCATGTGTGTGGACTGTCGTACGGTGAACAAAATAACGGTAAAGTATCCGCCATCATACCAAAATTTACCATCACCTACCCTTTAAAAACAACCCATTTATGCATTTTTTGAAACACTTACTTGAGTCACGATCGGGCAAACAAACATACAAATTCAGTCACAACACAACCGGATTCGTATCAATTAGTATCATATGATATGTTAGATGAGCTTAGTGGTTCTGATGTCTTTTCTAAGATTGATCTTAAAACTGGTTATCACCAAATTTGTATGCGAGAAGGGGATGAGTGGAAAACTACATTCAAGACTAAACAAGGATTATATGAGTGGTTGGTTATGCCATTCGGCCTAACTAATGCTCCGAGCACTTTCATGAGGTTAATGAGCCACGTCCTTAGACAATTCTTGAGTAAATTTTGTGTAGTGTATTTTGATGATGTTCTGATTTATAACAAGAGTTTGAATGATCGTGTTTAGCATTTAAGGTTGGTATTAGATGTATTGAGAAATGAAAAATTTTATGCTAATCTACAAAAATGCACATTTTGCACTAATAAGGTTGTTTTCCTAGGTTTTGTTGTGAGTGCAGATGGTTTGGAGGTTAATAGAGAGAAGATTAAGGTAATTGAGGAATGGACTAGACCATCAAGCTTTAGCCAAGTTAGAAGCTTCCATGGTTTAACAAGCTTCTACCGTCGATTTGTGCCAAACTTCAGCACCTTAGCTGCCCCATTAACAGGAGTCATTAAAAAGAACTCTAATTTCTTTTGGGGTGAAGAACAAGAGGAATCCTTTAAAATGATTAAGGATTGTTTAATTAACGCACCCTTGTTCTTCCTGATTTTAACAAGGTTTTTGAGGTTGAATGTGATGCATCAAGTTTAGGAATTGGAGTGGTTTTATCTCAAGAAGGAAGTCCTATAGCCTACTTCAGCGAGAAGTTGAGTGGAGCTACACTCAACTACCCAACCTATGATAAAGAAATGTATGCACTAATTCGGGCCCTAGAAACATGGCAGCACTACCTTTGGTCAAAAGAGTTTATCATCCATACTGATCATGAGGCATTAAAGCACATTAGGGGACAACATAAGCTAAACAAGAGGCAGGCCAAGTGAGTTGAGTTTCTTGAAGCCTTTCCCTATGTGATCAAGTATAAAAAGGGTAAGGAAAACATTGTTGATGATGCACTATCACGCATGTATGCCCTTCTTAACACTTTGGACTCTAAATTATTAGGTTTTGCTTTCATTAAGGAATTGTACGAGTCTGACCCTGATTTTGGTGAAGTATATAAGCTTTGTGAAAAAGGTGCACATGATAAGTTTTGTAGGGACAGTGGATACCTATTCAAGGAAGAGAAGCTTTGCATCCCACAAGGATCCATTCGAGAGTTACTTCTCAAGAAAGCACATGGTGGTGGATTAATGGGACATTTTGGAGTAGCTAAGACCTTGAGCATGCTTCATGTAACACCCGAGTTTAGAGGTCGGGAGTTGAGTGTGTGAATCGGGTTCGAGTCGTGGGCTCGTTTTAATTTAAGTTGGGCTTAGTTTTATTTAAAATGGGCTTTAGTTTTAAACCTCCCCAAACCCCCTAAACACTATTTCATCAAATTTCTTCACCATTTCAAGAGCTCTCTTCAAGGTAAACTCGTTTTTGACTTCTCCTCGCCATTTCGAACATTTCCATGGTTTTCATTTCTCTCAAACACCATTTTTGAAGTCTTAAGGTTTTAAAAATTTCAAGTAAAAGGTGGGAGCTTTATTGGGTTTTCATGTAGCTTTTGATTTGCAAAGTTTATTTATGTTTTAATCTTGCCCTAAAGTATATTGTATCTAAAAATGGTGGGGTTTTATCAAAAATCCCGAAATGGGTTTTTGTGGGTATTTTAAAAGGTTGAAAACTTGGGTTTTTGAGGTAGTTTGGTGTAGGGGAGTGGGGCTGATATTATGGTGATGCTTGAGGGTTGTTTTGAAGGTGTTTAATGGTAATTTGGGTGTTGGATTCAATGGGTTTCTGCTGGGTTGTGTATGAGTACGAAAATGAGGATTTTTGGGTTGGTTCATGGTTTGAAATTGTAGAGAATTGTCTTTGTGGTTGTAGTTTGAATTGTGACAATGGTTTGTGGATGATTTGTGTAGTAATGTGTTGTTTTTGATTGATTAGAATCAAGGGAAATCGTTGGAGAAGCTTCAGGCTCGATTCCGGGATGTTTGGAGGCTTGATTAAGCTTTCTCGGTTTGCTTAAGGGTGTTCGGTGAGTGGTTTGTTTAAAAAGGTTTCAAATTGGTTCAAGTGTGTGGTTGCGGTGTTGGATTGTGCTTGGTAGGCCAATCCAAGGTGGAGATTAAGTTGGTAGCTTAATCTCTTGTTTGCTTTATGAGTTTTTGCTTAATGTGCACAAATGTGGATTTGCGTAGTATGCCTTCGATTAAGCATGCTGTGATATAATTGATGTTGTTCATTGATGATGATATGTTGTGTTGCATGATTTTGAAATCATGGTGAGACTTGTATAGTATGATTGACACTAGTTAATTACCGGGTATAAATGATCGATCATTTGGATGAGTGTGCACACGGTAAGAGTCAAATTCGCGCGTGACCTTGGTGATGTGAAGTCATCAAGGAGGAGTATGGTGAGATAATATTCCACCGGAAAATGTTAGCATGTGATGATGAGTGTAATCCCATCCATGAGTGAAAACGGTGATGAGTGTAATCCCACCGGAAGGTAATTGTTGTTGAGTACGTTGGGGGTGAAAATCCCAACGGAAGTTATCTGCATATCCGAGTAAGCTAATAGTTGCCAATATACTTGTTCATGAGTGGTGGTTGTGATAAGATAATTGTTATATCCTGTTTAGCATAACACGAGGTAAGATGCCATGTTCATGCATTCTTGTGACGTTTAACTATGTTGGTATGTTGCTATGTTGGTGCATATGCATGCCTTGTGAAAGTCTTAAGGAAATCATGCTTTGAACCCTGCATTGTCGTTGTTTTGGTTTAGAGCTCCCTCACTAAGCTTCTAGCTTACGCTCTGATTTTCGACAATGCAGATCATTAGTGTGGAGTTAGCAAGGAGCAAGGAAAGGGCATCCGAGCGTGTGGTAGTTGCTCAAGTATGATTTTAGTAAATAATGTAGTAGTTTAGCAATGGGGATGCTATGTATTGTAGGAGCATGTGTAGACTCATATTTTGTTAATGCTTTTATGACGTGGATTTGTAACCATGTTTATGAGATGTTTATGTGTTGTTTTGAAAGCATGTAACCTTGCTTCTGTAATGCCTAAGTGTTTGTATTTGAAGGCTTATAACCATGTTTTATGCTATGTGATGTGGATGTATGTTTCCTTGAATGAATGGCCTTGTTATGTATGCTTTATGGTTGATCATGTTTGTAGTAGGATGGATTGCCTTTAGTTTGTGTGTATGTTTGATGTTTCGTGATTCTTGTTGAATTGGGGGATGTTTGGGAACACTTGGAGATGCAGAAAACTGTCCGCAGGGTCACACAGAGTGCATGTGTTTCGAAACGCGTGTAGTGGTTTCGGAACATGTGTAGCTCCAGGGATACTCGTATCGGAACGAGGGTGGTGCCGTTTTGGTACGATTTGATACTGTGAGCCACCGTTTCGGTACGCGTTTCGATACGGTTTACCTCTGTGAAGGTCCGTTTCGGAACTTGTTCCAGAACGCTTTGTTACTGAAGACCCCTGTACCGGAACAGAGTGGACCGTATCAGTACGGCCTGGTCTGACTTTTGAACTGGAGCCCACGTATCAAAACGGGCAAGCCTGTTTCAAAACACATGCTTGTATTTGGGCTTTTTAGCATCTTCAAAGGTTCTCGGATGTCGGGTTTTAGTCCCGCTGGTTGTATGTTCCCTTGTTAAGTTTATATACATTGTTTATGTATGGTTTTGGTTACGAATGCAAGAAATCAGACTAATATGCCACTTGGTAAATTTATATTACCTTACTCCTCGTTTGTATCTTTTCGTTCTCGTTTTCCACTGTTGTTTTCACACATAGGACTAAATGATACATTTAGACAAGATAATTAAAGAAAAAATTTTCTAGGGTTGTTAATCGAAGTGGAGCCTTAACGGGTTGCGCTTCAGTTTTCCTCGTGTAACCTGCTCGGATCAGTCTATCGTTTAGCCTGGGGCGAGGGGGTTACATTTGTTGGTATCAGAGCCTGAGGTTTCTGCTACATCGGGTAGGTAAGTGAGGTAAGTTTGAGGTGTATGTTGTATGATGAATGTTTTGCGAACTATGCTTGTTGTTGCTTGCTTGCACGGTGTTTGAAAGCATGTGTTGGTATGATTGTTGTGTTGAGGCGTAGTGTCAAGTTCTCAGTGCTACTATTGCTTATTTGAAAAGATTTTGTAAAGGAATACTTGAGCATGTTGGACCCTTGCCTTTGCTAACTTAATCCTTGTGTGTTTGTTGTTTGTAGTTGTTATCTTTCTAGCCGTAAGATGAGACCTAGAGGCAGGCGTAGGATGGTTCATCCGGAACCACGGGTAGGAGCTCCGGAGGTTGAGTCGGTTGTTGAGGTGCAGGCTCTGTTGAGTGTGCAAAATTTCTATATTTTACCTCTTATTTAACCCATATTTCTGCTGCATTCAAGCATAATTCCTTGCATTTAGGTAAAGTTTCGCATATACATCACAATTAGACAGAATAGCACAGTTGCTACTGACTTTGGCTACTTTTGCAGGTATCTGCTGTGGCAGACTCAGGACAGCGAAGGAGCGGAGCTGAAACACAGGTCTGGAGTCGAGAAGCAAGATGCTGCCGTGGCAGCCATGACGACCGCGTTGGTGAAAGGGAAAAGTGAAGTGGAGCTCGACAGATAGAGGAATTCAAGCCGGTCTGTCGTGGACCACTCCTATATTTTTCTGAGCCCTGGAGCAGAATGAAGGCCAAGCCCAAAGTTCAAGGAAGAAACCCAAAGCAAGAAAAGAGGACGAATTAAAGGCATCTACTCATAAGATTTAATCTTAAATAGAGTTGTACTTTAGTTTGAACTTGTATTCTTACCTTATTAGAAAACTTGAACCCAAGGCCTATATAAAGGCATGTAATTCGACCTAGGGAAGTGATGTGAGCACGTTTATGCCACCCAACGATGCAACTTCAAACTTTCAGGGAAGTTTGTTTTTTTCATTTGTTACATACTGATGTGTAACATTTGTATACTTATATTATTTATATTAGTGTGTTTACTATGTATTTAGTATGTTTGGTGTGTTTTGACTAAGTTTGATATAACTTATAGAGTGTTTATATTTGTTTGTGAGCTAATGAATAAGGTTGCAAGTGTTTACGACTTGTATTAGTGTTTCCATTAAGTTTACAATACTTTGATGGAAGTTTATTACCTTTTGACGTAGGTACGTAGGAGGACACTAACTCAAGTGAGTATATGCAGCTCAACTCCAGCTCAAGTGAGTGTATGCAGCTCATCTCCAGCTCACCAGGGTGTATGCAGCTCGGTCCCAGCTCAGGAGAGTGCAACCAGCTCATTTTCAGCTCAACACACTTTCAGCTAGTTCATTTCAGCTCAGCTCATTTCCAGTCAGCTCAACTTTAGCTCCACTAGCTCAACTTCAGCTGACAAGTCCAGAAGTAGCTGAAAAGCGTCTTGCATATCGGGGAGTGTGCTAGTGCACATGTGGCAGCCTAGGTGGCATCCGGTCATCTCCAGCACCCACGTGGCAGCTTGACACATGTGTGTGAATGTGCAGCCGAATCAGCCCGTTTTCTCCTTCATTATGTGCCATTTGCAAGAAAGGATAAGCCCGAGTGGTTATGTTTGAATTTCAAACATAAAAATCACATGTTAAATGTGATTTTCATGTGTTTTGGGCGCCTAAACTTGTGGCTGCCAATTGAGTCCGCCCAAAAGGAGTTATTTTCACTCAAATTCAAATTTTAAACTCCTTTTAATATCAGCCACACAACTTAAACGAATTTGGCAGCCCTTGTACCCATATATATGTGTTTAAACAATGTAATTTGGTAAGGCATTTTGGGAAATAAAATTTGTTTGAGAGAGTTTCTCTTGTTCGGTTCTTTTTAGAACTATCTTTTGACATTTCAGACTTTGTTTTGAATTGTCAAATTTACTTGATACTTCGGGTTCCTAGATCGCTATCTAGTGGGTCCAAGTCCTCCGACGTGAATCATATTCGATTCGGGTTTGCTCAGTAGATTGTGCAGGTTCTTTCGAGCTTTCCGTCTTTGACGTTAGACATATTCGATTCGGGTTCGTTCAGCAGATTGTTCGAGTTCTTTCGAGTTTAACGTTGCCAAACTTTCACTTATTTTCCAGCAACGTTTCTTCCATTTTAGGACATCGAAATAGCCATGAACGCTACTTGAAGCATTCGTCCTTTTCGTCGTCCAAATCTGTCCAGAAATTCCTACACCCTTTTTCTTTGTTTTTTTTATTTCTTTATATTTGTCTTGTTATTTTAACTATCTAAAAACGTCCGTTCTTGTGTTTTATTGCAGAGAAATGTTTGCTACGATCCTAGATCCATTTACGAACAAGGAGCGTTGTTTCAGAAGCAACGTACCCCTTTATCATATGGTAATCAGAGCTTTGGTCGGATTATAACACTTTCTGCACTACAAGAAATCAACAAAAATTCAAAAGTAAAAAAAAATCGAAATTCTGAAGGGAAAAAATGAGAATCAAAGTCAAAGTTTGACCAAAAAAGTCAAAGTCAACAAAAAATTCGGAAAAAATTCAAAAAAAAACTAAAAAAAAATCAGATTCGAATATTTGGTGTATTTTTACGTTCATATGTGTTGTTGGTTCGTGAAAATGATGAAGGATGGTCAATTTTGCCTTGGAATGCTTCGAAATCACCCGAAACAACTTCTTCTTGTTTGTTCGGTGATAGGGTCGCTGCAAGCATTCCTATTGCAGTAAGTTCTTTGTTTTCGTTCCTTCATTTCATTTTTCAGCCTTGTTCTTCGTTTCATCACCAAAATTCCAGCCACCTTTCTTTTATTTTCTAACCTTTTATTTTTATTTTAACAGCCCCTAAATTATTCCTAACCTTTGTTTTCTTCACCTCATTAAGTTTTCTTGAAAGTTGACACAGTTAACCAGTCTGAAGGATCGAGTTAGTTCTTTAAAGAACTGATTGCGAGATCGAGTGGGAAAGGCAATTGAGCGTGTGAGAACAGAAGGGGAGACAAAAAGAGCCATTCAAGTATTCTCCCGAGTGAAACACGAGCATTGAGTGCAATTGTTGAGCGATCTTTCCTTGGAGTGATCCGTGAGAAAATTTGTTGAGTGTGTTGCTGTGAGGTCCTTTTTTTATTTCACTAACATATATATATATATATATATATATATATATATATATATAGTGTGTGTGTGTTTTTTTTGTTTGTTGTTTTGGTTATTCAACATGGCAGGTTCTGATAATAATTCGGGTGAACAACAACCACTGAATCTCCAGATGCAAGCCTTAGAGCGGATGATGCAACGAGTGATTGCTAATGCATTGAAACCTATACATTCTCAATTGGATAGATTAGATGGGGGTGGTTCCCATTCTGTCCATGAAGAGATAAATGATGACAATGTACAGACATTGGCTACCGATGAAGCACTTGTTGACAAGAGAAGTCTGAATGATCAACCATCACAGGATGAACTGCAACGAAACAACCTCTTCCATACGAGATGCAACGTGAACAGCAAGGTATGTATTGTGATTATTGATAGTGGTAGTTGTGCTAACGTTGCTAGTACTCTCATGGTTGACAAGTTAGGACTGAAGACGACCACGCATCCCAATCCGTACAAGTTACAATGGTTG
Organism: Hibiscus trionum; assembly: GCA_030270665.1. NCBI lineage: Eukaryota > Viridiplantae > Streptophyta > Magnoliopsida > Malvales > Malvaceae > Hibiscus > Hibiscus trionum. The sequence goes on from BSYR01000057.1 coordinate 6,452,627, forward strand.
AATGATGGTGTTGAAATCAAAGTTACCGAACAAGTTGTTATACCATTTTTCATTGGTAAATACAAGGATGAGGTAACTTGTGATGTTTGTTCTATGGATACTTGTCATTTGTTGTTAGGAAGACCGTGGCAGTATGATAAGAGAGTTTTGCACGATTGTTACACCAATCGATACTCTTTTACTCATGAGGCTAAAAAGGTAACTTTGGCACCTATGACTCCAAGTGAAGTATATGGAGACGAAGTTCATTTGAAAGCGAGTACTGCAGCTTGGAAAGCCAGCAAAGAGAAGAATGATTGTGACAAAGAAGAAGTGAACTCAAAGGTTTTATCTGATTCTACGTTTTCTTCTATTTCTTCTTCTAACTTGCAGGTTAGTAAGGTGATGCCATGTGAAGTTCCCAAGGTTGCTACTGTTGGTATGTCTAGTGCATCTATGTCCTTTCCAGAAATTGGGCAACCATCTATACCACGGTTTGACGTTCCTTTCCATTGTGCTATTGATTTTTTTTATATACTGATTTCTTTGGTTGTACATTGGATTGTGAACGACCTTGTGTTGTGATTTTGGATGATCTTCGAGATTCTTGTTGTTCTTTGGATTTGCCTTTGCATGTCATTGTTTTCAGGATTTTGAATGTGCAAAGAGCATTGTCTGACTTTATGTTGTGCATTATTCGGAAAGGTACAAGAAAGAAGGCATTTCCATTTGTGTTCTTTTTAAGAGAACTTGATTCGAGAGGATGGCATATGTGCCGAGCAAGAAGGATGAAGAAGTTCCCTGCCAAGCGAAAGTCGAAATTGTTCCCTTTTGTAATGAGGGTCGATTTGAGGACAAATCGCATTAAAGAAGGGGGGATGATGTGAGCACGTTTATGCCACCCAACGATGCAACTTCAAACTTTCAGGGAAGTTTGCTTTTTTCATTTGTTACATACTGATGTGTAACATTTGTATACTTATATTATTTATATTAGTGTGTTTACTATGTATTTAGTATGTTTGGTGTGTTTTGACTAAGTTTGATATAACTTATAGTGTGTTTATATTTGTTTGTGAGCTAATGAATAAGGTTGCAAGTGTTTACGACTTGTATTAGTGTTTCCATTAAGTTTACAATACTTTGATGGAAGTTTATTACCTTTTGACGTAGGTACGTAGGAGGACACTAACTCAAGTGAGTATATGCAGCTCAACTCCAGCTCAAGTGAGTGTATGCAGCTCATCTCCAGCTCACCAGGGTGTATGCAGCTCGGTCCTAGCTCAGGAGAGTGCAACCAGCTCATTTTCAGCTCAACACACTTTCAGCTAGTTCATTTCAGCTCAGCTCATTTCCAGTCAGCTCAACTTTAGCTCCACTAGCTCAACTTCAGCTGACAAGTCCAGAAGTAGCTGAAAAGCGTCTTGCATATCGGGGAGTGTGCTAGTGCACATATGGCAGCCTAGGTGGCATCCGGTCATCTCCAGCACCCACGTGGCAGCTTGACACATGTGTGTGAATGTGCAGCCGAATCAGCCCGTTTTCTCCTTCATTATGTGCCATTTGCAAGAAAGGATAAGCCCGAGTGGTTATGTTTGAATTTCAAACATAAAAATCACATGTTAAATGTGATTTTCATGTGTTTTGGGCGCCTAAACTTGTGGCTGCCAATTGAGTCCGCCCAAAAGGAGTTATTTTCACTCAAATTCAAATTTTAAACTCCTTTTAATATCAGCCACACAACTTAAACGAATTTGGCAGCCCTTGTACCTATATATATGTGTTTAAACAATGTAATTTGATAAGACATTTTGGGAAATAAAATTTGTTTGAGAGAGTTTCTCTTGTTCGGTTCTTTTTAGAACTATCTTTTGACATTTCAGACTTTGTTTTGAATTGTCAAATTTACTTGATACTTTGGGTTCCTAGATCGCTATCTAGTGGGTCCAAGTCCTCCGACGTGAAGCATATTCGATTCGGGTTTGCTCAGTAGATTGTGCAGGTTCTTTCGAGCTTTCCGTCTTTGACGTTAGATATATTCGATTCGAGTTCGTTCAGCAGATTGTTCGAGTTCTTTCGAGTTTAACGTTGCCAAACTTTCACTGATTTTCCAGCAACGTTTCTGCCATTTTAGGACATCGAAATAGCCATGAACGCTACTTGAAGCATTCGTCCTTTTCGTCGTCCAAATCTGTCCAGAAATTCCTACACCCTTTTTCTTTGTTTTTTTTATTTCTTTATATTTTTCTTGTTATTTTAACTATCTAAAAACGTCCGTTCTTGTGTTTTATTGCAGAGAAATGTTTGCTACGATCCTAGATCCGTTTACGAACAAGGAGCGTTGTTTCAGAAGCAACGTACCCCTTTATCATATGGTAATCAGAGCTTTGGTCGGATTATAGCACTTTCTGCACTACAAGAAATCAACAAAAATTTAAAAGTAAAAAAAATCGAAATTCTGAAGGAAAAAAAATGAGAATCAAAGTCAAAGTTTGACCAAAAAAGTCGAAGTCAACAAAAAATTCGGAAAAAAATCAAAAAAAACTAAAAAAAAATCAGATTCGAATATTTGGTGTATTTTTACGTTCATATGTGTTGTTGGTTCGTGAAAATGATGAAGGATGATCAATTTTGCCTTGGAATGCTTCGAAATCACCCGAAACAACTTCTTCTTGTTTGTTCGGTGATAGGGTCGCTGCAAGCATTCCTATTGCAGTAAGTTCTTTGTTTTCGTTCCTTCATTTCATTTTTCAGCCTTGTTCTTCGTTTCATCACCAAAATTCCAGCCACCTTTCTTTTATTTTCTAACCTTTTATTTTTATTTTAACAGCCCCTAAATTATTCCTAACCTTTGTTTTCTTCACCTCATTAAGTTTTCTTGAAAGTTGACACAGTTAACCAGTCTGAAGGATCGAGTTAGTTCTTTAAAGAACTGATTGCGAGATCGAGTGGAAAAGGCAATTTAGCGTGTGAGAACAGAAGGGGAGACAAAAAGAGCCGTTCAAGTATTCTCCCGAGTGAAACACGAGTGTTGAGTGCAATTGTTGAGCGATCTTTCCTTGGAGTGATTCGTGAGAAAATTTGTTGAGTGTGTTGCTGTGAGGTCCTTTTTTATTTCACTAACATATATATATATATATATATATATATATATATATATATTGTGTGTGTTTTTTTTGTTTGTTGTTTTGGTTATTCAACATGGCAGGTTCTGATAATAATTCGGGTGAACAACAACCACTGAATCTCCAGATGCAAGCCTTAGAGCGGATGATGCAACGAGTGATTGCTAATGCATTGAAACCTATACATTCTCAATTGGATAGATTAGATGGGGGTGGTTCCCATTCTGTCCATGAAGAGATAAATGATGACAATGTACAGACATTGGCTACCGATGAAGCACTTGTTGACAAGAGAAGTCTGAATGATCAACCATCACAGGATGAACTGCAACGAAACAACCTCTTCCATATGAGATGAACCGTGAACGGCAAGGTCTGTATTGTGATTATTGATAGTGGTAGTTGTGCTAACGTTGCTAGTACTCTCATGGTTGACAAGTTAGGACTGAAGACGACCACGCATCCCAATCCGTACAAGTTACAATGGTTGAATGATGGTGTTGAAATCAAAGTTACCGAACAAGTTGTTATACCATTTTTCATTGGTAAATACAAGGATGAGGTAACTTGTGATGTTTGTTCTATGGATACTTGTCATTTGTTGTTTGGAAGACCGTGGCAGTATGATAAGAGAGTTTTGCACGATTGTTACACCAATCGATACTCTTTTACTCATGAGGGTAAAAAGGTAACTTTGGCACCTATGACTCCAAGTGAAGTATATGGAGACGAAGTTCATTTGAAAGCGAGTACTGCAGCTTGGAAAGCCAGCAAAGAGAAGAATGATTGTGACAAAGAAGAAGTGAACTCAAAGGTTTTATCTGATTCTACGTTTTCTTCTATTTCTTCTTCTAACTTGCAGGTTAGTAAGGTGATGCCATGTGAAGTTCCCAAGGTTGCTACTGTTGGTATGTCTAGTGCATCTATGTCCTTTCCAGAAATTGGGCAACCATCTATACCACGGTTTGACGTTCCTTTCCATTGTGCTATTGATTTTTTTTATATACTGATTTCTTTGGTTGTACATTGGATTGTGAACGACCTTGTGTTGTGATTTTGGATGATCGTCGAGATTCTTGTTGTTCTCTGGATTTGCCTTTGTATGTCATTGTTTTCAGGATTTTGAATGTGCAAAGAGCATTGTCTGACTTTATGTTGTGCATTATTCGAAAAGGTACAAGAAAGAAGGCATTTCCATTTGTGTTCTTTTTAAGAGATCTTGATTCGAGAGGATGGCATATGTGCCGAGCAAGAAGGATGAAGAAGTTCCCTGCCAAGCGAAAGTCGAAATTGTTCCCTTTTATAATGAGGGACGATTTGAGGACAAATCGCATTAAAGAAGGGGGGATGATGTGAGCACGTTTATGCCACCCAACGATGCAACTTCAAACTTTCAGGGAAGTTTACTTTTTTCATTTGTTACATACTGATGTGTAACATTTGTATACTTATATTATTTATATTAGTGTGTTTACTATGTATTTAGTATGTTTGGTGTGTTTTGACTAAGTTTGATATAACTTATAGTGTGTTTATATTTGTTTGTGAGCTAATGAATAAGGTTGCAAGTGTTTACGACTTGTATTAGTGTTTCCATTAAGTTTACAATACTTTGATGGAAGTTTATTACCTTTTGACGTAGGTACGTAGGAGGACACTAACTCAAGTGAGTATATGCAGCTCAACTCCAGCTCAAGTGAGTGTATGCAGCTCATCTCCAGCTCACCAGGGTGTATGCAGCTCGGTCCCAGCTCAGGAGAGTGCAACCAGCTCATTTTCAGCTCAACACACTTTCAGCTAGTTCATTTCAGCTCAGCTCATTTCCAGTCAGCTCAACTTTAGCTCCACTAGCTCAACTTCAGCTGACAAGTCCAGAAGTAGCTGAAAAGCGTCTTGCATATCGGGGAGTGTGCTAGTGCACATGTGGCAGCCTAGGTGGCATCCGGTCATCTCCAGCACCCACGTGGCAGCTTGACACATGTGTGTGAATGTGCAGCCGAATCAGCCCGTTTTCTCCTTCATTATGTGCCATTTGCAAGAAAGGATAAGCCCGAGTGGTTATGTTTGAATTTCAAACATAAAAATCACATGTTAAATGTGATTTTCATGTGTTTTGGGCGCCTAAACTTGTGGCTGCCAATTGAGTCCGCCCAAAACGAGTTATTTTCACTCAAATTCAAATTTTAAACTCCTTTTAATATCAGCCACACAACTTAAACGAATTTGGCAGCCCTTGTACCTATATATATGTGTTTAAATAATGTAATTTGGTAAGACATTTTGGGAAATAAAATTTGTTTGAGAGAGTTTCTCTTGTTCGGTTCTTTTTAGAACTATCTTTTGACATTTCAGACTTTGTTTTGAATTGTCAAATTTACTTGATACTTCGGGTTCCTAGATCGCTATCTAGTGGGTCCAAGTCCTCCGACGTGAAGCATATTCAATTCGGGTTTGCTCAGTAGATTGTGCAGGTTCTTTCGAGCTTTCCGTCTTTGACGTTAGACATATTCGATTCGGGTTCGTTCAGCAGATTGTTCGAGTTCTTTCGAGTTTAACGTTGCCAAACTTTCACTGATTTTCCAGCAACGTTTCTGCCATTTTAGGACATCGAAATAGCCATGAACGCTACTTGAAGCATTCGTCCTTTTCGTCGTCCAAATCTGTCCAGAAATTCCTACACCCTTTTTCTTTGTTTTTTTTATTTCTTTATATTTTTCTTGTTATTTTAACTATCTAAAAACGTCTGTTCTTGTGTTTTATTGCAGAGAAATGTTTGCTACGATCCTAGATCCGTTTACGAACAAGGAGCGTTGTTTCAGAAGCAACGTACCCCTTTATCATATGGTAATCAGAGCTTTGGTCGGATTATAGCACTTTCTGCACTACAAGAAATCAACAAAAATTAAAAAGTAAAAAAAAATCAAAATTCTGAAGGAAAAAAAATGAGAATCAAAGTCAAAGTTTGACCAAAAAAGTCGAAGTCAACAAAAAATTTGGAAAAAATTCAAAAAAAAAACTAAAAAAAAATCAGATTCGAATATTTGGTGTATTTTTACGTTCATATGTGTTGTTGGTTCGTGAAAATGATGAAGGATGATCAATTTTGCCTTGGAATGCTTCGAAATCACCCGAAACAACTTCTTCTTGTTTGTTCGGTGATAGGGTCGCTGCAAGCATTCCTATTGCAGTAAGTTCTTTGTTTTCGTTCCTTTATTTCATTTTTCAGCCTTGTTCTTCGTTTCATCACCAAAATTCCAGCCACCTTTCTTTTATTTTCTAACCTTTTATTTTTATTTTAACAGCCCCTAAATTATTCCTAACCTTTGTTTTCTTCACCTCATTAAGTTTTCTTGAAAGTTGACACAATTAACCAGTCTGAAGGATCGAGTTAGTTCTTTAAAGAACTGATTGCGAGATCGAGTGGAAAAGGCAATTGAGCGTGTGAGAACAGAAGGGGAGACAAAAAGAGCCATTCAAGTATTCTCCCGAGTGAAACACGAGTGTTGAGTGCAATTGTTGAGCGACCTTTCCTTGGAGTGATCCGTGAGAAAATTTGTTGAGTGTGTTGCTGTGAGGTCCTTTTTTTATTTCACTAACATATATATATATATATATATATATATATATATATATATATATATTGTGTGTGTTTTTTTTGTTTGTTGTTTTGGTTATTCAACATGGCAGGTTCTGATAATAATTCGGGTGAACAACAACCACTGAATCTCCAGATGCAAGCCTTAGAGCGGATGCTGCAACGAGTGATTGCTAATACATTGAAACCTATACATTCTCAATTGGATAGATTAGATGGGGGTGGTTCCCATTCTGTCCATGAAGAGATAAATGATGACAATGTACAGACATTGGCTACCGATGAAGCACTTATTGACAAGAGAAGTCTGAATGATCAACCATCACAGGATGAACTGCAACGAAACAACCTCTTCCATACGAGATGCAACGTGAACGGCAAGGTATGTATTGTGATTATTGATAGTGGTAGTTGTGCTAACGTTGCTAGTACTCTCATGGTTGACAAGTTAGGACTGAAGACGACCACGCATCCCAATCCGTACAAGTTACAATGGTTGAATGATGGTGTTGAAATCAAAGTTACCGAACAAGTTGTTATACCATTTTTCATTGGTAAATACAAGGATGAGGTAACTTGTGATGTTTGTTCTATGGATACTTGTCATTTGTTGTTAGGAAGACCGTGGCAGTATGATAAGAGAGTTTTGCACGATTGTTACACCAATCGATACTCTTTTACTCATGAGGGTAAAAAGGTAACTTTGGCACCTATGACTCCAAGTGAAGTATATGGAGACGAAGTTCATTTGAAAGCGAGTACTGCAGCTTGGAAAGCCAGCAAAGAGAAGAATGATTGTGACAAAGAAGAAGTGAACTCAAAGGTTTTATCTGATTCTACGTTTTCTTCTATTTCTTCTTCTAACTTGCAGGTTAGTAAGGTGATGCCATGTGAAGTTCCCAAGGTTGCTACTGTTGGTATGTCTAGTGCATCTATGTCCTTTCCAGAAATTGGGCAACCATCTATACCACGGTTTGACGTTCCTTTCCATTGTGCTATTGATTTTTTTTATATACTGATTTCTTTGGTTGTACATTGGATTGTGAACTACCTTATGTTGTGATTTTAGATGATCATCGAGATTCTTGTTGTTCTTTGGATTTGCCTTTGTATGTCATCGTTTTCAGGATTTCGAATGTGCAAAGAGCATTGTCTGACTTTATGTTGTGCATTATTCGGAAAGGTACAAAAAAGAAGGCATTTCCATTTGTGTTCTTTTTAAGAGAACTTGATTCGAGAGGATGGCATATGTGCCGAGCAAGAAGGATGAAGAAGTTCCCTGCCAAGCGAAAGTCGAAATTGTTCCCTTTTGTAATGAGGGTCGATTTGAGGACAAATCGCATTAAAGAAGGGGGGATGATGTGAGCACGTTTATGCCACCCAACGATGCAACTTCAAACTTTCAGGGAAGTTTTCTTTTTTCATTTGTTACATACTGATGTGTAACATTTGTATACTTATATTATTTATATTAGTGTGTTTACTATGTATTTAGTATGTTTGGTGTGTTTTGACTAAGTTTGATATAACTTATAGTGTGTTTATATTTGTTTGTGAGCTAATGAATAAGGTTGCAAGTGTTTACGACTTGTATTAGTGTTTCCATTAAGTTTACAATACTTTGATGGAAGTTTATTACCTTTTGACGTAGGTACGTAGGAGGACACTAACTCAAGTGAGTATATGCAGCTCAACTCCAGCTCAAGTGAGTGTATGCAGCTCATCTCCAGCTCACCAGGGTGTATGCAGCTCGGTCCCAGCTCAGGAGAGTGCAACCAGCTCATTTTCAGCTCAACACACTTTCAGCTAGTTCATTTCAGCTCAGCTCATTTCCAGTCAGCTCAACTTTAGCTCCACTAGCTCAACTTCAGCTGACAAGTCCAGAAGTAGCTGAAAAGCGTCTTGCATATCGGGGAGTGTGCTAGTGCACATGTGGCAGCCTAGGTGGCATCCGGTCATCTCCAGCACCCACGTGGCAGCTTGACACATGTGTGTGAATGTGCAGCCAAATCAGCCCGTATTCTCCTTCATTATGTGCCATTTGCAAGAAAGGATAAGCCCGAGTGGTTATGTTTGAATTTCAAACATAAAAATCACATGTTAATTGTGATTTTCATGTGTTTTGGGCGCCTAAACTTGTGGCTGCCAATTGAGTCCGCCCAAAAGGAGTTATTTTCACTCAAATTCAAATTTTAAACTCCTTTTAATATCAGCCACACAACTTAAACGAATTTGGCAGCCCTTGTACCTATATATATGTGTTTAAATAATGTAATTTGGTAAGACATTTTGGGAAATAAAATTTGTTTGAGAGAGTTTCTCTTGTTCGGTTCTTTTTAGAACTATCTTTTGACATTTCAGACTTTGTTTTGAATTGTCAAATTTACTTGATACTTCGGGTTCCTAGATCGCTATCTAGTGGGTCAAAGTCCTCCGACGTGAAGCATATTCGATTCGGGTTTGCTCAGTAGATTGTGCAGGTTCTTTTGAGCTTTCCGTCTTTGACGTTAGACATATTCGATTCGGGTTCGTTCAGCAGATTGTTCGAGTTTTTTCGAGTTTAACGTTGCCAAACTTTCACTGATTTTCCAGCAACGTTTCTGCCATTTTAGGACATCGAAATAGCCATGAACGCTACTTGAAGCATTCGTCCTTTTCATCGTCCAAATCTGTCCAGAAATTCCTACACCCTTTTTCTTTGTTTCTTTTTATTTCTTTATATTTTTCTTGTTATTTTAACTATCTAAAAACGTCCGTTCTTGTGTTTTATTGCAGAGAAATGTTTGCTACGATCCTAGATCCATTTACGAACAAGGAGCGTTGTTTCTGAAGCAACGTACCCCTTTATCATAATATCTTATCTCTAGCCATCTTCCCAAAACCCTTGTCGTTTTCCCCCTCTTATCATGTTCTAAAACTTCCCCTAGGGCTAAGGGTTGATTCTGTAAAGTAGTTGCAAGGATTGTACTTTTTTAGGAATTTTCTGTTCAATGAAATAAAACTTCAAGTTTGCTTATTTTGGTTTCAACATCTTGCAAGAGTATCGGGAGAGCATTGTAAGATTATCTATTTACTTAATATCGGGAGAGTTAAGTATACGAAAGGAGTAAGTACTAGTTCTCCAGGTTATGGTTGAACTATCTCAGACCTAGGGATAGGACGAGGTTAAGTGGCTAAGAAAGAATTCAACAACATTGGTGTTCACCCTTTGATTCACGCCGGGAGGTATCATCCAAGAAATGTTCATCAACAACACTTGGACCTACGTATAGGACAAGTCATAGCAGGGATTCTTGCCAAGCTTGAAGTACAGAGTTGTGTGATCGCTGCCGCGACAACAACAGACTTTTGCCGCAACAAGTGCTGCCGCGACAGGGACGACGATAGAACAGGAATTTCTCTTCAGTGCAACACATGCACAACCGAGCAAATCAATACCGCCCTATCTCTTAACCTGAATCTTTTATCTTTTACATTCATTATTCTTCAATATTATGTTCCAAACAATTTAAACTCTTTCTCTTTCTCGTGCAGCTACTATAGGATAAAGCTATTTCCAGTCCCTGTGGAGATGATATCTGATACTCCAAGTATCACTTTACTACTTGTGTCGTGTACACTTGCACTACATTGCGATAGGAATTTTAACACGCAACTGGCTCCTCCACCTCCTCCTCCTTCTCCTCGTCAAAAGGGAGGCGAGGCGAGAGCCGAAGGTGTAGGACCTCAGGTTGGTCAAGGTCCGGCCGGTATAGATTTGGCTCCGTTAGTTCAGGCGATAGCTGGGGCTTTTCAAGAAGCTGTAACTGGGGTCAGGAAGTGGCACAACCTCAGGGTGAGGGCACCGAGTTGCAACTTGAGAGGCTTAGCAGTTTGGGAGGCGAAGAGTTCTGAGGGTTGGCGCCCGAGAGATCCGAGGCTTGGTTTGACAAGATTGTCCATATTTTGTCTCAGATGGGTTGTACTGGAGCACGCAGACTTGGGTGTGTTATTTCTCTGCTTCAGGGTGATGCCTACACTTGGTGGGTCACCATTACTACGGGCATGCCAGATGCCGAGATCACTTGGGAGTTCTTCGAGTCAGTTTTTCGCAAGAAGTATCTGGGTCCCCGTTATCTTGATTAGAAGAAGAGGGAGTTCATGGCTTTGTTTCAGGGTAACTTGACAGTGACCGAGTATGAGATACGATTTGTCAGGTTGAGTCAGTATGCGTCTGAGCTAGTTCCTACTAAGAGGGAATGTTGTGACCGTTTCCGTTACGGGTTGAGTGAGGAGATACAGAGGTACACTTTGGTTATGGACTACACGGGCTTTGATGTCTTGGTCACTAGGGCCAAGGACATAGAGCACAGTTTGGGTTTGACCAAACGTTTTGTGGTTCTAGTTCTGGGAAGAGGTCTGGCGACTTTGATAGAGGTGATGCCAAGAGGCATCGGGACAATAGGCATCATTATGATCATAGACGTGGTGGTGGTAACCACAGTATAGGCCATTAGGGCCAGAGAGCTGGTGGGCGCTTTCCCGAGTGTGCTCGATGCGGGAGGAATCACACCGGCGAGTTTTGGGGAAACTTTCACTCGTGTTGGAACTGTGGAGCTAGAGATCACCTTAGGCGTGATTGTCCACATCAGGTTGGGTATGCACCAATTCAAGTTTAGGCTCCTGCTAGAGCTATTGATTTTCTGAGAGGCCGTGGGCATGGTCGAGGTAACTTCCAGCCGAGAAATGATGGCCAAAGAAATGTAGCACATGTAGTTGCGGTTCAGCTAGAGGGCGGATGTCAGACTTAGTTACAAGAGTTGTCAGATAGAGGTTTTATCCGTCTGAGTTCTTTGCCTTGGGGCGCTCCAGTATTGTCTGTGAAGAAGAAAGACGGTAGTATGAGAATGTGCATAGATTATAGACAGTTGAATCGGTTGACTATGAAGAACAAGTATCCCTTGCCGTGTATTGATGATTTGTTTGATCAGTTGAGAGGGGCATCAGTCTTTTCGAAGATTGACTTGAGATCCGGGTATTACCAGTTGAAGGTAAAAGAGGTTGATGTACCGAAGACAACTTTTAGGACTAGATATGGTCACTACGAGTTCTTAGTTATGTCGTTTGGGTTGACAAATGCACAGGCTGCTTTCATTGATATGATGAACAAAATTTTCCATCAGTACTTAGATCAGTTTGTAGTTGTCTTCATAGATGATATTTTGGTGTATTCGCGTACCGAGGAAGATCATGACCGGCACTTGAGGTTAGTTTTGCAGACTTTGCTAGACAACCAGTTGTACGCTAAGTTGAGTAAGTGTGAGTTCTGGATCAGAGAAGTAGTCTTCCTAGGACATGTAGTGTCAGCCGAGGGGATTAAAGTTGATCCGAAGAAGATAGATGCCATTGTTGAGTGGAAGCAACCAAAGTCTGTGATAGAGATTCGTAGTTTCCTAGGCTTAGCGGGTTACTATATGAGGTTTGTGGATGGTTTCTCGAAGATAGTCATTCCTTTGACAAAGTTGCTTCAGAAGAATGTTCAGTTTGAGTGGTTAGATGCGAGACAGCAAGCCTTTGAGAAAATGAAAGAAGCTTTGACCAATGCACCGATCTTGATTCAGCCAGAATCGGGGAAAGACTATGTGATTTACAGTGATGCTTCATATGTAGGTTTAGGTTGTGTACTCATACAAGACGGAAGATTTGTAGCTTATGCCTCGAGACAGTTGAAGACTCACGAGCGTAATTATCCGACACACGATATAGAGCTAGCCGCAGTTGTGTTTGCCTTGAAGATTTGGAGACATTATCTGTATGGTGAGAAATGCACAGTGTACACAGATCACAAGAGTCTGAAGTATATAATGACACAACGAGAGTTGAACCTTAGACAACGCAGGTGACTAGAGTTGCTTAAAGACTATGATCTCACGATTGAGTACCATCCGGGTAAAGCCAATGTAGTGGCATATGCTTTGAGTAGGAAGGTAGCTGTCGAGTTGAGAGCCATGTTTGCTAGTTTGAGTTTGTCCGGTGATGGTGGTCTAGTGGCCGAGCTTCAAGTTAGACCTACCTTAGGCCAGTTGATTAGAGAGAAACAACTCTTAGATAGATCTTTGGCACCTCACGTGCAAGATATAATCGAGGGTAGACCATCGGACTACAATTTCAGTGTTGATGGGGTTTTGTGTTTCAGAGGCAAAATAGTTGTGCCGGATGACAGTGTTTTGAGACGTATTATCTTGACTGAAGCGCACAGTAGCCCGTTTAATATGCATTCTGGTAGTACAAAGATGTATCGTGATTTGAAGAATGAATACTATTGGGTTGGTTTGAAGAAAGATGTAGCCGATTTCGTGAGTAAGTGTATGGTGTGCCAGAGGGTTAAGGCAGAACATCAGGTTCCATCAGGTTTGTTGCAACCGTTGAGAATTCCAGAATGGAAGTGGGAAAATATCACCATGGATTTCGTTTCGGGTTTGCCTTTGACTCCTTCGAAGAAGAACTCAGTTTGGGTTAAAGTTGATCGTTTCACGAAGTGCGCCCACTTTTTAGCTGTTAATACGACTTACTCCTTAGATAGGTTGGCCGACTTGTACATTGGTGAGATTGTGAGACTGCATGGTGTGCCGAAGTCGATTGTATCTGACAGAGATCCAAGATTTACAGCCCGATTTTGGGAGTGTTTGCATACTGCTTTGGGTACCCGCTTGAAATTCAGTATGTCGTATCATCCTCAGTCAGATGGTCAGTCCGAGAGGGTTATACAAATTTTAGAGGACATGTTGTGTTGTTGCATCATTGATTTTCAGGGTACTTGGGAGAAGCACTTGCCTTTGGTCGAGTTCGCTTACAATAACAGTTATTAATCGAGCATTCAGATGGCTCCTTATGAGGCATTGTATGGTAGAAAATGTAAAACTCCGATCTGTTGGGCCGAAGCAGGTCAGAAGTTGTTACCGATACCGAATTTGCTTAAGGGGACTACCGATAAAGTGAAGTTGATCTGTGATCATTTGAAGGCATCTTTGGATAGGCAGAAGTCCTATGCTGATTTGAAGAGGAAAGAAGTTGAGTATGTCGTGGGAGATAGAGTGTTCTTAAAAGTCTCTCCGTGGAAGAAAGTTATGAGATTCGGCAGAAAAGGGAAGTTGAGTCCGAGGTACATTGGGCCGTATGAGATTGTGAAACAAGTCGGTCTGGTTGCTTATCAGTTACGTTTGCCATCCGAGTTAGAGAAGATTCACAATGTGTTCCATGTTTCGATGCTTCGTAAGTATAGACCGGATCCGTCGCATGTTATGCATGTCGAAGAGATTGAGTTGAATCCGGATTTGACGTACGATGAGGAACCTGTTGAAAGCTTAGCTTCAGACAGTAAAGTGTTGTATGGTAGATCGATTGAGTTTGTCAAAGTGAGGTGGCAACGTCAAGGTGTGAACGAGGTCACTTGGGAGAGAAAGGATGATATGGAAAGACAGTTTTCGTATCTCTTTCAGTCAGGTAATTTTGAGGATGAAATTCCTTAAGTTGGGGAGAGTTGTAACACCCGAATTTAGGGGTCTGGAGTTGAGTGTGTGAATCAAGTTCGAGTCGTGGGCTCGTTTTAATTTAACTTGGGCTTTGTTTTATTTAAAATGGGCTTTAGTTTTAATCAAAAAGGGCTTGACTATCATTAAGGGAAAAGGTACTTTTCAAAATAAAGGAAAAAGATGGTAAAAAGGGGACTTTTATTTTGAAGTGTCTTCTTCTTCCCCTCATCCATTTTCCATGACATTAAACCTCCTCAAACCCCCTAAACACTATTCCATCAAATTTCTTCACCATTTCAAGAGCTCTCTTCAAGGTAAACTCATTTTTGACTTCTCCTCATCATTTCGAACATTTCCATGGTTTTAGTTTCTCTCAAACACCAATTTTGATGTTTCCAAAATTTCAAGTAAAAGGTGGAAGCTTTAATGGGTTTTCATGTAGCTTTGGATTTGCAAAGTTTATTTATGTTTTAATCTTGCCCTAAAGTATATTATATCTCAAAATGGAGGGGTTTTATCAAAAATCCTGAAATGGGTTTTTGTGGGTATTTTAAAAGGTTGAAAACTTGGGTTTTTGAGGTAGTTTGGTGTAGGGGAGTGGGGTTAATGTTATGGTGATGCTTGAGGGTTGTTTTGAAGGTGTTTAATGGTGATTTGGGTATTGGATTCGATGGGTTTCTGCTGGGTTGTGTGTGAGTACGAAAATGAGGATTTTTGGGTTGGTTCATGGTTTGAAATTGTAGAGAATTGGCTTTGTGGTTGTAGTTTGAATTGTGACAGTGGTTTGTGGATGATTTGTGTAGTAATGTGTTGTTTTTGATTGATTAGAATCAAGGGAAATCATTGGAGAAGCTTAGGGCTCGATTTCGAGAAGTTTAGAGGCTTGATTCGGCTTCCTCGGTTTGTTTAAGGGTGTTCGGTGAGTGGTTTGTTTAAAACGGTTTCAAATTGGTTCAAGTGCGTGGTTGCGGTGTTGGATTATGCTTGGTAGGCCAATCCAAGGTGGAGATTAAGTTGGTAGCTTAATCTCTTGTTTGCTTTATGAGTTTTTGCTTAATGTGCACAAATGTGGATTTGCGTAGTATGCCTTCGATTAAGAATGTTGTGATATATATTGATGTTGTTCATTGATGATGATATGTTGTGTTGCATGATTTTGAAATCATGGTGAGACTTGTATAGTATGATTGACACTAGTTAATTACCGGGTATGAATGATCGATCATTAGGATGAGTGTGCACACGGTAAGAGTCAAATTCGTGCGTGGCCTTGGTGGCGTGTAGTCATCAAGGAGGAGTACGGTGAGGTAATATTCCACCGGAAAATGTTAGCATGTGATGATGAGTGTAATCCCATCCATGAGTGAAAACGGTGAAGAGTGTAATCCCACCGGAAGTTAATTGTTTTTGAGTACGTTGGGGGTGAAAATCCCAACGGAAGTTATTCACATATCCGAGTAAGCTAATAGTTGCCAATATACTTGTTCATGAGTGGTGGTTGTGATAAGATAATTTTTATATCTTGTTTTGCATAACATGAGGTAAGATGCCATGTTCATGCGTTCTTGTGACGTTTAACTATGTTGCTATGTTGGTGCATATGCATGCCTTGTGAAAGTCTTAAGGAAATCATGCTTTGAACCCTGCATTGTCGTTGTTTTGTTTTAGAGCTCCCTCACTAAGCTTCTAGCTTACGCTTTCATTTTCGACAATGCATATCATTAGTGTGGAGTTAGCAAGGAGCAAGGAAAGGGCATCCAAGCATGTGGTAGTTGCTCAAGTATGGTTTTAGTAAATAATGTAGTAGTTTAGCAATGGGGATGCTATGTGTTGTAGGAGCATGTGTAGACTCATATTTTGTTAATGCTTTTATGACGTGAATTTGTAACCATGTTTATGAGATGTTTTTGTGTTGTTTTGAAAGCATGTAACCTTGCTTCTGTAATGCCTAAGTGTTTGTATTTGAAGGCTTATAACCATATTTTATGCTATGTGATGTGGATGTATGTTTCCTTGAATGAATGGCCTTGTTATGTATGCTTTATGGTTGATCATGTTTGTAGTAGGATGGATTGCCTTTAGTTTGTGTGTATGTTTGATGTTTCATGATTCTTGTTGAATTGGGGGATGTTTGGGAACACTTGGAGATGCAGAAAACTATCTGCAGGGTCACATAGAGTGCAGGTGTTTCGAAACGCGTGTTGTGGTTTCGGAACGGGTGTAGCTCCAGGGATACTCGTATCGGAACGGGGGTGGTGCCGTTTCGGTACGATTTGACATTGTGAGCCACCGTTCGGGTACGTGTTTCGATACGGTTTGCCTCTGTGAAGGCCTGTTTTGGAACCTGTTCCGAAACGCTTTGTTACTAGAGACCCCCGTACCGGAACGGAGTGTACCGTATCGGTACGGCCTGGTCTGGCTTGTCCACTGGAGCCCGCGATTGAAACGGGGAAGCCTGTTTCGAAACGCATGCTTGTATTTGGGCTTTTTAGCATCTTCAAAGGTTCTCGGATATCGGGTTTTAGTCCCGCTGGTTGTATGTTCCCTTGTTAAGTTTATATACATTGTTTATGTATGGTTTTGGTTACGAATGCAAGAAATCGGACTAATATGTCACTTGGTAAATTTATATTATCTTACTCCTCGTTTGTATCTATTCGTTCTCGTTTTCCGCTGTTGTTTTCACACATAGGACTAAATGATACATTTAGACAAGATAATTAAATAAAGATTTTTCTAGGGTTGTTAATCGAAGTGGAGCCTTAACGGGTTGCGTTTTGGTTTTCCCCGTATAACCTGCTCGGACCGGTCTGTCGTCTAGTCCGGGGCGAGGGGTTTACACTTCAAGAACACTAGTATTGGTCGAAGATGAAATGAGATATTGAGAGACTATGTGAGTGTTGTATCACATGTAGAAAGGCCAAGTCAAAAGTGATGCCCCACGGCCTATATACTCCATTACCTATTCCTAATGCACCTTGGATGGATATATCCATGGATTTTGTACTTGGGCTGCCTCGTACGAAGAATAGCAAAGATTCCATATGTGTAGTAGTGGATTGATTCTCTAAAATGGCTCGTTTTATTCCTTGTAATAATACTAATGACGCTTCACATGTTGCTATTTGTTTTTCAGGGAAATCATGAGATTGCATGGCGTTCCAAGAACTATCGTATCTGATCGAGATGTGAAGTTCTTAAGCCATTTTTGGAGAACATTATGGAACAATATTGGAACCAAGTTGATGTTTTCCACAAATTGCCATCCACAAATGGATGGTCAAACTGAAGTCGTGAACCGGGTATTGTCCATGTTGTTGAGGACAATCATCAAGAAGAATTTGAGGACTTGGGAGGAAAGCTTGCCACACGTGGAGTTTGCTTACAACCGGTCCATTCATTCTGCCACTAAAATGTCACCATTTGAAATAGTGTATGGTTTCAATCCTTTGACCCCATTAGATTTATTACCTTTGCCCGCTGATCAAATTGTGAATAAAGATGGAAGAAACAATGCTGAATTTGTCAAGAAGCTCCATCAACAAGTGCGGGACAATATCAAAATGAGAACCAGACAATATTAGCAGCAAGCTAACAAGGGACGAAAATGAGTAACCTTTGAACCCCGGGGATTGGGCTTTGCTGCACATGAGGAAAGAAAGGTTCCCAGCCCAACGCAAGTCAAAATTGATGCCTAGAGGGGATGGACCTTTCCAAGTAATCAAGCGTGTCAATGACAACGCCTATCAACTAGACCTCCCGGTTGAGTATAATGTTAGTGCAACTTTCAATGTGGTTGATTTATCTCCTTTTGACGTAGGAGACGATTTGGGGACAAATTACTTTCAAGAGGGAGGGACTGATGTGATCACAACCCGTAAGGACCTGGAAGAATTTCCTAGTGGTCCTATGACTCGTGCTAGGTCCAAGAAGTTCCAAGAAGCTATGAGAAATTTGTTCAGTCAAAGCTTGAACTTGAAGGGAGAAACACAAGCATGTTTGCATGATCTTTTCTTAAGTTATATATATATATATATATATATATATTTAATTCCAGCATGTATGCACGAATAAATAAGGCTTAATGTTCATCCAAGCATTCTGATTCGTTTCTGCTTGTCTAGAACATTTAAGCATGTTAGTTTACTTAATGTGTGTCAGTTTCTTAATTCATGTTAGTTTTCTTATGATTGTGAGTCATTTAGTGTGCTGGTTATTTAACTAAATTAGTTCATTCTATGCAACTAGTTTCATTAATTTAACTAGCTCATTAAAATTGTTTTGGCATTTACTTTCGTTTTTTTAAGCAAAGTTGTTATCTAATGGTTGTTTAATGTATTGTAATTAGAGAATTCAATTGACAAATGGCTGATCATCTTCTCAAGATAGACAAAGCTTTTTCCACCAATTGAAGGCACTTGAAGGCACATCAAGGCTGATCGGTTACCATGCAATTGAAGAGAACAAATTTCCTCACTTGAAGGCTTTAACACCACTTAAAGAGCAACTTTAAGCCTTCTTAAAGATGATCAGTTATTGGCTCAAGGAAGATATGCCATTAAGGCCTTCATTTTCATCCTTTAAGGGAGAGTAATGGTATGGATTAAAACAGCTTTTGAGGGACAACACTTAAGGATGGAATTCAATGGCCACTTAAGACATGTTTGAAGTTGTTTCTTTACAAGATAAAACATCAGTCAACTTGTTCGCCATTGTTGATTTAGATACAGGCAGATTTAGGTTTTTATGTCTTCATCAAACTTATTCCTCTATTTCTTACCTTTCCAACGCTTTTTGAATCACCTCAATCTGATACCGGGAGCTTGAGATATGATTGTTTTTCTGAAGACAGTGCAGGCTGGAATTTCAATACGGGAATGAACATCATTCAAATTCAAGAGACTATTCAAAGCTGAATTCAATGTTGTTCATTCATTCTTTAAGAAAGTCCTTTGTCATTTTTCCTCTTTAACATCACCTGCCCATTAAAGGAGAATGAATGGCAAGTTACTCAAGTTGGCAGCTCATGGGTTTCTTTCTTTGGACGGCATGGTTGTTCACATTCATCCTCATCCAACACAAACTTTTCAGCTATCAATTGGAGGAGTAAGCTAAGATTTTATATGCCTTTAACACCAACATAATGAGTCTTTAATCCTTGTCTAGCCCATTCAATTTGTTGTTGCCTTACACCTATAAATAGCCAATCATTTTCTATTGTAAGAGACTTTTGGATCATATTATAAACTTTGAGAGTATTCTCCTTTTCTTATTCTACAAGAACTTTATCGGCTTCAAATGGACTCTTGTAGCATTCTACCCATCTCATTTTGTTATATTGTAGGTTTCTAGTTGTTAATAACTAGTGGGTCACAATCCATCTTCTTCCACCCAAATTCTGGTTTGTGAATTTTATAAAATTCGGGTCATAACTTTTTAATGTTGGTTCATCTTTGTTTCGCGCCAACACACTTACACTATCATTTCATTTTACCATCCATCACTCCATCTTTCATTTACATATATCATTTTCACCCATTCATCTTATCATTTCCCCCTTCATATCATATCTTAAGTATCCTCCATCATACCAAAATTCACCATCATCTATCCTTTAAAAACAACCCGTTTCTGCATTTTTTTTAATCACTTACTTGAGTCACGATCAGGCAAACACACATACAAATTCAGTCACAACACAACCTGATTCGTATCACTAGTCCTCATAATCATCGCTCACCATCGTATCAAACATACGATACTCACTCTAGGGTTGCCAACGTTGATTCAGCATGTCCTTCTAGTGAGCGATATAAGAGTGGTGGTGCACCGACCAATCAACCTATAGAACAATCAAACAATTGATTTATTTTTTTTAGATATGAATTACATTCGAATTAATAAAAGAATGCGGTAAGTATATAAATATTTATTACCTCGGGATTTCCTGGTCGAATGAGTTTTTGCAACTCGTCCAAATTTGGAGGCTCAGCAAGGATACGTTGGAAACAACCAAATTGTCGTAGGACGCGGTCGGTCGGTCGGATGTTAATCAACCGTGGCATAGCAGATGAGTGGTACAGAGGATGTCCAAACAAGCTTCGTCTCGGCTGAAAATATCGGGATGCAGTGCTGCAACTCCATATACGCGTACGACGTCCATAAAAATTATACAATTTATAATGTGTATATTAAAAAAAGAAATTATGTATAGTTAAATATAAAATTTATTTTATATAAATACACTAAAGTGTTACCTGATCTTTTGAAATATTCTCAATATCATGTCTGATAACCTCCAGGCCCTTCGCAACACCAACACGAGTTAAACGAGCGGTCCACCTACAAAATAAGAAGATAGGTTTAATTAATTGTAATAATACTTATATTAAAAAATTAACAACTCTTTCCTTACCTTCGGGCTAGCAAAAAAACATATGGAGTAGGCTCCAAAAGCTCAGGGTGTAAAAACATCATTCTCCACCACACCCAGGACTGGAGCAATACCAAACAACCTTCGATGGAATATTTTTTCTAGATCGGTGTTCTTACACAAATCACTAAACAGAGTGGCCAAAACTGAGGATCCCCAGTTTAGTTTACCGGCATCTTCAAAATTCTACAAATTCTGCAAAACCCTAAACCCTACAATACGAATATATATATATATTAACATATGTAAAAAAATTATTATTTCAATAATATTCACTAAAAAAATATTGTTACCTTCTTCACTCGCGACAACGGGTACATCACCAAAATTATTCCGCAGCCACACTAATTGTATTTTTCCGCCGTAAAAACGCTCCGGCATAGCCCCTAGCCCACTCAAACATAGTTCAACCCAAGCATCAGCACCGGGACCAGTGATAGCATTTCCATCAATAGGCAAACCCAGGATATGGGACACGTCCTCCAGGGTAATCGTCACCTCGCCCCAATGAAGGTGGAATGTGTGTGTCTCCGGCCCTCACCTCTCCAAAAGAGCGTTGACCAAATCAACATCTATTTTTGTACCTCCAACAATTTTGGATACCTGCAAAAACCCGGCCCGCTCTAAGTACGGTTCGATCAAAACGTCCGGTATTCTCGTCATCCGGTTGTAAGAAACCTCCAGACGTCGTTCTATATTCTAAAAAAAATAAACGCGTATGTAAAAATTAAACTATATAAAAATATAAAAAAATATGTACGTAGTAATAACAATAAATAATAAATAATAAATAAAACGGGATAAAACTTACATGTCTCAAATGATAATCGAACATGTGCTTGTGATCCAACCTTATGAATCCCTCCATTGTATCAAACACGAAAAATCAACCAAGAAATTGAAAGAAAGTAGATTTAAGAGAGAGTTAATTTTTTGGTGTGGGGTAGAAGGGGAGGGTGGGGACCAATTTATAGTGGAAATCGTGTCGGTTGGGGTGCGATTACTGAATGAAAATCGCGTCCTGCACAACGTGACTTTGGAAATCGCGTCGTGCACAGCACGATTTCTTCATAACCCTAACACGATAATTAAATTTTCAACTGTTCCAATTTATTAACGCGGAAATCGCGGCACACACAACGCGACTTCAGCTTATCGCGACGAGTCGTTTGAAATTCTCGTAGAAGTCGCGTCCTACAGACCACGACTTCATTTTATTTTTTTTACATAAATAAATACGGGATAATATAATCCACATCGGACTGAAGTCGTGCCTTGTACAACGCGATTTTGGATATCGCGCTCTGCAGAACGCTATTTACCCTGACGTGGGCCAAATGGGGGCTATTTTTCCAAATGTTCCCCAAAGAGGGGTATTTTTTTAGATAATTCCCCAAACGGGAATATCTGACCAAATTAGCCCCCATTTTAGTTCTTCTTTTTATTTTTTATTCGATTTGTAATCTGGTTATAAGAACCAAGTCAAGACAATGTAAAAAAATAGGGGGATTACAATATCAATACAAAAACAAAAAGGATAGCATTCTTCATAGGCAAAAAGAATCCTTAGGTATTCTAATCTTTTATTTTCGCATAGTATTGAGGGTCTTTTTTTCTTTTCTAAATAGAAACCAAGAGTTTTTTCTCCGATCCCAAAAATTCATTTTCAAAACAAAGGGGTTTCAAAAAATTTTAGTAGAATCTTGTTTTTAAAACAAAAATCAAAAGGAGTTTTCAGTTTTGAAATCAAAGTTTAGATTTTTACCATTTTTTAGATCTTGAATCGAAATAAAAAAAGTTTCAAGTTTATCTGTCTGGAAATAAAGCTGTCGTTCACTGATGTCATCGGATGTCGAGAACGGACGGCGAGACTGAGCTGCCAAGGAACTGCGCACAAAAGGGGTGGTTTTTTATTATTCGACTGAAAGAGAAGATATAGTCTTCGTTTTTAATGGGTTTTGAAATCCAATGCAGTTTAACTTTCTTATATTTGCTTTTACTTTTTTCTCTTTTTTTTTCATTTAATGTCAACGCCGTGTTCTTTTTTTATTGAAAAAAGAATACCCTACGTGCCTCGTTAAAACCACCCTAAACCTAAATGGGGGGAAAGAGAACACGTGGTGGTATATACATCATAAGAGAAGAAGCGGCATGGGCAAATACGCTACATGAAAAACAAATGGGTACTCACATATGATCCTGAGTAAGAAATACCTCAACCATAGGCGGAGGTATCGTGAAAGTCCATTCTCCCACCGGATGCCCCCGAGCCAAGCTCACCAACTTATCCGCAACCATATTCGCCTTCCGAGAGACATGATTCACAGTGATATCCCAATCTCGACTCACATAATTCTTTATGCTCACCACCAAAGCATTATCATGAAGGCACAAAGAGGTGTTGCCAATAATCTTAACCACAGTAACATTATCAACCTCTAAATCAACATGGCGATATCCAAGATCCCAAGCATATCTCAGAGCCTCATGCGCTGCCCATAACTCGGCCATAATCACTGAACAAACGCCAATACTCTTTGAGAAACCAAATAACCACTTACCCGTAGCATCGCGAATAACACCCCCGATGGCAGCCATGCCATTCGCACCACCAACAGCGCCGTCAGAGTTGATCTTCACACGCCCCAGCCCTGGTTTGGTCCAGCTAACGTCCGTGGTTTCCAGCACACCAGTACGCAGCTGTGGAGGCATCCGATTCACCAAGGGAGCAGCTGCGCACTCATCCTTCATACGCACAGCAAAACGCACAACATCCCCGATACGCAGTTGGTCATTGTCGAAAGTTCGAGCGCATCGATTCTTCCACAAACCCCAGCATACAATCGCAAACAACGACCAGTGGGGCTGCGGCGATACTCTAACGTTCGTGCTCATTATATCGGATTAGAGCCATTCGTGTAAGGGTAGCTGCATGAATCCATGAAATTTGGAAGGAAAAACAAAGTAAGACCATACCCGACGTGCCATGGGGCAAGAACAAAGAATATGGTTCGTATCCTCCAAGTCACTCCCGCAAGACTGTATATATATATATATAATATTATATATATTATTCGACTAAAAGAGAAGATACAGTCTTCCTTTTATATACTTATATGTATATATATTGTATAATATATATATATGATATATGCTTGTTGAGTGTATAAAAGTTCTATATTTTACCCCTCATTTACCCATATTTCTGCTGCATTCAAGCATAATTCATTGCATTTAGGATAGATTTCTGCATATACATCACAATTAGATAAAATGGCACAACTGCTACTAATTTTGGTTACTTTTGCAGGTATCTACTGCGGCGGACTCAGGGCAGCAAAGGAGCAGAGGCAGATCGCAGAACTGGAGTCGAGAAGCAAAACGCTGTCGTGGCTACTTCCGTGGCAGCCATGACGACAGAATGCTGAGGTGGAAAAGTGAAGTGGAGCTCGACAGATAGAGAATTTCAAGCCGGTTGTTGAGTGTGTAAAAGTTCTATTATTTACACCCTTTTTAACCCATATTTCTGCTGCATTCAAGCATCATTGCATTGCATTTAGGTTAGTTTACATTAAAACATCACAAATGGATTAAAGGCACGGATTCTACTAAAAGATGGCTTATTTTGCAGGTTGCTGCCATCGTAGACGGTGAAGGCAGGCGCTGGGCAGAGAAGCAGAAGAGCTGAACTGGACAAGCAGATGACGAGGACGAAGCTGTTGTGACAGCAAGGTGACAGCGGCCTTATGAAGAGGAAAAGTAAAGTGGACCTCGATAGATAGAGAAAAATCTGCTCGTCTGTCGTGTGAAAGCCAAATATTTTTCCAAGCCCCGGATCAAAAGATATGTCAAGCCAAAGCTCAAGGAGAGGAATTCCCATGAAACAAGGAGGACGACTGAAAAGTAGGAATCCTTAGAGATTAAGCATTCATTAGAATCTTACTTTTCATTAAAGTTGTAATCCTTGTTAACTTAGAATACTTGAGCCCAAAGCTTATATAAGGGCATAGATTTAACCTAGGAGGCATCATACCCCATAACCGATAACCTAAACCCCTCTGCCGTTTACCCGTCGTCGACATGTTCTAAATTCCCCCTAGGGCCACGGGTTGTTTTGTAAAGTAGTTGCAAGGGTTGTTTTGTTTTAGGATTTTCCAAGTTCAATAAAATAAACTTCAAGTTCTCTTATTTTGGTTTTAATATCTTGCAAGAGCATCGGGAGAGCATTGTGAGGTTATCTATTTACTTAGCATCGGGAGAGTTAAGTATACGAAAGAAATAAGAGCGAGTTCTCTAGTTTATAGTTGAACTATCTTGTGCCTAGGGATAGGGCAAGGTTAAGTGGCTAAGGAAGAATTCATACACATCGGTGTTCATCCTTCGATTAACGCTGGGAGGTATCGTCAAAGACGTGATCATCGACAGACTTGGACCTAGGGATAGGCCAAGACAGATCTGGGATTCTTGCCAAACTTGAACGTACTGAGTTGGTGTGTTTGCTGCCGCGACGACCAACGGACAGCTGCCGCGACAGGTGCTGTCGGCGACAGGCGTGACGACAGAACTGGAATTCCTAAGCAATACAATACCTGCACTACTGAGCAATTCAATACCAGCCCATTCTCTCTCTCTTGATTACTCTATTCTTTTATTTACGTTTTCCTTTATTATTCTCGTGACAACTCTCAATTATTTCCTTTACTTCGTGCAGTGAAATTAGGTAAAGCTATTGGCCCAATCCCTGTGGAGACGATATCCGATACTTCGTATCACTTTACTACTTGCGTCGTGTACACTTGCACTACAATTGCGATAGACTCTTTTACACGCAACAAGTTTTTGGTGCCGTTGCCGGGGATTGGCAACATAACTACACCTTTCTTTTATTGCACTTTTCGTTTTTGTTTTTTCTTTTCTTTTAATTTTTTTTATTTTTCGTTAGTACTTTAAACTCTTGCTTTTCACAAGGTTATCTTGTTTATGCACAGATCTAAAAGAGGCGAAGATCCTGAGTATAAATTAGATCCGGAAATCGAACGTTCCTTCAATCTCAAGAAACAACTTCGCCACCTTTTAGACAGGAACGAGTACCTTGAGGAACAGCTAGCGAAGATGGCCCGTAATCCGCCCGCTGGTGATGGTGTACCGCCTGTCGGCGACCCGCCCGCAGCAGCTGGACGACGGTCATGTCGTGACTACATGCTGAACGATCATGTAGAGCTGGAGACCACACTGCCGGATATTGATGTTGATAACTTCGAACTCAAGCATGTCATGTTTAGTATGATCAACAACGCCGGGCAGTTTAGTGGTGCTGTGACAGAAGATGCTAGGGAGCATCTCAAAACGTTCCAGGAGATCTGTGGTTCGTTTAGACTGCCAGGAGTTAATCCGAAGATACTGAGGCTTCGGTTATTCCCCCATTCATTGAGGGACAAAGCTAAAACTTGGTGGAATAAACTAACACTGGGTTCAATCATAACTTGGGTAGATTTGTCTCGTGAATTCTTATCTCGTTTTAATCCTTCGCATTTATCTGAGCGATTACGTAATGAAATTGCTACTTTTCAACAGGAAGGTGACGAGCCAATGCACGAGGCCTGGGACAAATTTACTACTCTTCTTCGAAACTGCCCCATGCATGGATTCCCCGTCTGGAATCAGGTAACTAAGTTCTATAGTGCTGCTAACTTACAAACTCGCATTAGAATTGATTCTGCAGCAAATGGACTATTATTGGATAAAGATCCAGACGAGGCATTGCAAGTTTTGAAAAATCTGGCTAAGAATGAGGAGCAGTTTCCGACTGCAAGAAGAGGGGGTAAACGGGTACTTGCTGTCAAGGATTATGAAGCCGACAGCACTATGAAATCACAGGTAGCATTCCTTACTAAAGCAATGAAAAGGTTGTTGAATGATGATGGATTACAAGGATTTGCTGTTGAGGAAGTATGTGATATCTGTGAGGGAAATCATAGTAGGGATGAGTGCCCAATACAAGTAGAAGGAAAATAGGTTGGAAATTACAAGACAAATTACAATTCCAACAATTATAACCCCAATTGGAGGAAGGATCCCAAATTTTCCTGGAGTAATCCTAACAACGCCCTGAATCCGCAAGCACACAATCAGAATCAGGGAGGTCCTAGACTGCTGACGTGACAGCAGCTGCCGCAGAACCTGCCGCAAAACCTGCCACCGCAGCAGCAACAGCAGCCACCACCTGCCACGAGCAGTATATTGGAACAGACTCTGGCCACCTTTATGTCTCAGACCGGTACTTATATTGAGAATATGAATCAGTTTGTTAAGAAGACAGAGAATTTCATGGATAAGACAGAGATGAGAATGACAAATCATGAAGCTACTTTGAAATCTCTGGAGACACAAATGGGTCAAGTTTCTCAACATATTAAGCCGAGGCAGAATGGAGGATTCCCTAGCAATACTGAAAGTGCTAGACCACCCACACATGAGCAATGCAAGGAAATTACTACTAGGAGTGGGAAGAAACTACCAGGGCCGAAAAAAGAAGCTGAAACAGAAAAGGAACCAGCCGTAGATAAACCTACCGAGGAAGCTGCTCTGACAGGTGATAAACAGACTGATGCCGATGAGCCTGTCACGACAGCAGAAGCGACAGAGGAGAGAAATGAAGAACATCGTCCTCAGATTCGTATGCAGTGGGAAGGACGTATTGCTGATTACCGTCCCCCACCACCTTTTCCTCAACGGATACAGCAAACTAAACAGGAATCTCAACTTAAAAAGATTTATGATATTTTTAAGCAGGTTCAAATTAATATTCGGCTGTTAGATGCCGTTAGGGAGATGCCTGGTTACGCCAAATTTCTCAAGAATGTCATGTCAAAGAAATATAAATTTGAGGAATTTGAAACGGTAAGGATGGCAGATGGTTGCATGAGTATTCTTCATCGGCAGCCACCCCAGAAAAAGAAGGATCCGGGGAGCTTCATCATACCTTGTGTAATCGGAGACAAATTTGTGGGTAAGGCACTTTGTGATCTTGGTGCTAGTGTTAATTTAATGCCAAAATCTGTTTTTCAGAAGTTAGGTATTGGAAAGGCACGGCCCACGACAGTAACTCTGCAGCTGGCAGACCGCTCTTACGTTCATCCAGAGGGAAAAATTGAAGATATTCTGGTAAGAGTGGATAAGTTTATTTTTCCTGCTGACTTTCTTGTTTTAGATTGTGAGGCAGACGAAAACGCACCAGTCATCCTAGGGCGACCCTTCTTAGCCACGGGAAGATCACTGATTGATGTGGAGAAAGGAGAACTCACTATGCGCGTGAACGATCAAGAGATTAAGTTGAATGTTCTCCAAGCAATGAAGCATGCTGATGTGGATGAAGAATGCAAGGCTATCATTGAAGTAACCCTTGATCATCCATACATTAGGTCGGGCTGTCATGATATAAACTTCGGTCACTGCTGCGACAACCACTTGCAGGCCTGTCACGACAGCAACGAAGACAGCACCGACGACAGCAACTCCTCTGAATCCGATACATCTGATACTGAAGATCAGGAGGAGGTAAAATGGTTAGGCTATCGTCCAGGTAAGTTATTCGAACCTTTGAATTATACTTCGGATAACCATTTAATCCAAAAGCCATCTACTATTGAACCACCTGCCTTAGAACTGAAGCCCCTGCCAGGGCAGCTTAAATATGCTTTTCTTGGTTCAAATGACACACTGCCCGTAATCATCTCTGCTAAGCTGCCGCAGGAACAGGAACGACAGCTAGTCAGCATGCTAAGGCAGCACAAGAAGGCGATTGGATGGACGATAGCAGACATTCAAGGCATCAGTCCGGCGTTATGCATGCACAAAATCCTCCTGGAGGAAGATCATAAGCCGACTATTGATGCCCAAAGGCGGCTAAACCATGCGATGAAAGAGGTGGTGCGTAAAGAGATAATTAAGTGGTTAGATGCTGGTATTATTTACGCCATCTCAGACAGCAAATGGGTGAGCCCGGTGCAATGTGTTCCCAAGAAAGGAGGAATGACCGTGATAACCAATGAGAACAATGAGTTAATCCCAACCAGGACTGTAACCGGTTGGAGGGTTTGTATGGACTATCGGAAGCTTAACAAAGCTACCCGAAAGGACCACTTTCCTTTACCCTTTATTGATCAAATGCTTGATAGATTAGCGGGTAAACCTTACTATTGTTTTCTTGATGGTTATTCAGGTTATAACCAAATTGCTATTGCACCTGAGGATCAAGAAAAGACGACCTTCACATGCCCCTACGGAACGTACGCTTTTAGGAGAATGCCATTTGGACTCTGTAATGCACCTGCCACCTTCCAAAGGTGCATGATGGCCATATTCTCCGACATGGTAGAGGACTTCCTAGAGATTTTTATGGATGACTTTTCCGTCTTTGGAGACGATTTTGAAAGCTGCCTTGGCAATCTTCAAAAGGTACTTGAAAGATGTGAAAAAGCTAATCTTGTTTTGAATTGGGAAAAATGCCACTTTATGGTGGATGAGGGGATAGTTCTCGGCCATAAGATTAGCTGCCGTGGGATAGAAGTCGACAGGGCTAAGATTGAAGTAATTGAAAAGCTGCCGCCACCAACTACAGTCAAGGGCATAAGGAGTTTTTTAGGGCATGCTGGTTTTTATCGAAGATTTATCACAAATTTTTCAAAAATCACCAAGCCCATATGCCATCTCTTAGAGCAGAACCGACCCTTTGACTTTAATGATGAATGTACTGAAGCATTCAAGGTTCTGAAGGAAAAACTAGTGACAGCCCCCATAGTACAGCCACCAGACTGGACACAGCCATTTGAGATTATGTGTGATGCTAGTGACTATGCTGTCGGGGCAGCACTTGGGCAGCGCAGAAATAAGCTGTTTCATGTCATATACTACGCCAGCAAGACATTAAATGACGCCCAAGTGAACTACACCACCACCACAGAAAATGAGCTATTAGCTGTGGTGTTCTCCATTGACAAGTTTCGTTCTTACATACTTGGGACGAAGGTGATAGTGCACACAGACCATTCTGCCCTGAAATATTTGTTCGCAAAGAAGGATGCAAAGCCTAGATTGATACGGTGGATCTTGCTATTACAAGAATTCGACCTAGAGATCAAGGACAAAAAGGGGACAGAAAATCAGGTGGCAGACCACTTGTCAAGATTGGAGAAGGGACAGAGTCTACCAATTGATGAGACAAACATACTGGAGACCTTCCCAGATGAGCAGCTCTTTGCTGCCGCAATCGCTGCCGCGACAGCCATGGCGGCAGGTAAGTCTTCTGAACTCCCCTGGTATGCTGATTTCGTTAATTTTATAGTTAGCAGAATATTCCCTTCTGATCTTAATTATCAAGCCAGGAAGAGGTTCCAAAATGATGTCAAGCATTATTATTGGGACGAACCTCTTCTTTTCAAATTATGTGCAGATCAGGTTATAAGGAGGTGTGTACCACATGAAGAGCAAGAAGACATTCTCCATCACTGCCATGCTTCTCAATATGGAGGTCACTTAGGAGGCAACAAAACTGCTGCCAAGGTGCTGCAGTCAGGGTTCTACTGGCTGACACTGTATAAAGATGCACAGGACTTTTACAAGAACTGTGACAGGTGCCAGCGAACAGGTAACATCTCGAGGAGAAACGAGATGCCACTGTAGAACATTCTGGAAGTCGAGATCTTCGACGTTTAGGGGATTGATTTCATGGGACCTTTCCCATCTTCATGTGGAAATTTATACATCCTCCTAGCAGTAGATTATGTCTCTAAGTGGGTTGAAGCTATCGCCACACAAAAGAATGATGCCAAGATGGTCCAAAAGTTTTTACACAAAAACATTTTTTCGAGGTTTGGCATCCCTAAGGCGATTATCAGTGATGAAGGGAGACATTTTGATAACAGGGTAATTGCTGCCGCCTTGAAGAAATATGGTGTCAAGCACAGGATCGCGACAGCATACCACCCACAGACCAATGGACAGGCTGAGATATCCAATAGGGAAGTGAAGAACATTCTTGAGAAGATGGTTAAACCAACTAGGAAAGATTGGTCTCTACTTCTGAATGATGCACTATGGGCATATAGGACAGCTTTTAAGACTCCGTTGGGCATGTCTCCATACCGACTGATTTATGGAAAAACCTGCCACTTGCCTGTCGAGATCGAGCACAAAGCATATTGGGCAATCAAGGTAGTGAATATGGATTTGGACAAAGCAGGCCAGAAAAGGATGTTAGATCTGAACGAGCTTGAAGAAATACGGACAATGGCCTATGACAATGCAAGAATCTACAAGGAGAAAACAAAGAAGTGGCATGACAAGAAGTTGCTGCCACGACAGTTCTGCCCAGGGCAGCTTGTGTTGTTGTTCAATTCTAGGTTGAAACTCTTCCCAGGGAAGCTTAATTCTAGATGGTCAGGCCCATTCCAAGTGGTACAAGTTTTTCCCCATGGTGCCATCACAATTCAATCATTAAAAGACGGGCACCAATTCAAAGTCAATGGACAGCGCCTCAAGCATTATCAAGGGACTGAAGCCCCAGGAATACAGGAAGTGGTTACTTTGGGAGATGCCCCACAAGGCATCCCTAAGTTAACCTAAATTTTATTTTTATTATTTATTTTTATTATTTTATTATTTATTAGGTAAGTAGGTTTATTTTATTTGAATAATGTTTTTTCTATTTTATGTTTTTAGGAAATAAAGGAGTCAAGAAGAAAAGGAGAAGTGACCCAAGCCCACCATCCATCCATCAGCCCAACAGAGCCCATTTATTGAAGCCTGTCGTTTCGGCTACCGCCGCAGACGGATAAGACAGGCTGTCAACAGACTGACACGGCAGACGTAGAAGCGTGTGACAGACGCGTAGCAGACGCATAAATACGTGTCAGACGCGTCAAACACGCTAAATCCCAACAGTCGCTCCGTTATCCACGCCTGCCGTTACAACATTAAATGGGCAGCCCCTCGACCGCTATAAAACCCCGTTTCCATTTTCATTTTTCTCACTTCTGCTTACTCTTCCTTGCTTTCTCCTCTAGTTTTTATTTGCTTTCTTCATTTCCACAACCTTTGCAACTAATATGTCGTCTAGACAAACCCGCCGCAGCGCTGCCTCAGCCTCTTCTTCAGCAGCAGCAACGCCGTTCGCCAACAAGGAATTATGGGAAGAGAGGGGCTTCGTCTACATCCGCAAAGCACCAAACATGGGGCTCCGACCATTCATTGCGAGGGCCATACGAGCTCAACTATGGGAGCAATTCGCAGAACAGCCAGCAGAACTAAACGACACCCTGGTTAGAGAGTTCTACGCTGCCATTGACAGCAGAACGGCAACATCTGTCACCATCCGAGGAGTGGAGGTGCCATTCATAGCTGACAGCATCAACCACATGTTTGGCCTCTTCTTTGGCCCCGATGATGATGCCCACCAAAAATTTCTCGACACCCTCGATGCTGCCGCCTATGATGCTGTCATGGCGGAGGTGACAGAGGAAGGAACAACATGGACAACCAGCAAAAAGAACCCACACTCCGTAAAAAGGGGGCAGCTGCTCCCAGAAGCTAAACTTTGGAACGCTATCATCAAAAAGTGTATCATGCCATCCTCCCATCACACGACGGTGAACCAGCAGCGTCTCGCCCTCATCCACTCCATTATGCACGACAGGCCTATCAACGTGGGCCAATATATGAGGGACAACATTTTGGATTGTGCCCATCGAACAGACTCTCGCCTCTGCCTGCCGTTCACGATAACTTCTCTCTGCCGCTGTGCTGCTGTCCCCGAGGTATCCACCGACAAATTAGTCAATGGTCGTGGCTGGTCTGACAACAACATCTCAAGCCTCATGGAGGTCATAGCTACAACACCCATTCACTCCTTCAACCCAGCTGCCTCCCCTGCAGACTCAGATGAGGAGCCTGCCACAGAACCTGCCGCCGCCACCGCCCCGACAGACCATTCTGCCACCATCCTTGCTGCAATCCAACGGGTAGAAGAACGACAAATGGGAATGATGACCTTCATCCGGGACTTCACCAACGCAATGGTAAATTTCATTACCGACACTTTACATTATACGGATGTCATTTTCCCCACCTTCCCTGCCCATTATTTTCATATCCCCTCCTCTACACCCACACCACCTGTCTCCCCCCATGCACATTCTGCTGCCTCCACCCCTTCACCTGCCCGGACGGCAGCTGCGAATCCTTCGGTCGACAGCCCTGCACGTGGAACCAAGCGGCCAGCTACAGCCGACATCGAAGAAGAACCTCTAATTCGAAGGAATTTGGAGAGGGAGTTTACGCCTGTCAAGCGACAGAAGCACGTGGCAGACAGGAAGCTGATGCCCAAGGCTAGCACCTCCACCAGCTGCACGTGGGACAGTGGCAAACTGTCCAGCCTCCACCTCAGCCCAGACGCCGCCACCAGATCCGTGTCAGCAGCAGCAGCGAGGACAACGACTGAAAATTTAAGTCTTTTATTTTTCTTTTCCTGTTGCCTGCTTTATTTTATTTTGTGATGTACCTGCCTCTATCTTTTCTGTCATTTTGCATTGAGGGCAATGCAACCCTCGAGTTTGGGGGTGGCAACCCTCCATCATTAATGGAGTCTTAGTACATCTTTTTATTAATCTGTTGTGTCTTTTATTTATTTGAGTTCTCTAAAAAAAAGAGATTAAACTGTTGGCTTAAAACTGTGAAGTTAACTTACCTGTCATGACAGCTCTGTCGTGGCAGCATCTTTAGGACAGTTTAAGGAGAAGTTAGAGCCTTTCTATAGTTCTGAAAACTTAAACACCATTGTGACTGTTATACTGCTTAGATTTCTTTTAGCCAAACGAGAATAGGAAGCTTAGCACTTGAATAGCCCCTAGAGGTGCCTAACACTGGCTCTAGGAAAGAAGTTTAGCAAAATAGCCCTAGAGGTGCCCGAAACCGGCTCTAGGAAGTTAGCTAGAGGTGCCCAAAACTGGCTCTAGTGAAACTTTAGCTTGAAAAATAAAAAGCAAGTCAAAACAGAAAATCAAAGAAGCATGAAAATGTGCCTTCAAAAAGATAAACTTTGGCATAAAAATTCAAGTTAAGAGTTGATTATTCTAGTGAAACTAAGAGAGTCTTAGCATATAACTGTTCACAAGCATGCACACACTGCACGAGGACTATAGGGAGATTCCGGACAGATCCTAATCTTTCCGACAGGTTGCTGCCGCCATAGAGAATGAGCGACGGGTAAGGGACAGTTCACTGTTTGAAGGCCAACACAAAAAAAATTATATTCTTTTTTCTTTTAGGTCTTAGTTGCTTGAGGGCAAGCAAAAACTTGAGTTTGGGGGTGTGTTGAGTGTGTAAAAGTTCTATTATTTACACCATTTTTAACCCATATTTCTGCTGCATTCAAGCATCATTGCATTGCATTTAGGTTAGTTTACAGTAAAACATCACAAATGGATTAAAGGCACGGATTCTACTAAAAGATGGCTTATTTTGCAGGTTGCTGCCATCGTAGACGGTGAAGGCAGGCGCTGGGCAGAGAAGCAGAAGAGCTGAACTAGACAAGCAGACGACGAGGACGGAGCTGTCGTGACAACAAGGTGACAGCGGCCTTATGAAGAGGAAAAGTAAAGTGGACCTCGATAGATAGAGAAAAATCTGCTCGTCTGTCGTGTGAAAGCCAAATATTTTTCCAAGCCCCGGATCAAAAGATATGTCAAGCCAAAGCTCAAGGAGAGGAATTCCCATGAAACAAGGAGGACGGCTGAAAAGTAGGAATCCTTAGAGATTAAGCATTCATTAGAATCTTACTTTTCATTAAAGTTGTAATCCTTGTTAACTTAGAATACTTGAGCCCAAAGCTTATATAAGGGCATAGATTTAACCTAGGGCCACGGGTTGTTTTGTAAAGTAGTTGCAAGGGTTGTTTTGTTTTAGGATTTTCCAAGTTCAATAAAATAAACTTCAAGTTCTCTTATTTTGGTTTTAATATCTTGCAAGAGCATCAGGAGAGCATTGTGAGGTTATCTATTTACTTAGCATCGGGAGAGTTAAGTATACGAAAGAAATAAGAGCGAGTTCTCTAGTTTATAGTTGAACTATCTTGTGCCTAGGGATAGGGCAAGGTTAAGTGGCTAAGGAAGAATTCATACACATCGGTGTTCATCCTTCGATTCACACCAGGAGGTATCGTCAAAGATGTGATCATCGACAGACTTGGACCTAGGGATAGGCCAAGACAGATCTGGGATTCTTGCCAAACTTGAACGTACTGAGTTGGTGTGTTTGCTGCCGCGACGACCAACGGACAGCTGCCGCGACAGGTGCTGTCGGCGATAGGCGTGACGACAGAACTGGAATTCCTAAGCAATACAATACCTGCACTACTGAGCAATTCAATACCAGCCCATTCTCTCTCTCTCTTGATTACTCTATTCTTTTATTTACGTTTTCCTTTATTATTCTCGTGACAACTCTCAATTATTTCCTTTACTTCGTGCAGTGAAATTAGGTGAAGCTATTGGCCCAATCCCTGTGGAGACGATATCCGATACTTCGTATCACTTTACTACTTGCGTCGTGTACACTTGCACTACAATTGCAATAGACTCTTTTACACGCAACACCGGTCTGTCGTGGACCACTCCCATATTTTTCTGAGCCCTAAGGCAGAATGAAGGCCAAGCCCAAAGTTCAAGGAAGAAACTCAAGGCAACAAAAGAGGGCGAATTCAAGGCATCTACTCAAAAGATTTAGTCTTAATTAGAGTTGCACTTTAATTCGAAATTGTATTTTTGCCATATTAGAAAACTTAGACCCAAGGCCTATATAAAGGCATGTAATTCGACCTAGGGAAGGATAACTCATTCCTAGTCTTTTTCCCCTAAACCCTTGTCGTTTTCCCCTCTTCATCATGTTCTAAACTCCCCCTAGGGATAAGGGTTGATTTTGTAAAGTAGTTGCAAGGATTGTATTGTTTTAGGAATTTTCTGTCATGAAATAAAAACTTCAAGTTTATTTATTCTGGTTTTTCATATCTTACAAGAGTATCGGGAGAGCATTGTGAGGTTATCTATTTGTTTGATATCGAGAGAGTCAAGCATACGAACGGAATAAATACGCGTTTTCCAGTTTATGGTTAAACCATCTCAGCTTAGGGATAAGTACGAGGTTAAGTGGCTAAGGAAGAATTCAACAACATTGGTGTTCACCCTTCGATTCACGTCGGGATGTATCATCCAAGAAGTGTTCATCAGTAGAACTTGGACCTAGGGATAGGACAAGTCATAGCAGGGATTCTTGCCAAACTTGAAGTAAAGAGTTGTTGATCGCTGCCGCGACGACAGCAGACCTCTGTCGTAATAGAAACGAGGACAGAAGACAGAAGTTTCTCTAACAGTGCAACACTTTCACTACTGAGCAATTCAATACCGGCCTATTCTTTAAATCTGATTTCTTCATCTTTTACTTTAGTTGTTTCTTAAGATTACTTCACCAATTCAATTAAACTGTCTTCTTTCTCTTGTGCAGGAATTTAAGGATAGATTTATTTCCAGTCCCTGTGGAGACGATATCCGATACTCCCGTATCACTTTACTACTTGTGTCGTGTACACTTGCACTATTTGCGATAGGACTCCTTTACACGCAGCAAGTTTTTGGCGCCGTTGTCGGGGACTGGCAACATATCTTTACCCTTTTTATTACTGCACTTTTCTTTTTTATTTTTTCCTTTTTTTAGTGGTGTTATTTATCCCGTGCTTTTCACAAGGTTTTTTGTTTGCTTATGCGCAGATCTAAACGAGTTAAAGACCCTGAGTACGAACTAGACCCAGAAATCAAACGCACGTACCAACTTAGGAACCAAGCCCGACTCTTGATAGCAAGAAACAACTATCTTGAGGAGATACTAGAAGCAATGATGAACGGAAGGCAAAACGATGGGATAAATGACCCCAACAACAATAACCAGAGAGTTATTGTTGATCCTCCCCAAGATGCCCGGAACGAACGGCCTGTTGCCGCTACCGGGACTACATGGACAATGACCATGTTGAACTGGAAACCACCTTACCAGACGTGGAAGTTGAAAACATCGAGCTGAAACCTGTCATGTTCAGCATGATAAATTCCGCTAGCCAGTTTAGTGGTTCTGCAACTGAGGATGCCCGAGAACACCTTAAAACGTTCCAAGAAATCTGTGGATCGTTCAGACTGCCAGGAATAAATCTAGAAGTACTGAGGCTCCGGTTATTTCCCCATTCATTGAGAGATAGAGATAAAACTTGGTGGAATAAATTAACGTCGGGTTCAATAAGAACTTAGGTAGATCTCTCTCGTGAATTCCTTTCTCGTTTTAATCCTTCTCATTTATCTGAAAGATTGCGTAACGAGATTGCTACTTTTCAACAGGAAGATGGCGAACCAATGCACGAGACGTGGGACAGATTTACAACTCTTTTACGGAACTGCCCGATGCATGGATTCCCCGTATGGAATCAGGTCGTCAAACTCTACAACGCTACCAATGCACATACTCGACTGAGAATAGATTCAGCAGCAAATGGGCTATTACTGGATAAGGAACCAGACGAGGCAATGTTAGTACTGAAGAAATTAGCAAAGAACGATGAGCAATTTCCTACAGCTAGGAGAGGGGGCAAACGAGGAATATCTGTAAATGATTACGAAGCTGATAATTCGATGAAATCACAGGTTGCATACCTCACAAAGATATCAAAAATCTGCAGCGGAAAGATTCTAAAGCCGTATATTCTGCAAAAGAGGTATGTGAAACCTGTAGTGGAAACCACAGTTCAGAAGACTGTCCTTTACAGTTGGAAGAAGGGATGTATGTTGGGAACTATAACAAACCAAGAAATTATGATTCCAACAATTACAATCCCAACTAGAGGAAGGATCCAAAGTTTTCCTAGAGTATTCCGAACAATGCACTGAATCCTCCAGTGCAGAACAACCAAAACCAAGGGGTACCCAGAATTCTGTCACGACAACAGCCACAACAGCACCAACAACAGCTGCTGGCAGCAGCACCTAGTATACTGGAACAGACCTTGGCAACTTTTATGTCACAGACGGGAGCATACATGGCGAACATGGATCACTTTGTTAAGAAAATTGAGTCATTCATGGACAAGACAGAGATGAGAATGACAAACCATAAGGCTACCCTAAAATCTCCGGAGACACAAATGGGCCAAGTATCACAGTATATCAAACCGAGGCAGAACGGAGGATTCCCTAGTGATACTAAGGTCACTAGAAAACCCACACATGAGCAGTGTAAAGCAATCACAACTAGGACTGGGAAACAATTACAAGGGCCGGAGATGAAGAACATACCGAGTGAGGATCTGACCCTAGAAACACCTGCCGTGAACACTGCTCTGGTAGAGAAGAAACAACATGTTGTCGACACACCTACCGCGATAGCAGAAAGGAAAGAGGAGCAAATAGAAGATGCTGAAGAACTCAACCCTCCTCAAATCCGAATTCCATGTGAGGGACGCCTTGAAAATTATCTTCCTCCACCTCCTTTTCCACAGCGGTTACAGAAGCAGAAACAAAAGTACTAGCTTAAAAAGATTTATGATATTTTTAAGCAGGTACACATTAACATACCGCTGCTAGAAGCCATCAAGCAGATGCCCGGTTATGTGAAGTTTCTCAAGGACGCAATGTCCAAAAGGTCCAGACTTGGGGAATTTGAGACGGTGAAGATGACAGAATGACGCATGACAATCTTGCATAAGCATCCACCCTAAAAGAAGAAAGATCATGGGAGCTTCATCATACCGTGCATAATTGGCGATAAGTTCGTGGGTAAGGCACTTTGTGATCTTGGTGCTAGCATAAATCTAATGCCCAAATCTGTGTTTCAGAAATTAGGTATTGAACAAGCAAGGCCCACGACAGTCATGTTGCAGCTGGCAGACCGCTCTTACGCACAACTAGAAGGGAAGATCAAAGATATTCTAGTAAGAGTGGATAAATTTATTTTTCCTGTTGGATTTCTTGTTTTAGACTGTGAAGCAGATGAAAACGCACCGATCATCCTGGGGCGACCCTTCCTAGCCACAGGCAGAACTGTGATCGATGTTCAGAAAGGAGAACTGATGATGAGAGTAAATGATCAGCAAATCAAACTCAATGTTCTCCACGTAATAAAACAGGCTGATGCAAAAGAAGAGTGCAAGGAAATCTCTGAAGTAATCCTTGACCAACCCTGCATCAGGTTGAGCTACCACGACAGACAGTTTGGTCACTGCCACCGCAATCACCCGGAAGACTGTCACGGCAGCAACGACGACAGTGACTCCTCAGACACAGAAACATCCGACACTAAAGGTCCTGAGGAGGTAAATTGGATAGGCAAACGTCCAGGTAAGTTCTTCGAGCCACTAAATTATACCTCGAATGAACATGTAATCCAAAAGCCTTTCATTGAAAAGCCACATGTTCTAGATCTTAAACCCCTGCCAGGGCAGCTTAAATATGTCTTTCTTGGTTTAAACGATACGTTGCCCGTAATCATCTCTTCCAAGTTAATGCAGGAACAGGAGCAACAGCTAATCAAAATGCTACAGCAGCATAAGAAGGCCATTGGATGGACTATAATTGATACCCAAGGCATCAGTCTGGCGTTATGCATGCACAAAATCCTCTTGGAAGATGACCATAAGCCGACCATTGATGCCCAGAGACGACTAAACAAGGCTATGAGAGAGGTGGTGAGGAAAGAAATTATCAAGTGGCTTGATGATGGAATCATATACGCCATCTCAGATAGCAAGTGGGTGAGCCCGGTGCAATGTGTGCCCAAAAAGGGAGGCATAACCGTGGTAACCAACGAAGAAAATGAACTAATCCCAACCAGGACTGTGACCGATTGGAGGGTTTGTATGGATTACCGGAAGCTTAATAAAGCTACCCAGAAGAACCACTTCCCCTTACCCTTTATTGATCAAATGCTTGATAGATTAGCGGGGAAACCTTACTACTATTTTCTTGATGGTTACTCAAGTTATAACCAAATAGCAATCGCACCAGAGGACCAAGAGAAAACCACCTTCACATGCCCATACGACACCTATGCCTTTCGGAGAATGCCATTCGGGCTCTGCAATGCACCAGCAACCTTCCAACGGTGCATGATGGCAATATTCTCCGACATGGTGGAGGATTTCCTGGAGATTTTCATGGACGACTTTTCCGTCTTTGGAGACAGCTTTGAAGGTTGTTTAGGCAACTTACAGAAGGTTCTTGAGAGATGCGAAGAGGCAAACTTGGCTTTGAACTGGGAAAAATGCCACTTCATGGTGGATGAAGGAATAGTACTGGGCCACAAGGTGAGCTGCCGCGGCATAGAGGTGGACAGAGCCAAAATAGAGGTCATCAAAAAGCTGCCGCCACCCACCACAGTCAAAGGGATTCGAAGTTTCTTAGGGCATGCAGGGTTTTATCGATGATTTATAGCTAATTTTTCGAAGATTACCAAGCCCCTTTGCCACATGTTGGAACAGAATCGCCCCTTTGATTTTAATGCTGAATGTACTGAGGCATTCAAAATATTAAAGGAGAAGCTGGTAACAGCCCCAATTGTACAGCCACTGGACTGGAGTTTGCCATTTGAGATAATGTGTGATTACGCTGTCGGGGCAGCATTAGGGCAGAGGAAGGATAAGCTCTTCCATGTGATCTACTATGCCAGCAAAACACTGAATGATGCCCAAATCAACTACCCCACGACAGATAAGGAGCTATTAGCAGTGGTGTTTTCAATCGACAAGTTTCGTCCGTATATACTTGGAACAAAGGTGGTGGTCCATACAGACAATTCAGCACTGAAGTATATGTTCACAAAGAAAGATGCAAAACCGAGATTGATACGTTGGATTCTGCTGCTGCAATTATTTGACATTGATATCAAAGATAAAAAAGGGAACAGAGAACCAAGTAGCAGACCACTTGTCAAGGCTGGAGATGGGAAGGAGTCAATCAACGGACAAGACCAACATATTGGAGACCTTCCCAGATGAGTAGTTGTTTGCTACCACCAGCACTGTCGCGACAGCCATGGCGGCAGGTAAGCTTTCTGAAACCCCTTGGTATGCTGACATTGTTAATTACATTGTAAGTGGGTTATTACCTCCTGAGCTTAATTACTAAGCAAGGAAGAGGTTC
This sequence comes from Hibiscus trionum, assembly GCA_030270665.1. Lineage (NCBI taxonomy): Eukaryota > Viridiplantae > Streptophyta > Magnoliopsida > Malvales > Malvaceae > Hibiscus > Hibiscus trionum. Next base: position 6,493,495 of record BSYR01000057.1, read on the forward strand.
CAAAATGATGCAAAACATTATTATTGGGACGAACCTCTTCTTTCAAACATTGTGCAGATCAGATTATCAGGAGATGCGTACCACAGGACGAACAGAAAGTTGTGCTTCACCACTGTCATGCTTCCTCGTATGGAGGACACCTAGGGGTAAACAAAACTGCTGCCAAGGTTCTGCAATCCGGTCTCTATTGGCCCACACTGTTCAAGGATGCACAAGCTTTTTACAAGAGCTGCGACAAGTGCCAAAGGACTGGGAACATATCAAGAAGGCATGAGATGCCACTGCAGAACATATTGTAGGTCGAAATCTTCGATGTATGGGGAATTGACTTTATGGGACCATTCCCAGCATCTTGTGGGAATTTGTACATCCTACTAGCAGTGGACTATGTATCAAAGTGGGTAGAAGCAATCGCCACTCAGAAGAACGATGCCAAGATTGTGCAAAGATTTCTTCACAAGAACATCTTCTTCAGATTTGGCATTCCAAGGGCGATAACTAGTGATGAGGGGAGACACTTTGATAACAGGGTGATAGCTACTGCCTTAAGGAAATACGGGGTAAAGCACCGAATTGCAACAGCGTACCACTCTCAAACCAATGGGCAGGCCGAGATATCCAACAGAGAAGTAAAGAACATACTAGAGAAGATGGTTAAACCCACTCGAAAGGATTGGTCTCTACATCTCAATGATGCACTCTGGGCCTACAAAACAGCGTTCTAAACACCATTGGGGATGTCACCCTATCGACTCATCTATGGGAAAACCTGTCATTTACCTGTTGAGATAGAACACAGAGCTTACTGGGCTATCAAGGCAGTAAATATGGACTTGGATAAGGCATGATAGAAAAGGATACTAGACTTGAATGAGATTGAGGAAATTCGAGCAATGGCCTACGACAATGCCAAGATCTATAAGGACAAAACCAAGAAGTGGCCTGACAGGAAGCTGCTGCCATGACAGTTCTGCCCAGGACAGCATGTATTGTTCTTCAACTCTAGGTTGAAGCTTTTCCTAGGAAAGCTTAAATCTAGATGGTCTGGACCTTTCCAGGTTGTCCAAGTTTTCCCCCATAGTGCAATTACAATCAAATCACTGAAAGATGGGCACCAGTTCAAGGTCAATGGACAGAGGTTCAAGCATTATCAAGGGACTGAAGCCCCAAGGATGCAGGAAGTAGTTACTTTAGGAGATGCCCCTCAAGGCATCCCTAATTTAACTTAGTTTTATTTTATTTAAATTATTTATTTATTAGGAATTAAGATTTTTATTTATTTATTTTAGAAACTAAGATTTTAATTTAGTTTATTTATTTAATTATTTTTAGGAAATAAAGGAAGCAAAGCAAAGAGGAGGAATGAACCAGCCCAACACATTCATAACAGCCCAAAAAGCCCAGCGGACAAGCCTGTCGTCACAGCCTGTCACCAACTGTCGCGACAGACGCGGAGAAGACAACCTATCACGGAACGGTCGCGACAGACACGCAAACGCGTAACAGACGCGCAGTAGACACGGAAACACGTGACAGACGCGTTAGAAACCGTGTAACAGCTGGCCCCGTTATTCGCGTCTGCCGTTACAGTCAAAACGGGCAGAAAAATCTCGTTCTATATAAACCCCCACTCCCTTTTCATTTTTCATCTCATTCTCTCAACTTGCTTCCTCTATTTTAGATCTCAGAAAGTTTTCTTTCATTTTGCTACAGTTCCTTGCAATGGCCAGCAGAAACACCCGACGCAGCGCTGCCTCCACCTCTGCCACGGTAGTATCAACACCAAGCCACAATGGCATACCCAACCGGTTCGTATCCACATATTCAGCAAAGAGGTACTGCGGTTCTTTCAAGAAGAGGGAAATGTGGGAAGAACGAGGGTTCATTTATACGCAACAAACGAGAGAGCTAGGGCTAGAAAGCTTCATCGCCAAGAAGATACAAGCACTCAAGTGGCAGAAGTTTGCTGCCCAGCCCAAAGAAATGAACATAACCCTCGTTCGTGAATTCTATGTTGTCGTCACCGATAAGGATGCCACGACAGTGACCGTCCGAGGCAAAGAAATCTCTCTCGAGCCGGCATACATCAACACACTATATGGACTGTACGTGAGCAAGAAGGAGGACGCCCACCGGAGGTTTGTGAATAGTCTGTCGCCGACAGACTATGACGTTGTCATGGCAAAGGTGACAGAGGAAGGAACTGAGTGGAACGATGACCCGAAGCACCGATGGACTGTGCGGAGGACCCAGCTGACCCTACAAGCCAAGCTGTGGAACCATTTTTTTAAGAAGCTCCTCATGCCTACCTCCCACAACACCACTGTCGACCGGCAGAGGTTAGCCCTCGTCCACTCTATTCTGAACGAAAGGCAAATCAACGTTGGCTGCTACATCCGAGACGAAATCATCGAGTGTGCTCTTCGACCTTCAGGCCCCTTAGTCTTCCCCTATCTCATCACCACAATTTGTCGGGGCAACAACGTGCTAGAAATTAACGAGGATGTCAAAGTTCGAAGGAAAGGGTGGACGCATCAGAATATCTACAGCCTTTTGGAATTGAAAGCTGCCACTCCTCTGTTGTATATAAACCCCTCTGTCGCGATAGAACCAATGGCAGACCCTAGCTCCCCTGAACCTGTCGCAGCAGACCCAGAGCAGACGGCAGCAACACCACCGGCAGACACCTCCAACCAGATTCTGACAATGGTGAAAAAGATGGAGGAACGACAGCTCGGCCTGATGGGTTTTATGAGGGACTTCACTGCCGCAACGGTAAATTTTATTAAGAATTATTTAAATTTTACCAATGTGAAATTCCCCTCCTTCCCCAAAAATCTCTTTGTTGCACCCACACCTGCTGTGAGCCCCAGAACTCCCTATGCTGCCTCCACGCCTACACCTGCCACGACCGGAGATAGCGGTAGATCTACCACTACCAGAGGAGAGAAAATGAAAGACCCCCTACCGGAGATCGACCCCAAATACTTTGAAGGGTTCTCCTCCTCCTCCGTCTGGCAGGATTGTTATTCAGAGCCATCTGTAGCCTGAGACATCTCTAAGGACTTCCCTCCGATGAAAAGGAAGAAGCTGAATGAGACTGTCGAAGGATCCTGCCCTGACAGATCTACCAGCAGCAGCGATGATGATCTCGAGGTCCTGGACCAGCCCCCACACATCTCACCGACCTGCGTCCAGCCACCTCGAGAGGCTAAGAAGAAAATGGCCTCTGCGTCCCCCAGAAACCTACCAGCCTCGGCTGTCAAGGTCACTACCCGCCAGCAGCTCCAAGTCAGAAGCATCAGCGACGACAGCTCCTCCACTTAAGTGCTTTTACTTATATATTTGATGTCTTTGTTGTTGCTTTATCTATTCTGTGATGTATTTTCTATTTATCATTTTTATTATTGTCATGCATTGAGGGCAATGCAACCCTCGAGTTTGGGGGTGGGCATCCCTCCATTAATGAACTTGTTAGTTGTGTCTTAATTTGTGTCTAATTGTTAGTTTATTTTTGTGTGAAAAAAAACAAAAATTTGGCTTAAGTCTTTGAATTGAACTTACCTGCCGTGACATACATTGTCGTGACAGTGCATTTAGGATGTTTTTAGGAACTATTTAGAGCCTTGCTATAGTTCTAATCATTAGAACACCCTTTGTGACTCTTATGCTGTCTAGACTTCAGTAGTGAATTAGAATGGGAAAGTTTACCCACTTGAGCTGCCCCTAGAGGTGCCTATCACTGGCTCTATGAATAAAAGAAAGAAACGTTTCAGACTCACTACCCGCAAGACTGCCTTACAATGATTTTAGGAAGATTTTTCTTTGAGCTTAAGTTAGAAAAAAAAACTAAAGGAGCCTAAGAATTGCATCCATAAAAGATGAAGTCTAAGGTCAGAAAAAACTAAATGAGCCTAAGAATTGCCTCCAGAAAAAATGAAGTTGAGTCAAGAGTCAAAAAAAACTAAAGGAGCCTAAGAATTGCCTCCAAAAAAATGAATTGGCATAAAACTCAAGTTTGTAAGCATAACTATTCTGGTAAAGTAAAGGAGTCTAGGCACATATTTGTTCACAAAACTTGCACAAACTGCACAAGAACTATAGAATTGTTCCGGATAAGTCGAGAAACGCCCGACAAGGTACTGCTCTTGATAGTGAATGTGTGGTAGGTAATGAAAAGTTCACTGAATTAAGCCAAGCCAAAAAGGTTTTATTTTTAGTTAGGTAGTATTTGCTTGAGGACAAGCAAGAACTTGAGTTTGGGGGTGTGTTGAGTGTATAAAAGTTCTATATTTTACCCCTCATTTACCCATATTTCTGCTGTATTCAAGCATAATTCATTGCATTTAGGATAGATTTCTACATATACATCACAATTAGATAAAATGACACAGTTGCTACTGATTTTGGTTACTTTTGCAGGTATCTGCTCCGGCAGAATCAGGGCATCAAAAAAGCAGAGGCAGATCGCAGAACTAGAGTCGAGAAGCAAAATGTTGTCGTGGCAGCCATGACGACAGAATGCTGAGGTGGAAAAGTGAAGTGGAGCTCGACAGATAGAGAATTTCAAGCCGGTCTGTCGTGAACCACTCCCATATTTTTCTGAGCCCCAAGGCAGAATGAAGGCCAAGTCCAAAGTTCAAGTAAGAAACTCAAGGCAAGAAAAGAGGACGAATTCAAGGCATCTACTCAGAAGATTTAGTCTTAATAAGAGTTGCACTTTAATTCGAAATTGTATTCTTGCCATATTAGAAAACTTGGACCCAAGACCTATATAAAGGCATGTAATTCAACCTAGGGAAGGATATCTCATTCCTAGCCGTTTTCCCCTAAACCCTTGTCGTTTTCCCCTCTTCATCATGTTCTAAACTTCCCCTAGGGCTAAGGGTTGATTCTGTAAAGTAGTTGCAAGGATTGTATTGTTTTAGGAATTTTTTGTCATGAAATAAAAACTTCAAGTTTATTTATTCTGGTTTTTCATATCTTACAAGAGTATTAGGAGAGCATTGTGAGGTTATATATTTGTTTGATATCGGGAGAGTCAAGCATACGAACAAAATAAATATGTGTTTTCCAGTTTATGGTTAAACCATCTCGGCTTAGGGATAAGTACGAGGTTAAATGGCTAAGGAAGAATTCAACAACATTGGTGTTCACCCTTCGATTCACGCCGAGAGGTATCATCCAAGAAGTGTTCATCAATAGAACTTTGACCTAGGGATAGGACAAGTCATAGCAGAGATTCTTGCCAAACTTGAAGTAAAGAGTTGTTGATCGCTGCCGCGACAACAACAGACCTCTGCCGCGACAGGTGCTGTCGCGAAAGGAACGACGACAGAAGACAGAAGTTTCTCTAACCGTGCAACACCTGCACTACTTAGCAATTCAATACTAGCCTATTCTTTAAATCTGATTTCTTCATCTTTTACTTTAGTTGTTTCTCAAGATTACTTCACCAATTCAATTAAACTGTCTTCTTTCTCTTGTGCAGGTTTTTAAGGATAGAGTTATTTCCAGTCCCTGTGGAGACGGTATCTGATACTCCCGTATCACTTTACTACTTGCGTCGTGTACACTTTCACTATTTGCGATAAGACTCTTTTACACGCAACAATGCTCACGTATAAAATATAGTCATTATATCTTAACATACGTAGTTATATATATTATATATAGTTTACGTATAGTGTGCACATATATGTATATTATGTTTTATCTTATGTCTTATGTTTTATGTTATTTATTTATGTTATTATTTGTTCGCATTTATTTTATTATTTGATCACAATTCTCCTTTGGTCTTGTGGGGACCCACAATGGGGTATGATCCGTATTATTCATGGCATGTTTGATTTAACTAACATCTAACTTTTAATTCCTACTTTTACTTTCCTACATTAATTTATTTTGTTCGTTCTTTTGTGCTTTATTTTGTTCTAACCTTTAAATCCCGCATTTATTTATTTATGTCTTACGCTTTTATTTTTGTATATATTTCATGCTTATTTGTCTTGTTACATTCGGATATATAAATTGTCAATGCGGTGTCTTTTTATTCGAAGATAAGCTTGGCTAGTATCAGGCGTAGTGGTGGTGATTTTCGTTTATTCATGAATAACGGGGGCTTTAAATTTAACTTGCATTTATAAACAGATCTTAAATTAAAATAAATTCAAACTCGCAATTTTCAATATTAAGGCAACTCGTAATCGACTAGGTACAGATTTCGGGTGTGGTGGGGGTGCAAAACATTCCCCACTCGTAACCGACTTCCGAACCCATTTTTAAACGAATCTATGGTTTTCGGTGTTCAGTCTACCTAAACAAAGTGACCGGTGGCGACTCCCTCTAACTATTTTTCAAATCAAAACCAGGTTTTTCCAAGTGACACTGAAATTTTTAGTCGCTACAGCATGGCGACTCCGTTGGGGGAAAATTTTGTTTTTACAAAAAGAGAGTCAGGCCACAAGTCGATTACTCTTTGCCTTAATAATTGGAAATTGTGAGTTTAAGTTTAAATTAATTTAATATCCTTTTATGTATGCAAGTTCATTTTAACGCATTTTAAAATTTGGCATATAAACCCGTCCGTTTAAGTGGGGGGAAACGCTAGTGCTTTCGTGGGTATATTGTCCCTCCGTATGGGCTTAGCAAGTACCTTCAGGGGTTGAGTACCCTATGTTTTCGTGGGAATATTGTTTCTCCGTATGGACATAGCGAATGAGTCCCCCCGAATTTAACTCGATTGAAAGGAGCCTATAATGAGTGATGATCGGGGGCCTTGCTACACTTAGTAGGGGACATCGATGACAGTTCGGATACCCTTTTAGCATCAAACATGCATGTAGCGAACATAAGAGCCTACCCTTTCGAGCCATGTGGTAACCTTAGAAAGTTAGAATATCATGTGAATAGGGCTTATTTTGTGTTAAGGCTTGTGGGTAAATGCCACGATGGGTAATATTTGTCTTTCTTGTAATAAAGCATGTTGGGCAGAAATCATGTTGTGTAGGTTTTTATTCCATGCAATAATTTCATATCATTTCTTTTTTATTATTTTATTCATACTAACTCGTGTTTTCTTTTTACATTTGACATCTACATCACATAAGCATATAATATTCATTCTCATTGAAGTTGCATGACATCCGCATAATTTCACTTACATTGAATCGTCATAAGGCGTTGACTCGTGAATGGTGGACAAATTTAAAAATGTTCACGAATCGAGAAAAATCTACTAACCTAGATGTCAATTAAATGCAACATTCAAATGTGGCAAATTAATCTTGTATATGTAGAACTAATGTTTTGATATAATAATTGAAAAATGTTTTGACTAAGTTAAAAAGAATTCAAAAATGTTTCTAAAGTTCAAACAACTTGAAACTATGTTTAGGGAATGTTTTAAGAGGTTTTTACATGTTTTAAAAGCCAATTTAAACAAAACCATCCAGGTGTTTCGAAACACCCCTAGGTGTTTCGAAACACCCCTAGGTGTTTCGATACGGGGTCTTATAGTGTCAAAACGTTTCGAAACGGGTTTTGAAACAGGTCTTTTCTGGATGAGGATTTTGCCAAGCGATTCGATGTGGGCTATGTCGTTTCGATACGCCTACGTGGCATCGACTGCAACGGTCATAAACCCCCAACGGCTATTTCCCAACTAACATTTAAATGCAGATCGTTTCGATACGGGTCTAAGTGTTTCGATGCGGGCGTTTCGATATGGCCAAGGGCGTTTCGATACGGGTGCTGCATCAAACTGCAACGGCTCTTTCTACTTGAAGAGTGTTTCGAAACGGGTTCGAGCGTTTCGAAACGGAGAGCTGCAGAACTGCATTTATGGTGGTAAATTAAGTCTTCAACGGCTCCAATTCAACCCCAACGGCTACAAACTTATTAAGGAGTATAAAAGGGGCATCCAAGCATCTAGTAATGGTTAATGCTTCAATTGTCAACAACAAATGATCAAGAAATTGTCTTTGTACTAAATTGTCATTTCTTTGTATAGACAAACACTAGTGAGCCAAAATTGTTAGATTTGCTCAAGTGTTTTAGGTTTTAGGTGAGAGCTAAATTGTGCAAACAAATACCTATTAGAGGGATTTAAGTTTGCTTATATTTTCTCTTGTAAAGAGGGTTTGATCAAGGCTTTGGGTAGAAAGCTTGATCGGTGTATAAGGGTTTCCTCCTAAGCCTAAAAAAGGAGACGAATCAATAGTGGATTGATTGGAAATCCTTAGTGGGAAGCTAAGGTAGTGGATGTAGACCCTTGGTTAGAAGGTTGAACAACTATAATTCATTGTGTCATTAATCTTTTAAGCTTTCACACCACTTAAACCCAAAATTCCACTTCTCCACCACTTGGCGAGCAAGAACTGTTGAAGGAATCGAGCACAGAATAATGCAACAATTGGTATCAGAGCTTGGCTCAATTGAAGAGGATTAACATTCTATTGAGAAGATCCGGCAAGCTCGATCAACAATTCAAACAACCAGCTCAATGGCGCAATCCATCGATAAATCGTCCTTCTTCGACGGAACTCACTATGCCCATTGGAAGACAAAGATGAAGTTCATCATTAAGTCAAGAGACTACAAGCTATGGGACATAGTTGAAGATGGTCCGTTTGTGCCTCAAAGAAGCAAAGCGGAATGGAGTGTCGAAGATCGCAAGAAGATGGAGCTTAATTGCAAAGCCTTGCACATCCTCTTTTGTGCTTTTGGCCCAACCATCTATGAGAGGATGTCTTCTTGTGAGAGTGCCAAGGAGGTATGGGACAAGCTTGAAGTCACATACGAAGGAACCGATGAAGTAAAGGAGACCAAGATCGGCCTCCTCAATCTAGCGTATGAGAACTTCAAGATGGATCCAGAAGAGAACATCGAGAAGATGTTTGATAGGTTCTCCACTATCACCAATGGTCTTAAAGGCTATGGAGAAACCATCCCGGAAGAGAAGCTTGTCCGAAAGCTCATCTACTCACTTCCCGAGTCATGGGACTCAAAGAGGACCGCCATCATCGAAGCCAAGAACTTGAAGACCTTGAAGCTTGATGAACTCATGGGGTCACTTCTCACTCACCAAATCATGAAGAAAAACAAAGAAGAGGAGAAGAAGAGGGAAGAAATTAGAGCTATGGGGGAGAAGAAGCTCAAAGGGCTTGGCATCAACACAAATGTCATTGCTCTCAAATCCTCCACTTTCCATCATGTTGATTCAAGTGAAGAGAAGGATGAAGAAGAAGAGATAGTTCATCTCTTCAAGAAGTGTGCACCGTTCATGAAGAAAGCCTTGAGAGAGCTTGAACGAGAATCCATGAAAAAGAAGAGGGCAAGCACTTCAAGCCATAAGAAGAAGGCATATGTGGCTACATGGAGTGATAGGACTCCTCCGACGATGAACAAGCCAACCTTTGCCTTATGTGCATCGAAGAAGATTCAAGGGTAACTTCTAATTCATCTACTTCATGTTCTTACTCTTTTGATGAATTACAAGATGCCTATGACGATTTGGTTTCAGAGTTTAAAAATCACATTTTGAAAAACAATAAAATGATTTCAAAGTTGAAAATTCAAAATGATTTGATTTCTAAAACCAAACTTGAACTTGAAGCAAAACTCGAAGAGTTTGAACAAAAATGTTTTGATTTACAAAATTTGCTTCATAAAGTTCAAGAAGAAAAAGATTTGATTTCCAAAGCTTGAAAAGAAAAATAATTTTGGAAAATCAAACTTTTATGTAAGACAATCTAGTGCCCCTATATTTGTAAACGGTAAATGTTTTAGAAGTGTTTGGGTCCCAAAAGGACTAACCACTTCAACTAAAAAGGATGAAATTGAAAAATGGATTCCTAAGGGGACTAAGTTTTGTGCTACTAACGTCTATCGATCCAAAGCAATTTGGATACCAAAAATTACTTGAATGTCTTTTGCTAGGTGTGGTGGAGAGTAATCAACAAGTCAAAAATTGAGGGGGAGCTCCATGCACACAAGGAAGAACACTTGAAGAAGGAAGGCTTCACATCCTCCCTTGAGTTCAAGTGTGGTAAAATCTAGTTGTTTTTGCTTTCATTGGATTTATTTCTTTTTATTTCAACTAGATGATCATATATGTTGGACTAACATTTTAATGATGCATTGAGTAAGGGGGAGTCATTTTTAAAACCAAAATTCTAAATTTTTGTCATCTTTTCAAACCTCCTAAGTTATTTTGAACTTAATGTCTTTTGAATTCTTTTTGATATAACAAAAAGGGGGAGAAATGTTTGAAAAATTGAATTTTCAAATGAATAAGGGGGAGCTTTAATTGATTTCAAATTTTTCATCTCTTATTCACATTTTTAAACTTAAAGGGGGAGAATCCCAAACAATTTTTCAAGTTGGTTTTATTATATCAAAAAGGGGGAGATTGTAGAACTAATGTTTTGATATAATAATTGAAAAATGTTTTGGACTAAGTTAAAAAGAATTCAAAACTATTTCTAAAGTCCAAAAAACTTGAAACTATGTTTAAGGGATGTTTTAAGAGGTTTTTACATGTTTTCAAAGCCAATTTAAACAAAACCATCTAGGTGTTTTGATACGGGGTCTTACAGTGTAAACACGTTTCAAAATGGGTTTCGAAACGGGTCTTTTCTGGATGAGGATTTTTCCAAGCATTTTGATATAGGCTATGCCATTTCGATACGCCTACGTGGCATCGACCGCAACGGTCATAAACCCCCAATGGCTATTTCCCAACTAATATTTAAATGCAGATCATTTCGATACGGGTCTAAGCGTTTCGATACGGGGCTTTCGATACGGCCAAGGGCGTTTCGATACAGGTGTTGCATCAGACTGTAACGGCTCTTTCTACTTGAAGAGTGTTTCGAAACGGGTTCGAGCGTTTCGAAACGGGGAGCTGCAGAACTGCATTTATGGTGGGAAATTAAGTCTCCAACGGCTCCAATTCAACCCCAACGCCTAGTAACGGCTACAAACTCATTAAGGAGTATAAAAGGGACCTCCAAGCATCTAGTAATGGTTAATGCTTCAATTGTCAACAACAAATGATCAAGAAATTTTCTTTGTACTAAATTGTCATTTCTTTATATAGACAAACACTAGTGAGCCAAAATTGTTAGATTTGCTCAAGTGTTTTAGGTTTTGGGTGAGAGCTATTTAAGTTTGCTTATCTTTTCTCTTGTAAAGAGGGTTTGATCAAGGTTTTGGGTAGAAAGCTTGATCGGTGTATAAGGGTTTCCTCCTAAGCCTAGAAAAGGGGACGAATCAATAGTGAATTGATTGGAAATCCTTAGTGGGAAGCTAAGGTAGTGGATGTAGACCCTTGGTTAGAAGGTTGAACCACTATAATTCATTGTGTCATTAATATTTTAAGCTTCCACACCACTTACACCCAAAATTCCACTTCTCCACCACTTGCCGAGCAAGAACGGTTGAAGGAATCGAGCACCGAATAACCCAATAGTATATTGGTGGGAGTTGTTCCATGAAAACCATGCCTAAATCAATACCTTTAAATTTTGGGGCATACATTTTTCTCATTCATCATCACATCGGTTCAGAATAAAGGATCATTTATTTTCAAAAAAAAAGGATGCCCTAGCCGATGAAAACAATGACAAGCTTGATAACCTACAATTACCAGCCAGACAGTGTAATTGATTCCGCATTGGGGTACCCGAGCATCCTATCGGTAAGTTTACAACTTTAAGCCTGAAGGCGGTGGTAATATTTTGTAAAGGCCTAAGACTACATGTTTCAGTTTCAACGAAATGATGCATTATATTTTGTGTCCAAATTATCTCTTCATTTTATGTATATATTTGTTTGTTGGGTCTCTATATATCAACTGCACAAGGGACATTGATTTCGACCCGAAGGTTGATTTCGAGCATTTTGTGTCTAGTGGAAATCGAAAGCTGCGAAAATGATGAATATGTGACTTACATTATGATTTAATTTGGTCAATTATTAAACACATGGGGCATTAATGTGTTTAGAAGAGCAACAAAAATATTTTGCAAAAAATCATCAAAATTCAAAAGGAATAACAAAAATGCACTTCGATATTCGAAGCTTGGTAATAGGCATTTTCGGATAAGAGTGTGAAAATTTTGGGGTACTCCTCTGTAGCGAAAGGACAAATAAGGTAGCAATGCACCATCCAAATTAAAAACCTTAGCTTCATGAGTGATGGTAATATTTTCAAATCATAACAATGTCGGGTAGCTCGGGGTTTTGTTGTTTTCTCCATCATTTATTTTGAGTCAAATAAATTTTGATGAGTTGACTTCCCCAAAACAAGAAAGAAATGAGACAAAGCAATAATGATAAAGGTGAAACCTACAAAAGGTAAATCTAAATTGGTTAAAGACCAAATTAACTCGAAAGGTACTTCACATCTTCAGGTATCGACTCAGCTTTCAAGGTCTTCTAGACACAAGATATGCTTGGGGAAATCTATGGTAAGCCATTTTTAGTGTTGCTAGTGCACTTGATATCCATGGTATTTAATCTAGCTTGATATATTCATAATTTGAAGAGAAAACCCCATTTTCTCCTAAATGAGCAGCTCACATTGAAATCAGAACATGTAGTCTAAGATTTGTAGTGAAATAAAAGATTCCTCTGTATTACTTCATAAAGAAGTTCAAAAGTATAGGGACCAACAACAAGTGTGCCACCCGATTATACAAGAAAAGACTGTTTTGACTAAAGAAAGTGCTCAAAAGCCAAACTTCTCTTAAAGAGGTGACATTTCAGAGGAATATGGTCGAACCCATGAGAGGTTGAGGCATCATTGCACACAAGATGGCGAGAACCATCTGATCAGTCTACAAGATAAAACTCGAGAAAGAAAGCAAGAAAAAACAACCGATATGACTGATTAAAGCCATGGGGCATCCCTTTAGAAGTTGAAATCATGGCCAAAAATATTGCATGACATTCATGAAAGCATTATGCATTTAAATTGAATGCATACATTACTCATCAAGTTAGGTGCATCCATGCTAAGTGCACCTACATCACTTATACATGAAAACAAGTTCAAGACAAAAAAAAAGCCTTAGTCATGAAGGACAACAAAAAAAAATGACAAACCATCAGTCATGAAGAAAGTCGAGCAAGAGAGAGAGAGAGAGACTCAATCATGGAGGATAACCACGCCCAACACTAAGTGGCAAACCCTCTAGAATGGAGAAAGTCGTGTTGTAACACCCAAAAAAACATGAAGATGAAAATAAATGAAAATGGAAAGTGTAGCCAAGGGGACTCGAACCCATGCCCCTTGGAATAGATGATGAAACGCTTAACAATCTGAGCTAAGACCATTTTTGGTCTAAGTCTGTCTCGAAGCCAGTTTTAAACTATTTCCTTTGGGTATACACAATAATAAAATCTAGCCTGGCTCTCTAGCTACCCCTTGGTTATTTCCCATTCAAGTGTTTTGAGAACCTATAGGTTCTGGTGTTAGGTCACGTCAGCACGTCTCGTGGCACAGCGGAAAAATTAATCCGACGTAATCCAGCCAGGATCCATGTACAGGAACGAATCCGGGGTGAAAAGATGAAGAGTTGCCTTTTAAAACTCTGGAAACTGGAAAACCGACGGTATGTCGGAATAACCACGTCAAGTAAAACTGAAATCTTCACAGGTTCGCAACGACCTCTACGGAGTTCACCCGAACAAAACGAACAAAGTTCCCGCCTCCCTAACACTTAGGGATAAATTTCGACAGGTTTGAACACCTTCCAGGGAGAAGTCGAAATCCCTCCAGGGATTCCTAAGGGAGTCTGAAATCGACCATGAGTTCAACCGGGACTTGCAATCGAGCAAGGGAACCTTCAGGGATTTGCCAGGGGGCAAGTAGAACACCAGAAAAATATCGAACAGCTTCTCAGAGAGCTTTCTGGGATATGTCGAATTCCAGTGGGGAATCCCTAGGGGTGTTGTCGAAATCTTCAAGAGGAGGAAGAGGGATAAATTGGTTGCTAGCCCTTGTCCCTTTAAATAGTATTCAGAGACTTAATTCTAGTTGAATTCCTTAAATCCAAGTTCAACCAAAATTCATAGAATCTAATTCTACTTGAAATTGGTTTATATTAAATATACATTATATTTAATAATATTAAATGAAATATATATTTAATTATGTAGAATCTTATTCTACATAAAACATGGATTTAAATATACATTATATTTAATCCAAATATATATATATATATTTATTATATAGAATCTCATTCTATCTTTACTTGGATTTAAATATATTTAAATATATATTTTATAATTATGTGGAATCTAATTCTACATAAATTTGGAATTTAAATATACATTATATAAATTCGAAATATATATTTAAATTTCTAGAATCTTATTCTATAATATTTAAGTCTCTAAATATTTTCCATACTCTAAATAATATTTGATAAATACAATATTTATCCAATATTATTCTCATTTAAGGGAGTTGCCGATTTCCCCTATCCCATAGGGGATTTTCGACAACCTCCCTAAAATAGGGAGTATGGTTTCCAATTTTTGTTCGTTTCATTCGAAGGGTGTGACCCTTGTAGGTTCATGCAACGTTAGCAGCAAAATTAGAACTGTTCTAATTTTACAAACAATGAGTGGCATCTAGCAATACATCATTGCTACCTAAGTTGCATGAAGTCATGGTTTAACTTTCCTAATTCCTGAATAAACTTCATTTATGTACTTTATCCTTTTGTCCTTTATATCTTAGATGAACACAACTCATGGGATAGTCACACTTGCGTTGTCCATCTAGTATTTCTTGATGTCTTGAGTAGATTATGATAAACGAATCTCTATGATATCTCATATCATAATATTCAAGCATGGCCATGCATTTTCTAATCTCACTCAATCAAGTGGCTGAAGATATTTCTCCCATTATGTAGGAGGGAAAAATCCTTTCTTGATCAACCATATTTCACTACATAGGTCATCACATATCCAATCATCAGTCTTTATAATGTAGTCAGTTACGACACACGTTTGACTATGTCAAAATACGTAAATCTTTATGTTGAAATCATGTTGATCTCAAGTCTGAGGATTATACATATGTTTATCATGAGCAATGTTGTGACTGTCACATAATTACCCAAGAAACATGCTCATAGCGGGTCAATCTAGTATGTTGTTCTCTAACAAATACTTATGTGTTGATTTTGACATCTCTATGTCAATGACAACGCTTGTCATCAACCACATATTAGTCTTTATATATTATCACTGTCCATACCCGTAATAATATTCGACTAAGGATCCTATTTAACAATAATCGTATTATTGTATTGACATTATTATCCAATGGTTAGTTTGATGCACAGAAACATACCAAATGATAATAACGGCAATGCCATTACTTGATAAATCTAGTAAAATAGTATGTCTATTCAATCATCATATGATTGGTCTTTGGGCATACTCCAACAATCTCCCACTAGCACTAAGACCAATCATTCTCGTATCTAATACGATATGGCTTAGTGTAACTGACATGCTTATGATGTGTCAAAAGCTTTGTCAGGGAGTTGACAAAGTTATCAACTTTGTGCGTATGTTGCATACTTTTACATCTCCAAGATGTAAGTACTTTAGAATATGTTTGGATTTATTGATGAGATCTGGGTTTTATTTGCTTACGCAAAGGTTCCACCATAACAGAGTTATGTAGCATCTAATATGCTGGGAACAACCCTTAGTTCAGAAGTGAACCCTTTAGATCCAAACATCCTTCTTTGTTGCTATGTCGATTGTAATACATTCAGCCTATGTTGTAGAGTTAGATATTGTCTCATGTTGCTAACTCGCAGTATCTTTTATTAATGCAAAACGGATTGCGATTTTTAGTTCCTTTTGATGAGTATGTCATCTACATACCATACTTAGGAAAGTAACAATGCTCCCACTAGCTCTTTTGAAAACAAGACTCCCCTTTGTTTCTAGATAAACCAAACCTTTTGATTGTATCTTCTGAAACGAATATCCCAACTTCGAGAAGCTTGCCTTAGTCTACGGATAGACCTTTGTAGCTTACATACCTTCCAAGTGTTTACTGGAGTGACAAAACCTTCTGGATGTGTCATGTACACATCTGTTTCAAGTTTTCCCTTAGGAAAGTGGTTTTGACATTCCTTTATTTGATTTCATAATCATCGTAATGTAACTACTTGCAAGTGAGATTAAGATGGATTAAACATAGCTACAAGTAAGATGTTTTATCATAGTCTATACTATGAAGTTTGTCGAAAACTTTTAGCGACGAATCATCCTTTGTATGTTTTATCATCCATGTCGGTTTTTCCTTTTTGAAAAACTCATCCATACCTCTTAGGTTTTACCCTTTTAGGTAACCAAAGTCTATACTTGGTTTTAGACATGGATTGCATCTCATATCTCATGGCTCTTAGCCATTTCTCGAATTTTGGGCTCACCATTGCTTTCTGATAAGACCTAGTCTTTATCTTGATCCAAAAAGAAGAGTGTTTCCATGTATGGATAGTGAGAAATCCATATTTCTCAAGTATATGGTATTCTTTTAAGGATCAACCCAATGGTTGTGTTTTGTTCCAATAATCCTTGATCATTTGTGGAACATTCTCAATCTTTGGTTCATAAATTTGTTGTCTAAAATTTCTTCACATTCCAAATTCCATTTTTTCCTTTTGTGAGAGGTAATCTCTTTCGAGAGAAACTCTCGTTTGAGCAACAAACATTTTGTCCTCGTTGAAAAATGAAATCCCTTAGTGATAAGTATTCTCTTTCGGGATAAACTATCGTTTGAGAAACAAATATTTTGTTCTCGTTAAAGTTGAAGAAAAAATATCCCTTTGTGAGAATTAATCTCTTTCAAGATAAACTCTCATTTGAGAAACAAACGCTTTGTTCTCGTTAGGATAAACAACAAATGGAGTTTTTAAGGTTCGAACTTTGTAAACATTTTAACATGTAAGTAACCTTAAAACTTCAAAGGTATTCTAGAACAATTCTTAGTCCATATCTTATATGACGTTTCGAAAAAAACACGATTAAGTATGAGAGTTGTTTTTCTAGTGTGTAAAGAAGTCGAAAATGACTTGTTCTGAATCAAAACATGTCTAACATATTTGATTCTCTTTCAAAGACTTTTCGTTCCACTTGTGGGATTTAATTATGGGACAATCCCATATTCTTTGAAAGTTCATCAAACTTTAAATATTCTTGAATTTGATCTCATCAAATTACCTTAATACTTTTTATGAGTTTGAGATTAGTCATTTGTTTTATTTATCTTATAAATATTATTGACTTGATTAGTTTAAAGATCATTGATTCGTTGTGCCATAAGAGATTAAAAGAATAACATTTATTTAAATAATCTCAAAATTAAAAATATCTTGTCCTTACAAGATAACTAAAACTTAGGCACAAAATAATAATCTTAAAAAACTAAAACAAATCTATTTAAGCAAAAACACATGTCCTAATGGATGATGTAGCAACTCTTGCTTTATTTCCATTCGCAGGTCCATGTCTATTCTGATGCCTTCTCTTTAGAAGCCTCTGAGGTTGATGCCTCACTCGTTTTTGCTTTCTTGACTTTTTGTAGGTATGTGGGGAAGTTTCTCTTCCAATGTCCGGTCTTGCCGCAATGGAAACATTTTCCATCCTTCTTGATTCCCTTCTTAGGTTTCAATGCCTCCTTTCCATCGGTTTTGGTCTTACCATCACCTTTAGACTTTGCTGTCGATTTACCTTTCTTCTTGCCCTTGCGGACCATCAGAACAGGTTTAGGTCCTACCTTCTTCAGGTTGATTTCAGCAGTTCTCAACATGCCGAGCAACTGTGGCAGCGTCTTGTTAATTTCATTCATATTGAAATTAAGGACGAACTGATTGAAACTATCCGGCAACGATTGCAGGATGACATCAGTAGCTAATCCGTCTTTCAGCGGAAAGCCGAGCTTCTCCAACGTTTGGATCTAGCCCATCATTTTGATGACGTGAGCTCCTACGGGAGATCCCTCACTCATCTTGCATTGAAACAGAGCTTTAGAGGTCTCGTACCTCTCTTGACGAGCTTGCTCTTCATAAATCTCCTTGAGATTTTGAATCATATCATAAGCTACCATGTCCTCATGTTGCTTATGAAGCTCAGGGGTCATGGAGGCAAGCATAAGACAACCGACATCCAGCATGTCGTCCATGTGTTTCTTAAACTTGTCTTTGTCAGCTCTGGAAGCAGTGGCAACCAGTTCATCAGGAACAGGTTCTTCAATGATATATTCCTTCTTTTCCTGTTTGAGAACAATTCTCAAATTACGGAACCAGTCAAGGAAGTTTATGCCATTGAGCTTATCATTCTCAATGATAGATCGCAGAGATAGAGTATTATTTGCCATTAATTCTAAAACAAAGAAAATATGCTACATAAGTTTTACTAAATTTTAAAATTTATAGATAGGTCTTTACTATAAATTTACTCTCATTATTTTCTTCAAAATTAAAAACCCTCTAGTTTTAATTTCGGAAAAACATTTCGATAGTTTTTCTAGTGAGTGAGGATCTGTATTTTACCATTCCTAAATCAGCTTTGGCCAGTCTTTTAGGAAATGGTTATTTAGGTAAGTAACACCTTACTAATTACATCTCATGTAATTCCTCATCTTTTGGCGAACAACTCTTGTTCTTTAAATCATCTTATGATTATCCAAAACTTTTAACCACTAGGTTTTCTAATCCTATTAGAACAACCCAGCTAAGTCAATACCAATATCTCAACCGGCGAATATCACTAGCTTATTCTTCGCGTTTAACTAAGATAGATAAATGTGACATTGCTTTGGCAAAGCTCGCATTATATCGATCGAAGCTTTAACGAGGGTAAATATTGGATGGTTAAAACAGACTTAGAATTATAGTGAGGGATTTACTTAATTATCTCATCATTTTAACATTGATCCTATCAATAGAACTATGTTTAATCATGCTTATAAAACATTCATTGCATCACATACAAGGTAAATATAAGCGGTAAATAAATATGCAATGATTATAGCCCTTCTTAACCTAAGGCGACCCGTCCCAAGCCAATGGGATGACCATTCTACTGAAGATAGAATCTTCTTCTGAAACACCTGGTCCACCAGGGAAGGCCCACCATGCTGCTATGTTGGTCATTGCTTTATCTCCATGAGTATTTACAATTTTCAGAAACTCGCGTTACATGCGAGGGAGTGAGATGAGAAGAGAAGTATAATAGAAGATAGAGAAAGGCACGACACGCAGGCCGTATTTATAAAAACCAAAACTATAAAGGCTATGGGCTATAACCATGCAAAAAAAAACACCGTGCAATCAAACATGCATTTAAAACATCGTGCGACCAAAGTAACGACGTGTTTACGGAGTTTTAAACTGATTATCCCTATGTTGCGGTTAATGGGCCAAAGAAGGATCACAAGGTTTCATAAACCATTTGCGTTTACAAACAAATGCACCAGGTAGGTCAACATGAAAGAGAGGTGGCGCACTAGGCACACTTAAGTACCAGGTCTTTGATGATGCCAATCCTAGACATGCATTTTTCATAACGTCTAACCATAACTCTTATGGATTCACCGTGAAAGATAGTTTGATAACTTTTATCAAATTAGAAGCCCTTTCAGAGATTTCATAAATCTATGAAACTACGAACAACTACTTGTTTTCTAAACTAACTATTAGTCCCAACATGTTAACATTTAACATTGAAGCAACCTAACATAGTTATGATTAACTTTTAATCATTCAGTGATAATCGAAATAAGTCTTTATTAGGTGTGATACGATAAACGATAAATATCTAAATCAAATCAAACAGCATGCATCTCATACATAAACATCACCCAAGAATTTAAGCCTGAATTCGTACGATACAAGTGGCTCTAATACCACTGTTGGGACACGTCGGCACGCCCCGTGGCGCAGTGGACAAATTAATCTGACGTAATCCAACCAGGATCCATGTACAGGAACGAATCTGGGGTGAAAAGATGAAGAGTTACCTTTTAAAACTCTGGAAACTGGAAAACCGACAGTATGTCGGAATAACCACGTCAAGTAAAACCGGAATCGTCACAGGTTCACAACGACCTCTACGGAGTTCACCCGAACAAAACAAACAAAGTTTCCGCCTACCTAACACTTAGGGATGAATTTCGACAGGTTTGAACACCTTCCATGGAGAAGTCGAAATCCCTCCAAGGGTTCCTAAGGGAGTCTGAAATCGACCAGGAGTTCAACTGGGACTTGCAATCGAGCAAGGGAACCTTCAGGGATTTGCCAGGGGGCAAATAGAACACCAGAAAAATATCGAACAGCTTCTCAGAGAGCTTTCTGGGATATGTCCAATTCCAGTGGGCAATCCCTAGGGGTGTTGTCGAAATCTTCAAGATGAGGAAGAGAGATAAATTGGTTGCTAGCCTTTGTCCCTTTAAATAGTATTCAGAGACTTAATTCTAATTGAATTCCTTAAATCCAAGTTCAACCAAAATTCATAGAATCTAATTCTACTTGAAATTGGTTTATATTAAATATACATTATATTTAATAATATTAAATTAAATATATATATTTAATTATGTAGAATCTTATTCTACATAAAACATGGATTTAAATATACATTATATTTAATCCAAATATATATATTTTTATTATATAGAATCTCATTCTATCTTTACTTGGATTTAAATATATTTAAATATATATTTTATAATTATGTGGAATCTAATTCTGCATAAACTTGGAATTTAAATATACATTATATAAATTCCAAATATATATATTTAAATTTCTAGAATCTTATTCTATAATATTTAAGTCTCTAAATATTTTCCATACTCTAAATAATATTTGATAAATACAATATTTATCCAATATTATTCCCATTTAAGGGAGTTGCCGATTTCCCCTATTCCATAGGGGATTTTCGGCAACCTCCCTAAAATAGGGAGTATAGTTTCCAATTTTTGTTTGTTTCATTCGAAGGGTGTGACCCTTGTAGGTTCATGCAACGTTAGCAGCAAAATTAGAACTGTTCTAATTTTACAAACAATGAGTGGCATCTAGCAATACATCATTGCTACCTAAGTTGCATGAAGTCATGGTTTGACTTTCCTAATTCCTGAATAAACTTCATTTATGTATTTCATCCTTTTGTCCTTTATATCTTAGATGAACACAACTCATGGGATAGTCACACTTGCATTGTCCATCTAGTGTTTCTTGATGTCTTGAGTAGATTATGATAAACGAATCTCTATGATATATCATATCATAATATTCGAGCATGGCCATGCATTTTCTAATCTCACTCAATCAAGTGGCCGAAGATATTTCTCCCATTATGTAGGAGGGAAAAATCCTTTCTTGATCAACCATATTTCACTACATAGGTCATCACGTATCCAATCATCAGTCTTTATAATGTAGTCAGTTACGACACACATTTGACTATGTCAAAATACGTAAATCTTTATGTTGAAATCATGTTGATCTCAAGTCTGAGGATTATACATATATTTATCATGAGCAATGTTGTGACTGTCACATAATTACCCAAGAAACATGCTCATAGCGGGTCAATCCAGTATGTTGTTCTCTAACAAATACTTATGTGTTGATTTTGACATCTCTATTTCAATGACAACGCTTGTCATCAACCACATATTAGTCTTTATATATTATCAATGTCCATACCCGTAATAATATTCGACTAAGGATCCTATTTAACAATAATCGTATTATTGTATGGACATTATTATCCAATTGTTAGTTTGATGCACAGAAACATACCAAATGATAATAACGGCAATGCCATTATTTGATAAATCTAGTAAAATAGTATGTTTATTCAATCATCATATGATTGGTCTTTGGGCATACTCCAACATCTGGTGTTCTCCTAAACCCCCACCATTTATCCCCTCTGATCTCCCTCACCGTTGGTCGGTGGTGTGCACCGCCACCATCGTCACTTTTTCTACCTCACCCCGGTCACAACCCAGTCGACCACTCACCACCATCTCGCGTCGTTGTTGTGAAGACCGAGTCGAAGACTCGGCAAAAACCCAGAGATCCCATTCTGATCTTCTCCAGTTTTGGCCGGCTTTATTGGCAGTGTAAGACACCGCCACCATCTCTAGACTCCCCGTCACAGGCCGAACAAGATCCTACCCTAGGGTCATCCGTCCATCGCCGTTTGTCACAAAATCCAGGTTGAAGGTCGTGGGAAACCTAGAGTCCTCTGTTCTTTGCGTTTCCGTCGTTGTCCGACGTCGTGGCACGAATTCGAGGCCATCATCGTCTTCAGCAGGCCAATCGAACAAAACCCAGCCTTGAGATCGACAACCCATCATCGTTCAGAATCTCATTGGAGCCACAACAGTTCTAAACGTTTACTGTCGGTTTGGGTAAGTCTGGTAAGTTTTCGACTTACATTTTTTGTTTACAGTTGGATAGGTTAAATTTAAGGCCGTTTTCTGCGTTTTTGGTGCTTTCCGACGTGTTTCCAGCTATTTTGGTCGTGCGTGGCAACCACGCGCTACCTCGGGAAGAATTCCAGCCACCTTGAATGGTGGCCTGTGAACTGAGTTGGCCAGACCAGCCTTGGACCCAGTCTAGCCTTGAACCGAGCCAACTGAATCGGTCCAGACTAAGTCGGCCTGGCCCAATGGTAAACCCAAACCGACTAGGCCCAAAACCTAATAACCCAACCCGTATCTGAGCCCAACCCATCTGCCGAGTCAACTCAGCCTGAGTCAGCCGAGTCAACTCAGTTGACCACTGCCCGTTGACTGCTGATGTCATCATTGACTTTGATCGTTGACCAAAAAGTCAACTTTTCTGAAAACTCCTATTTTAAGTTTTTTGACATCTTGAGTCCGATTTTGAAGCCCATTTCACAAAATTCTGACGCGAAAGCCTCCGAATATGACCTTGAACCCGAACTTGTTTATGTATTTATTTATTTAGTTAAGAGCTACATGAATAAGGACTGAAATGGGATATTGTGTGATTGAAGGTACTCACAATTCCTTGAATATGAATGATTGAGGGATGTCAAATCTGGGTTCAAGAGTGTTCGAATGTCGTTTGAGGGTCGACCGATATAGCAAGGATTTAAGGTAATACATTACTACCTTCTGCATGCTTTTGTAACATGTTGATATTCGGTTAATGTTTGCACGACCATGTTTGAGCATGTGATTATTCTCGCCTATGTCGATCATTTATGAGATAAAAATAATAATGGCCAAGACAAATGTTTGAATAAGAGGTTTGATAAATAAAAACGACTTCCGAGTTCATTGCACAATTAATGAGTCGGTTAATCTTTAAGTCTGGTTATCCTTTTGATTAAAAAGAATTTTAAAAATTCGATTGGCGAATGAAGAAAATACCCCTATCTACAAAAACAACTCATGGATCTATGCTTGATTCGATAAGACATCTGATACACTTGAAAACCTCATATTACTGAAATATCACGGTAACAAGACTTAAACCCTCGAGACTGTAAAGTACTTGAACTACTAGAATTCTGAATATTTCAATGAAGATAAATTTACGGAAAACTATTTGTATGTATGAATTGAGCAATGGAGCGAAAAAGATTAAATTGATTGAAATGACTAAAAAATATTGAATATATTGATAAGGCTTAAATGGGCCACCATGACCCTAAAGACTAATATTTTCTTCGGACATTAATTGCGAATCAACCGACATATGGGATAAATCCCCGAGGTCTGAAACGAATGAATAGATGGAAGAACCGAGAAACTTTGAATAATTGAAACATTTTCGAGCATCGTAATGTTTAAAATACCCTCGAATACTAAAATGTCAGAGAATACTTCTAAGACGTGGAATTAGAAATCCCAATAAAGACAAACAAATGTAATGGCTCAAAAGTGCTAAAATACGAACCGTGACAGTTGGTCGAATCAGATACTATGATGATAGTGGGAGATACTATGATGATAGCTAATAATGAGAGAGGTCAGTTCTCCTAAGGCACATTCGATGTTTTGGAATGAGTTCAGGTACAATGCACATGTTTGAATACTTGGAAAATATTGCTCGAATATGTGCTTGATTTCTGGTAATAAGTTCAGTGGACGATTGGTGAAGGTGAACTATTGTTGTTACGCTCTGTAGTCAGTTCTGATAAATGAATGGTTGAGGTGTACTTATCCGGTGAGATATTAAACATTGTGTTAGTGGGTTTCGATTAGTTCAAAGGGACTCGGAAACTTGATGAACAACTAGAATTCCTAAATTATGTACATTATTGTTTGTACCTTGTTGGTTCACATTACCAGATTACCCCCGAAAGTCAAATGACCTTAATACCTTCGTAGGTTGTAACATTTAATTTTGCTCGCGATATATCTAAAATCTCAATGATTCTGATGTATCAACTTCCGATGTTGATTCGATACGTCATATCGAACTTCCCTATTCGTAGGGACCTCGTTCTGAAATCAGTCTAAATTTGTCAAATGTCATCTTTCTGATATCAATCAAGTATTTCTAAGAAATGAATTGGGTCATATAGTGCCTACCATGTATCTGTAAATACTTTATGTTCTAAACCAAGACCATATGCTTAAAATTTAAAAGTATGACACTGTTATACGAAAGGAAAGCAATTCTCTGGTTTTTTACCTCTGATATGAAAAATATATCTGATATATGACATTAAATATAAAACAATAATAATAAATAAATTTGACATTTTTCTTCTGGTATAAAAATAGATCTGATATCTATTTTCTGTAATATTGTTCTCTGAATATAAACTGAAATCATCTGGGGTATATTATATAGGATATGAATGAATATTTGTAGGCTCAGCACAGGTAAGTCCTTCTGGACCTAAGCTCCTATGCCCAATGGGCCTAGGGTAAGCCTTTCTGTAAGCTCCTATGCCCATGGGCCTAGGGTAAGTCTTTTTGGACCTAAGGCATTCCCTTAGGTAGGCTCCTACGCCTCAGGCCTAGGGTAAGACCTTTTGTATGCAGTTCAGGGGGAATTGCATTTTGATGTATGGTTGGAGGGTAGTTAAGTAAATTAATAAAACTTTCTAACCTCTTTTGAAACATACCCTACTAAATTAATGTATCAAAGTTGAACTCTCAGTAAACTTACAATTCACGCTTAATGAACCACTTTAAACTCTTTGATTCAACTTCTGAAATCTGAACCTCTTTTGAGTCTTTGGCTTTAGACTCGTCTCTTAAGGTTCAGGTGATCAAACAAACAGCAACTCAGTTACCTTCTGATATAATGCTCCACCGAATTATTGAATCGTAATTTGAGCTTATCGTTGCTCGTTCATCATGATAGTGTTAAGCTTGCCATATACATGCTTGTGCTTTTAGCATCCCTTGGTAGTTTATATTACTAAGCTTTTCGAAGGTCACGTTGTTTTTACCATCACAGGTTAAAAGATCGACCATGTTGCAGCTATCAGCGTCGGTATGGGAGTTTCTTCGACTTGCTCGCTGAGTATGGTATCTGTGTAATTAGGGGCATGTATGTCGCGTCTTGATTTATACTCGAGTCTGAAATTTGTATTAGTAACTTGTATCATAGTTTTGTTTCATTGTCCGAATGTTTTCTGAAATTGTATTTTAATTTAAAACTTAATTTAAAATTTTAAATGGTTTAGCAATTGTTTATTTGAAATTTTTACTGTGGGTTGCTCGTGTCACCCTAATGTGACACCCTAGGATCCGTGGTAACGCATAGGCGGGTCTAGGGGGTTACACGTGCCAACAAGGGAGTTCAAACCTCAAGATAGAGGATAGCAATGACAAATTTAAAAACTTTGAATGAGCAATTATTAACTAATGTTTACTCCTATTTTCAGATCTTGTCTCTCTGTCAATAGTGTAGCAGATCAAATCCTTCTTCAAATCTTGTCTCTTCGTCAGTGGTATAGCATATCCACTTTATCTTCATATCATGCCTCTTCGTCAGTATTGTAGCTTGATCAACTTTATATTCAGATCTTATCTCTTCGTCAGGGGTGTAGCGGATCAATCTTTTTCTACAAATCCACCTTATCTTCATATCATGCCTCTTCGTCAGTGTTGTAGCTTGATAAAAATTATCTTCAGATCTTGTCTCTCTGTTAGTGGTGTAGTGGATCAACCCTTAACTCTCTGATCATGCCTCTTCGTTAGTGTTGTAGCTTGATCAAATTGACTCTCCGATCATGCCTCTTTGTCAGTGTTATAGCTTGATCAAATCAGCTTTCTTCTTCAGATCTTGAATCGTCGATAGGGACGTAGCGGATCAAACTTATCGATTTTAGTCTCCACAAAATTGGTGCTCTTATCCGTGCAAAAAGAAAATAAAGTGGATGAGTCGCTTGAAGCTTGTCTTGTCGTATGTAGTTAGCGAATTAATAGATGAATGCTATTTCTCAGAAGGATGAAGAAAAGAGTTGTAAAGTCAGTGATGCAGATCAGCCGGACCAAATCGGTGCTTTTTAGTCTTTGCTCTATTCTCGTTTTACAAGAATGA
This sequence comes from Hibiscus trionum, assembly GCA_030270665.1. Taxonomy (NCBI): domain Eukaryota; kingdom Viridiplantae; phylum Streptophyta; class Magnoliopsida; order Malvales; family Malvaceae; genus Hibiscus; species Hibiscus trionum. The sequence goes on from BSYR01000057.1 coordinate 6,520,095, forward strand.
GCAAAGAGGGGCAGCTGTAATCACCCAATTTATCTAGCCTCCATTGTGTAATTCATCCATGTTATTTTTATTACACCATGTTAAAAAATGATAACCAAGTCCAAAAAATCTATTTTTATTATTCCACCCATGTCCATCTTACTCTAAACCAAAATAACCATTATTATTATACCAACCCAAATTACAACCAGACCCATACCTAATTTACTGAGGCCCAATATCTAATCATCCATTAGATCTCAAGTAATTTGGACTCATTACCCATTTAACTCAAAATCACATGCCCACAACAGCAACCCCCTGCAGCACGCCACCACCCATGCCCTGCACACCAGCAACCCTGCCACCACCACGCCTCTGATGGCACCAGCAACCCCTCGACTGCTGCGCACCTGTGTTGCCCCTTCAAACCATCAAACAATTGGTTGCAATATCACAAAAATGGGAACATTTCAAATATATGAAAAAAAACAAAAATCAGAGAACCCTTTTGGTTCTTCTTTTTATTTTTTACTCGATATGTAATTTGGCTATAAAAACCAAGTCAAGACAATGTAAAAAAAGAGAGGGAGTTACAATATCAATACAAAAACAAAAAAGACAGCATTCCTCAGAGGCAAAAAAAACCTTAGGTATTCTAATATTCTATTTCCGTATAGTATAGGGTTCTTATTTTTTTTCCAAATAGAAACCAAGAATTTTTTTCTCCAATCTCAAAAATTCGTTTTCAAAACAAAGGGGTTTTAAAATTTTCGAGTAGAATCTTGCTTTTAAAATAAAAATCAAAAGGAGTTTTCAGTTTTGAAATCAAAGTTTAGATTTTTTGTAACACCCCGAATTTTCCCCAATTTGGAAAATTCTGAATTTTGAAATCCCTAATTGTGTGAAAAAACCTTGAATTGTGATATATATGAACCCGAACTGGACAAGTAATTGAACCGGATTTGTGAACCGAATTAGATTATGAGTCTTGAACCGAATTTTGACTGATGACCGAACATGGTTTTGACCAGTTGACTTTTGACAGGGTTGACTTTTGACCTTGCACTAGTTTGACCGGTTTTGACTGTTTGACCGTTTGACTTTAGACATTGACTCGTTGGACCAGAGTTGACCGTTGACTAGTCCGACCAGAGTTGACAGTTGACTAGTTTAACCATTTCACTTTGACCAGTCAAGTCAACGTTGACCGTTGACCTTGGACAATTGACTTTGACAAGAGTTAACTTTGACTTTGACCAGAGTTGACTTTTTTGACAATCTCCCTCTTGACCTTTTTCGACGTCCTGAATCCGTATTCGCTGCTCGTTTTGTCTAATTCGAACCCGAAAGCTCCGTTTTGCTAATTTCAGTTAATTGTTACATAGAATTTAGTATGTTGTCGATTTCATAATCTAATTCAAAATATTCTCGTGTTTAGGTATCGACTCTGAGGCTGACGAGTTACCTCCAGTTGTTCAGTCTGATCGGGCATGTTCTTCGAGATCTTTCCGTGAGTATACCTTCGGATTAGTTTTATGTTTCATAGTTGGTGGCTTAGTGATAGTACTAAATACTAATATAGAGTTTTACCTCGTAGGTTCTGATTTAGTTAGATCTGAGAGTGAGATGCACTTTTCACGGCATTAGAGCTATTGTTGCTATGTAACACCCCAATTTTGGGCTTAGAAGTTTAGGGTCTGAACCGGACCGGTCTGAGAAACGGTTCGAATATAAAAGGGAGTTTTAGGGAACACCTAGTTCGGGATGCTTTAAAAATATAGAAAAATATCTAAAAATCCTCATTTAATATATAAAGGTGAATGGTGGAATAAATTTTACAAAATAGGGTTTGGAAATACTACATTTCGGTGTAGTGACCAAATCACGATTTTTGCAAAGTTTAGTAGTGATTGTTTTGTAAAGGATTGAAACTTTGAATCTTTAAGGAGCTGATTTACCAAAAATGTTTTCACCAGATTTTCCTTAATTTGGGTGATTTAATTAATAATTTAATTAAATAAAAGAAAGGTGATAAACTACTTTTGACTTTCATAACTACTTTTCTCAAATTTTCTCTCATTTCTTTTCTCTCAAAATCCTATCAACCAAACACTTTTTTCTCCAGCAAAATTCACTTTGATTTCCACTTCATTTGATGAGATTTCCATTACTCATTGATTCCTAATCAATCTTGCAACAAATCCATTTGATTTCTACATTGTATTTTCATGGAAATTTGCCCAAATCAAGGAGAAATCATCTTTTAGAGGTAAGATTGTTCTTCTCCTATAAATACTCAGTTCTTTACTGAAATTCTCAAGTTGTCAATCCTTTATTAAAGATTCATGAATGGTTTTAATGGTAGAAACAAGATTTTGCCTTGAACTCAAGATTTTGGAAGAGATCTTGAAGATTTTCGTGGTAATTGATTGGGCTCTGTTTTGAGATAGTTTTCTAATGTATTTTGGATGTTAAATGATGTTAGAAATGAGGTTTTATCAATCCAATCCCGAATAGGTTGTTTTTCTTAGTTTTTGCTTGTGAAAATGGTGGTTTTGGGGTGTTTTTGGTGTTCTGTTATAGCTGGAGGTATAAGGACGAGCTTAAGGGTGTTTTTGATGTTGATTGATGTTTAGAAATGTTTAGAAGTGATGGATCTTGGATGGGTTAAGTTTTGGAAGAGTTTGGAGGTGATTTCGGTTGTGTTTGGTAGCCGAAATGTTGTGTTTGGATAGAGCAGCGAGTTTAAGAGTGTTTGCTGGAGATTTCAATGCATGATGATGCATTAATCCTCTGCTTTTATGTGTCTAAAACAGGGGAGACATCTTCGGACACTTTTGGAGTTGATCCGGAAGTTTAATTGGCGTGTCAGCAAGCAAGCGAAACGAAATCGGTGAGTGCGATTGGGTTAGAAGTCCATGAGGACAAAAATACAAGGTTTGGGGATTTAGGAGAGGTTTGAAACACCTTCCTAAATCCGGAAGTAAGTATGGATTGATTTGGTCTCTCTAAAGTGGTGTTTGCCCCTATAATGCTTTTACATGCTCATGGTTTGAGATTGATAAATTCCTACTGTTTTTATGCATGATTTAGAGCATGAGATTATGCTTGTAGAGATGTCATGAGATGGCATGTTGCATTGAATAGATTTGAGCTTTTGGTTTGAAGCAAAGTATGATTTATGTTTTGAAATGTGGTGAGAAAACCTTTGAGTTATATTGCATGAAAAACAGTAGGTGTGATGATGGTTTAACACATTATATTGGCATAGATGTTGAGAAACTTACCGGATATAATTGATCGATCAATAGGATGAGAGTGCACTATAAACTAAAAATTCGTGCGTGCTCTTTGGTTAAGCCAAAGGGAGATATTGCGATGATGGGCATTCCATCGGGTAGGACTTGGTGAAATACCCAAGCTTGTGGCGATGAGAGATTCTGCCATGTGAGTACGGTGATGAGAGATTCCACCGGAAGCTTTGTTGCTAGAGAAGTGAGTACGGTGATGCGAGATTCCACCGGAAGAGTCTAGTGTAGAAATGTGTCCGCATATCCGAGTATTAATGAGATGTTAAATGCCAATATAAATGATGAAATGGTTTTTGTTACACATGTACCTTTGATGAAATGATTTATGCTATGAGTTATGCATATGAGATTGGTTTAGTAATGCTTTGACAATATAAGCATGTGAATGGCCTTGCCATGAGTTTTGCATTGGTTTTAATGCATGAGATAGAATGAAGGTACATGTAGTTTCAATGAGCATTGCTTTGAAAGTTTTCCAAGCATGAGAAAGAGTTGAGCATGTGGTTTTAAAGCTTTTGATGAAAGTGTTTTCTAAAAGTGCATTATTGTGTTGGTTTTCCTTAGAGCATGCCTCACTAAGCATTTGTGCTTACGCTCTCTTTTACCAATAATGCAGATAATTGAGGTATTTCCGGGCATCAAGGAAGCTAAGTTCATCCAAGGAAATCTAAGCTCACGTATGGTGAAGTTTTCATACACTTTAGTTTTGATAAATTGGCAATGGGAAACCAAGAATTGGTTTTGGAAGATGTGTTAACTCCCTAAGGTTGTGGCATGTTTGCTTTGGCTGGATTGACTTGTAAATGGCCTTAATTGCTTGTTTTGAGGTTTGATTGCCTATTTGGATTCTGATATTAGGAAGCATGCCTCTAGACTATGGAGATTTTGTGTTGGATGCTATGATGGTGTTTGAGTGTTCCAAATAGGTACCTTATATGTATGTTGACTTGTTGTTATGATTAGAGAGTCCTTGGAATGTGTTTAAATTGGTTTTTGGGTGAAAAACCAGCACTTGCTGCAGTTTCTGGGCAAACCGTATCGAAACACCCTCTAGTGTTTCGAAACGGGGGCCTGTAATGGCCTTCGTGTTTCGAAACGATGGAGGCTATTTCGAAACGATTTGGCTACTGGAATGCCATGTTTCGGAACAGGTTTCGAAACGGGTGGGTGTTTCGATCTAGCGTTTCGATACGGCAGGTAGGTATTTCGAAACGGGTGACCGTTGGACACAGATTTGAATTGTTCTGAGGTTTGCATGTTTTACATTTTAGTCCTAAATGTTGAAATTGCAATTGCTTGAGTTTGAGATGTCCAATTAAGATGAAATTTGGCAGAGAAGCTTGTAACATGACTAATTTCGTATTGGTAACTTTAAAATCAATGAGGACCTTCTAATTTACAGAAATTACAATTTGGTCCCTAAATTCGTGTAAGGTGCAATTGAGTCCCTTTATGAAATCCGTTCGCTGTGCCTTTTTCAATCGTATCTCGTGAGTACTCAATTTGGGTTAACAAGCATCCAGACAAGATTAAAAAGAAAAAAAAGGTCGTGAATCAAGGTTGACTTCCAGGTTGACTTTGGTTTTCCCCGTGTAACCTTTGTAGTTCGGGTCAACCGTCTATGCCGGGCTAAGGGGGTTACATGCTAAATGTGTGTTTCTTGGGGTGTTTTAAATAAATGCTTTATTCTTGCTTGATTTAATTATCTGAATTGTGTTTTGAGACTGTATGAAGCATCATGCATCATATATAAATTGTGTTTTTAAATCAAGCATTTGATTTTCGAAAAATGTGACACTAATAAGAGTTCGAATTTATGGTTTTAAAAAATCATATCATGAGTCATGGGATCGGAATAGAGTTCAGAAAATGTGAGGGCAACCTCCACTCTGGCGAGGGAAACCTCCACTATGTATGATATTGGACAGTCGGGTATTGGGTCATTATTCAAACATCATAACATTTATGAATTTGATTTATTGGATACACTGTGTTTTAGAAATGAATTTATCGGAAAATAAAATATTGTTTTTATTTTGAGTTTTGTTTGCACTTAAGGACACACTAAGCTCTTTAGCTTACACCCCTTAGTTTTTCTTTCAGATGCTCAGACTCCTTAGGCGACTCGATACTTAGAGCATCTCATATTTATTCAGTATGAACTCTTTTATTTATTTCGGATTATTATTTTAACATTATTTGGAATATTCTGTAATTTCGGATTTGGGATTTTATAACTTTGGATTATGTTTTAGCATGCATTATGAATTTAATTCATATATTTTATGAAATATTTAGTTCATGTTTTAATGTTCGTATTCAAAAATATTTGAGAAATTTTACGTTAATTATTATTAATTAATTAATTCAGTTTTGTATTTTAAAGTATTTAAACCTAAGATTTATAACTTGAGGGACAAGTTTTCAAACGTGAATAGTGTTCAGAAATTGTAATGGGATCGGAATAGTGTTCAGAAAATGTAAGGGCAACCTCCACTCTGTATGATATCGGACAATCGGGTATTGAGTCATTCATCAGACATCATAACATTTATGAATTTAATTTATCGGATACACTGTGTTTCAGAAATGAATTTATCCGAAAATAAAATATTGTTTTTGTTTTGAGTTTTGTTTGCACTTAAGGACACACTAAGCTCTTTAGCTTACACCCCTTAGTTTTTCTTTCAAATACTCAGACTCCTTAGGCGACTCGGTACTTGGATCATCTCATATTTATTTAGTATGAACTCTTTTGTTTATTTCGAATTATTATTTTAACATTATTTGGAATGTTCTGTAATTTCGGATTTTGGATTTTATAACTTTGGATTATGTTTTAGCATGCATTATGAATTTAATTCAGATATTTTATGAAATATTTAGTTCATATTTTAATGTTCGTATTTCATAAATATTTGAGATATTTTATGTTAATTATTATTAATTAATTCAGTTTTGTATTTTAAAGTATTTAAACCTAAGATTTATAACTTGATGGGCAAGTTTTCAAACGTGACTTTCTAGATTCGACTCATTTCTTTTGCGTCGGGTTTAGGGGTTACATTTTTACCATTTTTTAGATCTTGAATCGAAATAAAAAAAAAGAATTTCGAGTTTACTTGTTTGGGAATAAAGCCGTTGTTCACCGGCGTCTTCGGATGTCGAGAACGGACGGCGAGGTTGCGCTGCCAAGGAACTGCGCACAAAATGGGTGGGCTTTTTTATTCGACTGAAAGAGATGATACAATCTTCATTTTTGAATGGGTTTTGAAATCCAGTGCAGTTTAACTTTCATTTTTGCTTTTACTTTTTTCTCCCTTTTTTTTCATTTAATGCCGACGCAGTGTTCTTCTTTGTTGTTTCCTTTTATATACTTTTTTTTTTACATAAAAACGTCGGCCTCACTTTATTGGAGAAATAAAACAGTTGTTACAAAATTAAAGAAGCACTTGGCTTCTTCAAAACGCTAAGCAACAAAAGCAAGAAAAAAGAAAAACGAAGCATCAAGAAATTGCAAAAAAAACCAAACAAAAGAGATGACAGAAAGGAAACCCAAACGACATGCAAAGCCGACAAGCCTCCGCCGGAAAGAAGAGAAACGTTGAAGATGCAAAGCAGAGGATAGAAGATAGGGGGCTTCAAGAAGAAATTAACATCTTCCCCAGAGATGTGACTCCACACAGAGATGAATCACGGTGGATCGGAGAAACGACGATCACGCGTCGCTAACTGCTGAACCCGACGGGGAGCATCCTCAACCCAATAACGGTCAGTGGAATCCCGTAAACCCCTAACTACTAACTCATGAGCTGGGTTGTTTCCTTGACGGCCCGTGAAGCTGAAATTGCATGAGGAAAAGTTTAACCCCAATTTTTGAAAGTCGCGAATAATAGGTCTGATAGCAGAGGGGTCAATTGAGTGGGCGACGAGCTTAGAGACAACCGATTTGTTGTCCCCTTCAACGATGACGCTTCGGAACCCCAACTCGGAAGCAAAGAGAAGACCCTGAAAGACGGCAGTGGCCTCAGCCTCAAACACAGAGGTAATGTTTCGATTGCACCGAAACCCTGATCTCATGATTAGGCCTTCATTATCTCTGATGATGAACCCAAATGTTGATACATTTTCCGCGAACCGATAACTTGCATCCACATTAATTTTGTAGGTCGAAACTGGAGGTGGGTTCCAGTAAGCATTATCGTGACGTTTGGGATGTTTATACAAGGGGATGAATTTTCAAGCTCATTGCAGTAAGCTCGCACAAAGGTATAAACGTCCTCCACTTTTTGAATTATGCCCTCGTAAATCATTCTATTTCTGGAGTACCAAATCGTCCAAAGGGCAATTAGGATCATACTATAGTTCTTTTCTCTTGAGTCTTGCAAAAACTTCAATAACCAACTGCTAAAATCTGGAAAAGAGCTGCCATTAGCAGTACTATAGCCTAGGAGATGCCAAACGTCTTTAGCAAAAAAAACAGTCACAGAAGACATGTGTAACAGTTTCCATAGGTGCCTTACATCTAGGACATCTTGGATCATTTGTAACTCGTCGTATAACCAAATTTTGCATAGTAGGAACAAAGTTACGTAACATTCGCCAAACAAAAATTTTGATTTTAGAGGGGCAAGATATTGACCATATAGTTGTAAAGATATTCGAATGCTGACTGACAATCTGAGGGGAACCTGTAAGGAGAAGATATCTGCTTCGAACAGAATATAATCCAGAACCTTCCCCTTTCCAACTAAGGACATCCTGCTGCAGGAACCAGGGGAGTTTAATACTTAGAATCTCCTCAGCCTCATCGTGCTCAAAGAGTGACTCAATAAGAGGGTGATTCCATATCCGCTCATTAGGAAGAAGCAAATCTGAAACCACTGCAACTTGATCACTATAATTGGACGCAATTCGTTTCGAATGCAATCCCAGGAGCCAATAATCATTCCATATGGAGACTGACGACCCAGACCCAATCGTCCAACCAATCCCCATTTCCAAAAGCCCCCTTGAACACCAAATGCTTCGCCAAATTAGAGATGGCGTAGAACCAATACCAGCCCTCAAAAAAGTAGAGTTAGGGAAATACTTGGACCGAAGCAAACGAGCCACAAGAGAGTTCGGGTTAGAGAGGATCCGCCATCCTTTCTTGGCCAGTAATGTAATATTAAATTTGCCAAAATCACGGAACCCCATTCCACCATCTTTCTTAACTTTGCTCAACTCTTCCCATGTACACCAATGAATCCCCTTGCGGGAAGACGATTTTTGCCACCAGTAACGAGCCGTGATAGCCTCAAGGTCTTTACAAAATGATGCCGGAAGGAGGAAACAGGACATAGCAAACAACGGGATTGCTTGCAGAATGGATTTAATGAAAATCTCTTTCCCTCCTTGAGATAAATTTTTTGAGCTGAGAGAAGAAACACGAATATCAAATATATCTTTTAAATAGCGAAAAGCCAGCCTCTTGTTACGCCCAACTATTGCTGGTAGACCCAGATAAGTTTCAGGGTTATCAGCCTCAGTTACCCCCAAAATACGACATACGTCCTGCACGTTATCATTAATAGCATTCGAGCTAAAAATGACACTCGACTTGTCATAGTTTACAACCTGACCAGAGCAATCAGCATATAAGTGCAAGATAGATTTAAGACTTACAGCGCTACCAGCCAAGGCTTCTCCAAAAATTAAGCAGTCATCCGCAAAAAGAAGATGGTTGATCAAAGGAGCCCCTATTGCTATACGAGCACCCTGAAGAGAACCATGAATCGCTGCGCTGCGCAATAGAGAAGACAAGCCCTCACCACACAGAAGGAATAAATATGGACTAATAGGATCACCTTGACATAATCCTCTAGTCGGGTAAAAATAGTCACTCGTGCATCCATTCACTACAACCGAATAGGACACAGAAGTAACATCGTTCATAAAAAGATTTATCCATGCCAGATCAAGCCCATTTTGCCCATAACACTTCGAAGAAAAGCCCACGCAACTCGATCATAGGCCTTACTCATATCCAACTTCAACGCAAACGAACCTGAACGACCAACTCGCCTCTTTTTAAACGAGTGAAGAATCTCATACGAAGCAATAATGTTATCGGTTATTAATCTTCCGGGGACAAAGGCACTTTGGGCCTCATCAATGCAAACACCAAGGACCAGTTTGAGCCTATTAGCCAACATTTTCGAAATAATTTTAAATAAAACATTGCATAAAGAAATCGGGCGAAACTGAGCCATTCGTTTTGCATCACTAACCTTGGGGATCAAGACAATATGGGTTCTATTGATCTCGTCAATATGGTAAATTCCTTTCAAGACATCAATGCAGTAATTAGCCACATCATTCCCAATGATCCCCCAAAACCGTTGATAGAATATTGCCCCTAAATCATCAGCTCCTGAAGCCTTCAATGGACTCATGGAACTCAGAGCTGAAAATACTTCATCAATTGTAAAATCACGAAGCAATTGATAATTCATATCAGCAGTGATACACGGATCAATGCCCTGCTGACAAGCGTCGTTTTACCCGTCAAAATAAATAAATAAATTAACCTCTTTCGACAAATAATAAAATAAAGAAATTAAGTAGTTATAGGGAAAGAGGGTCGATCCACAGGGAGATTAGTCGGAATTCTTGACTAAATGATACTTTGATTAATTGCTTCCAGGAAAATCTGTGAAAACAAGAAAAGTAAAAATGGGGGGTGATCTGATTTTGAGTGAAAATGAAATAGTAGAATTGAATGCAAAAGTAAAGAAAATAATAAGAGAGTCTGAATATGCAAAATAGCCTCAAGCTAGCCTTGTCAATTCTTTCGATCATTGAAATGGATTTTTACTCCGGGGATCATGACGGTTACAGTCTGCGAGGACCAACCCGTCGCAACTTACTTCTCTCTCGAGTAACCAATCCTCTCAAGTCTATCTTCGAAGGTTGGTTCTTAAACAAATTAACCACGTCTATCGTCGTTAAAATATTTAGTTTTGAAAACAAGAAAAGCCCGACTCAGAAATTGTCTTAAAAAGAATCGCTTCTGATTTTATCTTTCCTTAGCGGACCGCCGCTAAAAGTGTTCACAGGAAGTCGAAATTGCCACAGGCCGATCCTTCCTCCCAACTATGTTTTTAAACGATTCCAGACCAACGAGCTCTTTTTGATTTGAAAACGATTAAAAACATTAGTAAGGCCGATTGTCAAACTATCTAAACCGAAAGATAAAAATGTATTCCCGAAGGAATTTAAGCAATGTTAAATTCTCACGATTTGAATTGACTTGGCTAGTTCTTGGCTCAAGAGATTTAGCTAAGCATGATATTAGTTATCATACTTAACTTGATTTTTTAAAAATAATTAAAGAACATAAAAGAATAAAAGTAAAGAAAAGAGAACTTTAATTAAAAACTAGAAATAACAAGTGTTTTCAAGCTAGAAGATGAAGACTCAATTCGATTGATGCCTAAGCCTTTACCAAGGAGTGGTATATATTGGCTTGGATTTACAAAGATAAAAGATAAGAAAATTTAAAATAATAAATTAAAGATAAAACAATTCAAATGTTTTGAAATTTAAATGCAGAAAATCTAAACGGATAAGTTGATAAAGTCTTTCAGAACGTTCCAGAAGCTTCTAGAAGTTGACACGCATCTGCCACGTCAGTCGCGTCGTGCCCAGTGTCGTGCCCACGATGCCAGTCATGACCAGAATAATAAAAAGACTGCAGAAATGCCCTCTTTTGCTGCTGTTTTCCAGAATTAGGTCCCTTGTACAAAATATAGCAAAATGAAATGAATTAGGTAGCAAGAAATCCTAAAAACTAGAAAAATAGAAATTAAAAAGTGTTACATTTGAGAGCTTATCAAATTCCCCCTCACTTGTCTCATACTTGTCTTCAAGTATGTCCGAAAAAGATATTAACCCAAGAACGCATTTCTCAAGCCATCACAAGTATCAAGCATAATTATAAGAGTTCTAATGCAAAAGAAATATCATGAAAGAGACACAAATCAAACCAAATGGATATAAGCAAAAAACAGCCTTTCATTCTTTCAATTGTCTATCAAGTAGTAATCAAATCCTAACCTAGTCTTAATCCTCACCAAGGTACACTCAAGAGCACTCAAAGTGTTTAAAGGTAGATGTGAAGCAAAAACACTCAAAGTCATGCATGAACAAAGGTTTCCATAGGCTTGTAACAAGTTCAATTTTCCACTACTTTATTAGAATCGAGGTGCAAAAATCATTAGGTCTTTTGTTCAAGGCGTAATGTGGGTTTAGAAAAGGGTAGAAAGATGGTAAGAAAATAAGCAAAAGAAGATCATCAATGCAAGATAATTCAAACAATAAACAGTGAAGACAAAAGAGGAGCTTAAAACGGGCAAGCAAACATTTTTTCTTCTTTTTTTTCTTTTCAGTTTTCTCGAAACTGTTTTTTTTTCTTCTTTTTTTCATTTTTTCGAAGCAATTGCTTCCTTTTATTCAATTTTTTTTCATTTTTTCAGGAAAAATTATGCCCTTATTCGAATTGCAGCCCCTTATTCGTCTAGTAATATAGTTTCTAGCATTTGATCAATTCAAAAACAATTTGGTCAATGAAGAACAAGGTTTGAAGGTTTAAGCCAAGAAAAATGGGGTATAAGGCTTCAAGAGGGTTCACTAAGCGATGAGAAAAAGGCAAGTTTTTATGAAAGAGAGAAAATGGCTAAATCCTAATGCCTAAATAATCTTAAAGCACCTCATTCTAGTGTAGTCTCAAATCGTATACAAGTCACAAGTTCTAGATTCCCAAATTCAAGATGACACTCTCAAGCAAGAAAAAACGAGCATAAAGAATAAGATGCATGCTCAAGGCTCAAATTCTCACAAAATTAGGCTAAGTTGATTAAGCTAGGTGATAAATCCAATTATCACAATCAAGGCAAATTGAAAAGAGATGTCAAACTATCATTATACCCATGCCATTTGATTATCAAAAATGTCAACATTCAAATATTCCTATGCACTATAACAATTATAACATGCTAGACATCAAGTAATGGCAAGAAAAATTCATCTCAAAGTCAAAACAAAGTCAAACATATAGAAAACAAGCAAGACAAGTGGTTTTGCTACCCTCTCCCTCACTTAAATGAATTGCCCCAATTCAAAAATAAAAATAAAGAAAATGAGGAACAAATAAGGGTAAAAGATACTCCCCGTGAGTGATGAAATTGAGTCCACCATTGGCATAGAGTGGAATGAGGGAGATGGTGAATGAGGAGGAGGAGCAAGGTGGGAGTTGCATGGGCCAGCGGTGGTGGAAAGCCTTGAACGGCGGTTGACAAACGGTGCTGGAGAAGGTGCAGCGAAGGGCGATTCTGCATTTTCGTTGGGCACCCGTCGAATGGTTGCTGGTCTTCGGCCACCACGGTAGGGAGGAGGAATGGTGAATTGCGGCTGGGTGTATTGTGCTTTTAGGGTTTGGTGGTTTGCGGGAAAGAAAGAAAATAAAGGGAGGAAGAGGGAAAAATGACGGGTGTAAGGGCATGGCTAAAGTGCACCGGACCATTTGGGTGTGCTAAAATGCACCGATTTTAATGAAACATTACACTTCAGCTTAGGCTTGAATTGTGCTTGCTGTGTGAAAAGAAAAATCCTGCATAAAAATTATTAAGGTAATTAGAAAAAGGAAAATAAAGGAAAATAAATAAAATATAAAAAGAAAGGAAATTAAAATTAACGAAAATGAAAAGAATGGGTTGCCTTCCATTTAGCGCTTTGTTTAACGTCGTTTAGCTCGACGACCTTTGCTAAATTTTTGGTTCTTCAAAAGAAAGGTCTTCAAATAAACGGTGATGTCTATCCCTTGTCGTTTTAACGCCTTCCTTCATCTTTTTATTTGTGCGCAAAACAACAACTAAGCTTCTACCTCATTCCCGATGCGACAACTTACTCAAAATGATGATTGGAAAAGTTTGGTTTTCGCCTAAAAATATATAATTAAATTGCTCTAACTTCGGCTTTGGTTCCTACAAAATTGAGGGAAAATGTTTAGATCTAGTTGGAATTAATCGAAAATCAGAAAGGGAAGAAAGAGTTGAAATTATTTCGCTTATATTTTTATCGTCGAGATCCGCGAATTCCCTACAAAAGTCATAACACAAATCAGTTTCGATCAAATCATCAGCTAACGGATCTATAATATCAACGAAATTTAAACTTGCGACCGAATCAGGATACTTCATAGCTTTATACATATCAAATTTAACTACTTCCCCATCAAATTCCATAGTTAAGATGTCGTCGCGGACATCAATCTTTGTATGCGCGGTTGATAGGAAAGGTCGGCCAAGCAAGATTTCGGATCCGTTATTGCTGCGATCATTGTCCATGTCAATAATATAAAAATCAGCAGGGAAAATAAGATCTTTTACCTGTTCCAACACGTTTTCTAGTACTCCCTCGAGGTAGATGACTGATCGATCGGCTAATTGAACCGTCACTCGCATTTCTTTCAATGGTTCAGTCAAAATTTTGTTGTAGACGCTTAACGGCATAACGTTGATAGATGCGCCTAAATCGCACATCGCTCTTTTTATCCCAACATTCCCAATTTTACAGGGAATCGCAAACATACCTTGGTCCCTGTACTTTGGCGGCAACGACTTTTGAAAGATGGCCGAAATATTTTCACTAAGGTTAACTTTTTCATTTTTGGATAGTCGCCTTCGGTTTGTGCATAAGTCCTTCAGAAACCTTGCGTATTTGGGCACTTTCCGAATAACATCAAGAAGTGGAATATTAATTTCCACCTTCTTGAATATATCCAAAATTTCCTTTTCTTCCTCCTTTTTATCTCGTTTCGCCAATCTACCTGGAAAAGGAGGAACAGGTTTGTAAGTAGAAACAGAAATTTTAGATTTGGCATTACCTGCAGTGGGAGGAGACTTGTCGTTCTGGTCTTCCAAAGAGTTTTCTGGTTCGTCGGATTTTCGCTCATCTTGCTTGGGCGGTTTAGGCGTTATCACTGTTCCACTATGCAAAGTTATCGCACTAACGTTTTCCCTTGGGTTGGTTTCGGTTTGGGATGGTAACTTTCCCTGGGATTCTAGACGGCTAACGGCTTGAGCTAGTTGGCTTATTTGTTTGTCGATTTGCTGGAGATGGGATTGTGTTTGGGTTTAGAATTTTTCCTGCGAAACTGCCAATCTCTCAACAATCAACTCAAGCGAGGATTTTTGGGGTGCTTGGTTTTGGTAGGGAGGTTGTTGCCTAGGTTGGTAATTTGGGTTCTGATTACCGTAGCTCAAGTTTGGGTGATCTCTCCAACCGGTATTGAACGTATTGCTCTGTGGGTTATAGGGTCATTAGGGAGGTCTGGGAAAGTTGTGTACGGCGTTAACTTGGGCACCAGATGTATCCCGCAGCAATGGGCATAAGTCGGTTGCGTGGTCTGGCATAGTGCATATTCCGCATACCTTAGCAGCTCCTATCTCCCCTGAAACAAGAGAATACACAATATTAGTTAAATTGTCTATTTTATTCTCTAATGAAATTGTGCTTACTGTGTGAACCCGTCGGCTGGGTTCACTCGCAGAACCAAATTGCTGCGAATTAGCGGCCATTGTAGAGATTAATGTTCTCGCTGCAGTAGGGGTCATGTTAACGAGCGCGCCACCGCTTGCTGTGTCTACCATCTTTTTGTCCATTGGCAACATTCCTTCGTATAGGTATTGAAGGAGTGTTTGCTCGGATAAGCCATGTTGCGGACAACTTGCACACAACTTTTTGAATCTCTCCCAATATTCCTATAGGGACTCATCGTGCATTTGTTGAATTCCCAGAATGTTTCGCCTAAGTTCTGTTGCTTTCGCCGCATGGAAATATCTGTCAAGAAAAACACGAGAGAGATCTGACCACGTATTAATCGAATTTGGAGGTAAATAGAATAACCACTCCTTAGCCGTTCCGGCTAATGAAAAAGGAAAAGCCCTTAGTTTTATTTGGTCCTCCGAGACCCCTTGCGGTTTCATGCTACTGCACACCATATGGAATTCGGCAAGGTGCTTGTGTGGGCTTTCAGTAGGGAGGCCATTAAAAGTAGGGAGTATGTGGATTAATCCCGTTTTGAGCTGGAAGGGAGTATCGACTTGAGGAAAAGTGATGCAGAGTGGTTGTTGCATAGTAGCAGCGACGTTTAGTTGTCGAATCGTTTGATCTGCCATCAGTTCTGGTTCTAGTATAGGTTCTTCGACTTGTATAGTTTCAGAAGTGGATTCCTGATCGGATTGTTGTGTGCTTTGATCTTGTTGTTGTTTCTTTCGCCGAAGCGTTTCACCGTGAGTTCTATGACCGCTTGCTTCGATTTCCGGGTTGTATGGTGCTAAAGTACCCGGGTTTTTCCTGGTCATAAAAAAAACAAAATCAGTCAAAAGTGCCGAAAGTAAATCTCCCCGGCAACGGTGCCAATTTTGACAAGCGTCGTTTTACCCGTCAAAATAAATAAATAAATTAACCTCTTTCAACAATTAATAAAATAAAGAAATTAAGTAGTTATAGAGAAAGAGGGTTGATCCACATGGAGATTAGTCGGAATTCTTGACTGAATGATACTTTGATTAATTACTTCCAAGAATATATGTGAAAACAAGAAAAGTAAAAATGGGGGGTGATCTGATTTTGAGTGAAAATGAAATAGTAGAATTGAATGCAAAAGTAAAGAAAATAATAAGAGAGTCCGAATATGCAAAATAGCCTCAAGCTAGCCTTGTCAATTCTTTCGATCATTGAAATGGATTTTTACTCCGGGGATCATGTCGGTTACAGTCTGCGAGGCCCAACCCGTCGCAACTTGCTTCTCTCTCGAGTAACCAATCCTCCCAAGTCTATCTTCGAAGGTTGGTTCTTAAAAAAATTAATCACGTCTATCGCCGTTAAAATATTTAGTTTTGAAAACAGGAAAAGCCCGACTCAGAAATTGTCTTAAAAAGAATCGCTTCTGATTTAATTTTTCCTTAGCGGACCGCCGCTAAGAGTGTTCACAGGAAGTCGAAATTGCCACAGGCCGATCCTTCCTCCAAACTATGTTTTTAAACGATTCCAGACCAACGAGCTCTTTTTGATTTGAAAAACGATTAAACACTTTAGTAAGGCCGATTGCCAAACTATCTAAACCGAAAGATAAAAATGTATTCCCGAAGGAATTTAAGCAATGTTCAATTCTCACGATTTGAATTGACTTGGCTAGTTCTTGGCTCAAGAGATTTAGCTAAGCATGATATTAGTTATCATACTTAACTTGATTTTTTAAAAATAATTAAAGAACATAAAAGAATAAAAGTAAAGAAAAGAGAACTTTAATTAAAAACTAGAAATAACAAGTGTTTTCAAGCTAGAAGATGAAGACTCAATTCGATTGATGCCTAAGCCTTTACCAAGGAGTGGTATTTATAGGCTTGGATTTAGAAAGAAAAAAGATAAGAAAATTTAAAATAATAAAGTAAAGTTAAAACAATTCAAATGTTTTGAAATTTAAATGCAGAAAATCTAAACGGATAAGCTGATAAGGTCTTTCAAAACGTTCCAGAAGCTTCTAGAAGTCGCCACGCATCTGCCACGTCAGACGCGTCGTGCCCAGTGTTGTGCCCACGATGCCAGTCATGACCAGAATAATAAAAAGACTACAGAAATGCCCTCTTTTGCTGTTGTTTTCCAGAATTAGGTCCCTTGTACAAAATATAGCAAAATGAAATGGATTAGGTAGCAAGAAATCCTAAAAAATAGAAAAATAGCAATTAAAAAGTGTCACATTTGAGAGCTTATCACCTACAAAATTGTCGTGGGGTCTGATACTCCCAATGAAGTGAAGAGCTCGGAAAAATATTGAACTACTATATGTCGAACCTCATCTTGTTCGTCATGAAAAGTCCCATCATCGGAAAAAAGCCCACCAATTCGATTAGTCCGACGTCTGTGGCTAGCATAACGGTGGAAAAAACTGGTATTCATGTCTCCGTTTTTCAACCAATTAGCCCGAGCTCTCTGCTCCCAATAAATTTCCTCTTTATCAAGTTCTAAATTTAGAGACAATTTTGCATCAACCAATTCCCCCAGATTATCATCTGAAACTTGTTGGGCATTAAGAGAGTCGATGTGATTCTGAAGATCCCGAATGGATAACTTCTTAAGCTTCTTAATTTTCCGAAACCAGCGGTCCAAACCCGAGCTTACCATCAAAAGCCTTTCAGGAACTGTCCCAGTCGTAGACGTCCATAAACTCCGAACTTCCTCCTCACATGTATTTTCCAAGAGCCAGGCTGCCTCGAACTTAAAATGCCAAATCTGTTTGGGCTGATACAGATTTGCATAAGTGTTGAGAAGCAACAGACAGTGATCCGAAAAAGAATGTGTCAAGTGATCAATCTAAAAATTTGGAAATAAGTCACTCCATGCCTCATTAGCCACCCCACGATCCAACCTCTCTCGGATGTTATTAACTGTCGTTCGACCCCATTCCCACGTGAACCATGCACCTCTAAAACCCAAATTAGATAATTCACACTCGTCAAGAGCTTCTTGGAAATTCTGCATTTGCCATTCTTGTCTAACAAGGCCACCCGACTTCTCTGTATTACTAAGGATTTCATTGAAATCCCCGATTACACACCATGGTAAATTAGGACAATTATTAAGCTGCTTCAGGAGCTGCCATGTACGGACTCTGTTACTAACCTCTGGAGCTCCATAAAAACCCGTCAAACGCCATTGACTTGGGTCATTCACCCCATAAACCAAAATGTCGATATGATGTGTAGAAAAAGATCGAAGGGAAACAGTAACGTCGTTCCTCCAACCAATCGATAAACTTCCACTCCGCCCGTCGGAGCTAACATCTAATCCATTCACATAGCCACAATATTTACGAATTCGTTCCATTTTCGATGCTTGTAACTTGGTCTCCATAAGGAAAACTACAAATGGGGATATATCACGCAACATAGCACGAAATCGGCAAACAGTTCGGGCCATCCCCAAGCCACGAACGTTCCAACTCAATATCTTCATTGGGTGCGGCTAGCCCCACACTAGAGGCCTGTCGATACACTATTCTGAATCACATTCGAACCCTTGGACTGGGAAACTCCGAAATTGGGCTGCTGATACCGCTGCCGTTTTGGATTTTCATAATCATCTAAAGGACTCTCTTCTTCCAATAAGCCCATTTCAGTATCAAAACCCAAATTTTTATTAATCCTAGTCGGCCCAGCTTGAAAACTCGAATTCAAATTGGCCTGTGGACTGTCAAAGCCAGCTGTAGACTTTAATGGGGAAACAAAACCCAGAGGCTGGGAAACATTTAAAAGACTCGTTGGCTTATGAATTAAATCCCCAAATTTTTGCGGTATGTTCTCTTGATTGCTAGTTTGACCCAAATTAGGGGAACGTGAAATGTGGTAATTGATTACATTCTGATTTGCTGTTGCGGGAATTCCATATTGGAAAGTCGAACGAGCCATCCCATCTTCGATCAACCACTTGCAGGGGACCAAGGCAGCCCGTCGTGAAGGAGCTCGCAGTGACGCACCCCAACCCGGGACAAGATCCATCCCACCTTCAGCAAAACGGATGGGGCAGAAACTTTCCCCGTGACCCAGATTACCACATAAGAAGCAAAATAGTGTCAACTTCTCATATTCAAATCTAACGTATAAAATATATATATGTGTGTATATATTGTATAATATATATATATATATATATATATGATATATGCTCACGTATAAAATATAGTCATTATATCTAACATATGTAGTTATATATATTATATATAGTATACGTATAGTATGCACATATATATATTATGTTTTATCTTATGTCTTATATTTTATGTTATTTATTGGGTAAACTACAACGGAGGTCACTCAATTATGGGTAAGGTTATATTTGGGTCACTCAATTATTAAAAGTTACATTTTGGTCACTCAATTATGGGTAAGGTTACATTTTGATCACTCAATTATAGGTAAGGTTACATTTGGGTCACCCTTCATATTTAAAAAAAAGTATATCAATTTGAGTATTAGATTAATTAATGATTTCAAATGAAGTACTCTAATGTTAGCGAGGATATACAAGTGATTTGGAAGAAAAAAAGACTAAATTAATGTACTTTTTTAAATATGAAGGGTGGCCCAAACGTAACATTACCCATAATTGAGTGACCCAAATGTAACATTACCCATAATTAACTGACCCAAATGTAACTTTTAATAATTTGGTGACCCAAATTTAACTTTACCCATAATTGAGTGACCTTCATTGTAGTTTACCCTTATTTATTTATGTTATTAATTGTTCACATTTATTTTATTGTTCGATCACTATTCTTATTTGGCCTTAAGGCGACCCGCAATGGGGTATGATCCGTATTAGTCATGGCACGTTTGATTTAACTAACATCTAACTTTTAATTTTCGCTTTTACTTTCTCGCATTTATTTATTTCGTTCATTCTTTTGTGCTTTATTTTGTTCTAATCTTTAAATTCCGCATTTGTTTATTTATGTTTTACGCCTTTATTTTTGTATATATTTCATGTTTACTTGTCTTGATACATTTGGACATATAAATTGTCAATTCGGTGCCCTTTTATTCGAGGATAAGCTTGACTAGTACCAGGCGTAGTGGTGGTGGTGTTCGTTTATTCTTGAATAACATGGCCTTTAAAATTAACTCGCATTTATAAACGGATCTTAAATTAAATTAAATTCGACCTCGCAATTTTTAATATTAAGGCAACTCGCAATCGACTAGGTACCAATTTCAGGCGTGGCGGGGTGCGAAACCTTCTCCACTCTTAACCGACTTCCGAACCCATTTTTAAACGAATCTTTAGTTTTCGGTGTTCGGTCTACCTAAACAAAGTGACCGGTGGCGACTCCCTCTAACTATTTTTTAAATCAAAACTAGTTTTTCCAAGTGACACCGAAATTTTTAGTCGCTACACCGCCTGATTTCGAACAAGGGCAGGGGCATCCTCCACCTAAGGATTATTCACGTATAAACTATTATATTAACACTGTGGATCGCTACATCAACATAATTAAATGGCATATCACTATCATAATAGTCAACAACAATTTTCAGTCAGTCAACAAGTTTAAAACTTAAATAAGCCATATTAAAACGAGGAAAACATTGTTGATTTTGTACAACTAAACAAGACAACATTACTTACGTCAATTTTTTTATGGGTTTAACTTGAGATAATTATATCTTCAAATCACATGAACACATAATTTTCATAATTCACTCTATAAAAATGGTAATTCCATGCATACGTTCTTATTATAAATTATTAAAAGAGAAGCATTTATCCTAATTATTTATTCATGGGAAGCTACATTGGCTAGTAGGGCCTGGCAACTAAGGCCCACCCATACGGTTCATTGTTTTTTAATTTGGCAACTATCTTTTTCTTCTTTTTCTTCTTCTTTTTCTTCTTCTTCTTCTTGCCGCCCCTGACGAAAAAATGAATCATGGAAATCATCTAGATCAGTGTTTATGGTAGAGACTATGACTAAATCCGACGGTACATTAGATGGACAACCAATTGAAAGATATTGATGAGAAAGATTCTAACTAATACAAGGCATAAAAAGAAACATGCATGCAAACATATCAATGGGAAGAAGACATGTAATGAATATAGTCTAAGAATAACACCAGTAAAAAAAGTTATTGTTAATATTATAATTATGCGAACCCAACTAGTGTTCTAGTGGAAAAGCGGATGATGTGCATATTAGGAGACACGAGTTCAAATCAATTTGTCTATAAAGTGTATGTGCATTGTCAAAGGGTTAAAGGTATTTGTAAACATATACTACTCTGTAATCACCTTTAGACTATTCAAAAAAATATTATAATTATGGATTTTATGCTTGCTCGATTGTAAAAAATAACTAGAAAACAATAGTTAGTAGATACTTTTATACCAAAATTGTATGCAACATTATAGCGTGAACATTTCTTTAAGGTCGACAATTACAAGGTTTAGTGACAGACGCATAACTTTAGGTTAGGGGTGAACTTATAAAAATTTAGGAGGCGAAAATAGATTTTTAATAGAAAATACATAGAAAAATTCTAAAAAAATTTAAATAGTATAGAAATTTCAAATTTTTAGGGGGCGACCGCCCCCTCCACCCCCTCGGTCCATCCCTGACAAGGTTGCAATTCGTAATTATCGGGGTGAACAAAACTCAATTCGACTCAAAATTAAAATAAAATTTTTGACTTGGCGTAAAAATACACGTTTTGATTTAAAATGGTAATTTCATAAACTCGACTCGAAAAAAATTTCAAATGAAGTTAGAGATATAAAATAAAACTTGAATAACTCAACATTTTTCAATAATTTGTGGCTCGCTTTTATTTTATTTATTTTTTTTATAGAAAGGAGTTGGGTAAACTTATAGGTCTCCTTAAAACCCCATAAATTTAAATGGGGAAAAGAGTACCTATTGGAATACTAAGGCAAAGAACAACGCGAGCAAAACCTCGCCTGCATAAATCTAATCAAAAAATTATCATAACCATGCTACGATTTGTGGCTCAATTTTTAAGTACGAATAGAGTCCATCAACTGTATTCGATATCACACGCATGAAACATTTACCTTTACCCTAGGTGACAGAAATGAGTGTCGATTCATTAAATACTAATAATAAAATATTGTTTTTAATAGAAAAACCCGAGATATGATGCACCCATAAACCAGAAATCAAAAGCACAAAGGCAACCATATGATTCTGACAGTGTGCCACACTCTTAACCTTAACAAAACACGTTTGACTTTCTCAGAAATTTAGTAAAAGAAATTTGAATTTTAATCAATACTACAAAAAATCCGTGTAGGTTTTCTCAACCTATCGGAATTCTCTATATAAAAAAAAACCCCTTCATTTTATTGAATCCATCAAATAATTTCAGTAAAAATCCGTGTAGGTTTTCTCAACCTATTTACACATTGTTTCAATTTAGTCATAATTTTAAACTAATAAAATAAATTAATTAGGTGGTGACACGTGTCAACACCTTATTGGAGGAATTTAATTATTTATATTTGATATAATAAATTATTTTCCTCCTCCAATCTAGGACTATGTCCTCCAATAAGGTGTTGACACGTGTCACCACCTAATTAATTTATTTTATTAGTTTAAAATTAGGACTAAATTGAAAAAATGTGTAAATAGTAAAGACCAAATGTGTAATTATACCTTTAATTTTTTAACTGTCACGTCACCTTCCGTTAGCCCATTAACGGCTGGTGGTCACATTGATCCAATTTCAATAATTTAGGTGATCAATTGAATCGATTTTTTTAAGGTGATTATTTTAATACATTAACCAAAATATAATGGTCAATGGTATAGTTTACCTTTTTTTTAAAGAAAATAAGTCCAAGTTGTAAGCCTCTAGCTCTAAGGGTGGTGATAAAGTCAGGTACCTAGTATGCTTTGACAGTCTCTCCAACTCTATCTTGTCTCTTAAGGCTTTCCCCCTCCATGTCTTGTGTAGGTTCCACTCCATAAAGATAAAGACTTCTTCTCCAAGCACCCTTCTTCTAGGAAAAAGAAGATTTACCAATACTCTTTGGACCCTTCAACCATAACATCATTATAAATAATTCAAACTTTTGGATTTACAAAAACATATAATCTTATACTTATTTACATTCAGATTCAAAAGTACGTGTCAGATACAAATATATGAGATGGTAGCATTTTTAAATAAGTGTTTAGCAAAAGTATCTTACAAAGATAATTTTATTCAAAAATAAGAAAAAGGGTGAACTTAAGCAAATAGTATAGCTTTCCAAAATAGGCCCATATAGATCCTCTTGCAATCCAAGCTTAAAAAGAATATAGTTGGAAAGGTGTACAAGGAAGAATTGTACATGGAATCATCTTACTTCTAAGCTAAAATTTGAATAAAAATAATACTGTACAGATGCCAAGTAAACAACATTTGGATGTGTCACAAGAAAGAGCAGACAATTTGGTCATTTCATTATCTTCTTTTATAATACTAGTATTTGTTTTGTGTTAAAGTAAGCTAGTTGGTATCAATCTTTAAAGCCAGCCTTGCATATAACCCACCAGTAGCAGGGGAAAGAGAGCCATCATTGTAAAGAAGAAAAAGAAGAGGGAGTTGAAGATGGCATCAATGGCTACACCAAAGCAGATATGGGAACAGCAACAATTGCAGATGCAGCGCGTAAAGAACTCCGGAGTTATCGTTAGCAACGAAACTCCAATGAAAGATGACAAGGAAGAGGAGATGGCCAAATCCGCATTGGCATTGTTTCGAGCCAAAGAGGAAGAGATCGAGAGGAAGAAGATGGAGGTGAGGGACAAGGTTGAGAGTTACATGGGACGCGTCGAAGAAGCAACCCGGCGCTTGGCTGACATTCGAGAAGTAAGTTGCCTCATAATGAGACATCATATTCATATGTAGCACCATGTTGTAGATCTTAACTCTGGCCTAAAAGACAAGAATCTTTGTAACATAATTAGACATCATATGTAGCATTCAAACGCTTGTTTCTGTATGAAGGTTTCAAGAACCTAACTAGAATTAGTAATCTATAAACCAGATTCTTCCTTTTAAAGGGTACTTTGAATTGAGGGTAGTCTAAATGCAATGATATCAATGTTTGCATCTATTGGATTAACAATGTCATTTTCAACTGATGAAATCTTCCAGGAGCTTGATGCCCTCATAGATCCAATGAGAAAGGAAATCGGGTTTCTGCGCAAGAAGATCGACACCGTTAACCGGGAGCTGAAACCACTGGGACAGAGCTGCCAGAAGAAGGTGCAGACTGCAGATACTATTTTCATTGCTAGCCATTAAATTATTTATCAAGTTGCAAAAGAGGGCATAATTAGTCATAATTTTGAATGATTATATATAATGAAAAGTGAAAAAGCCACATTTACCATGCTGTAAATCACAGGAAAGAGAATACAAAGAAGCTCTTGATGCCTTCAATGACAAGAACAAGGAGAAAACACAACTAGTTGGCAAATTAATGGAGGTGAATGCTTTGTGCTTTGTAACTTTGGTTAAACCCTGTTTATTACAATATTTTGCGAGTAACATGATGCTTGTGTTTCTCCTTCTTCTTCTTTTTTATGTGGAATTGGTGGTTAGCTGGTGAGTGAAAGCGAGAGATTGAGGATGAAGAAGCTGGAGGAGCTGAGCAAAAGTATTGAAACCCTTGGTTAACATCGGTGATGACTAAAACAACGTGATATGTGCGTTGCGTGCTGTAATTTGACCCAGTTTTCTGATTGTTGGATTATATTTTATGGTTTAATTTCCATGTTTTTTGCCTTGTTCTTCAATGTGAAGTGTTCTGATATATAGGAAAGTAGCCACTCACCAAACATATCAACTTTCCTCACCCTTCTGTTCCTTGTGTTTCTCAGCAACCCATCTGTCTAACACATCCGTCAAAAATTGTCCAATAATTTGAAAATTCTGGTCCAATTTTATCCCACCAATTACAACTTGCTATCTATCTATCTAGTAATATATTATATATCTATCTATTTATATATGGATTATTATCTCATACACAAGCGGTAGAAATAAAAAGTTTCCCCAAGCGTATTGATTTTAAGGTTTAGAAGTTAGGAGTTTAGGTTTAGTGGTTTTAGAATTGATGAGTTGTGATTAGAATTTTGGGTTTGGGTTTAGAGGTTAGGAGTTTAAGTTTAGTGGTTTAGAATTTTGAGTTTGAGTTAGAATTTGTGGTTTGTAGGT
This sequence comes from Hibiscus trionum, assembly GCA_030270665.1. Lineage (NCBI taxonomy): Eukaryota > Viridiplantae > Streptophyta > Magnoliopsida > Malvales > Malvaceae > Hibiscus > Hibiscus trionum. Next base: position 6,545,221 of record BSYR01000057.1, read on the forward strand.
AAAAACTTAAATTCCTAATCATATTACCCTAAATTCTAACCCCTAAACTCTAAACTCTAAATTATAACTACAACCCCTAAATTCTAGACATAGAAACAAAATTTCTTAACCTCTAAACCCTAACTTTTAACCCTAAAAAGTTTCGTTTCCATTACCTATGTATTGAATATATATATATATATATTACCAGTTCCTAATCTACAGGGACCAATTTTATTGTTTTTTTGTTCCATGGATAGGGTGGGTTAGAAAATAACCCTCTTACCTAGGGATGTAAAAACAAGTCAGAACTTGGAAACTCGACTGAAACCTGCTCGAGTCAGAACTTGATTTGACCTGAGGATTTGATGACCCGAACCCGATCTGTAACTGACTATTGTTGATCCGAACCCGAATTTGACATGTTACTGTAGTGACCGAACCCGAATTTGACATGTTACTGTAGTGACCGAACCCGACTTGCGTCCGACTGAAAACGACCCGAACCCGAATTGGACCTGTTACTGTGGACCTGAAACCTGACCTGCGCCCGACTGAAACGAACCCGAACCCGAAGCCGACCTGGCAGATAACCGATTTTACCCGACTGAATTGACCCGAGATCCGATATTACCCGACCTGTTTTGAACCCGACCTGTTTTGGACCCGACCTGTTTTGAACCCGACCTGTTTTGGACCCGACCTGTTTTGAACCCGACCTGTTTTGGACCCGACCTGTTTTGAACCCGACCTGTTAATTGACCCGACCTGCTTTGAACCCGACCTCTTTTTAACCTGAACTGATATTGATCTGACTTGATATTTACCTGATATATAGTTGAAGAAGTCTACAATTTGATAAATTTAAAGTGATGATAAATGTAAAGTATTAATTTATTAAATTAATTTAATACTAACTCGTTCAATATAAATTATTTGTGAAGTTTAATAAGAATTAACATACTTAAATTTATTTTATTAAAAATATTTAAAATTTAAATTTTTTATCAAATTAATAAGTTGTGGTGGATGAATTTAAAACAAGTTATTTAAAATTTAAATCAATTTATTAATTGTGATCATTAAATTTAAAAAATATTTTATTAAAATTTTTAATTATAACTATTAAAACAATAAAAAAATATTTTTTTAGTTTAGGGAAAGTTTTTTTGAACTAATGGGGGGAAGTTTTTTTGATTGATAGGAAATTAATTATGGGGAAGGGGATTTTTTGGCGCCAATAAAACAAAGTGTGGCGGGGGGGGGGGGAGATTTTGCTGACAAAATTGGGGGAGGGGGGAGATTTTGCCGCCACATCAAATAAAATTGGGTATGGAGGTGTGATTTTTTTATTTAGGGGTTAATTATTCTTTAGGTCTTTCCTTAATTAGATGGTTAGGGTTTAGGTTTTTTGAATTTCAGTTTGTGTTTTTTAGTCCTAACTTTTGGTTTAGTTTCTTTAAATTTCATTTAATTAGGCCATGCTTCATAAATTAATTAACTATTAAGCTTTTTGGTTTGCTTTAAATTTAATTTGGTCCTCGTATAAAGATTTGGTAAGTAATTAAATTTAATAATTTTATTCATTTGTAATTTTGGCTCTAATTAATAATTTAGTTTTAATTTATTTTTAGATTTGTCCTTTTTATGTTTCAATTTATTTTGTTTGTTAGATTTATGGGTTTATGTTTAGGGTTTAGGGGTAAATGTGTCAAGTTGATTGTTTGGGGCTATGAGATTAGTTTAGGGATTATGTGATTAGACTTGCACTCTAATTATTAGTGAATAGTGCCTGTAAGATTTAGATATTCATGTTTGGGGTTTAGGGTAAATGTGTCAACTTAATTATTTGGGATTATGATATTAGTTTAAGGATTAGGGGACTAGGCTTGTACTCTAATTATTAGTGATTATAAGATTTAAGGGTTGAAGTTTATGGGTATTGTTTAGGGGTATACATATATACATACAAATATGTATGTTCTAGTATATATATATTACAATATATCCACACTAAAACTTACATACATACATACATATATATATATATATATATATATATATATATACATACATATATATATATATATATATATATATATATAATTATAATTATAACAATATATATACATATATATACTAAAACTTAAATACATACATATATACGTGTTTTAGTATGTATGCATGTATACATGTGTGTTTTAGTATATATATATATATATAATTAATTAATTATAACAATATATATATATATATATATATATATCATAATATATGTATATGTATATTTATATGTATATGTGTATATATATATCTGTAGATATAAATTTTATTCATTTTTAATATGGTGATATTTTTATTCATTTTATTCTCTAAAATTTTATTTTTCACATAAAGTTACCCTTATTAATTTTTAATTTTTGTAATTTACTCCAATATTTTAGATATAAAACATTTGATGATATTTTTGTTCATTCTAGTGCCTAATATTGTGACTAAAATGTATGTATGTATGTACATATCAATGTATGAACCCTAAACTCTTAATAAATTTTCTCTTAACCCGAAACCTTAAACCCTAAAATCATAAACCCTAAACACTAAACCCTAATGTGTGTAAGTATGTTTGTAGTTACCTATGTATGAACCCTAAACCCTTGATGAATTTCCCTAAACCCTGCACCATAAACCCTAAACCATAATGTATGCAAGTATATATGTATCTATCAATGTATAAACCCTAAACCATTAATAAATTTTCCCTAAAACCTAAACCCTCAATCGTCTAATATTTTATAATTTTAATTTGATATTTCTGTTCATTATAGCCCTTAAAACTTCATTTCTATTCCAAATTGACCCCTATATACTAATTGTTTTTTAATTAGTCCAATAATATATAATTTTGCTTTGACATTTTGTTCATTTTAGTCCCTAAACTGTATTTGTATTCCAAATTGACCACTTTTTATTTTTTTAATTAGTCTGATGTTTTATAATTTTAATTTGATATTTTTGTTCATTTTAGTCTCTTAACTTTATTTTAATTAGTCCGATGTTTTATAATTTTAATTTGATATTTTGTTCATTCTAGTCCCCTAAACTTTAGTTTAATTCCAAATTGACCCACACTTATTTTTAATTCCAAATGTTTTATTATTTTAATTTGAAATTTTGTTCATTCTAGACTCTAAAACTTTATTTTTATTCTAAATTGACATCTACATATTGTTTTTTAATTACTCTAATTTTTATACTTTTAATTTGATATTTTTGTTCATTACAGTCCCCAAAATTTTATTTTTATTCCAAATTGACCCACATTTATTTTTTTTAATTTGTCCAATGTTTTATTATTTTAATTTGATATTTTCTTCATTGTAGTCCCTTAACTTTATTTTAATTCCATATTGACCCCTATATATATATATTTTAATTCATCATGTTTTATAATTTTAATTTGAAATTTTGTTCATTCTAGACTCTAAAACTTTTTTTTTATTCTAAATTGACATCTACATATTGTTTTTTAATTACTCTAATTTTTATACTTTTAATTTGATATTTTTGTTCATTACAGTCCCCAAAATTTTATTTTTATTCCAAATCGACCTCTTTTCATTGTTTTCTTTTAAATTTGTCTAATGTTTTATAAATTTAATTTGATATTTTTGTTCATTATAATCCGTGAAACTTTATTTTTAATCCAAATTGACCCCTTTTCAGTTCAAATTGACCCCTTTTCATTATTTTTTAATTAATTCAATGTTTTATAATTTTAATTTGATATGACTTTAAATAATTAACTCCAAATCAATAATGATTGACGAAGGCCAACCTAAAGTCTATCGACTACTTATACGGTTGTACCAAACTCAATACAAATTTCAATCCTGAAAATACTTCGACCTGAATTACCCGACCTGAAACTACCCGACCTGAAATGCACCCAACCTGAAATGCACCCGACCTGAAATGCAACCGACCTGAAACGGACCCGACCTGAAATGGACCCGACCTGAAATGGACCCGACCTGAAACGGACCCGACCTGAAATGGACCCGACCTGAAATGGACCCGACCTGAAGTGTATCCGAACCCGAATTAACCTGTCAATTATCTGCTTCGGACCCGACCCGTTTTGACCCGACCTGAAATGAACCCGACCTGAAATGGATCCGACCTGAAATGGACCCGATCTGAAATGGACCCGACCTGAAATGGACCCGACCTGAAATGGACCCGCACCCGACCCGAGTCGAGTCAAAACAAAAAAATGACCTGAAATGACCTGTACCCGATTTTACCCGACCTGACAATACCCGACCTGAAACCCATCCGATTACCTGTTTTTACATCCCTACTCTTACCCATCACCTGCCATTAGACCTGGCAAATTTGACCCGAGATCTGAAATTCGAATCGAATTATCCGAATCAAGACTTGATTTTGACCCGAATATAATGATCTAAAGTTGATCTGAAACCCGAAATAAACCGAACTGAACCGAAACGACCCAAATTTTTTTGTAGAACCAAAATGGACCCGAACCGAATGGACTCGAACCGATTTGACCCGAACTGAAAGCTGAACTGAATATCGACCCGATTTTAACCCGAAAATTAAGGTAAAATAAATGAATAATTTATTTTTAATATTATCTATTTTTAACAATATAGTAAATAATAAAATAAAGTATGTTTTATTATCTTTTTGTACTATACCATGGAAGAGACCGTTACTCTTGTCAAAGCTGTGGTATAATTTTGGCTAAAACTTAAATCTTAGAAATTAAAATGAACAAAAATATCATTATATTAAATTAATAGACTAAATTACAAAGATTAGTTAATTTCGACTAAAAGTAAATTTTTAGAGACTAAATATCACTACGGGGAGGGAATTTTTATATCTGAAGTCTAAACCGTGGGATACTTGTGACTAAATTAAATTAAACTAAAACTTAAAGTTGAATATTAGTACTAAAATGTAACATTTTAAATGCAACATGACCTAAAAAGTAATTAATCTCTAGTTTAAAAAATTGGTGGCTTATTTTCCTCCAATATTTTGTTTTTTCCCTCTCTATTTTTACCAATTGTCTTTTTTTTTCTTTTTTTTCAATATAGCTTAAAAAAATGGTGGCTTATTTCCCTCCAAATTTTTGTCTTTTCCCTCTCTATTTTTACCAATTGTCTTTCTCTTTTTCTTTTTCTTAATTTAATTGAGTTTCAATTTAGATTAATTTAATTGAAATTTTACATTTAGTTTAAAATTATTTTAATTATGTTCGTGATTTATGCTTCTAGATTTTAGTTAGCTCAATTAGATCATAAGTTTAATAAATTAATTCATTTCAGACATTATTATTATTATTATTATTATTATTATTATTATTATTATTATTATTATTATTATTACATATAATAAACTTTGATTTAATACAATTATACACAAAAATTTGATATGGATACATGAAGTTTTGATTTAAATATTTAATCAAATTCAAATGCATAGATTAACAAGTTGAATCAGAATTAATCTCATACATCAATAACTCTAAACTAAACCATAAATAATAAACCTCAAACCGTAAACCCAACTCAAAGCGACCCGACCCGAAATCGACCCGATTTTGACCCGAACCGAAAGCGACCCGAACGACCCGATTTTGACCCGAACCGAAAGCGATCAATCAGATATTGACCTGATCTAAAAATAATTGATCCGATTTTGACCCGATCCAATACTCGAACCGAATCCGACTCATCACAGACCCGAATTAGACTCGAACCCGAACCGAACTGACCCGATTCTAGATAGACATGAAACAACCCAAACTGAAATGACCCGAACCGAACGACTCGATTGCCACCTCTACCTGCCATGGGTTGGCAAGGTCATTAACCACCCAAGAATGAAATTTTGCCTATTTTTATTTTATTTAAAAAAAATACTCCAAATACTTGTTTTGTTTTTTTTAATTCGGTTCACAAAATTAATCTCTAGTTAATCTGTTAAATGAATAGGTGAGCGACTTTCATAAATCACCCGATAAATATTAATAAATTGTACAAACAAATGATGCTACAACAAACTTTTCATTTTCATAAAATATTTATGTACGATACATTCAAACATAAATATAATCCACCAAAACATTAAAAAAGAAGAAGTAAAGATACCTTTTAAAAAATCAAATATAATAACAACCCCCATTCATGCCTATGTCCTCTTTCCTAAATCCGGATAAGGCAACCAAGCTAACCTCTGTAATGGCAATGACATTTACCTCCGATAATAATAATAATAATAATAATAATAATAATAATAATAATAATAATAATAATAATACAACGTGTAAACAAACACTACGAAAAACGTAGGTTTTGGTCATAATTATTGGATGTAAAACCTTACACCCAGTTTCTACTTTCCAAATTCTACTTAAAAAATATGCTAGTGTCTTCCACTAGACAAACAATAATAATTTCTCTAACAAGTTCAATATTATGGTCTAATATGTTCATATTTGGGTTTAACACTAAATTTTTATCTTTTGATCATGAAGGGGTTCTCCAATTTTTATTATTAAAAATATAATAAGATTTTTACTAGTTTAAAACTCCGATTTTCGATTCAGTTAAACTTTGTCCCTTTTTAATGGTTAATTATAATTTATCCCCTTTATTTTTATTTTTGTTTCCGTCGTTGAACCTCTCATACCTTGAAAAAGGGTAAAGAGAGTGCCCAAAAAATTTAAATACTTGTTTAAACTCATGACCTATCAGGGCATTTTTGGGTCCTTGAGCGAAAACTAAAAATGAGCCCTTATAGAACGAAAATATCCTATTACTTTTAACAATTAATTTAATATTTTATTAATATTTAATAGGCCATGAAAACTGATAGGCTCGATATCTTTCAACCGAATTGTTTGTCAAGTGTGGAGAAGATTGATTTTTTGGTGTTTTGGTGGAAGCAAAAATTGAAAGAATTTGACAGGGATTTAGAGTGGTTCGGCTTTCTAACCAAAGTCTACATCTACTACCTTAGCTTCCCACTAAGGATTTTCCAAATTTACTCTTGAACTTCTTCCCCTTTTCTAGGCTAAGGAGACAACTTTTACACACTCAAAGCTTTCTAACCCAAAGCTTGAATAAACTCTCTTGTACAAAGAGAAATTCAAAGCAAACAAGAAATCTCTATAAAAGGTATGTGTTTGCACACTAAAGCACTCACCCAAATCCTAGAACACTTGAGCATACATTGACAATTGGAGCTTACAAGTGTTTGTTTATACAAAGAATGAGAATTTAGCACTAAGACATGGTTTTAATCATAGACATATTGGCTTGTGGGTCATTTTTCTTTCATAGATGCTTGGAGGTCCCTTTTATCTTCTAAAATGAGTTTCTAGCCGTTGGGGATGAATTGGAGCCGTTGGGAATTGATTTCCATGCAAAAATTCCAGTTCTGGTGCCTTCTGTATCGATACTCACGAGGGCGTATCGATACGGGCCTATTATGGAAATAGCCGTTGGAGGCTGAAAAAACCGTGTTGGTTTGATACCAATAAGGTGGTTTCGATACCACCAGCCTTGTATCGATACTGCAGATTCTGTATCGGTGCGGGTTTTTTTACTGGAAATGGTTTTCAAAAATAGTATAGATACGGACCAAGGTGTATTGATACGAGCCTTGTAAAAAAGATATTTTGGCCATTTAAAAAGCGTTTTAGACATGTTAAAAACCTATGAAACCATTTCAAACATATTTTCAAGTTGTTTGGACTTTGAATAAGTTTTCAAAAATATTCAAATAAGTCCAAAAACATTTTTTCAAATTATTATATCAAAACAAATATCCTAACAATCTCCCATTTTTGATATAGTAAAACCAACTTGAAAATTTGTTTTTTGTTATGAATATTTATCTATGTGGATGTCTATCATGATTAGAACTTTATCTAAGGAGATTGATTTACTTTATCATTGGGAATATTATCTTATTTAATTAGAGTTCAATGTAATATGTACTTCTTGTGCCTTTAAATAGATGACTTGATGAAGGCATTGTACACAGGTCTATATTTGAGAATAATACAAATCTCCCTCTTTCTCTCATCTCTTTGTTCTTCCATTCTTGTTCTTTGTTGTTATTATTGTTCTTTGTTCACAACACGTTATCAGCACGACTCTAATCAACTGAGTTCTTTATTGTTTGAATCCAAAAAAAAAGTTATTGGAAAGATTTCGATTCTAGGATAAATCAAAGATAAGTTATTTTTCTCTCTTCATTCTTTTAAATTACCGATTGTCTTTTTCTTTATATTTTAACTTAAATTTATTTATTTATTTTTTTTTTGAAAAGTTTGGAAGTATGTTTGATTTTATTCGAACATTGGAAAGAGATAAATTTGTGGCTTCTCACAAACCAAATGACGAATTGACAGAGACGAAGAGGTTGCATTTGGTGTAAATTATGTGTATTTTCTCTTGTTCCTAAAAAGGTTAATTAGCGGTATACTTATTCATACTTTTGCTTATATGATTATATTTGATATTTTTCATATTATTATTTATGTTATTTTATTTGGTAAAAGTTAGTATTTAAAACTGTATTTTGAGTTTTACATGATATGCTTAAATGACTTGGAAAAAGATGTGATATAAAGGGACTATGAGAAGCTATCTCGGTCATATGCTATGTCTCCATTGTCCACGAGAGAAAAATCAATATCGGTAAATTTTGGTTTTATTTTTATTCTTTATATTATTATTTTAAAGTGCATAAATCATGATGATTTTGAATTTTCAAGAAGATTATTATAAAGTCTATATTTGCTCGAAAGCAATATTTCTTCTTCGTCGAAAAACTCGACATAGACTTCTCCCAATTTCAAGTTACGAAAATTCGTCTTGATCCAAAAAGTTTTATGGGAGGCATTCTCTGAAGTGAATGCAAATCATGATGTTTATTCCATGCGATTATCAATGATGGGGCATTCCCTGAAGTGAATGCAAGCATGATGTTTATTCCATGCGATTATTAAAACTGTTTCATTCCCTGAAGTGAATGCAAATATGGTAAATCATTATTCAATTAGAGACATAATTTCGATATAATCCAAGTATATTGGATGGGCATCCCGTTCTGCGAGGCTACTGGTCTCAAAGGAGGTTTTTAAAGGACCTTGTGGACTGGTTTAACAATGTTGTGTACGATGATTAAATCTTTGTTCTCGATAATAATGACATGTTAATAAAAACATACTCCACTTTTCACGACAAATAATATTGTCCTCAGACACAATATCATGAAAAAGGTTTCAAAGGCCCACTGGCTCTACTCCATTCCCTGAAGTGAATGTGAGATTACATTATAGAAAGAATAAAAGCCACATTAGAAGTTGTGGTCATGGTCGAGGTATGGACATAGACATTATGGTCATTTTAAGAATACTTCTACCCACTGGTAGTGAGATTATAAGGATGACAAGAGCGATAAAGATCATTCTAAGAAAGTGGAATCTTTTTTATCACCAATGTGATGTTATAAATCATTGGTCTCATACTTATCGTACGTTGAAAAATCAAGAATCATTGAATGATAAAGGAAAGAAAATAGAAGCAAATTTTGTTTGCGAAACATGACGAAGATGATACTGGTCCAACTTTATTTGGACATTGTTTGTCCAACTCTTTTGGGCGTTGTTGATTTTCTTATAACCCTCGAAAGGAATAAATCATCTTCTAATTATTCTCATAACTTTGAAGAGATTTATTTATTTATTTTTATTTATTTTACTTTACGTTTATTTATTTTACACACAATAATTTTTGTGTTTTATATTTATATTTATATATTATTATATTTATTTATTTTGTTTAACATGATTACTTGTCAAATACAATCTATGGTGACGATTTATGCTCAACATAAGCATAAGATATATTTTCTCATTTAAATGCAAGGGAATAATGTGAGTACTATATCTCAAAGTACTGAAAATATCGATGCTCTAGAAGAGCAATAAATTCTTGAGAGAAAGCACATTATGAAAAGTGCAGAATTACGAATATTGCAATAATTACCGCTAATGGTAATAATATCATCACCACTATAAGTGGAAATTTTAAGAGAGCAATATGAGTTCGCAAATTATCCTTTTAGAAATTATAGATAACATATGTTATCAATTGGCATTTGAAATAAGCCAATATGGATATAAGTTCTGGTAGCCAAAAAGTCAGTTGAAAGCTTTAGAAGAGCTATATATTGCTACCAAAAGATAATTTCAATTGAAAGCTCCGAAAGAGCTAAATATATTCCTATTTAAAGGAATAATTTTGATGGTCGTACTAGACATGTATGAGTGATATTGAATTACATATTATGGTAAACAAGAAGTTTACAAATTAGATATATATACACACATATATATAGTTGGCATGATCGGTTAGACCATTCTGATCAATAATGGTGCAGAAATTATTGAGATTTACATGCACATGTATTAAAAGAACATGTAGTTCTTGTGGTGCTTATTCTCAAAGGAATAGATTAAATTCCACTTATTAAAGAACGTGAAGTTCTTGTGTTGCTTAAAGGAATTGATTAAATTCCGCTTACTAAAAGAACCTGAAGTTCTTGTGTTGTTTGTTCTCAAAGGATATAGATGATCTCACTTACCAAAAGAATTAGAACTTAAAGTTCTTGTACTGAAGTTGAGACTGTATGTCTTGCATATCTGAACGAAATATGGGCCCATATATCCACAAATGTGGAAAGTTTTATATGATTTTAGTAGATGCATCTACATTATTTTATCGACTTACAACCAGAAGTTTGTGAGACTGATTCTAAAAAGATTCAGATTATGCAGTTAGACTATTCGTCTTGAAAAGCTAGTGGGTTTATATTTTAGGCTATATCAGTTGTTACAAAGCCTATTGATTATGAAAAATACGGTTTAGCAAATTTTTAATTGGATGCCTCCTATTTAATAGCTAAACTGTGAGAACAAAACATTTATTATTTATATGGTATTTCCATATAGCAACACTTATACACATCAAGCCAACGAGTTATAATAAACTCCCCATTATGATTTGACTTTTGGTCAGAAGTCATATTTCTCATTTTTTGAATTTTTGAATGTGCGATATATAGTTGAATTGCTCCACCATAACGCACAAAATGGGAAAGTAAAAAGGGTTGAGAATATATATTGAGTATGAGTCTTCTTTTATGTTTAAATTCTAAACATTAATTGGAGAATCATTTATTAGATGATTTTTCTCAACATCAAGGGGAGAGAATAATCGGCTGGATAAAGAAGGAAATGAATTATCATTATCTAGATCCTCGAATATGAACTAAAAGTTCATAAGATAATTCATGTTATTTCATGTCAACTGCCAGGCATATTTACTGACCCAATGAGAGTAATTAAGTCTCATATACCAACTGAAATGCTCTAAGTTTAAATTACATGTTAGAGCAAGTGGATGTAAATCATGCTTGAAGCATGATAGGTGAAATGGTTCCAATGATCAAAATTCTCGTAAATGAAAAGTATTATGAGATGGTCATATATTGGAGACGGGTGCTCCTAAAGAGACCCAAGACATAACTAATAATAAAACTCTTGAAGAGTTTCAGGTACCTGAAATAAATATTGAAATCTTGAAGAGATCTCAATGAGTTATGTCATTACGAGAATGAAACCAGAAAATTGGAAAGTTGTCGACAACGATTTTACAAATTTTTTTACATAAAATACTTCTATAGAAGTAAAGAAAGAAATCGAGGATCTTGTATAAAATCTATCCAGAAGTATAGATATTGAATTGGCCGATGTTGAAAGACGCTTTGAACTTCTAAAATAGAAGTATTTGGACCAGCAGTCCAAACACCTAAAGGTGTAATGGAAGTGAGGCACAAATAAGTAGTCGTAAATACGACTTGAACTATGATTTATGAAAAGTTTTAATTACTTCATGGTGGTTGCAATTACTTTGGCAGTTATGAAAAAATTTTACATGCGTCTAATTATTTGTGGATCCATATTTATCCTTGAAGGATTTAAAATGCTAGAAGCATTTGGAAATTTCCGAGGAAATTTATTTAGACATGTCTCATGAATATTTTGGCGCATTTGGTATAATCGCCTTAGTGAATACTAATTGAGAAAATACTATAAGAATGATCAGATTTCCTTATGTATTTGATAAAGGAGTTTGGATCAAGATCCATTATGATAATTTTAGAACTCCTAAAGAGCTTTAAATTGGAAACTCATGAAGTACTTTCAATACAAGTACTTGAATCTTGACATCAAGTTTATCTCAACATGAAGATCGAGCATTTTTATATATTTCTTTTTGTCTATGAATAGACATAAGCTGAAAGAATCTTAAAGAATATTCAATATGAATAGAGCATATCTATTGAGTATCCCAATAGTTGTAAGATTGTTGGATGTGAATAAAGATAATTATATCTTTTCTTGGTTTTGAAGCACCATATATTAGTTGGTCAAACAATATCCATGGATATACAAAGATCATTACATTTAGATCTTCAAACATTCGTTGATGCCTCCTCAAATGTCGTAGCAATATCCATATGCACGAGGCAAGCCAAAAATGTGTTTGGCTAAGACCATTGACCCAACATATCCAAAAGATATGTGGATTTACTTTTACAAGATATGATAAAAGCTACCTTGTGTGAAGATAATGCAAGATGTATATCTCAGTTTAAAAGTGGATACATTATGGAACATATTACTCCAAAGTTTCATCCCTCACGATCTTTAGAAAAATAATTTTCAAGATTGAATTATGAAGATTCAAAGATCTTCTGTGATGTTTTCATGAGGGGGAGTAAATACGCGTTGCACTCTTTTTCCCTTAACCGAGGTGTTGAGTGGATCGAAAGATCGAAATGAACCAAGAGGGGGTGAATTGGATTTTTAAAGGTTTAGGTGGTGGAATTTGCAAATTAAAAAGATAGACAAGGAATTTTAGAGTGGTTCAAGTTCCAAATGAACTCTACATCCACTACCTTAGCTTCACTAAGGATTTGTAACAATTCCACTAATTGCTCTTCCCATTTTCTAGGCTAAGGAGGCAACCCTTACAATTTCGGTTAAATTTTCTACCCAAAATTTAACCCAATCCTCACACAAAGGTAACAAAGAGTTTGATGGCTAAGATAGTATCTCTTAATACAAATTGTAGCCCAATTACAAGCACTCAACCCAATTGAAAAAGATAAGAATTAAAAATACAATTGGGGTTTCTAGACAATTTTGGGAATTTAGCACAAATGCTTGGATTTGATGTTTGGATGTTTGCTTTTGGATCAATAGTTGTTGCTGGAACTTTTAGAGGTCCCTTTTATACCTTCTCATTGATTTCTAGCCGTTGTGGTTGCTGCATTCATCAATAGAGCCGTTGGGGGTGTTATCTCACCTCCATAAATGCAGTCTACAACCACCCGTTTCGGAACGCGGGAACCTGTTTCGAAACGGACCAAAATAGAAAGAGTCGTTGGGGTTGCAATTAAGAGCCCGTTTCGAAACGGATTGAACTCGTTTCGAAACACTTTTTCCACTATCAAGGGTCGTTTCGAAACAGCTTGAGCCCGTTTCGAAACACCCTAACGGTTCTTGAAAAATCAGTTAAAAACTTTTGCAACAGTCATATTTTTCAAATCAAAATGAAGAAACGTTTCGAAACACTTGAAATCGTTTCGATACGGGTTCTTGTGTTCTAAAGTCGTTTCGATACCCGTTTCAGAACAGGGGCTGGCAGTGGTGACATCGTTTCGAAACGCCTTAGGCCGTTTCGAAACGGGGACTTTGAAAAACACTGTTTCAGCTTTAAACACTTAGAAAACATTTGAAAATCTTAGTTTTTAACTTTGGCATTTTCTTAAAATCATATGGGGATGTTTGAGGACTTAAAAATTCGTTTTGACATTTTCAATTTAGTCCTTGGGTTCTTTAGTTATATCAAAATTCAAATATCGGTTTCACAATCTCCCCTTTTTTGATATAACAAAACCAAAGTTAGAATTTTTAAGAGTTTTGAAAATTTTGAACATATTCTAACTCCCCCTTAATTTAAGATAGGTTTTTAAAGTTTTAAAAATGTTTTAACTTTGAAATTAAAAAAAAAACTTTAAACATTTAAAACGAATTTTTGTGGCTCTTAAATTTCTTCTCCCCATTTTTGTTAGATCAAAAAGAATAAATAAGGCTCATAGAGAAGAGAAAGGGTTAGTACCAATAATCATTAAGTAATAAGCAACAATAATATTAATTCATAAAATTAAAATATCCAAAACATAAATCAGCATGAAGTTCAAAACATAATCCCAAATAAGATCAAAAGTATAGGTTCCTAAAACATAATGAAACATAAAGATGCAAACTTAAACCTAAAATGCATAGATAATATGATATGATATGATATGAATATCCTAGGCCTCGTCACCACCATCATCATCATCCGAAGTCTCATCATCGCTCTTGACTTGAGAACGGTGAAACTTCGTCCATTGGCCATAGAGAGTAGAGAAGGACAAGTCCATGTTCGAGTGGGAAGCCTCAAGGGATTGGAGTCGATCCTCCACATTTTGCAAGCGAGTGTTGATGGCACCAAAACCCGTAGCCATGTTAGTGTCCATAGCATCAAAACATATAAACTATACAAAAATAAATTTTTCTAACCTAAGATTCGAATAGAAATTGAAGGAAAAAGAAGAAGAGGAAAAATACCTTAGTTTGGGATTTTGGATGAATGGAAGAAAATACTTGCACAATGTTGATGAATCTTGCTTAGACTAGTGTTTTAGAGAAAAACCCCTCAAGATTTGGTGAAAAACAATGAGGTTTAGAGGGTTTTTATAGGGAAAAAGTTGGGTTAGGGTTTTTAGGGTTTTATAGAGTTTTAATTAAAAGAGAACTTTAACATTAAAAGCCCTAGTTAAAGCTGTCTGTGAAACCGTTTCGGAACGGTCCTGACCGTTTCGAAACGCGAGGAAGAGAGTTTGACCGTTTTAAGGATTCCAGCTGACCGTTTCGATACGGTGTTGACCGTATCGAAGCCCCGTTGACTCGTATCGAAACTCGTTTCGATACACCCCTTGGCAGTAGCAAAACCGTTTCGAAACCCTTTTGAGGCGTTTTGAAACGCCCTTCTCTCAGACAAGATTTCAAAGCAACCGTATCGAAACAGGTTGACCCGTTTAGATACACCTGGGCTTGGAAGTGCAGATGAGGCTCTAAAAGTGCAGAAAATTGAGTTTTTCTAAGGCCTAACTTGCATGAATGACATGAATGAGCAGGCAAAACATATGCAAACATAAACATACTCCCCCTAGCTATAAGCATGGATGAAATTAGGAGTCAAAACACATAAACATGGCATTTCACAAGATCAAGCAATTTTAAGCACAAAAGAGGTCCTAAAAGGTCAAGATAGGCTAGCTAGACCTAACTCTCTCCTAAGGGACCAAAAACGCTCTTTGTCTAAGGGTTTTGTAAATATGTCCGCTAATTGATTTAAGGTGTCTACATACTCTATAACCACATCTTCTTTAAGGACATGATCTCTAATGAAATGATGCCTTATTTCTATGTGTTTGGTTCTAGAGTGTTGGATGGGATTTTGTGTTAAACATATAGCACTAGTGTTGTCACATTTTAGGGGTATGGTTTCAACTTTAATTCCATAATCTAAGAGTTGTTGCTTCATCCAAAGAACTTGAGCACAACAACTCCCTAAGGATATGTACTCGGCTTCGGTGGTAGATAAGGCTACACTATTTTGTTTCTTAGAGAACCAAGATATGAGCATACTACCTAGGAATTGACAAGTTCCCGAAGTACTCTTCCTATCGATTTTGCAACCCCCATAATCTGCATCCGAATAAGCATGAAGGTTGAAGGTGGAGTCTCTAGGGTACCAAAGACCTAAACAAGGAGTATCTCTAAGGTACCTAAAGATTCTCTTAACGACTATAAGGTGAGACTCTCTAGGACTAGCTTGAAACCTAGCACACAAGCAAACACTAAACAAGATATTCGGTCTACTTGCGGTAAGGTAAAGCAATGATCCAATCATAGAACGGTAAAGTTTAGAGTCAACACACTTACCTCCTTCATCTTTGTCAAGCTTTGTAGATGAGCTCATAGGTGTGGCTTGAGGCTTTGCATTCTCCAAGCCAAACTTCTTGAGCATATCCTTTATGTACTTTGCTTGATTGATGAAGGTGTCATCCTTCTTTTGCTTAATTTGGAGTCCCAAAAAGAATGAGAGCTCCCCCACCATGCTCATCTCGAATTCACCTTGCATTAACTTAGCAAACTCTTGACAATGACATTCGTTAGTAGAACCAAAAATAATATCATCAACATAAATTTGAACTACTAAGATGTCATTTTTATACATTTTTATAAAAAGTGTAGTGTCCACCTTACCTTTTTCAAAACCTTTTTCAATTAAAAAGTTTGAAAGTCTTTCATACCAAGCTCTAGGAGCTTGTTTTAAACCATAAAGAGCTTTGGTGAGTTTGAAAACATGATTTGGAAATTTTGAGTCTTCAAAACCCGGTGGTTGTTCCACATACACTTCTTCATTTATAAAACCATTTAAAAACGCGCTTTTAACATCCATTTGAAAAAGCTTGAAATTATGATAACATGCATATGCAAGCAACATCCTAATGGCTTCCATTCTAGCTACGAGTGCATAGGTTTCATCAAAATCTATTCCCTCTTCTTGAGTGTAACCTTGTGCTACAAGTCTAGCTTTATTTCTCACAATGTTACCACTCTCATCTAGCTTGTTCCTAAAGACCCATTTAGTTCCTATGGTAGATTGATTACTAGGCCTATCAACTAATGTCCAAACGTTACTTCTCTCAAATTGATTTAACTCCTCTTGCATAGCCATAATCCAAAAGTCATCTTTTAATGCTTCTTTTATATTCTTAGGCTCTATGCATGAGATAAATGCAACATGATTCATTAACCTAAGAGAAGATCGAGTGGTTACCCCCTTGGATGGATCACCCAAGATTTCACCATCTTTGACATAGTTGAACTCCCTTGGGTAGCTCACTTCCTTTTCCTCAAGAGCCAAGTCCTTCAAGGCTTCAAGAGATGGATCTTGTATGTCCTCTTCTTTCGTTGTTGGAACCTCATCCTCCTTTGAAGTTTGTCCTCCATCAAAGGCATTTATGATTCCTACATCATCATCATCACAAGAATCCTTCCTTGGAAGGAGGTTATCATCGAATACAACATGTATAGATTCTTCTACTACTAAAGTTCTTTTGTTAAATACTCGATAGGCTTTAGATGTTAAAGAGTAACCTATGAAAATAGCTTCATCACCTTTTGCATCAAATTTACCTAAGTTGTCTTTTCCATTATTTAAAACAAAACACTTGCAACCAAAAGGGTGAAAATAGCTAATGTTAGGCTTTTTAGATTTTAAAATCTCATAAGGTGTTTTCTTTAAAATTGGCCTAATCATTACTCGATTAACAATATAGCAAGCGGTGTTTGTGGCTTCCGCCCAAAAATATTTAGGTAAATTGTTTTCACAAAGCATAGTTCTAGCCATTTCTTGCAAAGTTCTATTTTTCCTCTCAACTACCCCATTTTGTTGAGGAGTTCGAGGAGCCGAAAAATTGTGGCTAATACCATTTTCATTTAAAAATTCTTCAAACCCTAAATTTTGAAACTCGGTTCCATGATCACTTCTAATATGTGAAATTCTAAGTTCAAGATCATTTTGGGTTAGTTTTGAAAATGTGATGAATTTTTCCAAAGCCTCATCTTTATTACTTAAAAATAGAACCCAAGTAAATCTAGAAAAATCATCAACAAGTACAAATGCATAAGACTTACCACCCAAGCTCATAGTCCTAATTGGCCCAAATAAATCCATATGAATAAGTTGTAAACATCTACTAGTAGAAACATCATTAATGGATTTAAAGGAAGACTTATGTTGTTTACCCTTAGAGCATGCATCACAAATTTTATCATTTGAAAATTTAATCTTGGGTAAACCTCTAACTAGATCAAGGGAAACTAGTTTTTCTAAAACACTAATGCTAGCATGTCCTAGTTTCCTATGCCACAACCATGCATCATTTTCATTTTGTGCTACTAAACATGCATGAGATGTATGAATATCGTCTAGATACAACATGTATATGTTCCCTATGCGATGACCTATGAGCATAATATTATTAGATTTAATGTCTACAATTTTGCATCCATTTTAATCAAATAAAACATTAAATCCTTTATCGCACAATTGACTTATGCTCAATAAATTGTGTTTAAGACCATCGACATACAAGACATTTTCAATGAGAATAGTAGAGTGATTACCTATGGAGCCAATACCTTTAATGTGGCCTTTGGAGTTGTCACCAAATGTCACCACTCCTCCACTTTGTGGCTTTAGATCCATGAATCTACTCTTGTCTCCAGTCATATGCCTTGAGCATCCACTATCAAGGTACCATGAGTTTTGACTTTGTGCTTTGGCCTTGTAGCAATGCTCCCTGATCAGTGCTTAAAAGTTCTATATTTTACCCATCATTTATCCTTATTTTTGCTGCACTCAAGCATGTTTAACTGCATTTTAGGTTAAGTTTTGCATAAACATCACATTTAGATAAAATTGCGCAGATACTGCTAAATTTGGTTACTTTTGCAGGTATCTACCGTGGCAGCAGTCATGACAGCACCCAGGGCAGCAGCCGTGACAGCACCCAGGGCAGCAGCTGTGACAGCACCCAGGGCAGCAGCCGTGGCAGCACCCAGGGCAGCAATCGTGGCAGGCCCTGGGCAGCGATGCAGAAAATCTGGAATGAGCAGTCAAGGAGGACGTTGCTGCCATGGTTGTTGCCGTGACAGCAGAGGACGACAGCAGTTTTGAGGAGAAGAAGCAAAGTGGACCTCGACAGATAGAGAAAATTCAGCCCGTCTATCGTGTGAAAACCTCATATTTTTCTGAGCCCCAGATCAAAAGATATGTTAAGCCCAAAGTTCAAGGAGAGAAAATCCCAAGAAACAAGGAGGACGGCTGGAAAGTAGATTCCTTGAAGATTTAGTCTTTAATAGAATCATACTTTTAATTAAAGTTGTAATCCTTGTTAAATTAGAAAACTTGAGCCCAAAGCTTATATAAGGGCATGTATTTTAACCTAGGGCATATCCAATATCCCATAACCGATTACCCAAGCCTCCTTCCCAAATTCTGTCGTTTTCCTGCCCTCAACATGTTCTAATTTTCCCTAGGGCCACGGGTTGATTTGTAAAGTAGTTGTGTTGAGTGGATCACACGAAAGATAATAACCAAGAGGGGGGGTGAATTGGAATTTTAACCATGTTGTAACGGAAATTGCAACTTAAAAATATTGACACGGGAATTTAGAGTGGTTCAAGTTCACCAACCGAACTCTACATCCACTACCTTAGTCTCACCAAGGATTTCCAACAATTTCCACTAAATTGTTCGTCCCCTTTTTCCAGGACAAGGAGGCAACCTTTACAATTTCGGTTAATTTTTCTACCCAAAAATTAACCCAATCCTCACACAATAGAACAAAGAAATTTGGTGGCTAATAAGGTATCTCTCAATACAAATGATAGCCCAATATCAAGCACTCAACCCAATTGAACAAAATAGAAATGAAGGATACAATTGGGATTTCTAGACAAAGTAGGATTTTTGCACAAATGCTTGGATTTGATGTTTTTATATCTTCTTGAGGTTCAATAATATGTTGCTTGAGCTTCTTGGGGTCTTTTTATAGCCTCTTGATGATTTCCAACCGTTGTGAGTGTTGATTTTAAGATTATAGCCGTTGGGATGCTTTTTCTCCACTTTCTTGCACTTTTCCAGCTATGAGTATCGGTACTCTATAGTGGGGTATCGATACCTGTCTCACAAGAAAATAGCCGTTGTGCACAAATGATAACGGGGTATCGATACGCGTTCTTGGCGTATCGGTACTGGGTATCGAAACAGCACAGGCTGTATCGATACCTTTTTCTCGACATAGCTCACTGTCAAATGGGGTATCGATACTAGGGTTAGAGGTATCGATACAGGTTTAGTGACCGTTTAAAAATCTCAACGGTTATATTTTTAAACTGACTTTGAAATTAATAATTATAAAATGGTATCGATACTGGTTCATCCGTATCGATACTGATTTCATAGCGTATCGATACTAGGGTTTGCCGTTTCGATACTTGTTCCGACAGAGGCAAATTTTGCTAAAAAGGTATCGATACTCCTCAATGGGTATCGATACTGGTTGACGTTTTTCAATGTTTTTGCCTTGGAACACTTAGAAAATATTTGAGTTTGAGTTCTAATAAATCAGTTTAAAGTCTTTGGGGTTTCAAAAACTTATTAAGGGATTTGTACAAACAATTTTAAGTTCTTCAATTTGATCCTTAAAGATCTAGTTATATCAAAATCAAACATAGGTTTTACAATCTCCCCCTTTTTGATATAACAAAACCAAAACTTAAAATTTTTGACCACTTTTGAAAATTAACTCCCCCTTAATATAAGCTTGATATTTCAATTTAGTTAAGACCAAAGAAATTTCTCAAAATCAAAATTCTTAACTCCCCCTTGATGTAAGTTTGATAAAAACAAAAAAAATTTTGAAGTTTGTTTGTGAGCTATATCTTCTCCCCCTTTTTGTTAGATCAAAAAAAAATTGTGAGAGCATAATGTGCATCAAATATCAAGAGTATAAAGATAAGCAACATAATCTTATTATATCATAAATCCAAAACATAAGTAAACTTAAATCCTAAAAAATCAAAGCATAGGTATTAATCCTAATAATAAACTTAATCCTAAGAACATAAAACATAGGTGCAAAAAAAATCCTAAATGATATGATATGATATGCAAAGATAGAAGTCTAGGCATCATCTTCATCGTCTTCATCATCGTCATCTTCATCTCCCAAAGGGTCATTGTTCCTCATACTATTACGCCATTCATCGTGGAAAGCGGCAATGGAAATATTCGAGGAATTTTGCTTGCTTTCGAGGGATGTAAGGCGATTCTCCATACCCGTCATCCTCGTATCAAATGTAGTTTCTATAGAGGTAAGACGAGTATTCAACCCGGTGAAATGTTCATTGAGATATGTCATGAGATTATCCATATTGGGTTGTGGGACTTGAGGAGCTTGAGGAGCTTGAGGAGCTTGTTGTTCTAAGGCGGCGGCGGCCTCGGGTGGAAGCTCGGTAAGACGTAGCCAATTTCCATTAAAATAATGAAATTTGCTTCGAGCAAGAGAATGTTCGTCGATAGGATCGGTAAGAGTAGAAGCAAGATCAAACGAACAATCAATATCCTTTTGAACAAAGTAATAGCTTAAGGCCGTACCATAGATAAAGGATGTGATGAGAGGAGTTTCACGTTGTTGAACATGATAAGCAATCTCATTGAACATGATGCGAGCAAGATTTGGGCGTTTTCGTTGACGGAAACTTCGAATCCAAAAATCATCCAATAGACGGATGGTGGAATATTTGCCTCCGGAGGGACGAAGCCACCATGATACCATCAAATGTAGGATTCGATCATGAGCATTGAGGACGGTTACGGAACCGCTAAGAACATGCCCTAATGCATTCTCATTATCTTCACCTTCATCCTCCAATTTAAAAACTTCACAAATAGACTTGACATCAAGAACTATTTGTTTCCCCATAAGATACGATCGAATGGCAACGACTTCTCCATTACGATAAATGCATTTAGCATTAGAGAAGAAAATCAAAACCAAAAGCCGATAGTAAATACCCGGAATAGTGAGAAAGTGCATGAAATTCCAAAGACGAAGAAGCGGAAGATATTCAAACTTGAAGCGCTCGGAGTCGAGAAAGGGGATGGATACGATCCTCTCCGCACGAATTTTGTAGTTTTCAAATTGGCGGAAATAAGGAAGGCCCTCGGAATCTTCAAAGGATTGGTTGTAGATAGTAGCATAATCCGGACGAGCAACCGATCCGGGAGTTGAAGAGTCTCCGGCAAGAAGAACTCTTTGACGTTTCCTTGAATGCTCTTTTGGTGCCATAGAAACTTTGAAGAGAGAATTTTGAGAGAGAGCAAAAGCTTTGATTCAAGGGTTTCTTTTGATTTTTGGTGAAGAATATGAAGGAGAAGAGGCCTTTATATAGCCAAAAACGTTTAGGGTTAATAGGATATTAAAGAGTTTTAATTTTGGTAAAATTAGATCTCATTAAAAACCTATTTAATGCCATCAGCGCGAAAGGGTATCGATACTCCTCAGGGGGTATCGATACGGGGATAGAATTGTCTTTCCTCAAATTTGACCGTTGAAGGAGGTATCGATACTTATTAGACGGTATCGATACAGGGATAGACTTGTCTTTTCTCAATTTTGACCGTTGGAAGAGGGTATCGATACGCATGAGGCGGTATCGATACGCGTGAAGCGATGAGAAATTCTAGGAAATTTAAATGAAGAACAAGTATCGATACCCATTGGGCAGTATCGATACCTTATGCCCAGAATTTTGCCTATTTGGTTAAAAATAACCAAAAACATGAACTAAACATCTCTTAAAAATATGCAAATGATGAATGAACATATCTAAGCATATTTTAACAGAAACATACTCCCCCTAACTATATGCATGGAAGAAATTGGGAGACTAAAACACATAAACATGGTAATTTCACAAAATCAAGCACATTTAATTTTAAAAAGAGGTCCTAAGGGTCAAGATAGGCTAGTTAGACCCAACTCTCTCCTAAGGGACCAAAAACGCTCTTTATCTAATGGTTTTGTGAAAATGTCCGCTAATTGATTTAAGGTGTCTACATACTCTATAGCCACATCTTTCTTAAGGACATGATCTCTAATGAAATGATGCCTTATTTCTATATGTTTGGTTCTAGAGTGTTGGATGGGATTTTTCGTTAAACATATTGCACTTGTATTATCACATTTAAGAGGTATGGTTTCTATTTTTACACCATAATCTAAGAGTTGTTGCTTCATCCAAAGGACTTGAGCACAACAACTCCCTAAGGATATGTACTCGGCTTCGGTGGTAGATAAGGCTACACTATTTTGTTTCTTAGAGAACCAAGATATGAGCATACTACCTAAGAATTGACAAGTTCCCGAAGTACTTTTCCTATCGATTTTGCAACCCCCATAATCCGCATCCGAGTAAGCATGAAGGTTGAAGGTTGAGACTCTAGGATACCAAAGGCCTAAACAAGGGGTGTCTCTAAGGTATCTAAAGATTCTCTTAACGGCTATAAGGTGAGACTCTTTAGGACTAGCTTGAAACCTAGCACACAAGCAAACACTAAACAGTATATCCGGTCTACTTGCGGTAAGGTAAAGCAAAGATCCAATCATAGAGCGATAAAGCTTAGAGTCAACACACTTACCTCCTTCATCTTTGTCAAGCTTTGTAGATGAGCTCATAGGAGTGGCTTGAGGCTTAGTGTTCTCAAAGCCAAACTTGTTGAGCATATCCTTTATGTATTTTGCTTGATTTATGAAGGTGCCATCCTTCATTTGTTTGATTTGGAGTCCCAAAAAGAATGAGAGCTCCCCCATCATGCTCATCTCAAATTCACCTTGCATTAACTTAGCAAACTCTTGACAATAACATTCATTAGTAGATCCAAATATAATATCATCAACATAAATTTGAACTACTAAAATGTCATTTTTATACATTTTTATAAAGAGTGTAGTGTCCACCTTACCTTTTTCAAATCCTTTTTCAATCAAAAAATTTGAAAGCCTTTCATACCAAGCTCTAGGAGCTTGTTTTAAACCATAAAGTGCTTTTGTTAGTTTGAAAACATGATTTGGAAATTTTGAGTCTTCAAAACCCGGTGGTTGTTCTACATACACTTCTTCATTTATAAAACCATTTAAAAATGCGCTTTTAACGTCCATTTGAAAAAGCTTGAAATTATGATAACATACATATGCAAGCAACATCCTAATGGCTTCCATTCTAGCTACGGGTGCATAGGTTTCATCAAAATCTATTCCCTCCTCTTGAGTGTAACCTTGTGCTACAAGTCTAGCTTTATTTCTCACAATGTTACCACTCTCATCTAGTTTGTTCCTAAATACCCATTTAGTTCCTATTGTAGATTGATTACTAGGCCTATCAACTAATGTCCAAACATTACTTCTCTCAAATTGATTTAACTCTTCTTGCATAGCCATAATCCAAAAATCATCTTTCAATGCTTCTTTGATATTTTTAGGCTCTATGCATGAGATAAACGCAATATGATTCATTAATCTAAGAGAAGAACGAGTGGTTACCCCCTTGGATGGATCACCCAAGATTTCACCATCTTTGACATAGTTCAACTCCCTTGGATAGCTAACTTCCTTTTCCTCAATAGCCAAGTCCCTCAAGGCTTCAAGAGGTGGATCTTGTGTGTCTTCTTCTTTTGGTTGAATCTCATCCTTCTTTGAAGTTTGACCTCCATCAAAGGTATTTGTGATTCCTACATTATCATCATCACAAGAATCCTTCCTAGGAAGGGGATTATCATCGAATACAACATGAATAGATTCTTCTACAACTAAAGTTCTTTTGTTAAATACTCGATAGGCTTTAGAGGTTAAAGAGTAACCAATAAAAATAGCTTCATCACTTTTTGCATCAAATTTACCTAAATTATCTTTTCCATTATTTAAAACAAAGCATTTACATCCAAAAGGGTGGAAGTAGCTAATATTAGGCTTTTTAGATTTTAAAATCTCATAAGGTGTTTTCTTTAAAATCGGCCTAATGGTTACACGATTTATAATATAACAAGCCGTGTTTGTTGCTTCCGCCCAAAAATATTTTGGTAAATTGTTTTCGCAAAGCATAGTTCTAGCCATTTCTTGTAAAGTTATATTTTTCCTCTCAACTACCCCATTTTGTTGAGGAGTTCGAGGAGCTGAAAAATTATGGCTAATACCATTTTCATTTAAAAAATCTTCAAATCCTAAATTTTGAAATTCGGTTCCATGATCACTTCTAATATGTGAAATTTTAAGTTCAAGATCATTTTGAATTAATTTTGAAAATGTGATGAATTTTTCCAAAGCCTCATCCTTAGTACTTAAAAAGAGAACCCAAGTGAATCTAGAAAAATCATCAACTAATACAAAAGCATATGATTTGCCACCCAAGCTCATAGTCCTAATTGGCCCAAATAAATCCATATGGATTAGTTGTAAACATCTACTAGTAGAAATGTCATTAATGGATTTAAAGGAAGATCTATGTTGTTTACCCTTTGAGCATGCATCACAAATTTTATCGTTTGAAAATTTTATCTTGGGTAAACCTTTAACTAGGTTTAGAGAGACTAGTTTTTCTAAAACACTTGTGCTAGCATGTCCTAGCTTCCTATGCCACAACCATGCATCATTTTCGTTTTGAGCAACTAAGCATGCATGAGATGTATGAATGTCATCTAGATGCACCATGTATATATTCCCTATGCGATGACCTATGAGCATAATATTATTAGTTTTAATGTCTACAATTTTACAACCGGTTTTATCAAATATAACATTAAAACCTTTATCACATAGTTGACTTATGCTCAATAAATTGTGTTTAAGACCATTGACATATAAAACATTTTCAATGAGAGTAGTAGAGTGATTACCTATGGAGCCAATACCTTCAATGTGGCCTTTGGAGTTGTCACCAAAAGTTACTACTCCTCCACTTTTTGGCTTTAGATCCATTAGTCTACTCTTGTCTCCGGTCATGTGTCTCGAGCATCCACTATCAAGGTACCATGAGTTTTGACTTTGTGCTTTGGCCTTGTAGCAATGCTCCCCCTACAAACAAAGATATTTAAACTTTTGTTTTTGGTACCCAAATCATTTTGGGTCCATGTGTGTTAGTTCCTAAAACTTTGGTTCCCTTAGGAATCCAAGGTGACATAGCAATAATATCATTAGATTTAACAAGTTCCTTAGGAACCCATACATTTCTAATTCTTTTAACTTTACTATGTCTAGGATAGTTATTTTGTTTGTAGTAGTTAGTCTTTTTCTTATATTGGTGTGTTCTAGAGGATTCTCCTATGTTATGTTTAACACTACCATTAATTTTTAAAGACTTTTTGAGCTCATTTAGCTCACTTAACACCTTTTGGTGTTCACAATTATTTTGAGATAAAAGATTATTAAGATCAATATTTTCTTTTTGAAAGAATTTAAGTTCATCTTCTAATCCTAATATCTTTTTCTCTATTTTAGAATTAGTTTGAGTAAGTGAGTTATTTTTCTCTTTTAATTCTAGAATAATTTTTCTATTCTTAATAACCGACTCCTTATACTTCTCAACTAATTCATCATATACCTCTTGTAACTCATCATAAGCATCATTTAATTCTTCATATGAATAATCTAAAGTAGATGAGTTAGAGGTTACCAAGGAGGAATCTTCCTCAAGTGCCATGAGGCAAAGGTTCGCCACTTCTTGTTCGTCATCCTCCGATGACTCCTCATCACTCCAAGTAGCAAGCTTGGCTTTGAGCTTTTTCTTCTTCTCAAAGCCCTTCTTCTTGAGTTGAGGGCACTCCGAACGTATGTGGCCGGGTTGTCCGCACTCGAAGCACGTGATTGGATCCCTTCCTTCTTCTTTGTTCTTGCCTTTAAAGTCCATTTTCCTTTGGATTCTTCTTCCTCGGTTGGACCTCATAAGGCGTGAGAATCGTTTGGCTATCATAGCCAATTCTTCAAGTTCATCCTCATCACTAGATGAACTTTCATCAAGTTGGGAAGTTTTAGCCTTGAGAGCTATTCCTATTTTCTTCTTTTTCTCCCCTTCAAGCTTCTCCATTCTTTTTTCTTCTTTCTTTTTCTCATCTTCCCTTCCTTGCTTCATGATCTCGTGAGTAAGGAGAGAACCTACAAGTTCATCAAGCTTTAAAGTTTTTAAATTCTTTGCTTCGATGATAGCGGTTCTCTTCCCATCCCAAGATTCGGGAAGTGAATAGAGTAGCTTTCGAACAAGCTTGTCTTCCGGTATAATTTCTCCATAGCCCTTTAGACCATTCACAATTGTGGAGAATCGATCAAACATCTTTGACACCGTCTCATCAAATTCCATCTTGAAATTTTCATAACTAAGATTGAGAATTCCAATCTTAGTTTCTTTGACATCGTTGGTGCCTTCATAGGTGGTTTCAAGAGTGTCCCACACTTCTTTGGCACTTTCAATTGATGAGACCTTTGAGTAGATGTCCGGACCGAAAGCACAAAATAGCATGTGAAGAGCTTTATCATTTACTTGGATCTTTTTCCTTTCCTCTTCACTCATTTCCGTTCTTCTTTTAAGCACCATCTTGCCATCAACATCTTGCTTCAATGGAATATATGGTCCATCCTCAATGACATCCCACACAAGGTAGTCACTTGATTTAATAAATAGACGCATTTTGTTTTTCCAAAATGAGTAGTTCTCACCATTGAAGAAAGGAGGCTTTGTGGTGGATTGTGAGTCGTACACACCGGGAGCGGAGGTTGATGCCATCTCTTGATATTTTGATGATGATCACACTTCTTCCAAGGATCTCCTCTTGCGGTTGTTAATCCTCAAAGAGTTAAGCTCTGATGCCAATTGTTGAGTGGATCACACGAAAGATAATAACCAAGAGGGGGGTGAATTGGAATTTTAACGATGTTGTAACGGAAATTGCAACTTAAAAATATTGACACGGGAATTTAGAGTGGTTCAAGTTCACCAACCGAACTCTACATCCACTACCTTAGTCTCACCAAGGATTTCCAACAATTTCCACTAAATTGTTCGTCCCCTTTTTCCAGGACAAGGAGGCAACCTTTACAATTTCGGTTAATTTTTCTACCCAAAAATTAACCCAATCCTCACACAATAGAACAAAGAAATTTGGTGGCTAATAAGGTATCTCTCAATACAAATGATAGCCCAATATCAAGCACTCAACCCAATTGAACAAAATAGAAATGAAGGATACAATTGGGATTTCTAGACAAAGTAGGATTTTTGCACAAATGCTTGGATTTGATGTTTTTATATCTTCTTGAGGTTCAATAATATGTTGCTTGAGCTTCTTGGGGTCTTTTTATAGCCTCTTGATGATTTCCAACCGTTGTGAGTGTTGATTTTAAGATTATAGCCGTTGGGATGCTTTTTCTCCACTTTCTTGCACTTTTCCAGCTATGAGTATCGGTACTCTATAGTGGGGTATCGATACCTGTCTCACAAGAAAATAGCCGTTGTGCACAAATGATAACGGGGTATCGATACGCGTTCTTGGCGTATCGGTACTGGGTATCGAAACAGCACAGGCTGTATCGATACCTTTTTCTCGACATAGCTCACTGTCAAATGGGGTATCGATACTAGGGTTAGAGGTATCGATACAGGTTTAGTGACCGTTTAAAAATCTCAACGGTTATATTTTTAAACTGACTTTGAAATTAATAATTATAAAATGGTATCGATACTGGTTCATCCGTATCGATACTGATTTCATAGCGTATCGATACTAGGGTTTGCCGTTTCGATACTTGTTCCGACAGAGGCAAATTTTGCTAAAAAGGTATCGATACTCCTCAATGGGTATCGATATTGGTTGACGTTTTTCAATGTTTTTGCCTTGGAACACTTAGAAAATATTTGAGTTTGAGTTCTAATAAATCAGTTTAAAGTCTTTGGGGTTTCAAAAACTTATTAAGGGATTTGTACAAACAATTTTAAGTTCTTCAATTTGATCCTTAAAGATCTAGTTATATCAAAATCAAACATAGGTTTTACAAGTTGCAAGGGTTGTTTTGTTTTAGGAATTTTCAGTTTAATAAAATAAACTTCAAGTTCTCTTATTTTGGTTATTAATATCTTGCAAGAGCATCGGGAGAGCATTGTGAGGTTATCTATTTACTTAGCATCGGGAGAGTTAAGTATACGAAAGAAATAGGAGCAAGTTCTCTAGTTTATAGTTGAACTATCTCGTGCCTAGGGATAGGGCGAGGTTAAGTGGCTAAAGAAGAATTCATACACATCGGTGTTCATCCTTCGATTCACGCCGGGAGGTATCATCAAGACGTGATCATTGACAAACTTGGACCTAGGGATAGGCCAAGGCAGATCTAGGATTCTTGCCAAACTTGAAGTACGGAGTTGAGTGTTTGCTGCCGCGACAATCAACGGACTGCCGCCGCGACAGGTGCTGCCCGCGACAGGCGCGACGACAGAACTGGATTTCCTAAACTCTGCAATACCTGCACTACTGAGCAATTCAATACCAGCCCATTCTCTCTATCCTGATTTCTTTACTCTTTATTTCCAGTTCTCTTTATTATTTCGTGACAAACAATTTAAACTATTTCTTTTTCCCCTTGTGCAGATAGCGAAGGAAAGGGTTAGCCCAGTCCCTGTGGAGACGATATCCGATACTCTAGTATCACTTTATTACTTGCGACGTGTACACTTGCACTCAATTGCGATAGACTATTTTACACGCAACAAGTTTTTGGCGTCGTTTCCGGGGACTGGCAACACACTCTTACCCTAGCTTCTGCACTTTTCTTTTCTTTTTATTTTTATTTTTATTTTTATTTTTATTTTTCTGTTTCTATTTTTATAAAAAAAAATCAGGTGAAATACAGGTCCAAGGAGCATCAACATGCCAGGAAAAACCATTCGAGAGCTGATGTGAGAAAGTTCTTGCAATTCCCGTAAAGGTAATCATGCATTCGAAAGTGTCCCTATTTTTTCGGTGAATATATGGACAACCAACGATGGAACCAACAAGAACAAGATATGCTGCCACAACAGCAACAGGGACAGCAAATGCAGATGTCGCAGTAGCAAAAATTTTTATGGTACGATCAAAACCTGCAAAATTTTTTATACCATAATAGTTTTGCTGCAGAACCCGACCTGCCCTGGCAATGTCATCATCCTCAAGAGCAAACGAATTCCTTAGAAGGTACACTTCAAGCCTTCGTGGCACTCGTGCAAAAAGTGTCGGCTTCTACGAACGCAAGTATCGCCAAGATGGATGCACTCTTGAGCAGACCGGCCCTCATTCATGCCACAAATGAACCTGAAATCCTGAGGCAAGATGACGAGGATGCCTATGTGAAGGAATACCCAACACATGATGAGTTTGAGCAACAACTTGCCATGGCAATGATCAAGGAACCGGAATGGAGAAACGCCGCAACAACGCTGAGTGAAATTCAAGAGAATGTCACGGCAGCAACCACTTTCGAGGCAGAAACCCCAGTCAAAGCGGAAACTGCCGCCTCGGCAGCAACTGATGCTGAAGCAACAACCACATCAGAGGTATTAGAGGAACCAACACCGGTGGACACAGAATCATCAAAGTCTCTACTGATGGAGATCTACGAGTGGTCAACAGAATTTGGTATAGAGAGTGATGGCACTTACCAATGTCCCATTGACCTGCAAAGTAACCTGACAACGGACTTCATGGACTACAAAGGGAAGAGAAAGAAAGGAGCCTCCACCATGAGAATAATCACCAGATGGAGGGTAGGGATGGACTTCAAGAAGTACCGGAAACGAACCATCAAGCATCAATAGAACAGGGAGTAGTTACTTTAGGAGATGCCCCTCAAGGCACTCCTAATTTAACTTATTTTATTTTATTTTTATCTTATTTTATCTTTATTATTTTAGGAATTAGAAATTTGATATTGGTTTTTAGTTTATTTTTGTTATTAGGTAAACAAAGAAAAACCCTTGCAATGACGATACAAGCAACCCGAGGAAGCTCTGCCTCCACCCCTGCCGCGGCAGCACTCATACTCTCAGGGCAGCACCCACAGCCCCTCCGACAAAGTTCAAAGAGACTGCCCGCCGACAGCTCCTCATCCAAAGCCCAGCAGCAGCGACGACAGCCGCACAACTTAAGTTTTCTTTTTCTTCTTCTCTGTCGCCTGCTATATATATTATCTTTTTGTGATGTTTAACTTTTCTGTCATTTTTATTTTCTGTTTTTCATTTTTATGTCTTGTGTCATGCATTGAGGACAATGCAACCCTTGAGTTTGGGGGTAGGCAGTCCTCCTAATTATTAATATAATATTGCATTTAGTTTTCATTGTGTCGCATTTATTTTATGCAAAAAAATGAAAATATTGAAAATTTTGGCTGAAAACTGTGACTTGAACTTACCTGCCGTGACAGCTCTGTCATGGCAGCGACTTTAGGATAGTCTTTAGGAGAAGTTTAGAGCCTTTCTATAGTTCTGAAAACTTAAACACCATTGTGACTGTTATACTGCTTAGACTTCTTTTAGCCAAACTAGAATAGAAAACTTAGCACTTAGAGTAGAAAAGAGACTAGAATCTTAGGAAACCTAGAGGTGCCCACCACTGGCTCTAGGCAGATAACCAGAGAAAAACTTCTAGAGGTGCCTATCACCGGCTCTAGACAGTTAACTAGAGGTGCCTGAAATACTGGCTCTAGTAGAAAAGAGAAGAAATTAGAAAAAAAAAGGGAAATAACTAGAGGTGCCCGATTCTGGCTCTAGTAAAGAAAAGAAAGAAATCAGTCTCGTAAGAAAAACTCTAAACAAGCTAAAGAATAATATTCTAGTGAAACTAAGAGAGTCTTGGCATATAACTGTTCACAAGCATGCACACACTGCACAAGGACTATAGAGAGATTCCGGACAGATCCTAGATTATCCGACAGGGTGCTGCCGTCACAGGGAACAAACGACGGGTAAGGGAAAGTTCACTTTTTGAAAGCCAAAATATATATATATATATATATATATATATATATATATATATATATATATTTCTTTTAGGTCTGAATTGCTTGAGGACAAGAAAAGATTCGAGTTTGGGGGTGTGATCAGTGCTTAAAAGTTCTATATTTTACCCATCATTTATCCTTATTTTTGCTGCACTCAAGCATGTTTAACTGCATTTTAGGTTAAGTTTTGCATAAACATCACATTTAGATAAAACTGCGCAGATACTGCTAAATTTGGTTACTTTTGCAGGTATCTGTCGTGGCAGCAGTCGTGACAGCACCCAGGGCAGCAGCCGTGACAGCACCCAGGGCAGCAGACGTGACAGCACCCAGGGCAGCAGCCGTGGCAGCACCCAGGGCAGCAATCGTGGCAGGCGCCGGGCAGCGATGCAGAAAATCTGGAATGAGCAGTCAAGGAGGACGTTGCTGCCATGGTTGCTGCCGTGACAGCAGAGGACGACAGCATTTTGAGGAGAAGAAGCAAAGTGGACCTCGACAGATAGAGAAAATTCAGCCCGTCTGTCGTGTGAAAACCTCATATTTTTCCGAGCCCCAGATCAAAAGATATGTCAAGCCCAAAGTTCAAGGAGAGAAAATCCCAAGAAACAAGGAGGACGGCTGGAAAGTAGATTCCTTGAAGATTTAGTCTTTATTAGAATCATACTTTTAATTAAAGTTGTAATCCTTGTTAAATTAGAAAACTTGAGCCCAAAGCTTATATAAGGGCATGTATTTTAACCTAGGGCATATCCAATATCCCATAACCGATTACCCAAGCCTCCTTCCCAAATTCTGTCGTTTTCCTGCCCTCAACATGTTCTAATTTCCCCTAGGGCCACGGGTTGATTTGTAAAGTAGTTGCAAGGGTTGTTTTGTTTTAGGAATTTTCAGTTCAATAAAATAAACTTCAAGTTCTCTTATTTTGGTTATTAATATCTTGCAAGAGCATCGGGAGAGAATTTTGAGGTTATCTATTTACTTAGCATCGGGAGAGTTAAGTATACGAAAGAAATAAGAGCAAGTTCTCTAGTTTATAGTTGAACTATCTCGTGCCTAGGGATAGGGCGAGGTTAAGTGGCTAAAGAAGAATTCATACACATCGGTTTTCATCCTTCGATTCACGCCGAGAGGTATCATCAAGACGTGACCATCGACAGACTTGGACCTAGGGATAGGCCAAGGTAGATCTGGGATTCTTGCCAAACTTGAAGTACGGAGTTGAGTGTTTGCTGCCGCGACAATCAACGGACTGCCGCCGCGACAGGTGCTGCCCGCGACAGGCGCGACGACAGAACTGGATTTCCTAAACTCTGCAATACCTGCACTACTGAGCAATTCAATACCAACCCATTCTCTCTATCCTGATTTCTTTACTCTTTATTTCTAGTTCTCTTTATTATTTCGTGACAAACAATTTAAACTATTTCTTTTTCCCCTTGTACAGATAGCGAAGGAAAGGGTTAGCCCAGTCCCTGTGGAGACGATATCCGATACTCTAGTATCACTTTATTACTTGCGACGTGTACACTTGCACTCAATTGCGATAGACTATTTTACACGCAACACTCCCCCTACAAACAAAGATATTAAGCTTTTGTTTTTGGTACCCAAATCATTTTGGGTCCATGAGTGTTAGCTCCCAAAACCTTGGTTCCCTTAGGAATCCAAGATGACATAGCAACAATATTATTAGATTTTACAAGTTCCTTAGGAACCCATACACTTCTAATTCTTTTAGCTCTACTATGTCTAGGAAAGCTACCTTGTTTGTAGTAGTTAGTCTTTTTCTTATGTTGGTTTGTTCTTGAAGATTCACCTATTTCATGTTTGACACTACCAACATTTTTAAAACACTTTTTTAGCTCATTTAGCTCATCCAACACCTTTTGGTGTTCACTATTACATTGAGACAAAAGATTATTAAGGTCAAAATTTTATCTTGAAAAAATTTTAGTTCATCTTTCAACCCTAATATCTTTTTCTCAAATTTTGAATTAGCTTGAGAGAGTGAGTCATTTTTGTCATTTAGTTCCAAAATGATTTTCTTATTCCTAATGACCGACTCCTTATATTTCTCAACTAATTCATCATAGACCTCTTGTAACTCATCATATGCATCATTCAATTCATCATATGTAAAATCTAAAGTTGATGAGTTAAAGGTTACCATAGAGGAATCTTCCTCAAGTGCCATGAGGCAAAGGTTAGCCACTTCTTGTTCGTCATCCTCCGATGACTCCTCATCACTCCAAGTAGCAAGCTTGGCTTTGAGCTTCTTCTTCTCCTCAAAGCCCTTCTTCTTGAGTTGAGGGCACTTCAAACGTATGTGGCCGGGTTTATTGCACTCGAAGCAAATGATTTGATCCCTTACTTCCTCTTTGTTCTTGCCTTTGAAGTCCATCTTCCTTTGAATTTTTCTTCCCCGGTTGGACCTCATAAAGCGTGAGAATCGTTTGGCTATCATAGCCAATTCTTCTAGCTCATCCTCCTCACTAGAAGAGCTCTCCTCAAGTAGTGAAGCTTTGAGAGCTATTCCCATATTCTTCTTCTTTTCAACCTCTAGCTTTTCTACTCTCTTCTCTTCTTTCTTCTTCTCTTCTTCCCTTCCTTGCTTCATAATCTCACGTGTAAGGAGAGAACCCACTAGCTCATCAAGCTTTAAAGTCTTCAAATTCTTAGCTTCTATGATGTGGGTTCTCTTCCCATCCCATGATTCGGGAAGTGAATAGAGTAGCTTCCGGACAAGCTTGTCTTCCAATATGATCTCTCCAAAACCTTTGAGCCCATTGACTATAGTGGAGAACTGATCAAACATCTTGGACACCGTCTCATCGGGCTCCATCTTGAAATTCTCATAACTAAGATTGAGTCCTTGACATCGTTGGTTCCCTCATAGGTAGTCTCAAGAGTGTCCCATACTTCTTTGGCACTCTCAATGGATTACACTTTAGAATAGATGTTCGGACCGAATGAACAAAAGAGCATGTGGAGAGCTTTGTCATTTACTTGAATCTTTTTCCTTTCTTCTTCACTCATCTCCACCTTTTTCTTCAAAACCATATTGCCTTCACTATCTTGCTTCAATGGAATGTAAGGGCCATCTTCAATGACATCCCACACTAAGTAATCATTGGACTTGATGAATAGACGCATTCTATTCTTCCAAAAAGAATAGTTGTCACCATTGAAGAAGGGAGGCTTTGTAGTGGATTGAGATTCGTACATGCCCGAACCGGAGGTTGAAGCCATCTCTTGATATTTGATGATCACACTCTTCTTAGGAACTCCTCTTGTGGTTGTTAATCCTCAAGGAGGTAGGCTCTGGTACCAATTGTTGAGTGGATCGAAAGATCGAAATGAACAAAGAGGGGGGTGAATTGGATTTTTAAAGGTTTAGGTGGTGGAATTTGCAAATTAAAAAGATAGACAGGGAATTTTAGAGTGGTTCAAGTTCCAAATGAACTCTACATCCACTACCTTAGCTTCACTAAGGATTTGCAACAATTCCACTAATTGCTCTTCCCCTTTTCTAGGCTAAGGAGGCAACCCTTACAATTTCGGTTAAATTTTCTACCCAAAATTTAACCCAATCCTCACACAAAGGTAACAAAGAGTTTGATGGCTAAGATAGTATCTCTTAATACAAATTGTAGCACAATTACAAGCACTCAACCCAATTGAAAAAGATAAGAATTAAAATTACAATTGGGGTTTCTAGACAATTTTGGGAATTTAGCACAAATGCTTGGATTTGATGTTTGGATGTTTGCTTTTGGATCAATAGTTGTTGCTGGAACTTTTAGAGGTCCCTTTTATACCTTCTCATTGATTTCTAGCCGTTGTGGTTGTTGCATTCATCAATAGAGCCGTTGGGGGTGTTATCTCACCTCCATAAATGCAGTCTGCAACCACCCGTTTCGGAACGCGGGAACCTGTTTCGAAACGGACCAAAATAGAAAGAGTCGTTGGGGTTGCATTTAAGAGCCCGTTTCGAAACGGATTGAACTTGTTTCAAAACACTTTTGCCATTGTCAAGGGTCGTTTCGAAACAGCTTGAGCCCGTTTCGAAACACCCTAACGGTTCTTGAAAAATCAGTTAAAAACTTTTGCAACGGTCATATTTTTCAAATCAAAATGAAGAACCGTTTCAAAACACTTGAAATCGTTTCGATACGGGTTCTTGTGTTCTAAATCCGTTTCGATACCCGTTTCGGAACATGGGCTGGCAGTGGTGAAATCGTTTCGAAACGCCTTAGGCCGTTTCGAAACAGGGACTTTGAAAAACACTGTTTCGGCTTTAAACACGTAGAAAACATTTGAAAATCTTAGTTTTTAACTTTTTCATTTTCTTAAAATCATATGGGGATGTTTGAGGACTTAAAAATTCGTTTTGACATTTTCAATTTAGTCCTTAGGTTCTTTAGTTATATCAAAATTAAAATATCGGTTTCACACGAGGTTTTGTCCCAATGGGTTTTCCTCGTAAGGTTTTTAATGAGGCAACATGTTATGCATATTAAAGATGTGTGTACTCTTTTTCCTTCACTAATGAATTTTTTTCTCACTGAGTTTTTATCTTAGTAAGGTTTTAACGAGGCATATTATCTTCATAGACATCCAAGGGGGAGTGTTATGAATATTTATCTGTGTGGATGTCTATCATGATTAGAACTTTATCTAAGGAGATTGATTTACTTTATCATTAGGAATATTATCTTATTTAATTAGAGTTCAATGTAATATGTACTTCTTATGCCTATAAATAGATGACTTGATGAAGGCATTGTACACAAGTCTATATTTGAGAATAATACAAATCTCCCTCTTTCTCTCATCTCTTTGTTCTTCCATTCTTTTTCGTTGTTCTTATTATTGTTCTTTGTTCACAACATTTTTGTGATTCTCCCCTTTAGAAAATAAATTTTGAATAAGAGAATATAAAATTCAAAAGATTTAAAAGCTGCCCATTATTCATTTGGAAATTCAATTTTTCAAACTATTCTCTCCCTTTTTTGTTATATCAAAAAGACTTTTGTAACTTGAATTTCAATATCATTAGAGGTTTTAAAAACAAAATTTAACAAAAATAAGAACTTTGTTTAAAAATAGCTCCCTCTTACTCAAGTATCAAACAAATGTTAGTCCAACAATTATGATAAACTAGTTGAATTAAAATAAATAAAACAAATTAAAATAAACAAAATTCAACTAATTTTTACCACACTTGAACCAAAGGTATGATGTGAAGCCTCCTTCTTCAAGTGTCTTTCCTTGTGTGTATGGAGCTCCCCTTTAATGTTGTAATTTTTTTGTCATTCTCCATCACACCTAAAATAAGACAAACAATAATTTTTTGGTATTCAAATTGCTTTGGATCCATAGGCATTAGTAGCACAAAGTTTAGTCCCCTTAAGAATCCATTTTGCAATTTCATCATTTTTAGTTAAAGTAATTAGTTCTTTTGAGATCGAAATACTTCTAAAATATTTTTCATTTAAAAATCTAGGGGCACTAGATTGTCTTTGATAAAAGTCTGATTTTCCAAAATTATTTTTCCTTTCAAGTTCTTTGGAAATCAAATCTTTTTCATTCTTAAGATCATCCTCCTCTCTTTGATGATCTTTTTCTAAGTTTTGAAGCAAATTTTGTAAATTTAAAACTTTAAGCTCAAAACCTTTTATTTTTACTTCAAACTCTAAATTAGTTTTTAAAAACAAATCATTTTAGGTTTTTAATTTTGTAATCAAATTTTTGTTTTTCGAAAATGAAACATTGAATTCAAAAACCAATTCATCATAGACTTCTTGTAACTCATCAAAAGAATAAAAATTAGAAATAGATGAGTTAGAAGTTACATCACCCTCTTGGAGGGCCATAAAGCATCTTCATCACTCCATGTTGTCATATATGCTTTCTTTGAAGATGATCCCTTTTTATTGCTCTTGTGGGAATCCTTCATTTTCTTTTTTGATTCATGCTTGGAATTCTCCATTTCGCTCTTCATGAATCATGTAAACTTCATGAAGAGGTGAGTCATCTCTTCATCTTCACTTTCATCCTCACTTGAATCTACATTTTGGCATGTGGAGGATGGAAGAGCAATGTCATTCACATCAATGTCTTGCTCTTTGATCTTCTTCTCCTTCTCCCTCTTCAAGGGTTAAGACATCATCTCATAGGTGAGCAAAGATCCAATGAGCTCGTCAAGCTTGAGCTTCTTCATGTTCTTTGCTTCTACAATGGTCGTCTTTTTGGACTCCCATGATTCTAGAAGTGAATAAATCAACTTTCGAACGAGATTGTCTTCCGAAATATCTTCTCCAAGACCTTTGAGTTAGTTGACGATTGTGGAGAAATGGTCGAACATCCTCTTGATGTCTTCATCCAGGTCCATCTTGAAGTTTTCATATTCGAGGTTGAGTAGACCAATCTTTGTCTCCTTCACCTCATTTGTACCTTCATGGATCACTTCAAGTTTGTCCCAAACCTCCTTGGCATCTTCACAAGAAGAAACTTTTGCATATTCATCGGGGCCTAGTGCACACAATAGAATGTGCAAGGCTTTGCAATTAAGATCCATCATCTTCTTATCGTTGGTATTCCAATTCGTCTTCCTTCTTTGAGGCACGAACGGTCCATCTTTAAAAAGATCCCATAGACGGTAGTCCTTGGCCTTGATGAAGTACATCATCCTATTCATCCAATAGGCATAATGCTCATTGTTGAAGAATGGTGGCTTGTCGATTGATTGCTCCATTTATCACCGGTTGACTTGTTTGTTGATCGAGTTTCCGGATCGTCTCAATAGGAAGTTAAACCTTCTTGATTTAGCCTCACTCTAATACCAATTGATAGGCTCGATATCCTTCAACCGAATTGCTTACCAAGTGTGGAGAAGATTGATTTTTGGGTGTTTTTGCTTGAAGCAAAAATTGAAAGAATTTGGACAAGGATTTAAAGTGGGTAAGGAGGTAACCTACATACACTACCTTAGCTTCCCACTAAGGATTTTCCAAACTCACTCTTGAATTTTTTCTCCTTTTCTAAGCTAAGGAGGTAACCTTTACGCACCCAAAGCTTTCTAACCCAAAGCTTGAGTAAACCCTCTTGTACAAAGAGAAATTCAAAGCAAACAAGAAATCCCTCTAAAAGGTATGTGTTTGCACACTAAAGCACTCTCCCAAATCCTAGAACACTTGAGCATACATTGAAAATTAGAGCTCACAAGTGTTTGTCTATACAAAGAATGAGAATTTAGCACTAAGACATGATTTTAATCATAGACATATTGGCTTGTGGGTCATTTTTCTTCTATAGATGCTTGGAGGTCCCTTTTATCTTCTCTAATGAGTTCTTAGTCGTTGGTAACCGTTGGGAATTGATTTTCATGCAAAATTTCCAGTTACGGTGCCTTCGGTATCGATACTCGTGAGGGCGTATCGGTACGGGCTTGTTATGAAAATAGTCGTTGGAGGCTGAAAATACCAGGTTGATTTCGATACCAGCAAGGTGATTTCAATACCATCAAGGTGATTTCGAAACCACTAGTTTCGATACCATCAAGATGATTTCGAAACCACTGGTTTCGATACTAGCAATGTGATTTCGATACCACCAACCCTATATCGATATTGCAAATGATGTATTGGTACGGATTTTGCTTACTAGAAATGGTTTTCAAAAATGGTATCGATACGGACCAAGGTGTATCGATATGAGCTTTGTAAAAATGATATTTTGGCCATTTAAAAAGCGTTTTAGACATATTAAAAACCTATAAAACCATTTCAAACATATTTTCAAGTTGTTTAGACTTTAAATAAGTTTTCAAAATATTCAAACAAGCCCAAAAACATTTTTCAAATTATTATATCAAAACAAATATCCTAACAAAACATAATTAACTTTATCAAACACGTTATTTTTATTATTTTGTTAAAAAATTAAATACAATTAATAAACTTTGTGAATCAAATTATTTTTAGGGTAAACTATATAAATGACCACCATACTATTGGTAAAGTCGTGATTTGACCACATTACTTTTTTCGAAGCAATTAAGCCATTATACTACTAATTTGGACTCAATTTGGCCACATGCCGTTAGAATCTAACAGCATGGTGATGTCGCAATTAAAAAATGTATAATTACATATTTGGTCTCTGCTATTTACACATTCTTTCAATTTGGTCCTAATTTTATTTTAATAAAACAAACTAAGCATTCAATTAGACTGTGACACATGTGAACACCTTATTGGATGAATTTAATTATTTATATTTAATTTAATAAATTTATTTTTCTTCTCCAATCAGGTGGTGACACATGTGAACACCTTATTGGATGAATTTAATTATTTATATTTAATTTAATCAAACCCGGGTAAGGTGGCGTTAAAGGCAATGGCTTAGCCATTGCACCAAGGCCAAGTTCATGCTATAAATCACTAACTTTAATATATGTGTTATTTTTTTACATTAATTTTTTAAATTTTACATATATAATCATCGAATTATTTTTTTAATTTAATTAAAAAATCTCAATTAAATTATTATATATGTTAAATTATATTTAAAATTAAAATTTTAAACTATAATAAAATTCATTTAGTGAATTCAAACTCACGAACATAATTTAAATGAATTTATATTGTGATTTGTGTATATATTAAAAATTAATTTAGTGGATCTTAACTCACAAACATAATTTAAATTAATTTATCTTGTGATTTATTTTATATTTATATTTATTTAAAAAAATAAATGTAAAAAAATATATAATAAATTAAAATCATTAATTCGAAGATTATATATGTGAAATTAAAATATATATATATATAATAATAATAATTTAATTGAGATTTTGGATTCACTAAATGGATTTTTATTATAATTTAAAATTTTATTTTTAAAATATAATTTAAAATATATAATAATTTAATTGAGATTTTTAATTAAATTAAAAAATAATTCGATGATTATATATGTGAAATTAAAAAATTCATGTAAAAAACAATAACATGCATATTAAAGTTAGAGAATTATAGCATGAACTTGGGCTTGGTGCAGTGGTTAAACCATTACTTTTAATGCCATTTTACCTGGGTTAGATTCTTGCGCAGCGCAAGAATGAGTTTTCTCATTTTTCTTCTCTAAAATATGGTGACACATGTCACAACCTAATTGGAGGAGAAAAATAAATTTTTTAAATCAAATATAAATAATTAAATTCGTCCAATAAGGTGTTGACATGTGTCACGGTCTAATTGAATGTTTTAGTTTATTTTATTAAATTAAAATTAGGACCAAATTGAAAGAATGTGTAAATAGCATGGACCAAATGTATAATTATATCCCTTTTTTAACTGACACGTCACTCTGGCGTTAGATTCTAACGGCTGCTGGCCAAATTGAGTTCAAATTAATAATATAATGACTTATTTGCTTCGAAAAAAAGTAAGGTAGTCAAACCGCGACTTTACCAATAGTGTGGTGATCATTTGTGTAGTTTAACTTAATGTAACTTGTGAGATATTAGCCGGATATGAGGTCCTAAGCTAGAGTTCATGGTATTACCCTATGAATCGGGACTGACTGACCAAAGTCATATAAAACATTTATGAAAAAAAATTAAAGATTTATTTATTTTCGGTTGATTTATTCAGAGTTGGTTCAAGTATACATATTTCATGTTTGACTCCCATGATTATGAAATCCCAAGGTTGTATATATTTGGACTTGCATCCAAATGGTTGGGGTGGAACTCTTGCAATCCTTGGGTTCGAGCTAGGGGTGATAATTAGTCGAGGCGAGTCGAGTCGAGCTTGAGCTTGGGCAAACTCGGTTTGGCTCGGAAATAGTATCTGAATTCGAATCGGGCTCGAAGCTATTCAAATTCGAAATTTTAAGCTCAAGCTTGAATTGGACAGTTTGAGCTAGGCTTGTTGCTTTCCTGAAATTGCTTTTAAATATTTTTATTGAGATTTTGAAAAATAACATATGAAAATATGTATGAGAAAAGATAAAATTTATTTTTGAACTCCACAAGTAATCATAGTACATTTTCTAAATTATACAAGTCCTCAAGGAGAATGAGATTTAAAATATTTAACCATGATAACAAGTTAAGAACACTAAAACAATATATATATATATATATATATATGACTATTTCAAGCATGTTCACAAGTTTTTTGATTCGAACTTAGATCGACTCGGCTTGTTAAAGTCTCAAGTCAAGTTCATTCGAGCTGAACTTTGATTGAACTTTAACCGAGCTGAACCTGAGTAACTTGCGAGTCGGTTAGGCTCATTATCGCCCCTAATTCGAGCAAAGTAAAGATTTTATTATACAGACTCGTCATATATAACCCAAGGTCCGAGTGCGGAAACCTTATCTAAACGCGCATTATGATAATATAATATGGCTTTCCAGCGAGTGCCGCACTGACCGTCCTGCTCCAATCAAATTATTATTATTGTTATTATTATTGTTATTATTATTATAAATTAATCATACATAAATACACGTACTGAAAGACAAAGTCAATGCTAACATCCTCAGGAAAATATCTAACTAAATGTATTGGTCAGTGGACAAGTGTCCATCGCCACACCGCATATTATCCCTCAGCCACGAAATTTAACCTTATTTTAATACTACAAAACGCAGAAATAACTATCTTAGAAAATAAAATATGTACTAATAAGATATAGTATAAATTATGGTCAAATACAAACGTATGACAAAACCATTTATATAGAATATATTCTTGAATGAGACGTTAAGCATTTGGTATTAATTATTGGCTGGCTTGCTTTCAAGGCAAGATAGGTTGGCCATAATCCATATATAAACTTTTATTATGTCTTTATCTTTTTAGTATTCATCCAATCCGACTCACCCCTTTACCTTTACCTTTCCCTTTCATGTTCTTGAATTGGTCCCATGAAGATGAAGTGCTGGTTTAACGTCATTTAATAGTGGCGCACTCGTGTTAGACTTTTGTATCTCTCTTATTCTCCTTTATAAAATACTCTCCGTCTGCCTAACTCTTCCACTCCAAAGTTCCTCTCTGCAGTCTGCTCTCATCCTCTTCAGTTGTTGGCATGAGATCTTGTTTCCGAACCAGTCTTAAAAGTCTGGAAACGTTTACCACAATGACAAGGGTTTACCCCAATGCTACTTTTACCGGCATCTCCGAGAGGCCGCCGCCCATACCCGAGTCCGATACTACGGAGGAGGCGGTTCTAACCGTCTGGAAAAAATCCTTACTCTTCAACTGCAATGGCTTCACGGTCTTTGATAGTAAAGGCAATTTGGTGTTCAGGGTGGATAATTACATGGACGGCCACAAGGGCCAGATCCTTCTCATGGATGCCACCGGCAACCCTCTCTTCACCATCCGCCGCAAGGTACCTTCTCCGACCTCACA
Source organism: Hibiscus trionum (assembly GCA_030270665.1). NCBI lineage: Eukaryota > Viridiplantae > Streptophyta > Magnoliopsida > Malvales > Malvaceae > Hibiscus > Hibiscus trionum. Next base: position 6,588,516 of record BSYR01000057.1, read on the forward strand.
TTCACTTCTTCTTCTTTTTTTACATTTGTTTGACATATTCGGCTAATGCTTTCGATCCAATCATGACGATGTTTCGACGTTTGTTTTGTCAGAAAATGAGCCTGGGAGATTGCTGGTTGGTTTACGAGGGAGAAACCTCTGTGAATCCCCGGCTTTGTGTGAGGAAATCGATGAACATCCTTAACAAAAACTGCTTGGCCAACGTTATCTCCGGTGACAACACCGCCACCAATCGGAACAACAACGTCGTTTACGAGATCAAAGGGTCATATTCGCAGCGGTCGTGTTCGGTATACGACGGTAATAGGAGATTATCAGCAGAGATAAAGAAAAAAGAAGGTGTTAAAGGGGTTGCCTACGGAACCGACATCTTCCGCCTTGTTGTTCAGCCTGGTCATATCAGGACGGACTTTGCCATGGCTCTGGTCATCCTTCTTGATCAAATGTTCGGATCTTCCAGATGATATATAACCATCTTTTTCCTGCTTTTTTTTCTTCTTTTATTTAGCAACACCATCTTTCTGTTTATATGTCTACATATAAAATCATAGCAACAATTTCCAATTTTGCAACATCTGCTTATATATTTATCTGGTTTTGATGATCTTGGTGCTGGTTTTTTGGTTTTTGATATAAAAAAACCAAGCACCCAATGGGGATGTATGTACAGATTCAGCAGAAGAACAGTTCTTCTGTATGTTGATGTTTTTTTTCTTCTTCTTTTTGGATGTTTGTTTATGGTATTGGTATAGGGCGAAAATGAAGATGCTGCAGCTGTGGTCAGAGTTTTTCTTTGTAAAAATAAATAATAATCGAATAAGAGCATATGGTTTCTGTAAATTTTGATTAATATTCTTGTTAGAATCCAGATGTAATTTAGGCACATGAAAAAAGCATAGAGACAAAGCTCATTTGGACCCCTCCACTGCAGTTTATGTTAGTACGGGTGATACGGTCACACTTCATATATAAGATTTCCCATGGAGAATCCAAAGCCAAATTAGAAACTGGCGATTCCAATTCCAAACTCCAAATTGAAAGCGAAAATTCTCGGGAAACAAACAAGCAAAAGAGAGGGGTAGTTCTAGGGTGAGGTATTTACGGTGCGCCCCAAAATTTGTGTAGTGGCTAAATAGAATAAAATAAAAAATTTGAGAATTAATTCTAAGCATTGATATTAGGGGCAAATGTGTCTTTCTCTAAGGTTAGAATTAATTAGAATTAATAAAAAACCCTCTCTCAAAAAATACTAGCCGCTCCTCTCTCAAAATTGTTTCAATTCTAGCTGCTTTTCTTTTTGTTCAATCTCTTTAATCGGTGGTCGGCAATCAATCTTTGTATTGGTTGTCGACCACCAATTTTATCAATTTTCTTGTTTTTATTTCAATAAGAATTTCTGCTTCTGTAGCACGCTTTTTCTCTGTCCTAGTGACACGCTTCTTCTTCTGTCTTTGTGACATGATTTTGTTTTGTTTTTTTGGTTTGGTTCATCTGTCTTCGTGGCAGGTTTCAGCATACCCTAGCGTTCGATTGTTGTTCGCACAGAGATTCACTCGGCGCTAGTTTCTGATTCATGGTGTTGTCGATGGTCACTTGGAATGTTTTATCCCCACTCATTGATGGTTGTTTGCCGATAAAATCAGTCCTAGGTAGCGGTACCTTTTGCCTGACAGAATGGATCGCGCACCACTCCTTCTTTCTTTATGCGTCTCATTTGGACAGAGACAAGGAGATTCATGAAGCTTTTGAATTTTCGTTGGTATGCGTATTTCCATAGAAGTTTTCGTTTTCATTGTTTTTGAGTTGTAAGAATTTTTTGAGTTATTTTAACTTAAATTTTCTTATTCTTGATTGCGTTGTAATTGAGTTTTTCTATGGTTTAATGAAAATTCAGTGGCTATTTCAAAAAAAAAAAGATTGAGAAAAATTAAGATATTATAAAGATAAAATTAAAAATTGAGTTAGTTAAGGGCAAAATGGTAAACTACTAACTCAAAATCTATTTGGGCAATTAGATGAAGGATGATGACAAGTGGAATTGGTTTGGAACATTTGATTTAAGGGTAAAAATAGTCATTTGACTATTATAAGGATATTTTAGTTTATATATGGCCTAAATAAATTTCAAATGGCATGAAAAAAGTTATAGGAAAATTTGCACAATTTGTTCTTCCTCTCTATCTTAGCCGTGGGTTCTTGGTGAAGGTAAGACAATTTTTATTTTGAGTTTTGAGTTCAAAATACATGGAATTTAGGATTAGACATGAAATGAGGAATTGTTATCCTTTAAATTCTTTATCATATGGTACGTACCAAATTTCACGGATTTAATAAAGGATGATCTTAAATTCTTAAAGAGAATAATTTAGGGTTTATTGAGATTTAAATATTAAATTAGTTGTGTTTATAAATTGAAGGATTGGATGTTAATTAAGTGTTTTCATGTTTCATTGAATATGAGTTCTATGTAATTTTGATAGAATTAAAGACTTGGAGTTTATGTGAAAACTATATTTTAGTTCATGACATTTAAGTTTGGAGAATTTTGATGATAGTAATGAGTTTGGTAAAGTCAAAGAATTAATTTGAAATATTAGAAGAGTTAAATATCTCGAATATAAATTGGAGGAGTTTTATTGAATTTATTCTTGAAGTGATGCACATGATTTGAATTAGTTCTAATATGTGCTCTTGATTTTATTTGATGTATATAGTGCAAATGTAGCATCCAAACAAATAGAAGATCAAGGAAATTCCAAGGGTGAAGACAAACTTCCTAGTTGAAGTGGTATTGCTACTTTAAGGTTGGCAAAATAGTGGAGGTGAGTGCTTATTTATCTAAGGTAAAGAAAAGCTAGGTAAGGTCGCCTACATGCTTATGATGTGAATAAATAATATATCACTATATAATCGATTAACTAGTTAAAATATAAATTTATTTATTTAGCGTATGAATTGTCCTAATATGTTTATTAATAGATCGGCTTAATAAAATGTTTTATGATATTATTATTATTATAATTATTATGCCCGAATTATGTGATTAAGAGTTTATTGGTACAAATGGTATATCATGGGTCTAGCAGCTGCATGTTCAGCACTTCAGTGCTACAGGAGTACTTCAGTACTATAGGTTATCAGTACTACGATGCTAGAATTATATGCTTCGAGAGTTAAAATTATTTGGCTCTTAGACACTTTGTGTCGTTCACGAGTTTTATACTTGTAGGTTTCGTGCTCATCGACTCTTGTATCAAATCTCTATGTTAAATTTGTGCTATAATGTAAATGAATTGTATATGTCAAGTTATTAGTATTGGAAGCTTAGCGGATCAAATCCAAAAAGAATTGTTTATTGATTCTTGATTAGACAATATTTGGGCACTTATCTATATTATAGTTATTATATTTTACCGATAATTATTGATAATGTTTCATCAAGTTTGTACTTAGTGTGTTTGTTGTTGTCCACACAGAGGTAAACAAGCGTTGGAGTAAGCACGAAGAGATTTACAACATTTTGAAAAGCATACAAGAAGTATAAACAATAATGACATCTTATCTTTTTGTTGGTAAAATTAGTGGTATGTATATTAGTAAAAAAATTGTAACACCCGTGTTTTGGGCCTAGGAGTTAGCCGGATATTAGTTCGAGTCAAATGAAACTTAATTAAAACAATTCAATTTCAAATAATGGTCTAATTGAGTTTTAATATGAAGGGAGGGACCTATGTTGCTATTTACCCAAGTTTTAAATAAAGCAAGACCACTTTAATAAAAAGGTTGTCTTCCTCCCTCTTTCCTCCCCACTTTCACGTTAAAAGCTCCCCCACCATCTCTAAACCCTTTCAAAATCTAGTTACTATTCCATTCATTTTCTTCTTCAATCCAAGGTGCTTTTCAAAGGTAATCACATTTTCTTAACCTCCTTTTCAATCTCTATCTATCCCTTGCTTTAGATTTCAAAAATATGGTGTTTTGGAAATTAGGGTTTATGTTAAAGTTTGAATTTTTAATGGGGTTTTTCAACTTGTTTTGATAAATTGTATTGGGGGTTTGTTTAAGCACTATGAAATACACAACATATGTTAATTTGATTAATTTTGGATGAAAATTCGTAGTATGGTCTTAAGGCTAGTTTTAAGGTTGTAAAACTTGAGTTTTTGGTGGGTTTTGTGTTGAAATTGGAGGGCTGTTGGTCTACCTATGATATGAGGGTGTTTTGGGATGATTTGGAAGTTAATTGGATGTTTGGAAATTGGTTTTTCAGCAAGTCTTTAGGGGAGCACGAAAATTGGGAATTTTAAGAGATAATGTGATTTGGGAATTTGTGAAATTTGGTTTATGTTTGTGAAGTAGATTGATGGTTGAGTTTAGCATTGAATTGGGAAGTAATGTGTATGTTTTGCTTGGCTAGAAGCAAGAGGAAACGTGGAAGAGGCTTTGGGACCGAATCCGGGTGCGTAGGAGGATTGGTTCGAATTGCTAAGGAAGGGCGGTGAGTGGTCTTAACTTGTTTTAAAGTTTGGTTCGAGTATGTGTAGTGTGTGTGTAAAGTGTGCTTGGTAGGCCACTTCTATTTCAATTCAAGTTGATAGCTTAACCTTTGATATCCATAAATGCTATTGTGCTATTTAGCTATGCTCTTGTAATTTTGATTGGTTGGTGCACGTATATTCATGAGATGTGTATATGTGTGGTGAGCATGGATTGTGGTTGATGATATATATAAATCATGGTTATGATAATTGGCACTAAATAATTACCGGTTGTAAATGATCGATCATTAGGATAGTGTGCACACAAATTGAGTCAAAACGTACGTGGCCTTGATGGCGTTAAGTCATCAAGGAGGAGTACGGTGATGTAACATTCTACCGGAAGCTTTTTATATATTTCTACGGGATGATGAGTAGAATCCCATCCGTAGGGCATGTGGCGATGAGTGGAATCCCGCACATGCAAGGGCCGGTGATGAGTGTAATCCCACCGAGGTAAAGTGTTGTCGAGGTTTATATCCGCACAATCGGGGTAATTAAAGTGGCCAATTAAACTTGTTTATGTAATGTGATATATGATGGTGATATGTGGTTTTGACATATGGTATTGTACATGATAATTGATATTGATGTGTAATCTTGCTAGGATTGAGAGACCATATATGCCACTTGAAAGACTAGCTAGGTCTACTTGATTATATGCAATGCTTGATATGTGTGAGATTAGGATTACATGCTTGAACCCTGCATTGTTGATGTTTTTCGTTTTAGAGCACCCTCACTAAGCTTATAGCTTACGCTCTCTATGTTCAACAATGCAGATCATTAGCGTGGTGTTAGCTCGAGGCAAGGCAAGAAGGGCTTCCAAGTTTGTAGCTCAAGTACGGTTATCGATTTTGTATTAGCTAGCAATGTGGCAAGGGTCTTTGTATGAGCGTGTGTGACTCATTCGATTGATGTTGATTTGGATTGATGTCTTGGTTTGTAAGCATGGTATGCTATGATGGATGTTGTGTGTGATAGCATGTTTTAGATGCTAGGTTGCCTTGTTTTAGTGCAAACCTCTTTAAGCTTATCATGCATCTTTTAAAGCCTTGGAGTTCTATGTATGACATTGTATGTTAAATTGCCCTTTGGGATGCCATGTATGGATGCTTAGATTGTGTTGGAAGGCTTAAGTTGCTTGATTATATGTGTACCTCTTTGTGTTGTTTAATGCCCTTTTGTTCTTGTGAGAGCATGCTTTTATGGTTGGTTTGCCTTAGGGTTGATGATAGTGTGTTGGTTGAGGTTTTAGAGGGATTTAGGGGCCTCCTTGTGCCCTAAATCAGCTCAAACTTGTAAATTCGTAGCCGGGGTATCGATACCGTTGGTCTGGTATCGATACTGCCTTTTGGTTTCAGGCCTCGTGTATCGATACTCGAGGGAGAGTATCGATACCTTTTTGGTCACTGGAGTTTCTGCCAATCTCGGTATCGATACTGGCCTCTAGGGCACCGATACCGTTATCTTGGCGTTGACCGTGGGAAGTCAACTTTTGGGGAGGGTATCGATACACTCCTTGGGGTATCGATACGGTCTCCACGGGTTGACCAAACCCTGTTGACCTAGTCAAGGGGTATCGATACACCCCTTAAGGGTATCGATACCGCCTGCAGTTTAAGGTTTAAAATGGGCTTTTAAATGTTAGTTTGGGTTCGTTTGATTGCTTCGTAAATGTTGTTCCGCTGTATGATCACTTAGTATGTAACTCTCATCTAGATAAGATTTGAAATCAAAAAAAAAAGAAAAATAGGGTTGCTAACCGAGGGAGAGTTCCCTAGGGAGTTTTCACTCGGTTTTCCCCGTGTAGCTCACTCGGACCGGTCATCCGGCCAGACCGGGACGAGGGGGTTACATTTGTTGGTATCAGAGCCTGAGGTTACCGAGACCTCGGGCAGGTAAGTGAGGTAAGCTTAATGCGTTTGATGCTTATGATGTTCGATGCATGCTTTGCCATGAATCCTTGAATGCTTGCTTGATTATATGCTGTTTTGAAGCATGAATTGTCGTGTCTGGTGTGAGTGTGTGCCCATTGCTACTATTACTTAATTTAAAAAGATTTTTGGAAAGAGGAGTACTTGAGCACTATTGGACCTTTGCCTTGACTAACGTAATCCTTATCTGTTTCTTGTTGTAGTTTACCTTGCTAGTTGAACCATGAGACCACGTGGGAGGCCTAGGATGGTTCGACCGGAACCACGGGCAGAGGCTCCGGGAGTAGAGCCGGTAGTTAGAGTTGAGGCTCAAGTGGGAGAGCCTGTGGTTGGAGTTGGAGCTCCCCCACCACCTCCACCACCACCTCCTCCACCGGGAGTGGGAGGTGAGGCCGGGGCCGAAAGAGAGGGACCACAAGGTGGCCAAGGAGGCCAAGGCGGCCACGGACCGGCCGGGATAGACTTAGCTCCATTGGTTCAAGCAATAGCCGGAGCATTCCAGGCTGCAGTAGCTGGAGGTCAGGCGGCTCATCATCAGGGTGAGGGCACCGGATTACCTTTAGAGAGACTTCGGGGCCTTGGGGCCGAAGAGTTTAGAGGTGCTACTCTGGAGAGGTCAGAGTTGTGGTTTGAGAAGACCGTCCGCATTCTTGCTCAGATGGGGTGTACTGGTGATCGCAAGTTGGGTTGTGTTGAGTCTTTGCTTCAGGGTGATGCCTACACCTGGTGGGTCACCGTTACTTCGGGGATGGATGACGCTGAGGTTACATGAGAGTTCTTTGAGACAGCTTTCCGAAAGAAGTATTTGGGTCCGCGATACCTCGATGAGAGGAAGAGAGAGTTTATGGCATTGCTTCAGGGGAGTATGTCTGTGACCGATTATGAGATCAGATTTGTTAGACTGAGTCAGTATGCACCCGAGCTTGTACCTACTGAGGTGGAGCGTTGTAACCGTTTCCGTTATGGGCTGAATGAAGAAATCAAGACTTATACTCTAGCTTCAGACTACACAGATTTTGATGTCTTGGTCTCGAGGGCCAAGGACTTGGAGCACAGTTTGAGTTTGACCAGGCGGTCAGGTGGATCTAGTTCGGGTAAGAGGTCCAGCAACTTCGATAGAGGTGATGCCAAGAGGCATCGAGACAATAGGCATCAGTATGATCATAGGCGTGGTGGCGGTAACCACGGTAAGGGCCATCAGGGTCAGAGAGCTGGTGGGAAGTTGCCCACATGTGCTACTTGCGGGAGGAACCACACCGGTGAGTGTTGGGGGAACTACCATTCTTGTTGGAGTTGTGGTGCTAGAGACCACATTAGACATGACTGTCCACATCAGGTAGGACAGGCACCAGCTCAGGCTCCTGCTAGAGCCAACGACTTTCAGAGAGGCCGCGGGCGCGGTAGAGGTAATTTCCAGCCGAGGAACGATGGTCAGAGAAACTTAGCTCATGTAGTTGCAGTCCAGCCGGAGGGCGGAGGACAGGCTAGGGTTTACGCTCAGCGCGGGGAGCAGCATGACACCGATGTGATCGCAGGTAACTTCTCGATACGGTCTTTGGGTTTGCTTTCTTTGATTGACTCTGGGTCTACATATTCGTACATATTGAGTGAGCATGCACAGTCTTTGAAATTGCCTTGTGAGTTGTTAGAGGTAGGAGTTAGTGTTACTAGTTCTTTTGGGGACACGGTAGTGGTTAGGAAGATGTACCGAAGGTGTCCGTTGATGGTTCAGGGACATGTGTTTCCAGTGGATATGATGGAACTTCCTTTCTATGGTTTTGATGTGATTCTGGGTATGGATTGGCTCACGGAGCATAGGGCTAGGATAGATTTTGAAACTAAGCGGATTTCTTTGAAGCTCACAGATGATTATGAGATTGTTGTGGTGGGTGAGAATGTGAAGTTCTTATCCAATGTGGTTTCAGTGTTAGAGGCTAAGAGATTAGTGGAGTTAGGGTGTGAAGCATACTTAGCGTATGTGATGAACCCTAACATGAGTAAGGTTAGACCTCAGGACATCCGGACAGTATGTGATTTTCCTAGTGTGTTTCCAGAAGAGTTGCCAGGGTTACCACCGGACAGAGAGGTAGAGTTCAGCATTGAGACTTATTCTGATTCAGCTCCTGTTTCGATTGCTCCGTATCGTATGGCACCGAAAGAACTAAAAGAGTTGAAGACTCAGTTGCAAGAATTGACAGATAGAGGTTTTATTCGACCTAGTTCTTCACCTTGGGGTGCACCAGTGTTGTTTGTGAAGAAGAAAGATGGAAGCATGAGAATGTGTATAGATTATAGACAGTTGAATCAGTTGACAGTGAAGAACAAATATTCGTTGCCTAGAATCGATGACTTGTTTGATCAGTTGAGAGGAGCATCTGTCTTTTCTAAGATTGATTTGAGATCGGGTTACTACCAGCTAAAGGTTAGAGAGGTTGATGTACCAAAGACAGCCTTTAGGACTAGGTATGGGCATTATGAGTTTTTAGTCATGCCTTTTGGGTTGACTAATGCACCGACAGCTTTCATGGACATGATGAATAGGATTTTTCATCAGTACCTAGATCAGTTTGTAGTTGTGTTTATTGATGATATTTTGGTGTACTCGCGAACTGAAGAAGACCATGACCGACACTTAAGACTTGTCTTGAAGACTTTGCTAGATCATCAGTTGTATGTGAAGCTCAGCAAGTGTGAGTTCTGGATCCGTGAGGTAGTCTTCTTAGGACATGTAGTGTCAGCTGAAGGCATTAGAGTTGATTCGAAGAAGATTGAAGCCATTGTTGAGTGGAAGCAACCGAAGTCTGTGACAGAGGTACGTAGCTTCCTAGGTTTAGCCGGATACTATAGGAGATTTGTAGAGGGTTTCTCTAAATTAGCCGCTCCATTGACACAGTTACTTCAGAAGAGTGTTCAGTTTGAGTGGACAGATGCAAGACAGAGAGCCTTTGAGAAATTGAAAGAAGCTTTGACCCAAGCACCGATCTTGATACAGCCTGAGTCCGGGAAGGACTATGTAGTCTACAGTGATGCTTCATATGTAGGGCTAGGATGTGTCCTTATGCAAGACAAGAGAGTAGTGGTTTATGCCTCAAGACAGTTGAAGACCCATGAGCGCAACTATCCGACCCATGACATAGAGTTAGCTGCAGTTGTGTTTGCTCTGAAGATTTGGAGGCACTATTTGTATGGTGAGAAATGCACAGTGTACACCGATCACAAGAGTTTGAAGTATATTATGACTCAGCGAGATTTGAATCTCAGACAGCGTAGGTGGTTAGAGCTACTAAAGGACTACGATCTTACTATTGAGTACCATCCGGGTAAGGCCAATGTAGTGGCCGATGCATTGAGTAGGAAGGTGGCCGTGGACTTGAGAGCTATGTTTGCTAAATTGAGTTTGTCTGGAGATGGTGGCTTGATAGCTGAGCTTCAGGTTAGACCTACTCTAGGTCAGATGATTCGAGAGAAACAGCTCTTAGATAGATCTTTGGCACCTCACGTGCAAGATATAGCCGAGGGTAGATCTTCAGACTACAGTTTCAGTTCCGATGGGGTTTTATGTTACAAAGACAGAATAGTTGTGCCTGAAGACAGTGATTTGAGACGTACGATCTTGACTGAAGCCCACAGTAGTCCGTTTGCTATGCATCCTGGAAGTACGAAGATGTACCGTGATTTGAAGAATGAGTACTTTTGGGTTGGCTTGAAGAGAGATGTAGCCGACTTTGTGAGTAAGTGTTTAGTGTGCCAGAGAGTGAAGGCGGAACATCAGGTTCCCTCAGGTTTGTTACAGCCGTTGAGAATACCGGAATGGAAGTGGGAGAACATCACCGTGGATTTCGTTTCGGGTTTGCCTTTGACTCCTACGAAGAAGAACTCAGTTTGGGTGATAGTGGATCGATTTACAAAGTGTGCTCACTTCTTGGCAGTCAACACTACTTACACCTTAGATAGATTGGCCGATTTGTACATTGGTGAGATTGTCAGACTTCATGGTGTGCCGAAGTCCATTGTGTCAGATAGGGATCCTCGGTTTACTTCTAGATTTTGGGAGAGTCTGCATACAGCTTTGGGTACCCGTTTGAACTTCAGCACTTCTTATCATCCTCAGTCAGATGGTCAGTCAGAGAGGGTTATTCAGATCTTAGAGGACATGTTGCGTTGTTGTATCATTGACTTTCAGGGTACATGGGAGAAACATTTGCCTCTAGTAGAGTTCGCGTACAATAACAGTTTTCAGTCGAGCATTCAGATGGCTCCGTATGAGGACTTGTATGGCCGGAAGTGTAGGACTCCAGTGTGTTGGGCCGAGGTAGGACAGAAATTGTTACCTATGCCAGATTTGCTCAAGGGGACAACCGACAAGGTAAAATTGATTTGTGATCGCTTGAAGGCTGCTTCGGATAGGCAGAAGTCCTATGCCGATTTGAAGAGGAAGGAAGTTGAGTTCTCAGTGGGTGAGAAGGTATTCTTAAAAGTGTCACCGTGGAAGAAAGTGATGAGATTTGGCCGAAAGGGGAAATTGAGTCCGAGGTACATAGGACCGTATGAGATTGTGAAGAGGGTTGGTCCCGTTGCTTATCAGTTGCGTTTTTCGTCCGAGCTTGAGAAGATACATGATGTGTTCTATGTGTCGATGCTTCGCAAGTATAGGTCCGATCCATCACACGTTATGCCCGTAGAAGAAATTGAATTGAATCCGGATTTGACTTATGAAGAAGAGCCAGTAGAGATCTTAGCTTCTGACAGTAAGGTGTTGAGGGGTCGATCGATTGAGTTAGTAAAAGTGCGGTGGCGACGTAGAGGTGTGGACGAGGCCACTTGGGAGAGGAAGGAGGATATGGAAAAGCAGTTTCCATATCTCTTTTAGTCAGGTAATTTCGGGGACGAAATTCCTTAAGTGGGAGAGAGTTGTAACACCCGTGTTTTGGGCCTAGGAGTTAGCCGGATATTAGTTCGAGTCAAATGAAACTTAATTAAAACAATTCAATTTCAAATAATGGTCTAATTAAGTTTTAATATGAAGGGAGGGACCTATGTTGCTATTTACCCAAGTTTTAAATAAAGCAAGACCACTTTAATAAAAAGGTTGTCTTCCTCCCTCTTTCCTCCCCACTTTCACGTTAAAAGCTCCCCCACCATCTCTAAACCCTTTCAAAACCTAGTTACTATTCCATTCATTTTCTTCTTCAATCCAAGGTGCTTTTCAAAGGTAATCACATTTTCTTAACCTCCTTTTCAATCTCTATCTATCCCTTGCTTTAGATTTCAAAAATATGGTGTTTTGGAAATTAGGGTTTATGTTAAAGTTTGAATTTTTAATGGGGTTTTTCAACTTGTTTTGATAAATTGTATTGGGGGTTTGTTTAAGCACTATGAAATACACAACATATGTTAATTTGATTAATTTTGGATGAAAATTCGTAGTATGGTCTTAAGGCTAGTTTTAAGGTTGTAAAACTTGAGTTTTTGGTGGGTTTTGTGTTGAAATTGGAGGGCTGTTGGTCTACCTATGATATGAGGGTGTTTTGGGATGATTTGGAAGTTAATTGGATGTTTGAAAATTGGTTTTTCAGCAAGTCTTTAGGGGAGCACGAAAATTGGGAATTTTAAGAGATAATGTGATTTGGGAATTTGTGAAATTTGGTTTATGTTTGTGAAGTAGATTGATGGTTGAGTTTAGCATTGAATTGGGAAGTAATGTGTATGTTTTGCTTGGCTAGAAGCAAGAGGAAACGTGGAAGAGGCTTTGGGACCGAATCCGGGTGCGTAGGAGGATTGGTTCGAATTGCTAAGGAAGGGCGGTGAGTGGTCTTAACTTGTTTTAAAGTTTGGTTCGAGTATGTGTAGTGTGTGTGTAAAGTGTGCTTGGTAGGCCACTTCTATTTCAATTCAAGTTGATAGCTTAACCTTTGATATCCATAAATGCTATTGTGCTATTTAGCTATGCTCTTGTAATTTTGATTGGTTGGTGCACGTATATTCATCAGATGTGTATATGTGTGGTGAGCATGGATTGTGGTTGATGATATATATAAATCATGGTTATGATAATTGGCACTAAATAATTATCGGTTGTAAATGATCGATCATTAGGATAGTGTGCACACAAATTGAGTCAAAACGTACGTGGCCTTGATGGCGTTAAGTCATCAAGGAGGAGTACGGTGATGTAACATTCCACCGGAAGCTTTTTATATATTTCTACGGGATGATGAGTAGAATCCCATCCGTAGGGCATGTGGCGATGAGTGGAATCCCGCACATGCAAGGGCCGGTGATGAGTGTAATCCCACCGAGGTAAAGTGTTGTCGAGGTTTATATCCGCACAATCGGGGTAATTAAAGTGGCCAATTAAACTTGTTTATGTAATGTGATATATGATGGTGATATGTGGTTTTGACATATGGTATTGTACATGATAATTGATATTGATGTGTAATCTTGCTAGGATTGAGAGACCATATATGCCACTTGAAAGACTAGCTAGGTCTACTTGATTATATGCAATGCTTGATATGTGTGAGATTAGGATTACATGCTTGAACCCTGCATTGTTGATGTTTTTCGTTTTAGAGCACCCTCACTAAGCTTATAGCTTACGCTCTTTATGTTCAACAATGCAGATCATTAGCGTGGTGTTAGCTCGAGGCAAGGCAAGAAGGGCTTCCAAGTTTGTAGCTCAAGTACGGTTATCGATTTTGTATTAGCTAGCAATGTGGCAAGGGTCTTTGTATGAGCGTGTGTGACTCATTCGATTGATGTTGATTTGGATTGATGTCTTGGTTTGTAAGCATGGTATGCTATGATGGATGTTGTGTGTGATAGCATGTTTTAGATGCTAGGTTGCCTTGTTTTAGTGCAAACCTCTTTAAGCTTATCATGCATCTTTTAAAGCCTTGGAGTTCTATGTATGACATTGTATGTTAAATTGCCCTTTGGGATGCCATGTATGGATGCTTAGATTGTGTTGGAAGGCTTAAGTTGCTTGATTATATGTGTACCTCTTTGTGTTGTTTAATGCCCTTTTGTTCTTGTGAGAGCATGCTTTTATGGTTGGTTTGCCTTAGGGTTGATGATAGTGTGTTGGTTGAGGTTTTAGAGGGATTTAGGGGCCTCCTTGTGCCCTAAATCAGCTCAAACTTGTAAATTCGTAGCCGGGGTATCGATACCGTTGGTCTGGTATCGATACTGCCTTTTGGTTTCAGGCCTCGTGTATCGATACTCGAGGGAGAGTATCGATACCTTTTTGGTCACTGGAGTTTCTGCCAATCTCGGTATCGATACTGGCCTCTAGGGCACCGATACCGTTATCTTGGCGTTGACCGTGGGAAGTCAACTTTTGGGGAGGGTATCGATACACTCCTTGGGGTATCGATACGGTCTCCACGGGTTGACCAAACCCTGTTGACCTAGTCAAGGGGTATCGATACACCCCTTAAGGGTATCGATACCGCCTACAGTTTAAGGTTTAAAATGGGCTTTTAAATGTTAGTTTGGGTTCGTTTGATTGCTTCGTAAATGTTGTTCCGTTGTATGATCACTTAGGATGTAACTCTCATCTAGACAAGATTTGAAATCAAAAAAAAAAAGAAAAATAAGGTTGCTAACCGAGGGAGAGTTCCCTAGGGAGTTTTCACTCGATTTTCCCCGTGTAGCTCACTCGGACCGGTCATCCGGCCAGACCGGGACGAGGGGGTTACAAAAATAAAATGTTAGTAAATGACCTCATATGTATTTCGTGGTATGTGATACTAGACTAGTTAAAGTATAATTAATCTAGTAAAATGGTTATAATATGTTCTTAGTTTAAATTATTAATAATCTATAATTAATATGTATAGTAGCTTAAGCATAAATCTTGTAGTTAATTTAGTTTGGCTAAAAAAAAGCTTTAGGCGTTTTGACATCCTCTGTATGTGTTCGGAGACAGAATACGTGTAGGGGATATTATACTACGGCTAAAATGAGGTGATCTTATATAAATTCTTTCTAAAATAATAAGAATTTAGGTTATAATATAATAATTTGTGTAGCTATACAAATTCTTACTTAAAACAAATCTAAATAAATTCTTAGCCAGTTTGCATGGGTGAAGCTAATGTGTAAATAGGGGTGTAATTGACCCCACTTAATTTATTAGGGTATGGAGTTTTGAAGGAGTTAATGTATAATTTTACATAGAAAATATTAGATTTGACTCCACTTAATTTGTTAGGGTATGAGGTCAACAATGCTTATTGTAGTGGTATGAAAATTCTTCACACCTTATACTCTACTTTGACCCTACTATATAAATTTTTTAGCTCCGCTACTACCAGCCGGTAAGAATTTCTGTAATTACAGAATTTTTTACCGAAAATTTTACCTAATTTTACATAATTTTTTTTTATATCTTTTTGTAAAATATTATATTCGTATTTTAGACGATTTTTTAAACTTTCTCAGAAGAGAAAAGAGAGAGGGAACTCGTTAAAGAAATTGCTGACAGACGTATGGATAATCATCTGGAGTTATTAAAATTGTTTTCTGGGTGAAGTTGACATGAGATATGCACGCAAATGATTAGTTTTTGAATTACACGCTGCGTGGCATTAAATTTGTTTAGTCGATTAATTTTTATTTATAACTACGGAAGAAATTAACATCTAATTTAGTGTGCAGTGATAACTAAAATTCAATCTGAATATATAAATTTTGAATAACTGTCTTAACATCCACGTGTGATTATCCACTTTTTCGGATATTCGAAAAATTAGATGTTTGAAAAAGTGAATATTTGAAAACGAAATTTTTTTATGTATAAGACCGTCAAATTAAAAAATATTTAAATTCAGTCATAAATTTAGATATTCAGATATTTAATATCAAATTTTTCGAATATTTATTTTTTTAAATCGGATACGAATTATTAAATTGTCGATCTAAAAATTTTAAATATCTGAAATTTCGAATCAGATCCGATCCGAAATTCGAAATGCACACCCCTACTACAAACCACAATGATTAACAAACGATGTATGACTGATATTTTATATTTAATTAAATTGGTTCAATTAGTCCAATACGTTTAGGGATGACCAAATAACCCGAACCTGAACTGAGTCGGTGAGCCCTGATCTGATCCGGTCGAATATTTAGTCTTGAATTTCGGAGATCGGGGTGGGGCGGGTTATTTATAGTGTTGAGTCGGGGCGAGTTTGGTTATATGCTAGAAATTCTTCGCCCCGATATATATTTAAATAAATACATTTTTTATTATATTTATAAAAATACCACTATATATAAACACTTTTATGATTGTTAAGCTAATTTTTTTGTTTGTGCTTATCGTAAAAAAAAATTTAGATGTTGTTCAAGTTTTAACATATATGATTCTGACGGTCAATGGTTCAAATTTATTTTTTAAATATGTAAATTTTCAGGTGGGTAATTTAAATTTGGTTTTTATTTTATTTTTATATAGGTTTAAAGTCTTTTGAAACTAAATTTTGTGGCGTAATGGTGGATTGATCGAATCTAACTTTTTATCATTATCAAAGATTAAACTTTTTTTTTATTTTTTTCGAATCGGGTCGGTTCAAGGTCGAGTTTAACTCTTTAGAGTTGGTGTATCGGGGCGAGACAAATAATCGAATATTTTAATCCGGAACAGGGCAAAATCGAGTTTAGGGGCTTATAAATCGGGGCTGGGTCGGGACGGCAAAAAAAACACCCCGGCCCCGCCCCGTCCTCATCCCTAAATAGGATTTGAACTTAAATCCAAGATCGGTCCAAAATTAAAAGAACCATTTAAACAAATAATATTTTATATATCTACCCATAAATAGTACTGAATACTAACAAAGAAGACCTCAAATATGCATTACTGCATTTCAAATCATAACATCCAACAATAGCCTAAAAAGCATACAATGAAGATTAAAACGTTTTTTTTCTTGTTTGGTTGCATGGAAAAGGATGAACATGAAATCATCATCGCTTCACCATGAAGAACCTCCAAATAAGAACAGGATGTAATCAACAATGAAAATGGGAAAGAAAATCCCTCCAAAGAGAGAAAAAAGTACACAATCTAGAGAACATCCTAATCATCAACCTTGTGTCCCCATTTTCATGGACATGTCGAAGTTCTTTCCAACGTACAAGTCCAAACCTGAAATTTCCACCATTAAAGACTTCTTCTTGCCTTCTCCATCTTCATCATCATCTTGCAAATGAATCTGTCCAACCGAGCTCAACTCAACGTTGGAAGCACCATTAGCCACTGGACTTCCATTGATTTCGAGACCCGATGTGTCTACACTTCCACCCAATCCCAACACGGTTACTTTCTCGATTTTCCAACCTTGGTCTAAAGCAAACTTACCTTCCTGAACTTCGGACCAGATCTTCACAGATCCCTCCTTCGCCGTAGCATATAAATCGACGTATGTCGAATACCCGTTCCCGAGTTTCATTTCGGGGAGCTCATCGTTGTCTAGATAAAGGTTGCCTTCGGCTTGTGCTTCGCTAGCCCCAGCAGGGAAGGTTACTATGAGAGTGAATGGTGTCATTCTAGCTTCCTTGGAGATCATTCCACCTTGTTGCATTGGTAGTATGGTATTCTGATGCAAATGTACATTAACCACATTCAACGGTGCATCGAGTGTAAAGTACTGTCCCTTTGACACAATAGTTTGTGTCATATCGAAGACACTGTACCAAGAACCCGGCGGGAAGAGTGCTTTAACCGATGTCTTCCCTTGTTCAAGCACCGGAGACACCATGAGACTGCTTCCGAGCAAGAATTGGGTGCTCAGTCCATAGCACTCCTTGTAAGCAGGAAATGAGAAGAAAAGTGGTCTGGCTATTGGTGCTCCACTTGTATGAGCCATATAGTTGAGTGTATAGAGGTATGGAAGAAGTTTATACCTCATACCTAGAGCATTTTGAGCAGATTTGGTGACAGACTCCCATTGATACAACTCTTGTCTTGGCGAATAGTAATTTGCATGATCTCGAGAGAAAGGGTAAAAGGCACCGACTTCAATCCAACGATTACACAACTCTTCGGTTGGAGCAGGATAGAACCCGCATATATCTGCACCAACCATTGGAACCCCAAATATACCGAAATTCATTACCGTGGTTATAGAATACTTCAAATCTTCCCAAGTGCCCTTATTGTCACCTGTCCAATGAGCAGCATACCTTCCTGAACCAACATATGTAGATCGTGACAATATAAATGGTCGTTTTCCCTCGAGCCCTTGGAGTGCTTTGTGAGTTGCTATGGCTTGAGAAAAGCCGTAAATACTATGAGCATCATACTCTAGAACACCGTTGTAGTGAACCGCGCTAGTGGCAATAGTTTTGAACCCAATTGGAACCTGCAACCCTGAAGCATTAATCTTGTATGGTGGATCGTCCCATCTTGTCTTTGTTATGTTCTTGCAGTCCAAGCAACAGATCCAACCAGGGCCAGTCCCACTTGGGCAAATCTTGCCTTTCGGGATCGTGCATTTCCCGGAACAGAAATTCGATGCTTCATTCATGTCGATCCAGAGTCCGTCGACAGGTACAAGTTCATGAAAACGACGAATTTCATCGCCCCACCATGCAACAGTTTTCGGGTTGAGGAAGTCCGGGAAATTAACAGCCCCAGGCCACACTTGAGCCAAATAAGGCTCCCCATCATACTTGATAAATACATCATTGGCAATCCCTCTTTGGTATACACCATAACTGGAATTAACACCAATACCAGGATCAATAATGACAATGTATTTCATGCCTCTGCTGTGAATTTTGTCTAGGAATGCAAGAAGCTTCGGACGAGGGTAGTTCACGGGGTTGAGGGTGAAGTCCTTATGGCCATCCATATGATCATCATCGTTCCAAATCACGTCAAGTGGGATTTCAGCCTTCCTGTAGTTCTCAACAACATCTTCGACAACAGAGAGGTTATGGTAACCCCATCGACATTGGTGAAATCCTGCAAATCAAATATATGGACACAAAAAACGAATGAATATATAGTTTTTTTTCATATCAACTGGTCATGGTAAGATACTAAGTTAATCTTCAAACATCCTCATATTAAGAGCAATTCTAAAGTTGACAAAGGAGGCTTCACTATTTAATGACCAATGGCACCTCTTTTGTTCTCTCCTCTTTTAAACTTACTTCCATTTTTCACAAAAATGCAGAAAACAACAGTAAAAGTTTCAAATGGCACAAAAAAATCTGGGAAAGTTGTAGGAACAACCAAACTACTCGACATAACTCCCACATGCTATTGGGAAAATAAAAACACATTAGTCAAGATCATGGCGTAAGCTGGGTTTGCCAAGCATTGTGAGGAAAAAACACAAGCCTCAAAGTCACATGTGAACAGTGAATCTTAACCATTTATTATTACATTAAATGGTGCCTTTGAGGGAAGAAAGGCACAAAAGTACCTTTTTTTTTACCTTGATCATACATCTACCGACACAAAAGGTGCTATAGCATGAAGGTAGCAAACAATAGTTTACTTTGGATACCCCACAGGCTAAGGACTCCAGCCCGAGCTTCAGACACAAAATTTTCGAGGGTGCACCAATGGTTACCATCAAGTTAGGGCCTACTAATTAATTGCCACATTCACATCTTTGTGATAAAGATGTGAGAGTGGCCATTCGGATATCCCACTCATGTGCAAAAAGATGTGGAGAAAACATAGTGCTTCTTTGGATTCCAAAAGTTGGCTTTTTTGCTAAATGGTGTATCCAACAGTAAGTAGCAAGGACTTTAATCATTGATGTTATCTATCTCTATGAGACCTAAAATGCCACAAGTCATATCATTGTTGATCAAAGAAAAAGGTATCTTAGATCTAAAAAGGTTGATTTGCTTTGGAGAGAATTATTAGACAAAAGACATATATAGATGGAGACTTTAAACACAGGCAATAAAGTTAATCAGATATGGGACCAAATCCACCTAACCATATTAAAAAAAATGGGAACAAAAAATCTCAATCTTAATGCATTAGACAAAGAGCAGATATAAAGTATAAACCATGTTCATTAGCAACCTAACCTTTTCCATCTAAAACACATAATGTTAGTGAGAAAATGAAAAGCATACCTAGAGACCAGTAAGGCATGGGAGCTGGCCTGCCGATGAAGGAGGTATATTGATCGACAACACCGACGGGAGTCGGTCCGGAGAAGAAATAAAAGTCGAAAACGCCACCGATAACCTTATAAGTCAACGAATTCCCTCTGTAAAACACATCCATGCCATTGCTGTTCAACAAGAGAACAGCATGTGCATATGGCTCACCACCCACATTCCTCAAGTCCATGTAAACAGGGTGGGAGCCGTACAAATCGGTGTTCAAATTAATAGCCGACACATCGGTTGTGTACAATGTGTAAGGGTCGTTTGGATACAGCTTGATGCCATGGGGCTGAGTGTTCTCTCCGAGTCCATAGAGTGAAGCGTCTTTAGGCAACTGAGTCGAAATCTCCAAGTACTGGTCTTTAAACACCATTTCTCCAAACGAGTCCGACCCATAAGAGCTGGAATTGAAAAGGGTCTGCCCATTTGATTTCCTCTTCACCGCAAAGCTAAAAGGGTCGGCCGTGTAGCTGAATATGAGCTCCGACCCGGCAATCTCCGAGACTGTTATCGGGTTCTTCCTTGATCTCCCAATCGTTTGCTTTAACGCCGGTGGCTGTTCCCTCGGTAAAAGATTGTAGGGAACTTCCCATCTTTGCTTCTCGGCATCTGTTATGTGCACCCTCAAACGATCTTCAGTCTCATGCCTGAAAACGAAGAAAAGAAGAGATTTTAAGGGAAACGTAAAAGAAGAAAAGATTAAGACTTTAGTTATATTGTTGTACTCACTTGACGTAGAGTTGCAACAGAGGAATATCAGGGCCATAAATGTTGTTCTTTTGCTTGACCTGAAGATGACCTATGAAGCCACCGTCGGTGGTCTCTTCAGCAAAGATTAAACGGTACCCTTTGCCAATCTTAGTGTGAACAGATGAAGAAGATGAATATCCTCCATTGAAACATGATACTAAAACCAGAACAACATAGAGTGAACTCAAAGAAAGTAATGAACTTGGAGAGAACATTGCTTGAACAAAGCAGAGAACAGTGAGCAGAGTGAGTTGCAAAGCGAGTTAAATGGACTATTTAAGACTGATGTCAGTCGTTCGATGCATGAATGGGGTGATCTTAGACACGTGATGATGATGGCATGTGGGCCAGAAGATGTTCTTTTCCTGTTTGATCATCGATACATAACAAAGGGTGGTCCCATTTCTTATCAACGGCTTTGATTATGGTAGAAACTTCGGTTGATACAATTCATAAGAATATCTTTGGTTTTTTCTTCTTTTCTGATATGAATAACACCCCAGTAGATGCCATTTGCAGAATTTTTATCTGCTGTAATTAGTATCAGATTATTAGTAGAGATCAGTTTTTTTTCTTTCTGAAAATCCTGAGAGATCAATATTTTTTTATATATACATGTTAAGATCCCAGACATTAAAAAACATGATTCTTGGGGTCTTCAACAAGTTCCAACAGGCTGTACAAACAGAAAGTTTTACCTTTTATCAGTTATCACTGCATTTATCAAAGGAAGGGGAAGGCAAACACCTTTTTTTCTGTAAGCTGGTAACCATGTGTTCATGGTGAGAATCTGGTTGGAACTTATTTAATATGATCAGATGATGATGAAATAGCTTCAGCTAATTTCCAATTAAGTAAAACACAAATTAGAGATTTGATTGAGTGTGAACTTATATGTTTTTAGCGAGAAATTATGAGGGTTAAATCCATGTTTTACTGCCTGCCTGCCTATCAGTTAATCACATAAGTTATGTGCCAATCAAATCAAGATACTGTTAGAAAATAAATAAAACCCAACAACTCTTACTTGATCTCCTACTGACTAAGAAGTCGGTGACAATATTTTCTTTTTTTTTGATCAAATAGACTTTCATTCCGATTAAAGAAAAATACAAACAAGAAGAAAACCAACAAGCCCCATAGCCGAAAGGGACGTACAAAACACGCAAGAAAGCAAACAAAGGCCATGCAAGGCCGAAGAGCAAAAGGCACGAAGTGCACCATACCGACCACCATCCCGAAGAAGCCAAGGCATGGTGATGAACGAAAAACACGAAAAAAGACATGGATAACCATGCTTACAACCTAACATGAAACAAAGAAAAACAACCAAGGCCCACGCCTTTAGAAGAACAAACAAGCTAAAACATAACAAAACTCCATCAACGCTAAGAGCGCAACGAAACCATGCAACCAGCGGCAGAGCCCTGGGACGCATCAAACCAACATCACAGTCCATCAGAAAGGACGAGCGATCCACTGCCCGCTCTCGTATTCTTTTGCTACCAGGAACATGACTAACTCCACCGGAGAGCTCTATCCAGAGACAGGCTTTCACACCATAGGTTGTGATCCTTATCACGGCGATATTAGACATGAGCTTTGAGAGGAAGCTTGGGAGCACGATATCGGGAAAATCACTCATCCAGGACCGAAACTCAGGGAAACAACACCCGAGACAATGAACATCAGCAAAGTTGCACCGGAGGCAAGGAAGCAAATACACCGCCACCAACCACACCTTCCACAGGTCGGTAGCGGGAGGAGAGAGGATCATTCTTGCTGCGGATAACCCTCACCGGAGTTATCCGCAATTTTAACGACGGCACCGCTTCTAAATGGAAGTTGCTTCAGATTTCCAAACGCCACACTTGAACAGGAAGTGACCAAGCCTGCTTTCCTTGAAGCACCCAAACTCTGCTGGCCAGAACCTTCACCCAATCTCTGTTGGCCACAACTTCCCCCCAGATCCGAAAGGTACGGTAAGATAAAACTTAAACATGAAAGAAGTAGGCCAAATCCCACCATATCCGGACATGTTGGGCCGAAATAGGAAAGCATGGCAGGTGAAGGACAGTTCATAACATGCAGGTCTGGGCATGATGGTAAAAGACCATCTTGCCCTTTCCAAAGACATCTCAATCCCATATTCACTACTGGTCGGAGCCACTAGACCGCCGTCCCAAATTTCGGCGAGTCGAAGAGCTTCGCAACAGAACTCGGAACCCATCCTCAATCCTGGCTTGCAACTAACGCCAGGTTTCGCCACGGTGGCTCCATACGAGCGCCGAGATTCCCACACCGACACCGGCCAAGGTGGCTTAGGCAAAAGGGTTCGTTTGTGAGCCTCACGCCACCAGTACACCAAAAACAGACTGCCCAAACCAGATTTGAAGCGGGGAGGATCCTCACTCGGGGTCAAAACCAGTTCTGAGCTTACGGACGACTCCCACCTGCGCCGACCATCCCGGCCATCCACCGTTCCGCTGGTCCAAACCACCAGCCAGCGTCGCCGTCCAATGACCCGATAACCGTCGGCCCACGAAGGAACCGATCAAGATGACCGTCACGGACCGGTCACAGCACCACCTGAGGGACACGGGGTTTGGGGATGAAGGGGGAATGGATAGCGCGTGGAGCGCGTTCATTCTGTTCTTGATTTTTTTCGCTGACAATATTTTCTTAGGACAAAGATCAGACAATTCTAACATAACTAATATCAACAGGTTGGCAGCTCTGACTGGTTTGAAATTTAATGTGTATTAAATGAACTCTCATGTTCGAATTTTCGGTGTGGAGTAACATAATTGCATTACGCTTGAAAAAAGACGAGGATATTAATCCCACGTTAAAAAAATATTACGATATAAAAGCGATTTGGATAGCCCCATAACAACTAGGAGAGCTTTGCCATGATGTGAAAAGAAATTCTAGCATGGAGAAAATGTCTAGCAAGACAGGGGTATTGGAGGACTACTTAAAATTTTAAAATATAATTAAAGGCATAATTGAAAATTTTGAGACGCTTCATAATATTTTTTAGAAAGAAAAAAGAGTGTCAAATATGCGGAGTTCTCAAAACTTTGGGGACAATACCTTTGTTACAATTCACCCCTAAATGTGATGGCTGAATTATAAAATATTAATCCTAAAAATACTAAATATTAACATTAATTTTACACTAATTTAAATGAGTGGGAAGTAAGCAAATGAAGGTGCGATATTTTAGTAACCGATAAGGGGCTCGTGACCCTAAATTATGCCAAATTTTCTGACCCTAAAGTAAGTCCACGTTATCTATGCTTCATTATCATGATCAAATATTTTCACCACTTTGTCTTTTCATGGCATCACCATGTGTTTGATATCAACCTAACGGCTGGATGAGTACTTGAAATTGGCATTGGATTTGGATGCTTCTTCTTTTTGGAATCCTCTCCTTTCAAATATAAGACTTTTCTTTTCTTTTGCATATAAATATAGAGATTTTTCACGATATCTGAATTTTAGAGTGGCGGAGCTAAGATTTTCATCTAGCAGTGTCAGGAGTAAAATATAAAGTATAAAAGATTTATAGATCACTACAATAAGTATTGTTGACTATATATTCTCAACAAATTAAATGAGGTCAAATTTAATATTTTCTATGAAAAAATTCTATATTACTACATTGAAAACTACATACCCAACAAATCAAGTGAGGTCAATTGCACTCCACTTTTTATGCTACATCCGCCCATAGTAGGGGTGAGCGTTCGAGCGAGTCGAGTCAAAAAATTTCGAGTTATTCGAGTTGACGCGTCATATTTTACGACTTGAACTTAATTCGAAATTTTTTGATTCGAGTTGAGTTTATGAAATTCGAGTCGAGTTCGAGTTCCTATAAAAATTTAATTGTAATTATTTACCATGTTATAGTACAATTTGATTCCAATTTAAACGACTTTCTCTAATCATATAAGATATGCATATATATATATATATATATATATATATATATATATATATATATATATATATATATATATATATATATATATATATATATATATATATATATATATATATATATATATATATATCTTCATATTATTTTTCACATGCATAAGTAAGATTTGTAATGTTATTTAATAAAAAATATCATCTAAACTTTTAAAATATATTTATAACATTATTTTTAAATAAGGAACTTTTGGGGATAAAGTATTGATGGGGGTATAAATGAGTCAATGAATTGATGTAAAGAAAAAATATTACAAAAAAATCAGTTGGATGATCAAATTAAATAAAATATAAAGTTAAAGGGCTAAATTGAAAAAAGAATATATTTGTTAAAAAATGAATTGAAGTTATATAAATATTATATAGTATTAGTGAATCATGTGGTTTAATTTTGGTCAAAAATATACTTAAAACGAAAGAAAAATTGAAGAAATGAGAAACATTCAAAGTTGAGGGGCTAAATTACAAAAGTAAGAAATTTAATTTAAAAATATGAATTGAAGCTAAATAGGTATTATAGTTTCTACACTGGTTTAGGAGCATGCAGTTCAAATTTGGTCAAAATTGACTTAAAACGAATGAGATATTGAAGAAATGAGGAAATCATATAAAGTTAAGGGGCTAAATTGAAAATATATGAAATTTATTTTCAAAAATATAAATTGAAGATAAATACATATTCTACGCTGGTTTAGGTATATGTGGTTCAAATTTGGTCAAAAATGAACTTAAAATGAAGAAGGAATTGAATAAAAATGAAATCAATGACTAAATTGCAAAACTGTAAAATTCGATTTTTCGGTTTTTCGAGTTGGAAAAATTTCAAACCGACTCGAAATCAAAAAAATTTCGAGTTAATCGAGTTGACTCGAACAACTTGAATAACTCAAAATTAAAAAAATATCGATTTTTTCGAGTCGAGTCAAGTTTTGCTCACCCTAGCCCATAAAACTTACCAATGTGACAATTTAAAAGCTGAAATTGGAGACATAATTTAGAAGGTGGGAAAAGATATTGTTAGATGATATTTTTATTAAGAGAAAATATTTCATGTACTAACGGTGAAAACAAAAAGTTTTCATAATTGTTTTAGTTTTAAGGTTTAAGAACCTAGTTTAGGTTTAAGAGATTTAAGTGTAAGGATTTAGAATATATGTTTTAGGGTTAGAATTTAAGATTAAAGATTAGAATTTACGGTTTAGTTTATGGTTAGGAATCTAAGTTTTAACCTATAAACCCTAAATTCAAACTCATCCAATAAAACTCCTAAACATTAGACCCTAAATGAAATCCATAAACCTTAAAATTAAAGTGCTTATGAAAAAAATTTCACAAAAAACTTGTGCATGATATAATTCCCCCGAAACCAAATAAGAATGTTATTAAAAGTTGAACTTTAATTCTTCCTATTATACTTTTCAACCATAAAGTTACTGTAAACACACAGCACAACAAGGAACCTTTCGAAAGTTTAATCTTACCTAGCGAATTTTCAGGTTTTGATCATGTGCGAGATGAGCGAGCGCATAGAGCTTCTAAGAAAATATGGACCTAAATGAGTTGAATTAATCGTTTATAAGGGAAATCGAAAGATTTTGATTTAATAAATTACAAGAAAAAAATAAAAAAATTATTTTAAAGATGACCCCGTAATGGTCATGTTTGTTAAACAACTTTTTGAGCTAAAATTATAGGTTTAAAGCATTTTTAGAGCTTTGACCAGTCAAATCCGCTAATTTGGATGTTTGGTAAATAAAGGATTGTAATACCGAATTGAGGCGAAACTTCTCATTTTGAAAAGCTAAAATGAGTTTTTTTTGAGTTAGATGTTTGGATAAAGACTATTTTGTCCTTAATAATTATAAAAAATCTCTAAATAACATAAATTTGATTAACTAATAAAATTAAAAGAATAATTTTATAAATAAGAAATTAATATATAATTAATAAATACATATAAATTTAGTAATTAATGAAATTATATTCAAAATATAATTTCATAAATAAGAAATTAATATATACATCTAAATTTAATCATTATTAAAATTATATTAAAAATATAATTTTATAAATAAAAAATTAATATGTACATCCTCACATATGCTCAGTAATGATATTAACAATTTAATTTTTATAATCTAATTAATATTAATATATACAAAAGGTTAATAACTAATAAATTATTCAAACAAATATCAAATATAATTATATCATTTTATGTCATTTTGCTAGTTCAAATAATCAAAAAGCTATCAGCTATCAGTTAACAGTTAATTTTAGCAAACACTTTTATACAATCAGCTAATGTAATCCGCTAGTCAAATCAGTTATCCGCTATCAGCTAATATAATCCGCTATCAACTATCAATTATCCGCTCATTGCCAAACATGACCAATATATTTTTACTAAGATAAATATATTTAAAAAACCTTATATATATTTGGGATTATAAATTAAAGGCCTCGTTTTAATAAACTGCACACGGCCTCGTAAAATTTTGAACCGCCCATATTTTTCATTCTATACAAAAACAAGATGAACCATCATTAGAGACGAATGTACCGTAAATAAAGTGAAAAAGGTTGTTGCCCCTCACAAAATATTTAGTTTAATAACATTTGAAGTCACTATCAATTTAATCTTAAGTCAAATTTGACCTTTGTCCCTCCTAATATTTTAAGATTAAATACTTAACGGGTCTATGTTACTTTGAGTTCATATAATTTTTCACTCTCAATATTTAATCCTAGTTTCGTCCCTAATTATTACCACCCTACAACAACATTTATAAATGTCAATAAATATTCAACAGATCAAATTAATTCATGTGGATCAAAATTGAGTTTTTAGGTTTAATGTCCTATCTAAATTCTTAAAATGTAGTAAAAGCATCCATATTCAATGGACGAGTTTAGAGTAAAATATGTTGAGAATAAAATATGTTGAAGCATTTTATTGTGGATAAACCTTCATGGAAATACTTTGATATGCATTGATATGCACTAATTATATATATATTGATATGTACCATTAACTATTTTAATAATTTTTAAAATCATAAAGACCTAAAGTGATTATTCTTTTTTGAGAATAAAATATGTTGAAGCATTTTATTGTGGATAAACCTTCATGGAAATACTTTGATGTTTACACAAGCCTTTCAATTTTAGGGTTTAGAAATTTAGGTTGTACTTTAGGGGTTTAGGTTGTAGGGTGTATAATTTAAGATTTATTGTTAGAATTTAGAGTTTAGGGTTTAAGGTTTAGGTTTTAGGATGTTGGTGTAACGCCCCGGTTTAGGGCCCGAGAGTTATCGATTTTGATCTAGGACTAGTTCGGGTTAAATTTAGAATTAAAATGCTGATTTTATAAAGAAATTCCATTAATTACAATAACACCATTAATGAATTTGAAAAGAGGATTTTTAGATTGAAGAGTCATCTTCGTTTCAAAAGAACAAAACCTAAAAAGCTTTAACTTTCTCCTAAAAGCTCTCCACCACCATCTCTCCTTGACTCAAAGGTTTTCCATAGAAGATTTTCAAAGGTAATCATCACTTTTACATTGGCTTTTGATTATTGAATCTTATCTTTTCGAAAACCTAGCAAAGTATTGATTTTTCACTTAGGGTTCCAAAGTTTTGATGGAAAAGAGATGGGTTTGTGAAATTTCCGTATGAGTTTTTAATGGGTTCTTGGTGGGATTTTTTGAACTATTTTTTGTTGCTAAATAATGTTAATAAGTGGCTTAAATACTTTGATGTTTACACAAGCCTTTCAATTTTAGGGTTTAGAAATTTAGGTTGTGCTTTAGGGGTTTAGGTTGTAGGGTGTATAATTTAAGGTTTATTGTTAGAATTTAGAGTTTAGGGTTTAAGGTTTAGGTTTTAGGATGTTGGTGTAACGCCCCGGTTTAGGGCCCGAGAGTTATCGATTTTGATCTAGGACTAGTTCGGGTTAAATTTAGAATTAAAATGCTGATTTTATAAAGAAATGCCATTAATTACAATAACGCCATTAATGAATTTGAAAAGAGGATTTTTAGATTGAAGAGTCATCTTCGTTTCAAAAGAACAAAACCTAAAAATCATTAACTTTCTCCTAAAAGCTCTCCACCACCATCTCTCCTTGACTCAAAGGTTTTCCATAGAAGATTTTCAAAGGTAATCATCACTTTTACATTGGCTTTTGATTATTGAATCTTATCTTTTCGAAAACCTAGCAAAGTATTGATTTTTCACTTAGGGTTCCAAAGTTTTGATGGAAAAGAGATGAGTTTGTGAAATTTTCGTATAGGTTTTTAATGGGTTCTTGGTGGGATGTTTTTGAACTATTTTTTGTTGCTAAATAATGTTAATAAGTGGCTTAAATTCATAAAATCTGAAACTAGGGCAGTGGGTAAGTTTTGAATGTGAAAAAGTGGTATTTTGGCTTAGTTTTGGGGTAAAATGAGGGCTGGAGTTATACGGATCTAGGATGGGTGTTTTTAGATGATTTTGGTGTGTTTTGGATGTTTAATTTGATGGGGGTATTGCTGGGCTTTGCTTAAGAACGGGTTTGATGGTATTTTGATGGATTTCGACTTTGAATCGTTGAGAGAATGTTATGGATTTGTGAAATGATGTTTGACAGTGAATTTATGGAAGATTAGGGGAGTAATACTTTGTTTTTGGTTGTTTAGAAACAGGGGAAACAAGTTTGGGTCCTTTGGAAGCGATATCGGGTGTTGCGGAGGCTTGAGAACGGTGTTTTGGCTTTCGTTTGGGCTCTATCGGTGAGTGGAAATGTTTTGAAGTTTAAAGTGATTTCAAAGTGGATTCTTGGGGGTTTGGGTGGAGCCTTAAGGTCTAACCTAAACCCAAGTGTAAGTGTAACCCCCTCGTCCCGGTTCGGACGTTTGACCGGTCCGAGTAGGCTACACGGGGAAAACCGATGTGAAACCCGTTAAGGTCCCACCTCGGTTAGCAGCCCTAGAAAATTTCTTTTATTTATATCTTGTCTAAATGCATTATTATGTCCTATGTGAAACACGACAGCGGAAACACAAACAACATAACAACGACCATCCAAAACAACACTTTGAAATAACCTAATTTTTCCTTTTTAAGCAGGCCGTATCGATACACCTACAGAGGGTATCGATACGCCTTGACCAAGCCAACTGCCCCAAGTCAAACCAGTGGGACCGTATCGATACAGTCCTTGGGCGTATCGATACGCCCTCCTCGGTCAACATCTCGCAGTCAACGATACAAACCAGTATCGATACGCCTAGAGCCCGTATCGATACGCCAAAGTCTCACCAAAATCTCAGATTTCCAGTGAGCTTTGGGCGTATCGGTACACCTCCGCGTATCGATACACCAAGCCAAAACCGAGTCATGAAGGGCAAGACCGTATCGATACGGCCTTTAGGCGTATCGATACGCCCTGCACTGTAAGACTCCAAATTTCAGCAAAAGACCCTTAAACACGACTCTAGATGCAATTTACGACTCCCCTAACCACAAACAACATACATACAACCTTCAACAACCAAGATATCAACATACATGATAATCAAAACGAACAAGGATCATGCATCGGGAAGATTCATACATTTACTCAAAGGGAGACATGCTTAGCACTTAAAGGTTCATGCCTTAGAAGCAAAACATATAGGCGTTCATGACATGCAACATAAGCAAGATTTACAATTCAAACAAAGCATCCAAAAGCCAAACCAACATCAACATATATCAAAGCTCAAATCAACAACACCTATCCCATTGCTTGACTATTACAATCTACAATTTAAAGTTCATACTTGAGCTAACCAAAAGCGACACTTGGAGGCCCTTCTTTGCCCTTGCCACCCACAAGCTACTGATCTGCATTGTTGAACAAAAAGGAGCGTAAGCATAAAAGCTTAGTGAGGGTAAGCTCATAAAACAAACCTCGACAATGCAGGGTCCAAGCACGAGCAACAACCAGGATAGAATGCATGCTCTTACCTCCGATCCACATGGGCCGAAAATATATATATGATGCATGAACATATAATCAACATTATGCCATGATCAACAACACATAAGCCCAACACACGAAGATACATATAACAATGTATTAACAACAACACATATCAATCCATATATGAATCACATTTCATATCATATTGGCACATATATAATCTCATATTGGCACCTAGCTATGACTCGAATACACGGATAACACGTTGGAACTCACTTCCAACACAACCATTACCTTCGGTGGGATTACACTCATCACCGGTTCTCGCGGAGGGGATTCCACTCACCCTCACGCCCCGTCGATGGGATTCCACTCATCACCGACTAATATAAACATTTCCGGTGGAATATTACATCACCGTACTCCTCCTTGATGACTTAACGCCACCAAGGCCACGCGCGAATTTGACTCACCCGTATGCACACTAATCCTAATGACCGATCATTGTACCCCAAGCATACTAGTGCCAATATTAAACACAATCCATAATCTTTCACAACATCATTCCATATCAACTTCCGTGCTTAGCACGTACTCAACATGATCACTATCATGCACAATTCACAATCCAAACCACATGCATAACAATGCATCAAACCATGCCTCAACAACATGTATAACACAATATACATAACTACCATAAACACAAATAAACAAGAGGCATAACAAGCAATTTGGAGTTCAACCAAAGTTTCCTAAACTAAGCTTGATATTAGGCAACCACTCTAATCTCAACTCTAGGTGGGTTTACCAAGCCCAACCTAGGTCCACATGCTTGAACCAATGTTTAAAAACCATTTGAAAACATTAACCACTCACCGACCACTCCATTAGCACAAGCCGACTAGCCTACCAAGCATCCAAGTCCGTATTCGAGCCCGAAGCTTCTCCATTGTTTCCTCTTGCATCTAACCATTCAAAAACAATACATTAACCTCAAAATCAGCCACAAACCCAAAGTTTAACACCAACACACAAATCCACTACAATCCTCACAATTCAAAGCTAAATGTATTCTCCAAATTCTCATTTTCGTACTTCCACAAAGACCCATAAAAAATCAGCAATGTAGTCATCCAAAGCACTCTTAAACATTTTCAAAACACTACCCAAACATAGTATAACCATCAGCCAACGATATTCAACATCAAGCACACCCAAAACCAACCTTTAAACCCTTCAAAAACCCCATTAAAACCCAAATTCGGGAATCATTGTAAAACTCTTTAAAAATCACATATGTTGGACCTTAGGGTTCCTAAACAACTTATCTATCAACATTAAACCAAAAGCTTTGATAAAGAGTCATAAAGCTCCAACCTTTAACCAAAACTTTCAAAAACCCAAATTACAAAATACATAGTTTTAGTGAAATCTAAAGATACCAAAATGAAGAGGAGACCAAGGCCAAGTAAAAAATGTCATTACCTCTTGAAAAGCACTAAGGATGAAGTTGAAAAGTGATGAAATAACAACTAAAGAGAAGCTATCTCTTCTTGTCGTGAGATAGCAAAAATGGGGGAGTGGGGAAGATGACAAAGGGGATATTTTAATAAAAAGGGGTTTAAAATTTGAAAGATCAACTATTTACAAAAATGCCATTAAAATGGCTATTGGGCTTCATTATCACAAATTTGGTCCAACACTTAAAATTTAATTTTGCAAAACAAAACCAAGGCATTATTTTATTTATTTATTTCACCCGACCCCCAAACCTGGGTGTTACAGTAAGTTTGCCTATACTTGCCTTGCTTGGTTGCTTATTGATGTACGTGTTTATGCATGTTGTGATGTTGATTTCGAAATGTTTTTATTCTCGTTCTAATGTTGTTGTGTAGTCGTTGTGGATATCAAGCCTCACGTGATGGTTGTCGTTGTTTACGGTGATGTATAGTCCCACCGGTAGTGACTAGTAGATGAGTACAATAATGTGCAGTCCCATTGAAAAATGCTAGTTGTTGTGTACGGTGATGTGTAGTCCCACTGGGAATAGTTGTGCATGTGCAAACGATGTTTGGTCTATGCTTGTGTTTATTTCATCTCTCACTTAAATGGTTTTGTTTCCAAAACTAAGATTTATGTTTTGAACTGCATTGTTGTCGTATTTTAGAGCTCCGCTCACTAAGCTTTAGGCTTACACTCTCTTTTTCCAACAATGCAGATCGTTAGAGGTTTCGGGAGGCAAGTGGGGAAGGGAGGAATTCTTGGAGCTCTTGCTAAGTTCAAAGTATGGTTTTTACGTTTGTAATAATGCTTAGACAATGAGAATACTAGGGTTGTTATGGAGTTGGTGTTCGAACTCCTAAGTCTTGTTATTGTTGATGTTGTTAACTTGTTTAAATGTTGAAGCATGTTTTATTTTGGCCTTTGACTCCTTTGGTGGATGTTAAGCATGTTTTATTTCCTTTTTATATCTTGTTTGATGAATTGAGCCTTGTCATGTGTTTGATCGCCTCAATTGAATGCTTCTTGTTTGCCTAAAGTTGGATGCTTATCTTATATGATGATCTAATGCCTGCTTAAGTTGTTTAGGATAGTCCCCTTGTGTTTAAAAATCAAATCTGCAGACTTTTTGTGCAGGGTGTATCGATACGCCTAAGGGCGGTATCGATACGGTCCCTTGTTTTTAGGCCTAGCATACCGATACGCGAGGGCGTATCGATACCCGATTTGCTCTCTGGAAATCTGAGAATTTGACGAGAAATTGGGGTATCGGTACGAGCCTTAGGCGTACCGATACGGTCTTAGGGTTGACTTTGAGATTCTGACCGTTGAGAGCGTATCGATACCAGCCTTGTAAGGTATCGATACAGACTCTCAAAGTTGACTCTGGGGAAGGTTGACCGTTGAAGGCGTATCGATACGATCCTTTGGAGTATCGAAACACCCTGAGCTAAATGGATAAAAATTTGTCTTAAAATGTCAGTTTTGCTTGGATCGAATTAGTGGTTGCTTTTCCACTGTTTGCTTATTTCATGTAGGGTCAAATAAAGCATTTAGACAAGATTAATTAAAGAAAAAAATAGGGTTTCTAATCGGGGTGAGATCTTAACGGGTTTCGCTTCGGTTTCCCCGTGTAACCTGTTCGGTTCGGTCTGTTGGCTAGACCAGGACGAGGGGGTTACAGTTGAGGCTAGGGATTTAGGTTTTAAATTTTATAGCTCAAATATAAAGAGTTGTGTAATTTTTTTTACGCAACTTGTGTATCAAAATATAACTCAAACCTTATCCACTAATTGGCCTAGTGGCCAAGGATGCTCATCTTACCCCATCTTGTATAAGTTCAAATCTCGACATGAAAATGCAATACCTCTTTATTTAATAAAAAAATAACACAACCTTCATATCCCATCTTCTACAATTTCACAATATCCTTGTTTCCCTTAACACTCCTACAGTTTGGGTTGGGCATTCAATCGAGTCGAGTAAAAATTTTAAGTTATTCGAGTTTGCAAGTCCTATTTTACGATTCAAATTTTATTTGATTTTTTAATCGAGTGGAGTTTATGAAATTCGAGTCAAGTCAAATCGAGTCTAGTTTTCGAGTTTCTGTACAAATTTAATTGTACATATATATTTCTATATGCATATACGTAGCGGTGCACATATATATTTCTATATGTATATACTTAAGGTTGGGCAGTGCATATATTCATTCCAATTTTAACGGCTTTCTATATCCATATATGATATACATATATATATTTCTTCATATTTTCACATGTGATATACATAATAAATCATGCAGAATTGACAGACTCGACTCGAATATAAAAATGATAAACTAATTACTAAAAATTTCGAGTTATTCGAATTTCCATTTCATAATTCAAACTTTATTTGAAAATTTTTCGAGTCGAGTGGAGTTTATGAAATTACGAGTCAAGTCAAAACGAGTCAGTTTTTCCACCTCGAGTCGAATAATTCGATTTTTAGTCGAGTTTTGCCCACCCCTACTTACAGTCCCACAATATTCCATTCTCCTTCAATCTCCATGAGTCAAATATTAGATAAAGAATTAATAAAAAAAGGTTTTACTATACACAACCAGAACTACTAAATTTCTATCATTAATGTTTATTTTAGTTTTCAATGGAATATATTAGAATGTAATTAATTATATCCCTAAAAAATAAACATCATTCATTTATGGTGTTTAATGTAATTAAATCCTAACATCATAAACTATAAAATCTTAAACCCTAAACCCTAAAAATCATAAACTCCTAGTCTTAAATCCTAAACTTTAAACTATAAACACTAAGCTCTAAAAACATAAACCCTAAAACCCAAACTCTAAACCCTAAATTATACCATAAACACTAAACCACAAACCCACAAAACTCAAAACCATAAACCCTAAAACAATAAATCCTAAACCTTAGAAACCATAAAATACTACAACACTAAAACCCAAAAACAATAAACCCTAGAAACCATAAAACGCTACAACACTAAAATCATAAAACCCTAAACCCTAATACATTATTATTAATTACATTAAACACCATAAATGAATGATGCTTATTTTTTTATAATGTTATTAATTACATTCTAATAGATTCTATTAAAAACTAAAATAAGTATTGATGATAGGAATCTAGTAGTTCTTATACACAGCCCTAACTATGTATAGCAAAACCCATAAAAATATATTTTTAATTTATTTAATTATTTTTTAAGAATTTAACTAAAAGTTAAAGTTGTAGTTATTGTTTTAATAAAATTTTATTATTTTTGAATTAAAAAACCTTGAAAATGGCATAAAAGTGTTTTAAAGTATTTTATTCTCAAAAACAAATAATCATGCTTTTACGTCCCCAGAACTTTAAAAGTTTTTAAAACAATTAATAATACGTATCGATACATATAATTAGTGGTATATACCAATACATTACGTTTATTCTAAATTTTTTTATATTCAATACATATAAGAACCATCAATTTTTGGTTAACAAAAGTCTATTTCAAATTCTAAGGAAATAAATATAAAACATATGGCTTGTCTTTGTCTGTCTAGGCAAACTAATAGGAAACACAGATTAGATTCGCCTTAAACGGACTTTAATTAATGTTGTTTTAGTTTTCTTTTTCTTTTGTAATTTAAATTAGTAAATAAATCAATTAGAATATGAGTGAAACTCAAACTTAATATTTTTGATAAAGTAATAATAAATATTCGGGAGAAATTTAGAGAATAATTCAAATGAAAGTAAATATTTGGAATGTAGGGGATGTTGAAGAATATTTGGGGATATAGGTCATTTTCTACAGTATACGGAGACCTCGCCATGTACATGTGGCAATGACTAATTTTTTAATATTTTTTCTCAAACCTCGCCATGTGTAGGTGGCGAGGTTTAATTTTTTAATACTTTTTTCTCAAACCTCGTAATGTGCAGGTGATAAGGTCCCCGTGTACAGTAGAAAATGACATATATCCTTAAATATTTTCCAACATTCTTATATTTTAAATATTAACTTCTATTTGGCCTAAAAATCTAAGGAGCCAAATATTCGACTAATCAGAAGAAAAAACTACTAATTCGTTTCGGTTAAAATAAGTTAATGATACCACTCCAAATTTAATACCAATATGGTGTTAATAATAAATAATCCAAGATACGATGTATTATTATATTATCGCAATTACGTGCATCGACCATTTGCAGTTAATGAAGAGTAATTCTGGCCGATGTTTTGCGAAGTCCGATGTTAATTGTCAGCAAGAATCACGTGTTAATAAGATATTAGATCTGGGACAAAAATCTTCTTTGGATTATTCAGGTGCACACTTTTGATTTTTTTAATATTTTAACCTCGATAATTGCATTGCTAATCATATTTAAAGATACAATCCTCAGACATTAAGTAGATTCATTTCTCTTACCACATCATAATATTTTAACGTTAAAATTTATAGGATTAATTTAAATTAATTCTATTAAAAAATTGTCTCACAATAAATCTTTATAGTATTTAATTTAAATTAATTAATTAAATTAATACGGATGATTATAAAAATATTAGTTAAATAAGCGAACAACCTAAAAGATATGTATTGTTCATTTAAACTAAATGCCTATGAAGTATACACAAAATATCGAACTACCCCTAAAGTATTTTTAGGACGTTTTACCTCTTGAACTAAAATCGTGACCTCATATGCCCATTCCGTTAAAAAAATTCTCACTGACCAATCAGGACATGCCAAGTGTCATTTTATTAACAAAAAATAATCTGAGTTAAATAATAGGGGTAAATTGCATGTTAAGTATGACATAATTTATTTTTTGTTCATTTTAGTCACTCGAAATCTTTATTTAACCCAAAATTGACCTTATTTCTTTCTATTTTTTACAATTTAGTTCAATATTTTTAATATGGTGATATTTTTATTAGTTTTAGTTATTAAAAATTTATTTAACCTAAAATTCACCCCTATTTCTTTCTCTTTTTGTACAATTTAGTCCATTTTTTTAGAATTTCACGAAAGACCCAATCTGCAAATCCTCCTATTCAAGTCATGCTTACCAAATAACTTCAAATTTAGCTTGACTCGATTACACCCAAGAAAAAGAGAGGAAAAGACACAGAACTTGTTCAAGAGTATAATGCGGTTTCCTTTTCTTCTTTCTAGCTTCTGCCAATTCCTATCCAAATCAATAAAACAAAAATGGGATGGCTTCTACAATTTCTAACGACAAACAAAGGGGAAAAAGTCGAATGACCTTTGCTTGGATTCGACGTTCTGGCTTAGTATTTTTCATTCTCAGTTTCTGGTTTCTTAAACTTTGAATGACTTGGGTTTTCTCATTTTTGTTTGGATGAGTTGAAAGGCTTTTTCAACGGCTTGATTGAAAGATTTTTGGTGCAGTTATAAATCCCTATTGAAGAAGATGAAACGAGGGGAGATTTTTTAAAAGTAAAATATTTTTAAATTTATTTTCTTTAATTAAATTTAATTTTAATTTAATATTTAATGAGTGTTGGCATACCACATTTTAATTGGTTAAAAAGAAAAAAATTTAATAACAAAGTATCATCATATTAAAAAATTTAGACTAAATTGTACAAAAGAGAAAGAAATAGGGGTGAATTTTAGGTTAAATAAATTTTCAATGACTAAAATGAATAAAAATATCACCATATTAAAAATATTGAACTAAATTAATAAAAGTATCATCAATTTTAGGTTAAATAAAGATTTCGAGTGACTAAAATGAACAAAAAATAAATTTTGTCATACTTAACATGCAATTTACCCCTTTTATTTAACTCAGATAATTTTTTTGTTAATAAAATGACACGTGGCATGTCCTGATTGGTCAGTGAGAATTTTTTTTAATGGAGGGGGCATATGAGGTCACGATTTTTAGTTCAGGGCGCATATGAGGTCACGGTTTTTAGTTCAGGGGTAAAATGTCCCAAAAAATACTTTAGGGGGCAGTTCGGTATTTTGTGTATACTTCAGGGGCCAAACGGCCATTAAGCCAAACTAAATTCTACCCATATAATTAAAATGTATTTTATGCATTCATATAAATATGTATATTAATGAAATACAACTCACATTTTATCTCAAAAAAATATGTATATTAGAAAATGTAACAATTGGGTGTAGTGATTAAGCAATTAGTTGAGTTTTTTTTTTATCACCAATCAATTGGTACGATGAAAATAAAACAGTATTAAATATTTGATGTGAGAATTATGTTGGAAACCTTTAAAAGAATAGGAGGGGAGACTCGTGATTTCTAAAAATATATATGTATATTAGAGTACTTGACTTAACAATAACGTATTGAGATTTAAGTTCGAATATCATCACGTGTAGATATAGTGTGTGAGTTTTAGATTTAAATTTAATTCTGATTCAACATTGTTTTATCTTGTCGAGTTTGAATACATTTAAATTATCAATGTAATCGTTTTTTATTGTACGGATTCATTAATACTCGATTTACTTGTTTGCATCTATAAAACATATTAAAATACCGTTGTTTTTTTCCTCCCTCAAAAGGAAAAGAAAATAAAAGTTTTGTAGAGTTTTAGGAAGATAACCGTTGGAATATAATTAAAAGAAAAGATAAGACAACCATTTATTGTAATTTAGGAAATAAGAAGACAAATTTGTTGTGAGGATTTATGAAACTTGTCGAACATGTGAAAATTGTAAGAACTTTAACAGATCCGACGGGGAAAAGAAAACCAATGGAAAACAAAAGATAGATCCTGTATCTTCGGATCGGACTGTTCTTTGTATTTTGAAGATAAATGAAACTTAATCTAAATTTAATTCTCTTGAACCCAACAAGTATATTCATGTATTAAGTTTATAGAAATGTATTAAGTATATTCATGAACTATTAAAAGTAAAATGATATTCATCTTAAGAGATTCGAGTTCAATCGCAACGTTTATAGAAATGTATCGATGTATTAAGTTTTTGCATGGTTTTAACCTTACCTTTTTGCTTTTTGGAATTTATTCTTTTGGTTAAAAAATAATCATTGAACTATCTTAAAAGGTTGATTTTAGTCCCCCGACCTTCAAATATTATAAAATAAATATTATACTTATGATTTGTGCTACACAATAATATTTGGTTAAAAAATTTGTATAATAATACATTTAATCCTCTAAATTTACACATTTAATGAATTTAATCGTAATTCAAAAAAATTAACAAATATACCTCTCATTATTTTGATATTCTATAATTGATATTTTAATTGTTTTCATTTATGACTAAAGATTGACTTTCGCTCGACAGTTGGACAGTAAACTAGCCCATTTAATCCTAATTGATGTTCTTCCGAGAAGGGAAAAGTAGGGATGGCAGATGAGTACAGTTTCGTGGATTTCTCACCGCACCCGCTTTAGTTGGGGTGGGGATGGGTATGAGTTTGGTGGGTAGTGGGCGGGTGTGGATGTAAAAAGTCATACCCGTCGCGGGTAGTGGGTAGGTGGGTGGACTTAAGACCTTACCCGCCCCGCATCCGCCCGCCCCGCCCCGCACCCGCCCGCCCCGCACCCGCCCGCCTCGCACCCGCCTGCCCCGCACCCGTCTTCCCCGTATGCTACCCGCCATATTATGTGGCTTTGAAGATATCCGATTCAATATAAAATTTGTTTTCTTTATTCAAATTTCAAGTTCATTGCTTTAGTTCTTTGCATTGTCTTACCCTCAGATTTCTCACATAATAACTTACACCGGTGTAAATTAGTCATAATTAGTTAGCTATAGTTTAGTAGAACTTACACCGGTGTATACCACATCACAAGTTAACAGTGTTAGGGTCGGGAGCTTTTTAAATGACGGAAGAAAACTTCAGGGGGCACATTAAACGCATCCAAAGTTCAGGCACCACATTGAACTTTCCGTCAAAGTATAGGGGGCATTGGTGCCATTATCACTTCATGTTTTATGTGATATGGTTGCTGCCAGGCGGGCGGGTAGGCGGGTACGCGGGTACAAGATGGGTAATGAGTATCCAATTGGGTGGTGGGTGTGGGGATGGATTTAAGAATATACCCACGTGGGCGGGTGTGGATTTGAAAATTATACCCGTCGTGGGTGGTGGGTAGGTGGTGGATATAAAAATTTTAGGTGAGTATGGGGGGATGGGGGAGGGGGTATCCGCACCCGCCCCACCCATTTGCCATCCCTAGGGAAAAGGTTTTCTGTCATATGAATCCCCTCTTTATATCATTATAATTTCAAAGGAAAAAAATTTATTTACCAATTGGGTCATCTACTCAACTGACGTGCAACTAAAGTGAAAAATCTCATTGAGTTACTTACTTAATAAATTGCTGACCATTTAAAATAAAATTTTAAAATCAGTCCTAATAAATGTTAACCATTCTCTTCAAAAAATTCTCTTCGAAATTTCGTATACATTCTATCTAGCAAGTCCCTCTTTTATTTATCTTCATCATTTTTACTATATAAAATATTGTCTAAATTCAGGTTCTCACACAACTTCTGTTAAATAGAGTGAAAATGAAAAAAAAACTTCACCAAAGACTCCAATATACTGTGCCTATCTCTGCAAATGGTCTGTAAAATCTCTATGAAAGAACCATACCAAATTATACCAAACTAAACATTGAAATTAAATAATTTATCAAGTGTTTATTAAAAATGGGAGAGAGTCCGAAGATAAAGATGGTTATTGCAATGAACTCTCCATTTTTGACGCCGACGAAGATGGTTATTGCAATGTACTCTTTACTTTTAAGGCTGGTGAAATTTTTTAAAGAGGAAATATATATGGCTCCTCCATTTATTTCACCGTCGATAAATTTTAAAGGATGAAATATGAAAAAAAAAAAAGCTGTTTGAAGGTATTCCTCCATTATTTAAGAGAAAGTTAAAGTTGAAGGTGCTGAAGAGAATAATGATGGTACAAAAATTTCTCTAAAAATTATTAATATCGATTCAGAATAATAAGCTATAAAGTGAAATTAAAAAGTGAGAATTAAGTAATGATTATGTTAAATTACTGTTCCGTTTGGTCAATTGAGTGATTTACATAAGCATATATTTATTTTTTCGAATTGTTAAGTAGAATTTATGATATTTAAATTACGGGCAAATTGAAGTTTTATTTTTCAATTATTTCTTCAATTAAGAAAAAAACAAAAGGCAAATTACAATTGTTAATATCAGTCCATAGGAAACTCAAATTTCATTAATTTTATTCGATTGAAAAATATACTTCAAACAATATTTACATGCAAACTTACTTCTGGTTCAGTAGGAAACAACTTTTATTTAGGGGTTTTCTATCCTCCTCTGTGGCGGACGACAACACTAGGAACGACATACTTCAAAGGTGGTTCGATCCGACAATGGATCTACGAGATCGAGAAATGTAATTTCGAACTCTTCTTTTTGATCTACACCTATTTGATACGATTTTGAGAAAACTAACGGCATATTTGAGTTTAGAAATGAGAAAGAAAGAAGAAAAATATCACTTTTAAATTTTTTGCCGTCGCCGGAGTTAAATTGACGGCGGTGGGCGATGAATGGGAAATACAAAGAATGGGAGAGCCTTTTCTGTTTTTTTAAGTGATTAAAACAAAAAAAAAACGCCAGTGACCTTTTAAATCAAAAGAACAAAACGGCAGTGTTGTGGGTGGGGAACCCGTGCGACATTTTCTGTGTTAATTACCTTTTAAGTCTAGCATTTTTACTTATTTTTATTTATGTCCCAATTTCTCTTTTTTAGGTTTAGAATTAGTTCAATTTATCTATAATTTAGTTTGGTTTAGTTACAATTCGGCCATTAGATTTTGATTCCTTTTAATTTAAACTTTAGAAATTAGGTTGCTATAATTTTTATGTTCTATTCGTTTTATCCTTTAATTTGCAATTAAACTATTACTTTGACATATTAATTTTTAATTATATCAATTATGTATTAAATTCTTCACTAAAACATTTTA
Source organism: Hibiscus trionum (assembly GCA_030270665.1). NCBI lineage: Eukaryota > Viridiplantae > Streptophyta > Magnoliopsida > Malvales > Malvaceae > Hibiscus > Hibiscus trionum. Next base: position 6,630,361 of record BSYR01000057.1, read on the forward strand.
ACAAAAAATAACAAGAGAGTGACATGTAAACTAGAACGTTAACCTACAAAACAAACAAAATATAAAAACAAATATCGGTGGCTCATTGTCTTGAAACCACTAAAATCCATGTATATCAATAATTACTATAAATTAAAAACTAATAGATTTGAAAGAGTCATAATTTTTCCATCGATGCTAAATCTCGCTTGACATTCTAACAATTGTACTATGCTGGTTTAAACCTCTTTTCACCTCATGTCTTTGGGTCAAAATAATTTAAACCTATAAGTACGATCAAGTGTAAAGATCACATATGTAATAAATACTTAACATTTGTTGTTTATCTATTTTCCGAGTTATTTCTTGATACAAAATGTATGACTATATATATTATTAATAAGAATAGTGAGAAAAATGCACAAAATTATGTTTACTGACTTGGCCTCGCTTGTGTGGTTTTCACATTCTGTGGTAATAGTACATGTAAAAAGAAGTCAATATCTTCTTAAAGTATAATGAGTTTATTAAATATATAATCAAGTAGTAGTTGAATTAGGGGTGTAAATGAACCGAACTTGAACGAATAAGGTTTTGTTTGTGTTCTTTTATTTATATTTGAAGGTATTCATGTTCTGTTTGTTTAAATTATTAATATCATATTTGTGTTCGTTTATTTATTTTTTATGGTGTTCGTGTATGTTTGTTTAATGTTCACGAACATGTTAGCGGTAATATAAATGAACATATTTGTGTAATGTTTGCGGACATGTTCATTTATATGACCGCTAACATGTTCATTTATATGTTCACCAAAATGGCGGAATTACACCACTAGTCTTTACTCTTTAAGTTCATTAGGCTTCGCAGTTTAAACTCAAAAGATCACCACATGTTCAATTTAATCCATACATTTACCAATATTTATAATGTAAAAAAAGAAAAAGAAAAGGGAAACCGAGTAAATGAGCTTATAAACGAGCCAATAAACAAGCTTGTTCGTAAACATAAATGAACTGAATACACATATGCTTGTGTTCATTTGTTTATTAAACAAACATAAAAATTTGTTCTTACTCGTTTATTTAGCTTAATAAACGAATGTTATATAAATGGTTCCCTAACAATTCGTCGAACGCTCTATTCATTTACACCTCTAGGTTGAACTAAAGAAGAATGAGCATGTATCCTCCAATTTTTTTGGTCCAATAACAATTTAGGTCCTTATAAATTTAAATATTAGACAAATTAGGCTTTGTTCCATAAATTTTGAGTTTAAATACATAATAAGCCCTTGCAATTTTGAAATTCAACATTTTGGCCCCTGCCATTATTCGATCCTGGCTCTACCCCTGCAATCTACATGTTTCTCATGATATACACGAATCACATGAGAGCACAAGATCCCTTTGAATTCAAAGTTTTTATACTCGCAATTCACATCGCAAGTGACTTTATCCGATGTCACTTTATGTAACCCCCTCAACCCAGTCTGGACGATAGACCGAACCAAACGGGTCATACGAGGAATATTGAAGTAAACCAAGAGGTTTACCTCAATAAACAACCCTATTTTTTCATTTTATCTTGTCTAGATGCTCATTATGATCCTAAGTGATTAACATCGCAACGGAACAATTAACAACTCGATCAGACATCGATTTAGGACTCGATTGCATTCAATTAAAAATTAGGGATGTAACACCCCAATTTTGGGCCTAGATGTTTTAGAGTTCGAATCGGACCGGTCGAGAACAGTTCGAATATAAAGGGAGGTTTAGGGAACACCTAGTTCGGGATGCTTTAAAAATATGGAAAAATACTTAAAAATCCTCATTTATTATTTGAATGATTATGGTGAAATCAATTTTACAAAATGAGGTTTGGAAATACTATATTTCGGTGTAGTGACCAAATCGCAGTTTTTGCAAAAGTTAAATAGTGACTGTTTTGTAAAGGATTGAAACTTTGAATCTTTAAGGAGCTAATTTTACCAAAATGTTTTTAATCAGATTTCTCCTTATTTTGGGTGATTTTAATATAGTTTTAATTAAGGAAAATAAGATAATTAAGAGAGAGAAACTATCTTTGACTTTTCATAACCACTTTGCGTCAATTTTCTCTTATCCTATTTTCTCTCAAATTCTTTTCAGCCAAACACTCTTTCTCCATCAATTGGCTACTGAATTTCATTCCTTTTGATTGGATTTCAATTCCTTTTTGATTCCTAATCTTCTCCTCATCAAAACCTCTTGATTTTACATTGGATTTTCAAGAAAATTTCCCCAAATCAAGGAGAAATCAACCATTAAAGGTAAGCTTCTTCCTTCTCCTCTAATGATCATTTCTTTACTAAAATTCCCAAGTTATCAATCATTTGTTAATGATTTTTGAGTTGCTTTAATGTTGGAAACAATAAATTGTCTTAAAACTCAAGGTTTTGGAGAGATCTTGATGATTTTCGTGCTTGATGGTTAGGCTCTGTTTTGAGGTTGTTTTCTAATGTATTTTGGATATTAATTGATGTTATAAATGAGGTTTTATCAAACAAATCCCGAATGGGTTTGGATTCCTAAGTTTTGCTTGCTAGAATGGTGGTTTTTGGGGTGGTTTTTGTGTTCTGTCATAGCTGGAGGTATAAGGACGAGTTTGTGGTGGTTTTTGATGTTGATTGATGTTTAGAAATGATTAGAAGTGTTAGATCTTGGCTGGGCTTTGTTTTGGAAGAGTTTGAAGATGATTTCGGTTGTGTTTGGTAGCCGAAATGTGGTTTGTGAGTAGAGCAACGAGTTTAGGTGTGTGGCTGATGATTTCAATGCATGATGATGCTTTAATCCTCTGCTCTTATGTGTTATAAACAGGGGCGACATCTTCGGACGCCTTTGGTGTTGATCCGGGAGCCTAGATAGCGTTTCAGCAAGCAAGCGAAACGTAATCGGTGAGTGCGTATGATTTTAGAAGTTATTGAGGGACAAAGAAACAAGGTTTAGGGATTTAGGAAAGGTTTGAAACACCTTCCTAAATCCGAAAGTAAGTATTGGCTAGTTTGCTCTCTTATATGTGGTGGATTGCCCCTAAAATGCTTTTACATGCTCATGATTTGAGATAGATAAATTCCTACTGTTTTTATGCATGATTTGTAGCATGAGATAATGCTTGAGATGAATTCATGAAATAACATGTTGCATGGTTGAGATTTGAGCTTTTGTTTTAAAGCATGGCAAATGTTATGGTTTTGAAATGAGATGAGTTTAATTTGAGAATTGTTGCATGAAAAACAGTAGGTGAGATGATGTTTTAACATACTATATTGGCATAGAAGATGAGATACTTACTGGATATAATTGATCGATCAATAGGATGAGAGTGCACTATAAACTAAAAATTCGTATGTGCTCTTTGGTTAATCCAAAGGGAGAGAACCGATGATGGGCATTCCATCAGATAGGACTATGTGAAATACCCAAGCTTTGTGGCGATGAGAGATACCGCCATGTGAGTACGGTGATGGTAGATGCCACCGGAAATTGTGTTACTAAACGAGTGAGTACGTTGATGATAGATGCCACCGGAAGTGTCTAGTGAGTTATCCGTATATTCGAGTAATAATGAGATGTGAAATGCCAATATAATATATGAAAATGCTTTTGATTCACATGTACCTTTGTTGAGATGATTTATGCTATGAGAAATGCATATGAGACTTGTATATAAAATGCTTTAGTTTTACAAGCATGAGAATGGCTTTGCCATGAGATTTGCATTGGTTTAAATGCATGAGATAGAATTGTGGTACATGTGTTTTCAATGAGAAGTTGCTTTGAATGGTTTTCAAGCATGAGCTAGAATGAACATGTGGTAGAAAAAGGCTTTTGAGAAAGTTTTTTTCAAGAAATGCATTATTGTGTTGGTTTTCTCTAGAGCATGCCTCACTAAGCAATTGTGCTTACGCTCTCTCTTTTAACAATAATGCAGATAATTGAGGTGTTTTCGGGCATCAAGAAGGATAAGAACAAGGAAGTGCAAAGCTCATGTATGGTGATGTTTTTATAGACTTTACTTTTGATATGTTGCAATGGGAAACCAAGGTTGTTTTGGGAGTTATGTTTGAACTCCCTAAGTTTGTGGTAGGTTTATATTGGCAATTATGGGTTGTAAATGGTCCTAAATGTATGGTTTGAGATTTGGTTGCTTATAATGGTTTTGAGACTAGGGAGCATGCCTATAGATGGTGTGCTTTTGTGTTTGATGCCATGCTCTAGTCTAGGGGTCTTAATTATGTTCCTTAGTGGCCAAATGAGTTGCTGGTATAGTTTGATGATCTTTGAGATATGTTTGAATGGTCTAAAAGGGCAAAAACCAGCAATTTGTGCTGTCACTGGGCAAGGTGTATCGAAGCACCCTCCTCTGTTCCGAAACGGGAGCCTGTAAAGGCCATGATGTTTCGGAACGGATGAAGCTGTTTCGAAACAGTTTGGCTACTGGTGAAGCCTGTTTCGATACTGGTCTCGGAACATACCCGAGTACCGAAACGGTCAACACCATTTTGATATGGGCGTTTCGGTACGAAGGGTAGTCGTTCCGATACAGTTGACCGTTGGATGCTGATTTGAATTGTTTTAAGTTTTCATGCTCTACATTTTAGTCCTAAATATTGTGAATGTAATTGCTTGAGCTTGGGATGTCTTTTTAAGCTGAAACTTGACAGAGAAGCATGTAACATGATTAATTTCAAATTGGTAAACCTAAAATCAGCTAAGTCCTTCTAATTCCCAAAAATTACATTTTGGTCCCTAAATGCGTAATTTGTGCAATTGAGTCCCTAAATGTTTTCCAATCGCTGTGCCTTTCTCATCTATGATTCGTGATTATTCACATAGGCTTAATGTGCATCTAGATAAGATTAAAAATAAAAAAGGGTCGTTAATCAAGGTTGATTTTCGGGTTGACTTTGGTTTTCCCTATGTAATCTTCGTAGTTCGGGTCAAGCGTCTAGGCCGGGCTAAGGGGGTTACATTTGTGGTATCAGAGCCAGATTATCGAATAATTGGGGCTTGGTATGTGGTTGTTGTATGTGATTATGCATGATGGTGGCTTTTCGATGAAAGTATGATGTATGAATAGTGATGTATGATTCGATTGAGGTGGTTTTGTGATGCCATGCTATGTTTGGAGTGTGGTAGGGGATCCCATTTCCATATCAAAACTAATGGGAATAATCGTTTTCGTAAATGAGCTTGAGTACTTGGATTACTTACCTTATTATGCCTAATTGTGTTTATTGCATTTTGTCAGTACATTGTTTTTGTTATGGGGCCACGTAGAGAGCTGAGAGTCAATACTAGAGCTACGGATGAGAATGAGAATGCGGAGAATGCTGAGGATTTACCTCCTCCTCCCCCTGGTGGACCACCTGGTGGTGGTGGAGCTAGGGATGGTAATGCCGGAGTTGGTGCTGGGGTTGCTGGACCCGAGGGTGTGCAGGGGCAGGCTGCTCCTAACATTACCATGTTGATACAGGCTATTGCTGGAGCCTTCCAGGCAGCAGTAGCTGGAGCTCATGGAGCTGCACCTTAGGATGGTGCTAATGTGAGATTGCCATTAGAGCGTCTCCACAGTCTGGGTGAGACTGAGTTTAGAGGGTTGTCACCGGAAGGATCTGAGTCCTGGTTGGAGAGCACCAAGAGGATTCTTGGTCAGTTGAACTGTAACAATGTGCAGAAGCTGGTTTGTATTGTGTCACTACTGCATGGTGATGCTTATACATGATGGACGACCACTATCTCCGGAATGGAGGATGACGAGGTGACTTGGACATTCTTCTTGAATGCGTTCAAGCAGAAGTATCTGGGAGTGCGTTACCTCGATGAGAAGAAGAGAGAGTTTATGTCTCTTATGCGAGGGAACATGTCTGTAGCTGAATATGAGATTCAGTTTGTTCGCCTCAGCCAGTATGCACCTGAGCTAATTCCTAACGAGAGGGAAAGGTGCGAGCGGTTTCGTTATGGTCTGGTAGCGGATGTAAAGACCTATATGCTTGCAGCTGATTACACCAATTTCGATGTCTTGGTCACTAGAGCCAAGGACATTGAAGTGAATCTGGGTTTGGCGAGCCGAGCAGGTGGATCTAGCTCGGGAAAGCGAGATGCAGAACGCGATTATGGTAGAGATCGCAACAAGAGGCATAAGGATAGGAAGCCGCTCTATGATGCTAGACGTGGGGGTGGTAATCCTGGTAGAGGTCAGCAAGGACCTAATGCCTTCTTGAGGACTCCTGAGTGTAACCGCTGTGGTAGGAGACACAGTGGTGAGTGTTGGGGGTAATCTTGGGACATGCTGGAATTGTGGAAACCGAGGGCATATGAAGAAAGATTGTCCTCAGCCGCTGAGAGAGGGACATGCTACGGTGAGAGCAGCTGAGCCACATAGAGGTCGTAGGCGCGGCCGTGGTAATTTTCAGCGTAGGGATGATGGTGGAAGGAACGTGGCGCATGTTGTGGCTGTCCAACCTGAAGGTGGTGGTCAGACTCAAGTGTATTCCCATCGTGAGGGAAGGAATGACACGGACGTGATCGCATGTACCTTTACTTTGCAATCCTTGCCATTACTTTCTTTGATTGATTCTGGATCTACACACCCGTACATATTGCGTGAACATGCTCAAATGCTTGGTTTGCCTGTTGAGTCTTTGGATTTTGGTATGCATGTGACTAGTTCCTTTGGTGAGACGGTTGTAACGAGAAAGTTGTATAAGAGATGTCCCTTAAAGGTGCAAGATCATGTTTTTCTTGTTGATCTTATGGAGTTTCCATTCTATGGTTTTGATGTAATCCTTGGCATGGATTGGCTTGTTGAGCATAGAGTCGTTGTGGATTTCGAAAGCAAGCGAGTTTCATTGAAACTTGCGGATGATTATGAGGTGGTAGTGGTGGGAGAGAATGTGAAGTTTCTTGCCAATGTGGTGTCAACGTTGGAAGCAAGCCGAATGTTGCGGCAAGGATGTGAAGCTTACCTAGCCTTTGTTATGAATCCTAGTTCAAAGAAGGTGCGCGTTCAGGATATAAGGACCGTGTTCCCTGGGGTGTTTCCGGAGGAATTACCTGGTTTGCCGCCAAGTAGAGAGGTTGAGTTTGGAATTGAGTTGTATGAGAACACAACTCCGGTGTCCATTGCTTCGTATCGCATGACACCCAAAGAGTTGAAAGAGTTGAACACGCAACTCCAGGAGTTGCTTGACCGAGGCTTTATTCGGCCTAGTGTGTTACCTTGGGGTGCACCGGTCTTGTTTGTTAAAAAGAAAGATGGCACGATGAGAATGTGCATCGATTACCATCAGCTGAATAAGTTGACCGTCAAGAACAAGTATCCTTTGCTGTGGATTGATGATCTTTTTGATCAGTTTCGGGGGGCGGCTGTGTTTTCAAAGATTGATCTGAGGTTAGATACTATCAGTTAAAGGTGAAAGATGTGGATGTGCCGAAAACAACCTTTAGAACGAGGTATGGGCATTATGAGTTCCTTGTGATGCCGTTTTGTTTGACAAATGCTCCTGCCGCTTTCATGGACATGATGAATAGGGTGTTCCATGAATTCTTGGCAAGTTTGTTGTGGTGTTCTTCGATGATATCCTTGTGTACTCTTGCACTGAAGATGAGCATGAAGGTCATTTGAGGATTGTTTTGCAAGCGCTGTTGGAAAATCAGCTTTATGCTAAGCTGAGTAAATGTGAGTTTTGGCTAAAGGAAGTTGTTTTCCTTGGTCACGTGGTTTCGGCTGAAGGGATTCGAGTTGATCCTCAAAAAGTTGAGGCGGTGATGAATTGGAAGCCTCCTAAGTCTGTTCATGAATTCCGTAGTTTTCTTGGGTTAGCAGGATACTACCGGAGGTTTGTGGACAGGTTTTCTAAGATTGCTGCCCCTCTGACGAAGTTGTTGCAAAAGGATGTTAAGTATGAGTGGACAGAAGCGAGACAACAAGCTTTTGAGAAGCTTAAAGCATCTTTGACGCAAGCTCCTATCTTGGTTCAACCTGAATCAGGGAAAGAGTTTGTGGTGTATAGTGACGCATCCTATGTTGGTTTGGGCTGTGTGTTAATGCAAGAGGGTAAGGTGGTGGCTTATGCATCACGACAGTTGAAAGTGCATGAGCGCAATTATCCTACGCATGATATCGAGTTGGCTGCAGTGGTTTTTGCTCTAAAGATCTGGAGATATTATCTTTATGGTGAGAAGTGTACTGTGTACACGGATCACAAGAGTTTGAAGTATTTGATGTCTCAGGAAGAGTTGAATCTTAGGCAACGACGATGGGTGGAGTTGCTTAAAGATTACGATCTAGCGATCGAGTATCATCCGGGAAAGGCCAATGTTGTGGCTGATGCTCTGAGCAGAAAAGTGGCGGTGGAGTTAAGGGCGATGTTTGCTAGCTTGAGCATATCGCGAGATGGTGGTCTTGTTGCTGAATTGCAAGTGAAACCATCTCTAGTCCAGTTGATAAAGGATAAACAGCTGTTGGATAATTCCTTGGTGCCACATGTTCAGGATATTGCTGAAGATAGGCCATCAGACTTCTATTTTAATGATGATGGTGTTTTATGTTTTGGGAGTCGGATAGTGGTGCCGAATGATGTTGAATTGAGGCGCACTATTCTGACCGAAGCTCATAGTAGTCCGTTTGCTATGCACCCTGGTAGTACAAAGATGTACCGTGATCTGAAGGATGAGTACTATTGGGTGGGTTTGAAGAAAGATGTCGCTGAATATGTGAGCAAGTGTATGGTTTGTCAGCGGGTTAAGGCTGAGCATCAGTTTCCTTCGGGGTTGTTGCAGCCGTTGAGGATCCCTGAATGGAAGTGGGAGAGGATCACCATGGACTTTGTGTCTGGTTTTCCTCTATCGCCATCAAAGAAGAATTCTGTTTGGGTGATTGTGGGCCGCCTTACGAAGTGTGCGCATTTCTTACCTGTGCATACTACGTACACCTTGGATAAGCTTGCAGAGTTGTACATTGTTGAGATTGTACGTTTACATGGCGTACCAAAATCTATAGTGTCGGATAGAGATCCGAGGTTCACTGCAAGGTTTTGGGAGTGTTTACATCAAGCATTGGGTACACGGCTGAATTTCAGTACTTCTTATCATCCGCAGACGGATGGACAGTCTGAGCGTGTTATTCAAGTGCTTGAGGATATGTTGAGTTTCTGTGTTATTGAGTTTCAAGGCTATTGGGAGAAGCACTTGCCTTTGGTGGAGTTTGCTTATAATATTAGTTACCAGGCGAGTATTCAAATGGCACCTTATGAAGAACTGTACGGGAGGAAGTGCAGAACTCCTCTTTGCTGGGTTGAAACGGGACAAAAGTTGGTCTCGATGCTGGCTTTGTTGAAAGGAACCACCGAAAAGGTGAAGCTCATTTGTGAGCGGTTGAAGGAAGCATCGGATCGGCAAAAGTCTTACGCGGATTTGAAGCGTAAAAAGATAGAATTTGCGGTGGGTGACCGTGTGTTCTTTAAAGTTGCACCTTGGAAGAAGGTGATGAGATTTGGTCGGAAGGGCAAGTTGAGCCCGAGATACATTGGACCATACGAGGTGATAGAACGTGTGGGTCCTGTTGCCTATAAGCTGAGGCTACCACAAGATTTGGAAAAGATACATAATGTGTTTCATGTATCCATGCTTCGGAGGTATAGATCGGATCCTTCGCATGTTATGCCTGTGGAGGAAGTTGAGTTGAATCCGGATTTGTCATATGATGAGGAACCTGTTGAGATTTTGGATTCGGATAGTAAAGTTCTTCGTGGTAAGACCATTGAGCTGGTTAAGGTGTTGTGGAGACAACGTGGTGTTGAGGAAGCCACGTGGGAAAGAAAGGAGGACATGAAGAAGCAGTTTCCTTACCTTTTTCCTCCAGGTAAATTTCGAGGACGAAATTTCTTAAGAGGGGGAGAGTTGTAACACCCCAATTTTGGGCCTAGATGTTTTAGAGTTGGAATCAGACCGGTCGAGAACGGTTCGAATATAAAGGGAGGTTTAGAGAACACCTAGTTTGAGATGCTTTAAAAATATGGAAAAATACTTAAAAATCCTCATTTATTATTTGAATGATTATGGTGAAATCAATTTTACAAAATGAGGTTTGAAAATACTACATTTCGGTGTAGTGACCAAATCGTAGTTTTTGCAAAAGTTAAATAGTGACTGTTTTGTAAAGGATTGAAACTTTGAATCTTTAAGGAGCTAATTTTTCCAAAATGTTTTTAATCAGATTTCTCCTTATTTTGGGTGATTTTAATATAGTTTAATTAAGGAAAATAAGATAATTAAGAGAGAAACTATCTTTGACTTTTCATAACCACTTTACGTCAATTTTCTCTGAAATTATTTTCAGCCAAACACTCTTTCTCCATCAATTGGTTACTGAATTTCATCCCTTTTGATTGGATTTCAATTCCTTTTTGATTCCTAATCTTTTCCTCATCAAAACCTCTTGATTTTACATTGGATTTTCAAGAAAATTTGCCCAAATCAAGGAGAAATCAACCATTAGAGGTAAGCTTCGTCCTTCTCCTATAATGATCAGTTCTTTACTAAAATCCCCAAGTTATCAATCCTTTGTTAATGATTTTTGAGTTGCTTTAATGTTGGAAACAAGAAATTGTCTTAAAACTCAAGGTTTTGGAGAGATCTTGATGATTTTCGTGCTTGATGGTTAGGCTCTGTTTTGAGGTTGTTTTCTAATGTATTTTGGATGTTAATTGATGTTATAAATGAGGTTTTATCAAACAAATCCCGAATGGGCTTGGATTCCTAAGTTTTGCTTGCTAGAATGGTGGTTTTTGGGTGGTTTTTGTGTTCTGTCATAGCTGGAGGTATAAGGACGAGTTTATGGTGGTTTTTGATGTTGATTGATGTTTAGAAAAGATTATAAGTGGTAGATCTTGGCTGGGCTTTGTTTTGGAAGAGTTTGGAGATGATTTCGGTTGTGTTTGGTAGCCGAAATGTGGTTTGCGAGTAGAGCAGCGAGTTTAGGTGTGTGGCTGATGATTTCAATGCATTATGATGCATTAATCCTCTACTCTTATGTGTTATAAACAGGGGAGACATCTTTGGACGCCTTTGGTGTTGATCTGGGAGCCTAGATAGCGTTTCAGCAAGCAAGCGAAACGTAATCGGTGAGTGCGTATGATTTTAGAAGTCCTTGAGGGACAAAGAAACAAGGTTTGGGGATTTAGGAAAGGTTTGAAACACCTTCCTAAACCCGGAAGTAAGTATTGGCTAGTTTTCTCTCTTATATGTGGTGGATTGCCCCTAAAATGCTTTTACATGCTCATGATTTGAGATAGATAAATTCATACTGTTTTTATGCATGATTTGTAGCATGAGATAATGCTTGAGATGAATTCATGAAATAACATGTTGCATGGTTGAGATTTGAGCTTTTGTTTTAAAGCATGGCAAATGTTATGGTTTTGAAATGAGATGAGTTTAATTTGAGAATTGTTGCATGAAAAACAATAGGTGAGATGATGTTTTAACATACTATATTGGCATAGAAGATGAGATACTTACCGGATATAATTGATCGATCAATAGGTTGAGAGTGCACTATAAACTAAAAATTCGTACGTGCTCTTTGGTTAATCCAAATGGAGAGAACCGATGATGGGCATTCCATCGGATAGGATTCCATCGGATAGGATTTTAATCTTAAAATGCATTATAACACCAGCAACAATTCACAAACTCGTTGCTCACCTAACTATACCAAAATACCCATCCAAAACAACCGAAAACTCAATCGATTGCTTCCTAAACCAAGCCAAGCCAACATACATCACTTCCAAAGTATTATCAACATCAAAACATATCTAATAAATAACCTAACTCATCCTTATACCTCCATCAAGCAAGAATCCACCATTTCACCCCAAAATCTCACTTAAAACTACCAAGAAACTCAAGGATCTCAAGGATTTCGGGATCTATGTTATCAATACCTCCTTTTCACATATAAATCAACTTAAAACTAAATTAAAATCAACACAAGACAGAGCCTAACTCAACAAGTCCGAAAATCAAGATTCAATCATGTTTTTACAAGATTTTGATCTCCAATCAAAACTATAATGAAAACTCAACCAAAAATAGTATTTAGAAGCCATATATCTTGGGAATTTCAATAAAGAACTTAGATTAGAGGTTGAGAACAGGATTTACCTCCAATCCTTGCTTCTCTCAATGAATGACGAGTTTTCCTTAGCAAAATCTTGAAGAATTAGAAAAGATCTCTTGAAAATGGTTTAGAAAATGTTGAGAGAGTTTTTGGAAGAAAGAATTTTGAGAAAAGATGAGAGAATTAGTGTTTGGCTGAAAATGAGAAAGAGTTGGTAGTTACGTGATTATAAATCTCACTTTAACTAACTATATTATTCAATTAATATAAATCTAATTAAATCCATTTGATTAAAAGCCTTTTAAAGCACTTGTCATATTGAGAAAAGGTCAAATTGACTTAAAGCTCCCCTAAAGATTCTAAGATTTTTGCTTCTACATTAAAAATCACATTTTCTCAGTTTTGAAACTTTACAATTTGGTCACTACTCAAAATGTCCCATTTTCGAAATCCATTTTGTAAAATTGACTTGACCAACCTCTTAAACATATTTTTATAGGATTTTAGCATTTTATCACAATTTTATCCTATCCCGATCCTTGATTTCCTTAAATCACCTTACGCGATTCGAACCGTTCTCAACCAGTCCGATCCGATGTCTTAAAAATCTAGGCCCAAAACCAGGGCGTTACACCTCTAGAAAAAGGACCTCAAAAAAAGTTTTAATCAAATATTAGGAGATCATGTAATTGGTTAGGAGCTTTTCAACACAATTATATTGCAAAACCTCAATTTCTATACTTTTTACTCAGATAAAATTCCAACGGGTCTATTGAAAGGCCCATTTAGACCTGCTCGTCTGAAACCTCTAGAAAAAGGACCACAAAAGAGGTTTTAATCAAATATTAGGAGATCATGTAATTGATTACGAGCTTTTCAACACAATTATATTGCGAAACCTCAATTTCTATACTTTTTACCCAGTTAAAATTCCAACGGGTGGTAAAAATTCTAACGGGTAACGGGATGGGATCTCTCGGTTTTCTCTCAACTTTCCTGGTTCTCTCAAGGGTTTCTGTTGGGAATAGGCTTTGCGTGTTTTTCTTTTCCCCCCTTTTCCTTTTCATCAGCCTCTTTCTTCTCTCCTCTTCTCTCATCTCCGCTTCCTTTGCCTTCACCCCGCCGCCCGCCTCCCCGCTCTCCATTCCAGCCGGCATTCTCACTGATGCCAAGGACCATGTGCTTCACGACAGAGAAATTTTGAGAGTCACCCCATCCTCCTCGCCGATTGGTATTTTTTTCTATTTCTTGTTTCTGTTCTTTTGCTTATTTTTTTCTTTTTCTATTCTATTAATCTCTTGCTTTTTATCTTGTGTTACGAGGAACACCCCTTCAATTTGCTCCATCCAGATCGCTCTCTCTTATCCATCGTTACTCGCTTTGGAGACGTCGGCAGGATCTAGATCTAGAGTCTCCATCGAGACCCATTGCTCAATCCTTTTTCACAGCCTCTTTATTTTTACTAATCTTTTATTCTTTTTCTTTCTTTTTCTATTTTTTAGACTGATTCTCATCTTTGCTTTTTTCTGTTTTCCAGATCTTCCGTCTGGTATACCCGATCGCCTCCCCCTTTATTTTGATTTTGAAAGGGTCGTGAAACCCTTAACAGTTTTATTTTTTCTTTGCTGTTACTGCCGTTCGGATTTTTTGCATCGACCGGAAGCCTCCTCCATATTCTCAGTTTTGGCTGCCGTTCTTTTACCCTTTCCCTTTCTGGTTTATGCTTTTCCCTTTCCTTTTATTTTAGATATTTTTTCTAATTCAAGGCTCCATCTTCCTTTTTCCATTTTTACAGCCGGATCTATCTGTTCTGGGTTTGCTCCTCCACCGCTCGTCGGCTGAGTATTTTTTCTCATCAAAGAAGGGACGCCAGCTTACCGCCCTCCGCCTTCCCCTTCCACCAGTTGCCGACTCCGCCCTGTTCCCTGGCGGACCCATCCGTCCTCCAATTCTGGTGGACTCAATCGTCCTCCTCCCCCATCCCCATAAACCATTTTGGGTTTATTTCCAGATCCATAAGGGATTCAGAATGGATTTGCCCCCTGTCCACATCTATGTTTTTTTTGGTTTACCATTTTTTATATTCACTTGCTTCTACTAATTTTAAATAATTTTGTTCTTTTCAGTTCTACCGTCAATCGACCACTGTTCGTAGAGGTCCTCTACCAATTTCAAGGTAAATCAATCCTTTATTTTGTTGCTCTTAACCTTTATCTCTTTTCTCATATAACCTATAATTGCACAATTATTTTATCGGTCCTTTTACATGCTCTCTTATTATCAATGTCTCTGTGTTGCACTTTAATTTTTTCCCCTTGTTTATCTTATTTTATTATGCCGTTCGCTTACTACTATATCTTTTACTTCCATTTCATCCATGGATCTTATATCTCTGTTCACCTGCTTTGTTGTTCAAAATCCACCTATGGATTTTTCTTACCACCTGCTTCATTTATATTTCTTATGTGTCCTTACTACCATCCTCCAATTGAGGAACTCTCGATCCCTATTAAGGGAAAAATTATCGAACCACTTTGTGGTCTCTACCATTATGTCTAATTTGCTATTTATATGGACCTTTATGAAAATTTTTACTATTAATTACTCCTTATGTACAAACTTGTATCCTTCCTGTTATTACATCTCAAAATTTGCAACGATGCTTTATATCCCTCTTCTGGTACTTGTTAATATTTTTTATTGTCTTTGGCTATCTTATATCTCTTACCACTATCTTTTTGCACTACTTCGTTTTATTTCTCTGTGTGATATATTATGTCCCATTCCTGTTATCATCTCTTACAACATCTCATACAATGGCACCCATATTCTTCATTCGATTACTTACACTTTCATCTATCATATGTCCTATATCCCTCGTTATTGGTTCCTCTATTGTAGTCTGATATATGCTCTTGTTCTGGTCTCTTTTAGCACCCCTGTTCATACCAATATCTTCATGCTTCTAACTTTTCCCAAATTTATTTTGCATGTGTTTTACCTCTCCTGCACCGACGGCATCCATCGAGCTTATCATCAAATTTCCAATTGCGGGTCCTCCAGCGTCCAAGGCTCCCCTATTTTTTGTTGTTTTGTTATTATTTTGTACTTCTTATTTGCCCCCCTTTCTTTGCTCTTTTGGTCTGTCTTAAATTTCTTTGTCTCCCTTCTCTTTCTATCCCTGGTTTGTAATTATTCTCCTTTTTATGTTTCTTTTTTATCTTCTATTATGCCCTTGCATGCTTTTATCTTTCTTCCCCCCGTGCGTGTCTTTTTTCATCTTTTAATTGTTTCTTTTTTAGTTGGCTTGATGCTTTCTGCTTTGCTTTCTTTCTCATGTCTGGGTTACTTCTGTTGAGTGTGTAAAAGTTCTATTATTTACACCCTTTTTAACCCATATTTCTGCTGCATTCAAGCATAATTGCATTGCATTTAGGTTAGTTTTAAAAAACATCACAATTATATAAAAGGCACGAATTCTACTAAAAGATGGCGTATTTTGAAGGTAGCTGCCATGGTTGACGATGAAGGCAGGCGCAGGGCAGATAAGCAAAAGAGCTGAACTGGACAAGCAGCCGAAGAAGAACGAACCTGTCATGGACCTGTCGTGACAGCAAGGTGACAGCAGACTTATGAAGAGGAAAAGTAAAGTGGATCTCGATAGATAGAGAAAAATCTTCTCGTCTGTCGTGTGGAAGCCAAATATTTTTCCAAGCCCCGGATCAAAAGATATGTCAAGCCAAAGCTCAAGGAGAAGAAATTCCTAGAAACAAGGATGCGGCTGGAAAGTAGGAGACTTTAGAGATTTAGTCTTTATTAGAATCTTACTTTTAATTAAAGTTGTAATCCTTGTTACCTTAGATAACTTGAGCCCAAAGCTTATATAAGGGCATAGATTAAACCTAGGGCAGAACCGATTACCCCATAACCGAAACCAAACCCCTGCCGTCCACCCGTCACAGACATGTTCTAAATTCTCCCTAGGGCTACGGGTTGTTTTGTAAAGTAGTTGCAAGGGTTGCTTTGTTTTTAGGATTTTTTAGTTCAATAAAATAACTTCAAGTTCTCTTATTTTGGTTTTAATATCTTGCAAGAGCATCGGGAGAGCATTGTGAGGTTATCCATTTACTTAGCATCGGGAGAGTTAAGTATACGAAAGAGATAAGAGCGCGTTCTCTAGTTTATAGTTGAACCATCTCGTGCCTAGGGATAGGGCGAGGTTAAGTGGCTAAGGAAGAATTCATACACATCGGTGTTCATCCTTCGATTCACGCCGGGAGGTATCATCAAAGACGTGATCATCGACAGACTTGTGCCTAGGGATAGGGCAAGGCAGATCTGGGATTCTTGCCAAGCTTGAAGTACGGAGTTAGTGTTCGCTGCCGCGACAGCTAACGGACAGCCGCCGCGACAGGTGCTGTCGGCGACGGGCGCGACGACAGAACTGGAGATCCTAAGCAGTTCAATACCTGCACTACTGAGCAACTCAATACCAGCCCATTCTCTCTATCTTGATTTCTCAATCCTTTATTTTAAGTTTTTACCTTATTATTCTCGTGACAACTCTTAATTATTTCCTTTACTTTCGTGCAGTAAACAAGGTGAAGTCATTAGCCCAATCCCTGTGGAGACGATATCCGATACTTCGTATCACTTTACTACTTGCGTCGTGTACACTTGCACTACAATTGCGATAGACTATTTTACACGCAACAAGTTTTTGGCGCCGTTGCCGGGGATTGGCAACATAACTACATCTTTCTTTTATTGCACTTTTCGCTTTTATTTTTATCTTTTTTTTTCGTTTTTATTTTTATTTTTCTTTAATCTTTCTTTTGTGCTTTCAACTCTCGCTTTTCACGAGGTTTTCTTGTTTATGCACAGATCTAAAAGAGGCGAAGATCCTGAATATAAATTAGATCCGGAAATCGAACGTTCCTTCAATCTCAAGAAACAACTTCGCCGACTTTTAGACAGAAACGAATATCTCGAGGAACAACTAGAGAAAATGGGTCATAACCAACCTGCTGGTGGTTTCATACCACCCCTTGGCAATAATAACCCACCTGTCGGCGATCCGCCCGCAGCAGGTGGACGACGGTCATGTCGTGACTACATGCTGAATGATCATGTAGAGCTGGAGACCACGCTGCCGGATATTGATGTTGATAACTTCGAGCTTAAACCTGTCATGTTTAGTATGATCAACAACGCCGGACAGTTTAGTGGTTCTGCGACAGAAGATGCTAGGGAGCATCTCAAAACGTTCCAGGAGATCTGTGGTTCGTTTAGACTGCCAGGAGTTAGTCCGGAGATACTGAGGCTTCGGTTATTTCCCCATTCCTTGAGGGACAGAGCTAAAACTTGGTGGAATAAACTAACACCGGGTTCCATTATGACTTGGGCAGATTTAACTCGTGAATTTTTATCTCGTTTTAATCCTTTGCATTTATCTGAGCGATTACGTAACGAAATTGCTACTTTTCAACAGGAAGATGACGAGCCAATGCACGAGGCCTGGGACAGGTTTACTACTCTTCTTCGGAACTGCCCAATGCATGGATTCCCCGTCTGGAATCAGGTAACTAAATTCTATAATGCTGCTAACTTACAAACTCGCATTAGAATTGATTCTGCAGCAAATGGACTATTATTGGATAAAGATCCAGACGAGGCGCTGCAAGTTTTGAAAAATCTGGCTAAGAATGAGGAGCAGTTTCCGACTGCAAGAAGAGGGGGTAAACGGGTACTTGCTGTCAAGGATTATGAGGCCGACAGCACTATGAAATCACAGGTAGCATTCCTTACTAAAGCAATGAAACGATTATTAAATGAAGATGAACTACAAGGATTTGCTGTCGAGGAAGTTTGTACTATCTGTGAGGGAAATCATAGTAGGGATGAGTGCCCTATAAATGTAGAAGAGGGAAAATATGTTGGAAATTACAAGCCGAACTACAATTCCAACAACTACAACCCTAATTGGCGGAAGGATCCCAAATTTTCTTGGAGTAACCCCAACAATGCTTTGAATCCGCAAGCACATCATCAGAATCAGGGGGTCCTAGATTGTTGACGCGTCAACAACTGCATCCGCAAAACCTGCCGCAGAACCTGCCGCCGCAACAGCAACAACAGCCACCACCTGCCACGAGTAGTATATTGGAACAGACTCTGGCCACTTTTATGTCTCAGACTGGTACGTATATGGAGAATATTAATCAGTTTGTCAAGAAGACGGAAAACTTTATGGATGAAACCAAGATGAGAATGACAAATCATGAGGCTACCTTGAAATCTCTAGAGACACAAATGGGTCAGGTGTCCCAGCATATTAAGCCAAGACAGAATGGAGGTTTCCCTAGCAATCCTAAAAATGCTAGACCGCCCCCACATGAGCAATGCAAGGCGATTACTACTAGGAGTGGGAAAAAGTTACCAGGGCCGGAAAAAGACGCTGAAACAGAAAAGGAACCTGCCTTGGATAAACCTGCCGAGGAAGTCGCCCCGACAGGTGATAAACAGACTGCTGCCGATGAGCCTGCCACGACAGCAGAAGCGACAGAGGAGAAAAAAAATGACTACCGTCCTCAGATTTGCATGCAGTGGGAAGGACGCATTGCTGACTATCGTCCCCCACCACCCTTCCCTCAACGGATACAGCAAGCTAAGCATGAATCTCAACTTAAAAAGATTTATGATATTTTTAAACAGGTTCACATTAATATTCCGTTGTTAGATGCTGTTAGGGAGATGCCCGGTTATGCTAAATTTCTCAAGGATGTTATGTCGAAAAAAATCTAAACTTGGGGAATTTGAAACGGTAAGGATGCAAGAAGGTTGCATGAGTATTCTTCATCGGCAGCCACCCCAGAAAAAGAAGGATCCGGGGAGCTTCATCATACCTTGTGTAATCGGCGACAAATTTGTGGGTAAGGCACTTTGTGATCTTGGAGCTAGTGTTAATCTAATGCCCAAATCTGTCTTTCAGAAATTAGGTATTGGTAAGGCGCGGCCCACAACAGTTACCCTGCAGCTAGCCGACCGCTCTTACGTTCACCCCGAGGGAAAAATTGAAGATATTTTGGTAAGAGTGGATAAGCTTATTTTTCCTGCTGACTTTCTTATTTTAGATTGTGAGGCAGATGAGAACGCACCAGTCATCCTTGGGCGACCCTTCTTAGCCACGGGAAGATCATTGATTGATGTGGAGAAAGGAGAACTCACCATGCGCGTAAACGATCAACAAATTAAGTTGAATGTTCTCTAAGCAATGAAACATGCTGATGTGGACGAGGAATGCAAGGCCATCATTGAGGTGACCTTTGATTACCCCTGCATCAGGTCGGGCTGCCGTGATAAAAAATTTGGTCACTGCTGCGACAGCCACCTACAGGCCTGTCACGACAGCGATGACGACAGTAACGACGACAGCACCGACGACAGCGACTCCTCTGATTCCGAAACATCTGATACTGAAGGTCAAGAGGAGGTAAACTGGTTAGACCACCGTCCAGGTAAGTTATTCGAACCCTTGAATTACACTTCGGATAACCATTTAATCCAAAAGCCCTCTACTGTTGAATCACCTGTCTTAGAACTTAAGCCCCTGCCAGGGCAGCTTAAATATGCTTATCTTGGTTGTGATGACACACTGCCCGTAATCATCTCTGCTAAGATGCCGCAGGAACAAGAACGACAGCTGATCGACATGCTAAGGCAGCACAAAAAGGCGATTGGATGGACGATAGCAGGCATTCAGGGCATTAGTCCGGCGTTATGCATGCACAAAATCCTCCTTGAGGAAGATCATAAGCCGACTATAGATGCCCAAAGGCGGCTAAACCATGCGATGAAGGAGGTAGTGCGTAAGGAGATCATTAAATGGTTAGATGCTGGTATTATTTACGCCATCTCCGACAGCAAATGGGTAAGCCCGGTGCAATGTGTTCCCAAGAAAGGAGGCATGACCGTGATAACCAACGAAAATAATGAACTAATCCCAACCAGGACTGTGACCGGTTGGAGGGTTTGTATGGACTATCGGAAGCTTAACAAAGCTACCCGAAAGGACCACTTCCCTTTACCCTTTATTGATCAAATGCTTGATAGATTAGCGGGTAAATCTTATTATTGTTTTCTTGATGGTTATTCAGGTTATAACCAAATTGCTATTGCACCGGAAGATCAAGAGAAAACGACTTTCACATGCCCCTACGGAACATACACATTTAGGAGGATGCCGTTCGGCCTCTGTAACGCACCTGCCACCTTCCAAAGGTGCATGATGGCAATATTCTCCGACATGGTAGAGGACTTCCTTGAGATTTTCATGGATGATTTTTCCGTCTTTGGAGACAATTTTGAGAGCTGCCTCGGCAATCTTCAAAAGGTACTTGAAAGATGTGAAAAAGCTAATCTTGTTCTAAATTGGGAAAAATGCCATTTTATGGTAGATGAAGGGATAGTTCTAGGCCATAAGATTAGCTGCCGTGGGATAGAAGTCGACAGGGCTAAGATTGAAGTCATAGAGAAGCTGCCGCCGCCAACAACAGTCAAGGGCATTAGAAGTTTTTTAGGGCATGCGGGTTTTTATCGGAGATTCATCGCAAATTTCTCAAAAATCACCAAGCCCTTATGTCATCTTTTGGAACAGAACCGACCCTTTGACTTTAATGAAGAATGTACTGAAGCATTCAAGGTTCTGAAGGAAAAGTTAGTGACAGCCCCAATAGTACAGCCACCAGACTGGACACAGCCATTCGAGATCATGTGTGATGCTAGTGACTATGCTGTCGGAGCAGCACTTGGGCAGCGCAGAGACAGGCTGTTTCACGTCATATATTATGCTAGCAAAACATTAAATGATGCCCAAGTGAACTATACCACCACATAAAAGGAGCTGTTAGCTGTGGTGTTCTCCATCGACAAGTTTTGTTCTTACATACTTGGAACGAAAGTAATAATACACACCGACCATTCTGCCCTCAAGTATTTGTTCGCAAAGAAGGACGCAAAACCTAGGTTGATACGATGGATATTGCTATTACAAGAGTTCGACCTTGAAATTAAGGACAAAAAGGGGACAGAAAATCAGGTGGCAGACCACTTGTCGAGGTTGGAGATGGGACAGAGTCTACCGTTAGATGAGAGACACATACTGGAGACCTTCCCAGATGAGCAGCTCTTTGCTGCCGCAATCGCTGTCGCGACAGCCATGGCGGCAGGTAAGTCTTCTAACCTTCCCTGGTATGCTGATTTCGTTAATTTTATAGTTAGCGGAATATTACCTTCTGATCTTAATTATCAAGCAAGGAAGAGGTTCCAAAATGATGTTAAACATTATTATTGGGACAAACCTCTTCTTTTCAAAATGTGCGCAGATCAGGTTATAAGGAGGTGTGTACCACAAGAAGAGCAAGAAGACATTCTCCATCACTGCCATGCTTCACAATATGGAGGTCACTTAGGAGGCAATAAAACTGCTGTCAAGGTGCTGCAGTCAGGGTTCTACTGGCCGACACTATATAAAGATGCACAGGAATTTTACAAAAACTGTGACAGGTGCCAGCGGACAGGTAACATCTCGAGGAGAAACGAGATGCCACTGTAGAATATTCTAGAAGTCGAGATCTTCGACGTTTGGGGGATTGATTTTATGGGACCATTCCCATCTTCATGTGGAAATTTGTACATCCTCCTAGCAGTGGATTATGTCTCCAAGTGGGTTGAAGCAATCGCAACTCAAAAGAATGATCCCAAGACGGTCCAAAAGTTTTTGCATAAAAACATTTTTTCTAGATTTGGCATCCCTAGGGCGATTATCAGTGATGAAGGGAGACATTTCGATAATAGGGTAATTGCTGCCGCCTTAAAGAAATATGGTGTCAAGCACAGGATCGCGACAGCATACCACCCACAGACCAATGGACAGGCTGAGATTTCCAATAGGGAAGTGAAGAACATCCTTGAAAAGATGGTTAAACCAACTAGGAAAGATTGGTCTTTACTTCTGAATGATGCATTATGGGCATACCGGACAGCTTTCAAGACTCCATTGGGAATGTCTCCATTCCGACTAATTTATGGGAAAACCTGTCACTTGCCTGTCGAGATCGAGCACAAAGCATATTGGGCAATTAAGGCAGTGAACATGGACTTGGACAAGGCCGGCCATAAAAGGTTATTAGATCTAAACGAGATTGAAGAATTACGGACAATGGCCTACGACAACGCAAGGATTTACAAGGAAACGACTAAGAAGTGGCACGACAAGAAACTGCTGCCACGACAGTTCTGCCCAGGGCAGCTTGTGTTGTTATTTAATTCTAGACTTAAACTCTTCCCAGGAAAGCTAAAGTCTAGATGGTCTGGCCCGTTTCAAGTAGTTCAAGTTTTTCCCCATGGTGCCATCACAATTCAATCATTAAAAGACGGGCACCAATTCAAAGTCAATGGACAACGACTCAAGCATTATCAGGGGACTGAAGCCCCAGGAATTCAGGAAGTGGTTACTTTAGGAGATGCCCCACAAGGCACCCCTAATTTAACCTAAGTTTTATTTTTATTTTTATTATTATTATTTATTAGGAATTAGGTTTATTTTATTCAAATAATATTTTGTTTTTCTAATTTCAGTTTTTAGGAAATAAAGGAGTCAAGAAGAAAAAAAAAGAAGTGTCCCAAACCCACCGCCCATCCACCAGCCCAATAAAGCCCATTTATGATAACCTGTCGTTTCAGCTGCCGGCGCAGACGGACTTGAGAGGCTGTCAACAGTTTGACACTGCAGACACAGAAGCGTGCGGCAGACGCACAGCAAACGCATAAATGCGTGTCAGACGCGTCAGACACGCTACATCCAATCTGCCGCCCCGTTATTCCCGCCTGCCGTTGAGGCATTAAATGGGTAGCCCCTCGACCGCTATATAAACCCCTTCCCATTTTCATTTTTCATCACTTCTGATTTTTCTCTCTTGTTATTTTTCTCCTCTAGTTTTATTTGTTTTCTCTCTTTCACAGCCCTTGCAACCAATATGTCGTCGAGACAAACCCGCCATAACACTGCTGCCGCTTCTTCGTCAGCAGCATCATCCCCCTTCGCCAACAAGGAACTATGGGAGGAGCGTGGCTTCATTTACAACTGAGATGCCCCCCATATGGGACTCAGGCCGTTCATTGTGAAGGCCATAACGGCACAGCTGTGGGAGGACTTTGCCGAGCAGCCGGCAGAGCTAAATGATACTTTGGTCCGGGAGTTCTACGAGGCTGTCGACAGCAAAACGGCGACGTCTGTCATCGTCCGAGGAGTGGAAGTGCCCTTTACAGCAAACATCATCAACCATATGTTCGGCCTGTTCTTTGGCCCCGATGATGATGCTCACCAACAATTTCTGGACACTCTCGACGCTGCTGCCTATGATGCCATCATGGTGGAGCTAACAGAGGCTGGTACGACATGGACCACCAGCAAGAAGAACCCCCACTCCGTCAATAGGGGGCAGCTCCTCCCCGAAGCAAAACTGTGGAACGCTTTCATCAAAAAGCGTATCCTGCCCTCATCCCACCATACGACAGTCAACCGACAGCGGCTGGCCCTCATTCACTCTATCATGCATGACAGACCCATCAATGTGGGCAAGTACATGAGGGACAGCATCATTGATTGTGCCTTCCGTTCAGACTCACGACTCTGCCTGCCGTTCACCATCACCGCCCTCTGCCGCTGTGCTGCCGTACCAGAGAGACCCTCCGACAAAATCAAGACGGGCAGTGGCTGGACTGACAACAACATCTCCAGCCTCATGGAGGTCATAGTCGTATCACCCATCAACGCTTTCGACCCAAATGCCCCTCCTGCTAACTCCGATGATGAACCTGCCACCAACCCTGCCCCAGATGCTGCCGTCGAGACCACTCCGACAGACCAGTCTGCCAACATCCTGGCTGCAATTCTACGGGTAGAGGAGCGCCAAATGGGTTTGATGACTTTTATCCGCGACTTCTCAAATCTAACGGTAAATTTCATTACTAATACTTTACATTATTCGGATGTCATCTTCCCCACCTTCCCATCCCATTATTTCCATATCCCCTCCCCCACACCTACACCACCTGTTTCCCCCCATACCCATTCTGCCACTTCCACACCATCCCCTACCCAGACGGCAGCCGGCAACTCTCCGGTAGACACCTCCCCTCGAGGAACCAAAAGACCTGCCACTGATGACAGCCCTCTTCTCCGGAGGAATTTGGAGAGGGACTTTACGAGGGTGAAAAGAATTAAGCACGTGGCAGACAAGAAACGGCTGCCCAAAGCCAGCACCACCACTAGCAGCAGCCAGGATAGCAACAGCAGTTCTGACGTCCGGCTAGTGGAGCAACCTGCCCCTCAACCTGCCGATGATCCTGTCGCTCAACCTGCTATTGAACCTGCCCAGCCTCCCCCACAGCGCAGACGCCGCCATCAGATCCGAGTCAGCAGCAGCAGCGAGGACAGCGACTGAAAATTTAAGTTTTTATTTTCTTTTATTGCTGCCTGCTTTTACCTTTTGTGATGTACTTCTCTTTTCATGTTTTTGTTTCATGTCATTTTGCATTGAGGGCAATGCAACCCTTGAGTTTGGGGGTGGCAACCCTCCATCATTAATGGAGTCTTAAGTACATCTTTTTATTATTTGTTGTGTCTTTTATTTATTTAATTTAAGTTCTCTCAAAAAAAAATCAGAAAAGATAAAACTGTTGGCTTAAAACTGTGAAGTAAACTTACCTGTCATGACAGCTCTGTCGTGGCAGCATCTTTAGGACAGTTTAAGGAGAAGTTTAGAGCCTTTCTATAGTTCTGAAAACTTAAACACCATTGTGACTGTTATACTGCTTAGATTTCTTTTAGCCAAACTAGAATAGGAAAGCTTAGCACTTAGAGTAGAAAAGAGACTAGAATCTCAGGAAACCTAGAGGTGCCTACCACTGGCTCTAGGCAGATAACCAGAGAAAAACTTCTAGAGGTGCCTATCACCGGCTCTAGACAGTTAACTAGAGGTGCCTGAAATACTGGCTCTAGTAAAAGAGAAGAAATTTGAAAAAAGGAAATAACTATAGGTGCCCAATTCTGGCTCTAGTAAGAAAAAGAAAGAAAACAGTCTCGTAGGAAAAAAGTCAAATATTCTAGTGAAACTAAGAGAGTCTTGGCATATAACTGTTCACAAGCATGCACACACTGCACGAGAGCTATAGGGAGATTCCAGACAGATCCTAATCTTTTCGACAGGTTGCTGCCGCCATAGAGAACGAGCGACGGGTAAGGGACAATTCACTGTTTGAAAGCCAACACAAAAATCTTCATCTTTCTTTTAGGTTTAAATTGCTTGAGGACAAGCAAAAACTTGAGTTTGGGGGTGTGTTGAGTGTGTAAAAGTTCTATTATTTACACCCTTTTTAACCCATATTTCTGCTGCATTCAAGCATAATTGCATTGCATTTAGGTTAGTTTTCAATAAAACATCACAATTATATAAAAGGCACGGATTCTACTAAAAGATGGCGTATTTTGCAGGTAGCTGCCATGGTTGACGATGAAGGCAGGCGCAGGGCAGATAAGCAGAAGAGCTGAACTGGACAAGCAGCCGAAGAAGAACGAACCTGTCATGGACCTGTCATGACAGCAAGGTGACAGCAGACTTATGAAGAGGAAAAGTAAAGTGGATCTCGATAGATAGAGAAAAATCTGCTCGTCTGTCGTGTGGAAGCCAAATATTTTTCCAAGCCCCGGATCAAAAGATATGTCAAGCCAAAGCTCAAGGAGAAGAAATTCCTAGAAACAAGGATGCGGCTGGAAAGTAGGAGACTTTAGAGATTTAGTCTTTATTAGAATCTTACTTTTAATTAAAGTTGTAATCCTTGTTACCTTAGATAATTTGAGCCCAAAGCTTACATAAGGGCATAGATTAAACCTAGGGAAGAACCAATTACCCCATAACCGAAACCAAACCCCTGCCGTCCACCCGTCACCGACATGTTCTAAATTCTCCCTAGGGCTACGGGTTGTTTTGTAAAGTAGTTGCAAGGGTTGCTTTGTTTTTAGGATTTTTTAGTTCAATAAAATAACTTCAAGTTCTCTTATTTTGGTTTTAATATCTTGCAAGAGCATCGGGAGAGCATTGTGAGGTTATCCATTTACTTAGCATCGGGAGAGTTAAGTATACGAAAGAGATAAGAGCGCGTTCTCTAGTTTATAGTTGAACCATCTCGTGCCTAGGGATAGGGCGAGGTTAAGTGGCTAAGGAAGAATTCATACACATCGGTGTTCATCCTTCGATTCACGCCGGGAGGTATCATCAAAGACGTGATCATCGACAGACTTGTGCCTAGGGATAGGGCAAGGCAGATCTGGGATTCTTGCCAAGCTTGAAGTACGGAGTTAGTGTTCGCTGCCGCGACAGCTAACGGACAGCCGCCGCGACAGGTGCTGTCGGCGATGGGCGCGACGACAGAACTGGAGATCCTAAGCAGTTCAATACCTGCACTACTGAGCAACTCAATACCAGCCCATTCTCTCTATCTTGATTTCTCAATCCTTTATTTTACGTTTTTACCTTATTATTCTCGTGACAACTCTTAATTATTTCCTTTACTTTCGTGCAGTAAACAAGGTGAAGTCATTAGCCCAATCCCTGTGGAGACGATATCCGATACTTCGTATCACTTTACTACTTGCGTCGTGTACACTTGCACTACAATTGCGATAGACTATTTTACACGCAACAACTTCTCTTCATGATTATATCTTTTCCCCATTTTGCTTTTCTTAATATTCATGTTGATTGCTTACCACGTTTTTTTATTTCGATTTATGATTGCTTGCTTAACATTCATTACTCTCATTTTATATATTCCTTTTATTCCCATGCCTATCCTTGTGTTTTTACTATACATCCTACTTTACTGCTACTTCTTGTTAGATTATTTTTTAAGTTGCCCCAATTATCAAAATTTGCTACGTTTCCACTTTCTGCTTGCTACCCAATTCTTGCTTCTCCCTACACCTCTTTAGGTGCTATCTTACTATCCCCTGCTGGGGAAATCAATACGATCACCTTCATGGTGAACACCTTTATTCAAATAAAATACTATTTGAAACACATAACAACAAAATCTTCCATTTCCCCTCCCATTACTACACTTCATATGGAAAGAAAACATTTAACTAAAATTGATCGATCATCCCACCATTTGCTCAGTGAACCAATCAACCCTCTCTACAAATCCTTTAATTCACTCCCTATCTCGTGGGGCCTAGGACCTACAGTTTTCGATCTTCATTTAAATTGCACTCACCTTCGATTTTACAACTGTGTACTTATTAATTCCGCTCACATTAAATCCTGCCATCTCTGCCCCTCTCAATCGATTCCTTTTCCCCAAGTTCTTATTATCCTTCCATCTTTTCTCTATTATTGCCATAATCTAACTATGAACCTTACCATATCTCCTTCTCATTATTTGCCTTTTTTCATATACCTATTTCTTAATTATTTCTTTCCTTTATTATATGCCCTTTCTTTCCTTTCTCAACTCACAATTTTAAAAATACTATCTTTAAAACCAATTGATATGCTCTTAAATTTATTTTTAAATTCTTTTATCTTTCCTTCCTTTCTATATTACTGCCATAATCTAACCTTAAGCCTTATCATATCTCCTTCTCATTACTTGCCTTTTTTCTTAAATTTATTATTAAATTATCTCTTTCCTTTATCATTTACCCTCTCCAATTGATATCTTAACCACAATCAAAGTTCTTTCTTTCCTTTTTACATCCCATATTATTCTAGATCTGTCCTATCTTTAATTTCTATTTTCAACTGTTTCCTATATTTCTCCCTAACTCTAATTTATTCCAAATTCCAATACATTAATTTTATATTCTTTTTCTCCCCAATCCTCTCCCTTTCCATATTTATTTCACGCACTTCGTTCCCAATTTTTGGGAATTTTGATTACTTGCTTTCCATCTATAATTCTCTCCTTTCCTTTTTCCCAATTCTTACCTGTTTTCTTCCTACTACTCTCACTTATAAGGCTCTACCTCTTCTTATTTTCACTTTTCCTGTTTACAACTCGTCCACCTTTACTCTGCATTCCCCCTCTACAACCAAATGGCTTCTTCCTCTTCTCTTCCCCACTTTACCAATCTGGATCTTACAAATGAGGAAGCCAATGCAATCTTTACTCATGATTTTGACTTTTTTGAAGAAGACCCTAAGACCATTCTAATTGGCAAATTCATCTCCACCAAGCCAATAGACGACTGGGCTGTCCTCTCAGCATTCGAAGGCATTTGGAAGAAAAACCATCTTAAGTCAATCTCCATCATTAGAGATACCTTCTTCAGAATTGAATTTGCCACTTTAAGCGATAAAGACGATGTTTTTGAAAGAGGTCCATGGCTCTATAAAGATGAATGGATGGCCCTAGCTGATTATATCCCTGGTAAAAGCATGGATGAGTACTCCTTCAATCCCATGAGGATTTGGTTTCGTATACACTCTTTACCCAAACCTTTTCTGGAAGATCCCGAAAGATCTCACCCCGTGGGACAATCTCTTGGTGCCATGGTAGGCACTGTACTACGTACTGATACACGTAAAGAAAGAGGGAACATGACTGAATTTCTACGAGTGGAAATACTCATGGACATATCTAAACCGGTCCGTCGATTCCTCCTTATTGGGAAAGGTACACGAACCACATCTTGTCGTCTCCAATATGAGCGCCTTCTCCTACTTTGCCATGGGTGTGGCCTCATTAGTCACATTTTCGAGCACTGCCCCAGCAAAGCGACGATTGACCCAACCAAACTTCAGTATGGTGAATGGCTCCGTTGGCTCCCCCCGCGTCGCCGAGACCAGGGGCTACGTGGTCGTATTCGCATTGTTGAGCACTCCTCATCTGCTGAATGCAAACCTCCAATAGGTATCTTATCCTTTATTCAATGCATCCAGCTGCTTTCCTATTTTGCATCTAATTTATATATTAAATTGCTATTATGTACAACCCCAACGGACAAAGGTAAAAATGTGGAACCCTCTGCTAATGCTAATCAGAATCCGCCGTTAGGTACTCTACCATCATTATTCTGGTTTCCATTTTTTCATTACTTCCTTCTATGTTATTTTATTGATTCTCTTATCTATTCAGAACCCATGGATAAAGGGAAAGCACATGTTGCCTCCGCGCAAGATTCGGGTCTTATTTTCATTAAACACCATCATCTTCTTTTCCTCCATCGTTTCCACCACATGAAACTTACTTCCTCTTTTGCTGAATTTATAGGGAATCTCAACGAAGGGGATGCTGCGTCTTTCGCAGATCTCCCTACTGAGGAAAACAATAATAATGATGAGATGGTGGAGGAGGAATCCTCTGAGTTGCCTCCTACAAATGCGGACTCCCAGCAGCTTCCAAAAGCTCCAATCCCTTCTAGAGTTATTTCCCCGCAACCTCTGAATACCATTTACCATGTTCAAGTCGATCTGGATGGCCAAGATGATGGCGTGCCAAGCCCTACTGCTCAACAAGTGAGGAAATTAGATGATCAATTAAGTAAGCCTTTCCTCCAAACCGGTATTTCATTTTTTGATGATTTTGACTCATGGATACTTAAGCATTATCCCAATGATGCAGCATCGGCTCCGGCCCCTATCCCCATTCCTCCTAACCGTGGTACCAAGAGACGCTCCCCCATCCATGTGGTCCTCCAGCCCAAAAAGTCTAGGCCCTCTCCTTCTCCTACCTTGAAAGCTGGGATGAGCAGCGGTAAAAAATCTCCGGCGGCGGCTGATGCACAGCCCCGCCGAGGGAAATGATCATCTTATGTTGGAACTGTCAGGGTCTCGGGAAGGTCCAGGCAGTTCAACATCTCCAGCAATACGTTCAATTTCATAATCCTGATTTACTTTTTTTATGCGAAACTAAACTTAAAAATACGGCTTACAGCCGTCTTGGTTCTTTGCTAGGTATGGACTTAGTTTTTTCGATGGATTTTTCTGATGAATGTTCTGGACTTGCTTTATTTTCATTGAATAATTATAATATTGATATGCTTGCTTATTCGGATCGTTTTATTCATACTTATATTAATTGCAATTCCTCTTCGTTTTATTTCACTGGTATTCATGGTTTTTCTGAAACATGTAATAAACCAAAAACTTGGGATTTAATTGATTCTCTCAATAATAATGATGGTCTGCCTTGGCTTCTCGGTGGTGATTTCAATGAAATCCTATCTGATAACGAAAAATAAGGCGGCTGCCGTCGGGCTAGATCTCAAATTAACAATTTTCGCCATTGCCTCTCCCGTAATAACCTTTTCGACTGTAAACCTACTACAGGTTGGTTCACTTGGTCTAAAACGGGACCCCAAACCCCTACTTTATTTGAGAGACTAGACCGCTTTGTAGGGAATATGGCATGTAAAGTAAATTATCCCAATTATAGTATCACTTCCGATTTTGATGCTAAATCTGACCACTGTTTTCTTCTCTTGAATACGAAGCCGCCTCCTCTAACAAATCACCGTCCACCATCAGCCAAGTTCAGATTTGAAAATTGCTGGGCTACCAATGACGAAGGCATCTCTATCGTTAAACAAACTTGGTCTTCTACCAAGGGCAATACACTAGATAAAATTGAAGCCATTGGCTCCTGCCTAGGAGACTGGCAATCCCAACAAAGACTTAAGTCCACTGGTCGTATCAAGATTCTCACTAAAAAAATCAACACACTTTTACAACGGCCTCTTTCAGCTACTGCTGAAAATAGATACATCTCTGCCAAAGCTGAGCTCCACAAATTACTTGAGGAGCAAGAAGTTTACTGAGCACAGCGCTCTCGCAATCTTTGGCTATCTCAAGGAGATAAAAATACCCGTTTCTTTCATGCCCGAGCTTCTAATAGGAAGAAAAAGAACACCATCACTGGTCTTCTTGATTCCAATAACAATTGGTGTACTGACGATACCGATCTTATGAAAATTGCATCCACATATTTCCACAATCTTTTTACATCCTCTATTCCACCCTTGTCCGATCAAATTCTTTCAAAAATCACCCCCTCTATCACGACTGCCATGAATGAGTCTCTTTCTAAGGAATTCACATCAGAAGAAATTATCACCGCTTTCCGCGATATTGATCCTAGGAAAGCCCCTGGTATTGATGGATTGCCTAGCGGTTTCTTCCGTCAACATTGGGATACTGTTGGATCAGACGTCATCTCACTCTGCCTTAATCTTCTAAACGGGTCAGCTGATATGGCCTCGGTAAACCAAACAATTCTGGTCCTCATACCCAAAATAAAGGACCCTACCACCATGAGGCATCTAAGGCCCATTAGTCTTTGCACAGTTATCTACAAAATTGTTGCCAAAGTTTTAGTTAATCGTATGAAACATACCATTCCCTTCTGTATCAGCTCCAATCAAGCTGCTTTCGTTCAAGGACGCAACATTACGGATAACATTCTTATTGCCCATGAAATTATCCACTCCATTAATACTGGTACTTCTAAGTCTACTCAAGGTGCTGCCCTTAAGCTAGATATGGAAAAGGCTTTCGACAGGGTTGAATGGTCTTTCCTCGAAAATGTCATGAACCGCATGGGTTTCGCATCATCATGGGTTTCTCTTATAATGAGATGTATTTCCTCAGTTTCTTTTACGGTAAAGGTCAACAATTCTTTTTCTCCTTTGTTTCGTCCTCAACGGGGTCTTCGCCAAGGGGATCCTTTATCTCCCTTTCTCTTCCTTTTTTGCACTCAAGGGATTTCAGCCTTTTTGTCCGATGCTAAACAACATGGCCTACTCCCTGGTCTTGGGGCTAGTAAGCATGGTCCCAAGGTTAACCATCTTCTATTCGCCGATGATTGTATAGTTTTCATTAATTCGAAGTCCGAGGAGGCTGCACACCTTAAATTCGCTCTCCAAACCTATGCTTCAGCCTCTGGACAAGCAGTTAACTTTGACAAGTCTACTATCTTTTACAATCCACGTACTCCCGCTTCGACTCGCCATGCTATTAATTCTTACCTCCAAGTTCGTGAGGTCTCCAACCCTGGTGTCTATCTGGGGGTACCTTTTCTTATTGGTAAAAATAAGACCCTCGCTCTAGGGTTTATACGTGATAAAGTTCATGATAGATTATCCAACTGGGACAAACAACTTCTTTCCTTCAGTGGTAGGGAAATATTTATAAAAGTTGTCTTACAATCTCTACCTCAATATGTTATGTCCTGTTATTTATTGCCCCAAAATATTATCGATGATATGACATCTGCCACCCGACGCTATTGGTGGTCTGGCAAAACTAATAAGAAAGGTTAGCATATGCTCCTTTGGGAACAGGTGTGCTTGCCTAAATCAGTTGGCGGTATGGGTTTTAGGGACCTCAACAATTTTAACATTGCCCTTCTCGGTAAACAATTATGGCGCCTTATCTGTGAACCTGACTCCCTTCTGGGATAAATCTATAAATCCAAATACATCCAGTCACACAATATTCTTAATTCCTCTCGGCCTTCCCGAGGTTCTTTTGCCTGGCAAGGTCTTTATAACGCTATGCAACACCTTTTTGAAGGTTTCCTCTATCGTCCTGGCATTAACAATAACATACGTATTCATCATGATAATTTGGGAGGCTCCTCGACTATTAACCTTTACGGGGACTACGAGTTATCGGATGAAGTCCATACTCGTTGTCGCGACTTTATGATTCGGAACCAAGCATCTTGGGACCCTGTTAAAGTCCGTGCGTACTTTACTTTGGATGATGCCGACTCCATTTTATCCGTTCCTATCATCAATGATACTCGGGACTCCATCCTCTGGAGGCCTAACGATTCTGGTATCTACTCTGTCAGATCATGCTATCTCTTTCTGCAACACCCCCCTGAGCCACGTCTTCGGCCCCCTCGGATTTGGAAATTTCTTTCCAAACTCAAGGTTTTACCTAAAGTTAAAACTTTTGGCTGGCGTCTGGGTTCAGAGGCCCTACCTGTTGGGGTTCGCGTAAGACTTCTGCCGATCAGAAGCAGCCTTCAACCGCTCACAAATGAGCTTTACCTTCTCTGTGGTCCCTTTCAACAAAGCCGGCATCGAAACCAACTTTTGACCAGTTTCAGCCCAACAAAGAGGAGTCCTACACTTCCTCCCGTACAAAGCCTCATAAGGTGCCATCTGTATACTTGCCTGATAACTATTGTTATAAGCAAACTCAACCAAAGGCAGATGCTTCTCCCAAGAACCTTGGAACTCAATCACGCAGCACCTCAACATATCCTCCAAAATCTGGATAACTCGCTCAGACTGACCATCCGACTGAGGATGATAGGATGTACTGAAATGCAACCTTGTACCCAGAGCTTGATGCAAACACTGCCAGAACCGCGATGTGAACCTCGGATCCCTATCCGACACAATCGACTTAGGCACACCATGCAGCCGCACAATCTCAGCAATGTACAGCTCTGCCAACTTATCCAAAGAAAACGTGGTATGCACAGGCAAGAAATGCGCACACTTCGTTAGGCGATCCACAATCACCCACACCGAATTCTTCTTCGATGGAGACAAAGGTAAACCAGATACAAAATCCATGGTAACCTGTTCCCACTTCCACTCAGGGATTTTCAACGGTTGCAACAACCCTGAAGGAAACTGATGTTCAGCCTTAACTCGCTGACATACCAAACACTTGCTAACAAACTCCGCAACATCTTTCTTCAAACCCACCCAATAGTACTCATCACGAAGATCACGGTACATCTTAGTACTACCAGGGTGCATAGCAAAAGGACTACTATGACCTTCAGTCAGAATAGCACGCCTCAACTCAGCATCAGCAGGCACTACTATCCGACTCCCAAAACACAACACACCATCATCATTAAAACAGAAATCCGAAGGTCTACCCTCCGCGATATCCTGAACATGCGACACCAAGGAATCATCCAGCAACTGCTTATCCTTGATCAACTGAACCAAAGAGGGTTTCACTTGCAACTCAGCAACGAGACCACCATCTTGCGATATGCTCAAGCTAGCAAACATAGCCCTCAGCTCAACAGCTACTTTCCTACTCAAGGCATCCGCAACAACATGAGCTTTTCCAGGATGATACTCAATCGTCAGATCATAATCCTTGAGCAACTCCAACCAACGCCGCTGCCTAAGATTCAACTCCTTCTGAGACATCAGATACCTCAAACTCTTGTGATCTGTGTACACAGTACACTTCTCACCATACAGATAATGTCTCCAGATCTTCAGAGCAAAAACCACTGCAGCCAGCTCAATATCATGCGTAGGGTAATTGCGCTCATGCACTTTCAACTGCCGCGATGCATAAGCCACCACCTTACCCTCCTGCATCAGCACACACCCCAACCCAACATAGGATGCATCACTGTAAGCCACAAACTCTTTCCCTGATTCAGGCTGAATCAAGATAGGAGCTTGCGTCAAAGCCGCCTTAAGCTTCTCAAAAGCTTGCTGTCTCGCTTCCGTCCACTCATACTTAACATCCTTTTGCAACAGCTTCGTCAAAGGAGCAGCAATCTTGGAAAAACCATCCACAAACCTTCGGTAGTATCCCGCCAAACCAAGGAAACTACGGACCTCATGAACAGACTTAGGAACCTTCCAATTCATCACCGACTCAATCTTCTGAGGATCAACACGAATCCCCTCAGCTGAGACCACATGCCCAAGAAACACCACCTCCCTTAACCAGAACTCACACTTGCTCAGCTTAGCATAAAGCTGATTCTCCAACAAAGCTTGCAAAACAATCCTCAAATGCTCTTCATGCTCCTCCTCAGTACGCGAGTACACGAGGATATCATCAATGAACACCACAACAAACTTGTCCAGGTATTCATGAAACACACGATTCATCATGTCCATGAAAGCAGCAGGAGCATTTGTCAACCCAAACGGCATCACAAGGAACTCATAATGCCCATACCTTGTCCTGAAAGCTGTCTTAGGCACATCCACATCCTTCACCTTCAACTGATAATACCCTGACCTCAAGTCAATCTTAGAGAACACAGCAGCTCCCCGAAATTGATCAAAGAGACCATCAATCCTCGGCAAAGGATACCGATTCTTGATAGTCAACTTGTTCAGCTGACGGTAATCAATGCACATTCTCATAGTGCCATCCTTCTTCTTCACAAACAAGACCGGTGCTCCCCAACGTGACACACTCGGCCGGATGAAACCACGATCAAGCAACTCTTGCAACTGCGTCTTCAGCTCCTTCAGCTCCTTAGGTGCCATTCTATAGGGAGTAATGGACACAGGAGTTGTATTCTCATACAGCTCAATTCCAAACTCCACCTCGCGGTTAGGAGGTAAACCAGGCAACTCCTCAGGAAAAACACCAGGAAACTCCTTCACAACTCTGATATCTTGCACCCTCAACTCTTTAGAGCTAGGATTCATCACAAAAGCTAGATAGGCTTCGCAACCTTGCCTCAGCATCCTGCTCGCCTCCAAGGTAGACACCACATTGGCAAGAAACTTCACATTCTCACCAACCACAACAACTTCATAATCATCCGCAAGCTTAAGCGAAACTCGCTTGTTTTCACAATCCACAACAGCGCGATGCTCAGCAAGCCAATCCATACCAAGGATTACATCAAAACCATAAAAGGGCAACTCCATAAGATCAACATGAAAAACATGTTCTTGAACAACCAAGGGACACCTTCTATAAAGCTTACGAGTCACAACAGTCTCACCAAAAGAACTAGTGACACGAACACCAACATCCAAAGACTCAACAGGCAAACCAAGCAATTCAGCATGCTCACGCAAAATGTATGAATGCGTAGATCCAGAATCTATCAAAGAAAGCAATGACAAGGATTGCAAAGTAAAGGTACCTGCAATCACATCCGCATCATTCCTACCCTCACGCTGAGCATACACCCTCGCTTGGCCTCCACCTTCAGGCTGAATAGCCACAACATGGGCCACTCCACGACCACCTTCCTCTCTCCTCTGGAAATTACCACGGCCGCGCCCACGACCTCTCTGCGGTGCAGCAACAACAGGAGCACACACCTGATCACCAACCAACCTAAGACAATCACGCCTCAAATGGTCTGCGGATCCACAATTCCAGCACCCATTACCGGCTGCCGCAACAAGAGCTTGCACCTCTCTCACAGCACGGGGACAGTCACGTTTCATGTGACCACGTGAACCACAGATCCAACAAGCACTCGGATCAGCTCTAGCATTACCTCCTCTAGCAGGTGCACCACCACCTCTCTTAGCAGAAGACTAATACTTCTGATCATGTCCCCTCTTGTTCCGTCCACCTCCAGAACTATACTCAGCAGCTCGCTTGCCAGCACCCTTAGCAGATAAACTCAATTTCATCTCAACGTCCTTGGCTCGGCCCACCAACACATCAAAATCATCATACTCGGCGGCCAACAAATACATTTTCACATCCGTCTCTAAGCCGTAACGGAACCTCTCGCACCTTGCCCGCTCATCAGGTACCAGCTCAGGTGCATACTGACTGAGTCGCACAAACTGCACTTCATACTCAGCCACACTCATGCTCCCTTGGGTAAGAGACATGAATTCACGCTTCTTCTCATCAAGATATCTCACACCAAGATATCTCCGCTTGAACACATTCTGAAAGAATGTCCAAGTCACATCAGCTTCTGCCATCCCAGCAATAGTGGTTGTCCACCACGTATACGCATCCTTCTGCAGCAAGGACACAACACAACCCAGCTTTTGCACATCCGTGCAGCTCATCTGACCCAAGATTCGCTTGGTACTCTCAAGCCAAGCTTCAGAACTCTCAGCAGACATACCCCTGAACTCAGTCCCACCAAGACTGCGCAGACGCTCCAAAGGTAGTCTGACTCCAGCATCTTCCTGATGCCCCGCTCCACGAGCCCCAGCTACTGCTGCTTGAAAAGCACCAGCAATAGCTTGTACTAACATCGTCATATCAGGCATAGCTTGCCCCTGACCAGCCCCAGGTCCAGCAGCTCCAGCGCCAGCTGCAGCTCCAGCTTCCTCAGCCCCAGCACCACCACCACCAGGTGAAGGAGGAGGTAACACCGCACTACCCGTGTTTTCCTCATTCTCGTTCTCATTAGGAGCCGTAGCTCGCACATTACCTCGTAACTCTCTACGTGGTGCCATACTTTTACCATGCAATCACAACACAAATAAAACAAAGTCAGGCCCAGCAAGGTAAGCAATCCAAGTATTCAAGCTCAATTTCATTCAAAATCAACACCATTTCACTAGCTTTTATTTGGCAATGGGTACCCACAACATGCTACATCACAATATACATCTCAAATGCAACATACATGCAATTCACTCAACATGCTTCCACTCAACAAGCACACAAAGCATACACACTTCAATCATGCACACATTCATTCCCAATTACTCGAGAACTCAGCTCTGATACCACCAAATGTAACCCCCTTAACCCGGCCTAGACGGTTGACCCGAATTAAGAAAGTCACACGGGGAAAACCAAAGTCAACCCGAAAGTCAACCTTGATTAACGACCCTTTTTTTTCTTTTAAAACTTGTCTAGATGCATATTAAGCCTTAGATATGATCATACAACAGCATACTCAAAGATCATAAACATCAGAGATCAAACAGGGACCCAAATGAACAATTTACAACTTTAAGGACCAAATTGTAAATTCTGATAAATATAAGGACTTAACCCAAATTGAAGTTACCATCTTGAAATTAATCATGTTTCATGCTTCTCTGCGAAATTTCAGTTCAAAAGGACATCCCAAACTCATACAATTGCACAAACAAGATTCAGGACCAAAATGCAAACATTTCAAAACATTTAACTGCCAATGTCAGCCCCCAACGGTCACCCGTTCCGAAACGGGAGACAGCCCGTTTCGAAACACGGGGCCGTTCCGCAACGCGTACCGAAACGGGGGTCGGGCAGTAGCCTTTCCGTTTCGGAACGGTCCCTCCCGTTTCGGACGCCTGGGCTTGTTTAAGGCACCCGTTCCGAAACGGTAGGTGCTGTTCCGAAACACCCTACACAGATTGCCCAAAAATGCATTCTTAAACATGCAATTGACCAACCAATCATGCTCCAAATGTCACCAAACTTTGCCAACATGCAATTCAACATATATGAGACATACTTGCATCAACAATTCATCAAAACATCCGCATATATGAAAAGCCCCAAATCTATAGGCATGCTTCCTACACAAGCAACCATTCAAGCATAAACTTCCAAATTCAAGCATATAAAGGCCAACCACAAAAACCAGCATTCTCAACAACATTCAACATACTTAGGGAGTTCAAAACATTTCCCAAAACATACACATAGGTCCCCCATTGCCAAATTACCAAAAGCTAATTGTACTTAAGAAAACCTTCCATACTTTGAGCTTTACTACCACTTGAATGCTTGTCTTCCTTGCTGCCCTCAAAGTACTTTAATGCTCTGCAATATTGGTTTGAGAAAACAAAGAGAGCGTAAGCAAAAGCTTAGTGAGGAATGCTCAATAAAACCATCCAATAATGCATTTATAAAACACTTTATAAATCATGCTTCAAATCATCATTTACACATGCTCAAAAGCATACTTTAGCAAGCATCTCATGCTTCATTTCATTACATGTCATATTGGCCACAAGTGATACATTTCATTTCTTTGAAAACAAGTTCATCAACTTTCACCCCAAGGACTTTTAAACACCTTGGACCCCAAGGACTTTTAAACACCTTGGCCATGGACTTTTAAACACCATGATATAAATTACCTCAAGGACTTTTAAACACCTTGACCCCAAGGACTTTTAAACACCTTGGCCTATGGACTTTTAAACACCATAGAAAGGACCACACAAGGACTTTTAAACACCTTTGTGTCCGTAACAAGAATCATCCAAGGACTTTTAACCACCTTGATGTTCTTAAGTAACAAGGCTCACTCAAGGACTTTTAACCAC
Source organism: Hibiscus trionum (assembly GCA_030270665.1). Taxonomy (NCBI): domain Eukaryota; kingdom Viridiplantae; phylum Streptophyta; class Magnoliopsida; order Malvales; family Malvaceae; genus Hibiscus; species Hibiscus trionum. The sequence continues at coordinate 6,669,566 of BSYR01000057.1, forward strand.
CTTAGTGACCTTAACCTTTTCAAAACATCACTTGCCAATATACATCATTATCATCAATTTATCCACTGTTTTAAAGCATTAAACCAAGCCATATTCATCATGCATTTAAAAGCATCAAACCACATTTGATCAATGTTCAAAAACAAGGAACTCTTACCTTGAGCTTCCTTCAACATATGGCTTACAAAAACAACATTAACCATGCTAAATCATGCTTTCAAAACAGAATTTAAAACATGCAATAAACCACATTGCACAACAATCAAATCATGGCCACCACTAGAGAGTATTTCCGAAAACTTACACTTGAGCTTAGCAAAGTTGTTTAGACTTAAACTAAGCTCCCAAGACATTGGTTTCAAAGCCGAAAACCCAATTTCACTCACCGATTCCACTTCGCCTCTTGCCGAAGTACCAAATCAAGCCTCCGGATCACCACCATTTGGATCCAAAGATGACTCCCCTGTTTTAACACATTAAAACAGTAGATTAATGCATCATCATGCATTAATAACTTCAATGAAAGCACCTAAACTCGCTGCTCTCATCCACACTCCATTTTCGGCCACCAAACACAACCGAAAATGCATCCAAACCACTTCTCAACTAAGCCCAGCCATTAACCATCAAAACCTAACATCCTTTAACATCATTTAACATCCAAAAAGAACCTAACAACATCCTTATACCTCCAGCAACACCAGATCCACAAGATCACCTCAAAAACAACCAAGAATCATAAGCTAAACTTAGGAAATTCAACCTATCCGGGATTGCATTAATCAAAACTCAATTCCTTATCAAAATAACATTCATTAATCATCATTTTAACACCTTAAAACACTGCTTAAACAGATCCAACGAAAATTCATCAAAAACTCACCAAATCTTGCATTTTAAGCCAAGATCCATTAAACAATCTTAAAAGCCATTTATAAAACATCAATTAAGGATTGAGAACTTAGGAATTTCATTAAAGAACTTGAAGTTCAGAGGAGAAGGACGTTCTTACCTCCAAACTTGAATTTCTCCTCTTTTGGAACCAAAAAGCTTGATGAATCAAGTAGCAATTACAAAGGTTTTGATGATGAGATGATTAGGAATCAAAAGAGGATTGAAAAGAAGTATTTAGGTGATAAAAATCAGAGGAAAAGATCTGGAGAGAATGTGTTTGGTTTGAGAGAAAAGATGAGAGAAAATGGGAAATGGAAAATTTAGAAAGTTAGTTAAAAATGACTAAAATATCTTTCCCTCCTTTTACTTTTATTTAAAACCATTATTAAATCATTTAATATTCTAAAAAATCTGGAGAAACTCCCTTTGGGTAAAATAGCTCCCTAAAGATTCAAAGTTTCAATCCTTTTTAAAACAGTCACAAAACTTTCAAAAATTACATTTTGGTCACTAGCCAAAATGTCACCCTTCCGAAACTCATTTTCCAAAATTGATTTCACAGTTCACTTAAATATATTAAAAGATGATTTTAGAACATTTTTCCATATTTTTAATGCAACCCGAACTAGGCTTTCCTAAATTCACTCTCTTAGATTCGAACAGCACTTTGACCAACCCGGTCAACGCCCAAAACTTCTAAGCCCAAAACCGGGGCGTTACAACTCTCCCCCCCTTAAGAAATTTCGTCCCCGAAATTTACCTGAAGGAAAGAGATAAGGAAACTGCTTCAGCATGTCTTCCTTCCGCTCCCACGTGGCTTCCTCAACACCTCGATGCTTCCACAGCACCTTCACCAACTCAATGGTCTTGCCACGAAGAACCTTGCTATCCGAATCCAGAACCTTCACCGGTTTCTCATCATAGGTCAAATCCGGATTCAAAACCACTTCCTCCACAGGCATCACATGCGAAGGATCAGATCTATACCTCCGGAGCATAGAGACATGGAACACATCATGAATCTTCTCCAACTCCTGAGGTAACCTCAACCGATACGCAACAGGACCCACACGCTCAACCACTTCATATGGTCCAATGTACCTAGGGCTTAACTTGCCCTTCCGGCCAAACCTCATCACCTTCTTCCAAGGCGAAACCTTCAAGAACACACGGTCACCCACCGCATACTCTATCTCCTTACGCTTCAAATCCGCGTAAGACTTCTGCCGATCAGAAGCAGCCTTCAACCGCTCACAAATGAGCTTTACCTTCTCTGTGGTCCCTTTCAACAAAGCCGGCATCGAAACCAACTTTTGACCAGTTTCAGCCCAACAAAGAGGAGTCCTACACTTCCTCCCGTACAAAGCCTCATAAGGTGCCATCTGTATACTTGCCTGATAACTATTGTTATAAGCAAACTCAACCAAAGGCAGATGCTTCTCCCAAGAACCTTGGAAGTCAATCACGCAGCACCTCAACATATCCTCCAAAATCTGGATAACTCGCTCAGACTGACCATCCGACTGAGGATGATAGGATGTACTGAAATGTAACCTTGTACCCAGAGCTTGATGCAAACACTGCCAGAACCGCGATGTGAACCTCGGATCCCTATCCGACACAATCGACTTAGGCACACCATGCAGCCGCACAATCTCAGCAATGTACAGCTCTGCCAACTTATCCAAAGAAAACGTGGTATGCACAGGCAAGAAATGCGCACACTTCGTTAGGCGATCCACAATCACCCACACCGAATTCTTCTTCGATGGAGACAAAGGTAAACCAGATACAAAATCCATGGTAACCCGTTCCCACTTCCACTCAGGGATTTTCAACGGTTGCAACAACCCTGAAGGAAACTGATGTTCATCCTTAACTCGCTGACATACCAAACACTTGCTAACAAACTCCGCAACATCTTTCTTCAAACCCACCCAATAGTACTCATCACGAAGATCACGGTACATCTTAGTACTACCAGGGTGCATAGCAAAAGGACTACTATGACCTTCAGTCAGAATAGCACGCCTCAACTCAGCATCAGCAGGCACTACTATCCGACTCCCAAAACACAACACACCATCATCATTAAAACAGAAATCCGAAGGTCTACCCTCCGCGATATCCTGAACATGCGACACCAAGGAATCATCCAGCAACTGCTTATCCTTGATCAACTGAACCAAAGAGGGTTTCACTTGCAACTCAGCAACGAGACCACCATCTTGCGATATGCTCAAGCTAGCAAACATAGCCCTCAGCTCAACAGCTACTTTCCTACTCAAGGCATCCGCAACAACATTAGCTTTTCCAAGATGATACTCAATCGTCAGATCATAATCCTTGAGCAACTCCAACCAACGCCGCTGCCTAAGATTCAACTCCTTCTGAGACATCAGATACCTCAAACTCTTGTGATCTGTGTACACAGTACACTTCTCACCATACAGATAATGTCTCCAGATCTTCAGAGCAAAAACCACTGCAGCCAGCTCAATATCATGCGTAGGGTAATTGCGCTCATGCACTTTCAACTGCCGCGATGCATAAGCCACCACCTTACCCTCCTGCATCAGCACACACCCCAACCCAACATAGGATGCATCACTGTAAACCACAAACTCTTTCCCTGATTCAGGCTGAATCAAGATAGGAGCTTGCGTCAAAGCCGCCTTAAGCTTCTCAAAAGCTTGCTGTCTCGCTTCCGTCCACTCATACTTAACATCCTTTTGCAACAGCTTCGTCAAAGGAGCAGCAATCTTGGAAAAACCATCCACAAACCTTCGGTAGTATCCCGCCAAACCAAGGAAACTACGGACCTCATGAACAGACTTAGGAACCTTCCAATTCATCACCGCCTCAATCTTCTGAGGATCAACACGAATCCCCTCAGCTGAGACCACATGCCCAAGAAACACCACCTCCCTTAACCAGAACTCACACTTGCTCAGCTTAGCATAAAGCTGATTCTCCAACAAAGCTTGCAAAACAATCCTCAAATGCTCTTCATGCTTCTCCTCAGTACGCGAGTACACGAGGATATCATCAATGAACACCACAACAAACTTGTCCAGGTATTCATGAAACACACGATTCATCATGTCCATGAAAGCAGCAGGAGCATTTGTCAACCCAAACGGCATCACAAGGAACTCATAATGCCCATACCTTGTCCTGAAAGCTGTCTTAGGCACATCCACATCCTTCACCTTCAACTGATAATACCCTGACCTCAAGTCAATCTTAGAGAACACAGCAGCTCCCCGAAATTGATCAAAGAGACCATCAATCCTCGGCAAAGGATACCGATTCTTGATAGTCAACTTGTTCAGCTGACGGTAATCAATGCACATTCTCATAGTGCCATCCTTCTTCTTCACAAACAAGACCGGTGCTCCCCAAGGTGACACACTCGGCCGGATGAAACCACGATCAAGCAACTCTTGCAACTGCGTCTTCAGCTCCTTCAGCTCCTTAGGTGCCATTCTATAGGGAGTAATGGACACAGGAGTTGTATTCTCATACAGCTCAATTCCAAACTCCACCTCGCGGTTAGGAGGTAAACCAGGCAACTCCTCAGGAAAAACACCAGGAAACTCCTTCACAACTCTGATATCTTGCACCCTCAACTCTTTAGAGCTAGGATTCATCACAAAAGCTAGATAGGCTTCGCAACCTTGCCTCAGCATCCTGCTCGCCTCCAAGGTAGACACCACATTGGCAAGAAACTTCACATTCTCACCAACCACAACAACTTCATAATCATCCGCAAGCTTAAGCGAAACTCGCTTGTTTTCACAATCCACAACAGCACGATGCTCAGCAAGCCAATCCATACCAAGGATTACATCAAAACCATAAAAGGGCAACTCCATAAGATCAACATGAAAAACATGTTCTTGAACAACCAAGGGACACCTTCTATAAAGCTTACGAGTCACAACAGTCTCACCAAAAGAACTAGTGACACGAACACCAACATCCAAAGACTCAACAGGCAAACCAAGCAATTCAGCATGCTCACGCAAAATGTATGAATGCGTAGATCCAGAATCTATCAAAGAAAGCAATGACAAGGATTGCAAAGTAAAGGTACCTGCAATCACATCCGCATCATTCCTTCCCTCACGCTGAGCATACACCCTCGCTTGGCCTCCACCTTCAGGCTGAATAGCCACAACATGGGCCACTCCACGACCACCTTCCTCTCTCCTCTGGAAATTACCACGGCCGCGCCCACGACCTCTCTGCGGTGCAGCAACAACAGGAGCACGCACCTGATCACCAGCCAACCTAAGACAATCACGCCTCAAATGGTCTGCGGATCCACAATTCCAGCACCCATTACCGGCTGCCGCAACAAGAGCTTGCACCTCTCTCACAGCACGGGGACAGTCACGTTTCATGTGACCACGTGAACCACAGATCCAACAAGCACTCGGATCAGCTCTAGCATTACCTCCTCTAGCAGGTGCACCACCACCTCTCTTAGCAGAAGACTGATACTTCTGATCACGTCCCCTCTTGTTCCGTCCACCTCCAGAACTATACTCAGCAGCTCGCTTGCCAGCACCCTTAGCAGATAAACTCAAGTTCATCTCAACGTCCTTGGCTCGGCCCACCAACACATCAAAATCATCATACTCGGCGGCCAGCAAATACATTTTCACATCCGTCTCTAAGCCGTAACGGAACCTCTCGCACCTTGCCCGCTCATCAGGTACCAGCTCAGGTGCATACTGACTGAGTCGCACAAACTGCACTTCATACTCAGCCACACTCATGCTCCCTTGGGTAAGAGACATGAATTCACGCTTCTTCTCATCAAGATATCTCACACCAAGATATCTCCGCTTGAACACATTCTGAAAGAATGTCCAAGTCACATCAGCTTCTGCCATCCCAACAATAGTGGTTGTCCACCACGTATACGCATCCTTCTGCAGCAAGGACACAACACAACCCAGCTTTTGCACATCCGTGCAGCTCATCTGACCCAAGATTCGCTTGGTACTCTCAAGCCAAGCTTCAGAACTCTCAGCAGACATACCCCTGAACTCAGTCCCACCAAGACTGCGCAGACGCTCCAAAGGTAGTCTGACTCCAGCATCTTCCTGATGCCCCGCTCCACGAGCCCCAGCTACTGCTGCTTGAAAAGCACCAGCAATAGCTTGTACTAACATCGTCATATCAGGCATAGCTTGCCCCTGACCAGCCCCAGGTCCAGCAGCTCCAGCGCCAGCTGCAGCTCCAGCTTCCTCAGCCCCAGCACCACCACCACCAGGTGGAGGAGGAGGTAACACCGCACTACCCGTGTTTTCCTTATTCTCGTTCTCATTAGGAGCCGTAGCTCGCACATTACCTCGTAACTCTCTACGTGGTGCCATACTTTTACCATGCAATCACAACACAAATAAAACAAAGTCAGGCCCAGCAAGGTAAGCAATCCAAGTATTCAAGCTCAATTTCATTCGAAATCAACACCATTTCACTAGCTTTTATTTGGCAATGGGTACCCACAACATGCTACATCACAACATACATCTCAAATGCAACATACATGCAATTCACTCAACATGCTTCCACTCAACAAGCACACAAAGCATACACACTTCAATCATGCACACATTCATTCCCAATTACTCGAGAACTCAGCTCTGATACCACCAAATGTAACCCCCTTAACCCGGCCTAGACGGTTGACCCGAATTAAGAAAGTCACACGGGGAAAACCAAAGTCAACCCGAAAGTCAACCTTGATTAACGACCCTTTTTTTTCTTTTAAAACTTGTCTAGATGCATATTAAGCCTTAGATATGATCATACAACAGCATACTCAAAGATCATAAACATCAGAGATCAAACAGGGACCCAAATGAACAATTTACAACTTTAAGGACCAAATTGTAAATTCTGATAAATATAAGGACTTAACCCAAATTGAAGTTACCATCTTGAAATTAATCATGTTTCATGCTTCTCTGCGAAATTTCAGTTCAAAAGGACATCCCAAACTCATACAATTGCACAAACAAGATTCAGGACCAAAATGCAAACATTTCAAAACATTTAACTGCCAATGTCAGCCCCCAACGGTCACCCGTTCCGAAACGGGAGACAGCCCGTTTCGAAACACGGGGCCGTTCCGCAACGCGTACCGAAACGGGGGTCGGGCAGTAGCCTTTCCGTTTCGGAACGGTCCCTCCCGTTTCGGACGCCTGGGCTTGTTTAAGGCACCCGTTCCGAAACGGTAGGTGCTGTTCCGAAACACCCTACACAGATTGCCCAAAAATGCATTCTTAAACATGCAATTGACCAACCAATCATGCTCCAAATGTCACCAAACTTTGCCAACATGCAATTCAACATATATGAGACATACTTGCATCAACAATTCATCAAAACATCCGCATATATGAAAAGCCCCAAATCTATAGGCATGCTTCCTACACAAGCAACCATTCAAGCATAAACTTCCAAATTCAAGCATATAAAGGCCAACCACAAAAACCAGCATTCTCAACAACATTCAACATACTTAGGGAGTTCAAAACATTTCCCAAAACATACACATAGGTCCCCCATTGCCAAATTACCAAAAGCTAATTGTACTTAAGAAAACCTTCCATACTTTGAGCTTTACTACCACTTGAATGCTTGCCTTCCTTGCTGCCCTCAAAGTACTTTAATGCTCTGCAATATTGGTTTGAGAAAACAAAGAGAGCGTAAGCAAAAGCTTAGTGAGGAATGCTCAATAAAACCATCCAATAATGCATTTATAAAACACTTTATAAATCATGCTTCAAATCATCATTTACACATGCTCAAAAGCATACTTTAGCAAGCATCTCATGCTTCATTTCATTACATGTCATATTGGCCACAAGTGATACATTTCATTTCTTTGAAAACAAGTTCATCAACTTTCACCCCAAGGACTTTTAAACACCTTGGACCCCAAGGACTTTTAAACACCTTGGCCATGGACTTTTAAACACCATGATATAAATTACCTCAAGGACTTTTAAACACCTTGACCCCAAGGACTTTTAAACACCTTGGCCTATGGACTTTTAAACACCATAGAAAGGACCACACAAGGACTTTTAAACACCTTTGTGTCCGTAACAAGAATCATCCAAGGACTTTTAACCACCTTGATGTTCTTAAGTAACAAGGCTCACTCAAGGACTTTTAACCACCTTAGTGACCTTAACCTTTTCAAAACATCACTTGCCAATATACATCATTATCATCAATTAATCCGCTGTTTTAAAGCATTAAACCAAGCCATATTCATCATGCATTTAAAAGCATCAAACCACATTTGATCAATGTTCAAAAACAAGGAACTCTTACCTTGAGCTTCCTTCAACATATGGCTTACAAAAACAGCATTAACCATGCTAAATCATGCTTTCAAAACAGAATTTAAAACATGCAATAAACCACATTGCACAACAATCAAATCATGGCCACCACTAGAGAGTATTTCCGAAAACTTACACTTGAGCTTAGCAAAGTTGTTTAGACTTAAACTAAGCTCCCAAGACATTGGTTTCAAAGCCGAAAACCCAATTTCACTCACCGATTCCACTTCGCCTCTTGCCGAAGTACCAAATCAAGCCTCCGGATCACCACCACTTGGATCCAAAGATGACTCCCCTGTTTTAACACATTAAAACAATAGATTAATGCATCATCATGCATTAATAACTTCAATGAAAGCACCTAAACTCGCTGCTCTCATCCACACTCCATTTTCGGCCACCAAACACAACCGAAAATGCATCCAAACCACTTCTCAACTAAGCCCAGCCATTAACCATCAAAACCTAACATCCTTTAACATCATTTAACATCCAAAAAGAACCTAACAACATCCTTATACCTCCAGCAACACCAGATCCACAAGATCACCTCAAAAACAACCAAGAATCATAAGTTAAACTTAGGAAATTCAACCTATCCGGGATTGCATTAATCAAAACTCAATTCCTTATCAAAATAACATTCATTAATCATCATTTTAACACCTTAAAACACTGCTTAAACAGATCCAACGAAAATTCATCAAAAACTCACCAAATCTTGCATTTTAAGCCAAGATCCATTAAACAATCTTAAAAGCCATTTATAAAACATCAATTAAGGATTGAGAACTTAGGAATTTCATTAAAGAACTTGAAGTTCAGAGGAGAAGGACGTTCTTACCTCCAAACTTGAATTTCTCCTCTTTTGGAACCAACAAGCTTGATGAATCAAGTAGCAATTACAAAGGTTTTGATGATGAGATGATTAGGAATCAAAAGAGGATTGAAAAGAAGTATTTAGGTGATAAAAATCAGAGGAAAAGATCTGGAGAGAATGTGTTTGGTTTGAGAGAAAAGATGAGAGAAAATGGGAAATGGAAAATTTAGAAAGTTAGTTAAAAATGACTAAAATATCTTTCCCTCCTTTTACTTTTATTTAAAACCATTATTAAATCATTTAATATTCTAGAAAATCTGGAGAAACTCCCTTTGGGTAAAATAGCTCCCTAAAGATTCAAAGTTTCAATCCTTTTTAAAACAGTCACAAAACTTTCAAAAATTACATTTTGGTCACTAGCCAAAATGTCACCCTTCCGAAACTCATTTTCCAAAATTGATTTCACAGTTCACTTAAATATATTAAAAGATGATTTTAGAACATTTTTCCATATTTTTAATGCAACCCGAACTAGGCTTTCCTAAATTCACTCTCTTAGATTCGAACAGCACTTTGACCAACCCGGTCAACGCCCAAAACTTCTAAGCCCAAAACCGGGGCGTTACACTACCCATGCCCTTAGGTCTATGACCTCTATGTCTTTTGGATCCATGTATCCTGCTTGTATTCAAAACGCTGTACTTTGCGAGGGTTCACCTCGTTCTTTATAAATATAATCTGGGTACTCTTTTCCCCTTTTTAGGTTCCTCCAGGTCTTGTGCCTGGGGATATTAGTAGGGGTTTTTAATGAGGCCCGCTTTCTTCAAAAAAAAAAAAAATTCCAACGGGTCCATTGAAAGGCCCATTTAGATATGCAATTCCGAAACCTCTACAAAAAAGGAGCACAAAAAAGTTTTAATCAAATATTAAGAGATCATGTAATTGATTACGAGCTTTTCAACACAATTATAATGCAAAACCTCAATTTATGTACATTTTACTCAGTTAAAATTCCAATGGGTCTATTGAAAAGCCCATTTAGACCTGCTCATCCGAAACCTCTAGAAAAAGGACCGCAAAATAAGTTTTAATCAAAAACTAGGAGATCATGTAATTGGTTAGGAGCTTTTCAACACAATTATATTACAAACCTTAATTTCTGTACTTTTTACTGAGTTAAAATTCCAACGGGTCCATTGAAAGGCCCATTTAGACCTGCTCGTCCGAAACCTCTAGAAAAAGGACCGCAAAAAAGGTTTTACTCAAATATTAGGAGGTCATGTAATTGATTATGAGGTTTTCAACACAATTATATTGCGAAACCTCAATTTCTATACTTTTTACTCAGTTAAAATTCCAACGGGTTCATTAAAAGGCCCATTTAGATCTGCAATTCCGAAACCTCTACAAAAAGGACCACAAAAAAGTTTTAATCAAATATTAAGAGATCATGTAATTGATTACGAGCTTTTCATCACAATTATATTGTGAAACCTCAATTTTTGTACTTTTTACTCAGTTAAAATTCCAACGGGTCCATTGAAAGGCCCTTTTAGACCTGCTCGTCCGAAACCTGTAGAAAAAGGACCGCAAAATAAGTTTTAATCAAATATTAGGAGTTCGTCTAATTGGTTAGGAGCTTTTCAACACAATTATATTACAAAACCTCAATTTCTGTACTTTTTACTTAGTTAAAATTCCAACGGGTCCATTGAAAGGCCCATTTAGACCTGTTCGTCCGAAATCTCTAAAAAAACCGCAAAAAAGTTTTAATCAAATATTAGGAGATCGTGTAATTAATTACGAGCTTTTAAACACAATTATATTGCAAAACCTCAATTTTTATACTCTTTACTCAGTTAAAATTCCAACGGGTCATTTGAAAGGCCCATTTAGACCTGCCCGTCCGAAACCTCTACAAAAAGGACCACAAAATAAGTTTTAATCAAATTTTAGGAGTTGAAAAGCTCGTAATCAATTACATGATCTCCTAATATTTGATTAAAACCTTTTTTGCGGTCCTTTTTCTAGAGGTTTCGGACGAGCATGTCTAAATGGGCTTTTCAATGGACCCGTTGAATTTTTAACTCAGTAAAAAGTAAATAAATTGAGGTTTTGTAATATAATTGTGCTGAAAATATCCTATCCAATTACATGATATCCTAATATTTAATTAAAACTTATTTTGCGGTCCTTTTTCTAGAGGTTTCAGACGAGCAGATCTAAATGGGCCTTTCAATAGACCCGTTGGAATTTTAACTGAGTAAAAAGTACAGAAATTGAGGTTTCGCAATATAATTATGTTGAAAATCTCGTAACCAATTACACGATCTCTTAATATTTGATTAAAACGTTTTTTGCGGTCCATTTTGTAGAGGTTTCGGAATTGCATATCTAAATGGGCCTTTCAATGGACCCGTTGGAATTTTACCTGACTAAAAAGTATAGAAATTGAGGTTTCGCAATATAATTGTGTTCAAAACCTCTTAATCAATTACATGATCTCCTTATATTCGATTAAAACCTTTTTTGCGATCCTTTTTTCTAGAGGTTTCGGACGAGCAGGTCTAAATAGGCCTTTTAATGGACCCGTTGGAATTTTAACTAAGTAAAAAGTACAGAAATTGAGGTTTCGAAATATAAATGTGTTGGAAAGATCCTAATCAATTACATGATCTCCTAATAATTGATTAAAACCTTTTTTGCGGTCCTTTTTCTAGAGGTTTCGGACGAGCAAGTCTAAATGGGCTTTTCAATGGACCCGTTGGAATTTTAACTGAGTAAAAAGTACAGAAATTGAGGTTTTGCAATATAATTGTGTTTAAAAACTCCTAACCAATTACATGATCTCCTAATATTTGATTAAAACTTTTTGAGGTCCTTTTTCTAGAGGTTTCAGACGAGCAGGTCTAAATGGGCCTTTCAATAGACCCGTTGGAATTTTAAATGAGTAAAAAGTATAGAAATTGAGGTTTTGCAATATAATTTTCAACGTTTATCCTATAAGTGCATTTGGCTTATGTGTGTGTTACCTTGCAAATGGCGTATGTCCAATCCACTCCTCCGTCCATTTTTCTCTTTACATTTCCAACTCCACGTGTCACCATCTAATTGGATGAAAATTATTAAATAAAATAAATTATATTAAGATTAAAATTCTCTGATGAGATGGTAATATGTGTCGTGATTAATTTTTTAAATTAAATTAAAATCGGGACTAAATTAATATAATGTATAGGTAATAAGGATTAAATGTGCAATTACACGAAATTTTTTAATAACCATGTCACCTCCTTTGTTAGGTTTTAACGAAAAGTGGCTCAATTGATAGAATTTTAATTGTTTAGTGGTCTGATTGACAATATTAATAATTCGGTGGTCAAAATATGACTTACCCCATAATTCAGTTGTCATATGAATGGTTTTCCTTAAAAAAATTAACTTGACGAATTTCAGGACTACTATTTTTGTTAGAAAAAATATTTTAAAATATAAAAATTATTTACTAAAAATGATCAAGTAAAAATACAAAGACTAAACATACAATTTTCACATAACATAAAGACAAATGAAAAATGTGACTTGGTATTGCATAAAAAACATTGGAGTTGACTCTATTGCTTTTCAAATGTGATTTTGAAATTAAAAGTGATTTTTGGATCAAAAATAATATAAAACAGATAGCTTGTAACCCCCTTGTCCCGGCCTAGCCAACATACCGGACCGAACAAGTTACACGGGGAAAACTGAAACGAAACCCGCTAAAGCCTCACTCCGATTAGCAACCCTACTTTTTTTTCATTTATTATCTTGACTAGATAACAAAATTAACCCTAGGTGAGTAGACAACAGCGGATAAGCGAATATAGATACGAACGAGCAGAGGGCACACATTAATTTAAACTTACCATATAGTTGTTAGTCAAATTGCATGCATACGGGGCAAAACCATCTCGAGGGTCACACATGAACTCAACAAGGAAGCATACAAGCTCTAGGGATTAAAAGGCAACATTCGGAAACCTTCGAAGGTGCCATTTAAGTGTTTTAACTGCATGCGTTACGAAACAGGCTTGCCCGTTCTGAAACGCGGGCTCTATTTTAAAAGTTAGACCAAGCCGTTCCGAAACGATCTACCTTTTTCCGGAACGAAGGCTTTCAGTGACAAAACGTATCGGAACGGGTTCCGAATCGGGGGCTCACAGTGTCGAAATGTATCAAAACGGGTTTTGAAACAGGGGCTCACAGTGGCAAATCATATCGAAGCGACACCACCCCGTTCCAGTACGAGTACCCTTGGAGCTGTCAACCGTTCCGAAACCGTATCGATCGTTTCGAAACGCCTGCACACAGATAGGCCCGAAATCATACTTTGACACCTCCAAACATCCCCAAACTTGTCCCGAATCATCAAAAACCATATAGCAACATATCATACATACTTTCTAGATGCAAAGTACCCTAATCACCTCCTTAGGCATGCATTCAAGCACCAAAATGGATTTCAAGCCCTAAGCTCACATGAACACTTAGGTTCTAAACACTAACAAGTCAATATGCATAGCAATTCATACAAGGCCATATCAAGTCTCAATTTAACATGGTATCGCCACTTAAAACATGCTTGAAACATAAACAAAGCAAGTATATGAGTTTGAACACCAACTCCTTAACATACAAATCTAGCAATCCCGTTATCTAAGTGCTATTACAAAACATAAACCATACTTTGAGCTACCCGAGAACTCCGAGAAACTCCTCCATTGCCCACTTGCCTCCCAAGCCACTAACGATCTGCATTGTTAGAAAAGAAGAGAGCGTAAGCTTAAAGCTTAGTGAGCGGAGCTCTAAAACACAACAACAATGCAATTTTTAAAACATAAATCTTAGATTTAAAGCAAAACCATTTAAGAAAAGACGTAATGAAACACAATCATCACAATACATGGTATGCGCTTGCATAACCAAAACCCGGTGGGACTACACATCACCGTTCACAACAACTAGTTGTTTTCTGATGGGACTACACATCACCGTACTCTTTTACTAGTCACTATCGGTGGGACTACACATCACTGTAGTAACGACAACCATCACGTGAGGCTAGACACCAACAACGACTACACAACAACATTAACGAAGAGTAAAAACATTCCAAAAACACCACAACACACATAATTGAGAACGCCCATAATCAACCAAACAAGCGAGAATAGATACTCTTACACTCGGGTCTAGGTTAGTCTCTAAGACTCCACCCAAACCCCGAAAACCTTCATTGAACGCATTTAAGATCTCAAAACAGTTTCCACTCACCGATTAAGCCCAACGAAAGCCGAAACACCGTTCTCAAGCCTCCGTAGTATCCGGTGTCGTGCCCAAAGCACCTGAACTTGATTCCTCTGTTTTAAGCAACCCAAAACAAACTATTAGGACACTGATACACTTGTAAACCAGCAACAACCCGGAAACTCAATCTTTGAATCAAAACACATCGATTCGAACACAAATTTCATCCAAACTTCACCATTTTCGTTATAAACAAACCCCACACTGAAATCATCCATTTCAACTATCAAAACACATCCAAAATCATCTAGAAACATTCCTCAACATCAAGGGAACCACCAGCCACGTTTTCAACCTAAAACCAACCCAAAAACTCAACCTTTTCAACCTAAAAATATCATTTTTATACCCATTTTGGGTTTCCCACCATTTGCAATCTTTTTTACATTTTTAAGACACACAAGCATGATCAAAAACACCCTTAAACATTACATTAGAAAACCCACACGAAAAACCCATAAAAATACCCATTTTCTCAAACCCAACACCAAATCAAAATGCATTTTAATGGCTTTTAAAAGGAAGTTTTCAAGGAGCACAAGCTAGATAGGTAAGAACTGAAACAAGGGAGAGATTACCTTAAAAAATCTTGCTTGGATGAGGGATTGGGAAATGGAATAATGACTTTAAGGTTTAAGAGAGGTTTTTGTGAAAAGGGGTGTTTGAAGAAGATGACACTTTTGATTTTCTTTTCAAGCTTTTCCTTTTTCTTTCTTTATTCTTTTTACTCAATCCCCATCTTCCATTTTCATTAATGACATTTTCGTAAATAAAGGCAACTTTTATAAAATCATCATTTTAAATCAAATTTTAACCCGGACTAATCCTAGATTAACACCGATAAACTCTCAGGCCCTAAACCGAGGCGTTACAACTCTCCCCCACTTAAGGAATTTCGTCCCCGAAATTACCTGACAGAAAAAGATACAAATTTTTTTTTCCATGTCTTCCTTCCTCTCCCAAGTAGCCTCTTCCACACCTCGGTGTCTTCACAAAACCTTAACTAACTCGATAGACCTTCCACGCAACACTTTCTTGTTTGAAGCAAGAATCTCAATCGGCTCTTCATCATACGACAGGTCGAGGTTCAACTCAATTTCTTCCACTGGCATTACGTGAGACGGATCTGATCTATACTTCCGAAGCATAGAAACGTGGAACACATCATGAATCTTCTCTAACTCCGTTGGGAGTCTCAATCTATAAGCAACAAGACCGACCCTCTCAACTACCTCGTAAGGTCCAATGAATCTCGGACTTAACTTACCCTTCGTACCAAACCTCATCACCTTCTTCCAAGGTGAGACTTTCAAAAACACTTTCTCGCCCACGACATACTATATCTCCTTTCTTTTCAAATCGGCATACGATTTCTGTCGGTCTGAAGCTGCCTTCAAGCGATCACATATCAATTTTACCTTCTCGGTAGTGCCCTTAAGCAAATCGGGCATCATTATAAGCTTCTGTCCGGCCTCGGCTCAACAAATAGGTGTTCTACACCTCCTACCATACAGAGCTTCATACGATGCCATCTAAATACTAGCCTGATAACTGTTGTTGTATGCAAACTCTACTAACGGTAGGTGTTTCTTCCAAGAACCCTAAAAGTCGATAATACAACACCTCAACATGTCCTCCAACACCTGAATAACCCTCTCTAACTGACCATCTGACTGCGGATGATACGAAGTACTGAAATTCAACCAAGTGTCCAAGGCACGATGAAAACACTCCCAGAATCTAGCTGTAAACCTCGGATCTCGGTCTGATATAATCGATTTCGGTACCCCATTCAACCTCACTATCTCACTAATGTACAGATCGACCAACTTATCTAAGGTGTAGGTAGTATGAACAGGTATGAAGTGAGCACACTTAGTAAATCTATCGACTATCACCCACACTGAATTTTTCTTCGAAGGAGTCAACGGTAAACCCGACAAAAAGTCCATGGTGATACGTTCCCACTTCCATTTCGGAATCTTCAACGGCTGTAACAAACCTGAAGGAAACTGATGCTCGACTTTAAATCTCTGACATACCATACACTTACTCACAAACTCGGCCACATCTTTCTTCAACCCAATCCAGTAGTACTCCTCTTTTAGCCCACAATACATCTTCGTACTACCCGGATGCATAGCAAAAGGACTGTTATGTGCTTCATTCAAGATAATACACCTCAACTCAGAATCTTCCGGAACAACTATCCTATCCTTGAAACATAGGATCTCGTTCTCACCAAAGCAAAATTCTATAGGCCTACCCTCGGCTATATCTTGCACGTGAGGTGTCAAAGATTCATCTTGCAACTATTTCTCTCGAATCAACTGAGCCAACGAAGGTTTAACTTGTAACTCGGCTATCAAACCACCATCATTTGACACACTCAACCTCGCAAACATGGCCCGCAACTCAACTGCCACTTTTCTACTCAAAGAATCGGCCACTACGTTTACCTTACCCGGATGGTATTCTATCGTAAGGTCATAATCCTTAAGGAGATCTAACCACCTACGCTGTCTAAGGTTCAACTCCCTCTGAGTCATCAAGTATTTCAAACTCTTGTGGTCGGTATAAACGGTGCACTTTTCACCATAAAGGTGATGTCTCCAAATCTTCAAAGCAAACACTACTACGACTAACTCTATGTCATGAGTAGGATAGTTCTTCTCGTGAACCTTCAACTGTCTCGAAGCATAAGCTACAACCTTACCTCCTTACATAAGCACACAACCTAAACCTACATACGAAGCATCACTGTAAATCACAAACTCTTTCCCTGGTTCAGACTGAATCAAAATAGGAGCTTCGGTCAAAGCTTTCTTCAACTTCTCAAATGCTTATTGTCTTGCATCTGACCATTCATATGGAACATTCTTCTGAAGCAATTTAGTCAAAGGTGTCGCTATCTTCGAAATTCCTTCGACAAATCTTCGATAATGCCCCGACAAGCCTAGGAAACTACGGATTTCTGTCACTGACTTCTGTTGTTTCCAACTCACTATGGCTTCTATCTTCTTGGGATCCACACTAATCCCATTGGCCGAGATCACGTGACCTAGGAAGACTACCTCTATAATCCAAAACTCACATTTACTCAACTTGGCATACAACTGATTCTCAAGCAAAGTCTGAAGTACTAGCAGCAAATGCTCATCATGCTCTTCCTCGGTCTTAGAGTATACTTAGATATCATCTATGAACACTACCACAAACCTATACAATAACTCGTGGAACACTAAGTTCATCATATCTATAAATGCGACTGGAGCATTAGTCAAACCGAAAGGCATTACCAAGAACTCGTAGTGCCCATAACGTGTATGGAAAGCTGTCTTCGGTATGTCCACATCTTTAACCTTCAACTGATAGTAACCGGATCTCAAACCAATCTTCGAAAACACTGAAGCACCTTTTAACTGATCAAGCAAGTCATCTATCCGAGGCAAAGGGTACTTGTTCTTCACTGTTACCTTGTTCAACTACCTATAGTCTATACACATCCCCATACTGCCATCTTTTTTCTTCACAAACAAAATCGGAGCACCCCATAGAGAAATACTAGGCCTAATGAAACCTCTATATGACAACCCCTGAAGCTGTGTCTTCAACTCCTTCAACTCTTTCGGTGCCATTCTATACGGTGCAATAGACACGTGTGCAGAATCAGAATACATCTTAATAGAAAACTCACACCCAACCGACCAATACCTTGTCCAATTTGCTACACCAAACTATGTGAAACTATTGCAACCATAGCACAATACACAACAATCAAATAGTCAAATGTAAGAGTAACCCACCGACCAATACCTTGTCCAAATTGCTACACCAGACTACATGATCTCATCTTATCCCACCTTACATCTTCCACAACCCATTGCCAAAAACCACAATATTCTCACCCAATTATCTATTGTCCAAAATAGCGAAGTGATCTCTTAAGGAAGGCACTAGTACACCTCTTGCCGAGCAAGGACAATTCGTAAAAAGCAACTTCTAAAAGCTATTGACCCTTCTCCCGAGCCTCAATAATTCGCGCTAAATCCTTAACAATATCTTCTTCTGTATTAATCGTCTTTGCACCAATTAACTTTCCCAAGTCCAAAGTTTCATGCACCTCCCTCAATATAATCATTTTTCGATTGTAGAAGTCGGAATCAGATAGTGAGCCATTTGCAACCAACTGGTTCTTGGGAGGATTCTTCTGCGGTCTTTCTCTACCCTTTTTCATAAGCTTATCCTCAACTGCAATCCATTTATCCGGAGGTAAAAAACTTAAAACAATGTCTGACATACTCCTTACCTTATGGGTTTCGCCATTATATGTAATAAGATCAGCGTCGGAAGTCCTTGCAGTCTCAGAATGAAGCACCTTAACAACATCATTAGGCGAAAATACAACAATATCATTTTCTTGTGCACTAGCTACTAAATTTGATTTCTTGTGATTCACATCCTCTCGTATGATCAAACCCACAGTCTCTTCTGGCATCCCTTTCGAAGACTCCAAAACAATAAATATAATATAATTAATATTTTACTTTTTTAAATATAGTAAAAGAAACTTTCCATTGTAAAAGCCTCCCCTCTAAAAACCTATCGTTGTAAAATCTGCCATTTCTCCAAAATCACAGCAGCTCCCCTCTAAAAACTAAAAACTACAGTATTTGAAAGTGTTTCCCCAAGCCTTTGATAGCTTCTCAGTTCATCTTTAACAAAAGATTCCAGGTTTGGCTAAAGTGCAATTCATATTGTAATGCCCCAAAATATAGCCTAGTAGGTTAATACAAAATAAATTAGAAATGTTTGTGTAAACATTAATCTAATATGACTAATTGAATGCTTTATGACCTAATTATAATCAATTCAATGTTGGCTGGTGGTGACTTAATTGAATAAAAATAAAAATAAAAAGAATGCATGTAAGGAAATAAACAAATCCCATAGTGGGAAAGGTGTCCATTTCCTATCCAAGTTTGGTGGCATGACCGACCATTCCCTTGGATAATGGAAGATGATTCATTCATCTTCTCCAATTATCCACTTACCCGAACCAAAGGAAACAATAGAGAGAGAGAGAATTGATGAAATCAGCCATTGTTGAATGCTTTAAGGCTTGCATGTGGTAGGAAATTAAAGAGTTTGAAAGCTATGAAGATTGTATGTTCATTCTCTTCCTTGGTTGATTGAATTATGTGACTGTATGAATCTTTTTTTAACTTGAATTCATGGAAAAATTGAGTTGCTTGATAATTGATTTTTGAAAATTGTTAGAAATTGTGTTTACTGTTGAATTGAGGTCTTAGATGATTGAATATATTGTGGGATTGATTGAAAACTTGATTAGAACCAAAACTAGTCACCTATAAGCTTAAATAGTAGTTCTAAACAGTTTTGTTAAAAATATGAAATTTCAGCAGTGAAATGAACAATTTGAGGGCTGAAAATTATGTTTAAGTAACAGGGGAATGATAATTGATAACTTGCTAGATTGAAAATTTGCTATATGTTAGCATTTGATTTGGTAAATAAACTAGAATGCTAAGAATAGGTAAACTGGACTGTTTTGAATGAATTGGAAAATTTGGTACTGTTTTGTATTAAATTAAGGTTGAAAATGGTAGACATGAAACAAAGGAAAAGTGTATTAAAGGCTGGTAAAATGAAATTACATGGTGAAACCATGAATTTGTTGAGTTAAGATGCTAAATGAACTTGTATATGAACTTAGGACTAAACTGAAAGCATGTTTAATTGAGGGACTCTTTTGACAGTCTTGAGGCTGAAGATGGAATAAAATGTAAAGGTTAAAAACATGGGGAAACTTAGGTAATAAGGGTTGATATGAGCTTATAAGGACTAATATGTTTACTAGCTTGCAAAAATGGACTTAAAGTGAAAATTGGTAGATTAGCACTGGAAACTTGACCTAACTTTAACTGGAAAACTGTATTGATATACAAGGGCTAAAATCATGAGCCATATATGGTCAGAAAGATAATTGAACTAGCTTTTCAACAGTGTAAATTAATTGAAATTCCGATATATAGATAAAAGATATGAGCAAATTAGTGTAGGGTGTACAAACTTCTTGGCAGAAACTGTTTTGATACTATTAATGGAAATGTAAATTTGATCATGTGAAATTGCCTTGATGAATTGAGTAAATAACTAACTAGCAAACCATTTAAGTGATTTTTTGATATGTCTGTATGTCAAAGACTGTTTTGGTGTCCCAAACCATTCAAACACTAAACTTGGTTGGCTTGCAATACTTGAACTGGCTAGGTCTTTCTTGACATAAAATACACTTGAAACTAATGAAAGAACTCATGATTAATCTTGCTACTTCACAAGTACCTTGTGTACTTATTACTCTCTTGTTTCCATTTCTTCCCAAGTAATAGGTTGGGGATAATTTTGAAGCTATATGATTTGAAGGCAAGGTAAAGTAAACTAAAGCTATATGTATGGTGCCTGTTATCTTTTGAAATCTCCTAGGATGGTGACCTAATGTGTAAATAGTTTAGTTATCATGCATTTTGATCTTAGCAAGGAATGTATATATATATATTGGTATAAACTTGTAATGTAAAGACATGTTATGATTTTAACCTTGTGGCCTAGTTAATCTAGGTGTTAAGATTTGATACATAGTATGGTTGAACAAATGAAGTGTGATCTAGTGTTTGAAAGTTTATAAGAATGCAATTCATGGATCCATGTTTGAATGTTGCTATGAGATGATTAGTATTACTTACTTGCTATGTTCATCTTGATATACTATGTTGTAATTGAACAAAATATGACATGTTGAGATATGAGTTATGAATAGATTGAAAAAAAGTATGATAAGTTCTTATTACATTTTAGGATGATCTAGTGGTGTTAGATTCAAACAAATGAAACCATGTACAAATAAGCATGAAATAAGGATGTCTAGGATATCTATATTAGAATTTTATTGCATAGTTTGTGCCCAAATTTTAGCATGAAAACATGATTGTTGGTGAGTGATATGTTGTGATTCAAATAGCATGTTTTGTGTAATAGAGATATCCTTGCTTGCTTGGGTTTCATTCGAATTACATGCTAATTGTCTAGGTTTAAACCAAATGCATATAGAATCAAATGAATTGGTATAGGTTACCTAGATGTTCGAATGGATGATTATTAATTTTGGTCTTGATCGAATGATGTATGATAGATCGAATGAATTGTCTTAGTTGCTTGTTGTTTACTTGGCATGTATGTTTGTATGTATGTAGGTCTAGAAGTGTATGAATCCTTGATTGATCCTTGGAGTAGTAGTTTAAAGTGATAACTTGGTATGTTTGATTGTGCTTGTGTTTCTTATTAGTCAAGTAACTCATCCTTTAGGGATGAGTTAGAAAACGTTTTAAATTTTCCTCGATTTTGGTTGCTTGCTTAACACTCCTTGATCAATTTACTACTAAACTGGGAGAGGAGTGTTACATTTATTGGTATCAGAACTTCGGTTTAGCCGATTCTCGGACTAAACCGGGCCATCATTCATTATATAGATTATTATAGGCCACTTATGAGATAAATTGTTAAGTTTGCTTGTGTAACTTGCCTAATCAATCTTCCTTTGTCTATAACAATGTAGAATGCACGAATCAATGTTAGCTTAGGATAATAAAAGTCCCAAGGGCTCCTCCAATGAAGGAGGAAGTGTTCGGATGACCCCAAGTGCCTCCGGAAGCTCCAAGGAACAATGAACCGGAGCAAGCAGCTCTTGCTGCTAATACGGTTCAACAAGAAAGCTTCTTGAGTTTAAAAGAGATGTTCGATTAGTTGATTACATTGTTAAAGAAAGAAACTCCAACTCCTACTACGGGGCCATCTCAGGCTCCGATAGACAAGCTCGCTCAACATTGGGCCTACACTTTCACATGCATCGATGAATCTAATCCCGAAGTAGCAGAGTATTGGCTCGAGGCTACCACACGCATCTTGACAAAGCAACTCCCTTGCTCGGATGAGCATAAACTCGAGTGTGTTGTTGCACTACCTGCCCATGAAGCATTAAGCTGGTGGGAAACCACAACACTCACGGCCCCAGCCGAGAAAATCACTTGGGAATTCTTCGTGCAAGAATTCAAGAAGAAGTACATCAGCGAACAATACCTCACTGATCGGAGGAAGAAATTCTTGTATCTCAAGTAAAGAGGAAGGCCTATTGAGCAATACATGGCTGATTTTTGTAAGTAATGCAAGTACGATGCAGAATATATCAAAATCGAGGCCGAAAAATGCACTATGTTCATTGATGGCTTAAATGATGAGCTTAGCCCTATGTTTACAACTCTAGGAATAACTGACTTCCAAACTCTTGTCAATAGAGCTATTGCTAACGAAGCCAAAATGAAGACGTCAGAGAAAAGGAAAGGTAGTCAATCTTATTCGAACAAGAATAAGAGGTCAAAACATGATGATCGACCCCATTTGCATAACAAGAAGTCCAAACAATCTGGAGGAAATTCCTCAAACTATACCCCTGCCCAAAAGGGTAGTTATATCCCGAAGCCTCAACTTTCGGGAACAAAGGGAAAGCTTCTCAACTTTTGACCTGTAAATCCTGCTAGAAACACCATTCTGGACAATGGCGAACTCAATCAAATCTATGCTTCATGTGTGGCGGTTCCGGCCACTATATCAAGGATTATCTGTAAAATCCAAACAAGATTCCTTCCCGATCTCCTTGGTTGCTAGTTCAGCCCCTTATGCTCGAAATAAAGCTCCCCAACAAGCTCAATCGAGGAATCAAGGCCGAGGTAGAAGGAAAAAATCGACCAATACTCATTAGGAGTCTCGAGCACCTGCAAAGATCTATCATATTCGAGGAAAAGAGGAGGAAGAGTCACCCAATGTTATTGCAGGTACGGTTGAATTAAATTCAATTCCTGCATATTCTTTGATTGATTTGGGGTATACCTATTCAGTTGTATGCCATGTTATGCTTAAGAAAGCTAATTTGAATCCTGAACTTGTAGAATCAAATCTTGTTGTACCGAATCCAATAGGAGGATTGAAAACTATAAACCTTCTATGTAAAGAATCCCCTATTACCATTCGAAACATGCCTTGCCCAATAAATCTCTTTGTACTTCCAAATTGTGAATTCGATCTAGGACTAGATTGGTTGGGAAAACATGAAGCTTGGATAGATTGTCAATCTAAAAGACTTTACCTACGGGGTTTAGGCAAAGAATCAATCATTTTGATAGATAATAAACCATATTCTATTTTTGCTACCATGATTAAAAAATGATGAATATAATTTCGGGTTACCAGAAATTCCTATCGTTTCTGAATTTATTGATGTTTTTCCCAAGGAACTCCCCGATCTAACTCTGACCCGAGAAGTGGAGTTTGGGATTGAAGTTCAACCCGGAACAAGCCCGGTGTCCATCACTCCCTATCGTATGGCACCTATCAAGCTGAAAGAATTTAAGAGGCAAATCTAGGAGCTTGAAGAGAAAGGCTTCATTCGGCCTAGCATGTCCCCCTAGGGTACTCCCGTTCTATTCGTGAAAAAGAAAGACGAGTCAATGAGGTTGTGTATCGACTATAGACAACTCCACAAGGTGACCATCAAGAACAAGTACTCGTTGCCACAGATTGAAGACTTGTTCGATCAATTGAAGCATGATGTCGTGTTCTCTAAGATCAAGCTTCGATCTGGGTACTATCAAATGAAAGTAAAGGATGAAGATGTACCCAAAATGGCTTTTCGAACTACGTACAGACACTATGAACTCTTAGTGATGCCATTCTGGTTAACAAACGCCCCTGAAGCATTCATGGATCTCATGAATCGAGTCTCCAAACCATATTTAGACAAGTTCGTGGTGATTTTTATCGATGATATACTTGTCTATTCCCGAAACAAGGAAGAACATGTGAAACATCTCTGAATCATTTTGCAGACACTCCGAGAACGTTAATTGTATGGAAAGTTCTCTAAATGCGAGTTTTGGCTCTCAAAAGTCCCATACCTTGGTCATGTCATTTCAGCCGAAGTCAACAAGGTGGATTCGAAGAAAATTCAAGCAATCTTAGATTGGAGACCTCCGAGAAATGTTGGTGAAGTCCGAAGTTTCCTCGATTTAGCCGAGTACTATCGAAGATTTGTGAAAGGCTTTTCTACCTTAGATGCACCTTTAACCAAGCTATTAAGGAAAGATATGCCATTTGAATGGTCCGAGAAGCAGCAACAAAGCTTTGATCAACTGAAGCAATCCTTGACACATGCCTCGATTTTAATTCAACCTGAATTGGGAAAGGATTTTACAGTGTATATCGATGCTTCTCACTCGGGTCTTGGATGTGTATTAATGCAAGATTGCAAGGTGATTGCATACGCATCCCCATAGTTTAAACCTCATGAGCTCAATTACCCGACACATGACCTTGAATTAGTTGTCATTGTTTTTCCCTTAAAATATGGAGGCACTATCTATATGGTGAAAGATGCTACTTGTATACTGATCACAAAGCCTCAAGTATCTTCTAACACAAAAGGACTTGAATTTAAGACAATGTAGGTGGACGGAGCTTTTGAAAGACTATGATTTAATCATAGATTACCATCCCAGAAAGGAAAATGTAGTTGCATATGCCTTAAGCCGAAAGCCTAATCTAGGTAAAGAATTCGAACTCCCTATTAATTTTTTTTGAAAATTTCGAATAAACCCTTGAAAGTTAATCCTTGTAAATTCTCTTGTAGAAACTCTTGCTATCAATGCACACCTTCGTGTGTACAAGAAACAAGCCCTCATATCTAAATTGCAAGTGCAATCTAGCTTGATTGAAAGAATCAAGAACTTGCAACAACATGATCTTGACCTTCAATCTATTTGATCCAAGCTTGAGTCGGAAACAAGTCCTGACTTTTCAATTCATTCGAATGGTGCCTTGTATTTCAAGGAAAGGAATTGTGTACCAAATGATGAGGAATTGAAGAAGGAAATACTTCAAGAATCTCACCAAATTTCCTTTTCCTTTCATCTCGGATCTGTTAAAATGTATAAGGACCTGAAATCCCTATATTGGTGGCCGGGAATGAAAGCATCTATTACGGATTTTGTATCCAAATGTCTCACTTGTCAAAAGGTTAAAGCTGAACATCAAGTCCCTACGAGATTGTTGCAACCCATTGACATACCACAATGGACATGGGACCGAGTTACAATGGATTTTGTGAGCGGATTACCCCTTTCATCGAAGAAACATGATTTTGTTTGGGTGATCGTTGATATACTCACAAAATCAGCCCACTTTATCCCCATTAGGATGAACATGAGCCTGGATGTGCTAGCTGATTTGTACATAAGAGAATTAATCCGGTTATATAGAATTCCAACGTCTATAATTTCTTATCGGGATCCCCGATTCACACCGCGTTTTTGGAAATCTCTACAACGAGCCTTAGGAACCAAGGTACATTTGAGCTCGACCTTCGACCCTCAAACGAATGGACAATCCGAAAGGATAATACAAGTATTAGAAGACATGCTAAGAGCTTGCGTGATTGATTTCGAAAAGAATTGGAAGAAGTCCTTGCCTTTAGCTGAATTTGCCTACAACAACAACTATCAAACCTCGATTCAAATGGATGCCTTCGAAGCATTGTATGGTAGAAGGTGTAGGACACCTCTTTGTTGGTCCGAACTTGGTGAGAATAAAGTGTTGAGACCTCAATTGCTTTGGAAAACCGAAGAACAAGTCCAAACGATCATTAAAAAATTGAAGGAAGCATTTGATCGGCAGAAAGCCTATGCTGATTTGAAGATAAGGGACATACAATACGAGATTGGAAACAAGGTCTTCCTCAAAGTTTCTCCTTGGAAGAAGGTTTTTAGATTTGGGAAAAAGGGCAAACTACGTCCCTGATACATTGGACCATTCGAAATCACCGAGAGGATTGGTCAAGTAGCTTATCGTCTTACTGTTCCAAGTGAATTTGATAAAATTAACAATGTCTTTCACATCTCCATGCTTCGGAGATATCGATCAGATTCTTCTCACATCCTTGAACCAGAAGCTGTAGAATTAAATCTCGATTTATCATACGAGGAGGAACCAGTGAAGATACTTGATAAAGAAGTTAAAAGGCTCTGAAACAAGAATGTCTCTCAAGTGAAAGTCTTGTGGAGGAATCACAAAATGGAAGAAGCAACTTGGGAGCCTGAAGAAACAATGAAAAATCAGTATCCACACCTGTTTGCTTCAGGTAAATTCGAGGACGAGTTTATTTTAAGGGGGAGAGAATTGTAATGCCCCAAAATATAGCCTAGTAGGTTAATACAAAATAAATTAGAAATATTTGTGTAAATATTAATCCAATATGACTAATTGAATGCTTTATGACCTAATTATAATCAATTCAACGTTGGTTGGTGGTGACTTAATTGAATAAAAATAAAAAGAGGAAGAATTCATGTAAGGAAATAAACAAATCCCATAGTGGGAAAGGTGTCCATTTCCTATCCAAGTTTGGTGGCATGACTGGACATTCCCTTGGATAATGGAAGATGATTCATTCATCTTCTCCAATTATCCATCTTACCCAAACCAAAGGAAACAAGAGAGAGAGAGAGAGAGAATTGATGAAATCAACCATTGTTAAATGCTTTAAGGCTTGCATGTGTTAGGAAATTAAAGAGTTTGAAAGCTAGGAAGATTGTAAGTTCCTTCTCTTCATTGTTTGATTAAATTGCGATTGTATGAATCTGTTTTGAACTTGAATTCATGGAAAAATTGAGTTGATTGATAATTGAATTCTGGAAATTGTTAGAAATTGTGTTTCTTGTTGAATTGAGGTCTTGGATGATTGAAAATATTGTGGGATTGTTTGAAAACTTGATTAGAACAAAACTGGTCACCTAGAAGCTTAAATAGTGGTTCTGGACTGTTTTGTAAAAAATATGAAATTTCAGCAGTGAAATGAACAATTTGAGGGCTGAAAATTATGTTTAAGTAACAGGAGAATGATAATTGATAACTTTCTAGATTAAAAATTTGCTATATGTTAGCATTTGATTTGGTAAATAAACTAGAATGCTAAGAATAAGTAAACAAGATTGTTTTGAATGAATTGGAAAATTTGGTACTGTTTTGTATGGAATTAAGGCTGGAAATGGTAGACATGAAACATAGGGAAAGTGTATTAAAGGCTGGTAAAATGAAATTATATGTTGAAACCTTGAATTTGTTGAGTTAAGATGCTAAATGAACTTGTATATGAACTTAGGACTAAACTGGAAGCGTGTTTAATTGAGGGATTGTTTTGACAGTCTTGAGGCCAAAGATAGACTAAAATGTATAGGTTAAAACATGGTAAAAACAGGGGAAACTTAGGTAATAAGTGCTGATTTGAGCTTATAAGGAGTAATATGTGAACTAGCCTGCAAAAATGGACTTAAAGTGAAAACTGGCAGATTAGCACTAGAAACTTGACCTAACTTTAACTGAAAAATTGTATTGATATACAAGGGCTAAAATTATGAGCCATATATGGTCGAAAAGATAATTGAACTAGCTTTATAATAGTGTAAATTAATTAAAATTACAAAATATAAGAAAATTAGTGTAGGGTGTACAAACTGCTTTGCAGAAACTGTTTTGATACTAGTAATGGAAAAGTAAATTTTATTATGTGAAATTGCCTTGATGAATTGACTAAATAACTAACTAGCAAATTGTTTAAGAGATTTGTTGATATGTTTGTATGTCAAGGATTGTTTTGGTGTCCCAAAACAAAATTAAAATTGCTTGAAAAGGTTGAGGTGAATGTGCATGTTTGCTGCCTTGTTTGGTTGAATGAGTGGATACTTAGTGCATTGCTTGAATTGTTGATTTTGATTGCCTTGCATTGAATTGTAACTAGATCAATGGGTAGATATTGTTGAAGAGAAAGGTGTTGGACAAACTAACAAGAAACTCAAGGGGATATCTATTTGAGATCAGAGTTAGCTTGGAGTATTGTGAGTGTAGCTAACTTAGGGTTAAGACTTAGGTCTTAACCAACCATAGCATGTCTATCTTTCTTTCTTGTGTGATGCAATTGCCATGTAACATGACTTAATTATGTTTGGTAAACTAAATGGGAAGAATGGCTAAAGGAAAAATGGATAAATACTAGCTAGTTCTTGCATGTTAAACGTATATTATGTTACTTGAACAAGTAAATAGACTCTTAAACAAGAAATCATGTAATTCGAGTACTTCTTGGATCCTTTAAGGGATCAATACTTGCTAATATGATACTTGAACATGGAAAGTATGCTTGATTACTATCTATGAAATGGCCTAAGGCATGCCTTAATCATGTTAAATACCATTTATGTAACACTTGAAAAGCTTGATTTGGGAGCTAAGGCTCAACGACCTAAGGGCAATCTTGACTTGATATATGTTACTTAGTTAAGTAACATATTGAATAGATTAACACTTGAAAGAAACAAGACTTGAATCTGCTACTTGACACTTGAAAGTATGATCGATATAGCTTAAGGATATATCTATTGCCTTGGTTAATAGTGAGTCATAGGTAGAAAGGCATGCCTTACAGTCTAGAGCTCTTGTGATTGGGTTGGACTACGGTCCTGGGCTAAGGCCCTTATTTGGCGACAGTAGGAGGGATGTTTGTATTGGTCATTGGTGATAGTAGGAGGGATTGGCCAGGTATTATATGTACTATATTGTGGCGACAGTTGGTTGGTGACTAGAGTACCTTTGCTATACTATGTACTAAGGCCTACACTTGAATAATTAATCTTGAAT
Organism: Hibiscus trionum; assembly: GCA_030270665.1. Classification (NCBI taxonomy): domain Eukaryota; kingdom Viridiplantae; phylum Streptophyta; class Magnoliopsida; order Malvales; family Malvaceae; genus Hibiscus; species Hibiscus trionum. The sequence continues at coordinate 6,698,819 of BSYR01000057.1, forward strand.
GATACAAGTAAATGAAGTATATATGTTAAAAGATTGTAAACTTGAAACATAGTCTTTGTATGCTTGAGTATGTGACATTGATAAGTTACTAGAAATGTAAGAAAGATGGTAATTAAACATGTTGGTTAAGAATCACCTTTGTTAGGTTTATTTATGGAAATTGCTTGAGATATGATTGCATGCTAAGCTTTTGTTATTCATGCTATTCGAATGGTGCATTCTATGTACATGAGATATGTGACTTATTTTGAGTAACTTGGTGTTAAATAAATCAATGATCCATAAAAATTAAGAATCGATAGTGAAAGTATGATAAACAAACCACGATAAAGACCCTTAAACCATTCAAACACTAAACTTGGTTGGCTTGCAATACTTGAACTAGCTAGGTCTTTCTTGACATAAAATATACTTGAAACTAATGAAAGAACTCATGATTAATCTTGCCACTTCAGTAAGTACCTTGTGTACTTATTACTCTCTTGTTTTCATTTTTTCCCAAATAACAAGTTGGGAATAATTTTGAAGCTATCTGATTTGAAGGCAAGGCAAAGAAAACTCAAGCTATATGTATGGTACCTATTACCTTTTGAAATCTCCTAGGATGGTGGCCTAGTGTGTAAATAGTTTAGTTATCATACATTTTGATCTTAGCAAGGCATGTATGTATGTATGTATGTATGTATGTATGTATTGGTATAAACTTGTAATGTAAAGACATGTTGTTATGATTTTAACCTTGTGGCCTAATTAATCTAGGTGTTAAGATTTGATACATGGTATGATTGAACAAATGAAGTGTGATCTAGTGTTTGAAAGTTTATAAGAATGCAATTTATGGATCCATGTTTGATTGCTGCCATGACATGATTAATATTACTTACTTGCTATGTTTATCTTGATATGCTATGTTACAATTGAACAAAGTATGCCATGTTGAGATATGAGTTATGAAAAGATTGAAAACAAGTATGATAGATTCTTATTACATTTTAGGATGATCTAGTGGTGTTAGATTCAAACAAATGAGAGCATGTACACGTTTGTTTCCTTGCTTCATAAGTATACACTATTTGAATGAAATCATGTCCATCTTGTCTTGGTATTGTTTGAATGAGCCTAGGTAGAATGCTTGATTCTTGTTGTTGATAGATCATTCAAATGAAATAAGCATGTCTAGGATATCTACATTAGAATTTTATTACATAGTTTGTGTACAAATTTTAGCATGAAAACATGCTAATTGTTTAGGTTTAAACCGAATGCATATAGAATCAAATGAAATGGTATAGGTTACCTAGATGTTCGAATGAATGATTACTAATTTTGGTCTTGATCGAATGATGTATGATACATTGAATGAATTGTATTAGTTGCTTGTTGTTTACTTGACATGTATATTTGTATGTATGTAGGTCTAGAAGTGTATGAATCCTCGATTGATCCTTGGAGTAGTAGTTTAAAGTGATAACTTGGTATGTTTGATTGTGCTTGTGTTGCTGATTAGTCAAGTAACTCATAGGATGAGTTGGAAAATGTTTTAAATTTTCCTCGATTTTGCTTGCTTGCTTAACACTCCTTGATCAGTTTACTACTAAACTGGGAAAGGGGTGTTACATGCATAATATTATGATGATGATAATTTTTTGGAATTAAAGCATTTTGTTCGGTATTTGAAAAATAATTAGTATTTAACTAATTAGTCCTTGATTTGAAAATGAGAAACTAACATCCCAAATCCATAAAAATCAGGTTTGAAATGTTTACTTTTAATTTAATTAACATTTAATGGAATTATTTGTGGTGTATATTTTTTTGATTTTCTTTTGAGTTGAATATATTAGTTCATAAACAAAACTCATTTCATCTTATTCATGATTGTTTTTTTAAATTACGTAAATATTACGATATTATAGATTTATTATTGTGTTTTGATTTCAATCTTTGCTTTGTTATATTCACGAAAGGTGCAATGATAGATCTAAATATCAAATATACTACTCAAGGTGGTAACGATGACAGTTCTTCTACGATTTTTAGCTTTGACTCGGATTCAGATATGATAAAAAATGAGATCGAAGAAGATGACAACTTGACGGTAGATGATGGCAATATAAATGAAAGTTGTGAAGTTGTAGCGGATCAACCTGCACCTATCACACATGGAGAGCCACTTGCTAGCCTGAATGTAGGGAAGACATTTGTGTCTTATGATGATGTAATTGGTTACTATTATGAATTTGGAAAGTAAAATGGGTTCCACGTAAAAATTAGAGGATCACAAAATGCAAAAAGAGTTGAAGGTGACAATGTCAATGATTGCACAAGGGTAAGATTAACATGTACAAAAGAAGGAAAGTTTATTCCAAAAGGAAATGACCCATCAAATCCATCGCGTACTCAGGTTACCGGTTGTAAAGCTAAAATAACAACTACATTTGACAAGAAAATTGGGGAATGGAAATTGAACATTGTGGTGTTGGAGCATAATCACCCCTTGGATCCCTAAAATTTTAAATCCATACCTAATTATTGATACAATAGTCCACACAATAAAGATATTATGTTAACTAATGAAAAGGCTGGGGTACCTATGGTAGAAATTTCATCATATTTGCGGTGCGTTATGGAGGATATGGTGAAGTTCCTTTTTCTGAGAAAGATTGTAGAAATCTAGTGAGTATACATAGATGTTTGTGTCTTCAAGGAGGAGATTTTGCTGTTATGGAGAAACATTTTATAAAAATATCTTCTAAAGATAAAAACTTTTTTATATGTATGACACAAGCGATGATGGCACACTTTAAAATGTATTTTGGGCAGATGGAAGGTGAAGAGCTGCATATAAAGATTTTGGAGATGTTGTATCATTTGATACCACTTACTTGAAGAATAGGTATCAGATGCCTTTTTGTCCATTTATAGGCGTGAATCATCATAACTAATCGATGTTGCTTGGGTGTGATCTACTTTCAAGTGAAGATACAAACAACTATGTTTGGTTGTTCAAGACATGGCTATCATGTATAGGAGGAAAAGCTCCACATTATATTATTACCGATCAATGCATAGCTATAGGTATTTTTTAACACTTTAACTTTATTTTTTTATTTTTTCAATCCATTCTATTTAAATGTCGCTCTATTTTTACTATAATTAGATGTGAATTTTATTTAAGTATTTTTTTCTAATCATTATGTGTATGTTAACTTTAAATTATAGGAAATACAAATGAGAAGGTATTTCCAAATACGAAGCACCGATGGTGCATTTGGCATATTATGAGAAATGCCAAGAAACACTTAAATTTTAATGAAGATAGAGATAAAATTCACAAGGAATTACGACACGCACTCCATGATTCTCTTAGCATTGAAGAGTTTGAAAAGAAGTGGGAAGAAATTAGTGTCAAATATATGCTGAAGAGATCAATTGGTTTAATGAGATGTTTACTTTAAGACATCGATGGGTTCCTGTATTTTTCAAGGGTGACTTCTGGGCTTCAATGTCTAGTACACAACACAATGAGAGTATGAACAATTTTTTCAAAGCATTTGTGAACCTCAATACCATTTTGAAAGAATTTGTTCAGCAGTACTGTCTTGCATTGGGTAAACGAGCAAATAAGGAGGAAAATGAATCTTTAAAATCAATTGTTAAGCCAACCTTATGTTTTACCGAGTATGTGAGTGAAAACGTGTTTCCAGCGTCTTTACACATCAAAGAAATTTGAAGAGTTTCAAGGACAAGAGCGTATGGTAACATATACTAGTGCGAGAAAAGTCCAAGATAATGAAAGAGTGTGTGTACGAAGTGGTGACAAAGAAGGTTAAATGGCCGCATCGACAAAAATTTAAAGTGTAACGCCCCAATTTTGGGGTTAAAGGTTTTAAAGGTGGTTTACAGCCTGTAGAACCTAGTCTAGAGATTCGGGTCAGGTCGGATCGGAGTTGGTTCAGGGAAAACTTAGTTCGGGAAGTGATAAAACTATGCGAAAAAATTCTAAAATCCTCTTTAAATATATACTAGGGAAAAGTGAAGCCAATTTTTGAAAATGATTTTTGGATTGTCGACATTTCGATTTGGTAACTAAAATGTAAAAATTGAAAGTTTAGTTTTGATGGCTAAATTGAAGAGAACCAAAACCTAGAATCCTTAGGGAGCTATTACACCAAGGTGTTATCAGCTATTCCCTTGATTTTGTGTTTTAAAATGATTTAATTAATAGATTTATTAAATGTGGAGTGATAAAAAGGATTTTGAAAAGGCTAAACATTTTATTACGTAACTACTTTTCTTCTAAACTTTTCTCTCAACTTTCCTAGCAGCCGAACTACCTTTTCATCACTAAAATCTCCAGAGATTTATCTCATTTCATCTACTTTTGATTTCTAAATGATGCCATTGATTTCTACAACAACTAGCTAAAGTTTTCTTGAAGGATTTCTACAAAATCTTTGCAAATCAAGGGGAAAGCTTGTGTTAGAGGTGATCTTTCTTTTATCTCCTCTAATCAAGGTTCTTTATTGAAATTCCTAAGTATTTGGCTCTTTAATTATATTTTCTTAACAAGATTTCATGTTTAATTTGATGAAAGTGGGTAAAATCAAGCTTAAATGGTGATTTTGATTATTTTCGTTTTGGATTTGATTTGGATGGGTTATGATTGATTTTAATCATGTCTTCGATGTTAAATAATGTTAAAAGAAATGTTTGATCATATTAATCCCGAATCAAGATGGATCTCTAGTTGTTAGGTTGTTTGATTTCGGGTTTTTGTGGTGTTTGTGTGAAATCTGAGTTGCTGGAGGTATAAGGATGTTATTAGGTTGTTTTTAGATGTTTATTGATGATTAAACTTGAATGGAAGTGTTAGTTTATGGCTGGGCTGAGTTTAGAGAGCAATCGAAGGTGTTTTCGGATGAGCGTTTTGGTGCTTTAGGGCAGAGCAGTGGGATAGTTTAAGTTTCTTGTGATTTTAATGCATTGAGATACATTAATGCTATGTTCTTGTGTGGTATAAATAGGCGAGAACACGTCGGAAGTAATCGGTGAAGTTCTGCGGTCTTCAGACGCTTAATTTCACGTCAGCGAATCTTGGTTTTGCGAGTCGGTGAGTGAGAAAGTGTTTTCAGGCTTTGAAAAACCTAAAAGGTGGTTTTGGGAACTTAGTGTAAGCTTGAAACGCTTTACTAAGTTCGGAAGTAAGTAAAAGGAATTTCTTCCTCGGATTGTGCTATTATAAGTTTGTTGATGCACTTGATTTTAAATACATATTACCTAGTGTTTAAAGCATGATTTAAAGTAAGTGATTTACTATTTTTGATGTTATGATGATGAAGGATGCACATGGTAAGTGATCCTTGAGGTATATGAGGTATATTTGTGATTTTTAAGCATTGTTTAATGCTTGGTAATGTGGTTGATTTATGATGCTTTGAAAACAGTGAGGTATGGATTAATATGTGAATTATATTGGCAAGTGATGTTGCGAAATGATTTATAAATGAAATTGGATATAGTTAGCCGGCTATAGGATTGAGTGCACTATAAACAAGTCGCCTTGTATGTTGAGGGGTTTATATGGTGTACCGAATACTCCATCCAAGTACCCCTAACGATTGAGGAAAATGTATGGGGTTTATATGTTGATGGGTTTATACGGTGCACCGAATACTCCACGGGTGTTACATCGGTGGAGGGTAGCTCCCGAGTGTAAACCTTGAGATGGCGGCGAGAATGTATGAAGTGTTGGGACAACACTTATGAATCTGTGTATCCGATGTGGTTTTGAGAATTGAGCATGTTGATGATCACTTGTGAGCCAATATAATTGATGATGTATTATGAAATGGTTAACGATGCATAATATGTAAATACATGTCTTTAAGCTTTGCATATGGTGTCCATGCATGGGAGGGCTTAAGTTGAGTGTTAACAAGGGATTTGCTGTTGAGTTCATAATACATGTTGCATGATGTTTAACATGTTGTTTTGATTGAGGAAAATGCATGGTTTTAAATAGGGCACGATGGTTTTTCAAAGGATGTTTAGTAAATTGAAATGAGATTTCAATGTGAACATGAAAATGGTTTTCATGCATTGATGATGTTTTGCTTTTGAGCCTTCTCACTAAACCTTGTGTGCTTACGCTCTCATTTGTCCATCAATGCAGATAATTGAGATTTTGTAGGTAGTAAGAGGCAATGGATTCCAAGAGACTTCGCTTTAGAATGTATGTTTCGGTTTAGACTATAGTAATAAGGGGAATGAGGGATCCATTGGGATTTAGGAGACTTGTGTAAACTCCCTATTTGAGCAAGTGTTCATTGATGTTATAGACTTGTAAATGGCCTTTGATTATTGGCTAGTGCTTTGCTATGCATTTTGGTATCTTGCTTGGCTTGTTTGCTAGGTTGCATGCCTAAAGTTTATCTTTGATGCAAAATGCCATGGTATGAAGTCGAATATGCCATGATTGATTGGGATTGATGTTTAAATATGTTGTATGCATGTTGGAATGGTTTTGTATGGATTAAATTGTGAAAAACCAGCAAAAAGTGTCATTACAGGCCCATGTGTTTCGGTACACTCGAGCCTGTACCAAAACAGTGAACCTGAAATGGCCTAAGGGTTTCGAAACAGCGAGGTCTGTTCCGATAAATTTTGCCACTAGAAACCTCTGTTCCAAAACACCTCAACGGTGTTTCGATACGGGCCCATGTTCCGAGTCATGTGATCCAGTTTCAGTATGCCTATTTCGGTACAGGGTCAACATGTACCGAAACAACAAGTTGTTAAGTTAGTTGGTCGAATATTTGGAAGTTTTGATTCTTTACATTTTAGTCCATGAATGTTGTAGATGCAATTAAATGAGTTTGAAACTGATTTTGGACAGAGATGCATGTAATATGACTAATTAAGGGTTGGTAATATAAAAATGGCAAAAGACCCTATAATTTGCTAAAATTATAAAATGGTCCCTAATTTGTAATTAAATGCAATCGAGTCCTAAATCGATGTCTGATAGAGTTGTTAATTGTTGCGATGCGATGTTAATCACTTAGGATCATAATGAGCATCTAGACAAGATAAAATGAAAAAATAGGGTTGTTTATTGAGGTAAATTAAGTTGATTAATTGATCACAAATTAATTAAGTTGTACCTTAGAAGAAAATAAATTAAGTTGATTAATTAATTGGTCACAAATTAATTATAATTAGAATATTTAGTGGCTAATTGAATGAAATTGAAAATATGACAGCTAAATTAAGATGACTTAACTAGAATTAAGCTTAAATAAAAAGATTGCATGCAAAAGTTTTAAATACACCAAGCCTACCCCTTGTAAATAGTTAATTCTAGAAGAGAGTTGAGGGGTAAAATTGAGCTTTCCCAGCCCCTAATCATTCATTTGGCCAGCCACATGAGAGAGAAAGATGATTGCACATATCCCACTATCAAACAAAACTTTCTCTTCTCCTTCTTCCTTTCTTTCACATGCTGTGAGTTTTAGAGTGAAAAGGGAGAGAATTGTTGCTGGTTTTGCTGGCCATGGAGGGGTGTTGAATCTCAATTTGAGATTAAAATTGAGAGGAATTAGAGATTTTGCAAAGTAAGTAGCCTCCTTGTCACCATTTTGTTAACCGATTAAGTTGGTGCATTTGCATGAGTCTTATTTTGAATTTTTGGATGAAAATGATAGTATCATACATGCATGTGTTTGTCATGATCTTAGGATTGAAATTTGATGAAGGATTGTACTTGAAATCTGATTTTTAGCTTGAATTAGAGAACCGATTAACCTAAGAACAGATTTGAAGATAATGTTAAGGCTTTGGACTAATCTGTAAAATTGAAAGAATTAGGGTTTGAATTGGAAAATTTCCATTAGGAATGAATTGAAGATTAGAGTTTTAATTACAATATTTAGGCTTTGGATTGGCTAAAAGGTGATTAAAATGAAGTTAGATTGAAGGAATTAACAAATTGGTTCAATGAATTATGAAAACTGAATTTTGGGACTGTTTTGTAATAATTAGAAAATGCTAGGATTAAAATTGGTTAAATTATGATTCTGGAGATTTGTTTAAAAATCAGGGGATTATGTTAGAAATTTTTTAGTAACTCGAATGAAACTTAAAATGGCTCAATTTGATAAACTAAGCAAATTAGTGAAATCTGCCCAAAAGCAGCCCTGTTTCGGAACATCAACTTTGAAAATTCACTATAAATCGTATATAAGGAATTTGAAGATGAAATTTTTATGGATTAAACTTTCATATGTCTATTTTAGTTGAGAGAAAACGAAGTTCAATTAAGAGCTATGTGCTAAAATCTGGAAGTGAATTAAGTTAGGCACACCAAAATAGTTTTGAATCTTGAATACCTATTAAGAAGTAATAAACTGTATTAATCTACAAGTGATAAAATTGTGAAGCCAATTTGGTTAAATAGTATATTGAATTACCTTTCTAAGCATGTATGATAATTGATTTTTGGAGTTGTATAGAGAAAGTTATGACCAATTTAGTGGTTGGTGCTCAAGTCTGCCAGATTAGGACAACCTTGAGAAATTGAATTTAGCATTTGCATATTGGTGGTCTAATGCATGATTTAGATACTAATATGTCTTTTATATGTATATGTATGATCAAAAAAGCCAAGAGATTGACAACTTGGAGGAGGAAGCCAAGATTGGATCATCCCAAAGGAGGAGCAAGGGGATTACTATCAAGGAACAAGAGTAGCTTGGGAGTTTGTGAGTGTAGTTACCCTAGGGTTGAGACTAGTGTCCTAACCACCATTTGTTTTTATTTAATTCTAGTTATGTTACAAGCATAAAAATGACTTAAATTAAAGCTAGAAATTTTATTAAGGGAATAAGGCTAAATAATTAAACATGAAAGTATGCTCGAATGAATTGTTGGTATTGTGGATTTATGTGCATTATTGGACTGCTTTGTGTGATGTTATGAATGATTGAATGAAGCATGAAATTTCTTGTATGCTACTGAATTTGGAATGCACTTAAGGTTGATACATGTTTGTTTACCATGTCTGATTGTTACATGTATAAATTGAATCTGGTTGCTCCTGATTTAGACGATTGAATGATATAAAAATCCATGTGATAGCTTGCTGAAAATTATCATGCCATGGTTTAATTGAATAACCTCTTGTTGTATCATGATTTATCTTCTATGATATGAAATATTCTAATTTAAAAAGCTACAAGTCCTTGGTTTACTAGATGGCTTAGGTAGAAGGGCATGCCTTAGGGTCTAGAGCTCTCTTGATTCGGGTATTGACATATCTTCTTGTATTGGTGATTATACACCTTCTTGATTAGCACCTTGTGTGCCTTGTGAAATGGTACTATATGTACTAGTGGATTTGATGTCTTAGCACCTACTTGTGATAATGTCTAGTATCTTCTTGATTAGGTACAAATGTACCAGCTTGTGACTCGCTTACCTAGACCAATCTAATAACCAAGGCAACTTAATTAAAAGATTAAACATAAAATGACTTGTCTTGCATGGATTGTTCTTATGATAATTGTTATTGTGACTTGTTTTGCAAGCATTGATTATTGTTATATGACTAATTCGATGAATGTATGTGATTGAATATGCCATGAGACTAGCTAGGTCTTCTGATTAAATATCGTGAATAAGATCTAACTTGTTTTAAAATTGAATAATAATTGCTACCTCACTAAGTACAACTTTGTACTTATCATCTCTTGTTTCCTTCTTCCCAACCTAGCAGATTGAACCTGGTTCGATAGCTAATACTTCCTTGATCGAGAGCAAAGACTACAAGCATAGTAATCATGTATGACTTGATCCCTTCTTGTTAGACTTCTGGATGGTGGCATAAAGTTAATTTTTGTGTTAGCTATGTCATGCATGTGGTGTCTAGATGATATGGTTAATGATGTATATGCTAGTTTGATCTTTGCTTGTAAATATGGACTTGACATGTAATGTTTAAGACCTTGGTTGTAAATATAAGCTTGGTTATGGCCATTATATATATATATATATATATATATATGTGATACTAGAATCGTGCTTTGAGACTCGACTTGTAAATATGTTAACTTGGTTTTATAAATGATTCAAATACTTAAGTCACATTTGTATATGATTAAAATTTTATATATAGGTTGACTAAGATGTTAACATTAGTGTGAAACCGATAAACTAATTTTGATATAACTAAAGAATTAAGGACTAATTTGAAAAAGATAAAACAAAATTTTAAGTCCTAAAACCTCTCTATATATTTCAAAGAAAATGGTTAAGTTAAAAACTCAAGTTGTCAAAACTTTTCTAAGTGGTTTTGAAGCCAGAACAATGATTTTCGAGTCACCGTTTCGGAACGGCCTTTGGGCATTCCAGAACACTTTTGAAACTGTGAACCCTTGTTTCGGAACGGGTTTCGAAACGGTTTTGAAACTGTGAACCTTTGTTTCAGAACGAGTTTCGAAACGGGTGAAGAACATCAGAACATTTTGACCCGTTTCGATACGGTAGTATCGAAACGACTTCAAACGTTTCGAAACGGAATTCAAAATTTGTTTTAAAAATATGACCGTTGAAGTTTTAAACTGTTTTTATACTGGTCGTTAAGGCGTATCAAAACGCTTTCAATCTGTTTCGATATGGGCTTTGACAGTAGCTAAGTGTTTCGAAACGGGTTTCGAAACGACTCTTAATCGTATCGAAACGATCATGCTCGTTGCGGTACGGTCTATTTAATACACCCCAACGACTCTTTCTTTTTTGGTATGTTTCGAAACAGGATCGGGCGTTTTAAAATGGGTGGTTGCAGACTGCATTTATGGAGGGAAGATAACATCCCCAACGGCTTTATTGATGAATGCAACAACCCCAACGGCCAGAATTCAATGAGAAGGTATAAAAGGGACCTCTAAAAGCTTCAGCAACAACTATTGATCTCAAAGAAAACATCCAAACATCAAATCCAAGCAATTGAGCCTAAATCCCATTATTTCTTGTAAACCCCAATTGTGAAATTGTAATTTCCATTCTTATCCTTTCAATTGGGTTGAATGCTTGTAATTGGGCTACATTTTTTGTATTGAGAGATACTTGTTTAGCCATCATCTTCTTTGTAATTCTTGTGTGAGGATTGGGTCAAATTTTGGGTTTAAAATTTGATCGATATTGTAACGGTTACCTCCTTAGCCTAGAAAAGGGGAAGAGCAATTAGTGGAATTGTTGGAAAATCCTTAGTAAAGCTAAGGTAGTGGATGTAGAGTTCGATTGGAACTTGAACCACTCTAAATCCTCTAGTCTATCTTTTTATTTGTCAATTCCACTACCAAAAAATCTAGAAAATCCAATTCACCCCCTCTTTGTTTATATCGATCATTTGATCCACTCAACAATTTGTATCAGAGCCTACCTCTTTGAAGGATTAACAACCACAAGAGGAGTTCCTAGGAAGAGTGTGATCATCCATAAATCAAGCCATGGCATCTACCTCCGGGTCAAGCATGTAGAGTCCTAAAACCTCTCTATATATTTCAAGGGAAATGGTTAAGTTAAAAACTCAAGTTGTCAAAACTTTTCTAAGTGTTTTTGAAGCCAAAACAGTGATTTTCGAGTCACCGTTTCGGAATGGCCTTTGGGCATTCCGGAACACTTTTGAAACTGTGAACCCTTGTTTCGGAAAGGGTTTCGTAACGGTTTTGAAACTGTGAACCTTTATTTCGGAACAGGTGAAGAACATCATAACGGTTTGACCCGTTTCGATACGGTAGTATCGAAATGAATTCAAACGTTTCGAAACGGAATTCAAACTTTGTTTTAAAAATATGACCGTTGAAGTTTTTAACTGTTTTTATGCTGGTCGTTAAGGCGTATCAGAATGCTTTCAATCCGTTTCGATACGGGCTTTGACACTGGCTAAGTGTTTCGAAACGGGTTTTGAAACGGCTCTTAATCGTATCGAAACGATCGTGCCCGTTTCGGTACGGTCTATTTAATACACCCCAACGACTCTTTCTTTTTTGGTCTGTTTCGAAACAGGTTCGGGCGTTTCGAAATGGGTGGTTGCAGACTGCATTTATGGAGGGAAGATAACAACCCCAACGGCTCTATTGATGAATGCAACAACCCCAACGACTAGAATTCAATGAGAAGGTATAAAAGGGACCTCTAAAAGCTTCAGCAACAACTATTGATCTCAAAGAAAACATCCAAACATCAAATCCAAGCAATTGAGCCTAAATCCCATTATTTCTTATAAACCCCAATTGTGAAATTGTAATTTCCATTCTTATCCTTTCAATTGGGTTGAGTGCTTGTAATTGGGCTACATTTTTGTATTGAGAGATACTTGTTTAGCCATCATCTTCTTTGTAATTCTTGTGTGAGGATTGGGTCAAATTTTGGGTAGGAAATTTGACCGATATTGTAACGGTTACCTCCTTAGCCTAGAAAAGGGGAAGAGCAATTAGTGGAATTGTTGGAAAATCCTTAGTGAAGCTAAGGTAGTGGATGTAGAGTTCGATTAGAACTTGAACCGCTCTAAATCCTCTTGTATATCTTTTTATTTGTCAATTCCACTACCAAAAAGTCTAAAAATCCAATTCACCCCCCCTCTTGGTGTTGAGTGTGCGAAAGTTCTACTTTTTACCCCTTATTTAACCCATATTTTTGCTGCATTCAAGCATAATTCATTGCATTTAGGTTAGATTTCATATATACATCACAATTTTATAAAATGGCACAGTTGCTACTGATTTTGGTTACTTTTGCAGGTAGCTGCTGTAGCAGACTCAAGGAAGTGGAGAAGCAGAGCTGGAACACAGGACTGAAGTCGAGAAGGACGACGCTGCCGTGGCAGCCAATGACGACAGCAATGGTGAAGGGAAAAAGTGAAGTGGAGCTCGACAGAAAGAGGAAATTAAGCCGGCCTGTCGTGGGTCACTCCTATATTTTTCTGAGCCCTAGATCAGAATGAAGGCCAAGCCCAAAGTTCAAGGAAGAAACCCAAAGCAAGAAAAGAGGACGAGTTAAAGACATCTACTCTAAAGATTTAGTCTTTAATAGAGTTGTACTTTAATTTAAACTTGTACTCTTACCTTATTAGAAAACTTGAATCCAATGCCTATATAAAGGCATGTAATTCGACCTAGGGAAGGACATCTTATTCTCTAGCCGTCTTCCCCTAAACTCTAGTCGTTTTCCCCTTCTCATCATGTTCTAAACTTCCCCTAGGGCTAAGGGTTGATTCTGTAAAGTAGTTGCAAGGATTGTACTGTTTTAGGATTTTTTCTGTTCAATAAAATAAACTTCAAGTTTGCTTATTCTGGTTTTCAACATCTTGCAAGAGTATCGAGAGAGCATTGTGAGATTATACATTTACTTAATATCGGGAGAGTTAAGTATACGAAAGGAATAAGTACGGGTTCTCCAGTTTATGGTTGAACTATCTCGGACCTAGGGATAGGACGAGGTTAAGTGGCTAAGGAAGAATTCAACAACATCGGTGTTCATCCTTCGATTCACGCCGGGAGGTATCATCTAAGACGTGTTCATCGACAGACTTGGACCTAGGGATAGGACGAGTCACAGCAGGGATTCTTGCCAAGCTTGAAGTACAGAGTTGTGTGATCGTTGCCGCGACAAACAACAGACTGCTGCCGCCGCAGGTGCTACCGCGACAGGAACGACGATAGAACATGAAGTCTTATACAGTGCAACACTTGCACTACTAAGCAAATCAATATCGACCTATTTCTTTACCCTGAATCCTTTAAATCTTTTATCTTCAGTATTCTTCAATATTTCCTTACAAACAATTGAACTCTCTTCTTTCTCTTTTGTGCAGCAATACAAGGATAGAGCTATTTCCAGTCCCTGTGGATTCGACATCCGATACTTCGTGTATCACTTTACTACTTGCGTCGTGTACACTTGCACTCTATTGCGATAGACTCTTTTACACGCAACAAGTTTTTGGCGCCGTTGCCGGGGACTAGCAACATATCTTTACCCTACTTTTACTGCACATTCTTTTTAATTTTTATGTTTTTATTGGGACTTTTCAACCTGTACTTTTCACAAGGTTTTTCGTTTGCTTATGCGCAGATCTAGACGAGGCAAAGAACATGAGTATCACCTAGATCCTGAAATCGAACGCTCGTACAATCTCAGAAACCAAGTCCGTCTCTTGATAGCCAGCAATGATTACCTTGAGGAACAATTAGAAGCTATGCATAACGGGAGGAACAACCCAAGGAATCCCGAAGATCCTGAAGACCCTATCGGGGATGAAGGAAACAGACAACCTGAAGTTGTCGTGGCCGCACGACGGTCATGCCGTGATTACATGATCAACGATCATGTGGAACTGGAGACCACCCTGCCAGACGTGGAAGCTGAAAATTTCGAGCTGAAACCTGTGATGTTCAGCATGATCAATTCCGCTGGCCAATTTAGTGGTGGTGCTACAGAGGATGCCAAAGAACATATGAAAACGTTCCAAGAAATCTGTAGATCGTTTAGATTACAAGGAGTAAATCTGGAGATACCGAAGCTTCGGTTATTTCCTCATTTATTGAGGGACAGAGCGAAAACTTGGTGGAACAAACTAACGCCGGGTTCAATACGAACTTGGGCGGATCTAACTCGTGAATTTTTATCTCGTTTTAATCCTTCCCATTTATCTGAGCGATTACGTAATGAAATTGCTACTTTTCAACAGGAAGATGACGAGCCAATGCACGAGACATGGGACATGTTTACCACTCTTCTAAGGAATTTCCCAATGCACGGATTCCCTGTTTGGAATCAAGTCATAAAATTCTACAATGTTGCCAACACACATACCCGTATGAGAATAGATTCAACAACAAATGGACTGTTGTTGGACAAAGATCCAGATGAAGCCATGGTAGTATTGAAAAATTTGGCAAAGAATGAAGAGCAATTTCCCACAGTGCGGAGAGGTAAACGAGTGCTAGCTGTGAAGGACTATGAAGCCGACAATTCCCTAAAAACACAGGTTGCGTATCTCACAAAGGCAGTAGAAAACTTGCTGAAGAAAGATTCACAACCGGTCTACACTGCAAAAGAGGTATGTGGTACTTGCAGTGGGAATCACAGTTCGGAAGACTGCCCGTTACAGATAGAGGAAGGAATGTATGTTGGAAACTATAACAAGCAAAGAAACTACGATTCCAACAATTACAATCCCAACTGGAGGAAAGACCCCAAGTTCTCCTGGAGTAACCTAAACAACGCACTGAATCCTCAAGTGCAGAACACTCAAAATCAGGGGGCACCTAGAATTATGACACGGCAGCAGCCGCAACAGCAACCACAACAGCAGTCGGCAACCACACCTAGTATACTGGAGCAGACTTTGGCCACATTTATGTCACATACAGGAGTTTAGATGGCAAACATGGATCACTTCGTCAAAAAGACTGAGTCGTTCATGGATAAAGTAGAGATGAGAATGACTAACCATGAAGCTACACTAAAATCACTGGAGACACAAATGGGTCAAGTTTCCCAGTATATTAAGCCAAGGCAGAACGGAGGATTCCCTAGCAATACTGAGGTCTCTAGACAACCCACACATGAGCAGTGCAAAGCCATTACAACAAGGAGTGGGAAACAACTGCCAGGGCCAGAGAAGAAAGCCGAACCAGTTAAGGAACGAGCCCTAGAATCGACTGCCGCGAACACTGCCCCGGTAGACGATAAACAACCTGCTGCCGCCACACCTGTCACGACAACAGAAGGGACAGAGGAGAAGGATGAAGAACCTAAACCTCCTCAGATCTGAATACCATGTGAAGGACGAATTGAAGATTACCATCCTCCACCTCCTTTTCCACAGCGGTTACAGAAGCATAAACAGGAATACTAGCTCAAAAAGATCTATGATATTTTTAAGTAGGTTCACATCAATATTCCACTGTTAGATGCCATCAAAGAGATGCCCGGTTATGCCAAATTTCTCAAGGATGCTATATCGAAAAGATCCAGACTTGGGGAATTCGAGATGGTTAAGATGACAGAAGGATGCATGACTATTCTGCACAGGCATCCACCCCAGAAAAAGAAGGATCCTGGGAGCTTCATAATACCATGCATAATTGGGGATAAATTCGTGGGTAAGGCACTGTGTGATCTAGGTGCTAGTATTAATTTAATGCCAAAATCTGTATTTCAGAAATTAGATATTTGACGAGCACGACCCACAACAGTTATGCTGCAGCTGGCAGACCGCTCTTACGTGCAACCAGAAGGGAAGATTGAAGATATTCCGGTAAAAGTGGATAAGTTTATTTTTCCTGCTGACTTTCTTGTTTTAGATTGTGAAGCAGATGAGAATACACTAATCATCCTGAGGCGACCCTTCCTAGCCACAGGCATATCACTGATTGATGTAGAAAATGGAGAATTTACAATGAGAGTGAATGATGAAGAGATCAAGCTAAATGTTCTCCAAGCAATAAAACATGCTGATGCAGAAGAAGAATGCAAGGCTATCACTGAAGTAATCCTTGACCAACCCTGCATCAGGTCGTGCTGCCATGACATTAAATTTGGTCACTGCCACAGCAGCCATCTGGAAGACTGTCAAGGCAGAAACGATGACAACAGCTCCTTAGATTAAGACTTATCTGACACTGAAGGTCAAGAGGAGGTAAACTGGATAGGCAATCGTCCAGGTAAGTTATTCGAGCCCTTAAATTATACCTCGAATGAACACATCATCCAAAAGCCCTCAACTATAGAACCACCTGTTCTAGACCTTAAGCCCCTGCCACGGCAGCTCAAATGTGTTTTCCTTGGATTAAATGATACGTTTCCCGTAATCATCTCTTCCAAGTTAATGTAGGAACATGAACAACAACTGATAGGGATACTGCAGCAGCACAAAAAGGCTATTAGATGGACGATAGCTGATATCCAAGGCATCAGTACGGCACTATGCATGCACAAAATTCTACTAGAGGATGATCATAAGCCGACAATTGATGCCCAGAGACGCTTGAACGACGTTATGCGAGAAGTGGTTCGAAAAGAAATTATCAAATGGCATGATGATGGGATAATTTATGCCATCTCGGATAGTAAGTGGGTGAGCCCGGTGCAATGCGTTCCTAAGAAAGGAGGAATAACCGTGGAGACCAATGAAGAGAACGAACTAATCCCAACCAGGACTGTGACCGGTTGGAGGGTTTGTATGGATTACCGGAAGCTTAATAAAGCTACCCGGAAAGACCATTTTCCCCTACCTTTTATTGATCAAATGCTTGATAGATTAGCGGGAAAACCTTATTATTGTTTTCTTGATGGTTACTCAGGTTATAACCAGATAGCTATAGCACCAGAGGATAAAGAGAAAACAACTTTCACTTGCCCATACGACACTTACGCTTTCCGGAGAATGCCATTTGGACTCTGCAATGCACCAGCAACATTCCAGAGGTGTATGATGGCAATATTCTCTGACATGGTGGAGGATTTCCTGGAAATATTTATGGACGGTTTTTCTGTCTTTGGAGACAGTTTTGAAGGTTGTTTAGGCAACCTACAGAAGGTGCTCGAAAGATGCGAGAAAGCAAACTTGGTGTTAAACTGGGGAAAATGTCACTTCATGGTAGATGAGGGGATAGTCCTCGGCCACAAGGTTAGCTGCCACGGCATAGAAGTCGACAGAGCAAAGAAAGAGGTAATTGAAAAGCTGCCGCCACCCACCACAGTCAAGGGAATTCGGAGTTTTTTAGGGCGTGCTGGGTTTTATCGAAGGTTTATGGCAAATTTTTCGAAGATCACCAAGCCTTTATGCCACCTACTAGAGCATAATCGTCCCTTTGACTTCAATACTGAATGTACTGAGGCAATCAGAATTCTGAAGGAAAAGCTGGTAACAGCCCCAATTGTACAGCCACCAGACTGGAGTTTGCCATTTGAAATCATGTGTGATGCCAGTGATTACGCTGTAAGGGCAGCACTTGGGCAGAGGAAGGACAAGCTATTCCACGTAATTTATTATGCCAGCAAAACACTAAACGATGCCCAAGTGAAATACACCACAACAGAAAAGGAGCTGTTAGCAGTGGTGCTTTCGATTGACAAGTTCCGTTCATACATACTTGGAACGAAGGTGGTGGTCCACACAGACCACTCTGCACTGAAGTATTTGTTTGATAAAAAAGATGCAAAACCTAGACTGATACGTTGGATTCAGCTGCTGCAAGAGTTCGACATTGAAATCAAGGATAAAAAGGGGACAGAAAACCAAGTTGCAGACAACTTGTCAAGATTGGAGATGGGGAAAAGTCTACAGACAGACAAGACTCACATACTGGAGACTTTCCCTGACGAGCAGATGTTTGCTGCCACTAGCACTGTCACGACAACCATGGCGGCAGGTAAGTTTTCTGAACTTCCTTGGTATACTGATTTCGTTAATTACATAGTTAGCGGAATATTACCTCCTGAACTTAATTACCAAGCAAGGAAGAGGTTCCAAAATGATGTAAAACATTATTATTGGGACGAACCTCTTCTTTTCAAACATTGTGCAGATCAGATCATCGGGAGGTGTATACCACGGGATGAGCAGGAAGCTGTGCTACATCACTGCCATGCTTCACCATATGGAGGACACTTAAGTGGAAACAAAACAGATGCCAAGGTTTTGCAGTCTGGCTTTTATTGGCCCTCACTATTTAAGGATGCCCAAGCATTCTATAAAAGTTGTGATAAGTATCAACAGAGAGGGAACATCTCAAGAAGACATGAGATGCCACTGCAAAACATCTTAGAAGTCGAGATCTTCGATGTATGGGGGATTGATTTCATGGGACCATTCCCAACATCATGTGGGAACCTCTACATCCTACCGGTAGTGGATTATGTATCCAAATGGGTTGAAGCGATCGCTATACAGAAAAATGATACCATGATTGTTCAGAGATTTCTGCACAAAAATATTTTTTTCCAGATTTGGCATACCTAAGGCGATCATCAGTGATGAAGGGAGACATTTCGATAATAAGGTAATTGCTGCTGCCTTAAGAAAATATGGCGTAAAGCATTGGATCGCAACAGCATATCACCCTCAGACCAATGGACAGGCCAAAATATCCAACAAGGTGGTAAAGAACATTCTTGAGAAGATGGTTAAACTCACTCGAAAGGACTGGTCCTTACACCTCAAAGATGCACTGTGGGCCTATAGAACAACATTTAAGACACCATTGGGAATGTCACCCTACCGACTGATATATGGAAAAAACATGCCATTTACCTGTTGAGATAGAGCACAAAGCTTACTGGGCTATCAAAGCAGTGAACATGGATTTAGACAAGGCAGGACAGAAGATGTTACTTGACTTGAATGAAATTGAAGAAATTCAAGAAATGGCCTACGATAACGCAAGGATTTACAAGGACAAGACAAAAATGTGGCATGATAAGAAGTTTCTACCACGATAGTTCTGCCCAGGGCATCTTGTGTTGTTATTTAACTTTAGGTTGAAACTCTTCCCAGGGAAGCTGAAATCTAGATGGTCCGGCCCGTTCCAAGTTGTGCAAGTTTTTCCTCATGGTGCCATCACAATCAAATCCTTAAAGGACGAGCACCAATTTAAAGTCAACGGACAGAGACTAAAGCATTATCAGGGGACTGAAGCCCCAAGGATGCAGGAAGTAGTTACTTTAGGAGATGCCCCTCAAGGCATCCCTAATTTAACTTAATTTTATTTTTATTTTTATTATTACTACTATTATTATATATATATATATATATTTATTAGGAATTTAGAATTATTTTATTTTTAGGAACTAAGTTTTTATTATTTTTAGGAAATAAGGGAACCAAGGAGAGGAGAAGAAGCGAACCAACCCACCATCTCACCAGCAGCCCAAAAAGCCCAAAGGAAGAGTCTGTCGTCACAACATGTCAACAGCTGTTGCGACAGACGCGGAAAAGACAGCCTGTCACCACGCTGTCGCGGCAGACACGTAAACGCGTAACAGACGCACCGCAGACACGCAAACGCGTGACAGACGTGTCAGAAACCGCGTAACAGCTAGCCCCGTTATTCGTGCCTGCCGTTACAGCTCCAACGGGTAGCAACCCTTTCATCTATATAAACCCCATTTTACTATTCATTTTTCACCTCACTTTTACTCTCTCAACTTGCTTTCTCTCTAGATCTCAATTTTCTTTCATTTTCCACAGCCTTGCAACTATGAGTACTAGACAAACAAGACGAAGTGTTGCCTCTAGCTCTACTGCAGCAGCAGGCACACCCAGCCACGACAGACTCCCTAACCGATTTGCCACCTCCAACTCCGTCGACCGATACTACACCTCCTTCCAAAAAAGGGAGATGTGGGAAGAGAGAGGTTTCATTTACACCAAACGCACGGAGTACCTCGGGCTCGAGCCATTCATAGTTCGGAAGATCAAAGCCCCCAAATGGCAGATGTTTGCTACCAGCCCGAGGAGATGAATGTCACGTTAGTCCGAGAATTCTACGCTGCCATCGACAACAAGGACATGAAGACCGTGACAGTGCGCGGTAAGGAAGTCACTTTTGGGCCAGAATACATCAATACCCTCTACGAAATCTACGTCAACAAAAGGGAAAACGGACACAAGAGGTTCGTGGAAAGTCTGTCGCCGGCAGACTACGATGCTGTCATGGCAGAATTAACTGAAGAGGGGACATAGTGGAATACTGATCCCAAGCATCGTTGGACGGTGAAACGCACTCAACCCACTCCAGAGGCAAAACTATGGAACCACTTCGTCAAGAAGAGGATAATGCCTTCTTCCCACAACAGCACAGTCGACAGACCCAGGTTAGCTCTCGTTCACTCCATTTTAAATGAGAGACCTATTAATGTCGGCCGGTATATACGAGAGGGAATTTTGGAGTGTGCCTTTAAGCCATCGGGACCCCTTTTCTTCCCGTACCTCATCACCGAGATTTGTCGCGGCCACAACGTTCCCGAAATCCTTGAAGATTACAAGGTCCGAGGAAAGGGATGGACGGAGCGCAACATATTCAGTTTGATGGAGCTGAAAGCAGCCACACCCCTCTCCTTCTTCAACCAGTCTGCCGTGGCAGAGGAGGCCGCAGAGCCCACTCAGACAGAACCTGCCGCCGTAGAGTAGCAGCAGCCAACAGCAGCAGCACATCCAACAGACTCCTCCACTAAAATCATAGCCACCCTGCAAAAGATGGAGGAACGACAGCTTGGACTGATGAGTTTCGTCAGAGACTTCATAGCAGCAACGGTACATTTTATTCAAAGCAATTTAAATTTTGCAAATGTACACTTTCCTGTTTTCCCAGAGCATTATTTTGCTGCCCCTACACCTGCCCATACCCTTACTCCTGCTGCCACACCAAAAACACCCTCTGCTGCATCCACTCCAACCCCGGCTGCGACAGCTGAAGGCGGCAGCCACACCGCCACTGTCTCTGCCAAAGGAAAGAAACGAAAGGGGCCGCTGGGCGAACTTGATGACTTCATCGCCGGGTTCTCTTCCTCCTCCATCTGGCAGGAATCTGATGGGGAGCCCTCTGTCAAAAGAAACCTTTCAAAGGAGTTCACTCCGATGAAAAGGCAGAAGACCAACACTGGTGAAGGACCATCCGGCCAGGGCAAGTCTGGCAGCAGCAGCAGCTCATCAGAGGAGGTACAAGTGCTGGAAAGGCCACCCCAGATCTTACCTACTCGTATCCAGCCCCCAAGGGAAGCTAAGAAGAAGACTGCCTCCGCCTTTCCGAGCATTCTGCTGGCAGCAACAATGAAGGTCACTGCTCGCCGACAGCTAGAGATCAGCAGCAGCAGTAGCGACGACAACACCTAAATTTAAGTTTCTATCTTATCTTTGACGTTCTGCTGTTTTATTATAAGTGTGATGTATTTCTGTTTTTATTTTTTGTTTTTTATTTTTTGTCATCATGCATTGAGGGCAATGCAACCCTTGAGTTTGGGGTGGCATCCCCCCACTAATATGAAATGTTTTTAGGTTCAAAATTGTGTCTAAGTGTTTAGTTTATTTTTGCTTAAAAAATGAAAATTTGGCTTAAGTCCTTGAACTGAACTTACCTGCCGTGACAGCCTCTGTCGTGGCAGTGCCTTTAGGATATTTTTAGGAGCAGTTTAGAGCCTTACTATAGTTCTGATCCTTAAACACCCTTTGTGACTCTTATACTGTCTAGAACTATACTGGTAAACTAGAATAGGAAAAAGCTTAAACACTTGAGTTGCCCCTAGAGGTGCCTAACACTGGCTCTAGGAAAAGAAGTAAGAAGAATAAACTCAATCCACATAGAGGTGCCTGAAACCGGCTCTAGGAAGTTAGCTAGAGGTGCCCGAGACAGTCTCTAGTCAAACTTAAATTAAGAAAAGAAAATCGAGTCTAAGAAAAAAACTAAAGAAGCCTAAGAATTGCCTCCAAGAAAATGAAAGTTGTCATAAAACTGAAAGTGAGTGGCTTAGTTATTCTAGTAAACTAAGGGAGTCTAGGCATATAACTGTTCACAAAACATGCACACACTACACGAGAATTATAGCAAAGTTCTGAATGAATCCTGAATTATCCAACAGGGTGTTGTTCACAATAGGGAATGAATGGTAGGTAAGGAAAGGTTTACTGTTTTAAGCCAAACAAAAAAAAATTTAGGTCTTAATTTCTTGAGGACAAGCAAGAACTTGAGTTTGGGGGTGTGTTGGGTGTGCGAAAGTTCTACTTTTTACCCCTTATTTAACCCATATTTCTACTGCATTCAAGCATAATTCATTGCATTTAGGTTAGATTTCATATATAAATCACAATTTTATAAAATGGCACAGTTGCTACTGATTTTGGTTACTTTTGCAGGTAGCTGCAGTAGCAGACTCAGGGCAGTGGAGAAGCAGAGCTGGAACACAGGACTGAAGTCGAGAAGGATGACGCTGTCGTGGCCGCTGCTGTGGCAGCCAATGACGACAGCAATGGTGAAGGGAAAATGTGAAGTGGAGCTCGATAGAAAGAGGAAATTAAGCCGGTCTATCGTGGGTCACTCCTATATTTTTCTGAGCCCTAGATCAGAATGAAGGCCAAGCTCAAAGTTCAAGGAAGAAACCCAAAGCAAGAAAAGAGGACGAGTTAAAGACATCTACTTTGAAGATTTAGTCTTTAATAGAGTTTTACTTTAATTTAAACTTGTACTCTTACCTTATTAGAAAACTTGAACCCAAGGCCTATATAAAGGCATGTAATTCGACCTAGGGAAGGACATCTTATTCTCTAGCCGTCTTCCCCTAAACCCTAGTCGTTTTCCCCTCTCATCATGTTCTAAACTTCCCCTAGGGCTAAGGGTTGATTCTGTAAAGTAGTTGCAAGGATTGTACTGTTTTAGGATTTTTTCTGTTCAATAAAATAAACTTCAAGTTTGCTTATTCTGGTTTACAACATCTTGCAAGAGTATCGGGAGAGCATTGTGAGATTATACATTTACTTAATATCGGGAGAGTTAAGTATACGAAAGGAATAAGCACGGGTTATCAAGTTTATGGTTGAACTATCTCGGACCTAGGGATAGGACGAGGTTAAGTGGCTAAGGAAGAATTCAACAACATCGGTGTTCATCCTTCGATTCACGTCGGGAGGTCTCATCTAAGACGTGTTCATCGACAGACTTGGATCTAGGGATAGGACGAGTCACAGCAGAGATTCTTGCCAAGCTTGAAGTACATAGTTGTGTGATCGCTGCCGCGGTAAACAATAGACTGTTGTCACCGTAGGTGCTGTCGCGATAGGAACAACGACAGAACATGAAGTCCTATACAGTGCAACCCTTGCACTACTGAGCAAATCAATACCGACCTATTTCTTTACCCTGAATCCTTTAAATCTTTTATCTTCAGTATTCTTCAATATTTCCTTACAAACAATTGAACTCTCTTCTTTCTCTTTTTTGCAGCAATACAAGGATAGAGCTATTTCCAGTCCCTGTGGATTCGACATCTGATACTTCATGTATCACTTTACTACTTGCGTCGTGTACACTTGCACTCTATTGCGATAGACTCTTTTACACGCAACACTTGGTTTATATCGATCATTTGATCCACTCAACAATTAGTAAATTTAAATGGTAGTTAAGTTTGTAAAATTGAACTTGAATCTCATCCAACTTGGAATTTAATTAAATGTCATGTATATGAATATGTTGGTTTGCTTAGAATTATGGTTGTTCGTTGCTTACTAGCCAAGCAACTCATTCTTTAGGAATGAGATGCAAAAAAGTTTTACATTTTTTGCGTTTTCGCGACGCCTCCCGACCGGTTTACTATTAAGCCGGGAGGGTGGTGTCACATCTGTTTGGTATAAGAGTTTCGGTCTAGCCGATTCTCGGGATTAGATCGAGTCATCATGCATTATATAGGAATTGTCTATGCCACCAAGAAGTTATAACATGATATGCTTGTATAAATTGCTTACCAACATCAAATTTCTAAAGCTTTCCTTTGTTCTCAATCGTAGTATGCCCGAGACAAGATTAGCTCGGGATGATGAGAGCCTACAAGGTTCATCCAATGAAGGTGACAGTGTTCAGATGGTGGCTAATCTTCCAAGACAGGACAAACCTCGAAATGAACCACAAGAACCGATCCAGAATCAGCAGGCAACCCTTGCTATGCGAGCTATGCAACGTGAATGTCTCCTTATCATGAAGGAGATGTTCAATCAGTTAATCACTAATCTAAAGAGCGAGCAACCTGCTCATGTAGCTCTTGCTCCTAGAAGAGTCCCACTCGAGAAATCATCACAATATCGGGCACATACATTTGATGGTGCCTCTGAGCAGAAGCCCGAGGATGCTGAATATTGGTTGGAGAGAACAACACAAATCTTAACCAAGCAATTGCAATGCTCGGGTGAGCATAAAGTGGAATGTGCAATTGCACTCCTTGCAGATGATGCTTTGAGCTGGTGGGAAACGACTACTCTGACTGCTCTTACAGAAACTGTTACCTAGAAATTCTTTATTGAGGAGTTTAAGAAGAAATATATTAGTGAGCAGTACTTGGCCGAGAGAAGAAAGCGTTTCTTGTACTTGAATCAAGCTAACCAACCTATCGAGCTATACGTGGCTGATTTTTGTAAGTACTGTAAGTACGGAGCAGAGTATATCAAAACCGAGCAAGACAAGTGTCGTATGTTTATCGACAGGCTAAATGATGATCTGAGTCTTATGTTTAAGGCTCTAGGGATTGCTGATTTCCAAACTTTAGTAAATCGGGTTATTGCCACCATTTGAACGTAGAAAGGGTAGCAGTTGGAATGATAAGAAGAACAAGAGGGATGATAAATCCCACTGGCAGTTAAAGAAGGCATGATATCAGATGTAAGGGTCCTCTACCTTCTCTCATGCTCCCCGAAGTAATTTTACACCGAAGCCACATTCGGTAAGTAAAGATGCAGCCCCAGTGATCTCTGTGAATAGCACGGGCAATTCTGGGAAGGTCCTTACATGTAAATTCTATCTAAAGCTTCACTATGGCCAGGGCCAGGGCCAGTCTCAATCTAATATGTGTTATGCTTGCGGTGGAGCTGATCATTATGTGAAGGACTGTCCACATAATACTAATAAACCTTCGGTTCCAGCTCCTACAAATCAGACTCCTGCACAATCCAATCGAAATAGGGGACCAAGGCAAGCTCAATCTGGTAATCAGGCTAAAGGGAAAGGCCATCAATCTATTGCCACTCATCAAGAATCACGAGCTCCTGGCCGGGTTTGTCGAATTGAACTTAAATCCTGTATATGCTCTTATTGACTCGGGATCCACTCGTTCTTTTATCTGTTCAAAATTGCTTGCTAAGTTGAATATGAAATCTGAATCTGTTGCATCTAGCCTTATAGTCTCAAATCCGATAGGAGGAAATAAGCCGATTAATCTTCTTGTTAAAGACTGTCCTATTACTATTCGCGGAATTCCATTTCCCAACGATCTTTATGTCTTGCCAACATGTGAATTCGATCTAATATTGGGAATAGATTGGTTGGGAAAGCATCGAGCTTGGATAGACGGTCAGAACCATAGACTTTATCTCCGAGGTTTAGGAAAGGAATCTATCTTATTAATTGATAAGAAGCCTACCTCGATTTTTACCGCTACGGTGTTGCAAGATGACTACGATTTTGGCTTGCCATCGATGCTAGTGGTGTCAGAATTTATCAATGTCTTTCCGGAAGAACTTCCTAGACTCCCTCCAATTCGGGAAGTAGAATTCAGAATCGACATTCATCCTGGAACTAATCCGGTGTCAATTACACCATATCAAATGGCCCCTATTGAGTTGAAAGAATTAAAGAAGCAAATTGAAGAGTTGCAAGACAAGGGTTTTATCCGACCGAGCACTTCTCCTTGGGATGCTTTAGTTTTTTCGTAAAGAAGAAAGATGGTTCGATGCAGCTGTGCATCGACTATCAGAGGCTAAATCAGATAACAATTAAGAATAAATATCCATTACTGAGAATTGAAGATCTAATTGATCAACTTCGTGGTGCAGTTGTATTCTCTAAGATCGATTTAAGGTCGGGTTACTATCAGATGAGAGTAAAGGAGGATGATGTACCCAAAACAACTTTCCAAACTTGTTATGGCCACTTTGAGGTCCTCGTAATGCCATTCGGGCTAACCAACGCCCCGACAGCCTTTATGGGCCTTATGAATCGAGTCTTCAAGCCGTTTCTTGATAAGTTTGTGGTCGTATTTATTGAAGACATTCTTGTTTACTCCCAAAGCAAAGAAGAACACTCTGATCATCTTAGAATTGTATTGCAAACTCTTAGGGACCATCAACTCTTTGCCAAATTCTCTAAATGTGAATTTTGGCTTTCGGAAGTGTCATTCCTCGGTCACGTTAACTCGGCCGATGGAATCAAAGTTGATCCTAAGAAGATACAAACTGTGATCGATTGGCAACCTCCGAAGAATGTTAGTGAGGTTCGCAATTTTCTCGGTTTAGTGGGTTATTATCGTAGATTCGTTAAAGGTTTCTCTACGATTTCTTTTCCGCTAACCAAACTCCTCAGAAAGGATAAACCCTTTTCTTGTTCCAAAAATCAGCAACACAATTTCAATCAGTTGAAACAAGTTCTAACTCATGCTCCGGTACTGGCCCAACCTGAATTGGGCAAAGAATTTGTAGTTTATATTGATGCATCCCATTCGGGTCTAGATTGTGTGTTGATGCAAGAATAAAAGGTTATAGCATATGCATCCCGAAAATTGAACCACAGGAGCTTAATTACCCGACACATGACCTTGAGTTAGCCGTAATCATCTTTGCACTCAAGATCTGGAGACATTACTTATACGGTGAGCAGTGTCATCTATTCACGGATCACAAAAGCCTCAAATACCTTCTCACCCAAAAAAAAAAATTTAAATCTGAGACAAAGAAGGTGGATGGAGTTACTAAAGGATTATGATCTAGTAATTGATTACCATCCCAGGAAGGCTAATGTAGTAGCAGATGCACTAAGTAGAAAACCGACTCCCGATAAGTCTTATAAAAATTTCTTAAATTTGTTTAAACCTTC
Organism: Hibiscus trionum; assembly: GCA_030270665.1. Classification (NCBI taxonomy): domain Eukaryota; kingdom Viridiplantae; phylum Streptophyta; class Magnoliopsida; order Malvales; family Malvaceae; genus Hibiscus; species Hibiscus trionum. The sequence continues at coordinate 6,726,454 of BSYR01000057.1, forward strand.
ATTTAAATTCTTGAGAGAAAATTTTGAATCTTTCTTGTTTTCCAAGAAAAAGTTTGAACACTTCCTTGTTAGACAAGGAAGTCAATTTAAAGCTTCGATCTTGATAATAATGTGTTTAAATTGACTACTTGTCACTTCAACAGCTATCAATGCTCATTTTCGACTTGCAAAAGCTCGGAATTATCTATCGGAACTCCAAATTCAATCTAGTCTAATCACCAGGATCAAAGAGATTCAACAGCTTGATCTCGAGCTTCAGAAAATCATTTCTAAGCATGAGTCTAATTCTGACTTCTCGGTTAAGTCGAATGGTCTAATCTATTTCTGAGATAGAATTTGTATCCCCAATAATAAGGAATTCCAAGAGAAGAACCTCAGTGAGGCTCACCAAAGTACCTTCTCTGTTCATCCGGGATCAGTAAAGATGTACAAGGATCTCAAACCCTTGTATTGGTGGCCGGGAATGAAGGCTGCTATCAACGATTATGTGTCTAGGTGCTTGAATTGTCAATGTGTGAAGGTTGAACATCGAGTTCCAACTGGTTTGTTACAACTAATCAAATTTCCGCAATGGAAGTGGGAACAAATCACCATGGATTTCGTATCTGGACTTCCTTGTACACTAAGAAAGAACGATGCAATTTGGGTGATAGTTGATAGATTCACCAAATTAGCCCATTTCATTCCTGTCAGAATGAATATGAAACTAGAAGCTTTAGCTGAATTGTATATTTAAGAAGTCATCCGTTTTCATGGTATTCTTGTTTCCATCATATCCGACTACGATCCTCGTTTCACTGTACAATTTTGGAAGTCATTGCAACAAGCTCTTGGGATAAACTCAATCTCAGTATAGCTTTTCATCCTTAGAGTGATGGTCAATCCGAAAGAGTAATTCAAGTCTTGGAAGACATGCTTCGGGCATGTATTATTGATTTCAGGAAGAATTGGGAGAAATCATTGCCTCTGGTAGAATTCTCTTACAATAAAAGCTACCAGTCTTCGATTCAAATAGCTCCTTTTGAAGCACTCTATGGAAGGTGTTGAACTCTTTTATGTTGGTCTGAGTTGGGTGATAATAGGGTTTTGGGCCCTCAGATTCTCCAGGAAACTGAAGAACAAGTCCAGATTATTCATTCCCGATTGAAGCAAGCCTTTGATAGGCAGAAATCATATGCTGATCAGAAACGGGGGGACATTCAATATGAAATTAGAGACAGGGTTTTCTTAAAAGTGTCTCCATGGAAGAAAGTCTTTCGTTTTGGCAAGAGAGGAAAACTTAGTCCTCGATTTATTGGGTCTTTCGAAGTGACTGAGAAGATCGGTCCAGTAGCTTATCGACTCGCTCTTCCTACTGATTTTGATAAGATGGATAATGTTTTCCACGTATCAATGCTCAGACGCTACCGTTCTGATCCATCTCACATATTAGAGCCGGAAGAAGTGGAATTAAATCCCGATCTTTCATACGAGCAAGAACCTATTCGGATTCTCGATCGGGAGGTTAAAAGGCTCAGAAATAAGAACGTTCCTCTTGTAAAGGTTATCTGGAGAAATCATAATGTGGAAGAAGCTACATGGGAACCAGAGGATACGATGCGGAAGCAATATCCTCATCTCTTTGATTCAGGTAAGAATTCGAGGACGAATTCTTATTTTAAGGGGGGATTTTAATATCCTCGATGTAACTTAGAAGAAAATAAATTAAGTTGATTAATTAATTGAATTAATTTATCACAAATTAATTATAATTAGAAGATTTAGTGGCTAATAGAATGAAATTGAAAATTTGAGAGCTAAAATAAGATGACTTAACTAGAATTAAGCTTAAATAAAAAGATTGCATGCAAAAGTTTTAAATAGACCAAGTCTACCCCTTGTAAATAGTTGATTCTAGAAGAGAGTTGAGAGGTAAAATTGAGCTTTCCCAGCCCCAATCATTCCTTTGGCCAGCCACATGAGAGAGAAAGGGAATTGGACATATCCCACTATCAAACAAACTTTCTTTTCTCCATCTTCCTTTCTTCCACATGGTGTGAGTTTTAGAGTGAAAAAGGGAGAGAATTGTTGTTGGTTTTGCTGGCCATGGAGGGGTGTTGAAGCTCAATTTGAGATTAGAACTGAGAGGAATTAGAGATTTTGCAAAGTAAGTAGCCTCCTTGTCACCATTTTGTTAACCGATTAAGTTGGTGCATTTGCATGAGCCGTATTTTGAATTTATGGATGAAAATGATAGTATCATACATGCATGTGTTTGTCATGATCTTAGGATTGAAATTTGATGAAGGATTGTACTTGAAATCTGATTTTTAGCTTGAATTAGAGAACCGATTAACCTAAGAACAGATTTGAAGATAATGTTAAGGCTTTGGACTAATCTGTAAAATTGAAAGAATTGGGGTTTGAATTGGAAAATTTCCATTAGGAATGAATTGAAGATTAGGGTTTTAATTATAATATTCAGGCTTTGGATTGGCTAAAAGGTGATTAAAATGAAGTTAGATTGAAGGAATTAACAAATTGGTTCAATGAATTATGAAAACTGAATTTTGGGACTGTTTTGTAATAATTAGAAAATGCTAGGATTAAAAATGGTTAAATTATGATTCTGGAGATTTTTTTAAAAATCAGGGAATTATGTTAGAAAATTTTTTAGTAACTCGAATGAAACTTAAAATGGCTCAATTTGATAAACTAAGCAAATTAGTGAAATCTGCCCAAAAGCAGCCCTGTTTCGGAACATCAACTTTGAAAATTCACTATAAATCGTATATAAAAAATTTGAAGCTGAAATTTTGATGGATTAAACTTTCATATGTCTATTTTAGTTGAGAGAAAACGGAGTTCAATTAGGAGCTATGTGATAAAATCTGGAAGTGAATTAATTTAGGCACACCAAAACAATTTTGAATCTGGAATACCTATTAAGAAGTAATAAACTGTATTAATATAGAAGTGATAAAATTGTGAGGCCAATTTGGTTAAATAGGATATTGAATTACCTTTCTAATCATGTATGATAATTGATTTTTGAAGTTGTATAGAGAAAGTTATGACCAATTTAGTGGTTGGTGCTCAAGTCTGCCAGATTAGGACATCCTTGAGAAATTGAATTTACCATTTGCATATTGGTGGTCTAATGCATGATTTAGATACTAATATGTCTTTTATATGTATATGTATGATAAAAAACCAAGAGATTGACAACTTGGAGGAGGAAGCCAAGATTGGATCATCCCAAAGGAGGAGCAAGGGGATTACTATCAAGGAACAAGAGTAGCTTGGGAGTTTGTGAGTGTAGTTACCCTAGGGTTGAGACTAGTGTCCTAACCACCATTTGTTTTTATTTAATTCTAGTTATGTTACAAGCATAAAAATGACTTAAATTAAAACTGGAAATTTTATTAAGGGAATAAGGCTAAATAATTAAACATGAAAGTATGCTCGAATGAATTGTTGGTATTGTGGATTTATGTGCATTATTGGACTGCTTTGTGTGATGTTATGAATGATTGAATGAAGCATGAAATTTCTTGTATGCTACTGAATTTGGAATGCACTTAAGGTTGATACATGTTTGTTTACCATGTCTGATTGTTACATGTATAAATTGAATCTGGTTGCTCCTGATTTAGACGATTGAATGATATGAAAATCCATGTGATAGCTTGCTGGAAATTATCATGCCATGGTTTGATTGAATAACCTCTTGTTGTATCATGATTTATCTTCTATGACATGAAATATTCTAATTTAAAAAGCTACAAGTCCTTGGTTTACTAGATGGCTTAGGTACAAGGGCATGCCTTAGGGTCTAGAGCTCTCTTGATTCGGGTATTGACATACCTTCTTGTATTGGTGATTATACACCTTCTTGATTAGCACCTTGTGTGCCTTGTGAAATGGTACTATATGTACTAGTGGATTTGATGTCTTAGCACCTACTTGTGATACTGTCTAGTATCTTCTTGATTAGGTACAAATGTACCAACTTGTGACTCGCTTACCTAGACCAATCTAATAACCAAGGCAACTTAATTACAAGATTAAACATAAAATGACTTGTCTTGCATGGATTGTTCTTATGATAATTGTTATTGTGACTTGTTTTGCAAGCATTGATTATTGTTATATGACTAATTTGATGAATGTATGTGATTGAATATGCCATGAGACTAGCCAGGTCTTCTGAATAAATACCGTGAATAAGATCTAACTTGTTTTAAAATTGAATATTAATTGCTACCTTACTAAGTACAACTTTGAACTTATCATCTCTTGTTTCCTTCTTCCCAACCTAGCAGATTGAACCTAGTTCGATAGCTAATACTTCCTTGATCGAGAGCAAAGACTACAAGCATAATAATCATGTATGACTTGATCCCTTCTTGTTCGACTTCTAGATGGTGGCATAGAGTTAGTTTTTGTGTTAGCTATGTCATGCATATGGTGTATAGATGATATGGTTAATGATATATATGCTAGTTTGATCTTGGCTTGTAAATATGAAATTGACATGTAATGTTTTGAGACCTTGGTTGTAAATATAAGCTTGGTTATGGCCTTTATATATATGTGATACTAGAATCATGTTTTGAGACTCGACTTGTAAATATGTTAACTTAGTTTTATAAATGATAGTATGATCTTGTTCGAAATATGGAATGGTTTATATTGTGGATTGAAATGTTGGTTTGATATGCTTGTTTATTTGTTCGTTACCTTGAAATAAATTGAATGGAAATTTATATTGTATGGGTGGATGTTTTGAATAGGTTAATAAGGGTTAGGATACACTGTTTTCTTGTACGATTCAAATACTTAAGTCACATTTGTATATGATTGAAATTTTATATATAGGTTGACTAAGATGTTAACATTAGTAAATTTAAATGGTAGTTAAGTTTGTAAAATTGAACTTGAATCTCATCCCACTTGGAATTTAATTAAATGTCATGTATATGAATATGTTGATTTGCTTAGCATTATGGTTGTTCGTTGCTTACTAGCCAAGCAACTCATTCTTTAGGAATGAGTTGCAAAAAAGTTTTAAATTTTTCGCGTTTTCCCGACGCCTCCCGACTGATTTACTGTTAAGCCGGCTGGGAGGTGTCACACAAGATGTTTGTGATAAGTATGGTGTATGCCTTATGCTATGTTTGGGGAAAATTCAGATACCTATTGCCTTATTACTATAGTGAAGTGTTTTTAAATTGAATTGGAAGTCTTGGATCCTTGCTTGAAGTTGGTCTTATTTCTTGTTTTGTTTTATTATCATGTCTTAAATATAATAGCACAATGGGGCCGAGGAGAGAGTTGCGATCTGGTACGATTGTTGCTGGTGGTGAGTAGGGAAATCAGGAGAACGAGGTTCTTACTGGTGGGAATTTACCTACTCCACCACCTCCACCTGAGGTGAGGAACAAGGACAACGTGAGCAAGCTGGGCCTGTGTTAGGAGATTTGACGCCTCTAGTTCAGGCGATGACTGGAGCATTCCAGGCTACTGTTGCCAGAGTGCAAGTGCAAGCACCTGCTACTGGGCAATCGGGGTTGCCTTTAGAACGCTTGCGCAGCTTGGGCGGTGTTGAGTACCGTGGTTTGTCGCTCGAGGCATCCGAGGCTTGGATGGCCAATACGATCCGAATTTTGGAACAAATGGGGTACAATAATGAACGTAAGTTGGGATGTGATGTTTCATTGTTGCAAGGTGATGCTTATAATTGGTGGACGCCAGTAACTGCGGCTATGGAGCCCAATAAGGTGGATTGGGAGTTCTTCCAAGTTGCCTTTAAGAAGAAGTATCTAGGAGTTAGATACATGGATGAAAAGAAGCGCGATTATATGTCCTTGGTTCAGGGTAGCATGACAGTGGCTGAGTATGAGGTTCAGTTCGTCCGTTTGAGCCAGTATGCTCCTGAATTGGTGCCAAGTGATAGGCATCGTTGTGATCGCTTCCGTTATGGCCTAGTGCATGAAGTGAAGACTTTTATGTTGGCCTCTAATTACACTAATTTTGATGTGTTGGTGACACGAGCTAAAAATATCGAGCAGAGTTTGGGCTTGTCCTCTCGCGTGGGTGGCTCTAGCTCGGGTAAGAGAGCTGCGGATTCTGGTCTTAGTGGTGGACAGTATAAGAGGCATCATGATCGTATGTATTGGCCTGAGCCGAGGCGAGGTAATATTAGGCGTGGTGCGCCAGTCCAAGGTAACAGGGTGATGTCTGAGCAAAATTCTTGTTGGGTTTGTGGATCGTGTGAGCATTTGAGGTGAGATTGTCCTCATATGACTCGAGAAACGCAGACTTCTGCAGCTGTGGCCGCTAACTCTTGTTGGAATTGTAGATCAATTGATCATTTGAGACGTGATTGTCCTTTGTTGGTTGGAGGTGGTCAGGGTCGAGCGCCTATTGTTGCACCACGGAGAGGTCGTCCGTGTGATCGTGGTGACTTCCAGCATAGAGAGGATGGTCAAAGAGCTTTAGCTCATGTTGTGGTTGTTCAACCTGAGGGTGGTGGTCCTGCGAGGGTGTACGCACATCGCGAGGGACGCAATGACACTCATGTGATTGCAGGTACTTTCATTTTGCAATCCTTGTCATTGTTATCTTTGATTGATTCTGGCTCTACGCATTCATATATTTTGAGTAAGCATGCACATTTGCTTGATATCCCTGTTGAGATGTTAGATGTGGTAATGCAAGTAACTAGTTCTTTTGGTGAAACTGTTGTTACGAGAAGGTTGTATAAGAGATGTCCTTTATCTGTTCAAGGACATGTGTTTGTAGTTGATTTAATGGAGTTACCTTTCTATGGTTTTGATGTAATCCTTGGGATGGATTAGTTGACTGAACATAGGGCAGTGATTGATTTTGATGCTAAGCGAGTTACCTTGAAACTAGCTGGTGATTACGAAGTGGTAATCATAAGCGAGAATGTGAAATTCTTGTCCAATGCAATTTTGGCTCTAGAAGCGAGTCGTTTAATGGAGTTGGGTTGTGATGCTTTCTTAGCTTATGTGATGAATCCAGGATCGAAAGAAGTGCGTGTACAGGACATACGAACGGTACGTGAGTTTCCAGGTGTATTTCCGGAGGAGCTACCTGGTTTTCCACCAAACAGAGAGGTTGAGTTTGGCATTGAGTTGTACGAAAATATGACTCTAGTGTTTATCGCTCCCTATCAGATGGCTCAGGAGTTGAAGATGCAACTTCAGGAGTTTCTTGACCGTGGCTTCATTAGGCCTAGTGTTTTACCCTGGGGTGCACCGGTTTTATTTGTGAAGAAGAAAGATGACACAATGCGAATGTGTATAGATTATCGGCAACTGAACAAGTTGACGATTAAGAACAAGTATCCCTTGCCAAGAATCGGTGATTTGTTTGATCAGTTTCGAGGTGCTTCAGTGATTTCTAAGATTGATTTGAGGTTTGGATATTATCAATTGAAGGTAAAGGATGTGGATGTATCTAAGACAGCTTTTCGTACATGTACGGGCATTACGAGCTTTTGGTGATGCCTTTTGGTTTGACTAATGCACCTGCTGCATTCATGAACATGATGAATTGTGTGTTCCATGAGTTTTTGGATCAGTTGGTGGTAGTGTTTATTGATGATATTCTTGTGTACTCTCGTATCGAGGAGGATCATGATAATCATTTGCGGATTGTGTTGCAAGTCTTGTTGGAAAACCAGCTTTATGCTAGGTTGAGCAAGTGCGAGTTTTGGCTCAGGGAAGTTGTCTTCCTTGGACATGTGGTGTCGGCCGAGGGTATCCAGGTTGATCCCCATAAGATTGAGGTGGTGATGAATTGGAAGTCGCCTAATTCGGTTCATGAAGTGTGTAGTTTCCTTGGTTTGGCGGGATACTATCGAAAGTTTGTAGATGGTTTCTCTAAGATTGCTGCTCCGTTAACCAAGTTGTTGCAAAAGAATGTTCTCTTTGAGTGGAAGGATGTTAAGCAACAAGCTTTCGAGAAGTTAAAGGAAGCTTTGACGCAAGATCCTGTCTTGATTCAACTTGAATCGGGTAAGGAGTTTGTAATTTATAGTGATGTGTCATATGTTAGTTTAGGATGTGTGTTGATGCAAGGTGGAAAGGTTGTGGCGTATGTATCTAGGCAATTGAAGGTGTATGAACGCAACTATCCTACTCATGATCTAGAGCTTGCTACAGTTGTGTTTGCTTTAAATATTTGGAGGTATTACCTTTACGGTGAGAAGTGTATGGTCTATATGGATCATAAGAGTTTGAAATACCTAATGTCTCAAAGAGAGTTGAATCTTAGGCGACGAAGATGGTTGGAGTTTCTCAAAGATTACGAATTGACGATATAGTATCACCCTCGAAAGGCCAATGTTGTGGTCGATGCCTTGAGTAGGAAGGTGGCTGTAGAGTTGAGGGCGATGTTTTCTCGGTTGAGTATATCGAGTGATGGTGGGTTGGTAGCTGAGTTACAAGTGAAACCTTCTTTGGTTCAGTTGATTAAGGAGAAGCAGTTGCTTGATGATTCTTTGGTGCCTCATGTTCAGGATATAGCAGGTGGTAATGCAACGAAATTTTGTTTCAATGATGATGGTGTTTTATGCTTTAAAAGTCGAATAGTTGTGCCAGAGGATGTTGAGTTGAGGCGCACTATTTTGACTGAAGCACATAGCAGTCCTTTTGTCATGCATCCTGGTAATACTAAGATGTATCATGGATTGAAGGATGAGTACTACTGGATTGGGTTGAAGAAGGACGTTGCTAAATTTGTGAGTAAGTGTATGGTTTGTCAGAGCGTGAAAGTTGAACATCAATTTCCTTCTGGGCTGTTGCAACCTTTGAGAATACCAGAATAGAAATAGGAAAGGATTACGATGGATTTTGTGTTTGGATGGCCTTTGACCCCGGCAAAGAAGAATTCTATTTGGGTAATAGTAGACCGTCTTACGGAGTGTGCACATTTTATAGCTGTGCATACTACGTATACATTGGATAAGCTGGCAGAGTTGTACATTGCAGAGATTGTGAGGTTGCATAGTGTACCTAAATCTATAGTGTCGGATAGGGATCCGAGGTTTATAGCGAGGTTCTGGGAGTGTCTACACCAAGCGTTGGGTACGCGTTGGAATTTCAATACCTCGTAACATCCTCAGACGGATGGCCAGTCTGAGCGAGTTATCCAAGTGCTTGAGGATATGTTGAGGTGTTGTATTATAGATTTCCAAGGTTCTTGGGAGAAACAGTTTCCCTTGGTGGAGTTTGCCTATAATAATAGCTTTCAAGCGAGTATAAAAATGACTCCGTATGAAGCTTTGTATGGAAGGAAGTGTAGAATGCCTCTTTGTTGGGCGGAGGAGGGGCAAAAGTTGGTTTCCTTGCCGGATTTGCTTAAAGGAACGACTGAGAAGGTAAAGCTTATTTGTGATCGGTTGAAGGCAGCATCGGATCGTCAAAAGTCTTACGCAGATTTAAAGCGTAAGGAGATTGAGTTTGCGGTTGGAAATCTCGTTTCTTGAAGGTTTCGCCTTGGAAAAAGGTGATGAGGTTTGGACGTAAGGGTAAGCTTAGTCCAAGGTTTATTGGACCATATGAAGTAGTAGAGCGTGTTGGTCTTGTTGCATATCGGTTGAGGTTGCCTCAAAAGTTGGAGAAAATTCATGATGTGTTTCATGTTTCGATGTTGCGAATGCATAGATCAGACTCGTCCCATGTTATGCCTGTTGAGGAGATTGAGCTAAATTCGGATTTGTCTTATGATGAGGAACCTGTTGGGATTCTTGATTCTAGTACCAAAGTTCTTCGTGGAAAGACGATTGAACTTATGAAAGTGTTATGGCGTCATCGAGGAGTTGAGGAGGCCACATGGGAAAGCAAGGCGAACATGATGAAGCAGTTTCTGCACCTTTTTCCTTCACGTAAAATTTCGAGGACGAAATTTCCTAAGTGGGGGAGAGTTGTAACGCCCCGGTTTTTGGCCTAAAGGTTTTAAAAGTGGTTTAGGGCTTGTAGAACCTAGTCTAGAGATACGGGTCGGTTCTGAGTTGGTTCAGGGAAACCTTGGTTTGGGATGTGATAAAATTATGCGAAAAATTTCTAAAATCCTCTTTTAAATATATATTGAGGGAAAATGAAGCCAATTTTAGAAAATGATTTTTGGAAGATCGACATTTCGACTTGGTGACTAAAATGTAAAAATAGCAAGTTTCATTTTGATGGCTAAATTGAAGAGGACAAAAACTTAGAATCCTTAGGGAGCTATTACACCAAGGTGTTATCAGCTATTCCCTTGATTTTGTGTTTTAAAATGATTTAATTAATAGATTTATTAAATGTGAAGTGATAAAAATGATTTTTGAAAAGGCTAAACATTTTATTACGTAACTACTTTTCTTCTAAACTTTTCTCTCAACTTTCCCAGCAGCCAAACTACCTTTTCATCACTAAAATATTCATATATTTATCTCATTTCATCTACTTTTGATTTCTAAATGATGCCATGGATTTCTACAACAACTAGCTAAAGTTTTCTTGAAGGATTTCTTCAAAATCTTTTCAAATCAAGGGGAAAGCTTGTGTTAGAGGTGATCTTTCTTTTCTCTCCTCCAATAAAGGTTCTTTATTGAAATTTCCAAGTATTCGAACCATAGTATCATGAATACGAAAAAGTGTGCACCGTGAAGTTTTGCTGTGAGGCAGATTTGGATGAGGCTAAAATGAGACTGATCGATTGTACCAGTATCAAATTCTAACATAAATTCTTATGAAGCTGTAACATAAATGCTTACCGTAATAGTAAGAAAAAAAAGGTAGTTACATAAATGCTTATCATGGTAAGAAATTGTGTGATAACCTAGACAGCTACCCGATAACATTAACTCTTACAAAACACATAAGATTTTGGGTTGCTACATAAGTACTTACGGAACCTACTTAAATTATTGGAGTAACTGTTAGAAAAATGTTATAACACATTCTTACCCAAGATCAACAAATCTTAAACCCTTTTAAATTATGGTAAGAAATTGTGTTATAACCTAAACTCTTAGATGATAACATTATTTCTTCCTCGATTCATTAAATTTTGGGTAAGTACCCAAATTCTTCCGGAACCAACATAAACCCTTACACAAATGGTAGTAAAATATGTGATAACACAATTTCGTAAGAAATTGTGTTATGACATAAAATTGTAGAATATAACATTCTTTATTACCCAACTCATAAGAAGTAGGGTACCTACACAAATTGTCAAAACACCTACAACAATTATTACAGAACCGTAAGAAAAAAAGGGTAATAACACAAATTCTTACTATATATCACCAAATCTAAAACCAACGAAACTTATGTTAGAAATTTTGTTATAACATAGACTCTTAGACGATGACTTTATATCTTACCAAACATAAGAAATAAGGTACCTACACAAATTGTTACGAAACCTACATAAATTATTATATAACCGGTTAGAAAAAGGGTAATAGTACAAATTCTTACATTATATCACCAAATCTAAAACCAACAAAACTTATGGTAGGAAATTGTGTTATAACATAAACTTTTAAAGGATAACTTTATATCTTACTAAAATCATAAGAGACAAAGTACCTACAGAAATTGCTATGAAACCTACATAAATTATTATAAAACCAGTAAGAAAAAAAAAGGTAATAACACAAATTCTTACCCCATATCACCAAATCTAAAATCAACAAAATTTATAGTAGGAAATTGTGTTATAACATAAACTCTTAAATGATAACTTTCTATCTTACCAAACTCATAAGAAATATGGTACCTACACATATTGTTACGAAGCCTATATAAATTATTATAAAACCGATAAAAAGGTAATAACACAAGTTCTTACCTCATATCACCAAATCTAAAACCAACGAAACTTATGGTAGGAAATTGTATTATAACATGAATTCTTAAAACGATAACTTTATATCTTACCAAACTCATAAGAAATAGGGTACATACACAAATTGTTACGAAACCTACATAAATTTTTATAGAACCTGTAAGAAAAAAAATGTAATAACACAAATTCTTACCTTATATCACCAAATCTAAAACCAACGAAACTTATGATAGGAAATTGTGTTATAACATAAATTCTTAAAGGATAACTTTATATCTTACCAAAATCATAAGAAGTAGGGTACCTACACAAATTGTTACGAAACATACATAAATTATTATAAAACCGGTATGATAAAAGGTAATAACACAAATTCTTACCTCATATGACAAAATCTAAAACCAGCGAAACTTATGGTAGGAAATTATGTTATAACATAAACTCTTAAAGGATAATTTTATATCTTACCAAACTCATAAGAAATAGGGTACATACACTAATTGTTATGAAACCTACATAAATTATTATAGAACCGATAAGAAAAAAAGGTAATACCACATTCTTACATCATATTACCAAATCTAAAACCAACGAAATTTATGGTAGGAAATTATGTTATTACATAAAATCTTAAAGGATAACTTTATATCTTACCAAACTCATAATAAATAGGGTACATACACAAATTGTTACGAAACTTGCATAAATTATAGAACCAATAAGAAAAAAAAGGTAATAACACAAATTCTTACCTCATATTACCAAATCTAAAACCAACAAAACTTATGGTAAAAAATTGTGTTCTAACATAAAATATTAAGGGATAAGTATATTTTTTACCAAACTCATAAGAAATAGGGTACCTACACAAATTGTTACTAAACCTACATAAATTTTTACAGGACCGATACGAAAAAAGGTAATAACACAAATGTTGACCCCATATCACCAAATCGAAAACCCTTCAAACGAATGATAAGAATTTATGTTATAACCCGTTATCTTACATTTTCGGTAAGAATTTATGTTGGTCTCGGTATAAATTTATGTAGGAGTATAAAATCTTATTTTTTTATAAGAAATAATATTTTTGGGTAAGACTTTAGGTTATAACATAAATTCTTACCATATGTTTGAAGGGTTTTAGATTTAATTAACTAGGTAAGAATTTATGTTGCAACATTTTTTCTTACCTTTTCTGTTATATTTTGTGTTATAATCGGTTAATACTTTATGTTATAACTTGTTGACCTGTTTAACTTTTTACCATTTTTTTTAAAATCCAACAGCTTAAATTGCGTTTTACCTGATCTAATGATCATATCGGCACTATTTTCTTTTAGGAAAATTCTACAACGTGCGACGAACATCGATGAACACCACTAATGATGAACACCAATGAACACCATTAAATTAATTAATAAAGATTTAAAATTTCAAGGACCCATCATACAATTAATAATTATTTTAAAAATTCAATTAAATTATTTTTTATATATATTAAAATTTTAATTTTTTAATAAGGGTAAACTATATATTTAGTACCTCACTTATTTTCATATTTCTATTGAACCCTCATTATTTAAATATTATTTCAATTTGACCCTATTCTTTATAAAAAAATAATTTAACCCTTAACCTAAAATCCTAAACTATTAAACCTTAAACCATTAAACTCTTAAACATATACCCTAAACCATATACCATTAAAAATAATTTCACCATCATCGATTCAATTCAATTCAATCAATCGTTGAATTCTTCTAAAAAATTTAATTAAATTATTTTATATATATATATATATATATATATATCAAAATTAATTAAACTCGAATCTCTTAGAGTAAGGCTATCATCTTATTTGAGATGAAGATAAACTCGAATCTCCTTCATCCAACATCCTCTCAAAAATACCAATCGCTGATCCATTGATAAACTAGAATGTTGAGATGTACCGGAAGAATACCTCAGACTGCTCTCTCAATTCAATTATTAAAAATGCTGTCTTCATTCAAGGAAAATCCAGTTTTTCATTGCTACCGTATTTCTATTGAATGCTCGTCACAGCGGCTCAACGCGGTCGCCTCCTCGACAAAACTCTGCGCAGCTGATTTTGAACAACCGAGTGAACCCAACTCGGAACTGGAGTGGAACATTTTATCCAACAAAGAATTGGAACAGGTGTGCAAAATTATCAATACCATGTGGGAAGAATCCATCACGAAATGCCATTTGCAATATGATGTCAATGGTAATCAGTATAAGCCATTGCTAAGATACGTGAATGATGTTTAAAGATTCGTGAGATGATCATGGAAAAGCCCAAAGATAAGATACAAGCAATTCTTTCTCAGGGATGTTTAAAGATACGTAAGATGGTCATGGAAAAGCCAAAACGAGCTTGTACATATAATCTATGGGAATCGGAAAGAACATGTTTCAGCTATGTTGTTGCATTCAACAATGGCAATCTCTACATTTGCAACTAATAACAATGTGGAAAATTGCATTAGATTTCGGAAAACTCAATCAAGTTCTCTCACCCAACTAACCTTTATGGCGACTCTAGCAGACATAGAACTGAATAATACATGAGTTCATATTTTTAATGGTATATGGTTTAGGGTATATGTTTAAGAGTTTAATGGTTTAAGGTTTAATAGTTTAGGGTTTTAGGTTAAGGGTTAAATTATTTTTTTTATAAAGAATAGGGTTAAATTGAAATAATATTTAAATATTGAGGGTTCAATAGAAATAAGAAAATAAGTGAGGTACTAAATATATAGTTTACCCTTATTAAAAAATAAAATTTTAATATATATAAAAAATAATTTAATTAAATTTTTAAAATAATTATTAATTGTATAATGGGTCCTTGAAATTTTAAATCTTTATTAATTAATTTAATGGTGTTCATCGGTGTTCATTATTAGTAGTGTTCATCGATGTTCGTCGCACGTGGTAGACTCATCCTTTCTTTTAACGGGTTTTCTTTTAAACTTTCCCAGGCACCAAGATAAATAAATTTCATAAATAATATTGACAACATTTTATATATCTTAAATTGCCTTTAATAAATAATATAATAATATTATATTCTTATTTTAATCATATAAAATCAATATATTATTTTTTGAATCAATAAATATATTATTTTATTAATAAATATATTAAATAATATTATTTTCAATATTAAATATATTTTTAAATAATATATTATAAATAAATTATATTAATTAGATTTTTATTTATCATTATTAATTAATATTTAAAATATATTTAATAATGACAAGTCTTTTAAAATAATATTACTAATAGACTAATTAATAATATATTGAACATATTACTAAATATTATTGTATTATTTATTAAATGCAATTTAAGATATATAAATGCGATGTCTTTATTATTTTTGAAGTTAATTTATTTTTTTGAGGAATTTCGAAGTTAATTTAGCTTGGTGGCAATGTACACTTTTTCCTGTTCGATTCTCATTGTAATTCATTTTTTTTTTTGAAAAACATATGGGCCTCGTTAAAAACCCCCTCTAATCCTATTTGGGGGAAAAGAGTGCCCACTATGGTTTATATATTGATAACTTTCCAAAATATTACACTATACATCCGAATATTTTACACATTGCCAGCAATCCCTTGTGGCATAACTGCCTGATCCAAGGGTTATCACCCTTTTTCTCAGACATACTCTTGAGCTCTACCCACCCCGCTTTTGGCAAGTTTATGAGCATCTGTGTTTTGCTCCCTAAACGCAAATTCTACCGATACTCTCATTTCCTCTAACACTCTCCTGCATTTAGACACAATATCCTTGAACACAATTGGGACTTGAACATAGCCCCCCACCCATTTACTAGCTAACTGTGAGTCAGTCTCGATCATGATGTTCCTCCCTTTTCTCCATTTGAACTTACTCAAGAACATACCAGCTTCCCAGATTGCGTTTAGCTCTGCAAACGTGGGATCCGCACATCCAATGCTTTTTGAGAATTTACCCAGTATATTGCCTTTTTCGTCTCGTAGTATTCCCCCTATTCCCGCAGCGCCGAAGCTCCCCTGCACCGAAGCATCCACGTTGAATTTTAGACCACCTGGTAACGGAGGGACCCAAGCATTGGAAATCGTTCTTGGGTTTTCGGTACAGTAGGCAAAACATAGCTTTGGGTTCCTGATGAAGTCCGACAATGCTCCCACTGCTGTTGGCCATTTGCTTTTCGCCTATATTCCAGTTCTGAGTATTGCTAGGTCACTGATCTCCTCCGTCTTCCATCTCTTGCTTTTGAAAACACAATCATTCCTGGCCAGCCATATCGTCCATACAATGCCGAAAAACGCAAGTCTCCATAAAGGCTTTGCCGATGCTTTGATCGGTAAAGATTCCCAAAGTAAGACTAGATCACTGAGATTCCTTGGCATAATTAGATAATACTGCCACATACTGCTCCATTTACACCACACATTCCACGATACTTCACAATAACAAAAGAGGTGCTCTACTGATTCGCTTACCTTTCTGCATAAGTAACACAGGTTTGCGGCTAGATTCGGCTGCCCTCGCTTAGCTAGCTCATCCATCGTCGGGATTTTCCTTTGAATTGCCCTCCACACAAAGCATTCAACCTTTGGAGGTGCTACATTTTGCCACACCAGTTTTCAGATTTGGTTCTTTTGCACACCTACAATAGCTGCCATCTCGCAGTATTTCTTAGGTTTATAGAGACCACTTTCCTCCCCTCTCCATATTATTCTATCGCAGTTGCCATTACACGATACCACCCTGTTGATGGTCCCTTGTAATTGTTCCCATTGGTATTTTTCCCACTCAAAAAGATTTCTTCTAAGTTTGATTTCCCACTGCCATACCCCATTTACTTTTTTGCCGAACTCACATACCTTTCCATGCTTCTGAATAGCCACTTGATATATTCTTGGAAAAGCACTTCTCAGCGAGGAGTGCTCTGTCCAACGATCATCCCAGAAGTTTATATTGTTTCCATCGCCAAGGACGAAGAAAATGTTTTGTGTGAATATGTCTTCAGCTTTTTTTAGGGGGAGATGATGTTTTTCCATGTCCGCGAAACTCTTGATCCTTCTACGGTCCTTGGCACTAGCTCATTACACTCATATCCGTATTTTGCATCAAGAACTCTTCTCCAGAAACACTCTTTCTCCACTCCGAATCGCCAGACCCATTTGTTTAGAAGCGATCGATTTTTTATTTTGACGTCGAAAAATCCCAGTCCACCATAATCTTTGGGTCTGCACACGTTCTCCCATTTAATCCAATGCGTCGGTTTCCCATCACCATTGCCCTATAGGAACTTTGCAATCATTCTATTGATGCTACTTGCCACTGAGCCCGGAATCTGGAACAAGGTAAGGAAATAAATGGGTAAATTACTGAAGACAGATTTAATAAGAGTCACCTTCCCTGCGAAAGACAAGAACTTCCCTTTCCATCCTTCCATTGCCAATGACATTTTGTCCAATATTGGCTTCCACGCTGATACATTATCTCTGCTAAAACCCAGTGGCATACCGAGATAATTTGTTGGAAGAGTCCCATTGTTGCATTTAGTGTTCATCGCCCATTCTCTTATTTTGCTATCATCTATGTTTACTCCAAAAATGCTTGTCTTTTTCATATTCAATTTCAGTCCTACCGCCACCTCGAAAATTTTTAGGATTCTAATGGCGTTTTTGATGTTGTCTTCCGAAGCCTCCAGTAAGACAATGAGGTCGTCAGCGAATTGTAAATGTGACACATACAAATCGCTCGACCCCACTTGGACCCCTTCAAGTATATGCAACTCCTCTGCTCTACGAAATAGGTGACTTAGTGCCTCACCGATGATGTTAAACAACATAGGGGAAAGAGGGCACCCCTGCCTCAAACCTTTTTTTGTTGAAAACGGTTTGGATGGTACCCGTTGATTAGTACTGAAACTGAAGCAGTGGAGATGCACATGTTTATCCACTTACGCCACTTAACGCCAAACCCCATTTTTTGCATTGTAAAATCAAGGAAATGACAGTCTACCGAGTCGTAGGCTTTTTCGAAATCAGCCTTCAACACAATTGCTTTCCTATTTGATCTTCGAATGTCATCCAACACTTCATTTGCAATCAAAACGCAATCGGTGATTTGTTTTCCGGGAGTAAAAGCGAATTGATTAATGCCAACTACCTCCCCTATGCAAGCTGATAATCTCTTTGACAGTATCTTTGCAACCAATTTGTACATACAACTGACCAGAAAAATTGGTCTGTAATCTTCGATATGCTGAGGGGAATTTATCTTTGGTATTAACACTATGAATGAGTGATTAACTGACCTGTCATTCCATCTTCCTTTATGAAAATCTTCCAGAAAGACCATGATTTTTGTCTTCAAAGAAGGCCAAAAATTCTTGATGAAATCGAAGTTAAAACCGTCTGGCCCTAGTGCCTTATTACCATCGGATAGCATCACTGCCCACCAAGCTTCCTCGTACGAGAAAGGGGCTTCTAGCCTCTTCACTGTGTTCTTGTCTAAATTACGAAAACTGCCAACAATCTCTTTGACCCGTAATGTTTTGGTGCTATTGAAGAAACTGTGGAATTGATTTACAAAAGCTTCTTCGATGACTTTTGTGTCTTCACTGAGTTCGCCATTGACTTTTAGGCGTGAAACATGGTTCCTGCGATTTCGTACCGACGTGGTTAAGTGAAAAAATTTAGTGTTTCTGCCGCCTTCTCTAAACCATTTGACTCGAGACTTTTGCAACCATTCCCTCTCTTCTCTGCGATACCTTGACCATAGCTCGGCTCTTAATTTTTTTATTTCATTTGTTAATTCTGTGTTTTGAGCTTCTGTCACCAATCTGTTCTCCATACTCGTGAGTTTGCTTTCCAGAGCTTGAATTGAATCCGCCTCTTTTTCTTTAAAAACTTAACCCAAGACTTTGTAGCATCCTTTACTTCCTTCCTTTGATTTTCACCTAAAAGATATCCTTAAAACAAAACATTATCAACCTTTATCTCAGAAGTGTAGTTGGCTTATTGGTGTGTGTTTTACCTTTATTTGAAGAAAATTATTAAATAAAATAAAATAAATTTAAGATTAAAATCCTTCAATTAGAATTAATTTTCTAAATTAAAATAAAATCAGGACTAAATTAATATAATATGTAAACAATGTGGAACAAATATGTCTTATACCAATTTTTTTTAACAATTATGCCACCTCCTTTTGTTAGGTTTTAACTTAAAGTGATTTAATTGATAGTATTTTAATAGTTTAATTATTTGATTGATTAAATTAATAATTTGATGGTCAAAATAGAACTTACCCCATAGTTCAGTGGTCATAGGTGTAGTTTACTCTTTTTTATCAATATTTATTTTATGTATGATTTGTACATTAGATCTTATTATGTAGGATGAGTCTATCACGTGCGGCGAACATTGATGAACACCACTAACGATGAACACCGATGAACACTATTATTTTTTTTTTCAAATTTTAAAAATCTAAAGGACTAAAATTATAATTAAAATTATCTCTTAAAAAAATAAAAATCAAATTTAATAGTTACTTTATAATATTTTTTAATATGTTAGAATCAAATATACTCAATTCTCCTAAACTCTAACAAAATCAATCTCTTAAAAAATGGAAATCAGTTTTTTTTAAATCTATTTGATAGAAATCATTTTAAACCCAAATTTAATAGACGCGACAACCATGTGAACATGCGGGTATATTTGATTCTAATCTATTAAAAAATTATAAAATGATTTCTATTTTTTAAGAGATTGATTTTGTTAGGGTTTAGGAGAATTGGGTATATTTGATTCTAACCTAATAAAAAATATTATAAAGTAACTATTAAATTTGATTTTTATTTTTTAAGAGATAATTTTTATTATAATTTTAGTCCTTTAGATTTTTAAAATTTTAAAAAAATAATGGTATTCATCGGTGTTCATCGTTAATGGTGTTCATCAATGTTCGTCGCCCGTTATAAAATTTTTCTATTCTGTAATATGACCGCATTTATTCACATATTATTTAGGTCAATACTAAACTTGCAAAATCCAAAAATACAAAGATTAAATTAAACTACAAAAAGCTAAATTCATAACTTATGCTAAACACATTGAATAATTAAAAAATCAATTTAATATTATTTTAAAAAAGAAATCAATTTAATAATTGTCACTTAAACGGAAATATAAAATTCAAATACTACTCCATACATTCTGCCTCCTAAATTCAAATAATAGTTGCCGGACGATGAATGCGAAAGGTTTCAACCGTTCGACGTCTGATTGGTCCGTCTCTTATCAATTACCAATAATGGGTGGGTGGAGAAATGAGCAAGGGCTCCAGCGACGATAGTGATAGGGTCCAGTGAGGGTATGGGCGTCGAAAACGACGTCAATTTTAGATTTTAGGGATTTGAGAATTTTTAAAGATTTTGAGAAGATTTGGAATTTTTTTAAAAGATTTTTTTTTCAATTTATTAAAAAAATAAAAAAATACATGTGTCAAATTCTAATAGAGTTATGGGTTTTTTAAGCGTGTTACCTTAAAAAGTAACATAATGAAACTCTAGACACTTATTTTAACTAAAAAAAATACTTTAATCACCTATTACAAAAAATAAAGTTTGGACACCCATTTTATTGTTAAGCCGAAATTATATAAAAGAGAGTGTGTTTCTTTATACATTTTTAAAAAGGATTAATATCCTATACACTGGCGGTGGAAATTTTTTGTTTCCACAAGCGCCTCAATTATAGGGTTTAGGGTTGGGGTTTAGGGTTTAAAGTTTAAGGGTTTTAGTGTAAATGTTTAGAATTTAGGGTTCATGTTTAGAATTTAGGATTTATGGTTAGAATTTATGGTTTAGGGTTAGAGTTTAGTTTTAGGGTAATATGGGTAGGGATTTAGGTTTTAACCTATAAACCCTAAATTTTAACCATAAACCCTAAGTTCTATCAACAATCTCTAAATTCAAAACTACTACACTTATACCCCTAAATTTTAAACCCTAAACGGAGTCCCTAACCCCTAAAACTAAGACGCTTGTGTAAAAAAATTTTCATAAGCGCTTGTGTATAGAACAATTACCCTTTTAAAAATGGTTTACTAATGGTCATATATTTTATTTAATTTATATTTATATTTTAAAAAGTGCGTGTAAAGTCTAAGGATGGTAGAAGGGGATAATTTTGTGGTTTCCGCATTATATCTGTCGTAGTTGGGGCATATATGGGTATGAGTTTAGTGGGTAGTGAGCATGTGGGTATGTTAAAAGTTATAGCCACTGTGGGTAGTGGGTGTTAAGGGTCTTCAAAATTATTTGACCCGGTTGACCAGACCCGACTATCTGAGATGAAAAAGCGGGTATTTTACTAAAAAAATTACCCTACAAGGCTGGGTACCCGACCCGAGATGAAAAAGCAGGTATTTTACTAAATTATATTTTTATTTTAGGTTCCTTAATATTTTACCTAAAACTAAATTTAAATCTCTAAATTATTTCTATTTCTATGTCTATGTTTGTATTATCTATTTTTTAGTTTCGTTTAGAACAAGTGGAGATCGATTTTTAAGTGATCGTAGGTCAGAAAAACAGAGTAGCATACTGCTCCTAATACTAGTTTGACATCGACTTTAAAAATTTGTCATAAATTGTACCAGTCGAATTATAAGTACCACCTTATATATTTAGAAAAACATCTGAGTCTAGTTTCTTTTGGAGAAAACGGAATGGAGTTTTGACTTATATATTATGAGATAAGTAGATTCTTTGAAGGTACTATAAGTGGGTACGGGTTGGGTGGTGGGTATCGAGCTGAGTGATGGGTGCGGGGTGGATTTAAAAATGTACTTACGTGGACGGGCGTAGATTTGAAAATTTTACTCGTCATCGGTGGTGGGTAGGTTATAGATATAAAAATGTTAGGTAGGTATGGGAAAGGGTATCCGCACCCGCCCCGCCTGTTTTCCATCCTTATATTAAAATCTAGCAGTCAAAAAATCTAGAACTATAGTATAATATATTATTACGAACCTGATAAACATCTTGACCTTAGCTCAGCTGGTAGAGCAGAGGATTGGTGGCAGGTCAGGTAAATTAATTTTTCAAAGCTGAGTCTCTCTGCTAGCCCAGGTTTATATTTTGAACACAGAATATTTTCAGCTTTCATATGCAGAGACTGCTGCATTACGTTTATTATTATTAATTTTGATTAGAAGGAGGCACTGCATCCAGTGTACCTTGATTTGCAATATTATTTGGTTTGGTTTTTGTTGCATATTTAATGCAGATAAACCCATACTGTTAGATGGTGGGAATGTAATTGGAGTAACATACCTGATACCTCCCACATAATATTCTGGTTTAGATGTAGAATGACTCAACAGAAACCATTAAGATCAAACTAATATTTCTTGAAAGGGAGATGGCCAACATGCTTTTGATAATTCTAGTCTCCAGATACAGTTGCTCCTTTAGAAAATCCTAGAAGATGATAAAACTGCTTTTTTGACTTTGTTAATCAAGACGGTCCCATTTGATAATCCTGTCTGCCATAATCATTCCACAATGGCAAGAAGAGGCTCAAAAGACCCTCAATTTTCATCAACATACTCTCAACTCTACAACTATACATGAAGAAAGTGACCGAGCTAGATCAGAATTGAGTATCAGTGAAGTGGACAAACAAGTAGAAAGCTGCAAAAAGGTACTTAAAGAAGAAAAGCAATATCCCACTCGGAACATGATTCATTGTAAAACGAAAATGGAGGTCCATGTGAAAATATAAAAACTAACATTTTCTGAAGAGATTCTCTGTTTTTATACCTTCTTATCACCATCCATGCAGGCTGCAGTTTCATTCATATCATCTGAAAGAGTCAAACAGGCAAAGGAACAATGGAAAAGATCCTGCAAACATTCAACAAACTCAAGTTTCAATATTTTCTCCTTTTTACCACCTCTACAGCCCTACACACCACTAGCACTGTCCACTGTGGTAATATTCAGCTTCAAAGGCCTTTCTTGGCTCCAAATTCCACAAACCCCTTCCCATTTAACCGTATGATCAGATGCAAATCTCAGAAGCCATACTTTAGAACCTCTTTGGGTCTTTTCCCCATCTCTTCTATTGATTATTCAAGTAAAACACTAACAGTTTCTCACAGTTCTTGTTCTTCTTCAGACCAGTTTGTATCCCCAACACTTCTTTCAGCTGGTTTCCCTTCTCCTCCTCAGCCCAACTCACTTCTTCTCTTCAACTGCTCACAAAAAAGGCATCCCTCGGCATCGTTTATCCGCAACTGTACTCGCCTGCACATGTGTAGAGCCCCTTCTGAAGTTCCTCATTCATGTCTAGTAGTTAAAGATATTGAAAAGCTTGACCCTGATTTTCATCCGAAAGATTTGGGTTGCTCAAGTTACAAGAGGGTTCATAGAAGGTCTTTAAGTGATGAAGAATATGATAGAGTTGATTTGGGGACACGGATTTCATTCGACGTTCCCGACCATGTACCGGACATCTGCAATGAATGTAAAAGGCCTAATGGCAACTGTGGTGTTGGGTTGAAGTGCATTTGTCATGCAAAAGAGTGTAGTAAGTACTCCCTGGCGCCTAAGGCCTGATCTATGTTTCATTTTTTCTCCATCTTAAAATGTTTTGATTGATTTAATTTAATTGTGTTTTCGCAGAAGATAAGGTCCTTTCGGCTGCCGGATCACTGGACACTGGTTTAAGTTTCTTGTTTCTTTTATTTTCAGTCGTTGTTCAGGTGAATTTATGGATGATTTGAGCAGTTTTAGAATTTGAAATATGTATATTAGTTTTGTTTTGTTTGCAAACACTGGTTTTAAGTTTCTTGATTCCTGATGAAAGCAGACCTTTATTATTACATGGTTACTGCAGTGACAAACACATGATTTGCCAAAATAGATGAACAATTAATGTTATTCTGTATGAAGATTCAAATTACAAACTTTTTACAACCAAGTTGTAGACATTTCATTTGTTCTTAGCTGGAAGTAAATGTGTCTGTCCTGAACTGAGACCAAGTGTGTGATTTGTGATGAAGAACAATTAAGAATGTAGCTTATGCAACAACACATTTGGTTGTTGTTTCCACAAGATCTGTGTTAACATGTTCAAAGCTGACATCAGTTTCCAACCAACAAAGGAGTCGCATAGGCCAAGTGAGGAGAGGAACATGCAGTCACGATGTTGCAAATGCTTTGGACAACCTTTTTGCTTTAACTCAACTTCCCTCTCGAACCAGAAGCTGAAAACTTCAGCTTGATTTGGAGACCAAATTAGGTTCAAAAGCTGGTTGAAAATTTCGGCCCATCTTTTTCGTTAGCTCTCCAAAAGTTGATTTGGAACTAATTCTGAATGGGGCCTTAGACTCTGGTTTTCGGGCTTCTGGGGGTTAAGCTCTGCTCGGATTGCGGATTTTTAGAATTGGAATGTTTAATTACTATGCGCTGCCCATTTGGAGTGGAACATATATAAAGATTTATTATTTAAATTTCACTTGAGAATATGTTGGTTTCTAAAGATTTTCTAAGGCTAAAGGGATATATTTACATCTGAGTTCGATTAAAATTAGTAATTTAGCCCCTCGTGTAAAATGCAGTTAATTAAATCATCAATTATTCCTTTAACCATCGTTGACCGATGAATACTATCAACTTATACATCAGTCGCCACTCGCCATGAACTCTTTTAAAGTTAACCGTTGACACAGTTGGCGTGTCATGTCACTCATGACATGAAAAAATTGCTGACCTAACATAAAATAATTAAAAAAATAAATTTAATTTAAAAATTTTAATAATTAAATAATTATATTTTCTTGGCTAAAGGGTCGAATTTGCCCATGTAGTAACCCGAAATCAGCAATGTTGCCCCTACTTTTTTTTCCCGTAATTTTGCCCTCAAAGTCAGTCAATTGTAGCAATGTCGCCCTTTGACCGATTTTGACCGTTAATTGCTGACGTGGCAGTTAACGGTGCTAACGGAGCAATTTTACCCTCGAAGTCATTTATGCAATTTTGCCCTCGAAGTCATTAATTGTAGCACTTTTACCCTTGGTTTATTTAGTTTTTGAATAAAATTGGACAAATAATTTGGTTTTTTCGAGTTGAACTTTAACAAACAGAATATATGAAAAATCGATTAACAAATTGATGTAAATATCCTTTGAGTCCCTAGTAATTTTAAAAATAAGCAAAATGAGAACTCTCACAAAAAATCAAAATATTATTCAAGTTTTTTAAAAATCTATAAACTTAATAAAAATAAATACCATATTCAAAAAAAATTATTGAAAATAAATCAACGAGAAGCGTGTTAATTGAACGGTGAACATGAACTATTCTATTCGAACGACGTTCGATTGACACACTTACCGACGATGGGTTGTTAGGAAAAAATGTACGATGATCTCAGAAAACGACATTAGTGGTGTTCGGCGAAAACGGCATGGGAGATAAGGGCATGGAAGATAAATACAAGGATATCCAGAAGATAAAGCAGAATTCAACCTGAGCCACATGATTCGAGTTCACTGTACATTTTTTCCTAACAACCCATCGTCGGTTAGTGTGTCAATCGAACGTCGTTCGAATAGAATAGTCCGCGTTCACCGTTCAATTAACACGCTTCTCGTTGATTTATTTTCAATTTTTTTGCATATCGTATTTATTTTTATTAAGTTTATAGATTTTTAAAAAATTGAATAATATTTTGATTTTTTGTGAGAGTTCTCATTTTGCTTATTTTTAAAATTACTAGAGACTCAAAGGATATTTACATCAATTTGTTGATCGATTTTTCATATATTCAGTTTGTTAAAGTTCAACTCGAAAAAATCAAATTATTTATCCAATTTTATTCAAAAACTAAATAAACCAAGGGTAAAAATGTTGCAATTAATGACCTCGAGGGCAAAATTGCATGAGTGACTTCGAGGGTAAAATTGCCCTGTCAGCACCGTTAACTGCCACGTCAGCATTTAACGGTCAAAATCGGTCAAAGGGCAACATTGCTACAATTGACCGACTTTGAGGGCAAAATTACGGAGAAAAAAAAGTAGGGGCAACATTGCTGATTTCGGATTACTACAGGGGCAAATTTGACCCTTTAGCCTATTTTCTTCCATTGTCGTCTTCTTCCTCCACCATTTCTTCTTTCATTGCCATTTCTTCTTCTTCCACCGCGTCTTTAATCTCGACTGAATCAGGTGGTAAGCATACGATTTAGGTTGTAAAGAAGCGTGGTGGTGGCGCAACTGCTGGCGCCCATGGTGGCGGAGGAGGGGATGCAACTGTCGGTGCATTTTTATCTGTCTTAGTGGAATCCATTTTAAACAATATGAAACCTATGAAGCACGGGTACGCCTATGTGAGGCCGTCCCGCGTCCTCGATACGTTGCCGGGACAGGGACGGTGCGGGGACGTCTCAAAAATACCGGGTACGGTCAAAATTACATCGGATACGGTCAAAGGAGGTTGGGGACGTTTCGGGGACGTATCCTTCATTTTTTGCTTAAAAATTATAAAAATAACCTCCAATTTAAATCCCGAATTTTAAGTTGCCCTAATTTGTTTATTTGAAAGTTGGAACCCGTCTTTGTGCTCTCAACTTTTCTATCAGAGTCACTACAGGCAGCCTCTCAACGTCGGGGACACAAGGCCGGCGCCGAATTCTTCTTGGACGGCGACAAAGTTCCGATCAGCCCCATTAATCTCTTCAGGTATTTTTTTCTTTACTATTTTGCTGCTGCCCCATCAATTTCAGCTTTAGTCCACTGCACTTCAACGTCTCTTTTTCTTTCAAGTTTCTTCTTTCTCACGATACTAGCCCCATCAATTGATCATCCTCCCTCATTATTTTTAATTTATAACTTGCCAGTGGAAGTGTTGTAGTAATAAGTTTTGTTCAAGTTTCTGTTTTGGAGATTTATAATGAGGAAATTTTTGTGATCCAATTCCAAACTATCATTTAGGAAGTTTTAGGCTTTGAAAAGTAACGAATGTAAGAATTACGTTAAATCCAATTCCAATTCCAAAATGTATATTTTCGTGTAATGGGTATGCTTTGTAGCTATTCTTGTATTTTTTTTTTCTTGCCTAGTTGTTTCATTGTGTTTATGACCGTTTGATGGAATAAAATGATAAGGGTTTTAATTATGTTGATTCTTATGGGGTTTTGTTTAGTGATTGATGTTCAAAGCTGTAATTGTTAATATTGGTAATGAACCATTTTCCTCTGTTGTGTGTTAAGTTTGCTTTATTCGATATGATTCAAAGTTATACTACGGTCTTTTGCGTGTTTGATGTAGAACCTTGCATGAATACCTGGTTTTCCTTCATGTATTCTGTACAAGATGCATTACTCAGAAGTTGCATACTAGCGGCGGTTGATGTTTGATTTCAGTTTGAAAGATAACCTTGCATACTAGCATCTGTTCAGTCTTATGTTTTGCATACTAGTTTGTCTTCGGGGATGATTTCGTCGAACCCCTTCAATCCATTGACAATGACCGAGAATCGATCAAACATCTTGGAGACACTTTTATCGGGATCCATCTTGAAGTTTTCATAGCTTAGATTGAGTAGCCCAATCTTTGTCTCCTTGACATCACTAGTCCCCCCATATGTTGTCTCGAGGGTGTCCCAAACCTCCTTGGCATTTTCGATTGAAGACACCTTGGAGTAGATATCCGAACCAAGTGCACAAAATATTACATGGAGGGCTTTATCATTCACTTGCATCCTTCTTCTTTCATCATCCGTCATCTCGGCTTTGACCTTTGGGACAAGTCTTTCTCCATCTCTCTTCATGGGAATGTATGGACCTTCTTCAACCACATCCCATACCATGTAGTCGGTAGACTTGATGAAAAGCCTCATCCTATTCTTCCAATATGGGTAGTTGTCCCCATTGAAGAATGGTGGCTTGGTGGTGGATTGGGACTCATAGTTGGAGGTGGATGCCATTGCTTGACTTGTTGTTGATCAAACTCTCCTAGAATCGACTCAAGAGGGTTGTAATCCTTCCAATGAGTGTAGCTCTGATACCAATTGTTGAGTTGATCGAACAATTGCAAATGGCCAAGAGGGGGGTGAATTGGCAATAAAAATTTTGGTGGGAAGAAATGAGTGAAAAATAAAATTGACACAAGTAGTTATAGTGGTTCAAGTTCTCCAAATGAACTCTACATCCACTACCTTAGTTCCCACTAAGGATTTTCAACCAATTCACTACTTGAATTCTTCCCCTTTTCTTGGATGAGGAGGTAACCTTACAATTTCGATTAAGCTTTCTACCCAAAGCTTAATCCACTCAAATTACAAAGAAAGGTTGTGGTAAACTCAAATGATTCCTCTCAAAGGATGATAGTCTACCCAATTACAATTTCAATAACCCCAAACTCACAATACAAATAGACAATTGAAAGACACTAGAGTTGGGTACAAGAATTTGACTTTGAATAGCTCAAGGGTTTGAATTTTTGCTTTGATGTTGCTTGTAGGTTCAATAGTTGTTTCCTGGTCAATTGAAGCTTGTTTTTATATCCTTGCATTGATTTCTAGCCGTTTGGGTAGTTGGGATCATCAATAGAGCCGTTGGGAGCAATTTTCCCGCATTAAATGCAGCTCTGCAGCCTACCGTATCGGTACTCGGGAAGGGCGTATCGATACCTGCATCAAAGAGGAAAGAGCCGTTGTGTTTGAAAACAGGGCATATCGATACGCATAGAAGGCGTACCGGTACGGTTTTAAGGGGCGTATCGATACGGAACGCCGTATCGATACGGTTTTTGCTCACTGGAATCCCAAGCCAAGTTTACATAAAAAGTGTATCGATACGCCTACCAAGCGTATCGGTACGGTATAACGATCTTTTGAAAATTGGGAAACCAACCAACTGACAAGTAACGGTCAAATAATTAAATGCTCAGATTTTTCAAAGATGAACTTATCGTATCAATACGGTTGCAAGGCGTATCGGTACGGTTTCATGAAAACAGTTGCCCAGATGAATATCGTATCGATACAGTTGCAAGGCGTATCGGTACGGTAACTCCATTAAAATTCCAGTGGCAAAATAGGGTATCGATACGCATAAGGGTATCGATACGCCTGGGCGTTTTTGCATACTTAGGCTTGAAAAACATAGGAAAAGACTTAGGGAATTATATATGTTTAAGAGCCAGTCTTTAAATATTATTTTGTTCAAAAATACTTGTCAATTGTGAGACTTTAAAGAGTACTTAAAAATTTATTGTTTTGCAAATTTGTCCTTAAGTTTATGTGTTATATCAAAATCAATTTTGGTTTTACATTCTCCCCCTTTTTGATATAACAAAACCATAAATAAATTTTTAAGTTTTTGAAACTTTGAAAAGCTTTCTCCCCCTTACTTTAAGATAGATTTTCAAAACAAAAAAATATTTGACTCTATGATCCTTCTCCCCCTTTTTGTTAGATCAAAATAGAATACAAGGATAATAGCAATATAAAGCAACAATAATTCATTAAACTTAAAGCAAGCATAAGAGTTCAAATGCATAAACTTCAAAATAAACATAAAGGTTCAAATGCATAAATTTCAAAGCAACCATCATAATCCAAACTTTTAAAATCCTAAAAACATAGATAATAGGCATAAACTTCAAATCGTGAAAACAAAAGTGCAATAACAAAGATAAAAGACTAAATGTCCTAAGATGAGATGCATGATCTACTCGTCCCCTTCTCCATCATCATCGCCCTCGTCATCTTCTTCGTCATCTTCTTGAGAGGGTTGGTTCCTTCGGGTTTGATTGATCCAAGCACCATGGAAGGCGGTAAGAGAGATATCCATGGAGTTTTGGCGAGCGGCTATGGTGTCTATCTTCTTTTCCATGCCTTGGACGCGATCCTCTAAGGATGTGAAACGATTATCCATCGCGGTGAACTTCTCATTTAGGAAGGTCATGAGAGTATCCATGGAGGAGGAATCAAGAGGAGCACGGTGAGAGCTCGAAGAAGCACGAGAGGTATCGATCGGAGCAACGTGCGGAGGATTTTGAGCATTGCGAACCCAATCATTATCAACATAAGTGAAACCGGAACGAGCTAGGGAACGCTCATCGATGGGTAGGCCAAGGGTTTCGGGAAAATCATGTGAACAATCAATGCCAAGGGAATGAAATAGAAAAGAGAAATTTTATACCTTGAATCTTAGAATAGATGAAAGAGGGGATGTGAATGCACAATATTTGATGCCAAAGCTTTGCCTTGATGTGTAGAGTAAAAACCCTCAAGGAATTTTGAAGATTGATGGTAAAATTTGAAGGATTGAGGGGGTTTATATAGGGTTTCGCGGCTAGAGTTTTTGAGAGAAAAAGGGGTTTTTGAGTTTTAAAGAGTTTTAACAATTGCAGCCCTAAATAGCCTCTCCGTCGAGGCCGTATCGATACGCTATACACGCGTATCGATACGCTTTAACCCTAATTTTATATTCGTCATTACTACCGTATCGATACGCGGGG
Organism: Hibiscus trionum; assembly: GCA_030270665.1. Lineage (NCBI taxonomy): Eukaryota > Viridiplantae > Streptophyta > Magnoliopsida > Malvales > Malvaceae > Hibiscus > Hibiscus trionum. Next base: position 6,756,886 of record BSYR01000057.1, read on the forward strand.
CCGTATCGGTACGCTTGGCTTTGACTATTTCCCTTGACTTGTACTGTATCGATACGCATGGTCGTATCGATACTCGTTCATCCTCAAAAGTTCCTAGTTATCAACCCGTATCGATACGCTTTGCAGCCGTATCGATACACCTTTACCAGATTATGCAGATTTGACAGATTTAAGTGCAAAAATCTAATTTGAAACGTCCCTAAATGCATGTACATGTCATATGAACAAGTTTTAATGGCTAAACTTAATACATACTCCCCCTAGCAACATGCATAGAAGCAAAAGGAACAAAATTAACACAAGCATGAATCATAAGCAATTTCAAGCAAATTTGGACATTTTGGGACCTAAAAGGGTCAAGAAAGGCTAGCTAAACCTAACTCTCTCCTAAGGGTCCAAAAGCGCTCTTTATCTAAAGGTTTTGTAAATATATCCGCTAATTGGTTCAAGGTGTCAACAAACTCTATAACAACATCATTTTTCAAGACATGATCTCTAATGAAATGATGTCTAATTTCTATGTGTTTAGTTCTAGAGTGTTGGATGGGATTCTTAGTGAGACAAATGGCACTAGTTTTGTCACACCTAAGGGGTATGGTTTCTATTTTAACACCATAATCTAAGAGTTGTTGCTTCATCCAAAGGACTTGAGCACAACAACTCCCTAAGGATATGTACTCCGCTTCGGTGGTAGATAAGGCTACGCTATTTTGTTTCTTAGAGAACCAAGATACGAGCATACTACCTAAGAATTGGCATGTCCCGGAAGTACTTTTCCTATTTATCTTACACCCCCCATAATCCGTATCCGAAAAAGCATGAAGGCTAAAGGAAGAGTCTTTAGGATACCAAAGGCCTATAGTAGGTGTGTCTCTAAGGTATCTAAAGATTCTCTTAATGGCAACTAAGTGTGATTCTCTAGGACTAGCTTGAAACCTAGCACACAAGCAAACACTAAACATAATATCCGGTCTACTTGCGGTAAGGTAAAGCAAAGAACCTATCATGGATCTATAAAGCTTAGAATCAACACACTTACCTCCTTCATCTTTGTCAAGCTTTATGGAAGAACTCATAGGTGTGGCTTGAGGTTTTGCATTCTCCAAGCCAAACTTTTTGAGCATATCATTCACGTACTTAGCTTGATTGATGAATGTGCCATCTTTCCTTTGCTTGATTTGGAGTCCCAAAAAGAATGAGAGCTCCCCCATCATGCTCATCTCGAACTCACCTTGCATTAGCTTAGAAAATTCTTTACAATAACACTCATTAGTAGAACCAAAAATGATATCATCAACATAGATTTGTACTACTAAGATATCATTGTTATATCTTTTTATGAAGAGTGTGGTATCCACATTTCCCTTTTCAAAACCCTTTTCAATCAAGAAATTTGAAAGTCTCTCATACCAAGCTCTAGGAGCTTGTTTTAAACCATAGAGAGCTTTTGTTAGTTTAAACACATGGTTTGGAAATTTTGAATCCTCAAAACCCGATGGTTGTTCCACATACACTTCTTCATTTATAAAACCATTTAAAAAGGCACTTTTCACATCCATTTGAAAAAGCTTGAAATTATTATAACATGCAAATGCTAAAAGCATCCTAATAGCTTCCATCCTAGCTACGGGTGCATATGTCTCATCAAAATCAATTCCCTCTTCTTGGGTATAGCCTTGAGCAACAAGCCTAGCCTTGTTTCCCACTATATTACCATTTTCATCTAATTTATTCCTAAATACCCATTTAGTTCCTATAGTAGATTGATTACTAGGCCTTTCAACTAATGTCCAAACTTTACTTCTCTCAAATTGATTTAATTCTTCTTGCATGGACAAAATCCAAAAGTCATCTTTTAAAGCTTTTTTAATATTTTTAGGCTCAATGCATGAAAGAAATGCAACATGGTTCATTAATTTGAGAGAGGATCTAGTAGTTACCCCCTTGGATGGATCACCCAAGATTTCACCACCTTTGACATAGTTTAACTCCCTTGGGTAAGACACCTCCTTTTCCTCAAGATCCAAGTCCTTCAAGGCTTCAAGAGGTGGATCTTGTGTATCCTCATCTTTAGTTGGAACCTCATCCACCTTTGACGTTTGTCCTCCATCAATGGCATCAAGAGTTCCTACATCATCATCATCACAAGATTCCTTCCTCGGAAGGAGGTTATCATCGAAAACAACATGTATTGACTCTTCAACTACTAGAGTTCTTTTGTTAAACACACGATAGGCTTTAGAGTTTAAAGAGTACCCTAAGAAAATAGCTTCATCACTTTTAGCATCAAATTTACCTAAGTTTTCTTTACCATTATTCAAAACAAAACACTTGCAACCAAAAGGATGAAAATAGCTAATGTTAGGCTTCTTAGATTTCAAAATCTCATATGGTGTTTTCTTCAAAATTGGCCTAATCATTACTCGATTTATAATATAGCAAGCGGTATTTGTGGCTTCCGCCCAAAAATATTTAGGTAAATTATTTTTCGCAAAGCATGGTTCTAGCCATTTCTTCTAAAGTTCGATTTTTCCTCTCAACTACCCCATTTTGTTGAGGAGTGCGAGGTGCGGAAAATTGTGGCTAATCCCATTTTCATTTAAAAACTCATCGAAACCTAGTTTTTGAAATTCGGTTCCATGATCACTTCTAATGTGAGAAATTTTAAGTTCAAGATCATTTTGAGTTATTTTAGAAAATGTGATGAATTTTTCTAAAGCCTCATCTTTTGTACTTAAGAATAGAACCCAAGTAAACCTAGAATAGTCATCTACAAGCACAAAAGCATATGATTTACCACCCAAGCTCATTGTTCTAATAGGCCCAAAAAGATCCATATGAATCAATTGTAAACATCTACTAGTGGAGACATCATTAATGGATTTAAATGAAGTTCTATGTTGTTTACCCTTTGAACATGCATCACAAATTTTATCATTAGAAAATTTAAGTTTGGGTAAACCTCTAACTAGATTAAGGGAAATTAATTTCTCTAAGACACTCATGCTAGCATGTCCTAATTTTCTATGCCAAAGCCATGAGTCATGTTCATCATGTGCAACTAAGCATGTATGAGATGAATGGATGTCATCTAAATGCACCATGTAAATATTGCCTATTCTATGTCTTATGAGCATTAGTTGATTTGTTTTAATGTTTACAATTTTGCAACCACTTTTATCAAATAAAACATTAAAACCTTTATCACATAATTGACTAATGCTCAACAAATTATGTTTAAGACCGTTGACATACAAAACATTTTCAATGAAAATAGAGGAGTGATTACCAATGGAGCCTATTCCTTCAATGTGGCCTTTGGAGTTGTCACCGAAAGTCACCACTCCACCACTCTTTGGCTTTAGTTCCACGAATCTACTCTTGTCACCGGTCATGTGTCTTGAGCATCCACTATCAAGGTACCAAGAATTTTGGCTTGAAGCTTTAGCCTTGTAGCAATGCTCCCCCTACAAACAAAGAAATTAGGCCTTGATTTTTGGTACCCAAATCATTTTGGGTCCATGTGTGTTAGCCTTCAATATTTTGGTTCCCTTAGGAATCCAAGAAGCAATAGCATTCATATTATTAGAAATAATGAGTTCCTTAGGAACCCAAACACTCCTAACTCTTTGATCTCTAGATTGCTTATTAAAATTTCTTTGTTTACGAATAAATGGTTTTCTTTTTACATATTGGGATTTAGAATGATTTCCTTTTTCAAAGTTGTTTTTCCCAATAGCAATAGATGTTTTAAGATTATCCACTTCCTTTGTGTGATAATCTTGAAAATCAGAAAGAAGTTTTTCAAGTTCAAGATTTTTAGTTTTAAGATCATTTGAAAGATTTACTAAAAACAAAACTTTCTTTTCCAATTCGGAGTTAGCTTTAGAAAATGTCTCATTTTGATTTTTCAAATCGGAAATGGTTTTCTTGTTTTTCAAAATGGATTCTTTGTATTTTCCTACTAACTCATCGTAAACCTCTTGCAATTCATCATAAGCATCTTGAAGTTCATCAAAAGTAAAATCGAAATTGGATAAGTTAGAATTTACCTTTGGTTCATCATCAATGGCCATGAGACATAGATTGGCCACTTCCTCCTCTTCCTCGGATGACTCATCGTCACTCCAAGTTGCTATTTGAGCTTTGAGCTTGTTCTTCTTCCCAAAGCTCTTCTTCTTCAATTGAGGACATTCGGAACGAATGTGACCCGGCTTCTTGCATTCATAGCAAGTGATTTGGTCCTTCTCCTCTTCCTTACTCTTGCTCTTGAAGTCTCCCTTTCTAATAAACTTTCTTCCACGATTTGACTTCATGAACCGAGTAAACCGTTTGGCCAACATGGCCATCTCCTCATCTTCGTCCTCACTTGAATCGCTTTCTTGATGTGAAGCTTTTAGAGCGATTCCCACTTTCTTCTTCTCAACCTCCTTCTTCTCAACTATTTTCTTCTCTTCTTCTCTTCCCTTCCTCATAATCTCATGGGTGAGAAGAGATCCAACAAGAGCATCAAGCCTGAGAGTCTTCAAATCTCTAGCTTCAATAATGGCCGTTCTCTTGCCATCCCATGACTCCGGAAGAGAGTACAACAATTTTCTCACTAGTTTGTCGTCGGGGATGATTTCGCCGAACCCCTTCAATCCGTTGACAATGACCGAGAATCGATCAAAAATCTTGGAGACACTTTTATCGGGATCCATCTTGAAGTTTTCATAGCTTAGATTGAGTAGCCCAATCTTTGTCTCCTTGACATCACTAGTCCCCCCATATGTTGTCTCGAGGGTGTCCCAAACCTCCTTGGCATTTTCGATTGAAGACACCTTGGAGTAGATATCCGGACCAAGTGCACAAAATATTACATGGAGGGCTTTATCATTCACTTGCATCCTTCTTCTTTCATCATCCGTCATCTCGGCTTTGACCTTTGGGACAAGTCTTTCTCCATCTCTCTTCATGGGAATGTATGGACCTTCTTCAACCACATCTCATACCATGTAGTCGGTAGACTTGATGAAAAGCATCATCCTATTCTTCCAATATGGGTAGTTGTCCCCATTGAAGAATGGTGGCTTGGTGGTGGATTGGGACTCATAGTTGGAGGTGGATGCCATTGCTTGACTTGTTGTTGATCAAACTCTCCTAGAATCGACTCAAGAGGGTTGTAATCCTTCCAATGAGTGTAGCTCTGATACCAATTGTTGAGTTGATCGAACAATTGCAAATGGCCAAGAGAGGGGTGAATTGGCAATAAAAATTTTGGTGGGAAGAAATGAGTGAAAAATAAAATTGACACAAGTAGTTATAGTGATTCAAGTTCTCCAAATGAACTCTACATCCACTACCTTAGTTCCCACTAAGGATTTTCAACCAATTCACTACTTGAATTCTTCCCCTTTTCTTGGATGAAGAGGTAACCTTACAATTTCGATTAAGCTTTCTACCCAAAGCTTAATCCACTCAAATTACAAAGAAAGGTTGTGGTAAACTCAAATGATTCCTCTCAAAGGATGATAGTCTACCCAATTACAATTTCAATAACCCCAAACTCACAATACAAATAGACAATTGAAAGACACTAGAGTTGGGTACAAGAATTTGACTTTGAATAGCTCAAGGGTTTGGATTTTTGCTTTGATGTTGCTTGTAGGTTCAATAGTTGTTTCCTGGTCAATTGAAGCTTGTTTTTATATCCTTGCATTGATTTCTAGCCGTTTGGGTAGTTGGGATCATCAATAGAGCCGTTGGGAGCAATTTTCCCGCATTAAATGCAGCTCTGCAGCCTACCGTATCGGTACTCGGGAAGGGCGTATCGATACCTGCATCAAAGAGGAAAGAGTCGTTGTGTCTGAAAACAGGGCGTATCGATACGCATAGAAGGCGTACCGGTACGGTTTTAAGGGGCGTATCAATACGGAACGCCGTATCGATACGGTTTTTGCTCACTGGAATCCCAAGCCAAGTTTACATAAAAAGTGTATCGATACGCCTACCAAGCGTATCGGTACGGTATAACGATCTTTTGAAAATTGGGAAACCAACCAACTGACAAGTAACGGTCAAATAATTAAATGCTCAGATTTTTCAAAGATGAACTTATCGTATCGATACGGTTGCAAGGCGTATCGGTACGGTTTCATGAAAATAGTTGCCCAGATGAATATCGTATCGATACAGTTGCAAGGCGTATTGGTACGGTAACTCCATTAAAATTCGAGTGGCAAAATAGGGTATCGATACGCATAAGGGTATCGATACGCATAAGGGTATCGATACGCATAAGGGTATCGATACGCCTGGGCGTTTTTGCATACTTAGGCTTGAAAAACATAGGAAAAGACTTAGGGAACTATATATGTTTAAGAGCTAGTCTTTAAATATTATTTTGTTCAAAAATACTTGTCAATTGTGAGACTTTAAAGAGTACTTAAAAATTTATTGTTTTGCAAATTTGTCCTTAAGTTTATGTGTTATATCAAAATCAATTTTGGTTTTACATATACTAGAGTGAAGGCCCATTTGCTTCAAATTTAAGGAGAAGGGGTTGCAATTTGCAAGAAAGTGACTAAAAGCCAAAAGCTTTAGATGTTGACATTGTTAGAGGAATGGGAGAAGAGAAAGAAACAAGGAGCATCTAGAGAAGTTCCCTTGCCTAGTCAATGTCAAAGTGGAATTGCAATTGAATCTTCTTCTAAAAAGAGAAAATCCAACTTATCGCCTATTGCTAAATCATTCAACAAGAATGTGAGGGCTCAATTAGATGAAGAAATTGCAAGAATGTTTTATACCGGTGGGTTGCCCTTCAATCTTGCTAGGAATCCTCATTATCAAAGGGCTTTTACTTTCGCTGCAACTCACGACATAGGCGGTTATGTGCCCCCTGGTTACAATAAGTTGCGAACCTCATTGCTCCTCCAAGAGAAGAATAATGTTGAGAAGCTTTTACAACCAATTAAAGCAACTTGGCAAGAAAAAGGAGCGACTATTGTGTGTGATGGTTGGAGTGATCCAACAAGGAAGCCTCTCATTAACTTTATGGCTACTTTCGGAAATGGACCTGTGTTTCTCAAGGCTGTAAATTGTTTTGGTGAAGTTAAGGATAAATTCTTCATTGCTAATTTGATGAAAGAAGTGATTGATGAGGTAGGTCACCAAAATGTGGTGCAAATTATTACTGATAATGCAGCTAATTGCAAGGGAGAAGGAGAGATTATTGAGAGCATGTATCCTCACATCTATTGGACACCATGTGTTGTCCATACTCTTAATCTTGCATTGAAGAATATTTGTTCGGCAAAAAACATCAAGGGAAATGAAGAAACATATGACTTGTGCAATTGGATTACAAAAATTCATGGAGATGCTGTACAAATCAAGAATTTTATCATGAACCACAATATGAGGTTGGTAATCTTTCCGAAATTTAGTCCTCTTAAGTTGCTTTCAGTTGCCGATACTCGTTTTTCCTCGATCATTGTGATGCTTAAAAGGTTTAAGCTCATCAAACGAGGACTTCAAGCAATGGTGATAAGTGATGAATGGGCTTCTTATAGAGAGGATGACACAGGAAAGGCAAACTTTGTGAAGGAAAAGCTTGTGAGTGATGATTGGTGGGATAAGGTGAGTTACATCATTGATTTCACAATGCCTATCTATGACATGCTTAGAGTATGCGACACCGACAAACCATGCCTTCATTTGGTATATGAGATGTGGGATTCTATGATTGAAAAGGTGAAGCTTGAAATTTACAAGAAGGAAAATCGTGTCCCTTCAGACTTTAGTCCTTTTTATCATGTTGTTTACGAGATTCTTATAGCTCGTTGAACAAAGAGTTATACTCCTCTCCATTGCCTAGCTCACTCATTAAATCTAAGGTATATAATCTTATTAGTTTTTAATTTTATATTCTTAAATTTTAGTTCCTTTATATAAATATTTTTTTTAAATGTTGTAGGTTTTATAGTGATGGTTGGTTAACCGAGGATCTTAGTAGGGTTGCTCCTCATAGAGATGGTGAAATATCTCGAGAGATAATGAAGTGCTTCCGTAGGTTATTTCCAAATGATGATGATTATGACAAAGTCTTTGATGAGTATGCCAATTTCTCACTTAAGAGTGGACCTTTTGAAGATTTAATTTCTCTTACAAAGAGGTATTCTTCGGATCCGAAGAGTTGGTGGGATAACTTTGGTGCCGAAACTCCTTTGCTCCAATCTTTGGCTTTCAAAGTGCTTGGACAACCTACTTCATCATCTTGTTGTGAAAGAAACTAGAGTACTTATTCTTTCATCCACTCACTTAGAAGGAATAAGTTAAATCCAAGTCGTGCCGAAGATTTGGTTTATATCCACTACAACCTCTGCCTTTTATCAAGAAATTCTAGTCAATATGAGGATGAGAAATCAAGATGTGGGATGTTGGTGGAGATGCATTCGATTCTCTAGGAGATGTGGGCTATTTGGAGTTTGCGAAACTTTCACTCGATGAACCTGATTTGGAGAGTGAATTAATCTTGGAGGATGTTAACAATGATTGCTTAATCGTTGTTATTTTGTTTCTTGCACTCTTTTACGGATTTGCATGACGTGGACTATGTTGTTTTGAAGCTTTGATGTGATTTTGTTTGTTGTTGAAATATGTAACCGGATTATGCATTTTGTTTGTTTGTTGTTGAACAATGTAACCGGATTATGCATTTCATTTGTTTGTTGTTGAACAATATAACCGGATTATGAATTTTGTTTGTTGGTTGTTGAACAATATAACTTGATTATGAATTTTGTTTGTTTTGTTGTGATTTTCTTAAATCCTTTGATGTGATTGTGTTTGTTATTCAACAATATAACATGTTATTAAGGTCATTTGGCATTACCATTTTCTTTATTTTTTTACCTTATTATATTGTGAATTTTAATTATTATATATATATACATTATATTTTATTTTATTTTTGCCGTACCCTTGCCGTCCTCGTACCCAGTAATTTTGGAAATTTTCGTTTCCCATCCCCGTCCCCGTATCCGTTCCCGTATCCGTATTTGTGCAACTTAGTATGAAACTTAAGTTTCTAAATATTAACAAATTTCTGCATACACCATCGGGTCTCGTGGATATTGTTTCATTTATTCTGTCTTTCTTCTCACAAGAAAAAATTTAATCTAGGGAAACTTTTGCCTCGCTCAATCTTTAATTACTATAAGATGAAAGCTTTGAAATTAAGGCTTTTTGTATGAATTTCGAGTTTTCCTTTGATTGGTAGTTGGTTACTGAAAATTGAATATTCAAGTATTGTTGTTGTTGTTGTTGGTTAAATGCAGTTTGAAAATAGGTTGCTTTTCTCTTCATCTATTTAATTGATTTGTGTCTTTTGTGAACTCTCTAAATCGTGTTTTGTTATGCTTTGATATTTTTCTAAAAAAATTAGGAAACCAAAAGAGAAATTAAACCCAAAAAAATTATGTTCAAGGTTAATTGCTTGAAAATGGTTCGATTCATTCCTTCGCCGATTCATTCTATTGTTCATTCAGTCGTTGAGAGAGGGAGACAACAACAAGAATAGAGAAAACGTCTGATTTGTACAAATTAACGGCCACATATGCGGCAGTTAACGGTTGCGACAGTCAACGTTGGTCAAGAGACTAATTTGCTGCACTTCGCAAACTGAAGGACCTAGTTGACTGCGTTTTCGCGCGAGGGGCTAATTTGCTAATTTGGGTCGAACTCGAGGGCAAAATTACTCGTTTAGCCATTTTTTTAATCTTGGTCATTTTAGTTGGTATTTAAAAAAATTACTATCAAATAGAGATTAAAGTACAATAACAACAATCTCTAGAGCAAGTGGTTAAAACTCTTAGTTGACATCCTCTCTCTCTCCCTTAGGTTGTGGATTCAAAACTCATTAGGAGCAAATTTCCCCTTCCCCTCCTCCTATGTAGAAATTGTTCAAAAAAAATGCGTAAAGTACACAAATAATAACTAAATTTTGTTTAAAAATTTAAAAATGTAACTGAACTTTCAAAAGTTACAGAATGACAATTAAACTATATCTTTTGTTACAAAACGGTCACTCGGTTGTCAACAGAGGATAATTAGGTAATGTTGCAATTACGGAAATTTGTATAATATCACACTTAATCCTTCATATTTACACTAACAACCAATTTAGTACTAATTTAAAAAATCAATAAATTTAAGTTAACCCTATTTATCGTGACATTGATCTGCAATAAAAGGATGGTACTTGAATGCTTGGACGGGCTCACAAGTTCTGCACTTGATTGATTTAAGTTCACTTTAGCAGAGAAAAAAAAAGATTTCAGCACAGGTTAGGGCTAACGATTTACCTTCAGTGCTTAAATAATGAAAAATGAGGGTTATATACACACACAGACACAATCCCCCCAAAATAATATTTTTTCCGTGTATTTCTAACCTGCAAATAACAGCCATCTCTTTCCCGTTACAATGCTGCAATGGAATAACCCGAAAAGAACTTTTTTCCCGTCTATGTCTAACTATTTGTGTACTTTACCCGCACATTAATTATACATATTCTCTCAAGTTGGTATTTGTAACGATTTTTTTTCTTCTAAAAATCAACTATGAATCGTCCGCATATTTTGAAATTTAGTTCTTAGGGGATATCTTTTGAAAAAAAAATTCCTTTGGAAATAATGAAGACTTGGAGTCGCCACCGGCCACTTAGGTAAGGTAAGTCGGGCACCTAAAACAATAAAACCAGAGATTCATTTTGAAAAGTGAGAGTTGGTTACGCGTGGGGAAGGATAAACACCCCATCACGGCCGGAAATCGGTACCAAAATATTTGTTGCTTTAAAAAAATAGAAATCTTTGAAATTTAAATTGAATTTAATTAAGTGTACTTGATTAAAAATTGACTTTAATTGAACGAGCTTTATCAAATTGGTGTGTTCAAATTAATTGGACATTTAATTAATAAGGATGACGATACATCAAATCATAGATTAAACCGACATCATATAAGTCTGACTGCCGTGTTAATTTATGGTTCGAATTTCGCACGCCGCCTTTATGCATGATGCACACATTTAAATATAATGTCATGATTTGTTATCTTTTAATTAACATTTACCTCAGAACGGTAAGGATTAATTCAAATATTTGGTCAATATCCATTAAGCCAATATTGTTACGTAATATCGGAATTAATAAATACCTCTTTTTTAGGGTTTAAATTAATTACCATGCGATCAAAATATTAGAAGTCATAAGAATAACAATTATAAGTGCATGTCACATAAGGGCTTAAAATAAACACACAAAAGGCCCACTAAAGTCCTAGCCTAAAAGACCCAAATTATGGAAGTTCAATCAGTGGTCTAATTATTAGCTAGGTGAGTCTAATATTAACCCTAAACCCTAAAAACTAGAAAATCCTAATAAGTTATGGATTATATTGTAACATGATGATTAATTCGATCAATTTTAAACTAGTATTCCAATGAGCTAAGGATACTATTTAAAGCGAATCAAGTTAATTAATCATGATTTTAATTTAAATCGTCCATCTAAGCCCAAATGTCAATTTTATCCTAAAAGAGTAATTAAGAGGTGTTCAACTAATTTAACGAGTTTAACATTTATCCCAATAAGCCAAGGGTAGATTTAAATTGATAAGCTCTCAAATAGGGGTGAGCGTTCGATCGAGTCGAGTCAAAAAAATTCGAGTTATTCGAGTTGACGAGTCATATTTTACAACTCAAACTTTATTTGAAATTTTTTCGATTCGAGTCGAGTTTAAGAAATTCGAGTCGAGTCGATTCGAGTCGAGTTTTCGAGTTCCTATAAAAATTTAACTATAATTATTTATCATGTTATTGTATGGTTTGATTCCAATTTAAACTCCTTTCTCTAATCATATAAGATATGCACATATATATTTTTTCACATGTGACAATATTTCTTCATATTTTTATATATAAGTATGTATATATCATAAAAAATAGAGGGACTCGTCTCGAACTTAAAAATAAATCCACTAATTATTAAAAATTTCGAGTTATTCGAATTTCCATTTTACAACTCAAACTTTATTTGAAATTTTTTCGAGTTATTCGAGTTTATGAAATTTCGAGTCGAGTCAAGACGAGTCGAGTATTTTAGCCTCGAGTCGAGTCGAGTTATTCGGTTTTTTCGAGTCGAGTCGAGTTTTGCTCACCCCTACTCTCAAATGTGACACTTTTTAATTGTTATTTTTCTAGTTTTTGGGATTTCTTGCTATTTCATTTTTCAACCAATATCAGATCACTTCCCCCATTTATTTACTTATTTTACAGATATTCCTGGAAGTAATAATTAAAGCAGTCTTCAGTCAATCAGTCCAGCTAATCTCCCTGCGGATCGACCCTCTTTTCCTATATCTATTTAATTTCTTTATATTATTATTTATTGAAAGATATTAATTTATTTATTTATTTTTGACCGGTTAAACGACGACTTGTCATAAATTCACTAAACTAATTTGAACCTTAAGTATAACTATAACTCTAAAAAACTAACCCTAAAAAGACTTGAACTAAAAAACAAAAAATCACAAAACACACATATCAAAGCGAGATAATCAAACAATAGGAAGCAAAAATAAAAATAAAGAATGCAAGGCAAAATATAAGCGTGCATGATAAAAAGGGGTAAACAAAGGGGTTTTAATATTGGAAACATGACTAAAATAAAACAAAGCTGAAATTAAAGGGGTTAACATGGGATTAAACCATTTGAAAAACATATTAAGCTTAAAAAGGGCGAGATTGCAAATCTCTTTAAAACTCCAGGGTTGCGGGTGTTAATATAGAGAGGCGGGGGGATTAAAAGGGGATTAAACCATTTTTAAAAAATAAAGTATAAAACACACTTTACAAGCAAAAATTAGACCATTTACCTTTTTTTTTTTTAAATCTGTTACACAAAGAACTCTCTCCATTCTCTTTTTTTTCTTCTCTATATCCATATACTGTTTTATACCGTAAATATAAGATGCTAGAATTGTTTTGGAAATTGAAATTGCTAGAAAAGTAGCTTCCTTCCTAGGGGTGGTAACGACTAACGAGAAGTTGTTGTTATTGGAATTTAAGGTTTGACATACATGATGGGGTCAAATATGGATCTTATGTGTATTGGGTGAGGCAAGAAACTCAAAATTTTTGCACTTCTTCAATGTCATATATTTGATGGTTCTTTTTATTAGTCACGGATCTATGTTCATGCTTACCTTGATAGGGAAATTCTTCTCTCAACTCAATTTTTCAACTACTTTTGTGGCGGTACTAAGTATTCTTTTCGTTTAATTCTTTGAAGTGATTATAATACATAATATATAATAGAAACTTATTATCATTGATTATAAAATAAATTCATTGTTTAGTTTAACCCGGAGACTAATACATTAAAGTTTCAAACAACATTAGTTAAATTCCTGATAAGTAATTTTGTGTTCCGTTTATTGTGAATACATAACTCCACTAGTTCATGTCTTTGATTGTAATCATTCTATTACCTTAAAATCGTAATTTGGAATTTGTGAACTCCAAAGTACCTAATGTTTATCGGGGTATTTACTATTAGTTCTACTCGATATAATTTTTGATGCAAATACATTTTTAGCAGTAAATGAAATATTATGATGTAAAACTAGTATTTTATTAAACTGTATACAATCAGTTGAATAATACAAAGCTTACAACGTTTATTATATAGGCAGCTAAACTAACCCTAACTAACTTGAAACTAACTAACTAACTAATCATAGAATGATATAATACAATAGCCCCCCCTCAAGCTGAAGATTGGTGGATGTTCAACAGCTTCAGCTTGGACATCAAAGCAGTAAAGGCAGGCGAGTGCAACCCTTTGGTAAAAATATCAGCCAATTGATCAGAAGATCTAACATGAAAAAGCTTAAGAAATCCGGTTGAAACCTTGTCACGAATGAAGTGACAATCAACCTCAATGTGTTTGCTCCTTTCATGAAAAACTTGGTTTGAAGCAAGGTAAATGGCTGCTTGGTTGTCACAATATAAGAAAACAGTCGGGGTAGCAACATGAAAAGATGTTAACAAAGCTGCAATCCACACCAATTCACAAGTAGCAGAAGCCATGGCACGATATTCTGCCTCACACGAGGATCGACTAACGGTGTGTTGCTTCTTAGACTTCCACGATATTAAACAATCTCCAATGTAGGTACAGAAGCCTGTAGTGGAACGCCTTGTATCCGGACAAGCTCCATAATCAGCATCCACAAATGCACTGAGCTGCAAATTGTTGTTCACAGGGAAGAACAACCCTAAACCTGGATCTTTTTTAATATAGGACAGCAAGTGATAAGCAGCATCCAAGTGAGACGTTCTAGGAGATGAAACATACTGGCTTAACAAATGGACAGTATAAGTAATATCCGGCCTTGTGTGGGTGAGATATAGGAGTCGTCCAATTAAGCGCCTGTAGATTTGTGGATCAGGAAGTAAATCACCAGTTGTGCTGCTTAACTTGTGTGAAGGGTTTATGGGAAGATTAGATGGCTTTTTGCCAAGAGAGCCTGTGTCTTCTAAGAGTTGTAAAGCATAATGCCTTTGAGATAAGGATATGCCTGAAGTATTTCGAGCTACTTCGAAACCAAGAAAATATTTCAGGGGACCAAGTACCTTGAGCTTGAAGTTTTGTTGCAAGAAATTTTGAACTTCTGCCAATAGAGACAAATCTTTACCGGCAAGGATTATATCGTCTACATATACAAGAAGTGCGACAAACTTGTCACCGGATCCCACAGTGAACAAAGAATGGTCAGAAGGGGATTGAATGAAACCATACTTTAGAACTGCTTGGGAGAAGGTTGAGAACCATTGCCTGGATGCTTGTTTAAGACCATAGATGGACTTATTTAACCTGCATACTAGGTTAGGAGCATTTGCATCAGTCTTATAGCCAAGTGGAAGCTTCATGTACACTTCTTCATCGAGTTAGCCATTTAGGAACGCATTATTGACATCGAGTTGAAGGAGATTCCAACCATTAACAGCAGCCAAAGCAAGAAGCATTTTAAAAGAAGTTAACTTTGCTACGGGAGAAAACGTGTCAGTATAATCTATACCTTCGATTTGAGTAAATCCTTTCGCAACCAATCTGGCTTTGCAACGGTCTACAGAACCATCCGCTTTATATTTCACGCGATAAACCCATTTCCAATCGATAGGCTGCTTACCTGAAGGCAAAGGAACCACTGTCCATGTATGAAGATCTTCCATTGCCTTCAACTCAGCATGCATGGCTTCCCTCCACTCAGGATACTTGACTGCTTGATGATAAAAAGAAGGCTCATACACTGAAGAAATGTTGCCAATAAAAGTCTTATAATGTTCTGATAATTTTGAAGAAGATATGTAGTCTTCAATAGGATAAGAACAAGCAGTATTTATATGACTAGTTCCCATTTGATAATGTCGAATAAGATAAGAAGGCTTATGCGAGACCCTTGAAGATCTTCGAGGTTGAATTTCTATAGGTTGCTGATCAACAACAGAATCTCACTAACATGTTGATTATCACTAACATGTTATTGATCATCATTGCTAATAACCTGCTCGAGACTAGCAGAATCTTCAGAATAGTTATCATTATCAACAACTGGAGAACCAGCTTGATTATCAACTGGATCAGAAGGATCATTTCGAACAAGAGGAGCAGTTTGACTATCAATTGAAACAGGAACTTCATTGTCAACATGTTGATCAGAATGAATAGGATTTAAAACTTGAAACATATCTGAATCAGTATGCAAACTAGTATCCTGCCTCATAACAGAAACATTATCAGTGGAATGATTAGGCAAAGACAAATCAAAAAATGGATCAACAGGCAGATCTTTAGAAACAATGGATCGAAAAGGATATATATGTTCATGGAAAACAACATCACGAGAAACTTGAATAGCACGAGTCTGAAGAACATATATTTTATAACCTTTGACCCCTGAAGCATACCCTAAAAATATTCTTGGTAAAGCACGAGCACTGAACTTATCTCTATGTCCTTTGAGAGTAGACACAAAACATAGGCAACCAAAAGACTTTAAAAAATTATAATCAGGTGGCTTACGACTTAACAACTCATAAGGAGATTTGTTTCCTAGATTAATACTAGGCAAACGATTAATGATATAAGTAGCAGATAATAAGCAATCACCCCAGAATCTTACAGGAATCTTGGATTGGAAAAACAAGGCACGAGCAACAGCAAGAAGATGCTGATGCTTCCTCTCAGCAACAGCATTCTGCTGAGGCGTCTCAACACACGAAAACTGATGAACGATCCCAAGAGAAGAAAACAAATTTGTAAAACGCAACTCAGGAGCATTATCTGAACGAAAAACCTTTAAATCATATCCAAACTGTCTTTTAACCATTCGGATGAAATTAGGAACTATGGAATTGACATCAGATTTGTGTTGCATTAGATATGTCCATGTGCACCTCGTATGATCATCGACCAAAGTCAAAAAATATTGCTGATTATTATAGGTCTTAGACTTGTAAGGACCCCAAACATCGCAATGAACAAAATCAAAAGGCTTAACAGCACGATTAAAAGAGCTTTGAAAAGGCAACCTACGCTGCTTTGCAAGAGGGCAAATAGCACAAGGCAAATTTTTATTGATATTAATAGAAGGCAACACATCTTTCAACATATGTAAAACATGATCACTAGGATGCCCTAGTCTATCATGCCAAGAAACAAGCATAGCAACAGAATTTGTAGACAAAACAGAATCAGAAACATTAGAACATGATACAGCACAATTGACACTATCAGAGACTCGAAGAAGATAAAGACCACGATGGAGATCAGCCTTCCCAATCACCTGGCACAGGTCCTGAATCAAACAACCATTATTAGAAAACAAAACAGACAAATTAGAACTCTTAATTAATTCACTTACAGCCAAAAGATTGAACTTAAACTCAGGAACAAATAACACATTATGAAGAATGATACGAGAAGAAATACGTATGTCACCAGCATAATTGACTGGAACAACAGTTTTATTAGGAAGTACGATAGTACTATTATCAATGAGATTTAAAGATTCAAAACTATCTTTGGAACAGCATTTATGACGAGAAGCACCCGAATCAACAACCCAACATTTGTTACAATCAAAACCATCAATGTTATTAATGTAAGAAAGAATCTTACCCTGCATGGAAAAGTTGACAGAAGTAGAAAGGTTTTCCAAGTTTGATGCAGCATGTATTTGAGAAGAAAGAAGAGCAATCAACTGTTGACATTGCTGAGGAGTAAGAGATTCATGAGACAAAGATGAAGACGAGACTGAAGAAGCTTCATTAGTTAAAGGATTGGAAGGAACAGAAACTGCATTAGAAACAGGATTAGAACTTGAAGCCTTTGAACGAACATTATAGCCTGGAGGATATCCATGCAACTTATAACACTTGTCTTTGGTATGACCCATCAAATGACAATAAGAACATTGTGGCCTTGACTTTCTTTGATTATTAGAAGCTACTTTAACAGCAAAGGCAGCTTCTGAAACAGGAGCAGCTAAAGAAATCGACCTTTGATTTTCTTCTTGGAGAATCCAAGAAAAAACTTTGGTAATCCCAGGTAAAGGATCCATTAGCAAGATCTGAGCTCGAACATGAGCAAAAGAATCATGAAGACCCATAAGAAACTGCATTGTCTGCTCTCTGTTAGTATCATCTAACATTTTGCGAACACCACCACAATTGCAACGAGAACAATAACATATGGGCTTAACCGAAACTAACTCATCCCATAAAATCTTCTGCTGCGTATAATAAGTACTGACAGACATAGTACCTTGAACGAGCTCACAAAGCTTCTTCTTCAAATGAAAGATTCGAGGCCCATTTGTCTGCTGAAACCTTTCTTCACGATCCTTCCAAATTGCAGCCGCAGAGGTATGGTAAAGAAGACTTGCAGCGATCTCCTTGGAAACAGAATTCAATATCCAGGAATTAACCAAGTTGTTAGCCCTGGTCCAAGAATTATGCAAATCTGTGGAAGAAGAATCAGGTTCAGCTATCGAGCCATTAACAAAACCAAGTTTGTTCTTCGCGGATAAAGCCATCAACATTGAACGTTTCCAACTGTTATAATTGTCGTTGGAAAGGGGCTGAGTAACAAGAACCATCCCTGGATTATCAGATTGATGAATGTAGTATGGATTACTTCCATTCTCAAACTGATCTGAATAAGGTTGGTCTGTGATTTGCACCATGATGTGGAAAAGAAGAACAACCGAAAAGAAGAAGATGAAGAAGAAAACAAGAATACAAGAGATGAAGAAAAACAAGAAGATGAAGAAATCAGAGGAAAAACTCTACTGATACCATATTATGATGTAAAACTAGTATTTTATTAAACTGTATACAATCAGTTGAATAATACAAAGCTTACAACGTTTATTATATAGGCAGCTAAACTAACCCTAACTAACTTGAAACTAACTAACTAACTAATCATAGAATGATATAATACAATATGAAAACCCATTTGTTTCATTGTCTATGTACATCTCAGCTAATTATGCATTTACACGTCTTTAAATTTTATTTTTTTGGTTTATCTTATCAAAGGCTTTAGCATCCAAAAGACATTACCTTGTATATTCATTACAAACAAATTCTTGAATGTCAATAATAATGTGCCGATATTATTTTCGTCACTTATACAACAATTTTTTTCGTATTATTGGTGATGATACAAATGATCAATGACGAAATTTTATTTCATTTAATGATGTAAATAACCGTCACTGAATACAAGTTATAAGGTGACGTTGCACATTAACGTCACTATATTCTCGACAATATATGACGAAAACAAGTACATCTAGACATTTAGTGACGCACCTAGCGTAATGAACGTCGTGACATCAAGTTTTGTGTCACAAAATACAAATAGTGACATAAACGTAAGTTTTTGTAGCAATATTTTAGATGCCACTAATAAACAAATTTATTGTAGTGTTCCTAGCTTCTTGACGCGGTGACCGTTTGATGGTTGTTCTCGTTGTATTTCTCCACATACTTTATCTTTCGGTGACTCCCGAAGCATCATGCAAATGAAAAGTGATATTGCTGGCGCTGGCTCTGTTCTTGTTTCGCTTTTCCTGTTGGTTTTGGAAACTCGTTGAGTCTTATCTTATATAGCTTTCTGTGTTTGTGTTTTGCTCCTACAAGATTGTTCTTTTTTGCTTTGTTGTTGTGTGGTGTATTTGTGTTCTGCTTCTACAAGTTTGCTCTTATTTGCTTTATTGTTGTGTTTGTTTTAGAAATTTTTCTCTGTGTTTTTGTTTTTGTTCAATGAAACCGACATTTCAATTAAAAAATAATAATGAGTAAAGCTTTTAGCCTCCAAGAGTCAAGCACCACCCCAATAATTGACATATCTTTTTGCCGTTTAATTGGCTGTTTGAAAACCACCCCCTCCAACATTCTCTTTTTATGTACCATAAAGCAAGTTTGTCTTTACGTTGGGACATTGATTCATTGTGTTGGCCACCACAATTCCAGCTTGTCTTCTTTTGAGATTTAAGGATATATTGAATGTCCATACAACACATAAGTTACCATGTTTTGCTTCATCTGTCTAATTTCTGTGTTAATAAACAACATTAATGTCAGCCCTTGGAGTATATAGATCAGTTCCCCTGGTTATATCCTCGACATATCTCCCCATTCATACCAGAAATATGAACTGCCTTAAATTCAAAGTCTCTGTTTGAGATGGTCCAGCAGTAGTAGGTCTAGTCTCTCTTGTTAAAAAAGGTATCGGTTTCTTATGATTTTAATATCTGCCTTATATTTTAGTAGTAGGTTCAAATTGCTGACTCTGTTGGTTGTTATTAAAGCAATGATATGCATTTATCAATAATAGTTTATCTAGTGGGATGATGTACCGGATCCGTTAAATAAGATCAGATATTAAATATTAACATTGTGAATGAAATAAATTTGTTTAGAACAATCAGTTGGTCTAGTATAAATTATAATCAGGTAAGAAGTTTGAATACTAACATTATAAATGAAGCAAATTGGGTTGAAAGGGTCCCATAATGACAAATTTAAATAGAAAGGTTAAATTCTCACGGCCTAAAACCATAAATCGGCCTAAACAATTTACATGTAAGATTTCTAAAATATATGAATAGATTTCAACATAACTTGTGAACAGATATCTAAGGATATCATAATTCATAAATAATGGATATGGTCATTGTAACACCCCAAAATTTCCCCCCAAATTAAAAACCTTAAATTGATTCAATCCCTAATTCGGAACGTAAATAATTTGGGAATTTTATTTTGGAAACCTAAGTTGATTTAGGGACTAAATTAGAAAGAATTCGAACTTTGGTGTTTCTTTTGAAAAGTGGGTAAAAGATAAGACCCTTATTGCGTAATTTACCCAATAGTTAGGGTATAAAATTTTTTCCAGCCTAGGGTTTTCTTTTTCCCATTTTTTTTTGTTTCAGCCGCACCTCATTCCCCTATCTCTCTCAATCTCTCGACCCATAAAACCCCCACCGCCCATATTTTTCGATCTAGCTCCGGCCAAGGGGTTGTCGGCGTCCGTTCGACAAACCGAGACTACCCCTCGCTTCCCCTTTTAGTTCCGACCAAAACTCACTCAACTGTTACTCCTCGTCGACTGTCCCTTGTTCAGAATTTGAGCAAAACCTCTTGGGTTTTGTTGCGCCGCTGTTCCGTTCACTTCATTTCTCCGTTTTGTATTTTTGGGGTAAGGTTTAGTCGAGTTTGGGTTTATTCAGATTCAATATGTGTTTAACCATTTTTCGTTGTGTGTTTTGCTCGAAATATGACCTTTATGGTCACCGAAATTCTCGCCGGCGACTGGCACCGTCAGGGGTGTGAAACCCTAATTATTCAGTTGGCTAAAGGGGATATAGGTCGTGGGCCATTGTGTGGGTGTGGGTGTTGGGTTAGACCCAAACTAGCGGTGAGCCGAGGGAGATGGAGAAGCCTAAACCGGACCGGCCTAGTGAGCCCAAACCAAACCAAACTGGACCCAACAAATTGAACCGAACCGAGTCAGTGAACCAAACCGATCATACCGAACCGGATGCCGTCAGCGTTTAACTTATCCAGTTGATGTCAGCGCCGTTGACCGTTGACCGCCGTCGACCGTTGATCGTTGATTGTTGACCGTTGACCGCTGACTTTTTTAGTCAAAGTTAACTTTATGTTTTTCGACGTCCTGATTCCAAATTTGCAACTCGTTTTCCCAAATTTGAACCCGAAAGACTATTTTACTATTTACATTAGTATTTTGATAATTGTGTATATCGAAATCTGATTCGAATTATTCTTGTGTTCAGGCGATGTTGATTCGGACACTGAGATCTTACCTCCTCCTCCACCTAGTCGACCTCCTGCAACTCAGCTTGTGAGTTCTGCGCGTACGTGTAATTGTTTAGCTTATGTACATTAGATTTGTGGCATAGTAGTGACATCTGAGTTAGTGTTACCCTTGTAGGTGCCGATCCTGTTCAGCCCGTTACTAGATCTGAGCCTGGGAGACGTCATTATCAACTTTGAGCTTTTAGCTGTCTGAGGTGTGTTCTCTTCTGGTGTTACATATTCGCGCCTTATGTTTGTATGAGATCAATATGTACTATGACTTTTGATGTGATGTCTATGACTTGTGACTTATGCCATGATCTATCTGACTTATGTTTTGTGGCATGCTTGTATGATGACATGCCATACATCATACATCGAAATCAGAATAATGAATTAATATCGGAACACTGTACATGCATATTCAGATAATAAATATGTATGCATTCGGATATAGAAATCAAATCATCATGACATATCATATGAGTTTGGAAAATGTACAGGGAAAATCAGTGATTTCACCTGAAACCCCCTAGATCGCCTATACGTTACAAGGGATCCTAGGAAGTCACATTAGGGTCAAAAGAGCAACCCACAGTAAAAATACACATAAAACATTTTTTCTTCAAAAAATTTATTAAACTGATAAATCAACTTTTGTTTAACGTGCCATTTAAGGAAGTCATTTAAACGCATAATAGAAATTTCAGAAAGTGTTTTACAGACACTATCATAAAACAATACATGACATACATGCTCACTAACTATACAGTATTGTACTTGTAAAGTGTCCACAAGTTCTATATTTCATGCACATTCCATCGCACATTATTGTTGTTTTAAGCACATCTTAGGCATAAATAGGACCATGCATAGCGTTTTGCAGTATTTCTTTGCTTTACCTTGTTTCTATAAGATTATCTTTTATTTGGTGAAGAAGATACTGTTTTAGTGTATTTTGGTTTTAGGTGCTAACGACTGACAGAGGGAAAGAGGAGATGAGGATGCAATGCTGAGGCAGCATACCATGGAGTTGTAATGAAGTAGTTCCAATTGAAGACAATAGCTGCCGAGTGTTGCCGTCGCCGACCTTACTGCCCACGGCAGCAAACTATGGAGTTGGAGAATCGGAGTGTGATATGTAGAGCCAAAACTCTGATTCTATCGATGTCGACCACTTGATTTTCCGACGTCTGTAGCAGCGGGCAGAGCCGCCGAAGTGAAATCTCAAGATTGCTTGCGGGCTAAGACAACGTGATAAAGTCCACATTCAACTCAAAGAAGTCAGAGTTTAAAGTCACATTAAATGTGAAAAGCTACTTTTGAGGACTTCTACTTCAAGAAGGACTAGACCTAGCTATTTGTCTATAAATACTCATTCTACTCCTAGTTCAAATCATCTTGGGTTTTCTTTAGGCTTAGGCAGGGTTTTCTGCCGCCACCATATTCTAAACTTTTCTTGGGTTTGGGGTTATGTTGTAATTTAGTTGTGAAAACGATTGTATTAGGTTTTTTAGTTGTTTTCAATGAAATATTCCAAGTTTACTTAATTCATGATCTTCATTTCTTCAATTAGTTCCAAAAGTCCAGTTGAAGGAAATCCATTTGTCGGGCACGAGAGTGTCAAACTCACAAAAGAATTAAGTACGGTCCCATCATGTCGAGGTGTTGACTAATTCGGCTTAGACATAAGTTTGAGTTTCAGCGGGTAAGAGGAGCAACCAAACGTCGACTGCCTGTGTTAGGTTTACGCTGAGATTTCTAGGTATTGCCTACATCACGTGGTGACAGAATCCTTGCCTAGACGTAGGAAGGATCACTTCAGAATTGCTATGCCGAACTTGGAGTATCTACCAGACTTGCCGCCAGGACTTCTCTCCATTCTACCTGCCGAGACAACGAAAGTTGTAAGAGTAGAGATCCGTTGCGGCAGCGAAAGGGTCGCAGCCTCAATCCGCCTTTACCCGTCGAGGCAGCATATCGTAGCAGCGTAAAACAACTTGGCCTTTTTAACGCAGTTTCACACTAAGCAGCAGCATAACCCTGCCCGCTCTATCAATCTGATCACTTCCTTTATCACTTATGTTTTAATTTACTTTTCTTCTCAACAATCACTTTACTTGTGCAATTTACTTTTCCTTGTGCAGGAACGACAATCCGAAACAAGATGTCCAATCCTCGTGGGATTCAACATCTTTTATACTATAACTTGGTAGGAATGTGCACTTTCACTCTTACAAAAAAGGAACACCTACACGCCCTACTAGTTTTTGGCACCGTTGTCGGGGATTGGTAACAACGAATTTCGTTTTTAATTTCTGCACTTTTCTTTACTTTTTATTTTATCTTATTTTTAATCGAAAAAAAAGAATTTACAGTTGCCTTTGCTAGTGTATGACCAGGGAAAACCCAAAACGAAAACTCCTCTTTTACGTTGATATCGAGCGTCAAGCAAGAGAACTTAAGAAGGAGATCAGGGTAGTCCTAGAGAACAACAAAGAAGAAAAGAGTAAAGTGAAGGTAAACTAGAACCCACCTAACGGTGCCGCAAACGGCAGGTACGGGCAGCATGACTTGCCGCCCAGAGGTCCGCAAGATCCACCGAGGCAGGACCCTCATTTTCCGCCCAGGCAGCCCCAGCCAGTTCGAACCACTAGAGACTATCTCGAACTTGACTTCAGAGGGTTCGATCCAACAGTGACGGAACTTGATATTGAGGCGAACCACTTCGAGTTAAAGCTGGTCATGTTTAACATGATCAATACATTAGGGCACTTTGGAGGGACTGCAACTGAAGATGCTCGGCAGCATTTGAGAGGATTCCTAGACATCTGCAGAGCATTTAAAATACACGGGGTCCATCAAGACATGTCGAGGCTGAGGTTATTTCCCTATTCACTGAGGGATAGGGCTAAAAAATTGTTGAATAACCAGCCAGCGGGGTCGTTCAACACATGGATGGAGCTTTGTAAAGACTTTCTGGACCGATTCAGCCCGTCCAACGTCACAGACAGAATGCGGAACGAGATAACAACCTTTGGGCAAGGGGATGATGAGCCGATGTATGAAGCATGGGAGCGGTACCAACAAATGCTGAATAAATGCCCACTGCATGGTCTTCTGGCTTGGACTCAGGTATCAATATTCTACAACAGGGTGAAATACCCAACGAGGATGATGATTGATGCCTCAGCCAATGGGATCATCCTCGACAGACAACCAGAGAAGGCACTGTGGCTGCTAAACTAAGTTGCTAAAAATGACTACAAATATCCGACAGCCCGCCGAGGCAGGCAACCACTGTGAACGAGGTAGAAGCCTCAGACTCAGTTAATGCCCACCTTGACACGCTGATGGAGCTGGTCATGGGCATCGTGAAACCCGCTGGGAAGGTCAATGAGGTAAAAGCTATGTAACTGTTCTGTGGCGAGTGTGGGGGGAACCATGATTCCTATGACTACACTGCATCTGCAAACTATATGGGAGGATATGAGAGGAACATCAGACCTGCCCAGAACACCTACAACCCTGGATGGAAGAACCATCCTAATTTCTCCTAGAGCAACCGAATGACCGCTGCAAACCTACAACAGCTACAAAGAGGCTACAACAGAACTTGTCACGATAGCTGCCTCCACAACAACATAATACGAACTCTTCTTCCTTAGAATCTACCCTGCATACTTTCATATCCCGCACTAATGATTTTATTTTTAATACAAATAAATTCATTGAAAAAACTGAATCTTTCATGTACATGACAGAAAGTAGGATGAACAGTTAAGAGACAGCTTTAAAAAATCTGGAGACTAAATTCAGGAAGTTTGCTCAGGTTATCAGTACTAGGGATAACACTACATAACCCATCCATGCCAGCTACGAGAGAAACAACACATGTCGAACCAGTTCAAGCCGCCAGACAACCTGTCACGGCAGCATCAGATGAAAGCAACAAGGAACCAGAACAAGAACTGACAGATAACACCATGAATGAACAATCAAATCCTGAACCAGTCACCTCTTCCCAGGATAAGATGCTCAGCAAAGCAAACACTGTCAACCCTCTACCTCCACCACCATTTCCACAAAGATTGAAGAAACAGAAACAAGAGATGCAGTATAGAAAGTTTCTGTAAATGTCGAGTATCTTCAAGAAATAAAATGTTTCATCTAGTGTGTTCCATATGTGTTATATTCTATTGAATGACTTGTATAATGATTACATATTAGTAAACAATCTAACGATTTAATCATGAACAATGCTATGTTTGATGAATGTTCAATTGTTATTGAGATTGCATCACTATGTTAGAAAATGAGATAAAATGATGAACTGGATATATGATGACATTCTCTGCCTACCTGATGTATGTCTGCTCAATCTGTATACTTGGTATGTGATTGTTTGATCTGCGATGGTATTGTCTGGTTGTCTGATGAATTTGTTAGCATGATTTGTTAGCTTGACCTATGATGGTACAATCTGTTTGCATGATGAATGCTGAAAATGTCTGCTCTGCTCAATAGTATGCCCATTTATCTGTCAAAAGCATGAACTTCTGTTTTCTGATACTCTGAATAAAATATGTCTGTCACATGTATTCTGTTACTCATGTCTAGAATCTGAACACCGATTACTATTTGGGGTATACTGTTGGGTTATGTTATGAAGTTTCTGCAGGTGCAGCCCTGATCCAGCTAGTAAAATCCTTATGGACTCAAGGTCTCCCCTTGGGTAGGTGACGATGCTTTAGCACGGGTAAATCCTTATGGACCTAAGGCAGCCCCTTAGGTGGCACCTATGCCCATCGGGCCTAGGGTAAGTCCTTATGGATGCAGTTCTGGGGGACTGCATATTGGTGTAAGGTTGGAGGGTAGTTACTAGTAAACCCTTGTATGTACTTGAGCATTTGCATTGAATTGTTACGTGTTCTTATGATATGGCTAGTATGTATTTATGCATGTTTGATCTGCACTTATTGGAACACACTAGACACTAAACTCTTTGTTTCCATCTTCGTAATCTATTAGCTTGAATAATTCCCGTTTGTTACTCGATGATTGAATAAAGAGCCAGTAGCATTATTCTCAAGTATAACGTTACCCTGAAATATCGGAAAGGAAATGAAGACTGTTACTACTTGGAACATCATGAAAATGTTATGCCTACCATGTATATGAATGAGCTTATAGCATCTTTTGGTAGTTCTGTATTACTGAGCTTTTCCAAGCTCACGTTGTTTTTACCATCGCAGGTTAAAAGAATATAGCATGGTTTAATGTTTGACATCAGTGTTCGGAGTTCCTTCGGAGTTGCTTCTAGAGTACGGTATTGTATAGTTAGTGGGCATGTATGTCATGTATTGTTTTATGACAGTGTCTGTAAAATACTTTCTGAAATTTTTGTTATGTGTTTAAATGATTTCCTGAAATTGTATTTTAAACAGAAGTTGATTTTACAGTTTAATAAGTGTTTTGAGAAAGAAAATGTTTTTATGTGTATTTTTACTGTGGGTCGCTCTTGTGACCCTAATGTGACTTCCTAGGATCCGTTGTAACGCATAGGCGGGTCTAGAGGGTTACACTTTGTTTTATCTTTGAATTTATATGTAATTTCAGACCCGAACGCTTTTATTTGGGGATTTATTGCTTTTAGCTTGCATATGATACTATTTCTGAATATTTCATCAACTTTTCAGAACATTGTGATACGGATATGTTTTCTATAATTGGAATATTTTTGTGTTTAATTAGATTTTTAATAAATAATATGAATATTAAGTTTTTAAACCTATTGAGATTTCTTGAGGGACAAATTTTCAAATCCGACTTTTTATATTCGGCCCATTCTTTCTGGGCCGGGTTAAGGGGTTACAATCATCTACAACAAATTTAGCAACATAAGACTGGTGAACATATATGAAATCAACTAGTATTCTGCAAGACCCATTCAAATTCATCAGGATTTCTTAGTTGTCTTAATTACAATTTCACATGTACAAAGGCAGGAGTGGAGCCAAATAATTCATATTTCCCTTTATATATCAAGGAAAGATATACATATGAAATCCTAATTGGTTTCTTGATGGTCCAATGAAGAAGAGCCTGACTATGGGGTCCTTGATGCCTGCAATTTTAGTGGCATCTCACTGAACCCCAAGTGCCCTTGAGTAGCTTTTGCTTCTTTCCTGTGGACCAAAATATTAATTCCCAAAGGACCAAGGGGACCATGCTTCTTGCTAAACAAAGGGAAACTACAAAGGGGTCCTAAGACACGGACTGCTATCCTTTTATGAAAGATGAGACCATTATCCTCTTTTTAAAAGACATATACATCTTAAGATGTACAACGTCACTGTTTTTATAACCAAGAATTTCCATTTTCCTTTCTCTAAGGCGTGACAATGTACTTTTTCAAACAACCCATGCGCACGTTCTCACTTGTTTTCATAGCCATCCCACTAATTGTTTGCTAATTTATAGTAGAACCGAAGCAAGCTAGAATCATGATCACTATGAATCTTCATTGTAAAGGTAACCAAAGGCATACTCTATGCCTAATAAACCAGAAAACCTTATATAATTTAAATGGAAAATATTCTTTGGTCAAATCGTTACTGAACACAAGCAGGAGATTCCCCACTTTATTTTGTCCTTTTAAAGGCAATCTTCTTTGATATCTTTCAATACATCCGAAATATACTTCTTAGCAAAATCTTCAATTTCCTGTTATTAGTTTTCCAAATCTTTTATTACCAGAGAAACAAAAGAAAATCCAGAAACCTACAGTTCACTCTCAGAAACTAAAATATTCTGCAGCGCAACATGATCAAAGAATTTAAAGTAAAATTGGACCAAAAAAACTGAAATAAAACAATAAAGCAAACATGAACAAGTGGTACGAGTTTGTTATGTGTTCTTACAGGCACAAATCAACAAGGAGAAATCGACTCTGTCTTGGTCTTTCTTCACCATCTTCTCCTCCAACCAAAGCCGACTATCCAATCCACTTCTTGTCCTAAACAAGAACACGGCCGAACCGGTAACAGGCTTGAAGAACCAATCATACGCATCCCACATCAGATCAACTAACAACCCATCAACGAATATCGTCTGGTTCCCTCTAAAATTCCATTGCAGCCGCTTTACTTTGATCACCGTCTTCTTATCCATACAAACCGATAAAACCGGGTGCTTTAGGCCTTCGTGTTCCCCGCTGCATCTGATCATAATGTCATGTACAATGCCCGTATCACAGAATTGAGCCTTGGTGGAATAAAGTGTGTTGCCCGAACAATGTTCTTGCCTGGAAATTAGGGAAGCTTTAGCAATTGGGGTTGTGTTTTTGAGCTTCTTGGTGACTGCCTCTTCGGCCATATCTCCTAAAACAAGGCCTATCTCTGAATCAACCATGACTAAAACGTAGAACCCGTCCACCGGTTCAGGCCCGGTGTCGTATTTAGCGGTCGAAAGGTCCCAAAAGACTTGGATCTTCTGATTATCGGATTCGATCACTTTGTTGCCTTTCTTCTTCCTGAAGAACCTCAAATTGGTGTTGAGTTTGAAACATGTTGAAGGGTCATCACCGAAGTTTATGGATAGGCCTTGACCACCGGCGGTTTGGTTCTTGCACCAAGTGACCTTGATTAAACACTGCTTCTGGGTTGAAAGAATGACTTTGTAAACGCCGGTGACCGCGTTCTGGACCGAAGGCACTAGGCTGGGAGAGATGCAAGCATTGGTTGAATAGCTAGAACATGAAGAATGTGAAACATTTACTGCGTTTTCACTGAAACAAGAAACAATGTCTCTCATTGTATATACTGAAAACTGCAACAACAAAAGAAAAAGGTTCCGGATTTCGAGAAGGGAAGATCTAAAGATTTTTAGAGAGAAGAGGAAGAGAGGCAGCAGCAAGGAAATTCAGGTGCATATGCAAGCGCATTAAATAATTATGAATCTCTCTGTCTAGTCTATCTTCACCCTTTTATATATTCTGCAATTAAATAATCAAGGTAAACGAGCTTGAAGCTTTGTTTTCTTTAATCTCTTTTGACAGTTCATCGTATACATTTAAAAAATTAAAAGTTGGACATGGTCTGAGTACCAGCACTCTGGTTTTGAGATGATCATGGATGCTTTTAATCCATACCCTTGGCTTTTGCGACTTATAAGGTCATTAATATATATAAATACGATCCACCAATTGATTAAGTGATCGAAGTTGTCCCTATTATCTCATTTTGTATGATTTGAATTCAATATTTGTAGCTGATTACAAAGTAGTATCTTGACCCTTCGATAAAGTACACATCTTCTTTTACTAGATTAGCTGATTACAAAGTAGTATCTTAATCCATACCCATTGATAAAGTAGTACCTTAATCCATACCCTTTGAACTCCGGTCTCCAAAAACATACATCATCTTCTTTTACACTGAAATTACTTGTTAAGTTTACCTTTAGAATGTAATTATTTTTCTATTTAATAAATATATATATATATAAATACTTTAATAAGAGAACTCTTAATTACTGTTTTTGATGGGTAGAATTATGATACCTGGTAAGTCTTTAATAATGTTTAGGGGACAGTGAAAACAAAGGGGATGTGGAAAGATAGCATGCTGCTGCTATTATGGAAAAGGAAATTGTGTAATTTCTTTGGAAACTTCATTTGGTTTAAGTATGTTAAAGGTTTTTTATAATATTTAATTTTAATTTCTACATTTAAATTTTCTGACATTATATTTCTATTTTATTTTTATTAAAAAAATTGATCCCTCGATTAATCCGCTTAATTATTAATCGTTAACCACATAATTATAAAAAAGGAAAATTTTATAGCGTTTGTCGAGCAACGACGAACACCATTATTGACGAGCACCGATGAGCACTAATAGGTTAATTTATAAAAAATTTAAATCTAAAGTACTTTATGCGTAATTATAATTTTTTTAAAAAATTAAAAGTGTAATTTAATTAAAGTACTTTTCTAGTTTTAAATTTATTTTAAATTAATATAAATTATTCCAAATCAAATAATAATAAGTTTTTTTTTGCTTAATTACCGTTTTTGATGGGTAGAATTATGATACATGGTAAGTCTTTAATAATGTTTAGGGGACAGTGAAAACAAAGGGATGTGGAAAGATAGCATGCTGCTATTATGGAAAAGGAAATTGTGTAATTTCTTCGGAAACTTCATTTGGTTTAAATATGTTAAAGGTTTTTTATAATTTTAAAATTTAATTTTTACATTTAAATTTTCTGACATTATATTTCTATATTATTTTTATTAAAAAAATTTGATCCCTCGATTAATCTGCTTAATTATTAATTGTTAACCAAATAATTATAAAAAAACTAAAATAAATTTCAGTCTTCTGGATTTCTAGTTTTTTTTATCAATGTAAACACAAATGATTAAAAAAATGTATTGCTCAATTAATGATAATTTTTATTTATTTTTAAAGATACAAGGGAAAATTGATAAAAGTTTTGGACAAAGAAAGTTATTTTACCATTTCTGTAGCTGTTAAATCAGCCCTTAAAGGTAAAATTGATGAGATGTTAGAGAAGTTTCAAGATTTTCAGATAAAAATAGTATAAAAACTCAATGTCATAAAATTAAAATATGGAGATATTCAAAAAAATATAATTTTTCAGATAATTTAAAAATATCTTATATATTTAAGTTTATCTATTTCAATATTGTTTGTAAAATTATTTTTCACGCTGATTGTACTAAATAATAAACCATGTTAAAGTATTTTTCCTAGTTAAAATCGTATCATATTTAATATTTTTTATTATATTTACATTTAGGATGAGTCTACCACGTGCGAAACATTGTTGAACACCACTAACGATGAACACCGCTGAACACCATTAATTTTTTTAAAAAAATTTAAAAATCTAAAGGACTAAAATTATAATTAAAATTATATCTTAAAAAAATAAAAATCAAATTTAATATGTACTTTATAATATTTTTTAATAGATTAAAATCAAATATACCCAACATTCCTAAACCCTAACAAAATCATTCTCTTAAAAAAATAGAAATTAATTTATAATTTTTTAATAGATTAAAATCAAATATACCCAACTCTCCTAAACCTAAACCCTAACAAAATTTTTCATAAATTAGAATCAAATAAGAACTCAAATAGTCATATTTCAAAATCAAGAAACATAACAATTTGAAACCAAGATCTGAGTTTAGCACATGATTGATTAATGCATATAGATGAAGGTACAAATAGCAATATCAATAAGATATATGGATAAGGTAAAAAATCAATATGCATAAATGCAGAAAATGGATAGTTTGAGGGGTTGAATTTGTTAGAGTTTAGGTTCAGGAGAGTTGGGTATATTTGATTCTAATCTATTAAAAAAATATAAATTAATTTCTATTTTTTAAGAGATTGATTTTGTTAGGGTTTAGGAATGTTGGGTATATTTGATTTTAATCTATTAAAAAATATTATAAAGTACCTATTAAATTTGATTTTTATTTTTTAAGAGATAATTTTAATTATAATTTTAGTCCTTTAGATTTTTAAATTTTTTTTAAAAAAATTAATGGTGTTCAACAGTGTTTATGTTAGTGGTGTTCAGCAATTTTCGTCGCACGTGGTAGAAATTTCATTACATTTAAACATAAAAATAAACATGGTTTTTAAATCTAAAAGTATACATTTCGAAAGTAAATTGTGTAATAAAAATGATAATGTAGGGGCAGTGGGATTGTTGATAGTGAATGATTATTTTAATTAAAGCTGTAGCTGTGACATCCTTTAATACCAAAAAAAGAAAAAAGAAAAAAAAAGGCATGTGGTTACACTTAAGAAGCAACATTGAAATCAATGCTTCAAACACCCCTGAAATTAAGGTTTTGGCTTTTAGCATGGATGGACCGAGAGGGGGTGGAGAGCCCTTAAAATTTTGAAATTCGTAAATGATGCAGAAATCTTTTAATAATTTTTTGTGTATTTTCTATTAAAAATCTATTTTCGCCCTCTAAAAGTTTATAAATTCGCCATTAACATAAAGTATTGCATTCGTCCCTAGATTTCAGGTCAATAAATAAATGCCGTCGATTCTTTTTATTATTATTAATCTGAGTTATTCGTTCAAAGTATAAATGAGTAAAGTTAAAGCTTTGTTGATATATGACCAAAAGTTAAAAAGGGAGGGGAGAGACAAAGGCCTGTTAATTAGAACATGCATGTGGGTTTTATGTTATCATTAGGTTTTTAATCAAACATATTCATTTGATGTAATGAAAGACAAAAAAGTTTATTCTTTTAAATAAAAAGGATTTAGCTGAGAATGGTTATATAGAGATACAGATACCTGGCATTGAATAAGAAATATGAAACTGTCATGAAAATATAGAACAATGAAACAAAAAGTATTTTTTAATGATTTCAATATTATTTTAGATTTTTGAAGCTTTTATAGTTAATTGAAAGGGGGCGGGGGGGCATACCATATATTGTGGGTTATGGACCCCAAGAAAAGGACCGAGCTTAGGGCATGTTCCTTCATTTGCGCAAATAAATGAAAACTGAATCTGCACAAGAAACGGGGAAAAAAAGTTGCTGGTATTTCACAGGCTTTAATATACACATTCAAAGGTGAAAGTTATTTATGTTAAAAAAAAAGGAACCAACTCCGAAAACCCTAGGCTATGTCTCCGAAAAGTACGGAAGTTAAGGAAGGTTCTGAAAATCTGAGCCCTAACGTGGGTGGGGTTTCGCCGGCTTCGTTGGGGTTCTTGGACCCTGGCGGTCGTCCCCCTGGGTCAGGAAGGGCTGTTCTCACCGACAAGGCTGGGGTGGTCCATGGTTTGGTGACTAACGTGCAGACGCCACTAGGTTTAGCGTCAGGTGAGACTGGTGTTTCGGGGTTAACTCCTGGGGCTTCAGTGCAACATGAGAGCGCTAGGCTTGAGGGGGCTAACGTCACCGCGGTGATGAATGCTGGACTGGAAAGTGAGCAGCGAGATGATGTTACTGTGCAGAATGGTATGAGAGTGGTGGGTAATCCCATGTTTGAGGAAGGACGGAGCGTGAATGCTGGGGCAGCCGATGCTAATATAGTTGTTGATGATCCGCTTACTACATCTGAGACGTTGAACACTTATGCTAACGTTCTGAAGGGCACAAAGGAGAGCAAGGGACCGGCGTTTCCTAGTGTCGTTGAGGCGGAGATAATTGTTCGTGATGAGGATGTTACTATTATTAATGGCGGCCCTTATCCGACTATTAAGTTTTCCGAGAGAGTTCATGAATTAGTTGATCGCAGCATGGAGAAGGCGCTGATTGTGCGTCTTCTTGGCCGTACTATCAGCTATCGTGTGCTTTGGAACCGAATTCAATCTCTATGGCAGTTAGTGGGTCGCTTTCAGTTGATCGACCTAGAGAATGAATATTTCCTGGTTAAGCTGGAAAAGGAAGAAGATTACGTACGTGTCTTAACTGTTGAGCCATAGACTATATTCCAGAGTTATCTTACGGTGCAGCCATGGAGTAAGGATTTCTCTACCGCAAAATCTTATCCGTCACAGGTCGTGGTCTGGGTTCGATTGCCGGGGTTGCCTTTTCGCTACTATTCGAAGAGTCTTTTTCGCCGTATCGCAGAGGTCATTGGAAAGGTTATTAAGGTCGATTATAATATTGTTGCTGGTGAACGTGGAAATTTGCCCGCCTTGCTGTCATGGTTAATCTATCTAAGCCATTGCTTCCCTGTATTGGAATTGATAACTTCCTGCAGAAAATAGAATATGAGGGTTTACAACTTATTTGCTATCATTGCGGTGTGTATGGACATACAATGGATTTCTGTGCTAGGAAAATTGTGGAAGAAACAAAGGAACCAACGGATACTTCGAAGAGCTCTAATCAGGATGATGAACGTGCCGATCTTTATGGACCTTGGATGGTTGCCGAAAGTATAAAGAGAAGGCCGTGGAAGTCGGGGGAGAATGTGAATGCGGTAAAGAGCGGTGGTAATAGTAATGTTCAATCGCAATTCAATATCCTCCGGAACCTTGAAAATTCAGAAACTATGCATGATGAGAGTGAGAGTGGTAATTCTACCCACACTATGAATCCGGGCTTGAACAAGGGGAAGCAAGTGATGGTTGATGAATGTACTAGGATTCCTGTTTCACCCCAGCACCTTGAGGTGGGTCGTGGTGTAAGTGGCGTCCAACCTGCTATGGTTGTCGAGGGACTGAATGCCCATCAGGTTGCGTCGAAGGCAAACTCGAGTAGTAAACAAGCGGAGTGGAGCGTTTCGGCAACGGTTCCAGGGGTGCTGCCAACAGTAGTTGAACACAAAAATGGCAATGGGGGACCTAGCCACAGCGCGATTTCAATTCTCAGCGATGGACATAAGGTTCATGCGACTCCAAAAAACAGTAAAGTACGTGTGCAAGGGGTTCAAAAAAGTAGCAAAAGTCTTGTTAAGCCGCGGGCACGGAGGAGAAAGAAAATGAATCGAATGCCATCTATGTCGTTGATATCGGATTGGGTTAAATCGTCAACTAATCGGTTGGATGATCTCCACTCGGAAAGGTAATGTATTGCTCCTACAACGTTGGCTGAGACAGTGGAGAAACAGCATGGGGCTCATGTCTCGCAGGAGGCTAACGTTAATATTGTTGGGGAACCATCGGTTGAAGTTGGCATTGGGGGAGAGGCCAATCCCGTGTCTGCCAACATCATGTTGGTAGATTAGGTCCTTTCTTTTCTTCTCTTGTGTTTTAATGGTTAATTTTCTGATATGGAATATTCAAGGAGCCGCAGGCTCCACCTTTCCTGACCATCTTCGCATGATTCATTTGTCGTCTAAACCGTCGATTGTTGCGTAATTGGAAACCTGGATTAGTGGTATGCGGGCAGATCACATTATTAGTCGCCTGGGTTTTCAGTCCTCTTTTCGGGTGGAGGCTCAGGGCTTTAGTGGTGGTATTTGGTTACTCTGGAATGGTGATATGAGGGTTCAGATTCTTGCTATTTCCAATCAGTTTATCCACTTTAATCTTCAGGGCTTGTCTTTATCGCGTCCTGTGTTTTTGACTGTTGTGTATGCTAGTCCTTATATTCAGTACATGCGGTTTCTTTAGGATCAGCTTGCTGCGGTTAAACCCGGGGGCAATCAACCTTGGCTTCTTGGGGGAGATTTTAATGCCATTTTGCATCTTGATGACCGTCGTGGGGGACAGAGTCGTCGTCATTGTGTTAGTAAGAATTTTCAAAACTTTGTGTTTGCTAATGCCCTACAGGAGGTCGAGTTTAAAGGTTTGCGGTTTACTTGGGTGCGAGGAGACTTGTATGAGAGGCTTGATCGTTGTCTGGTAAATATGGCTTGGACTGATAATTATCCGGATACGTTGGTTAATCATCTTGATAGAATTGGTTCTGATCACCGCCCTCTTCTCCTTGGTATAGATCCTTTCGTGTCAAATTTGGTGGAAAAGCCTTTCCGTTTCATCCCTGCTTGGCAAAATTCAGCCGAGTTTGCTACCCTTCTTAAAAACTCTTGGGAGGACAGCTTGTCATATAGAGAGAATATCGAAAAGCTCAGAATAGATTTATCTCAGTGGAATATTCAGTATTTTGGTGGTATGGAAAAGAAGAAGAAGCACATCTTAGCTCGGTTAAGGGGTATTGATAGGGCCCTGGGGCGGAGGCACTCTACGGCTCTTAGTGATCTAGAGAGTTCGCTTAAGCTTGAATTAGACGGTATTCTTGCTACGGAAGAGAGTATGTGGCATCAGAAAGCTAGATGCGATTGGATTAGAGATGGTGACCGGAATACTCGTTATTATCATGCGATTGCAAATGGCAGGAGGAAGCGAAACACTATCTTATGTCTTGAAGATGAGCGTGGTGATTGGATTTCGAATCCGGAAAGTTTGAAGAAGCTAGCAGTGGATTTCTTTGCGAATCTTTTTTCTTCTGAGTGGACTAATGGCTACTCTTTCAATTGTCGTGGTCGTTTCTGCGGGCTTGATCAGCAGGATAAGGAGGCGTTGGTGATGCCTCTTTCTCGTGAGGAGATTCGTTATGCTCCGTTTCAAATGCATCCATCTAAATCGCCCGGGGTGGATGGGTTTCATGCATCCTTTTATCAACGTCATTGGGATACTGTGGGGGATGTTGTTTGTAGCACTATACATCGTATCTTTTCTACTGGTGTGGCTGATCCGGATCTAAACAAAACTCTTCTTGTGCGTATTCCCAAAGTAGAGGCTCATGAGACGATTGCTCAGTTCAGGCCTATTGGTTTATGTACCGTGGTGTACAAGATTCTTAGCAAGATTGTGGTCAACAGATTAAAGCTGTATCTGCCTAATTGGGTGTCGGAGAACCAAACCAGCTTTGTTCATGGCCGCTCAATTACTGACAATGTGGTTATCACCCAGGAAATTATTCACTCCATGCGTGGTAAAAAAGGTAAAACAGGGTGGTTTGCGATTAAGGTTGACCTTGAAAAGACATATGACCGTTTAGAGTGGACGTTCATTGATGACACTCTCGCTGATCTTGATATTCCTTCTCATTTGCGTTCTCTTATCATGAGATGCGTATCATCTGTATCTACTCAGATCCTTTGGAATGGCAGTCCGACAACGAGCTTTCAGCCTTCTAGGGGGATTCGGCAGGGTGACCCACTTTCACCTTATCTCTTTGTTTTGTGTATGGAGCGATTAGCTCAGTCTATTCAACGTGAGGTGAATCAGGGAAGTTGGAAGGCGTTTCAGTTCAAGCGGAAGGGGCCGTTGATTTCTCACCTCTTTTTCGCGGATGATCTTGTTTTATTTGCGGAAGCTTCTCTTAACCAATTTGATGTCGTTAGTCGGGTTCTGCGGGATTTCTGTGAATGTTCTGGCCATAAAGTAAGCATTTCGAAAACCAACATTTTCTTCTCCCATAACATTCATTCTACTCTCCGGGAGGATATCAGTGGAGCGTTTGGCTTTCAATGTGTCTCTGATCTTGGTCGATATCTGGGAGTCCCTCTTATTCATGGTAGGATTACCAAAGAAACTTATCGATATTTGCTTCAAAAAGTGGCAGATAGATTGACAGGTTGGAAGGCTCGGATGCTTTCTTTTGCTGGTCGCATCATTTTGGCCAAATCTGTCCTTGCGGCTATTCCTATGTACTCCATGCAATCGGTTCGATTGCCCAAGTATGTGTATATTGAGATCGAACGCCTGATCAGAAACTTCATTTGAGGACATTGTAGTGATAGCAGAGGGACTCATGCTGTTAATTGGGATGTGATTTGCTCTCCAATCTCTAATGGTGGATTGGGCCTGAAGAGAATGGAATGCCAAAATGAGGCCTTTCTTCTGAAACTAGGTTTTATCATGATTTCGGAACCAAGTCGCCTTTGGGTTCAAGTAATACGTTGCAAGTATGGCATTCAAGACGAGATTCTAGATACTTTAGTGAACAGGAGGGGCTCGCGTCTCTGGACAGGTATTAAACTCATTTGGCCTTATCTCTGTCAGAATCTTGTTTGGAATATTGGCGATGGACAACGTATCGACTTTTGGAGGGATGCTTGGGTTGATTTGTTTGGTCCTCTTTGCCGTTATCTTAATCCTGGTGAGGATGCTGTTAATCAAAGTACAACTGTTAGGGAGATGGTTGCAAACGATGGGCAATGGAATTGGGGTACGTTTGAGGATTTACTCCCGCCTGATGTGGTTCAAGGCATCGTGGCAGTAAAACCACCAACTTTGACGGATTTTCCTGATAGTCTTATCTGGATACTTGAAACGTCTAGGCGTTTTACCGTAAAATCTGCGTATGGGGTGCGTGCTAATTCAAGCCCAGTGTTAGCGGATCCGATTTGGAAGGTTTTAGCAAATTTCCGTGGTTTGCCTTGTATAAAACTATTTCTCTGGTAGGTTTGTCATGGTCGTATTATGACAAACGCGGAGCGAGTTCGTAGACACCTCGCAAATGATGCTAGTTGTATGCTTTGCGGAGCTACTGTCGAAGATATTTCTCATGTTCTCCGCGATTGCATGACGGTCAAGAATGTGTGGTTGCAGCTCGTTAGTGCTGATATGGTCACTGTTTTTTTCGGTTCCAGCATTAACCAGTGGATTTTGGAAAACCTTGTTGACACACAGCGGTTTGCTGATTGCCAGGGGGACTGGGACCTGCTTTTCGGTTCTGTGATATGGCTGGCCTGGAAGCGACGTAACGTTGTTGCAGCAGGCTCAACGCCACTGCAGGGAGATGCTGATGGCGAGTGTCCGACATGAGCAAGAGTTGGCTTCTCCATTAGCCTCTCGAGCTGCTGCGAAGTGGTGGAGGCTCCCGTCCGACTGGATCAAACTGAACGTGGATGGGGCTAGGAATACATCGACATGGTTTGCTTCATGTGGTGGTTTGGGGCGCGATGCCAATGGACATTGGCGTTTCAGCTTTTCAAAGAAAATAGGTACTTGCTCTGTGTTTGAGGCTGAATTATGGGCTGTTTATGAGGGTCTTTCGACGATGTGGGCTCTCGGTTTTACTAAGGTTATTGTAGAGACGAGCAATAGGGAGGTGTATAATGGTTTGATGTTGCGGGAGCCTTCGAGGATTGCATCAAGTTTGCGTAGCCACCTTGCGGAAATTTTATCGAGAGCTTGGGATGTCAAGTTTTCTTGGGTACGGCGAGAGGCGAATGAGATAGCGGATAAGCTTGCGAGGATGGCGGTGGATTTACCATTGGATTATTATAGGTTCCTCGATCCTCCATTAGCAACCCGTGATAGCCTACGCATGGAGGCCATGGCAAATGATGAGTTGGAAGGGCTGAGTGGTGTTGGTTGAAGGAGTCGTTGGGTACTACTGGTTCCAGCGTTTTTGCGTGTTTTGTGGCTGCTATTATAGGCATCTTTGGTTCCGATTTTGCGTGCTTGTCGGGGAGTTTTGTGGCATGTGTTGTTTGATCGATTAGGCTCGTTTGTTTATATTTGGCATTACCTTGTATTATAGCACTACTACATGTACTCTTTTTCCTCTGTTAGGCTTAGGGAGGTTTTTTAACGAGGCGTGTAGTAGGTGTTTCCCCTATCAATAAAAAAGAGAGGAAAGTTATTTGTTCGATGGTGGGTTTTGGAGAAGAGATTTTACTACATCGAACTTGTGTAAGAATAATAAAAAAACATTCAAATTGGAACCCATTGAGATTGAGTGGTGCTAATTAGTAATGATAAAAAATAGTGTTACTTCTCTTAGGTAATTCGGGTTTAAGTTGAGTAATTTACAAGTGTGCGTAGGTTTATCTAATGTAATTTTTGGGGAAGAATAAAATTTGGAGATTAAGTGTTAGAATAACCATAACCTAATCCAGCTCAATACATATACATTTTCACCATTTTTTTTCACAACAAACATTAATTAAAGGCTCAAGGGTATTATAAGCTTTTGAATTAAAAAAAAATCAATTAAGCCTATGATTTTTTTGCATTCAATTAAGCCCTTGAACCAATAAATTGAATCAATTAAGCCCTTCAACTAATTTTGACCTTTAATTTTTGGTAGCTTTTTTTCTTGAGATGTTATGACACACTATAGTTTTATCATATGACATTTACAGATTTTTTCGAAAACTATTTTTTAGAATTTTTATAATTTTTTTGAATTTTTATAGAATTTTTTTAAATAAAAATAATGGAAATGTCAAATGACAACACTGTAGCACGATACCTTGCACCAACCGATTAAAAAAACTCGTTAGATTTAATAGACAACGCTGGTTAAAGGGTTGAATTGATGAAATTTTAGATTATGAGGACTTAATTGGGTGTAATTTTTTTTAGATATTTCATTGTTTTTTTGTCAAAAGTTCAAGTGCTTACGATAACATTAATGTTAGAACCAAACCATAATTTAATATGAAATCTAATCTAGGATTTATCATGTCAAATCACAAGAACAATAAACTGAATGCGGAAGCGTACATGAATTAATCGATAAATGAAAACCTTGAATCCTTTGATGAAGATTGCCTAAAAGGTGGTTGTGATCTTCCAAGAAGATAGGTTAGCCCTTGTCGTAAAAACTCTCTGACGGGGACAAGAGTAATGCAAGTTAACCTATTTCTTGGGGACCACTACCTCTTTATATAGTTGATTTAATATATTAACTATTGAATATTTATAGCTCTGCCCCTCATTGAATTATAAATATATCTTATGGTATTTACACTTTTATTTCCATGACACTCCAATACCTATGACACACCTAACATAATTGGTCATTTAATTTTGTGTCATACTTTATAATAGCATCATACATTTTACATATGTGCCTACAATTGCGAATTTTGATCCAACAATCTCCAACTTGGGCAACGTATGTTTCCTGATAAATGTACACGCTTATGAGCTCAAAATTTTCCTATTATATAATAGGTATTCTATAACAATCTCGTCCACCAACTATATCCATATAGGATCAAATCGGTCTTCGCCATATTTATCATGACTAGACCCATAAATGGCCACATATACAAATATAGTCAAATGACATAGATCAATCATGGATGTGTAGCATGGAAAATTACATGAAATGTAAACCGAACATGTCTATTTCTAACTGGTCCTCCTAAACCTTAATGAGATCAAACTTTACTGAATTTAGAGTGTGCATAAACCAAAAGAACTTTATTTCTGCAGAAAATAATCTCAAAATATCCTTAAGCTGAAGTCATCGAAATTGTGCCTGAAACGAATATGCATTTTTTTTTCAAAATTACAAACTCTCACTAAAACTGAATTTTCTTAAATAACACTACACCCACATGAAAGACCTAGGGTGATAGTTTCTTAATAAGCGCACAATTATAGAGTTTGTACCAACATGCTCTATAGACACACAACCACTCTGAATTTTCTTTAACAATTAGGAACATAATATTTATGTGCTTCAAATTTGAAGTGTTCCTATTGTTTATAGAATAAATGAATGCATATTTATTGTCACAAAATAACTTTAGTGGTCTTTCTATTCAATCTATAAGTAGCGGCTCATGTGACAAAATTCTTTTACATCAATATTCTAATAGAAACGAAGTCTATAAACTTGATGATCTCTAACTTACCAAAAGTCCAATATGTGAGCATGTAATTTTTGTTCTCTAAAGATATCTCATAACCCTATTGGCTGTTATCCAATGGTCCATACTAGATTTGCTTAAATATATGTCTAACATTCAAACAATGTACGCAATATCCGAATGCATACATACTTGAACATAAATTAGATTCTCAATAGCTTATGCATATATAATGTAACACCCCAAAAATGAATATAAAAAAAAGAAAAAGAAGAAGAATGAAATGAAAATGAATGATGAAGAAAATAATAAAATAAATGTTTACAGTTAAGGAGTGTTAAACCCATAACCCCTGGAGCAGT
This sequence comes from Hibiscus trionum, assembly GCA_030270665.1. Lineage (NCBI taxonomy): Eukaryota > Viridiplantae > Streptophyta > Magnoliopsida > Malvales > Malvaceae > Hibiscus > Hibiscus trionum. The sequence continues at coordinate 6,798,778 of BSYR01000057.1, forward strand.
GAACCCATGACTTAACCATTGAGCTAGGGCAATCCTTGGTAATTTCTTACTCCAGTTTAATAATAAGCTATGCTTTGTTCCTTCGTAAAAAAAACTATGATTCCCATCATACCATAATTTATGCCATTTTGTATCTGAAAATTTAAAGAAGGAGAATCCAAAACTTTCTATCAGGCTTTTTATCTCCCCATAGTTCTGGCCACCGTCCCGATCAACCCCACCGTTGGTCGGTGGCGTGCACTGCCACCATTGTTGTACTCGCCGTCGCACTACGAACTCGATCCCGTGAGCCACTCATAGAGTCCCAACCCCGTTCGTCATCAAAAAAGCCCTAGAAGGTTGGGCGAGAAACCCAAGCGTCGCCCATGTTGCTTCTGATCTCGGCCACCGTGCCGCCGTGGTTCTCACTGCCAACGTTGTGTTGACCGATGACAAACCGTGACTCCAGCCCTGGCCGCCACTCGCAGCGTAACGTTGCCGTTTGCCGTATGAACCCGGCTGAAGGTTCGACGAAAACCCTTGTACTCGGGGTTTCTGTTTCTCGCGTTCACAGGCCTTGTTCGCGGGACGGCCACCCGATCTGAGTTCTCCACGTCGCGACGAGAAAAACCCAGTCAACCGACCGTTAGTCTGACGTTGACCGGAGCCTCGACGGAGCTATGCGATTTTCCAGAAAAATCTAAATTTTGTGGCTTTTTTTAGTGAGATTGTGGCTCGTAATGTGATATTTTGGGTTTGGTTTACTTCCTTATGTGATCGGATCTTGTTTTCTGGCAGAAACGTTGCATTTCGGGCATCCAACACCACCAGAATTTTTGGGTGAGTGAACCGGCCCAACCCGGTCTGAATCGGTCAACTCGGTCTGAACTGGCCAACCCGGTCGGAGCCCAAACCCGAATCAAGCCTAGACTCGTGTCTTACCCCACCTGAACCCGTATCCGACCTGAATCGATCCAATTCCTCCTCAATAAAAATGTATCTAACCTTATTTATCCCTCCAAACTCAACATCCTAAAAAATAGATCTCTCCTTAATTAATTCCTAATAATGGGATCATAAAACTTACAACCCATAGATCACTCAAAATAACCAAAGTAGTTGCTTGCTTTTGAAGTTTAATTTCTTTACATGTGTCCTAACTGATACAAAAGAATTAACACTTTGTAATTTATTGTCGTTTCTTTTGGGTAAGCCCTTAGCAACTTTATTCTAATATTTTCTTTTATTGCCTTTATTCTTAGAGACACTAACTAAATGAGCACCAACCGAATGAGTACTTGTACACTTATAATGCTTCAACTTTTCTTTCTCGTGAACAAAATGAGAAATGAGCCCAAATAGAGTCTATTTCTCCCTTTGACACTTGTAACTTGTAACGCCTCGGGTTTAGGGTCTGGGAGTTTGGACCGAGACCCGGGAAAGGTTTGTAAATCGAGTTTTGGGGTTCAAGTTGACTTTAAATGAAAATGGTTTCATAAAGGAGTTTTAAATTAAATTCGGTTTTAAAGGAATAAATACTAATATAATAAGGCAATAATGGGTTTTGTTAAAAAAGAGTTTTTAAGATAAATGAGGAATAAAAAAATATATTTCAAAAAAGAAAAAAGAAGAGGATATCCACTTTCTTTTTCCCTTCCCTTTTGCCTTTTCACGTTAAAAAATTTCCTAAGTCTAGCCACCATCCATCTTCACCAATCTTCACCATTTTGAAGGATTCAAAGAGGTATATAACTTGGTTTTCACTCTCCTCTTCATTTCAATCTTTCTAGTAACATTTTCTTTCCAAAAGCTTGACGATTTCTCAAATGATTTCTCAAGTTCTCTCATTTTAGGTAAAATGTGTTTTTGAGGGGTTTAAGCAAATTTTGTTAAAACAATATCGATATGGTCCTCTATTTTAAGCCTATCGTATCGATACGCGGGGGCGTACCTATACCGGTTTGGGTCTCTGGAAATCTGAGATTTAGGCGAGTAATTGGGGTATCGGTACGGGCCTTAGGCGTATTAGTATGGTCCTTGAAGTTGACTTTGAGAGCTTGACCACCAAGGGCGTATCGATACCGGCCTTGAAGGATATCGATACGGCCTCTTGAATGTTGACTTTAAGGAGTTTGACCGATTAAGGCGCATCGATACAAGCCCCAAGTGTATCGATACGACCTATAGAAAATTCATAAAAATGTTACCTCCAATGTCCGTCTTGCTTGGTTCATGTTCGTGTTTTCTTTTCCGCTACATGTCACCTCACATAGGTTAAAAATGACATTTAGACAAGATTAGTTTAAAAAGAAAAAAAAATTAGGGTTGCTAATCGGAGTGAGGCCTTAACGGGTTTCGCTTCGGTTTTCCCCGTGTAACCCGTTCGATTTGGTCTGGTGGCTAGGCCGGGTTAAGGGGGTTACATAACTTGAATTGGTTAAATTGTATAGCAAACGGTGCCAAAACTATTAGAACAAACAATTCTTAGAAACTTCGATCTTATGTGCCTTAAATTTTGAAGCAATATTAAACATTTTCATAATGTACTCCCTTACATTTCCTTGACCATTATACTTCATAGACATCAAAGAATGCATAAGTGATGTCATCTTAACCTTAATGTTTTGGGTAATACATTTCTTAATTTCGTCAAGAAAACCCTTAGTATGGGTAAGACATCTTGAATATTGTGCTTTATAATCATTATACTCATGAGATTCAAACGATCTTACCTCTCGAAATACCTTTTATGGGTGCTTACCGTAGTGAGAGGTACAAGTTGTTCTTTCCTTAGTGCAAAGTCTATGTTCATACAACCACCGAATACAACATGTTATCTCAATTCGTCCCATCCTTAGTGATTACCGTCCCATCAGCTTGGTAGGGTGTGTGTACAAACTTTTAGCCAAAGTTCTCTCAATTCGTTTGAAAGGTGTTTGTAACAAAATTATTGGCGAAAGTCAGTTTGCATTTTGCCCCGAGAAACAAATCCTGGATTGCTACCTCATCACCAACGAGCTAATAGAGTATACTAAGAGAAGAGGGTTATCCGGAGTGGTGTTCAAAGTCAACTTCCACAAGGCTTACGACTCCGTCAATTGGGAATTTCTTGTCTTTGTGCTTAAAGAGATGGGATTCAGAGAATTATGGTGTTCTTGGATTTTGTCCTGCCTTTCCACCTCGGTCATGTCTGTTCTTATTAATGGTTCTCCAACAAAAGTGTTCCCTATCTCCCGCGGGCTTCGCCAAGGCTGCCCACTCTCTCCTTTACTTTTCAACATTGTTGCGGAGGTTCTGAGTTCCCTCTTGTCCAAAGCAGCAGCAAATGGTTTCTTTTCTGGGTTTAGAGTAGGTTCCAATGATACGACAATTTCTCACTTGCAATTTGCTGACGATCTTATCATCTTCTGTGGAGATAATGAGATGCAGATAAGAAATGTCATACGTATTCTCAGAGGCTTTGAGGTAGCTGCCGGACTCAAAGTTAATCTAGGAAAGTCAAAGCTCATTGGCATCAATGCTATCGAAAGTGATATTGCTTGTTGGGCTGCTCTTTTTCACTGTAAAAACGAGTCTTTCCATTGCCAATATCTCGGTTTGCCACCGGGGATTTCCACAAACAGTCCCAAAATTTAGGAACCTATAGTGAACAAAGTATTAGCCAAACTGGCAGGATGGAAAGCCAAGTGTCTTTCTTTTGGAGGTCGCATTACACTCATCACGTCAGTCCTATCTAACCTTCCAAATTATTTTTTGTCCTTGTTTACAATGCCTAATTCGGTTATCTCATATTTATCTAAAGTCATATCTAAGTTCTTATGGGGGTCTCTCGATCATCGAGTAATACACTGGATTAACTGGGACCTTGTATGCCGGCCAAAAGAGTTAGGAGGGCTTGGCTTGCCGGATTTCAAATCTAAAAACCAAGCAATGCTTTGTAAGTGGTTGTGGAGGTACGGATCAGAACCCGACAGTTTATGGCGCAAAATAATTGCTGCAATCTACGAAACAAACCATTTGTCCATTCTACCAGCTAATCTTAAGCCAAGGAACAAATCCTTTGTCTGGAGAAATATTACGTCTCTCTTGTTTAGGCCTGACAATGTATTCACTAAAAATATCTCTCTAGTTTTCGGCGATGGCAAGCGTATCCAGTTTTGGTCTGATATTTGGGCTGACTCTGTCCCTCTGAAAGTACTTCACCCCCGCATCTTCGCACTTGCAATAAACAAAACAGGAAAGATTGATGAGTTTGGTTCGTTTGTTAATGGTAGTTGGTGTTGGAAGGTGAATCATAGAAGAAGTTTGCTCAATTGGGAAAATGAAGCGTGGTCTTCGTTTTTGGGGAGTTTGTCTTCAGTTTCCATTAGACATGAGCTTCCTGATAATATTCGATGGAATGCCACATCAACCGGCATATTCTCTATTAAATCGTGCAGCAATCTAATCAGCTCGGCAAGCCATCTTTTGGATCCCGTTTGAAAATTTATTTGGAGAAACAACGCCCCCCTAATGTGACTGCTTTTGTTTGGAAAGCTACTCATGGCCGCATTCCTACCAATGTGGAGTTAGTGAAAAGGAAGGTTAATTATGTTCCTTCTAATCTATGCCCGTTGTGCTCTTCAGAACCCGAATCTGTTGTTCACATTTTATGCCATTGCAAAGTTTCTTGGACGGTTTGGCAAAAATGGTGTGGGCTGTGGAAATTACATGTTGTTTATCTAGGATCGGTTCGGGATTTCATCATTTCTTGGTCTACTTATTCTCCTCCAGGTTTTAACAATAAGGTATGGAATTTAAGTGCTTTCAGCTTCTTATGGACAATTTGGCGGTTCAGAAATGATGTGGTTTTTAGAAGTGTTAAGATTGATGTTAGTCAGATATTCGACTTGGCCATCCTAAGACTTGGCTGGTGGTGCCAAGCCTGGTGGCCAAACGATGTCTGTTCCCTAAATGACTTAATGTGCTGGCCGGCCAGCTTTGCCTCAATCAAATTAACCCCTGTTGGTAGAAGTAAAGTTCCATGTTCTTGGGTCCCTCCGCACCCAGGCGAGTTAAAATTTAACACAGACGGAGCAGTCGTTGGTAGTTTCGGTGATGCTGGGATTGGAGGGTGCTTACGCGACGATAAATCGAAGTCTCTCATAACCTTCTCTAAACACGTGGGCAGAATGGACACAACTACAGCAGAATTTATTGCTGTCTATGAAGCTCTGGTTCTTTTTACAGGATCTCGCTGGTCTAATAGTTCGGATCTTATCGTTGAGAGCGATTGCAAACTGGTGGTCAATTGGATCAACAATTCTTTATCCGCGCCTATGATCTTTAATTTCCATATTTTGTCTTGTATGGAAGCAGGGAATAGTATCAGGTGGAGCATTATCCACGTTCATAGAGAAGCTAATACTCACGCCGACTGCCTCGCTAAGAAAGGAATCGCCAAAGATCAAAACTTCGTTGAGATTGTTAATATCTGAAGGACCGTACGTCAGGTTTAATTTCTGAACTTCTGTTCCTTTCGACACTGGTGTGGTAAGATGTCAGGTGATTGCTGCAGCTCAAGTCGGGTTCCTTTATTCCTTTAGTTTTGTTTATTTTGTACTGCTGTTGAATGGGCTCATAGGGGAGTTATTTATTTTGGTTTGGATTGGAGTTAAATTCTGCAGGTGGTGTATTATTATTTCCCAGGTCAGTTGTAAGGGGATTTTTGTTGTTCTATTAGTTTGGCAAGGTGTAAGTCAGACATGTGTGTTGTAAGATTGCTTAGCCATGTCCCACTCTTTTTCCCCATATAAGTTTAGGGAGGTTTTTTAACGAGGCACATGGTTAAGTTTGGTTGATTATAAAATTGTAACCTTTATGTTTCAAAAAAATAAAAACTAATTTAGCAACATTGCTCCCCATATAATAAGATATGATTTAGCATTAATCATGTCTAAAGTATAAAAAAAAAAAAACAATGCACTTTATCAAATTTTCACCAACGAATCCAATAGGTTTTGAAATTAAATTAGACATGGCAACATAATTACACGCATACTTGCTATAACTCATAATATTAATCTTGCAAAGTAGTTCTACCAAATTTTTGATACGAATTGCACTAAAGTGTAATACGGGAGATTCTGTTTGGAATAAATATATGTATAATAATCTTAATATATAAGTCTTTATTGGCTGGTTAGCCAAGCTGCTCATCTTTGTTCCATCTCATTCCTTTAAGTCATGGGTTATAGACCCGATAGGAGGCTAGGAGCACACCCTTCCTTTCCCTAAGTTTCCCCTTCCCCTCTCCTCTAGGTAGAATTAAGATTAGAATTTATCAAATAAAATTTATAATAATATACTACATATGTTTTCCAATATAAAAAAACATATATATATATATATATATATATATATATAGGGATAGGATCAAATTACACTGTGTAAAACTCTCTAAGTTTTACACATTTTTTGGATCGTTGGATGAGTGAAACGGATGGATGAGATTAACAGTAAAATATGTGAAGATTATCACTTGGGAATTAAAAACACGGAGTTAATCTCAACCATCCATTTCCCCCATCCAACGATCCAAAAAAGGTGTAAAACTTAAAGAGTTTTATTCCATTTCCTTCACTGATTTATTCCATTACTATTAATACACAAAATTCTCAAAGGAAAAAAAATTGCCGCACAGGATAAACTTAAGTAGGAGTAATCTATACTAAAAATAGTAATCGAAAATTCCAAAACGTTTTAGATATCAAACCCTAAAACTGAATTGTCTTGAATTGTTAAACATAAAATGCCTTGTATTGAACAAAAACATAAAAAAAAAGAATATCGCAAATGTCAAACAGGAGTTGTAATTCACAACTAATGCACATAAATGCAAAACTGTTCATAACATATGAATAATTTCAATCCAATCGGTAATTCGGTATGATTCAATTCGAGAAATCATAAAACCTTAAAAAACAAAAATCCATAATTAATTAAAACGTAAAATTTCAATGTAAATCTGAATTTATAAAACCTTAAAACAGAATTAATATAAAATAGAAACGTAATTTATTCTCAATGATTCAATATGACGAGACTCTAATGTCACTTGTTAGAACCAAATCAGAATTTATTATGAAATTTAATTCAGGATCTATTATGTCAAATCACAAGAACAATAAACTAAATGCGGAAGCGTACTTGAATTAATCGATAGATGAAAATCTTGGATCCTTTGATGAAGATTGCCTAAAAGGTGGTTGTGATCTTCTAAGAAGATAGGTTAGCCATTACCGTAAAAACTGTCTGACGGGGACAAGAGTAATACACGTTAACCTATTTATTGGGACCATTACCATCTTTATATAGTTGATTTAATAAATTAACTATTAAATATTTATAACTCTGCCCCTCATTGAATTATAAATATACCTTATGATATCTACACTTTTATTTTCATGACACTTCAAGACATATAACACACCTAACATAATTGGTTACTTAATTTTGTGTCATATTTTATAATAGCATCATACATTTTATATATGTGCCCACAATTAAACCTTAATTATTTAGTTTAATGGAGAAAATGATCAATCACAAAATGATCATTTATCTTCCAAATCATCAAATTCCCGTAATATTCATTGTTTAAGACATCCACCAATGACTATTCAACCATCTTTATTTGGGGAAGACTAATGATTCAAAAACAGGAGAAATTATATCATAGGCCCGGCTCGCCACGTCATTCATGGTCCCAACCAATAAAAAGCATCCATTTCATTAATTTTTTCCATGTCATTTTTTTACCGAGTGAATCTTCACTCAGATTTACTGTAAATTAAATTAAAAAACACTTTTTACCAATTGTAGATTCATTCGGTAAAAAAATGACATGGAAAAAATTAATGAAATGGATGCTTTTTATTGGTTGGGACCATGAATGACGTGGCGAGCCGGGCCTATGATATAATTTCTCTTATAATATAATCCACGTTTAAATGCAGGTCGTTTCGATACGGGACTAGGCGTTTCGATACGTGTTCCGAAATGGCCAAGGGCGTTCCAATACGGGTGCCTCATCAAACTGCAACGGCTCTTTCTACTTAAAGGGTGTTTCGAAACGGGTTTGAGTGTTTCGAAACGGGGAGCTGCAGAACTGTATTTATGGTGGGAATTAAAGCCCTCAACGGCTCCAAATCAACCCCAACGGCTAGCAACGACTATAAACTCATCAAGGAGTATAAAAGGGACCTCCAAGCATCAAGATATGGTTAATGCTCACATTGTCAATCAACAAATGATCAAATATTGTCTTAGTGCCTAAATTGTCAATTCTTGTATAGACAAACACTAGTGAGCCAAAATTGTCAAATTTGCTCAAATGTTTTAGGTTTTGGGTGAGTGCTTTAACTGTGCAAACAAACACCTATTATAGGAATTTATGTTTGCTTTTCTTATCTCTTTGTAAAAGAGGGTTTGATCAAGGCTTTGGGTAGAAAGCTTGATCGGTGTATAAGGGTTTCCTCCTAAGCCTAGAAAAGGGGACGAATCAATAGTTGATTGATTGGAAATCCTTAGTGGGGAGCTAAGGTAGTGGATGTAGACCTTGGTTAGAAGGTTGAACCACTATAAATCATTGTGTTAATTATCTTTTTAGCTTCCACAACCCTTCCACCTAAAAATCCACCTCTCCACCGCTTGGTGAGCCATATCGGTTGAACGAATCGAGCTCCTCTAGACTCAACAATTGGTATCAGAGCTTGGCTCAATCGAAGGGGATTCACATCCTATTGAGAAGATCCGGCAAGCTCGATCACTGTTTCATCAACCGGTTCAAATGGCACAATCAATCGACAAACCGTCTTTCTTTGACGGAACCCACTATGCCCATTGGAAGACAAAGATGAAGTTCTTCTTCAAATCAAGAGACTACAAGCTATGGGACATAGTTGAAGATGGTCCGTTCGTGCCTCAACGAATCAAAGCGGAGTGGAGTGCCGGCGATCGCAAGAAGATGGAGCTAAATTGCAAAGCCTTGCACATCCTTTTTTGTGCATTTGGCTCATCCATCTATGAGAAGATGTCTTCTATTAGGAGTGCCAAGGAGGTATGGGACAAGCTTGAAGTCACATACGAGAGAACCAATGAAGTCAAGGAGACCAAGATTGGGCTCCTCACTTTAGAGTATGAGAACTTCAAGATGGATCCGGAAGAAATCATCGAGAAGATGTTCGATAGGTTCTCCACCATCACAAATGGCCTCAAGGGCTATGGAGAAGCCATTCCGGAGGAGAAACTTGTCCGAAAGCTCATCTACTCACTTTCCGAGTCTTGGGACTCAAAGAGGACCGCCATCATTGAAGCAAAAAATTTGAAGACTTTGAAGCTTGATGAACTCATGGGGTCACTTCTTACTCATCAAATCATGAAGAAGAACAAAGAAGATGAGAAGAAGAGGGAAGAAATTAGAGCTATGGGAGAGAAGAAGCTCAAGGGGCTTGACATCAACACCAATGTCATGGCTCTCAAGTCCTCCACTTGCCATCATATCTATTCAAGTGAAGAGGAGGATGAAGATGAAGAGATAGTTCATCTCTTCAAGAAGTGTGCCCCGTTCATAAAGAAAGCTTTGAGGGAGCTTGAACGTGATTCCAAGAAAAAGGAGAGGGCAAGCACTTCAAGCCATAAGAAGAAGACACATGTGGCTACTTGGAGTGATGAGGACTCCACCGATGATGAACAAGCCAACCTTAGCCTTATGGCCATCGAAGAATATTCAAGGGTAACTTCTAATTCATCTACTTCATGTTCTTATTCTTTTGATGAATTACAAGATGCCTATGATGATTTGGTTTTAGACTTTAAAAATCACATTTTAAAAACAATAAAGTGATTTCAAAGTTGAAAATTCAAAATGATTTGATTTCTAAAACCAAACTTGAACTTGAAGCAAAACTCAAGGAGTTTGAACTAAAATGTTTTGATTTACAAAAAATTGCTTCAAAAAGTTCAAGAAGAAAAGGATTTGATTCCAAAGAGCTAGAAAAGAAAAACAATTTTGGAAAATCAAATTTCTATGTAAGACAATCTAGTGCCCCTAGATTTGTAAAAGGAAAATGTTTTAGAAGTGTTTGGGTTCCAAAAGGACTTAGCACTTCAATTAAAAAGGATGACATTGAAAAATGGATTCCTAAGGGGACTAAAATTTGTGCTACTAATGTTCATGGATCCAAAGCAATTTGGATACCAAAAATCACTTGATTGTCTTTTGCTAGGTGTGATGGAGATGTTCAACAAGTCAAACATTGAGGGGGAGCTCCATGCACACAAGGAAGAACACTTGAAGAAGGAAGGCTTCACATCCTCCCTTGGGTCAAGTGTTGGTAAAAATCTAGTTGTTTTTGATTTCATTTGATTTATTTCTTTTTATTTCAACTAGATGATCAGATATGTTGGACTAACATCTTGAATGATGCTTCGAGTAAGGGGGAGCCATTTTAAAACCAAATTCTTATTTTGTCAAAAATTTTCCTCTATAGTTATTTTGAACTTAATGTTTTAAATTCTTTTTGATATAACAAAAAGGGGGAGAAATGGTCTGAAAATTTGAATTTTCAAATGAATAAGGGGGAGCTTTATTTGATTTATATCTTTAATTCTCTTATTCATATTTTTAAAGTTAAAGGGGGAGAATCCCAAACAAATTTTCAAGTTGGTTTTATTATATCAAAAAGGGGGAGATTGTAGAACTAATGTTTTGATATAATAATTGAAAAATGTTTTGGACTGATTTAAAAAGTATTTAAAACAATTTTCAAAGTCCAAATAACTTGAAACTATGTTTAGGGACATTTTCAAAGGGTTTTACATGTTTTCAAAGGCCAAACTACACAAAACCGTCTAGGAGTTTCGAAACACCTTAGGGCGTTTCGATACGGGGGATTCCAGTAGCAAAACGTTTCGATACGAGTATCGAAACAGACTTTCCCTGGATGAGATTTTTGAGTAGCGTTTCGAAACGGGCTATGCCGTTTCGATACGCCTACGTGGCTTCGACCACAACGGTCATAAACCCCAACGGCTATTTCCCAACTAACATTTAAATGCAGGTCGTTTCGATACGGGACTACGCATTTCGATACGTGTTCCGTAACAGTCAAGGGCGTTCCGATACGGGTGCCTCATCAAACTGCAACGGCTCTTTCTACTTAAAGGGTGTTTCGAAACGGGTTCGAGTGTTTCGAAACAAGGAGCTGCAGAACTGCATTTATGGTGGGAATTAAAGTCCTCAACGGCTCCAAATTAACCCCAACGGCTAGCAACGGCTATAAACTCATCAAGGAGTATAAAAGGGACCTCCAAGCACCAAGATATGGTTAATGCTTACATTGTCAATCAACAAATGATCAAATATTGTCTTAGTGCCTAAATTGGCAATTCTTGTATAGACAAACACTAGTGAGCCAAAATTGTCAAATTTGCTCAAGTGTTTTAGGTTTTGGGTGAGTGCTTTAATTGTACAAACAAACACCTATTAGAGGGATTTGTGTTTGCTTTTCTTATCTCTTTGTAAAAGAGGGTTTGATCAAGGCTTTGGGTAGAAAGCTTGATCGGTGTATAAGAGTTTCCTCCTAAGCCTAGAAAAGGGGATGAATCAATAGTGGATTGATTGGAAATCCTTATTGGGGAGCTAAGGTAGTGGATGTAGACCTTGGTTAGAAGGTTGAACCACTATAAATCATTGTGTCAATTATCTTTTTAGCTTCCACAACCCTTCCACCTAAAAATCCACCTCTCCACCGCTTGGTGAGCCATATCGGTTGAACGAATCGAGCTCCTCTCAACTCAATAGATAGGTTTGAGTTTAGGGTAAAAAACCCTCGACCCGACCCGTTATACTTACGTTAAATTTTAATATAATTACAAAATACCATTGCATATATATAAATTACTTAGGGTTTTCTCCTTTTATCTTTTCATTTCTAAGCTTTTCACCCTCCGTTCTCTTCTCCTCTCTTTTCTTAACTTTTGCATTTTCTATTTTCTTCCTTTTTCATTAATATGTTCTCTATCTAAATCTTCATTTTTTTTTTCATTTTTTTAAATATCCAAAACTTCTTTCTTTCATCTATATTTTCTGATCTAAGTTTTATATTTGTATTTATTTTTTCCTATTTGATGTTTGTTTGACATGAAATATTTAAGTTTTGATTACTTGGAATATTTTACTCTTCGAATATGTTTTTCTATATTTCGTAATTATTTGATTATAGTGTTTTTTATGATAAAATGTTTTTTATTTCTTATTTTTCTATATATATATATATATATTGTTTTTTTCTGTTTTTTTTTCTATTTTTTTGCTCTTCAAGCATAATCTTTTACATTTTCTATTTTTAATTGAATCTTCAACTTGTATTTTTTTCAACAGTTAAATCTAAGAAATTTTAATATCATTTTGAGAACTCAAATAAATTTGATTTTACCAATTGAAAAATGAAAGTAAAAAAAGAAATTAATCGGGTTAGGCTCGGGACGGATATAACTTTAAAAATTCCTGGGTGGGTCGGGATCAAGTCTTGACTCTTGCGCTTTGGGTCAGGGTTGGATCGAACAAAAACTCGCCCTATTACCATCCCTAGATTTAAAGCTGGAATCGTAACTGGCATGATACATGCAAATTGTTCTGCATCAACACGTATATAGAAATGGTCAAGTTAAAGCTGTATTTTCAGTTTAAAAGCCAAACCTTTGAGCACCTAATTCACAAAGAAACAACGTGACGACAACAACAAAGAAGAAAATGGAATCCAAGCAACTTTTTTTTTAATTTTCTTTTTTTTTATGTTTTGGATATATATCACACCAAAAAATTCTTAACAGCAGTACCTAAAACGCCAGGAAAATCCCACAAAAACAAGTTGGCCAAAGTCAGCTAATGGATTTATATAAATCTTTAGAGGGAATGAATCTATACTTGTTTAGTATCAGTTTTGTGTCAGGCATGTTGCAACTTGGATTCAATGATAATTGATGTTCAACACTCAAACCAGCCAGCAGTTTTTGCTCTAAAAATCAACTGCAATTTATATAGGATCGAAAGAGAGACTAATTTGGAATAACAAAAAAAAAAGTCAATATCAATAGTTTAATAGAATACTTAAGAATACATTTTCTGTCTTTTTCGGTGTCCATTCCTATATTTCATACTAAAAAATTAGGTTTAGAGTATTTTTAATCGTCAAAATTTAGTTTTAACAATACCAAATAAAAAAAGTCAATATCAATAGTTTAATTAGTCAATATCATTGGATGTTGTCACTTTGCATACTTTCGTACGAAAGTAAGTAATTATTTTCATTTCACTACAAATATCTTTTGATATGAATATAATATAGCATGATCTTATGAATATATATAACAAAATTTTTAAGTAAATATATGTTTATAACATATTCATTCTGACATTCACTCTCACATTCAAATAACACAAAATAAAATTGAAATTAAGGAGTAATTTTATCAATACACTACAGCAAAACAGGCTTTTCGCGGCGTTTTTATAATCCTATAGCGGCGTTTTTTAGCGCCGCTAAAAACACTCCTGGCGTTAAGAAAAACGCCGCCAAAAACGCCGCAAGAAGTAGCGTCGCAATAGGTAGCGGCGTTTATATCGCATAAACGCCGCTAAAGGTTTTGATCTATAGCGGCGTTTGTATATAAAAACGCCGCAAAAGTTAATGTTCTTTAGTGGCGTTTGTATATACAAACGCCGGGAATGCTATTTTATAACGGCGTTTAAATATACAAACGCCGCAAAAGGTGAATGGTCTATAGTGACGTTTGGAAAATAAAACGCCGGGACTGATGCTTCAGTAGCGGCGTTTGTGAACACAAACGCCGGCATTGGATGCTCTATGGAGGCGTTTTTTTTAGAAACGCCACAATACGTTATGGATTTTTAGCGGCGTTTATTCCTTGAAAACGCCGCTAAACTCACTGCTTCTATAAAAATAAATTTTAAAAATGTAAATACCCAAATAACCTGTAAAATAAATCCATAATAACATCAAATTCAAAGTGTTCAGCATCAAATCCATAAAACTCCAACAATTAAGTAAACACAACAATAACAAATTCAAAGTCTACAGCATTAAAGTGAAATATAGTTCATAAAATGTAGTCCAACATTTTCATTTAAATTCACACATCGCCATCATTTCTTTGGTTGGTTCTGTAACATCGCCATCATTTCTTCAAATCTTTCTTGAAGATGTTGGTGTGATGCTTCTCTCTCAGCTTCTCTTGCTTCTCTCTCAGCTTCTCTTGCTTCTCTCTCGGCTTCCTTTCTTGCTATCTCAGCATCTCTCTCAGCTTCTTTTCTTTCTCTTTCAGCTTCTCTCGCTGCTACCTCAGCTTGAAATTGAGATAACTGTTGTTTTAACCGATAAACTTCTGCTTGAGAAGATTGGCTCTGTGATGGCATGTACTGAGACGAGTTAGCCCCAAAATATTTTGTCGGGGTAACGAATGATCCTTGACAGCGAACCCGACCATATCTTTCAGGACCCAAGACGTCAACAATAACTTAATTCTCGATCTCTTCCATATTAACAGAACCATTAGTTGAAGCTGTAGCTTCATACTCGGTCTTCTTTTCCCTCAATTTCTCCTGACAATCAAATCAAAATTTTATACAAATGATATTAATTATAATATAATCAAAATTTTCTGTCTAATTAACATACCATAATTTCTGCAGCTTCGGGAGTTATAGGAGAGCCATCCTTTTTTGTATGCGTAATGTCGAAGAGCTTTATCCGTCCAATGCTAGTGCCAGTTGTAATTTGCTACAACGTATAATAAAAATTAATATTAAACCAATAAAGTAATTCATTAAAAATTAATCAATAATTAAAAATAATAATACCTCCTCATTAGCTAAACGAGCAAAACTCTTCGATCCAGCGGTGTGAGTATACTTTTGTTTTTGTCTGCTAGTAACTCCAACGCGCTCTCGATCCTACAATTTAAAATTTGCATTATATATAAAGTTAATACTATAATGACAATTTTTTAAAGTGCATCGATCATACCTCTCCTTTTGTTGAACTCCAAAACCTGACTGCATCTTCCCATTGATGTCGCATAATTCCCGGCGGGATATTTTGCAGCTTCTCTTGAAGAGTGAGATCCTTCTTGAAATATGTCTTCTTCAAGAAACTCTTACTGTCTCTCCATTTTTTCCCTAATGCTTGCTTCAGATAATCATCTGAGACTTCTAAAGAAAATTTATCCTACAAATGATACAATCAAAGCATTAAATATAAATATTATTTTGAATTGTAATAGATTATTATTACAATGACATTATTACCTTAACAAGTTCCAGAGCTTGATTTTTGTTACCATTCGGCATCTGACGCCATGACTCATAATTAATCGGCAAAATCGCATGATTGCGTGCAACAATGCCTAAGTAACTGCCCAGAACACCTGCTTCTGCCCCAATGGGTTGGCCGACATCGTTTCTTGAAACTTTCACGCGTTCACCAGCGGGAAGATTGTATAATTCATTCAACGTCGTGCGCCCTCTACTCTTACGAGTTCGACCATTTCCACCTATATAAGAAATAATTGTTTATATTCAATTTTTAAAATAAAGTCAATAATAACAAACAACTAGCATTTAAATAAAATGTTGAACATTACCATCAATCTCTATATTTTCAACTGTCTCTGGAACTGTCTCCGGAACTTGCGAGGATCCAAAACCAGACAAATCATCATCATTTGTTTCTTCCCCCTCTCTCGGTGCTTGAACTATCCGCAGATCACTTAATTTCCTCCTAGGCATAGTATCTACAATAAACAAAAGACATTTTAGTAACTAGAGACAACAATACTATTATAAATTAATAAGTTAAGATATAAAACTTACTACATTGTTATGCAGTTAGTTTTCATTAAAATCTCCATCCATGTCCTCTCGAACCCATTGGAATTGTGAACTAGAACTAGGGATTGTTCTATCTAGATTTTGCGCTGCAAAAGGTAGAGTTTCTGATCTTATTTCAATGTCATCTCTATTTCCTTCACCGATGTCTATCAAGTCTCTAGGAGTGTTACGGAGTACAACATACCAACCCTCTTTTGTTGGATCAGGGCAATAGAAAACTTGTTTGACTTGAGAAGGAAATACATATGGTTCGTCAATCAATTGGTGACCTGTGTGAATTAACCGAGAGAAGTTCACCATTGTAAAACCAAATTGATCTCTTCTAATGCCTCGAGCCGTATTTACATCGGCCCAGTCACAACGAAATAACACAACTTTTTGTTTGCCATAATAATCCAACTCAATAATATCCGTAAGAATTCCATAATATTCTACATCTCCCACCACAGGATGATTGCCCCTAGCACTAGCATAACTTGTAGTTGAAGAAGTTACAACTACTCCACAATTTTGTGTCCTCCTTAATCTTTCTCGAGATTTCGTGTGGAACCTAAACCCGTTAATGAGAAAATCATTATATCTTTTAACAATTCTATTTGGACCTTGAGAAAGCCACTTAACCTCTTCACTAACTTCTCTCCCACACCAAACCTATTACACATAAAAGGTGAATAAGTTATCATTTATATTGATGTAGCAAAGGAAGAAAAGTTATTAAGTACGTGTAGTACAAAGATTCAATTGCTTACCATCTTCGCTAACCAATCATGGAAATTTTCTATGAACAACTTATGAATTTCTCTTTGATGTAATCTTCGGGAGCGTACTTGAGATTGTAGCTCTTCTTTAAATTCACTACAAAGTAAGCTAAGTGGTTAAAAAATGTGGGTAATATAAAAGATGAAGTGAATACATTAGAATTTATATAAACTTACGTCCGTAAGAGCTCTGTTGAGTCATGATGGAAGAGAACATATCGATGTGCTTGTACCCAAGACTTGTCATCTAACTGTGCAATTTCAACTTTGCCGAGTGGTTCACCAAAACTTTGAAACAAATAACTCTCAGCTAAGTTACTATTGATGCACATTTCATTTCTATGTGGTCTATTGAATCTCGTTTCAACATCTTCCAAATATCTAGAGCAAAAAGTCAAACATTCCTCTGCTAAATACCCTTCAGCAATTGATCCTTCTGGATAACGCTTATTACGACAGTAAGACTTCAACTTGCTCAAGAACCTAGACCGTAATAAACAAAACATTATATAAGTAGTTGTAATTAAATGAATTTTTAAATGGTATGATTATATGTTAAACAATTTGTACCTCTCAATAGGATACATCCACCGATAGAAAACAGGTCCACAAACTTTAGCTTCGTGAGGGAGATGAATCAACAAATGCACCATAATTGTAAAAAATGAAGGTGGAAATATCTTCTCCATGTTGCATAAAGTCAACGCGACTCGATCTTGTAATTTGTCAAGTTCTTCAACCATCAAAACTTTCCCACAAATAGCTTTCATTACATTAGAAAGTTCAATAATACAAGATGTCACCTCCGTTGACATACAACCGCGTAATGCAACTGGCATTAAATCTTGCATCAATATGTGATAATCATGTGACTTTAGAGAATAAAGTCTTCGATCTTTAACACTGACACATCGAGATATATTTGATGCATACCCATCTGGGACCTTTATATCTTTCAACACCGTGCAAAATACTTCTTTTTCTTTCTTCGACATCGTAAAGATAGAAGGCGGTAAAGAAAATTTTCCATTACGAAGTTCTTGAGGATGAAGATCATGCCGAATTCCCATGTCAACTAAGTCAAGTCGACTCTTTAGATTGTCTTTAGATTTTCCATCGATATTGAGAATGGTCCCAATAATGTTCTCACAGACATTCTTCTCAATGTGCATTACATCAAGATTATGTCTCAAAATGTTATGCTTCCAGTAAGGAAATTTGAAGAAAATACTTCTCTTTTTCCACAACTCTGCCTCATTTGGATCATCCTCTTCATCAGAGTCATCATCACTAAGCTGCTCAAGCTCACGGTTATACACCTCTTTTGTCTTCTTCTTTGATCGTGGGTTTGGTGGTTGGGTCATTTTTCCATAAGTGAACTTGATGTGTTTCAACATCGACAAGATATCAGACCCGATTGTTTGCTCAGGAGCTTTTCTGAACTCTTCAGTACCATCAAACAAATTTTTTTTCATATCTAAATCTATGATTTTCATCTAACCACCGACGGTGTCCCATGTAAGAGAACTTCTTTCCATTATACAACCACTTCGAGCATGTCTGTGCAGCGCAACAAGGACAAGCATAACGGCCTTTGGTACTCCACCCAGATAAATTTGGATAAGCGGGAAAATCATTAATAGTCCACAATAAAGCTGCACGCAAATTAAAGTTCTCTTTCTTCAACACATCATATGTTTCGACACCCACCCATAATTGTTTCAGCTCTTCAATAAGAGGTTGCATGTAGATGTCAATATCATTCCCTGGACCTTTCTCACCTGGGATTATCATGGATAAAATAAAGGATGATTGTTTCATGCAAATCCATGGGGGCAAATTGTAAGGAACAAGTATAACAGGCCAAGTACTGTATGAAGTACTCATGATTTTAAAAGGATTAAACCCATCAGATGCAAGACCGAGCCTAACATTGCGAGGATCTCCTGCAAAACTTGGAAATTTTTGGTCAAATGTCTTCCAAGCTAAAGAATCTGCAGGATGCCTTAATAATCCATCATCTGTTCGTCCATCGTGATGCCACCTCATAGACTCAGCAGTCTTTGAAGACATAAAAAGTCTTTGAAGTCTGGGTATTAGAGGAAAATATCGCAGAATCTTTATTGGCTTCTTTCTTGCTCGTGTTGCAACTTCGTCTTCACTCACATTTTCTGTGTCCCCATTCGTCCACCGAGATTTACCGCATACATGGCAGGACTCTTGGTTTTTTCTATCACCCCAATACAACATGCAATCATTCGGACAACTATGAATTTTCTCATAACCAAGCCCCAAATCGTTTATCATTTTTTTCATATCTTTGCCAGATTGAGGAATTTTTGCAAAAGGAAAAATTTCAGTCAACAACTCTAATAATTGTGTAAAAGAGTTACTGGTCCACCCTCCCAAGCATTTTAAATGGAAAAGGAGAATGCAAAAGGAGAGCTTTGAATACTTTGATCCCTCATAAAGTGGTTCA
Organism: Hibiscus trionum; assembly: GCA_030270665.1. Lineage (NCBI taxonomy): Eukaryota > Viridiplantae > Streptophyta > Magnoliopsida > Malvales > Malvaceae > Hibiscus > Hibiscus trionum. The sequence continues at coordinate 6,817,946 of BSYR01000057.1, forward strand.
TTCATTTCATTAAGCAAATTGTAAAACTTTGACGCTTCTCCATTTGGCTCTTCATCACATCCACTTCTTCTCATCTCGGTGAAATCAGTAACACCAATATCACAATCTTCTCTAACAGACTGATGATAATCGTGCATATTAAATGCATCTCGCAGCATGCCCTCCATATCATCTTCTCTAAGAGATCCACGATGAGAATTATGATGAAAAGGTAGATTGCTCGTGGAAGAAGATGTACGAGATGTCAACTCTCCATGGAATGTCCATTTTCTATAACCCGGAACAAAGCCAAAAATAACTAGATGTTCGTGCACAACTTCACGAATGTGCCAACTAACGTTACCACACTTCTTACAGGGACAAAGAATCATATTTTCTTGGCTTGCATTTGCAAAAGCTAAATTCAGAAAATATTCTACCCCATTTCGATAGTCAGCGTTTACCCTTGGCAAATTCATCCAACTCCTATCCATTTTCAATTTCTGTCATATCCAAATTAAAGATATAAACTACCTATCAGTCATACTTGAAGGATGAAAAGAGATGTAACTATTATATTACCAATTAAGTCAAAAATAAGTCAAATACATAAACTACCTATTAGCAATACTTGAAGGATGAAAAGAGATGTAACTATTACCTGTTGGGGAAAGTTATCTTCTTTAGTTTACTTCAAGAAAAGTTGAGATAATGGAGATAAGAATTGCCAAACTATTAAAAGGTAAATGAGCTGTTAAGAAAAAATAAATAATGATAAGCATTACTAAAATGGCAACAAAAATATAATGTTAAAAAAGTACTTAATTATTACAACAATTAAGAATATTCAAATATTTATTACTTACCAATTACTACACATTCTCCATATCTTATTTTGTTTTTGCAATGCAAAGTAAAGGGACCACGCTAAACAAAGCACAAAATCTTTTCAGTATTCTATTTATTAACACTCTAATCTATTCATCTACCCCTTTTTATTTGCATAATTCAATCATAACGACGTCTGTAAAGCTGACATACACATTTACAAAATAGATGATGACCCCATGTGTGAACACGATTACAAGTCTAGATCTTCAAATTCTGGGATGGAATAAATCTTAGGTCCTTTTGTGTATTTTTTCTAAAAAAATTAAAAATTAAATTTTAAATTCTAACCTCAAACTTTAACATCATACATTTAATATTTTGTCATTTCAAAAGTTTAGACATGAACCGAGCATTTTGTCATTTTCAAATGATCCATAGTATAGTTTGCTAATGGCATAAGCTACATCCCTTCATTCAAAAGACAACAAGAGATTATTAAATGACAAATTCATCTAGGTCAATGCTTTAACAATTTAGGAAATAAATTAATCAGGGTGGTATTTTACTACATTTTGACTTGCTTTCTTTAAATAAATAAATTAAAGAAACATCATACAAGGGACATCAGAAGCCCAGAACAAAGAGTTCGAAACGAGCTAGACAGGAAAATCAGAACATGACCAAATATGATGACCGGAAATTTTAGTTGGGCGGGAGCCAAAAGACAACAAGAGGTAAACCTAGAAATTTATTTAAAGGGTTAATTAATTATAAAAGATGTTATTTTTTATAAAGAGATGTTAATTATATATTTTTAATTTTTAAATTAAATTCTAACCTCAAACTTTCCATAGTATAGTCTGCTAACATTTTCTATATGGCAATCGAAAAATTTCCAGCAAGAGATTCAAGTTTCTGGAAGCAACAAAACATGAACCTAGATAATTATAGACAGAAAACAATCCTAACCTGAGCGGGAGGAGCGTCGGTCGACGGCGAGGAGCGACAGGGGCCGAGGGGCGACGGCGAGGAGCGACAGGGGTCGAGGGGCGACGGCGAGGAGCGACAGTGACGACGACGAGGAGAGCAGTAGCGGCTAGGGCACAGGCGGTCGACGGCGAGGGCGAGGAGGGACAGGGGCGACGGCGAGGAGCGTCAGGGGCGAGGGCTAGGGCACAGATTTGGGTATTTTTAATTTTGCACGATCGATGTTTGTGTCTGGAATGGGGATATATGTTAACCCGTTTTGCGGCGTTTATCTATGAAAACGCCATTAAATAAACCCTTTTTGCGGCGTTTACCTATAAAAACGCCACTAAGCAAACCCTTTGCGGCGTTTTACCTTTACAAACGCCACGAATCAGACCTTGTTTGCGGCGTTTTCTTTAAAAAACGCCACGAAGCAGACCTCTTTTACGGCGTTTTCCTCAAAAAACGCCACTAACCCACTATATTTCTCCAAAAATATTATATTCGCGGGTGGACGTGTCGAAGACATGTGTTACCCGAGCCCGAGCCCGAGCCCGAGCCCGGCCGGTCGGCGGCGGCGCGCGAGGATGTTCCTTGTTCTTTCCCACTCAACAAGGGAGAGGGGAACTTGTGTATAAATACCCTTTACACGCCTTTTTCCTAACCCATGTGGGATATAGGCTTATGCCTTTGGTTCTCACTTTAAGTATTACCAATATTATATAGTGATTTTGTCACTCCAACATTATGATACTTTTATTTTTTGAAAAATTCACGATGGCAATACTTACATCGGTCGTGATTACATTCGTTATGTGACCGAAAATACAAATCTCTATATTGAACCTTTAGTCTTATTAACTGTTTATACGTGGTTACATCCGTTATGCGACCGAAAATACAAATCCTTATATTGAACCTTTAATCTCATTAATTGTTTATCGGTTTTCTAATTGAGGTTTAAGAAATCTATGGCGGCGTTTTTCGCAGTAAATGCCACTAACGCTACACCTACGACGACGTTTTAATTAACAAACGCCACAAAACGCCAACATCTGCGGCGTTTTACAGATAAACGCCACTAACATGAAACCTATACCGGCGTTTACGGTGGGAAACGCGACTAATTTGAAACAACTGGCGGCGTTTATTAACAAAAACGCCACTATATGTCACCCTATGGCGGCGTTTGTGGTAAAAACGCCGCAAATGTTGTCATTTTGTGGCGTTTGTCTCAAAAACGCCGTTATAAGTGAAATATTGGTGGCGTTTGTATCAAAAACGCCGCGAATAGCACCGCCATAGAACAAGTCTGGTGTAGTGATATCATTATAGTAATTGCAAATCAATAATTTTGTTCGTCTTTTTTTTTAATTCAATTAATTTAATTCTTGTAATTTTTTAAAATCAATAATATTATCGCTTATTTTTAATTTTATCAACTACGTTATCTGACTCCTAAATGGTATCAATCTTACTTGTCATTAATCAATAAAGTCGTTAAATTCTACACATGCGGCCACTATTTGCTTCCACATTAGCTCTTTAAAATTATGGATATTTTAATCTCCATCAATTATAGGTCATCATCATCTTATTATATGACATTAATTTACTAAAGAAAATGATATGCGAACATGTTAACTCAAACATTGTTAATTATTTAACGACAGAGTGCCTAACACGACAATGAACGTATGGTGATAATGGTTCTATTAGTTAATGACAATCAAATGGTGAGATTTAATGGTGAGCCAAACTCAACTTGAAAAATCGATTTTTTCTTTTCAATTTTTAGTTATCCAAGTTGTTTTATTTGAGTTATTCGAGTCAACTCGAATAACTCATGCGAATTTCGAGTTCAGTTTTGCCGACTCGAAAAACTAAATTTTACTCTTGTGCGATTTATTCACCGATGTCCTTCTTCTTCAATTCCTAATTTATTTTAACTCTATTTTGACCAAATTTGAACCACATGCTCTTAATATTTGTAAAATATTTATTTAGATTCAATTTATGTTTTTGAAATAAATTTTCTCTTTTTTCAATTTAGTCCCTCAACTTTGTATGATTTCCTCATTTCTTTAACTCATGCTTCCTTTTAAGTCCATTTTGACGAAACTTAAACCACTTGCTCCACTAACACTATATAATATCCATGCAACTTCAATTTATATTTTTAACAAAAAAATATTTTGTTCGTAATTTAGTCCATTAACTTTGCATTGTATTCAATTTGGTCTTTCAACTATATATATATTTTTTTGTAAATTCTTTCTTCCCATCAATTCTTTGACTCCTTATACTTCCATCAATATTTTTTCCCTACAAATTCCTTTAAAAATAACATTATATATTTTAATTTTAGATTGCATTTGCCTTATTAAATAACATTTCAAATCTTACTCACATATGTGAACAAGAATATGAAGAAAATATATGTATATCTTATATGATTAGAGAAATTTGTTTAAATTGGTATCAATGTGTACTATAAACATTATAAATAATTACAATTAAATTTGTACAAAAACTTGACAACTCGACTTTACTCGAATTCCATAAACACTCAAATAAGAAAATTCAAATTAATGAAATGTGAGTCATGAAATAGAACTTGTCAACTCGAATTTTTTTTACACGACTCGATCGAATGCTCACTCCTAATGAGATTGATGTAATTCGAGGAGTTCACGTGTTGAGTTGATAAAATTAAAAATGTTGGATAAAATTATTGATTTCAGATTACTATAGAATTAAAAATACCCCTTAAACCTGAGTAAAAATCTTCTGCCCCTAACCATGCTTCCTTATATGCCCCCTACTAAAAAACACCTAAAAGTTAAATTTTAAGCCCTAACCTTAATTTTCATATCCTAAACCCTAAACTTTAAACCCTAAAAAATACACCATACCCCTAATTCCTTACACCCTAACCCTAAGCTCCAACCTTAAACCCCAAAGCCTAAACTCATTATTTTAAAATGGAGGCACCAATGAGGACATAGTTAGAGGTAGACGATTTCTATCCCTTAAACCTGATGTGCTAAAGAAGAGTAAAGTGGTATATGCAAAAAAAAATGGCATTAATTCTTTAATATCTGTCTTATTTAATAAACCATTGAACAAAATCATTTCATAAGATTTCCAAATTCCTTTCATACACAGCAAATGATAAAGAAAAACTTCCAACATCTCCAAATGGGCACATAGTTTATAATTAGAATTGTAATCATGTTTCTAAGATTTAGGGCAAACGAACGTGATCAAAGGGGTCATTTGCTGTATTAAAAGACGAGTTTTGGCCTCACTTGTACTTCCATTCCTTTGACTATTATAAGAATAAATTAATTACAGAAGAATCTTATTTATAGTGTTAATATTGTAATAATTAATATTTTTCAACATTTATAGTGCACAAAGTGAAGACATTAATCGTGTAGAATGATAATAAGGAGTGGTTTGTTAACTATTAAACAAATATTTGGGGTCAGCCATTGAAATATTTTTAATTTCTTTGGTAAAACAAATGAATTATGGACAATGACACTAACTTTGAAAATTTATTTCTTATAAGTACTTTTGAGGAGACCCTAAACCCAGCCCAAGAGATACGACCGAATTTAAAATGGATAAAATTTAAAATTGTTCAGTAACCTCCATGATATTGTAGAAATAATGATGTCAATTATAACACCCTAAACCCAACCCAAGTGATACGACCGAATTTAGAATGTCACATTAATCATCGAAGTAATCTTAAAACAAATTTTAGTAAAACAGAAAATTTATTTCAAAATATATCACATATGCAAGAAAATATTTTAAAACCTCATTTGACCAATATAAAATCAGAATTACACAAACTAGATTAAAAGAAAAAATATAAATATTTACTGAGACCTCCGAATGCTAAGCCTAATTCCGCGCGACATGAACTATCTGAAAGGAGAGACCAAGAGTGGGTGAGCTAAAGAATTTAGTGTGATCTTGTATTGCCTAATAAACAAAGAGAAAAGTAACAAAAGAGCATGTACAACCGGTTAACAAAACAACACAGAATATACCGAACATACAAATGCAGTAATTAGTTTTTTTGGTTAATAATACATCATTCGACCCTACCATCCATACTCTAGTCCAACCTTACTCCAAAACAGAATCAGAAGCCGACATCAGAAGCGGTTACAAGAAGTGATATGCGGAAGCAAAAACAAATAAGTTTAAGTGTTTAGAAAAATAGATTTTTTATAAGAACTCCATAATCAATACAAGACTATGATGTATGTTGATGACATTAATTAAGAGATACTATGGTGACATTATAAATTTAATATACTTTCAGTGTAATTCGGAATTCAGAACGTAGTTGATATTAACAATCAAAAATAAATATTGTCATACCTAGTATATATGTTACCGTGGTGCACCCTAGGGTCCAGCCCACCGCACACCTAGGGTCCATATCCAGCACCATCTTCCGAGACCATAGGGCCGAGATTCCAGCACCCCGTGCCGCTCCCAACGCACCCGAGGGGTCCGAGTCCGTCCGGCCCATTCTGCCGTACCCGAGGGGCTACGACCCAGCCGAGCCAACAGCCCGAGGGGCCTTGCTAGGCACCCTGGGCCTGTCCGAGTGCAGCACCCACCAAGGGCCTTGCCCAGCCGCACCCGAGGGCCTGTCCGAGCAGCACCGAGCAGCCCGTCCAGCCGCACCCGAGGGCCTGTCCGAGCAGCACCGAGCAGCCTGTCAAGCCGCACCCATAGGCCTGTCTGAGCAGCACCGAGCACCCCGTCCAGCCGCACCCATGGGCTGTCTGATTTTCCCTCTTCCATGGCCATCCAAGCCCATTCCTTGGGGAATCTTCACCCCTTTGACCATGGTATTCAAGGCAAGGATCATGCATCAATATCTTTCCCGACTCATGGAGATCCACATCTTTTTCACATGGAAAGAAGCTCTACCAAGAAGGAAGGAATCCTTGATTCTATTCCCTTGCCTTCATTAGATAGATTAGGCCAATCCTGGCCATCCATTGTAATCGATAGTGCCCGTTAGATCGGGAGGTGACAGGCTATAAATAGAGCCTCACCCCTTCATTTGTAATCATCCTTGAATCCTTTTTTTTTCTCATTTTTCTATCAATAATACAAAAGCAGCGTAGAGTATTCTTTTCCCCCTAACTAGGCTTAGAGGGGGTTTTTAACGAGGCTCTTCGTTTTGCAAATCACTCGAGCCATCTCTTATTGCTTCTTCTTTGCAACGCTTCCGCTCATCTAGCCAAGCCAAGCTTGACTTTAGGCTTACTTGGTCCCTTTCGAAGTTCTTTCCCGACCAAGTGCCGCACGTTGCTAGCCATATAAGCCTAGCCCCGTGACAAGTGGCATCAAAGCCTACGTTTTAGCGAAGAAATTTGTTCGAGATGACGAATCCAAGTGGCGCTCCCATCGACGCCACCACGAAGACAGTTGAAACTCGTGCCGGAAAAGCCAAGAGGGCTAGTTCGAGAGATGCCATCTCTTCCTTGCAAGACAAAGTCACCCGTTTGAAGAACAACACGAATGAGTCTAGAGAGGGGCTCGATGTTGTTGAGAACCGACTAGATGCGTTGGAGTCTCGGGGTGATGGTCGCAAGGATGATTCCCATGAGCTTGAAGATAGAATTGAGACCGTGGAGTTAGAGAATCGATCTTTTAAAGATGGGTTAACCGAACTCGAGAAGGCGATGAACGTGTTAAGGGCCGAGCTCAACATCTATAAATCCGCAGTGGCCAATGGAGTGGTTTCAAGTCCGACTAGAGTGCTAGCCGATGTGCCGAAACCAAAGGAATTCAAAGGATCGAGAGATGCTCAAGAAACCGATACATTCTTGTGGAGCATGAATCAATATTTCCACAACACCAACATCGTGGATGAATCCACTAAGGTAAATATTGCTTCTAGTTATTTCACTAATAGTGCTCTTTTATGGTGGAGACGTCGGTGCTTCGAGGAGCCCGATAGAGACGTTCTCGTAGATACTTGGGAAGAGCTTCAAGACGAGATCCATGAGGCGTTCTATCCCAAGAATGCTCAAAGAGAGTTGCGCTCAAAGATACGCCAACTCAAGCACGACAACAATATCCATGACTACGTGAAAAAGTTCATCGAGTTAAAGCTCCAAATCACCAACTTAGGAGAAGATGAAGGCTTCTCAATTTTCATGGATGGATTGAATCGATGGGCTAGTATGGAGTTGGAAAGACGTGGTGTCAAGGACCTTTCCCATGCCCTTGACGAGGTCGAGGCAATAGCCAAGTTCGAAAAACGAGACTCGCCCAAACCAAAGCCGAAGTCTAATGGTTGGGGAGATAAGAATGCCAAAGCCGGAGGTGAGAAATTTAACCACGATAGGCCTTCCAACAACAATCGACAAGGCCGATCAACTAAACCATACGAGAGACGAGGTTTTGGATGTTTCTATTGCCAAGGACCTCATCATATTCGAGATTGCCCAAAGAGAACAAGCCTTTCTACCGTCAAAGTTAACGACAAGCCAACCGAGCCCACCGCCCAACTTGGAGCAATCGTAAGTAATCTCCAAGTGAATTCTTTATCTAACAAACCCAAAAGTGGTCTTATGTTTGTAGAAGTCACGATTGCCGGAAAGAAATTGCGTGCACTTGCGGACACCGGAGCTTCCGAGCTATTCATTTCGAAGGAGCCGCCCAAAAACTTAATCTCAACGTATTGAAGAAAAGTGGGTGGGTCAAAATGGTCAACTCGAAAGAGGAGCCCATTGCCGGAGGTTCAAGAAGGGTCGAGATCCAACTTGGAAGTTGGAAGGGTCTGAGGATATAAAGGTAATTCCTCTTGATGATTATGATCTTGTGATTGATTTATCTTTTTTGGACAAGATTAATGCGCTTCTCTTGCAATTTGCCGATGTATTGGTGGTACTCGACCGCACCCAACAATGTTTGGTGCCCGTGAGTCGAGATGTAGGTATCCAATCCAAGATGTTATCTTCCATCCAATCCCTCAAAGGTATGTGAAAGGAGGAAGAGTCTTTCCTTGCCGTGCTCAAGGAAGACGAGGCGATTAGAGCTGAAGAAGTTCCCAAAGAAGTGGAACGTGTTCTCGTGGAGTTTGAGGACACTATGCCTTCCGAATTGCCGAAGGCTTTACCACCCAAGCGTGAGGTGGATCATCGAATCGAGTTGGTGCCAAATGTCGAGCCTCCAAGCAAATCACCTTATCGAATGGCGCCACTGGAGTTAGAGGAACTCCGAAAGCAACTTGGAGAACTCTTGGATGCTGGATTCATTCGCCCATCCAAGGCACCGTTTGGAGCACCCATTCTCTTTCAAAAGAAGAAAGATGGTAGCTTGCACATGTGTGTCGACTACCGCGCTTTAAACAAACTTACGGTAAAGAATAAGTACCCTATCCCTTTGATTTCGGATTTATTTGATCAACTTGGAAGTGCAAGGTTCTTCACAAAGTTAGATCTTCGTTCGGGGTACTACCAAGTTCGAATAGCTGAAGGTGATAAGCCCAAAACCGCGTGCATCATAAGGTATGGTTCATTTGAGTTTCTTGTAATGCATTTTGGCCTTACAAACGCTCCCGCAACTTTTTACACCTTAATGAACAAGGTACATTCACCTTTTCTTGATCATTTTGTAGTTGTCTGCTTAGATGACATTGTCATCTATAGTAAGACTTTTCAAGAACATTTAATGCACTTGAGAAAGGTTTTGCAGGTTCTTCGAGAAAACGAACTTTACATCAAGCGCGAAAAGTGTAGTTTCGCTCAATAAGAAGTTCCGTTTTTAGGCCACATCATTGGAGGTGGTAAGATCCGAATGGATCCAAGCAAAGTTCGAGTCATCGATGATTGGGAACCGCCAACTAAGGTAACCGAACTTCGCTCTTTTCTTGGTTTAGCTAACTACTACTGCAAATTTGTGCAAGGTTATTCTGCGATAGCCACGCCTTTGACCGAACTCTTGAAGAAGGACAAAGTTTGGGAATGGAGTCCAAGTTGTCAACAAGCGTTTGAAAGGCTTAAACAAGCCATGGTAAGTGAACCCGTTCTAGCCTTGCCCGATCATTCCAAGTCGTTTGTCATCCACACCGATGCATCAGAATATGCCATTGGTGGAGTTTTTATGCAAGAAGGCCATCCCATTGCCTTTGAAAGTCGAAAGTTGAACGAAACCGAGAGGCGTTACACCGTTCAAGAGAAGGAGATGACCGTAGTCATCCATTGCCTTCGCACATGGCGACATTACATCTTGGGTTCCAGGTTTGTCGTCTTTACCGATAATTCCGCTATTTCTTATTTTCTAACCCAAAAGAAGTTGTCTCCTAAGCAAGCTAGGTGGCAAGACTTCTTGGCGGAATTTGACTTTTCGATGGAGCACAAGCCCGGAAAGGCTAACACTGTGGCCGATGCGCTTAGCCGTAAAGCTACTTTTACTTCCATTAGCCAACCAAGTGGTGAATTACTCGAATCCATCAAAGAAGGTTTGACTCATGATCCCACCGCAAAGAACTTAATCGCCTTTGCCAAAGAGGGTAAGTCACGCCGTTTTTGGGTCGAAGATGACCTACTCTTCACAAGAGGCCAACGTTTATTCGTCCTCTACTTCAACAACTTGCGAAAGACTTTAATGAAAGAATGTCATGATTCAAAGTGGGCGGGACATCCAGGTATGCATCGTACTTTGGCTTTACTTAACGAAAGATATTATTGGCCTAGTATGAATGAAGATGCAGAAGCATACGTGAAGACTTGTCTTGTTTGCCAACAAGACAAGATTGAAGCAAACAAACCGATGAGGCTACTTCAACCGTTGCCGATACCGGAAAGACCATGGGAAAGTATCTCTTTAGACTTTATAATTGGTTTTCCTTGTGTTACTAATTACTCTAGTATCATGGTTGTAGTAGACAAGTTCTCAAAGTATGCAACTTTCATTCCCGTCAATAAGACATGCCTCGCCGACGAAGCCGCCCGCCTTTTCTTAAAGCATGTCGTGAAGCTTTTGGGTATTCCAAAGTCTATAGTAAGTGATCGAAACGCTCGGTTCACGGGTAAGTTTTGGACCGAGTTGTTTAAATTGTTCGGTTCTTCCTTGAACCTTTCAACGAGTTTTCATCCGCAATCCGATGGACAAACCGAGAGGGCCAATGCTTTATTGGAGATTTATCTAAGGCATTTCGTTAGTGCCTCTCAACGGAATTGGCCCGATTTGCTAGACGTGGCCCAATTCTCCTACAACTTGCATAGAAGTGAAGCCACGAATCAAAGTCCTTTCGAGATAGTGATGGGCCAACAACCACTCACACCCGACGCGATCGTGACCAAGTATCAAGGTCCAAATCCCTCCGCCTTCCATGAAGTGAAGGACTTGCAAGAACAAAGGGACTTAGCCAACGCTTGCCTCTACAAAGCAAGCAAGCGAATGAAGAAGTGGGCCGATAAGAAGCGACGTGACGTTGAATTCCAGGTAAATGATTTGGTTTTAGCTAAACTTCATCTAACTCTTCGTATTTCCTCTGTTCACAGGGCTCTTGTGAGGAAATACGAAGGCCCATTTCGTGTGATAAAGAGAGTAGGCAAGGTGGCCTACAAGCTAGACTTGCCGCCCCACATCCAAGTCCATCCCGTCTTCCATATTAGCGTTCTTAAGCCCTATCACAAGGACGAGGAACATCCGGAAAGGAACATCTCCAAGCGAGAACCTGTTGGAGTTAAGACTTCATTCGAGAGAGAAGCCGAAGCCATCGTAGCCAATCGAGTCATTCGACGCCAAGGGTTTAAACCAAGGCACAAGTATTTTGTGCTTTGGAAATGACTAACAGAAGCCGAAGGTAGTTGGGAGTTAGACAAAGACTTGTGGCAATTTGAAGACAAAGTTTCCGATTTCGAAGCCCAACGAGCAACGAGGGCGTCGCTCAATTTGGTAGAGGAGAATGTTACCGTGGTGCACCCTAGGGTCCAGCCCACCGCACACCTAGGGTCCATATCCAGCACCATCGTCCGAGACCATGAGGCCGAGGTTCCAGCACCCCGTGCCGCTCCCAACGCACCCGAGGGGCCCGAGTCCGTCCGGCCCATTCTGCCGCACCCGAGGGGATACAACCCAGTCGAGCCAACAGCCCGAGGGGCCTTGCTAGGCACCCTGGGCCTGTCCGAGTGCAGCACCCACCAAGGGCCTTGCCCAGCCGCACCCGAGGGCCTGTCCGAGCAGTACCGAGCAACCCGTCCAGCCGCACCCGAGGGCCTGTCCGAGCAGCACCGAGCAGCCCGTCCAGTCGCACCCGAGGGCCTGTCCGAGCAGCACCGAGCAGCCCGTCCAGCCGCACCAATAGGCCTGTCCGAGCAGCACCGAGTAGCCCGTCCAGCCGCACCCATGGGCTGTCCGATTTTCCCTCTTCCATGGCCATCCAAGCCCATTCCTTGGGGAATCTTCACCCCTTTGACCATGGTATTCAAGGCAAGGATCATGCATCAATATCTTTCCCGATTCATGGAGATCCGCATCTTTTTCACATGGAAAGAAGCTCTAACAAGAAGGAAGGAATCCTTGATTCTATTCCCTTGCCTTCATTAGATAGACTAGGCCAATCCTGGCCATCCATTGTAATCGATAGTGACTGTTAGATCGGGAGGTGCCAGGCTATAAATAGAGCCTCACCCCTTCATTTGTAATCATCCTTAAATCATTTGTTTTCTCATTTTTCTATCAATAATACAAAAGCAGCGTAGAGTACTCTTTTCCCACTAACTAGGCTTAAAGGGGGTTTTTAACGAGGCTCTTCGTTTTGCAAATCACTCAAGCCATCTCTTATTGCTTCTTCTTCGCAACGCTTCCGCTCATCTAGCCAAGCCAAGCTTGACTTTAGGCTTATTTGGTCCCTTTCGAAGTTCTTTCCCGACCAAGTGCCGCACGTTGCTAGCCATATAAGCCTAGCCCCGTGGCATATAAACAAACAAAGATTTCAAAACCAATCATGAAATAAATAAAATCACTGTAAATACAATTAATCAAGAATCTAACATGATTTAAAGTGAACTATAGCAACGAAAACACACACCTAGATGAGTGTCTTCTCACACTCAGAAATAGAACTTAAACCATCGCGATATGATCCAAAACTAATGGATGCTAACTCAGAAGTAGGATTCGCACTGATTTAATGAAAACTCATTTAGTTTTACACTAATCCATAGTCATCCAATGGCCATGAGTTAGTGCAAAACTAAATGAGTTTTACATCATGTAATTTGATCTTATCCCTCCCCCCCCCCCCACACACATATATATATATATATATATATATATATATATATATATATATATGAGTTAAGATCTACTTACACAATGTTTTTAAGTTTTACACGTTATGTGGATCGTTGGATAGGTGAAATAGATTACTGAGATTAATTCTCACATATTCAACTCTTATTCTCAGTCATCCGTTTCACCCATCCAAGTAAAACTTAAAAACTTTTACACTGTGTAACCGGATCATCTTACATATGAGATATTATCCTCTTACATGTAACCGGATCATCTTACATATGAGATATTATCCTCTTACACTAGGTAAATGAATGAATGAGATTAACCGTAAAAAAAGTGAAGATTATCATTTGAAAAAAGATAAAGAAATAATTTTAGCTATTTATTACCACCATCCAAAGATCCAAGAAAGTGTAAAACTGTAAATAAGTAAAGAGAAGACATTGGCCCTGTTTGACAATTAGTAGATAGCTGATATCGGATTATATTAGCTAATAGGTGATAGCTGATTGCATTAGCTGATTTGACCAGCGGATAATATTAGCTGATTGTATTAAAATGTTTGGTAAAATTAACTAATAGCAGATAGCTGTTTGATTATTTAAACAAACAAAATGACATATAAGGACACAATTATATTCGATACTTATTTGAATAGTTTATTAGTTATCAATATTTTGTATCTATTAATATTAATTAGATTATGAAAAATAATTTTTAATATAACATTACTAAGCATATTTGAATGATTTATATATTATTTTATTATTTAAATAGTTATTTTTAATACAATTTAATTAATTATTAAATTTAAATACAAATATAAATGTGTGAGAATAAAAAGAAAAAAAAGAAAAAATATCAGTTTACAAATGTCACAATGTAAATACATGAAGTTGAAAAATTAAAATAGAAATGGTCTTTATAACTCTTATGTCAAAACCTCTAATTTCAAAAAGCTTATATTAGCAGTTTTTTCAAAATCAGAGGTTTCACCCTAATCTGCTATTTGAATTCACTTTTTATCAAACATCCAAATTAACAGATTTGACTGATCAAACCTCTAATTTTAGCTCAAACTTCTAATTTCGACTCAAACTTCTCTTCACCAAACAGAACCATCGGTGAAAAACAATGAAGTGGATTAAAAATTACCTTTTTTAGTCGTGTACGAATTTATTAACTCGATAAATAATTTTTTTGACAGAAATTTGGGGGAAGCGGTGAAGAACAAATTTAAAGAGTCGGCTGAGGAATTTTGTGGTGTTTACAATAGCAGCTTTGGGGTTTTTAAAATGAAGATTAGGTCTTTTTAATATAAAATCAGAACGAAGAAAATATAAAATATTATAATAAATAAAAATAAATAATACAAAATATAAATTTTAAAAAAACTAATAAAAAGTATTGATTTTGGCGGTGGGCTAAATGATTTAGAATTCAATTAGAATTTAAATTAGGTTGTGCATAATTAATCGTAACCGAGAACCGTAACTGTTAATTGGTATAATCGTTATATTTTACAGGTTAATTAATCGAACTATTAAGGTTAAACGGCTTCAGTTAACCGAACCGCTAAAAATGATGGTTAAGAGTTACGGTTACGAATATAAAATTTGACATATGGTTAACCTATAGGTTAGCGTTATTAAATATATATATTTTAAATAAAATACCTTCAACTAAAAGTTCAACCCACGCACCTATTTTATAATCTAATTCATAATTATTTTTTATCTTTAATTTGCTAGTATTATATTATATTTCTTATACTAACTTGTTTCATATTTTTTTTGATAGAATTTGGGGACCTCGTTAAAAATCCCCTTCATATCGATCAACCGTCTTAAAGACAATGATCAACAGCGGAAAGAGGAAAAGAGTGTCCCGATAATAATTTTATTAATAATAACAACCAACTACAGTCCAATACATCACCACAAGAACACAGACGATGCTAGCTTACATCCAAAAGCAAAAATTAAACTAACAAAGGCTCACGCAAACAAACCCATCCTATCCAATGCCGTTTTTGGCTAAGCTATCTGCCTCTATATTAATTAGCCGACTCACCACTCGGAAACAACATTGCCTCATCATACCTAATTCAACGATTTCCCTTACCAGCTCCCTAAATATAGTGGGACATAATGCCTGGTTTTCGATCCACTTCACAAGGGTGCTGCAGTCACTCTCCAGTATTAACCGAAAATTATCACATCTGCTGTCTGCCACAACCATGGATAAACCACATCTAGCTGCCAACAATTCTGCAAGTATTGGAGGGCCGGATCCGATCGATTTAGAAAAGGAAAAAATTATCGTACCTTTGTCATTCCTCACCAAACCACCTATGCCACCAGCACTGAGTTTAAGATTCATCGCCCCATCAATGTTTAACTTCAAAAAGCCGAGAGGAGGAGGTACCCAAGATGCTGATACTGACCGACACAAATTATTCACCCCCAAATCAGCCGATGGAGGGTGTTGAACAATGTCATCGATTGAGGAAAATGAATCCTGAAAACGAGCTTTAAACCACGATGCAACTCTAAATTTAGCGATGAAGAGCAATTGAAGGGTATCCAGCTTATTGTTTTTGAAGACGATCTCGTTGCGCATAAGCCACACAGACCATATGATCGCTGCCGGAACAAAGTTCCAGATTGAGACTTGAGCTTTACACGGCCTAAGCTCCAACCAAATTACCAACAGATCAGCAACTGTTTGAGGCATGACAAGAGAACATTCCCAGTACGATATAAAGGCTGTCCACACTCTCCAAGCCACCTCACAATGTAGAAATAAATGATTGACAGATTCAGGTGCAGCTTGACACAGAGGACAAGAAATAGAGTCACCCAAGTAAACCCCACGTCTTCTCAACGTTTCCCTTACCGCAATTCTATTCCATATTACACGCCAGAGGAAGAATTCAACTCTCGGAGGAGCCAAGCCATTCCAAATCAAAGATTTCCAGTCGAAATGATGACGATCCATGGAATAGAATAACTTGACACATGATTTCACTGAATAAACCCCTTCCCCTGTACCATTCCAAAGAAGGCAGTCTTGTACAAATCCGTTAGACTTGATTGAGGACAAGACCGAAATGAATGAGTTCCATTGGGTTAATTCCCAATCAAACAGACGACGTCTAAGCTGAATATTCCAAGACCATAAACCATTATTATTCGACCCGAAGTCACAAACTTTACCTGACTTGTTTGAAGCTAACGCAATAATCCTCGGAAACTCTGCTTGTAATGGAGACTGCATAATCCAAACATCAGACCAGAACATGATCGACTTACCATCCCCCACTTGAAGTCTAGAGTTCTTGCGGATCAATTCTCCAAAATTATCCACATTATGAAAAGAATTGAAAATACCCCTCCATATCCAAGATGACAGGCGATGATTATTCATATTAGGGATGATCGAAGAGGACTTCCAGTTCAATTTCCCACAAAGGATTCGCTTCCACTCCCCAACTCTGTTATTAGCAAACTGCCAAATCCACTTACCAAGAAGAGCTCGGTTATGCACTTCCAAATCTCGAATTCCTAAACCTCTAGCTTCAAAAGATTTACATGCAGCTTGCCAATTAACCCAATGCATCTTTTTCTGAGTAGTGGTGTCGCCCCAAAGAAAACCAGCCATAATACTGATCAGTTTTCTATTGACCTCGGCTGGTAATTTGAAGATAGATAAATAATACATTGGAAGTGAAGTTAACACAGATTTTATCAACACCAATCTACCACTAAACGAAAGGTTTTTACCTTTCCAGCCAGCTAAATACCTGTAGAATTTGTCAATAACAGGCTCCCATAAGGCGTAAGAATTTCGCTTGGGACCTAAGGGAAGACAAAGGTAATCAGGAGGAAAAGTTCCCTTTGTGCAACCGACTTTCATAGCCCAATCTCCAAGTAAATTATCATCCACATTAATACCAAATAGCCTACATTTACCTAGATTCAATTGAAGCCCAGAAGCGATTTCGAATACTCTAAGGATACGCTTAATATTAAGGACTTCTCTCAATGAACCACCGCAAAAGACCATAAGGTCATCAACAAACTGTAAATGTGAAAGAGATTGAGCATAAGGTTCCTTACCAATATTAAATCCAGTGAATAGACCAGAGCACACTGCCTTGTCCAACATCAAGTGTAAAGCCTCCCCAAGTAAATTGAACAACAGTGGGGAAAACGAGCAGCCTTGCCGCAAATCTCTCGCAATGGTAAAACAAGGAGTAGGAACGCCGTTCACCAAAATCGAGATAGATGCGGAAGAGATACACTTGAAGATCCAATCGCACCACCGATCTCCGAACCCCATTTCTTTCATTACACGGATGAGAAATGAATATGCTCGTTTAAAATCTATTTTAAAAACAACACCCTTCCGTTCACTTTTAGACATAAAGTCATTACCTTCGTTCGCTATAAGTGAGCAATCGAGGATTTGTCTACCCGATATAAAGGTGAATTGAGATTTGCTGACCACTGAATCCATGCACTGTTTAAGCCTTCGCGACAAAATTTTAGACAAGATTTTGTAAATCCCGCCTACCAGACTGATAGGCCTAAAATCTTCGATAGAATCAGAACCCAGCTTCTTGGGAATTAGGGTAATAAACGAGTGATTCACTCCATTTTCCCATTGTCTCCCATCGAAGAAATCATTGCAGAACTTCATAATATCGGCTTTTAGAATACCCCAAAATTTTTTGAAGAAGCCCGGGTTAAAACCATCCGGTCCCGGGGCTCGCGAGCTGTCAAAGGAAGAAATAGCGTTCCAAACTTCATCTTCATCAAACCGCCTCTCCAACAATTCTCGTTGTAACTGAGATAATTTCCTGAAGTTCAACAGTAAGTCTTCCACTTCTAATGTGTTCTTTGAGTTATAAGCTTGAGCATAGAAGTTGAAAATGTGGTTTTTGAGTTTGTTGGGATCCGACACCAAATCACCTTCAATTGTTAGAGAGTGAATCATATTTCTACGTTTCCTATTTGAAGCCACCAAATGGAAGTAACGTGTGTTCTTCTCACCTTCTAAAAACCACCGAAGTCTCGAATTCTGCAACCAAATCCTTTCCTCTTTCCGAATTTGCTCCCACAATTGCTTCCTTAAAGATAGAATTTCAGAAGCCGCAGAACCTTGCGCAATACCTATGCTCATCTCGTATTCTAATTTGGAGATTTCTTGTTCCAATTTATCGCTTGAAGTAGCACCCACCAGATTCTTCTCATGAGACCACTTCTTAATCGCCAATTTACTTCCTTTTAAGATACTCAGCAAACCAATCCTCTTGTTACTGGTTTTTAATTTTTTCACACTATCTGCTACAAGGTCTTCGAATCCATCCTCATCCATCATATAATTAAAAAGACGAAAGGGCTTAGGACCCCAATTACACTCTCGATTAACCAAGGAAATAACATTGTGATCAGATAAAGAGCGATGGAGCAGAGATTGTACCAGATTAGGAAAAGATGCACCAAACCCCGAATCAACTAGAAATCTGTCGAGGCGAACATAGGTTGGAATATCCCTATTGTTGGACCAAGTGAAAGATCCGCCGATCAAAGGAAGGTCTAATAGACATGCTTCGTGAATAAAAGAACGAAATGTTGCAATCGTAGAAGAATTGATTGAAACTCCCTATTTTTCCTCCTTGTTGATATAGGCGTTAAAATCCCCACCCAGACACCATTCAACACAGTAATTACTCATGAAAGATAACAGTTCACAAAAGAAACCTTCCTTATCTGCATCTACAGAAGGTCCATACGCGTTGATGAAACCAAAACTCGAAGAAAACCCCCGCACAATCCCTACTAGAGCAATGAAACGTTTATGAATAAAAGTTTGTTGAACACAAAACCACTCCGGATCCCAGACGCTTAATAAACCACCCGCTGAACCCGTGGCAGGGGAGAAAACTGTCTTCATATTGCTGCAACCCATTCTTCGAAAAATAGAAGGGCTAAATTCTAACAATTTAGTTTCCTGAATGAAAAGTAACTTAGGCTTCTGAGAACGCAATAATCTACGCACGACACACGATTTCTCTATCTTACCAAAACCCCGAATGTTCCAAGAGATAATTGATAAATCCATCAACAAAAGATACCACCAGAAACGAAAGTAACAATAACCTCACTGGTTATCAGCTTCAATCTCTGTGACTTTTTCCACCATAGCCTTTTTCCCCCTTTGAAAGAGATGCCCAAAATTTTACTTACCCCCCAAACGGCAAGAGCCTCTTCAATATAAGTCAGATGAACTGAGTCGTTTGTGAGTCCCGCCCCACCTGAACCGTCTTCCGTTTGACCCAAATCGATGGAGTCTCTGACTCGACTGCGAATAGTTCTCCGGTGACTCGCTCTGTAAAAATCTCTAGTCGGACAAACAAAGACCGAGACATTCAACTGAGAAGGGGAGTGAACTGACGCGTTTCTTTCCCAGTTAGAACAGCTCTCTAGATCGTTAGCCGACAGCACCAAATCAGGACACGAAATCCTTTCAACACTATCAGGGACAAAGTTCGATTGGAAATTCTGCTGTGAGTTAAAATCATTATGGGTTAAAGAATCCTCTACAACCAGATTATTTAGGTCCACATGGTCTACAGAAGTATCCAGCCTATTTGGGCTAAAACAACGACCCAAATGATTATTAGAATTTGAGGGTCTGGGCCCCAAGGAGTTAATCCCATTCGGATGAAGCTGACCGATAATATCATCTTTATTTTTAGAAGCACGTGGAGAAATAATTGATTTGTCTACATGCCCCTCCTGGGAATCAATTCCGTTATCCTCGGTTCTCCCACCCAACACAACAAGCGAACCTGCATTAACAGCCGCCAAAGGGGGAAACTGTTCATCTACTAGAGGAATATGAGCAAGTGTTGACTTGTGAACTTCTCCACGGGGAGAAGAAGAGATCGGGGGTTTCGGCCAAAACTCAGTAGCGTTTTCTGGTGGCACTGTTTCATTAGAGACCCAACAATCCAGAAAATCCTCACCCAACTTACTTAATGAGCAACAAAAATGAACGTTTATGGACATTAATGCGAATCGATTTAGGAAACAAAAACTGGCTAGGCACTCTAAGTATCATCTTCGCCACTGTAAGATCGTGTTTGTACGTAGTATCATCATGGATATGAACTAAGAAACCCCATTTTCTGGCTAAGAAGGAAAAAAACTCATTTGACCAGCACTGTAGAGGTATACCATAAACAGACAATGAAACAAAGAACAATGGAGACCCTTCCAACAAAATTGACTCCTCAATAAAATCAAACCAAAACGACAACTCATCCTTCTTGTTACTCCAAACCTCCCTCTTTTCTTCAATTGACCGAAAAGTGATGAGACATGCATTCCTGATCAACCCCCACTTAGCAATTTTAACATGAATTTTATCACTTGCTAACGCCCTCTCAACAAACTCTAAATCGAAGTTACTCTTAATAACTTTTGTCATAGAATTAATTTTTGTGGTCTGTGAACTCACGGAAATTTTATTTACCTTATGTTTGTTTTATGTTAAAGATTTTTCTTTAAAACTTTGATGGTGTATTACTATGTGCTGAACACTGTTAAAACTTGGAATTGTAAACTAAGTATGGAATTTATGTAGTTTATGTTGTGCTGAAACTTTGTTGTATGTACATACTTTTTTAATTAAGTATGGACTTAGTGTTTAGAATCTTTATTTAAGAATTTTATGAACATTTTAATATAATATTTATCGAAAATATAGTTTCATTATTCTAAAAAAAGTAGTGAACATGTGAAAAAAATTGTAATAGGTTACAGGTTAACCTGTAACCGAACCGTATCTTAATGGTTAATCGTTAGCGGTTATCCAAATTTTAACGGTTAGGTTACGGTTAACTAAATTCAATAACCACTATAACGGTTAATTGACCGTTTAGGCTAAACAGTAGGGTTAACCGACCATGAACACCCCTAATTTAAACGGTTAATCACACAAATAGGTCCTTAATGTTTTTAGAAAATTATCAAATTGATTCTGGGCTTTCAAAAAATATGAATTAATTCTCAAAAGTGATTAATTTTCCAAATTGATCATGAATTCTAATTTTTCAGATTTTAACATTGTAATCCCATAGACCGACTTATGCGAAATGACCATGTCTAGCAAGTCACATCACAATTAAAACTCAAGTGGAAAATCTGTTGGCAAATTAAAAATTTATTTCGACAGCATAACGGAAGGACTCGGTGAAAACCATCTAGTTAGATAAACCTGTTTAGTACATCAAGAAGAATTTCCCAAGTCAATCATATCATAGACTCATAAAATGACGTAGGCAACCATAACCACTTAAGTAAACTCATCATAGGATGGTTACAAAATAAGTATCAATTAACGTATCAAAATATTTCTAGTTTAATACCATAAATATCAAAATATAGGCACATGTCACCCTGGAAGTACAAACGGTGGATATAAACATTAAATTCAAAAAGATTACCAAATGTGTCGATCCTCCAAGTGTCAGCTACGGTGTGGCCTATCAAAAATATTTGAAAGGGGAAAAAGAATTTGGGGGCGTGAGCTAGAAAGCTCAATGTGTTCCAACAGTGTAAGTAAAACATTTGCATCATTACGTAATAAATCGTGTTATGCAAAACATATCATAAAAAGCATCCAAGTTTCCATGCAACCTATCTACCCTCCAACCGAACACCATGATACAGCTCCCCAGAACAATATCGTATACTGACATTAACCCAAGCCCATTGAGCAGGGTACCATCATAAGGAAATACGTTAGAATACGGGCCGCCCTAGTTAAAACTTAGGAACCAAAAACAGGCGGACCTAGCCGAAGCTTAGGAACTGAATACGAGCGGACCTAGCCGAAGTTTAGGATCCAAATACGGGCGGTCTTACCAGCTGGATCAGGGCTGAGCTGATAGTGACTCCACATCATACCCCAAGTACCCCTAGTAATTAGTCCAGGAAGTAACATAGTATGCAACAACAACATTTATAACAATGCTTAATAATATATTTCTGCACTGATAACCGGAAACCATAGAGCATGCTTGTCATATCGGACGCTAGGGCATAAATCAAACATACAGACATTCATGTTTCTTTCATAAAAAGAAAACATGCTAGTTTTACACAAAATCAAGTTTGACAAATCATGTGCACATAGTTCGTTTTATTAAAACATATAAAGCATATAAGACAGTAAATATACAACAGTCATATAGCACACAAGGAACACACCTCAAAAGATCAGATCAGTCGGTCGAAAGGTCTATCAAGCACCGGGATCACGCTCCGCTACAATACTGGAACCTAGATAGACAAGGATTATGGTTACTAACAGATTTACACCTTAATCGTAATAAAATAGTAAATTTTAGGGTCGTACGAGTGACGATAGGATCACGAGGCGATACAGATTGAGATGAGCTAGGCTAGGCGTAAGCACGATCGGGAGATCCACGAGTACCTATTAAATAAGAAGATCAATATCAGTCCTTGATCATCAATTTCTCTTAAATGATATAACTTTATACATATGCATGTTCAGGTTCAACGTCCAATCCTGAGGCTTTCGGGTTAGAGTTTCATGAAACGTGCTTCAAAATTGGACTCAGGACGCCGAAAAACATAAAATATGACTTTTTAGGAAAAGTTGACTTTTTTGTCAAAGTTAACGCTGACGTCAGTGGTCAAAGTCAACGCTGACGTCATTGGTCCAAAGGCTGACTCGGCGAGTTGACTCACTAGGTTGACTCGGGCGAGGTAAATCACTGGGTTGACTCGGGCGAGTTGACTCGGTCAACGGGTCGGGTCGGTTAACGGGACGGGTCGGTTAACGGGTCGGGTCGATCAATGGGCTTGGTTTACCACTAGGCTTGGGCCGGTTTGGGCGGCTCGGTTCAAGGTCAGACCGGGTCTGAGCCGACCGGTTCAACAACCACCGTCCAAGGCGGCCGGGAATCGCCTTGGATGGTGCGTGAAGCCCACACGCGACCTTTTTTGGTCGGAAAACACGTTGGACAGCACCAAAAACGCTGAAAACGACCTTAAATCTAACCTATTTCAACCGAAAACCCAAAAATTTAAGTCAAAACTCATCGGACTTACCCAAACTGACTGTAAACACTTAAAATTGTCCTGACTCCGACGACGGTCTAACGGTGGTCGTTCGACGTCTAGTGATATGGGTTTTGCTCAGTCTGGAACGGAGAGTCTAGAGGTGGCGACGGCGTGGAGAACGGACGTCCACGGCGGCCGAAATCCTCGAAAAACCGTGAGGGTCTTAACCTTAGGTTTGACGAACCTATTTCCTTTAATTGCCAATGACCAGAGTGGCAAAAGCGAGAGGAGGTTGAGGGGTTTTGGTCAGCGTTCGATGGTGAAATCGTCGGTGGTGGCGGTGTACGGTACGACGCGGTGGTGAAACTAACGGATGGTGATCGGGTTTAGGGGAGGTGTAGGGTCGACGAGTGATTTTTCTGGTAACCTTTTTGGGGGGTTGGACCAAAATTAAAGACTCATTAATGGGTTAGGTAAGATATTTTGATTATTTTATTTTTATTTAACCTCTTTAGAATACCCATAATAATAAACGTGTCTAAAATATAACCAAAAGCTGATATAGCTCAAGGGTCACGGGTTCAAAACCCCTTAGTTGCAACTTAAATCATTTTCCTCTTCTTTTTTTGCCACATTATGGGTGTTACAACTCTCCCCCTAAAAAAAGAAATTTCGTCCTCGAAATTTACCTGAGTTGAACAGATGTGGGAACTGCTCTTCCATTGACTCAAGAGTCTCCCAAGTAGCTTCTTCAGGACCACGATTACTCCACTGTACTTTAACCATATGAATACGCCGGTTCCTTAGAACTCTCTCGTCTTGATCCAAGATCTTAACATGACTCGGATCTGGTTGGTACTGCCTCAACATAGATATATGAAGTACATCATGAATACGGCTAAGCTGAGGAGGCAGCTCAAGCTGATAAGCAACAGGCCCGACTCTCTTCCGAATACGGTACGACCCGATAAATCTTGGACTCAATTTGCTTTTGCACCTAAATCTCAAAACTTTTTTCCATGGAGACTCTTTTAGAAAAACCCAATCACCAACCTCGAACTCAATGTCTTTCCTCCTCCGGTCAGCATAGGACTTCTGTCTGTCAAAAGCCTCTTTTAGACGGTTACAGATCAATCTGACGGTCTCCTCGGTCTCTCGAACCAACTCAGGGCCTAAGGTCTTCTTCTCATACAACTCTGTTCAACAGATGGGAGTACGACACTTATGGCCATACAGAGCCTCATACGGTGCCATGCGGATACTAGCCTGATAGCTGTTATTGTATGCAAACTCAACCAAGGGCAAGAAATCCCCCCAACTACCATAGAATTCAATCACACATCCCCGTAACATGTCCTCAAGAATTTGAATCACCCTCTCCGATCGTCCATCTGTCTACAGATTAAAGGATGTACAAAAATTCAGACGGGTACCTAAAGCACCGTCCAAGGCCAACCAGAATCGAGAAGTAAACCTCGGATCCCGATCAGAGATGATAGATAAAGGTACCCCATGTAGTCTGACGATCTTAGGGATATACAATTTAGCCAGCTTCTCCAAAGAGTAGGTAACTTGAACTGGAATAAAATGAGCTAACTTAGTGAGTCGGTCAACAATCACCCAGATAGAATCCTTTTTAGAAGGTGTCAGAGGAAGCCCTGTAACAAAATCCATCGTGACATGTTCCCATTTCCACTCGGGGATCTTAATGGGCTGCAATAAACCAGAAGGATGCTGGTATTCTGCCTTAACCTACTAGCAAGTCAAAAACCGAGATACATAATCTAAAATGTCCTTCTTCATACCTTCCCAACGATATCTTTGCCTCAGGTTTTGGTACATCTTGTCCCCACCGGGATGCATAGCATAAGAGCTATTATGAGCCTCACTAAGAATGGCCAGCTTCAAATCGGCATCATCCGGTACACAATAACGGCCCTTGAAGCATATGACTCCATCCTGATCAAAGGCATAGATAGAAGTAGATCCTTGCTTAACCTGTTGTATAACAGGGAGTAAACTGTCTAGAAACTGTTTGGCCCTAATTTTCTCGGCCAATGTCGGTTTAACCTGTAGCTCGGCTAGTAAACTGCCATCACTATAAATACTCATCCTGGAAAACAAGGATCTCAAGTCTTATATAGTCTTACGACTCAAAGCATCAACAACAACATTAGCCTTCCACGAGTGGTACTCAATCATACAGTCATAGTCCTTAAGAAGCTCAATCCAACGACGTTGTCTCAGATTAAGCTCTTTCTGTGTAAGAATGTACTTTAGGCTCTTGTGATCTGTGTAGATATAACAATTCTCTCCGTAGAGATAGTGTCTCCAAATCTTCAGGGCAAAGACAACAACGGCCAGCTCTAGATCATAGGTAGGATAATTACACTCATGCGGCCTCAACTGACGAGACACATAAGCTATTACTCTGCCATCTTGCATCAAAACACATCCAAGCCCGGAGCGTGATGCATCACTATAAACTGCAAAATCCTTCCCAAACCCGGGCTACGTCAAAACTGGAGCTTGCGTTAGAGCTGTCTTCAACTTCTCGAAACTATCCTGCTGAGCATCTGTCCAGATGAATAGAACATCCTTCCTCAACAGCTTCGTCAAGGGAGCCGCAATAATGGAAAAACCCTCGATGAAACGCTTGTAATAACCAACTAAACCCAAGAAACTACAGATCTCGGAAACATTCTTGGGTTGCTTCCAACTCACAATGGCCTATATCTTGCTCGGATCAACCTGAATACCTCGAGTCGATACCACATGCCCCAGAAATCTCACCTCGTTGAGCCAAAATTCACACTTGCTCAATTTGGCATACAATTTGTGTTGTCTAAGAGTCTGTACAACAATCCTCAGATGCTCAACATGTTCTGCTTCAGTCCGAGAGTAGACTAGGATGTCATCAATGAACACCACCACAAACTGATCCAAATGGCATCAGTAAAAACTCATAATGCCCATATCTGTTGCGAATGGCCATCTTTGCTACATCAGACCCCTTTATATTTAGCTGATAGTACCCAGAACGAAGATCAATCTTCGAGAAAACTGTGGCTTGTAACCCCCTTAACCCGGTCTAGACGGTTGACCCGAATTAAGAAAGTCACACGGGGAAAACCAAAGTCAACCCGAAAGTCAACCTTGATTAACGACCCTTTTTTTTCTTTTTAATCTTGTCTAGATGCACATTAGCTCTAATTGTGATCACACAAACAACATGCTCAAAGATCACAAACATCAGAGATCAAACAGGGACTCAATTGAACAATTTTACAACTTTAGGGACCAAATTGTAAATTCTGAAAACTTTGAGGACTTAACCAGATTTTAAGTTACCAACTTAAAATTAATCATGTTTCATGCTTCTCAGCCAAATTTCAGCTCAAACGGACATCCCAAACTCATACAATTGCACAAACAAGTTTCAGGACCAAAATGCAAACATTCTGAAACATTTAACTGCCACTGTCAGCCCCCAACGGTCGGCTGTTCCGAAACAGGGAGAGCTCGTTTCGAAACACGGGGCCGTTCCGCAACGTGTACCGAAACGCGGGCTGGCAGTGACCAATCCGTTTCGGAACGGTGTCACCTGTTTCGGACGCCTGGGTTCATTCAGGGCACCCGTTCCGAAACGGTGTCATCTGTTCCGAAACACCCTGCACAGATTGCAGCATTTTGCTTACTCAAACATACAATTGATCATCCAATCATGCTCCAAAAGCCACCAAACCTTACCAACATGCAATTCAACATATAAGGGACATACTTGCATCAACAATTCAACAAAATGTCAACATATGTGAAAAGCCCCAAATCTATAGGCATGATTCCTACACAAGCAACCATTCAAGCATAATCTTCCAAATCAATCTCATATTAGCCACAACATGATCCAACAACATTAACAACAACATTAAAACATCCTTGTCCAAACATATACGAACACATACACATAACCCGAGAGATTCTACCCCCATTGCCTTTATTAACTATAGCTATTCACCGAGACATACATCTCAAATGGAGTCCTCCTTGAATCCCTTGCTTCTCGCTATCCAAACTTCAAGAATCTGCATTGATGGACAAAAAGGAGCGTAAGCACATAATGCTTAGTGAGGAATGCTCAAAACCAAAACACCACCAATGCAGCGAGTCTTAAAACCTCTTTGAAAAGCAACTCGATTTGTTTACCAAGCAAAGTTTGAAAACTCTTTTTCAACATCATGCTTAAAACCATGCATTGCTCAAACATGAAAACCAACCCTTAGCTTAGCAAGCTAAGAAAACCTTTTCAAAGCATCATTTACAAAATCATCCATTTAACCATTCCATGCATAAACACCATATGCAAAGCTAAAATCAACCTTGGAAAAACACTTCCACTTACATCATACCATTCACATACTTGAATGCCGTTTCAAATTAAGAAACCCTTTTTAAACCATTTACTTAATCAATTAACACATGCATTAAACCATGCAACATATTACCACATCATTCTCATTTGCGTCTCATGACCTTAAAACAAGTCTTAGCAAGACTCCAATGAACTAAAGAGATTTCATGCACACATGCAACATTCTCAATAGATAATCAACACTTGTTCAAACTAACAAGTAAACATGCATTCTCAATTCATTAAGCAATTCTCATGCAACCATGCATCAATTCAAGCATCTCATGCTTCATTATATCAAGAACATTATATTGGCTTCCAAGTGACCAACTAAATCCACTTTTCAACTCAACACCCGATCGGATACGCGGATCACAAGCGTTGTCCCCACGCTTCATACACACTACCAATCCAAGGTCTCCCAAATGGACTTTTAAACACCATTTGACCTTACCATTCACAAGGTTCCCATGTATGGACTTTTAAACACCATACAACCTTAACTTTCACAAGGTTCCCATATATGGACTTTTAAACACCATATAACCTTAACATGCTCAAGGTTCCCATGTATGGACTTTTAAACACCATACAACCTTAGCATCACCGATTGGTAGTTGTATAATCATCTAACGAGATCCGGGACACCCTATACAAGATCCACACATGGACTTTAAACCACCATTGTGATCTTAACAAGCACAAGGTCCTCAAATGGAATTTTAACCACCATTATTACCTTTGCTTAACCAAGGTCCTCGAATGGAATCCCATCAACCATTATGACCTTAACCATCTCGTTAGGAAACTTGGATGGAGTTTACCGGTTCACTCTTAACCACTCTACACCCAAGGCGACTTTATTCACGGTGCACCCAATCCTATAGCCGGCTAACTATATCCGATCAACGAACCAAGAACCACTTGCATCACTTGCCAATATAACCATCTTACCACATTAACCTTTAATTCACATGCATAACCATAATGCAAAAACCATCATTTACCTTAACCAAGAACCAACCATGGACTTACAAACACCATGTTGTTCTTTAATAAACAAGGCTTACACAAGGACTTTCAACCACCTTTGTAACCTTAAGCATCACTTACCAATGTACATCATTAACAACAATAATCCACTGTTTTAAAGCATCACACAAAAACCATTAAACAACATGCAACACTATGCATCAAAACCACAATTTCAATGTACAAAACCAAGGATCTCTTACCTTGAGCATCCTTCACATATGGCTTTCAAAACCAGCATTTAACCATGCTAAAATATGCTTCCAAAACAGAATTTAAACCATGCAAAACACATGCATTTCAATCATCAACCACAATTGCTTTAAAAGCCAATTCACAACACAACCAAGAACGAAAATCCATTTACTTACTCTTGAGCTTAGCAAAGTTGTTTAGACTTAAACTAAGCTCCCAAAACCTTCAAACCTTGGTTTAAAAGCTGAAAACCCGACTTCACTCACCGATACACAAAACAAGGCTAGCCAACAAGCCTTCCAAGCATCTGAAACCTTCCGCACCACCTCTAAAGCTCACGGATCAAACTCCCCTGTTTCAAGCACACAACAACAGAAGATCAATGCATCATTATGCATCAAAAACACCAGCAACACAGCACAACTCGCTGCTCATCACAAATCCAACAATTCGGCTACCAAACACAACCGAAATCACCTCCAAACACTTCCAAAACTTAACCCAGCCAAGATCCATCACTTCTAACCATTTTTAAACATCAATTAACATCCAAAATGATCACAAACACGTCCTTATACCTCTAGGTATAACAGATCACCAAAAACACTCCAAAAACAACAAAAAACTCAAGCAAAACTTAGGAAATTCAACCTATTCGGGATTGCATTAATTAAACCTCAACATCTAATCAATTTAGCATTCATTTAACATCAATTTGACACTCCAAAACACTGCCCAAACAGATCACACGAAAATTCCACCAAAATCAAGCAAATCTTGCATTTTAAGCCAAAAATCAAGATTTCAATTGAAAAGCCTTTAACAAATCACAATCAAGGATTGAGAACTTAGGAATTTCAGTAAAGAACTGATAGTTTAGAGGAGAAGGACGTTCTTACCTCCAAACTTGAGTTTCTCCTTTTTAGAACCAAAAAGCTTGATGAAACAACTTGCAAATGGTGAGGTTTTGTTGTAGAGATGATTAGGAATCAAAAGAGAGTTGAAAGGAGAGATTTAGGTGACAAAATCAGAAGAAATTCTCTGGAGAGAAAGTGTTTGGGTTGAGAGAAAATGAAAATTGGGAGAAAATGAAAAGTTAGTTACAAATAGCCAAAATGGCTTTCCCTCCTCTTTCCTTATGTTTTAAAATCAGAATAAAGCCTTAAAATATCTTAGAAAAATCTGGAGAAACCACTTTTGGAATAATAGCTCCTTAAAGATTCAAAGTTTCAACCCTTTATAAAACAGTCACGCAACTCTCAAAATTTACATTTTGGTCACTAGCCAAAATGTCAACCTTCCGAACCTCATTTTCCAAAATTGATTTCACAGTTCACTTTTATATATTAAAAGATGATTTTAGAACATTTTTCCATATTTTTAATGCAACCCGAACTAGGCTTTCCTAATTTCACCTTTATATATTCGATCAGCACTTTGACCGAACCGGTCAACGCCCAAAACTTCCGAGCCCAAAACCGGGGCGTTACAACTCTCCCCCCTGAGGAAATTTCGTCCTCGAAATTTCAACTGGCAAAAAGGGAACCACAACCCAACTTCTCAGAGCAACACACAAGGCAACACATAAGCCTCAATCACTACTGAACACTTCCCACACAAAACTCCACCAAACTCAACACCACCACATGCTGTTCACAAAACCCAGCACACACAAAGATAACCACAATTTAACCTTTCGCACTTCCGACTGCCCACAGCTCTAACATCAACCCGAAGAACTCAATTTTTTTACAGCACACATCACTGTAACACACAACTCCCAAGACTTGCTTACACAGTGACATTAACCAACCCAAATCAGCCACTATGCAAACTTCTCTGCTTCTAAAACTCTTGCAAACTCCCAAACCTCTTCCAAGAATTTTCCCAACAAGCAGAAATTCTTTAGCATCAACTGATTACTCAAACTCCTCAACAATGCTGATAATCCTTCACATCTGCCGCTAACATTACCATAACGACTCACCAGGACTACACACCCAGATTCCAAAATTACATCACAACCCCAACTAGACTCCGTCAGCCGTTCCACACACCACCAACTGACTTCAAACGGAACTTTCTTAACTACAACCAGCCAACCACTTCTCACAAGAACCCAAACAACCAACAATGGCCTTCAACCCTTCATTACTTTTCCACCACAAGCTTGACCACAACACTTGCCTCGCCAGAACATCGCTTAACCCAAACATACATAACAACTTCTCAAAGGTTGCTAAGAACCAACACTTACAAACACAACCCTTCCACAACAACTTAAATGCTAAACTACCTCAGCACTTGGAAAAACAACCACTAAACTGCAACATCACTTAGCACCAAGGAACTACCACTTCCACTAACTATCCAAACCACTTGACCGATTCTAACTTCAACCGGTACTCTTCACCACCAACCCACTATCCTTCTACTAACAGGCTATACTACCCTCACTATCACTAGCAATTAGCTTAACAAACTCCATTACTTCTAACTTCCACTCAGCACCAACACAACCTCTAAAAACCCATCATCCAACCTAACCCAACCACCACACTAACAGATTCGATTAGTTATTAGCGAGTGCGAACATCGTATGCATGATCACCTACATACCCTATCAATGCCTGATGTACATGTATGCAAAACCTCTAATGTCATGCCACATGTATGCATGGACCAGCACATATATAATATAGCATATAACAATGATTTTAACTGTGCATGAATGCCAATTCACACCCTCCAATTACATCCTCAAAATCTGTCTAAAAACAACCTCCTACCTCACCTCTAACTTATCTAACTCCATCATACCATCAACCATTAACCACAAGATACTCACTAAAGCCCTCTTCACACCAAAGATGCTTCCACAACTACAACTATTATCCCAACATGCTAGCAACAAGACTAAACTTACCACGCAAGGAAAACCAACAGAAACCAAACCAAGGTAACTAGAGCAAAGATTACTAAACAAGGTTACCTGGAAACACAACACCACCCTGAAGCTTCATCAGACGAGCTCTCTTCCTCGCGGAACCATCATCCTCCTGCCGCACCGCTGCAGCACCAGCTAACACACTAGGGTCACCACCAACCTCTAGCGGCAAGGAACCTTGGCTGTTCCGAGCCAACATCAAACAATCGCGTCTCATGTGTCCAGCAGACCCACATTCCCAGCAATTCTCATTTCCCAAACTCTTCACAACCTTCTGCTCTTTCTGCCACCTCTGAACCTTGCCTCGGCCGTGCCCACGACCTTTCAGAGACCCTTTGGCTATCACCAAAGCTGACTTTACCCCAAGGGGACAATCACGCTTAACATGCATTTTAGAACCACAATTCCAACAAGCACCCGCGCCCCAACAACCTCCAACATGGCGTCTTTCACAACGGTCACATACCGGTGGCTGAGCTTCCACTCCTTGCTCAAACAACACTTGCTCCACAACAGCACTACCTTCACATTGCTTACCCCTTGGAAACTTCTCCCCAAGATACCTTTCATAAAAGGCAGATACAAAGAAATCCCAATCAATATCATGGGTATGTGACGTCACCGCCACAGATGTCCACCAGACACATGCATCCTCCAGCATCAAGGAAACAACACTTCCCAGCTTACAAGCATAATCACAACCTTCCTGATCCAAAATCAGAATCAAACTGGCCAACCAGGCCTCAAATGTCTCAGATGAAGAACCATGATATTCCACAACACCCAAATCCAACAAACGCTGCTTCGACAAACCCACACATCCCACAGCCAGCACATCCACTGACTTTACCGTCGCTACAGCCTGAGATGTTCCCAACACCTCCTGAACAACAGATGATGAACTCTTCATCACAGAACCAGCTTCTTCCTTCTGCCTTAACACCTCAACCCCAGGCACAGAAGACTGAGACGAAACACCTTTACAAAAGAGTGAGTTCCCTGCCTTAACAATCTGCCCTAAGGCAGCAACCATCTCACCCAACTGCCATTCTATCAACGACTTCGCCATACTACTAACAACAACAAACAACCACAACAAAACAAACAAACCAGTTAGACCAGCTTTAAGCAAGGATTCAAACTCCAACTCCAATATAACACAATAGCTATAATAATAAGGCAATGGGTACCCCGAATCCTCCCCTTTACATGACATAACAGTCAACACAAACATGGATAACACAACATCAAGCATATCAATCAACATACTTTGATCATGCTTACATCAAACAGCATCAACTTGCAACAACATATTAGCAACATAACATACACATTACACTTTCATCAAGCATAACACCAGCTCACAACATCAACACATATCCACATTAATTCAACGATGATTCATAAACACAAAGCATGCTTGAAAGCATCCGCAACTTGTTCAGAAACACGTGTTTCAACCAGCTTTCAACCACACAACAAGGTAAACATCAAACACACCTTACAACAACTTACCGTTTTCCCCAAGCGTTCGCAACACAGCTCTGATACCACCAAATGTAACCCCCTTAACCCGGTCTAGACGGTTGACCCGAATTAAGAAAGTCACACGGGAAAAACCAAAGTCAACCCGAAAGTCAACCTTGATTAACGACCCTTTTTTTTCTTTTTAATCTTGTCTAGATGCACATTAGCTCTAATTGTGATCACACAAACAACATGCTCAAAGATCACAAACATCAGAGATCAAACAGGGACTCAATTGAACAATTTTACAACTTTAGGGACCAAATTGTAAATTCTGAAAACTTTGAGGACTTAACCAGATTTTAAGTTACCAACTTAAAATTAATCATGTTTCATGCTTCTCAGCCAAATTTCAGCTCAAACGGACATCCCAAACTCATACAATTGCACAAACAAGTTTCAGGACCAAAATGCAAACATTCTGAAACATTTAACTGCCACTGTCAGCCCCCAACGGTCGGCTGTTCCGAAACAGGGAGAGCTCGTTTCGAAACACGGGGCCGTTCCGCAACGCGTACCGAAACGCGGGCTGGCAGTGACCAATCCGTTTCGGAACGGTGTCACCTGTTTCGGACGCCTGGGTTCATTCAGGGCACCCGTTCCGAAACGGTGTCATCTGTTCCGAAACACCCTGCACAGATTGCAGCATTTTGCTTACTCAAACATACAATTGATCATCCAATCATGCTCCAAAAGCCACCAAACCTTACCAACATGCAATTCAACATATAAGGGACATACTTGCATCAACAATTCAACAAAATGTCAACATATGTGAAAAGCCCCAAATCTATAGGCATGATTCCTACACAAGCAACCATTCAAGCATAATCTTCCAAATCAATCTCATATTAGCCACAACATGATCCAACAACATTAACAACAACATTAAAACATCCTTGTCCAAACATATACGAACACATACACATAACCCGAGAGATTCTACCCCCATTGCCTTTATTAACTATAGCTATTCACCGAGACATACATCTCAAATGGAGTCCTCCTTGAATCCCTTGCTTCTCGCTATCCAAACTTCAAGAATCTGCATTGATGGACAAAAAGGAGCGTAAGCACATAATGCTTAGTGAGGAATGCTCAAAACCAAAACACCACCAATGCAGCGAGTCTTAAAACCTCTTTGAAAAGCAACTCGATTTGTTTACCAAGCAAAGTTTGAAAACTCTTTTTCAACATCATGCTTAAAACCATGCATTGCTCAAACATGAAAACCAACCCTTAGCTTAGCAAGCTAAGAAAACCTTTTCAAAGCATCATTTACAAAATCATCCATTTAACCATTCCATGCATAAACACCATATGCAAAGCTAAAATCAACCTTGGAAAAACACTTCCACTTACATCATACCATTCACATACTTGAATGCCGTTTCAAATTAAGAAACCCTTTTTAAACCATTTACTTAATCAATTAACACATGCATTAAACCATGCAACATATTACCACATCATTCTCATTTGCGTCTCATGACCTTAAAACAAGTCTTAGCAAGACTCCAATGAACTAAAGAGATTTCATGCACACATGCAACATTCTCAATAGATAATCAACACTTGTTCAAACTAACAAGTAAACATGCATTCTCAATTCATTAAGCAATTCTCATGCAACCATGCATCAATTCAAGCATCTCATGCTTCATTATATCAAGAACATTATATTGGCTTCCAAGTGACCAACTAAATCCACTTTTCAACTCAACACCCGATCGGATACGCGGATCACAAGCGTTGTCCCCACGCTTCATACACACTACCAATCCAAGGTCTCCCAAATGGACTTTTAAACACCATTTGACCTTACCATTCACAAGGTTCCCATGTATGGACTTTTAAACACCATACAACCTTAACTTTCACAAGGTTCCCATATATGGACTTTTAAACACCATATAACCTTAACATGCTCAAGGTTCCCATGTATGGACTTTTAAACACCATACAACCTTAGCATCACCGATTGGTAGTTGTATAATCATCTAACGAGATCCGGGACACCCTATACAAGATCCACACATGGACTTTAAACCACCATTGTGATCTTAACAAGCACAAGGTCCTCAAATGGAATTTTAACCACCATTATTACCTTTGCTTAACCAAGGTCCTCGAATGGAATCCCATCAACCATTATGACCTTAACCATCTCGTTAGGAAACTTGGATGGAGTTTACCGGTTCACTCTTAACCACTCCACACCCAAGGCGACTTTATTCACGGTGCACCCAATCCTATAGCCGGCTAACTATATCCGATCAACGAACCAAGAACCACTTGCATCACTTGCCAATATAACCATCTTACCACATTAACCTTTAATTCACATGCATAACCATAATGCAAAAACCATCATTTACCTTAACCAAGAACCAACCATGGACTTACAAACACCATGTTGTTCTTTAATAAACAAGGCTTACACAAGGACTTTCAACCACCTTTGTAACCTTAAGCATCACTTACCAATGTACATCATTAACAACAATAATCCACTGTTTTAAAGCATCACACAAAAACCATTAAACAACATGCAACACTATGCATCAAAACCACAATTTCAATGTACAAAACCAAGGATCTCTTACCTTGAGCATCCTTCACATATGGCTTTCAAAACCAGCATTTAACCATGCTAAAATATGCTTCCAAAACAGAATTTAAACCATGCAAAACACATGCATTTCAATCATCAACCACAATTGCTTTAAAAGCCAATTCACAACACAACCAAGAACGAAAATCCATTTACTTACTCTTGAGCTTAGCAAAGTTGTTTAGACTTAAACTAAGCTCCCAAAACCTTCAAACCTTGGTTTAAAAGCTGAAAACCCAACTTCACTCACCGATACACAAAACAAGGCTAGCCAACAAGCCTTCCAAGCATCCGAAACCTTCCGCACCACCTCTAAAGCTCACGGATCAAACTCCCCTGTTTCAAGCACACAACAACAGAAGATCAATGCATCATTATGCATCAAAAACACCAGCAACACAGCACAACTCGCTGCTCATCACAAATCCAACAATTCGGCTACCAAACACAACCGAAATCACCTCCAAACACTTCCAAAACTTAACCCAGCCAAGATCCATCACTTCTAACCATTTTTAAACATCAATTAACATCCAAAATGATCATAAACACGTCCTTATACCTCCAGGTATAACAGATCACCAAAAACACTCCAAAAACAACAAAAAACTCAAGCAAAACTTAGGAAATTCAACCTATTCGGGATTGCATTAATTAAACCTCAACATCTAATCAATTTAGCATTCATTTAACATCAATTTGACACTCCAAAACACTGCCCAAACAGATCACACGAAAATTCCACCAAAATCAAGCAAATCTTGCATTTTAAGCCAAAAATCAAGATTTCAATTGAAAAGCCTTTAACAAATCACAATCAAGGATTGAGAACTTAGGAATTTCAGTAAAGAACTGATAGTTTAGAGGAGAAGGACGTTCTTACCTCCAAACTTGAGTTTCTCCTTTTTAGAACCAAAAAGCTTGATGAAACAACTTGCAAATGGTGAGGTTTTGTTGTAGAGATGATTAGGAATCAAAAGAGAGTTGAAAGGAGAGATTTAGGTGACAAAATCAGAAGAAATTCTCTGGAGAGAAAGTGTTTGGGTTGAGAGAAAATGAAAATTGGGAGAAAATGAAAAGTTAGTTACAAATAGCCAAAATGGCTTTCCCTCCTCTTTCCTTATGTTTTAAAATCAGAATAAAGCCTTAAAATATCTTAGAAAAATCTGGAGAAACCACTTTTGGAATAATAGCTCCTTAAAGATTCAAAGTTTCAACCCTTTATAAAACAGTCACACAACTCTCAAAATTTACATTTTGGTCACTAGCCAAAATGTCAACCTTCCGAACCTCATTTTCCAAAATTGATTTCACAGTTCACTTTTATATATTAAAAGATGATTTTAGAACATTTTTCCATATTTTTAATGCAACCCGAACTAGGCTTTCCTAATTTCACCTTTATATATTCGATCAGCACTTTGACCGAACCGGTCAACACCCAAAACTTCCGAGCCCAAAATCGGGGCGTTACATGGCTCCTCGAAACTGATCGAACAGTTCATCTATCCTGGGCAGAGGATACTTATTCTTGACTGTCAACTTGTTCAACTTACGGTAATCAATGCACAGTCTGAGAGAACCATATTTCTTCTTCATAAAAAGAACATGTGCTCCTAGGGCGAAGATCTAGGTCGGATGAAGCATCGGTCGAGGAGCTCTTGCAACTAAATCTTCAGCTTCTTAAGCTCCTTAAGATCTATACAGTAAGGGTTCATAGAGACTGGTGCAGAGCCCGGATAGGTCTCAATCTCAAACTCAACATCCCTATCTAGAGGTAATCCATGTAATTCCTCGAGAAAGAAATTAGGAAACTCGTTAACAGTGCAAATTTCCTCAATCTTTGACAAAGAACCCCTGGTATTCAAGAAACAGGCAATGAAAGTCTGATAGCCCTTCCGGATCATCATGTTGGCAGCCAAAGCAGATATCACATTAGACAAATACCCTCAGCGCTCACCAATAAGAGCCACTGTACGATCATCAAAAGTCTTCAAAACTACTTTCTTGGACTCACGATCTAGGTTAACCTGGTGTTCAGTCAACCAATCCATGCCAAGAATCAGATTAAATTCTTCTAATGGTAGTTCCATAGGGTCAGCTAGAAAGATTTCCCCTTGCACCTCAAATGGACATCACCTGAAAACCTTATTTACAACCACAGAATGGCCCACTGGACTCATAACGGTAACTGCACTCTCGGTGATTTCAACTGGAATCTGGAGGTCTCGGAACACAGATGTCGATACATAAGAATGGGTAGAACCATTGTAAAGCAATGCAAAGTATGGAACAGAAAATATAGTGAATGTACCTGCAATGACGTCTGGCTCATCTCTGTCGTCACGACGTCTAGTAGCATAAACAAGTGCAGGCTGTCTGGCCTCAGTCATGACCGGTCCCCCACTCTGATGTGATCGACCTCTACTATCAGATCTAGCAGAAGACCCATAAGCTCTACTCTGATAACGCCATGAACCTGGTATCTGAACAGATGTCTGTGAACGGGTTGGAGTCTGGGATCGAGCAGGGGTCTGAAACGATGATCGGTCTACAGAAGGTGGGTGTGAACAATCTTTCTTGAAATGGTCAGTGGATCCATATCGGAAGCAAGCACCCGAGATCTTCCTACACCCCTCTCGGTGAAGCTTACCACAATACTCACATACAGGTAAGAGAGTGGATCGTGATGAATCACCCCGATTAACTGAGGGCCCTGCTGTACCGTAGGCCTAAAACTCGAACCACCTCTTTGATACATGATGTGAGCCCTCTTATCAGAGCGCGCGTGAGACTCTCCCTGTCTAGAAGATCTCCAAGATCGATCTCGGTCTCGCCCTTTATCCTTGCCTCTATCTCTACTACTCTGACTAGCTGTCAAGATCTCCATCTGTTCTGCACTCTTAGCCTAGTCTACTAAATCTTCAAACACCTGATCATGGTGGGTAGCCACTCGATCACGTAACCCAATACGAAGGCCCTCCAAGAACTTGTCACATCTGTCTTTCTAAGTAGAAATCAAGCCAGTACCATATTTCGATAATTCTAGAAATTGTATCTCATACTTAGCCACTATCATAGTACCCTGCACCAGGTCTTTAAAAACCTGGCGTCTCTCTCTCAAGAACCGCTCGCCCAGAAAACGATTCCTAAAGCGTTCCTTAAAGAAATCCCATGTTAGTCGACCAGAAGGAACACTACTCATGATGGACTCCCACCAGGTGTGGGCATTCCCATTCAACATAGATACAACACCCAAATACTTTTTGGATGGCTCAAAACCCATCTTTCCCATACGTCTCTCGATATTGTATAACCACTCCTCAGCCTCGGTCGGTGGTCCACTAAGAGATCCCGAGAAGGTCTTGATCCTGTTGGCAATCATGGTCTGGGAGATAGGAACCTTAGGTATGACTCCCGACGCTCTGACTACTCCCTGAATCAACTGGAGAAACTGTCTACTCAAGGTCTCATCAGTAACTCCAATCATAGGCTTGGGCCCAGAAATAGTCGCTCCTCTGACCCGAGTAGTCATGCCGATACTAGTAGCAGGCAATGGAACAGTGGGAGTAGGTGTAGGAGCAGTCGGGACAGATGTCGAAGTAGTCGAAGCAGCAGCAGCAACTGAAGGACCATGAGGGGTTGGAGGCTCTACAGATGTCGGAGGGTCAACTATAGCTTTAGCATCTTCAGGGGCAGGTGGATCAACCGCCAGATTGTCTATCGGGTCTGCAAATCCAACGGGTCGACCACACCTACGAGCGGGTCGACGCCCCTTTCTGGTGCTCATCTCGGGAAATCTCTACAAAGATTAAAACCTAAGATCGGTTTATGACACTGGAGAATCGAACACAATTAAACATGTTAAGTTGGGTGACATGGCCTCTTTTCATAAAACTTTAATTTAACATTCTAAAACAACAATTTAAATAGACCGACCCACAGTCTGAGGTTTTAAAACCAAAAGCTTTGATATCAACTAAATGTAACCCCCTAGACCGACTTATGTGGAATGACCATGTCTAGCAAGACACATCACAATTAAAATTCAAGTGGAAAACCTGTTGGTAAATTAAAAATTTATTTCGACAACATAACGGTAAGACTCAGTGAAAACCATCAAGTTAGATAAACATGTTTAGTACATCAAGAAGTATTTTCCGAGTCAATCATATCACATACTCATAAAATGATGTAGGCAGCCATAACCACTTAAGTAAACTCATCATAGGATGGTTACAAAATAAGTATCAATTAACGTATCAAAATATTTCTAGTTTAATACTATACATATCTAAATATAGGAACATGTCACCCTGGAAGTACAAACGGTGGATATAAACATTACATTAAAAAAGAATACCAAATATGTCGATCCTCCAAGTGTCAACTACGGTGTGGCCTATCCAAAATATCTGAAAGGGAAAAAGAATTTGTAGGCATGAGCTAGAAAGCTTAGTGTGTTCCAACAATGCAAGTAAAACATTTGCATCATTACGTAATAAATTGTGTTATGCAAAACATATCATAAAAAGCATCCAAGTTTCCAGGCAACCTATCTACCCTCCAACCGAACACCATGATACAGTTCCCCAGAACAGTATTGTATACTGGCATTAAACCAAGCCCATTGGACGGGGTACCATCCTAAGGAAATACCTTAGAATACGGGCAGCCCTAGTCGAAATTTAGGAACCGAAAACGGGCGGACCTAGCTGAAGCTTAGGAACAGAATACGAGCGGACCTAGCCGAAGCTTAGGATCCGAATACGGGCAGTCTTACCAGCTGGATCAGGGCTGAGCCGATAGTGACTCCACATCATACCCCAAGTACCCCTACTAATTAGTCCAGGCAGTCACATATTATGCAACAATAACAATTATAGCCATGCTTAATAATATATTTCTACACTGATAACCGGAAAACATAGAGCATGCTTCTCATATCAGACGCTAGGGCATAAATTAAACATACAATACATTCGTGTTTCTTTCATAAAAAGAAAACATGCTAGTTTTACACAAAATCAAGTTTGACAAATCATCATGTGCACATAGTCCGTTAATTGAAACATATAAAACATGTAAGATAGTAAATATGCAACAATCATATAGCACACAAGGAACACACCTCCAAAGATTATATCGGTCGGTGGAAAGGTCTATCGAGCACCGGGATCATGCTCCGCTACAGTAGTGGAACCTAGATAGACAAGGATTACAGTTAATAACAGATTTACACCTTAATCATAATAAAATACTAAGTTTTAGGGTCGTACGAGTGACGATAGGATCACGAGTTGGTACAGATCAGGACGAGCTGGGCTGAGCGTAAGCGCGATCGGGAGATCCACGAGTACCTATTAAATCAGAAGATCAATATCAGTCCTTGATCATCAGTTTCTCTTAAATGACATAACTTTATACATATGCATGTTCAGGTTCAATGTCTGATTCCGAGGCTTTCAGGTTAGAATTTCACAAAACGGGCTTCAAAATCGGACTGAGGACGTCGAAAAACTTAAAATAAGACTTTTTTGGGAAAAGTTAACTTTTTGGTCAAAGTCAATGCTGACATTAGCTGTCAAAGTCAACGCTGATGTCATGCTGACGTCACTGGTCCAAAGGCTGACTCGGCGAGTTGACTCACTGGGTTGACTCGGGCGAGTTGAATAACTAGGTTGACTCGGGCGAGTTGACTCACTGAGTTGACTCGGGCGAGTTGACTCAGTGAACGAGTCGGGTCGGTCAACGGGTCGAGTACGGGTCGGGTCAGTTAATTGGCTTGGTTTACCACTAGGCTTGGGCCGGTTTGGGCGGCTCGGTTCAAGGTCAGACCGGGTTTGAGCCGGCCGGTTCAAAAACCACCGTCCAAGGTGGCTAGGAATCGCCATGGACGGCATGTGAAGCCCCCATGCGGCCTTTTCCGGTCGGAAAACACGTCGGACAGCACCAAAAACGGCCTTAAATCTAACCTATTTCAACCGAAAACCTAAAATTTTAAGTCAGAACTCATCAGACTTATCCAAACTGATGGTAAACAATTAAAAATGCCGTGACTCCGATGATGGTC
This sequence comes from Hibiscus trionum, assembly GCA_030270665.1. NCBI lineage: Eukaryota > Viridiplantae > Streptophyta > Magnoliopsida > Malvales > Malvaceae > Hibiscus > Hibiscus trionum. Next base: position 6,859,928 of record BSYR01000057.1, read on the forward strand.
TAATGGTGGTCATTCGACGTACGACGATATGGGTTTTGCTCGGTCTGGAACAGAGAGTCTAGTGGTGGCGACGACGTAGCGAGCAGATGCCCACTGCGGCCAAAATCCTCGAAAAACTGAGAGGGTCTTAACCCTAGGTTCGACGAACCTATTTCCTTCAATTGCCGGTGACCGGAGCGACGAAAGCGAGTGGAGGTTGAGGGGTTTTGGTCAGCGTTCAACGGTGAACTCGTCGGTGACGACAGTGTATGGAATGGTGCGGCGGTGAGACTAACGAACGGTGATCGTGTTTAGGGGAGGTGTAAGGCTGACGAGTGAATTTTTTGGTAACCTTTTTTGGGGTTTGACCAAAATTAAAGACTCATTAATATGTTAGGTAAGATATTTTGATTATTTTATTTTTTAAACCTCTTTAGAATACCAATAATAATAAACATGTCTAAAATATAACCAAGAGTTGATATAGCTCAACTGGTTAAGGTGTGGGCTCATGTAGCCAAGGGTCACGGGTTTAAAACCCCTTGGCTGCAACTTAATTCATTTTCCTCTTTTTTGCCACATTATGGGTGTTACAAATATATCATTTTTAAAATAAAAGAATTCTAAAATTAGAGTTTTTAATTTGAGACTAAAATCGAGTTGTGACACCAACGAAACTAGTGTCAAACGACTATACCCATATTCAAATCAAATGTCTTTTAGACATAAGAGCCCTAATATATTTTTAAAGGCTTAATGACAACTTTAGTCCCTAATGGTTGCACATTTTTCCCTTTGGCCACAATCTTTCTTTCTGTTATAAGTATTTTTCAAATGGCTTTATTTCTTTTGAATGACTGATCGTACCATTAAATTTTTAGCTGTGCTGATACAATATTTTTTAAATAAATAATTTCAATTGATGTGTAATTTCTTGCTTACATGGCCCAATAATATTATTACACGTGGCAATAATAATAATAATAATAATAATAATAATAATAATAATAATAATAATAATAATAATAATAATAATAATAATAATAATCATCCATTTGGGGCTCATTTTCAAGGAATACCAATCTTAAGGAGGTCATGATGATACATGAGGCCGAAGAAATTAACAAGAATGACAGAAACAAGCTCTTCAATGAATACCCTGAAAGTGGAAACTGTAACCTCCTAGACCCGCCTATACGTTAATACGGATCCTAGGAAGTCACATTAGGGTCATCGGAGCGACCCACGTTAAAGTTCAACTTAACAAATTGTTAAACCCTTTAAAATCATAAATTAAGTTTTGAATTAAAATACAATTCCAGAAAATATTCAGTCTACAAAATAGAAACCATGATACAAATTACTAAAACAATTTTCGGACTCGAATGTAAATCAAAATGTGACATACATGCCCCCTAATTACACAGCTACCATACTCCGCAAGTAAGCCGAAGAAACTCACATACCGACGTTGATAGTTGCAACGTGTCGATCTTCTAACCTATGATGGTAAAAACAACGTGAGCTTTGAAAAGCTCAATAATACAAACTACCAAGGGATGCAAAACACAAGCAGGTATATGGCAAGCTTAACACTGTCATGATGAATCGGGCAATGATAAGATCAAATTACGATTCGATATTTCAGTAGAGCATTAAATTAGAAGGTAACAGAGTTGTTCTTTATTTGATCACTCGAACCTTAAGAATTGAGTCTAAAGCCAAAGATTTAAAAGAGATTCAAATTCCAGGAGTAAAATCAAGGAGTTTAGAGTGGTCATTAAGCACAAATTGTAAGTTTACTGAGAGTTCAACTTTGATACATTAATTTAGTAAGGTATGTTTCAGAAGAGGTCAGAAAGTTTTATTAATTTATTTAACTACCCTCCAACCATACGCTAATATGCAGAACCCCAGAATAGTATGCAGAAAGACTTACCATAGGCTTGTCGGGCGTAGGAGCTTAGGTCTAGAAGGGCTTACCAGCGTTGAGCCTACAGATCTTCATTTATCCCAGATAATATACCCTAGATGAAATTTAGTTTATATTCAGAAGACAATAATATCAGAAAATAGATATCATATATATATTTATATTAGAAGACATATATGAGATTTATTTTTGTATCAAAAGACGAATATCAGATATATTTTTCATATTAGAGGTCAGGAACCAGGGAATTGCTTTCTTTTCAAATAACAGAGTCGTAATTTTAATTTTTAGGCAGATGGTCCTAGTTTAGAACATAAAGTATCTATAGATACATGGTACACAATTTATGACTCAATTCAATTCTCAGAGGTACTTGATAGATATTAGAAAGATGACATTTGACAATTTTGGATTGATTTCAGAACGAGATCCCTACGAATAGGGGAGTTCGATAAGATGGACCGAATCAACATCGAAAGTTGATGCAGAAGAATCATTGGGATTTCAGATATATCGCGAGCAAAATTTAATGTTACAGCCTACGAGGGTATTAAGGTCATTTTGACCTTTAGGGGTAATCTGGTAATTTTAACCAGCAGGGTATAAACGGTGATGTACAAAATTTAAGAATTCTAGTTGCTCATCAAGTTTCCGAGTCCCTTTGAACTAATTGAAACCCATTAACATAGTGTTTAATATCTCACCAGATAGGTACACCTCAATCATTTATTTCTCAGAACTGACTACAGAGCATAACAATGATAGTTCACTTTCACCATTCGTCCACTGAACTTATTACCAAAAATCACGCATATATTCGAGCGATATTTTCCAAGTATTCAAACATGTGCATTGCACCTGTACTCATTCCAAAACATCGAATGTGCCTTAGGAGAACAGATCCCTCTCACTACTAACTATGTACTTCCTCCAAATAATTTGCGCGTGCATTCATACGGTATTCTCCCACTATCATCATAGTATCTGAAACGACCAACTGACACGGGTCGTATTTTACCACTTTTGGAGCCATTACATTTATTTGTCTTTATTGGGATTTCTATTTCCATGTCTTAGAAGAATCCTCAGGCATTCTAGTATTCGAGGGTATTTCAAACATTACGATGCTCGAAAACGTTTCAATTATTCAGATTTGCTCGGTTCTTCCATCTATTCATTCGTTTCAGACCACGAGGATATATCCCATATGTCGGTCGATTGGCAATTAATGCTTGAAGAAAATATCAGTCTTTAGGGACATTGTGACCCATTTCAGCCTTATCAATATATATATTCAATTGTTTTAGTCATTTCAATAAATTCAATCTTTTTCGCCCCATTGTTCAATTCATACATACAAATAGTTTTCCGTAAATTTATCTTCGTCGATTTATTCAGAATTCTAACAACTCAAGTACTTTACAATCTCGAGGGTTTAAGTCTTGTTACCGTGACATTTCAGTAATCCGAGGTTTTCAAGTGTATCAGATGTCTTATCGGATCAAGTATAGCTTCATGAGTTGTTTTTATAGAAAGGGGTATTTTCATCATTTGTCAATCGAAATTTTGACATTTCTTTTTAATCAAAAGGATAATCAGACTTAAAGATTAACCGAATCATTAATCATGCACTAAACTCGGAAGTCCTTTCGATTTATCAAACCTCTTATTCGAATATTGTCCTAACCATTGTTATTTTTATCTTCTAAATGATCGACATGGGCGGGAATAAACACATGCTCAAACATGGTCGTGCAAACATTAACCGAATACCAACATGTTACAAAAGCATGCAGAAGGTAGTAATGTATTACCTTGAATCCTTTCTATATCGGTCGACCCTCGAACAATATTCGAACACTTTTGAACCCAGATTTGACGTCCCTCAACAATTCGTATTACAGGAGCTATTAGCACCCCGGAACTTCAGAAACGACCAAGAAGTCACGAATCGCCAACGAAGTACTTGCCAGAGTCAGATGAACGTTCGAACGACTGGGTTTTGATCGCGTCGGTGCAAGGAACTCTAGAGTGGCAACGACACGACGAGGGAATGACAGACGGCACTGGAAAAATACCGAAACTGAAATAAGGCAAGGGTTCCGACGAACCTTTGACCGAAAACCAACGACGAACGACGAATGTACATTACGAGTGGTCAACTGAGTTGTAACTGGGGAGAGATGGCGAACACGGTGGTGTGGGTGGTGACGCCCACGACGTCGCGGTGGCTGAGATCGGAGGGGTAGCCAAAAATGACAGAAAATGAAAGGGCATGGCTTGGGTTTTCTGCCGAGCACTTATGATGCTCCCCACGCTGAACGGTAGAGAGCCAATGCGCGTGTCCGATGGGTCGAAACCGGGGAATGACGTCGCTTACATCGTTGACGAGTACGGCGCGACAGTAAGGGTAGACCGAACAGTGATCGAAGTGTACGATAGGAGAAGATGGATGGTTTCTGGGATTTGGGTCAGAAGCATTTAATTGGGTAGATAGGGAGTCAGACTTTTATTTAAGGTTGAGTCAAACCTAAAAACCATAGTTTAAGATCAAAAGGATCTAAAAAGATGCCAATGATTGCCTTAGCCTAGTTGGCTAATGCCCAGGTTTATTAAACATATCCCACGGGTTTAAATCCCCATGGCAGCAATAACCTAATTTTTTAACCATTATTTAGGGTGTTACAGAAACACTAATGGCTTTGCATCAAGCCGATTTTGAAGGATAAAACACTCACAATTCCAGGCGCAAAAAAGAAACAAAAGATTTGTTTTTAATATTCTATTCTAATTGTAAGGTAGTATTTCAATCCGATTTAATACAGAAGTGTTCTAAAGAGAGGAGGAAAACAATTTTAAAAAAGATATAATCGAAAAAGAAGAAAGAGTAAAGTGAATCAAACAATAAAGATAGAATTTTTTAGAATTGGAAAATGGCGCGATGGAAACGATTTAAAGATGAAGATGGCGTGATGTTGATGTTAGTTTGTCCTAGGAACATTCTTGGTCGCGAATGATCAAGCAACCTCCATTATAGGCTCTAACCGACCCTCCAAGACGCGATTGTCTTTGCAGTCTGGAGTGTGAAGATGGAATTCACCACATAACTAAGAAGAGAATGTGTTGAAGAAAAGCTTTGAAGGCACAAGTATTAACACTTACAAAATATACTTTAAAGGCATATATACTGAAGAAAAAAATGATTCAAGTTGTGATTTACAAGAGAAAAGGTTGCCTTCTTTTATAGTCTAAAGTAAACACCAACATTCCTTAAGAGATAACTAATCAATCCCTAAAAATCAGTTGATTAAAAGGGATTTTTAAAATCATCATTTGAATAGCTAAAATAAAAAGGAAACTCTAAATTAAACACATGGAAACCTTAGAAGGAATCCCCTAAAATCAACATATGGATAACTAATTAAAAGTGAATCTAATGGAGTAATTTAAAATAATAATAATTCTAGTCAAAGTTTTGTAACCCAACTTTGAATTATTTTATTATAAACCTAATGGGCCTCTTAGGTCTGTGGGTCATTTGGTGAAGCAACAAGAGAACTTGAAACCCATTTGCTCTTGAAAGATTGTAAATGTGGGCTTTCTTCATGGAATTCTTGATTCGTCAGGAAAGCTTGCAAACCCTTGTTTACAAAATCTTGAATTGTTGAATGTATCATGTCTTTGAGTTGCATTGACCTTGTTCTCGTAATCGGACCAAGTGGGAAAGTAAGCCCATCAGGTGAATGGGCCTTAGCGCATTCATCGTTCCTCCTCCTCAAAGGGATTCACCCCCGAATCTGAAACATCGAAGGGAGAAAAATCAGTAACATTAAAAGAAGAACTATCATTATATTCATTGGGGAGGTCAATACGGTAAGCATTGTCATTGATGCACTGCAAAACTTTAAAAGGACCATCTCCACGTGCGTTCAACTTACTTTTCCTCTTGGTTGTAAATGATCCTCATATAAACCCAAACCCAATCACCTGGTTTAAATATAACTTGTTTTCGTCCTTTATTGGCTTTTGTACTATTGGTATGGGTAGTCTTTTATATCCGTTGATTGGCTTTGAATTGAGTGATCTTGACCAATTCAGGTTTTTATTCTCCATCTAAGCTGCAAACACTATTAAAAGGTGGAGGAACAAGATCTAAAAAAATTAACAGGTTAAATCCATAAACTACCTCAAATGGTGAAAAATTAGCCGAAGATTGAATAGAACAGTTGTAAGCGAACTCTAGAAAAGGTAAACATTCTTCCCAATTATAGATATTTTTACAAACAACTATACAAAGTAGTGCACCCAAGATTCGATTAACTACCTCAATTTGCTCATCGGTTTGAGGATGGAAAGTAGTAGAATATAAAAGTTTAGTGCCAATCTTACACCATAAAACTTTCCAAAAGTGACTGAGAAACTTGACATCCCGGTCAGAAACAATGGTACATGGGATGCCATGATGCCTTGCCACCTCTCAAAAGAACAAATCAGCCACATACATTGCATCATCAGTTTTCTGGCAAGGGATGAAATGTGCCATCTTCAAAAACCTGTCTACAACAAAAAAATACTATCTCGTACCTTCTTAGTGCATGGAAAACCAAGAATAAAATCCATGGATAGTTCAATCCAAGGTGAAGAAGGGATAGGAAACGAAGTATACAAACCCTGAGGCATTACCTTAGACATGACTTGTTTGCAAGTAAGACAAGATGCACATATCTTTTCAATAGTTTTTCTCATGTGTGGCCAGAAAAATGCTCCATGACAATGTCTAAGGTCTTGGTAAGGCCAAAGCGCCCCATCAATTCTCCACGATGTGCTTCGTGCACCAGAAACTCTCGTAAAGAACCTTGTAGAATACACAACCTATTCAAGTGGAATAAATATCCATCTATAAGATAAAACTTGTTAGAAGAAACTTAATTACACTGAGCTTAAAATTCTGCAAAATTAACATCTATCAAATACAAGTCCTTAATATGTTCGAATCCCAAAACCATAGCATGCATAATAGTAAATAATGAATAACGACATGATAAAGCATCAACTATTATGTTATCCTTATATTGATTGTATTTGATTACATAGGGAAACGTCTCAATGGACTCAACCCATCGAGCATGGTGTTTGCTTAACTCTATCTGTTTAGCCACTTAAGTGACTCGTGATTCGTATGAATGACAATCTCCCTAGGTAGCAAGTAGTGTTGCCAAACTTCAAGGGAACGAACCAAAGCGAGGAGTTCCTTATCATAGGTTGAGTAATTTAGTTGAGCCCATTTCAGTTTTTCACTAAAATAAGAAATGAGCCTTTTTTCCCGCAAAAGAACTGCACATATGCCTATTCCTAAAGAATCACATTCAAGTTCAAATGTGTTAGTAAGATCTGGTAAGCATAAAATAGGAGCTGAACATAACTTATCTTTTAAGGCTAATAAAGCCTTTTTTTGTGCCACACACCATGTGAAACCATCTGATTTTTTATTATTTCGGTTAAAGGAGCTCTTATAGTGGAGAAGTCATTGAAAAACCAATGATTGAAGCTTGCAAGATCATGAAAAGATCTTACTTAAAAAATAGAAGTTGGTGTAGGCCACTCACGAATAGCCTTAACTTTCTCATCATCAATGTGGATGCTCTGAGCACTAATTAAAAAACCTAGAAAGATGTATTGATCACTACAGAAAACACATGTGTCAGATTTAGCATATAACCGTTCATGACGAAGAACATCAAAAACTAATTTAGCATGTAAACTATGAAGTTCAAGAGAAATAGTATAAACTAAAATGTCATTGAAATAAACAACTACAAATTTCCCTAATACGCCTTTAAAACATGATTCATCAAGCGCATAAAGGTGTTAGGAGCATTCGTCAAGCCAAAAGGCATGACTAATCACTCGTATAACCTGAACTTTGTCTTGAAAGCTGTTTTTCATTCATCTCCTTCTTTCATACGAATTTGATGATATCCGCTCTTCAAATCTATCTTTATAAAGACACATGCTCCATAAAGTTCATCAAGGCGTAACTTCGGGTGTATATACTTTATGGTAATGCGGTTAATGGGTCAAAAAATGACACACATGCGATTCGTGCAGTCTTTTTTTATACCAAGAGTACTATAATAGAAAAAATACTTAAACTTTCGCATATGTACCCTTTCTCTAGTAAATCTTCCTCTTGACTCTCCAACTCCTTAGTCTCTTTGGGGTTGCAATGATATGCAGGTCAGTTGGGAATAAAAGAACTCAAAATCATATCAAGTTGATGTTCTATGCCTCTTAATGGTGCCAAACCTTTTGGTGGATCATCTAAAACATCAGAATATTCATGGAATAATGAAACAAACACACTAGGCAAAGTCTAAATAGTTTTAGATATAGATAAGAAATCTTGCCTAAATCGAATAAGGATGCAAAGTTGTTTATTGAGAAGGTTCTTTCTTTCTTCTTTTCTTCTCGCAAAAACATGAGCCACTCTTTTTTTCTCACATTGGGATTCACTCACCTCTTTTGGGCCATTGAATTTTTATCTTTTCTTGCTAAGGGCCTCTTTATTGTTAGCCTTTTGTGAATCTTTTTTTTATTTGGTCTCAACCCCCTCACAAAATTTATGCATCTTTAGTTAGTCTTTGTATACGTTTTTGGGATCCAATAGAGTTAAAGTGTACTTCTTTTCATGGTATACTAAAGTATAAGGATTGAGCTTGCCATGGTGAATAACATCACGATCATACTACCACGGTCATTCGAGTAACAAAAGGGTAGCGTTCTTAGGGACTACATCACACCAAATTTCATCACAATAATTACCCATATTGAAAGTGATCAAGAAGCGATTGATTACCTTCACCTCAGATCCCTCATTCAACCATCGAATATTATATGGCTTAGAATGTCGTTTGCTTGGCAAATTGAGTGCATCGACCAGGAAGCTGCTAACAACATTTGCACAACTCCCACTACCAATGATAACTGAACAAGTTTTACCTTGAACCACACATTGATAATGGAAGAAGTTCGTTTGTTGCATATCAACAACTTTTGTTGCTCAAATATTAAAGGAATGTCATATCACCAAGCATCTATAGTCCTTCTCATCACTCTCATATGCTGCTGGACCAATAATCTCTTCTTCGAAACCTTCATCTTATTCTTTTTCTAAATTAGAGGAGAAAGTACCATCATCTCGAATGATCAAGATTTTGGAATTCAAACAATCTCGAGCATAATGTTCATGACCCCTATACTTGAAGCACTCAATATCTTGAGTTCGGTTTAATTTATGAAGATGGTGTGATGTTGGTTTGTCCTAAGAACCCTCTTGATCACGATTGATCAAGAAACCTCCATTATAGGCTCTAACCGACCCTCAAAGACGCATGTTTTGTGGCAACCCAGAGTGTGAAGATGAAATTCACCACAAAAATAAGACGAGAATGTGTTGAAGATCAACTTCGAAGGCACAAGTATCAACGCTTGAAAAAATATACTCTAAAAGCTTATATATTGAAGAAGAAAATGGTTCAAGTTTTGATTACAAGAGAAGAAGATGCCTCCTTTTATAGTATAAATGAGACATCAACATTCCATAAAAGATAACTAAGCAATCCCTAAAAACCATCTAATTAAAAGAGATTCTAAAATTAGCATTTGAATAGCTAAAATAAAAGGAAACTCTAAACATATGAAAAGCTTAGAAGGAATCCCCTAAAACCAACATATGGATAGCTAATTAAAAAGGAGTCTAATGAAATAACTTAAAATAATAATAATTATGGTGAAAGCTTTATAATCCAGCTTTGAATTATTTTATTATAAGTCTAATGGGCTTCTTAGGTGTGTGGGTCATTTGGAGGAGCAGCAAGAGAACTTGAAACCCAATTGTTCTTGAAAGATTGTAAACGTGGGCTTTCATCATGGAATTCTTGATTTGTTAGGAAGGCTTGCAAACTCTTTGTTTGCGCTGTGTAATGTACTATAAATGATACGTAAATATGGTGCAAGTATACATGTCAAACAAGTAATACAATGATAAGTGAGTATCGTCTCCACAGGGATTGGTGGTGTCTCGAGTTGAGTTTAAGCACAAATAGAGAATGCTTTGGCGAATAAAGTCAGATGGATAAATGTTGTAGCAACAAAGATAAAAATAACGTGCTTAAATCAGTAGACTTAACAGGTCCTCTTACGTATGCGAAACTCACTTCGAGATGACTGGCTGGGTTGCTTAGTTAACCTATGCTTTAGCTCTCAACTAGGGCTTTTCTCACTAGCTTACTTTATGCTAGGCAGGATTTGCTAAGGTTGCTCCTCAACTATCTCTAGAAAGGAAAATGAGAGTAGGAAATACTACAACAATACCTTTCAGTGTAAACTCTAACACTCCCTCTACCCATAAAGTTCTATCCTTTTTAGCCTTTGAAACCCATCATTTATCTCTAACGTGGATTAGAGATGTTCCTCTCGGCAGCCAACTCAGTTGCCTATAAAGGTCAAAGGTAGCTCTTTCGATTACTAACTTCAACTCACACCTAAGGAAAGGATAACTCTGGATGGCTCTTACAACCCTAAGCATTTAACGAACATAGATAAAACATAGAAAGAAACAAGAGAGAAATAAGCATGCATTAAAAAAACTAAAAACATAAATCATCCAATCAACCCAAGCCACCTAAAATTAGTTCATTTCTGGGTAATAAACATCCATAGTATCTTTGTTTGTACAACCCATTCCGAGATATAAAAGAAATGCTAAAGCAACAGAAAGGAAAGAAGAAACTCCCAATCTATGATGGACTACAATGCCACAAACCACCTTAGGCTTGCTGCCTCTCTCAAGGTCAGCAAGGTCAACCCTTGGAGCTTCAACGATGAAAGACACCAAGTGGTGGAAGAAGAAGAAGGGAAAAGAGCCGTCTTTTTCTCTTCTCCCTAGCCTTTAGTCACCTTTTTCGCCGCTCTCCCTTTTAATGAGGGTCTCATGTCCTTTATATAGTGGGGGCTCCTAGGCTTTCGTGCCCTAATATTCCTTGACATCCTGGGGAATATTCCATCTGCATGCGGGGCACAATCTGACAAAAAGGGGGCTCGCACATGTGGGCTCTGAGAATGTGCACGTTCTTTTGTCCTTTTCCGCGCCTAGAATTGCTGTCCAAAATGCTATAACGTTTTACTCCTTTTCCAGCTTCACGCTTACTTTAACCTGCACATCACAGCACCACCAGATACCCTTCAAGTAGCATCTAATCTTGTGAAATTAAGCCAAACCACAAACAAGCAAAGATGTATGCAATTATATGCCCTAAATGCACCTATATGCTATGAAGTGACCTTAAGAACAAACAAATACCTAAGTAAAAAGGTGTAAAATATAAGTATTTTGGCAAGTTATCACACCCCCAAACTTAAGCTATTGCCTGTCCTCAAGCAATGATTAGAGAGAAACATAGAAAATGTTGTGGCAAAAATTTAGCTCAAGGTAGATGTCATGGCAAAATTTCAGCCCTTAGAAAAGGAAGGCTTTAATACTTAAGACATAATTGAGATTTTAAGAAAAACTCCCTAGGGTAAGATCTTTTTGTTAGTGTGTGCGTAATTGCACGCAACTTAAGCTTAACAAAGCTAGAAAAATTTCTTACAAGAACTCAAGTTCATCCTAGTGTTTGAACCGTTTTAGCATAAAAACTTTACTCACATAATTAAACTGTTTTTAAGAGGGGTGTCAGCTCATCACACCTACCATCCCTCACTCTAGATGATCAGGGAGCATACCTCTCATCCCCAAACTAGTAAGTAGAGTCATCACGTGAAAACTTTCATTCACTCATTTGATGTTGCTGCCATTTATTTAAGCTTGATTTCCAGGAAATGCAACACAAAGCAGAGTGTCCCTCTATAAATATGCCGTAGAATTTATTCACAGTTTAGTATATTCAATAAGCACAAGGGAGATTAACTAAGCCTTTACCGCTTCATTTTTCTTTATATGAGATCATTAAATTCAATTTCACAAGGATACATATAAGTTCTAAAAAAATTATCTAACAGTTTTAAACCTAAGGAGCATACAATCATGTAACAATACAAAGATCAATCATCGAAACCTAGAGTTAATTCTATCAATCTCAATAGTCATGCATGTCGATACATAGCCATAAAAATTTTATTCATCATCAGGCATCATTAATTTATTTATAAAACTATCATAGAGCTAAACAAAATGTCATAGCATAATTTCTGTTTATAGCTACTGATGCAATGCAAATGACTAACAAAAGGGCAATAACACCCCCAAACTTGAAGAATGCAGTGTCCTCAATGCAACAAAAATAAAATGAAATGTAACTAATCTAAATGCAATGCAAGATGAAGAAGTACCTTACTTCTTGGTGGTGGCTGACTTGGTGGCTTTGTGGTTGATGCCGGAGGACTTGAATGAGGTGATAGGAGGGTCAACCTCGTCCTGTTTTGGTGGAGGGGTAGGTTCTGTCTCGGCTGGAGTCCCTTGATTGGTGGAGCTGGTGTCTGATTCATTCTCCTCACCCGGTGTGTTCCAAACTCTGTCGACGGTGCGTTTGCTTCGCGTTCTTGTTGATGGGGCAGTGCTTGGAGTATGTGTAGGTGCTTGTGTTGGGATGGAGTGCGTGTGTTTGTCTTCTTCTTATTCAACTGTCACAATGTTGACAAGATCAATTGTTGACTCTTTTGCTGGGCAGCTTTGGGAGCTTTTGATGTCCTCTTTCTCTTCTTTGGCAGGGGACTTGTTGTAGCATCTGTTTCCTGATTCTGGGAGGAGGGTTGGGTCTGGGTAAGGCTTTTGCTGGAGACCAATGTCTTATGGGTTGTGGGGGAAGGGTCTTTCGCATGTGCCTGCAAGGATTCAGGGAAGGCTGAGAAATCGATGCTGATGTGCGGTAGGATTTCCTTGAATTAATTTTTCATGACTGGATCCCTCTCCTTGACATACCCAAAGAAAGCAATCAAGTCCTCGCGCATTTTGTCCATGTCCTACCGGAGACGATTGGTAGAGGCCACCAGCGCAGCAACTCTTGCTGCAGCAAAAGTTTTTGCTCCCCCAGCCAGTGTTTTTGTTGGGCATCCTCATCGAATCCTTTGATGGAGGGGACCATCTCTGGTGTAATAGGACCTTTCCCTGAGTTCTTGGCATAAGCAATGGGGTCTTCAAATACTTCTTTTTCATGACATAAGGTAGTAATGAGGTTTGGGAAGACCAACGGGCTGGACTTTCTTTTCAAGCAAGCGTATACTTCATCCACGATAATCTTTCCCACATCAATGGACCTGCCATTTAAGATTGAATGAAGGAGAAGGAGTCTTGGAGCATTAACAATTGTTGTAAGAGAGGTTGGCATGAGTTTTTTCTTGACAAAATGAATCCAAAGCTTGGCCTCTGGCTTAAGACGTGCGCGCTCTACTGCCTTATTGGATGCATCCAGGTTCGTGCCTTCAAAGCATAAATCTTCCAGCACTTCCTTGACGGTTTGCGGGTTAGTATTTTCAGTGAAAGGTGTGTGGTGGTCTTCTAAGTTCTTAAGGCCAAAGAACTTGTTGATCTTGGCCGCCGTAAATTTGATTTGGTCGCCACGCACATACATGCTGGATTGTGTAGGGCTGGTGAGATGCGCATAGAACTCCTGGACGATAGGGATGCAAAAGTTCTCTAGGTGAGGAACGAAAGAGGTCCATTTATAGTTTGCGATGATGTCCAAGATATCTTTGTCAAACCCTAGTTCCCCTTCAGTGGGAAACTTAAATCCTTGTTCCGGTAGCAACTTCCAGTCTTTGAGATTTTGGAAGTGTTCCTTTGCTTTATCGTCCAGAAATTTCTTTATAAGCACGGGCTGTGGTTGGCTACTTCTAGAGGCGCCATCAACTCTTTTGCATCATACCATTGTTGAGCAGAAAGAAGGAGAATGTGGGTGAGAGGGGAGAAAAAACGTTTGGTTGGGTTTTTGAGTTTTTTGTTGGTTGGAGAAGATGTAGGTGAGGGGTCTCTTTGTTTTCATTGTTTTGATGTGATGAAGGAGAGAGTTAGTGGGAGTTGATGATGAGGGTGATGGGAGTTAAGGGGAGGTAATTGACACGATGTGAAGGAGAGAGAACGTTGGGGGTGTTTGGGCGACGTGCGTGTAAGGTAGAGACAAGGGGTTATCAAATGAAAAGGTGAAAAAGGAAGAAAGAGAAAATACCTAGGTAATAATTGCTAGGGTTTTTTTTAAATGAAAAGGCGAAAGGGTTAATTAATTTCCCCTCCTTTTGCCTTTTTTGAGCCAGCTTCCTCGCATGTTGGAAAAGTTTAATTTTCCATTCCTTGTATCCTTATAAAGACAAAAGCATGATATGTCGTTGCACCCTAACCTGCCACCTGTGTCCCTGGGGTTGCTCAGATGAAAACAAACAAACCTGACCTTAAAGCATAATAAAGAAAAAGGACAAAAGGGATTAAAACCTAGGGTACGAAATATAGATAAGGATTAAACTACATTATTTATGAACATAAAAACATAAAAATTCTGTAGCAAAATATAAAAGAGAGGGGGGAGTTCAAACTCTTAAGCATCATAGAGGATAAATGAGGACTTTATCGCAAAAAACTGGTGCTCCATTGTAAAGCTTCAGACGATGTCCATTTACCTTGAATATTGTATCATCATCGAGCTTCTTAATGTCCACTGCACCATGGTAATAGACCTTGTGGACTAGGAAAGGACCTAACCATCGTGACTTCATCTTGCCTGAGAAGAGCTTAAGTCTGGAGTTATAAAGGAGCACTTGTTGCCCTTATGAGAAATGTCGCGGCAAAAGATGTTTGTCATGCCACTTCTTTGTTTTCTCTTTGTATAAGCGTGAATTCTCATAGGCTTGCGATCTGAATTCTTCCATTTCATTTAACTCTAAGAGCCTTTTTTCTCCAGCCAGTTGTGCATCCATGTTGAGCTTCTTAATGGCCCAATAAGCCTTGTGTTAGAGTTCAATGGGTAGATGACAAGCTTTCCCAGAGACTAGCTTGAATGGTGACATTCCCAAAGGTGTCTTGTAAGCTGTACGATAAGCCCAAAGAGCTTCATCAAGCTTAGGAGACCAACCTTTCCTTTTTGGGTTGACAACTTTCTCAAGTATCTGCTTGATTTCTCTATTTGAGACTTCAGCCTGACCGTTAGTCTGAGGATGATATGCTGTAGCAATCTTATGCCTCACACCATATACCTCTATAATGCTTTAGCAATCAGCTTATTGTCAAAGTGGGTTCCTTCATCACTGATAATTGCTCTTGGTGCCCCAAATCTTGTGAAGACATTCTTGTGAAGGAATTCCATGACGGTCTTGGAGTCATTCCTTGGAGTAGCAACTGCTTCAACTCATTTAGATACGTAGTCCACAACTAAAAAATGTATAAGTCTCCATAAGATGAGGGAAATGGTCCCATGAAGTCTATTCCCCAAACATCAAAAAGTTCGACCTCCAAGATTCCTTGCAATGGCATTTCATGCCTCCTCGAAATGTTACCCGTCCTTTGACAGCGATCACATGGTTGATAAAATGCGTGTGCATCCTTGAAGAGAGTGGGCCAATAGAATCCCGATTGTAGGACCTTTGCAGCAATCCTAGTTCCTCCGAAATACCCGCCACAATGAGATGAATGACAATGGAAGAGTGTCTCCTTGTGCTCTTCTTCGGGGATACACTGTCTAATGATTTGGTCAGCACCTTGCTTGAACTATTATGGTTCGTCCCAAAAATAGGATCTTACATTATGCCTTAAATTCCTTTGTCCCTGTCTATTCAAACCAGGAGGCAAAATACCACTAACGAGAAAGTTAACAATATCAGCATATCAAGGGATTGCTGCAACATAGAATATTTTCTCATCAGGGAATTCCTCCTTAATTTCCATTTCATCGTGTTTTTCTTTATTGTTTTCTAGCCTAGAAAGATGGTCGGCTACTTGGTTTTCACACTATTTTCTATCCTTAACTTCCAAATCAAATTCTTGTAAGAGTAGTATCCACCTAATAAGTCTAGGTTTAGCATCCTTTTCAGTCACTAAGTATAATAGCCGAGTGATCGGTGTGAACAATAACTTTAGTGCCTATTAGATATGACTTAAACTTATCAAAGGCAAATACAACATCCAACAATTTTTTTCCAGTTGTGGTGTATTTAATTTGTGCATCATTCAAATTGCGGCTAGCATAATAAATAACATGAAAGAGTTTACCTCGGCGTTGTCCAAGAGCTGCTCCTATCGCGTAGTCACTTGTATCACACATTAACTCAAAAGGTGAGCTCCAATAAGGTGGAACAACAATAGGTGCTGAGGTAAGTTTCTCCTTCAGTTCTTCGAAAGCGCTGAGGCATTTTTCATCGAATATGAAGGGCTAATTTTGCTGTAGCAAATTACACAGTGGCTTGGAGATCTTGGAGAAGTCCTTGATGAACCTTCTATAGAAGCAAACATGGCCCAAGAAACTCTTGATGCTCTTCACATTGGTGGGAAGAGGCAGCTTCTCAATTACCTCTATCTTTGCTCTATGCACCTCAATGCTATTCTTCGATATTTTGTGACCCAAGGTCGTTTCTTCGGTCACCATAAAATGACATTTCTCCCAATTGAGCACCAAATCAGCTTCTTCACATCACTTTAGCACCTTGGCTAAATTTCCCAGGCATGAATCAAATCCTTCCCCGGACACTGAAAAATCGTCCATGAAGACTTCCAAAAATTCCTCAACCATATCTGAGAAAATAGCCAGCATACATCTTTGAAAAGTTGCTGGGGCATTGTAGAGTCCAAATGGCATTCTTCTGAAAGCATAAGTACCATACGGACATATGAATGTCGTCTTTTCTTGGTCTTTCGGTGTTATAGCAATCTGGTTGTACCATGAGTATCCGTCAAGGAAATAATAGAATCCTTTGCCCGCCAATCTATCTAGCATTTGATCAATGAATGAGAGAGGGAAATGGTCTTTCTTGGTAGCTTTGTTGAGCTTCCTATAGTCCATGCAAATCCTCCATCACGTTACAGTTCTTGTTAGCAATAATTCATTCTCATCAATACTCACCACGATGATGCCTCCTTTTTTAGGCACACATTGGACTGGACTAACCCACGAGCTGTTTGATATGGGATAGACTACACCACCGTCGAGCCACTTGATTATCTCCTTCATCACCACCTTCTTCATGATGGGGTTAAGCCTTCTTTGGGGTTCAGTAGAATTGCTGTGACAATCATCTAACAAAATTTTGTGCATGCAAATAGTAGGGCTTATCCCCTTTAAGTCAGCCATAGTCCAACCTAAAGCTCTTTTATGTTGCGACAATATATTTATTAGACTAGACTCATGTTTAGGTGTAAGACTAGATGAGATTATCACAGGTAAAGTTTCATTGGTTCCCAAATAAGCATATTTAAGATGAGATGGCAAGGGCTTTAACTCTAATGTTGGAGCATGCTCAAGTGAAGACTTAGGAGGAATAAATTCTGAAAAATCAAGAGGTTCAAAGTGCGTACCTAGTTTAGCTTCGAGCAAGCTCGATTGTTCCACGCCTTCTGGAAATTCCTCCTACTCGATCTCGTAGTCCTCCTTGTTGTCTTCCTCTTGAATCTGCTCATATTCATCCATTTCTAAGAAATTGCTGCAGTAAAATTTTGTAGTCTCCCTTTCTGATGTAGCATCCATGTACTGACACTCTTCGTATTCATCCACATATTTGAGAGTGTTGAAGAAATTTATGGTCATCTTTTGATCAGCCACCCTCATAGTAAACTCACCTTTTTCACAGTCTATCAAAATTCTACCGGTTGTAGAAATGGCCGCCCTAAAATGATGGGTGTGTTATCATCCGCCTTGCAATAAAAAATAAGGAAGTCGACTGGAATGATGAACCTGTCCACCTTTACCACTACATCTTCTACTTTTCCTTCTGGGCGTACATGAGATAGGTCGGCCAATTGCAAGATAACCATAGTTGGCATTACATCTTCTATGCCGAGCTTCATGAAAACTTATTTTGGCATGAGATCTACACTAGATTCGACGTCACACAAGGCTTTTCCCACATAGTTATCGCCTATTGAACACGGTATAATGAAGCTACCTGGATCCTGTCTCTTAGGAGGCAATTTGCTCCACACAGAATATCATTCACTTGTTGTAGCAACTGTCGTATACCGCTCAACCTTTCTTTTCTCAGTGACGATGTCCTTGAGAAACTTAGCGTAAGTGAGCATCTGATCAATGACTTCTAAGAACGGGAACTTAATATGCAGCTGGTCCAGAACGTCCACGAATTTCCTAAATTGGAGATTCTCATTTTTTTCTTCAATCGATGAGGGAAGGGATGTGGGGGTCTAACTTTTTCCTCTATCGTCGCAGGTTTCTCTTTTGCTGGAGCATTTTCCTTGTCTTCGATAGTTTCATTCACTAAATCCTCATCTTTCTCCTTCTCACAAGATGTTTCAGCTTGCAATTCTAGTTCCTCGTGCACTTCTTAGGAACATAGTCTTCTTTCTTCTTTCCCCCGAACTTATCTTCAGTGTTAAGTTGGGTACCACTCCTCAATGTGAGAGCACTGTATTGCTTTTTGCCATGTTTTTTAGTGACTTTAGTATCACTAGGAAGATTTCCTTGGGGTCGCACATGTAATGCTTGAGCAATTTGACCCACTTGGGTTTCCAAAGATCGCAAGGATGAACTGGGACTTTGTAGCAAAGCTCCTTGATTCTTGATAGTCATGGAGTGATCTTGGAGCAGTGTATTAGTAGATGTCATAAATTCCTTAGTAGATGTCATGAAATCCTTGAGTGTAGCTTCCAACGAATTGTTATTGGATGAAGATGCAAAACCCTTGTTGTTTTGCCATGGCATATTCTGCTGTGAACCGTGTGGTTCTGACAGATTCTGTTGCTGATTTGAATTGCCATAGTTGCAGTTTCCTTGATTCCCCCAAGACAGGTTAGGATGCTGACGCCATCCTGCATTATAGGTGTTCGAGTAGGGATTATTATTATGATTAGAATTCCCTACGTAGTTGGTGGATTCTTGATTGTCCGGACACTAGCTCAAGTGGTGGTTCCCATTGCAACGAAGGCAAGTTGATGCCACTTTTACCTCCTTCACCTCATTAGACTTTTGGAGATTCTTTCGCATGGTAGTGATGGCGGTTAATTGGGCAGCTGTTGAGGCATCCATATCCGTGTCACGTGATGCTTGATTTTTTCACCCTGTTTCAAGTCTTGATGTGGGAATTGATAATCATTGTTTGCTATTCTATCAAAGATGTCAAAGGCTTCCTCGCGTGACTTGTCTAGCCATGTTCCATTTGCTGAGGCATCTAGCATCATTTTGGTGGGAGCGTTAACACCAATGTAGAACATAACCACTTATGTCCAATCATGAAAATCGTGATTAGTGCATTTGTGTAGTAATCCCTTAAATATGTCCCAACACTCATATATCGATTCATCATCAGACTGACGAAAGGAGGCGATATCATTCCTCAATTGAGTGTTCCTATTTGGTGAATTATACAGCAGCAAAAAGATCTTGCACAAATTTGTCCATGTTTCCAATGATCCGGCTGGCACACCACTTAACCATTCTTGTGCTCGGTCATGCAAGGAATAAGGGAAGAGTTTGAGTTTCAACACATCTTCGTGCACCCCTTGTTGACGGAAAAAGTCACACACTTCTAAGAAAGCACGAATGTGTTGTCTAGCATCTTCATGAGGTGAGACTCCAAATTGACCGATTGAGTTCAACATGTTGAACATCACGGGTTTAAGCTCAAAGTTGGCTTCCTGAATTTTGGGAGCTACAATCCCTGGATTAAGATCATCCAAGATAGGATTTAGGTGATCTCTAATGGCTCTGGGTCTTGCTGGAGAATTTTCTCCTTGGTCTCCAATTACAGTAGAAGGATCCCCTTGATGCTGAGCTCCATTCATGATTCTAAGTTCTTCTTGTATACGTTTCCGTTGGCAGAAAAGATGTTCGATTTCAGGAATGTACGGTAGTATAGGCTCTCGATGTCTCCTTTGGGGCATGCAATAACACAATTCCTAAAAAGACAAACAAAAACAACTTAAGAAAATATATGTACAAAAGAAAAATAACTAGTGCAAAGACTAAACCTAAAACAACCAATTGCCAATCCCCGGCAACGGCGCCAAAAACTTGTTTGCGCTCTGTAGTGTACTATAAATGATACGCAAATATGATACAAGTATAAACGTCGAACAAGTAATATAATGATAAGTGAGTATCGTCTCCATAGGGATTGGTGGTGTCTCGAGTTGAGTTTAAGCACACAAGTCACAAATTGTAAATAGAGAATGCTTTGGCAAATAAAGTCAGATTGATAGATGTTTTGGCAACAAAGATAAAAATAACGTGCTAAAATCAGTAGACTTAACATGTCCTCTTACGTATGCGAAACTCACTTGGGGATGACTGGATGGGTTGCCTAGTTAACCTATGCTTTAGCTCTCAACTAGGGCTTATCTCACTAGCTTACTCTATGCTCGACAAGATTTTCTAAGGTTGCTCCTCAACTATCTCTAGCAAGGAAACTAGGAGTATGAAATACTACAACAATACCTCTTAGTGTAAACTATAACACTCCCTCTACCCATAAAGTTCTATCCATTTTAGCCGTTGAAACCCATCACTTATCTCTAAGGTGGATTAGAGTTGTGCTTCTCAGCAGCCGACTCCATTACCTATGATGGTAAGGTAGCTCTCTCAATTACTAACTTCAAATCACACCTAAGGAAAGGCCAACTCTCGAAGGCTCTTACAACCCTAAGCATTTAACGAACATAGACAAAACATAAAAAGAAACAAGAGAGAAATAAGCATGCATTAAGGAAACTAAAAACATAAATCATCCAAACAACCCAAGCCACCTAAAATCAGTTCATGGATGGGCAACAAACATCCAAAGTAACCTCGTTTGTACAACCCATTCCGAGATATAAAAGAAATGCTAAAGCAACAGAAAGGAAAGAAGAAACTCCCATTCTGTGATAGACTGCAATGCCACGAACCACCCTAGGCTTGTTGCCTCTCTCAAGGTCAGCAAGGTCAACCCTTGGAGCTTCAACGATGGAGGAAACCAAGTGGAGGAAGAAGAAGAAGGGAAAAGAGCCACCTTTTTCTCTTCTCCCTAGCCTTTAGTCACCTTTTTTCACCGCTCTCCCTTTTAATGAGGGTCTCATGTCCTTTATATAGTGGGGGCTCCTAGGGTTTTGTGCCATAATATTCCTTGATGTCCTAGGAAATATTCCCTCTGCATGTGGTGAATAATCAGACAAAAGGGGCTCGCACATGTGGGCTCTGAGAATGTGTGCATTGCTTTGTCCTTTTCGCGCCTAGAATTACTGTCCAAAATGATGTAGCATTTTCCTTCTTGTCCAGCTTCACGCTTGCTTTAACCTGCACATCACAGCACCAGCACATACCCTTCAAGCAACATCTAATCTTGTGAAATTAAGCCGAACCACCAACAAGAAAAGATGTATGCAATTATATTCCCTAAATGCACCTATATGCTATGAAGTGACCTTGAGAACAAAGAATTACCTAAGTAAAAAGGTGTAAAATATAAGTATTTTGGAAAGTTATCACTCTTGTTTACAAAACCATGAATTATTGAATGTATCTTATCTTTGAGTTGCCTTAACCTTGTTTTCGTAATCAGACTGTAAAGTGCTTAAAAGTCCTTTATTTTATGCCCATTTTAGCTCATATTGTCATTGTTCTTAAGCCCATTTTAGTTCATACTTAGGTTCTCATGCATGTTTTACAGTATATTTCCTTCACTCACCTTATTACAGTATTTACGATTATTTGGGAGAAAAGACATTGTTTTTGTTGCATTTACATTTCAGGTTACAGAAGACTGTCGCCGGCACCCACCGCGGCAACGGAGAAAAAGAATGATTGGAGAGAAGAAGAGAGCAGAATGATCACATACAGTCACACAGGATGGACCATTGTCGTTGAGAAGAACTGTACTGGCGCAGTTCAAAGAATGAGCCGCCGAGACAATCTGCCGCCAGCACTGCTGCCGCTGCGGCACATTGGAGATTGGCCAAAAGGGAGTGCGATAGCGAGAGGAGAATTCCCTATACCAGCAGAACCAAGCCACATGATGAATAAAGCCTGGGAGCACTCAGAGATGATGTGAGAAAACCCAAACAAAGAAGAAGCTTGCGGCCCAAGAAAGCCCAAAAGAGGAGTTAGTTTGGAATAAAACACTTAGACATTTGACATCATTTAATTCCAACTTAACTTCCTCCCAAAGAGAGACTTCTTCTCAAATAGGGTTTTCACATGTAACCATCTATAAAAAGAGTGCTTGACCGAATTGGAAGACAACAAGGAGAGCTTAGGATTTTTAGAATTTGTTTTTGTGTTTTCTCATTCACATTACGTTCTAAACTTTTCTTAGGGTTAAGATTGTTTTGTTTAGTAGTTGTGAGTACAGTTGTAATTAGTTAAAGTTTTTAATGCAATTTGAATTCAAGATTTGTTTATTCCATATTTTACATCTTTGTTTGCAATAGAATCAAGAGATCTTTGTGAGCACATCCATTTGTTTCAATTTGAGAGAGTTAAAACTCAAGAAAGGGATAAACACGATTTCCTCCAATTAAGGCGAAAATCAACTTAGCTTAGAGATAAGTGTAGGGCGTGTAAGTGTTCGTTTTTTGTGAGAACGCAAGTGCACACTCCTGCCATGTTATAGTATGTAAGATGTCGAATCCCACGAGGATTGGTCAGCTTGGTTACTTTTGTAGTCCCTCCAATTCAGGTTGATAGAGTAGCCATGGTTATGCTGCCACTTAGTGTCAAACTGCGTTGTAAAAGGCTAAGTTGTTTTGCGCTACCACAATATGCTGCCTCGGCGGATATGGCAGGCGGAACGGAAATAAGTCCTGGCGGCAAGTATGGAAGATATTCCAAGTTCGACAGGATAGTCGGAAATGATCCTCCCTATTTCTAGGAAAGGATGCTAGAAAGCTAGCGTGACGTAGGCAATACCTAGTAATCTCACCGTAAACCTAACGCATGCTAGTCAACTCGGTTGGTGATCCCTTTTAGCTGCTGAAACTTGTGAACTTTTGGAACCAAGTTAGTCACGCCTCAACACGTTGTGACCGTGCTTAACCCTTTCGTGAAGTTGACACTTTCGTGCCCCCTAAATGGATTCTCTCAACTGACGGTTAGGACTAATTGAAAGAATGAAGTGCATAGATTAAGCAAACTTCGAATATATTATTGAAAAAATAACTCAAAACCTAATACAACCGTTTCACATCAAATTTACAACATAACCCTAACCCAAATGATGTTTAGAAATGGCGGCGGCAGAGAACACTAGCTATGTCTATAGAAAACCTTAGATGATTTGAACTAGGAGTACAATGAATATTTATAGACAAATAACTAGGCTAAGTCCTCCTTAAAGTAGAAGTCCTCAAAAGTAACTTTCCACATTTAATGTGACTTTAAACTCTGACTTCTTTGTGTTGAATGTGGACTTTATCTCGTTTGCCTTTGCCCGCAAGTAACCTTGTGGTCTCACTTCGGTGGATTTGGATGCTGCTACAAACGTCGGAAAATCAGGTGGATGGCGGCGATAGACTCGGGATTTTTAGCTCTACAGATCACACTCCAGTTCTCCAACTCCATAGTCAGCTGCCGTGGGCAGCAAGGTCGGCGACAACTTTACTCGGCAGCTACTCAGGAGCAATTGTCTTCTGCTGGAACTGCATCAGTACATCTCCTAGTCTACTGTCTCGACATTGCATCCTCAGCTCTTCAGTTCCCTCTTTCATCCTTTAGAACCTAAATACAAAAATACACTAAAACAATATCTCTTGTTCACCAATTAAACGATAAGTTATAAAAAGTAAGGTAAAATAAAGAAATACTGTACAATGCTATGTATGAACCTACTTATGCCTAAAATGAGCTTAAAAATAGTAATAATAAGACGTGAAATGTGCATGAAATATAAGACTTGTGGACACTTTACACACCCCCAAACTCAAACTATTGCTTGTCCTCAAGCAATGCAACCTAAAATACTTGCTCTAATAATAATCAGAAAGAAAAACTTGTTTTTAACTTGATTTTATTCCTCAAGGCAGTGGCACCTATATTAAATTAGTGAAGGGAAATAAGCAAGAAAATAACTCAGAATTAAATTTCTCATGCCAGTGTGGTGCAAGCTGAATATGCAGAATAAATAATTAAACAAAGATGTTGTTGTGATTTAAAGGTTTCTGTCGAGGCAACATAGTTATCCACATTATTTTCAATCATGGCAATGAGGGCTTCAGCTTATCACAACTACTCTTCTAGGTCTGAAGTTGAGATAGTAGCAAACTACAAAACCCCGAACCCTTGGTGTAGAGTCATCCCGTGAAGGCTTTCATTCACTCATGCTAATTTGTCCGCCACTTTAAGGCTTTCAGATTCATGGACTTTGATAGCAGCGGAGTGTCCTCACACATGATTCTTCCAAGAACCTATGACGGGCACCTCTAGGGTAAAACAACATTATTCCTTGTTTTTGATTCTGCTACCGTAGCAATGCTGTATTTTTTGTTCCTTTTTCCTGCCTCGACGGCTACCTGTAATCATCGTTAGAATTTTGCAAAGAATTCTAAAAAAAACAGGTAATGTTCGTCAAATATTCTAACACATTCAGCAAGTACCAGAGGTGTTTGCCATTTCAGGGCAAGAAGAGAAAAAATTCTAAGTCATATTTCATGCTTTTCCCAAGTTTAAGTTCAATTTTTATTAGGTGAGAAACACAATTAGTCGGCTATCCTATCATAGGCACAATTCATAACAAATTTTTCTTTTCTGATTATTACTAAGGTAAGTACAATGCAACCTAATATGCAACTAAGTATGCCTAGATAAAATTTGCGAGAGCTATCCCCCCCAAACTCGAGATGAGCATTGCCCTCAATGCACAAAACATGAAAAATTAAACAAAAGAAATACAAGTTAAAAATAAAACATAATAAGAAAAAAAGAAAAGAGAAAGAAAAAAACTAAAAGTTTGCTGAGGGTTGAGAGGAGGCTGGAGTCTTTTAAGTTGAGGAGGAGGAAGATGTTTGGGTGACGAAGCGGTGGTCGGCATATGTCCTGGCAGCGGTCTTAGCATGTGAGGTTTTTGCTTTCCGCGACGGCTAGACTCTTTTTGGCGTATGATGTGGCTCTTCCTTTGGTTCGGTAGGAGGAGAGGCAGGAGATGCATCGCTCTCTTCTGACTCCGTCTCAAAGTCCACAGGTTCGACGGCTATTATGTGCCGCTTCCATTTCCTAGTGCCTTCCTCAGTGGTTTCTGCTTGAGGGATAAATGCCATTGGGATGGTTGTTGTTGCTGCTACCACTGTTGTTTCTGGCTCCGGCGGCTGCTGCTCAATTTCCTCCGAGGATGTGTCTGCCATTGTCTTTGCTGTGCAAGCAGGAGAAAGGTGCTGCTGGTGCCTCTTGAGGGAGTCTACCACTGTTTTGGATGGGGTGGTGGCTGAGTAAGTTGGATTGTAACCCCCTTAGCCCGGTATAGACGTTTAGCCTGAACTACGAAGATTACACGGGGAAAACCAAAGTCAACCTTGATTTACAACCCTTTTTTTCTTTTTATCTTCTCTAGATGCATATTATTATCCTACAAGTTCAGAAAAGCGATTAGGTGGAAACGGAAGAGCGACCGTAGTTTGATTAGGGGTTCAATCGCACACATTTGACTTTTTGGGACTAAACTATAAATACCATAAAATATAGAGACTTTCATAATTTTAAAGTTACCAATCCTCAATTAGTCATGTAACATGCCAACATGCCAAAATTCAGCTCAAACAGATCATCCAACCTCATTCAATTGCATACACAAAATTTAGGGACCAAAATGCAACATTTCCAATCTTTAAAATATACTTTTAACTAAAATTTAACAACCTGTATCGATACACTTGGCCCTGTATCGATACGCGGGAAGATAATAGCTAAAGAAGATTCAAGCGTATCGAAACGCTTCCTCGCGTATCAGTACGACCTTCAAACTTGGCCTAGGCGTATTGATACGCGGGCAATCCATTTCGATACCCCTGTACAGAAATGCTTCATTTGTCCTTAGCGTATCGATACGCTTCCCCGTGTATCGATACACATACCGGATTGGCTTCAACTAACATCATTTAAACATACCAAATGACATTCGAACAAGCTCAAATCATGCATACAAGTTATACTCTATCTAATAAACTATTAAACACCATCAAACAGCAATTCATACTCATTAACCACTTCGAATCATGATGGCATTTAGCTATTCTAGCATGCTTTAGACATAAATCTACTCAAAGGGTAAAACACCACAAATAAGCCATAGAAACAAATAAAGGCCAAATACAAATTCACAACCAGAAACTAAACATTCTTTTAGCAACAAACACTACCAATCAAAATCAGAAAGTAGAAGTCCCACCCATTGCCACTTATTACATTAAGGTGAACCACATACATCTCTTTAACAAAGCCTTGGATTCCTCTTGTTTTTGGGCTGCCTTGAAATGTTCAATTCTATGCATTGATGAAACAAATGAGCATAAGCATATAGCTTAGTCAGGATCGCTAAACCACAATCATCAATGCATTTAACATAATTTGTAAAACCACCACTTTTATCACATACTTTTCATAAACCATGTCTTCTCAAGACAACAATGCATTTACTAAACATAAGCTCATATGCAGCACTTTAAAAACAACAATTACACCATTGCTCATGCTTTAACAAGCATCTCAAGCACTCTTGCATCATTTGCAAGCATCTCATGCTTCACATTATACATTTACATTATATTGGCTCACAAGTGATAATCCATAAACCATTTCAACACAATACACAATCGGATACGCGGATTAGAAGTGTTGGCCCACACGCTTCATACACACTACCGGACTACACAAGGCTCACACACGAGAGCAACCCTCAATCGTTGTGACACCCGTGGTGGAGTATAACGGTACAATCTCAACCCCTTAACACCACTCATCGGTAGTTGTATAATTCCACTAACGAGAGCACGAGACACATAACACAAGATCCGCACAAGGAATTAACAACCACCGTTGTGATCTTAACCTCAATCGTTAGGGTACTTGGATGGAGTATACAGTACAATCACTACCCCTCGACATCCAAGGTGACTTTATTCACGGTGCTCCCAATCCTATAGCCGACTAACTATATCCGATTAAAGTAACCAAAAACCATTTCCATCACTTGCCAATATAATCATTTAACCGCATTAATCCACTATTTTACAAGCATAACCACAATGTCACTTTCACAAGCATCACATGCTTAATATCATATGCATTCAACACATGCAAACCAAGGATCACTACCTAGTGCATCCTTAACATAATGGCATTAAAATCCAGCATTAAACCATGCTTAAAACATGCTTAAAAATAGTAAAAAAATCCACTCTTACTTCAAGTGCAATTTCATCAAACATAGCACAGTTCCAAGAGAGGGATTACTGAAACACTTACTCTTGAGCTTAGTTAAGTGTATCAAACTTACACTAAGCTCCCAAGATCACGATCAAAGCATTACAAAGCAGGAAATTGCATTTCCACTCACCGATAAGCGAAGCCTTGTTCGTCGACACATAAATTACACCTCTAGAGCCTCCAAAATCACCTCGTTTGCTTCCGGATCAAGATCCCTTGTTTTCACATAATCAAAACAGAGATCTAAATGCATTAAAATGCATTCTAACACCAGCAACAATTCACACACTCGTTGCTCACCCAAGCAACACCAAAATACCCATCCAAAGCAACCAAAAACTCAATCGATTGCTTCCTAAACCAAGCCCAGCCAACATACAACACTTCCAAAGCATTATAAACATCAAAACACATCTAACAAACATCATAACCCAACCTTATACCTCCAGCAAGCAAGATTCTACCAAAACACCCCAAAATCTCACCTAAAACAACCAAGAACCTCAAGGATCTCAAGGATTTCGGGATCTATGTTATCAACACATCATTTTGACATAAAAATCAACTTAGAACTCAATTAAAATCAACACAAAACAGAGTCCCACTCATCAAGTCTGAAAATCAAGAATCACATCCCAATTTTGCAAGATTTATCTCTTAATTCAAAACTATAATCAAAATTCAGTTAAAAATCATAAATGAGAGTCAATAATCTTGAGAATTTCAATAAAGAACCTAGATTAAAGGTTAAGAAGGGGATTTACCTCCAATCCTTGCTCCCTTGACAATTTGGCAAGTTTTCCTTCCAAAAATCTTGAAGAAAAAGAAGTGAATCTTTGAAAAAGAGTTTAGAGAAGAAGAGAAGAATTTGAGAGAAAAGAAATTTGATGAAAAGTTTTTTGAGAAATGTGTTTGGCTGAAATGAGAAAGGGAAATGTAGTTACGTGATTAAAACCTCTCTAATTACTCATTTATTTAATATTTAATTAAAACCATTTTAATTCCTTTATTAAAACCCTTTAAAAACACATGTCAAATTGAAGGAAGGCTAAATTGTACAAAATCTCCCTAAAGATTCTAAGTTTTGACTCTCTTCTTGAAAATAGCATTTTCCACAGTTTTAAAACTTTACAATTTGGTCACTACTCAAAATGTCCATTTTCCAAAACCCTTTTTGTAAAATTGATTTGACCAACCTCTTAAACATATTTTTAGAGGATTTTAGCAATTTTTATCATAATTTTATCCTATCCCGATCCTTGATTTCCTTAAATCACCTTACGCGATTCGAATCGTTCTCGACCGGTCCGATCCGATGTCTAAAACATCTAGGCCCAAAACCAGGGTGTTACAACTCTTTCCCACTTAGGAAATTTCGTCCTCAAAATTCTTATCCGATGGAAAGAGATGCGGAATGTAACCCCCTTAGCCCGGCCTAGACGTTTGACCCGAACTACGAAGATTACACGGGTCATAAGAGAGAGGGACACTTCGTTCAGATAACATTTACGGACTCAATTTGCGCGATTTACACTTTTAGGGACCAAAACATAATTTTTAGAAAATATAAGGAGTTAATAGATTTTAAGCTTACCATTATGTAACTAGTCATATTACATGCTTCTCTGACAAATTTCGACTAAAAAGGACATTCCAAGCTCAAGCAATTGCATACACAACATTCGGGACTAAAATGTAAAACATGGAAACTTTAAACAATTCAAAATCATCATCCAACGGTCAACTGTTTTGAAACACCAGACCCCCGTACCGAAAAGCCGTATCGAAACGGCGTTGACCGTTTCGGAACTCGGGTATGTTCCGAGACCAGTATCGGAACAAGCCTCTCCAGTAGCCAAACTGTTCCGAAACATCTTCAGCTGTTCCGAAATGCCATGACCATTACATGCCTCCATTTCGAAACAGGTAAGGGTGTTTCGATACACCCTGCACTGTGACAGCAAAAATTGCTGATTTTTCATGCTTTTTCATTCTTGAATCGACCCCAAGACATGCCACATCATGCATACACAAGGATACATATCAACAATCATCATAATGAAGCAATAGCCTAAACATAGCAACTGACACATAATCAAAGGCACTAAAGGCATGCTCCCTAGTTTACCAAAACAAGTCAAAACTCCAAATAAACCAAAATCCAAACTCCAAAGGCCATTTACAATTCAAGTATAATCAAACCAACATGCTCAAAGTAAAAGAAACATTCTCAAACATTCCAAGTATAATTTCCCACCCATTGCCTCTTATTACACTAAGGGTGAACCACATACATTTCTTTAGCAAAAACCTTGGATTCCTCTTGCCCTTGAGCTGCCTCCAAATGTTTAATTTTCTGCATTGATGAAAAAAACGAGCGTAAGCTTAAAGCTTAGTGAGGAACGCTAAACACATTCATCAATTCATAACTTAAGTTTACAAAATCATCACTTTACAATACATGCCCTTTACAAAACGAGCCTTCTCAAGACTTCAATGCACTTTTGAAACCTCATGCACACATGCATCAATATACAACAGCAAATAAACCTTTGCTCATGCTTTAACAAGCATCACATGCATTCTTGCATCATACACATATTTCTCATGCACTCTTGCATCACTTACAAGCATCTCATGCTTCACTTAGATCATTTACATTATATTGGCTTTCAAGTGATAGATACGCGGATTACAAGCGTTGTCCCTCACGCTTCATACAAACTACCATACTACACAAGGTGGAGACAAATGGCACAATCACAACCCCTCAACACCCGTGATGGAGATTAATGGCACAATCACAACCCCTCAACATCACTCATCGGTAGTTGTATAATTCCACTAACGAGAGTATGAGACACATACACAAGACTCACACACGAGACTAACTATTCACCGTTGTGATCTTAACCTCAATCGTTAGGGTACTTGGATGGAGATTACGGCACAATCACAACCCCTCAACATCCAAGGCGACTTTATTCACGGTGCACCCAATCCTATAGCCGGCTAACTATATCCGACTAAAGTAACCAAATACCATTTCATCACTTGCCAATATAATCATTTATCCAAATTATTTCATTATTTTTCAAGTATAACCACAATGTCATTTCCACAAGCACACATGCTTAACATCATATGCATTTTCATATGAAAACCAATGATCACTTACCTAGTGCATCCTTAACATAATGAAATTAAAATCCAGCATTAAACCATGCTTAAACATGCTTAAAAACAGTAAACAAATCCACTCTTACATCAAATGCATTTTCATCAAACTTAGCATATTTTCAAGAGAGGGATTACCGAAACACTTACACTTGAGCTTAGTTAAGTGTATCAAGCTTACACTAAGCTCACAAGAGCATGCTCAAAGCGTTACAAAGCAGGAAATTTCATTTCTACTCACCGATACATGAATCCTTGTTCGTCGACACGAAAATTACACCTCCGGAGCCTCCAAAATCACCTTGTTAGCTTCCCTGTTTTCACAACATCAAAACAGAGATCTAAATGCATTCTAACACCAGCAACAATCCATAGACTCGTTGCCCACTCAATCAACACCAAAATACCCTTCAAACACAACCGAAAACTCAATCGATTTCCTCCTAAACCAAGCCCAGCTATCATGCAACACTTCCAAAGCATTAACAACATCAAAACACATCTAATAAACATCCTAACTCATCCTTATACCTCCAGCCATCAAGATTCCATCATTCTACCCCAAAATCACACTTAAAACTACCAAGAAACTCAAGAATTTCGGGATCTAGATTGTTAACACATCATATTAACATATTAACCAACTAAAAAATCAATTAAAATCAACACAAAACAGTGCCCAACTCATCAAGTCTAAAAATCAAGATTTCATCCGCATTTTCACCATATTTTGATATCAAATCAAAACTATATTGAAAACTCAATCAAAAATAGTTAATAGAAGTCAAATATCTTGAGAATTTCAATAAAGAACAAAGATTAGAGGTTGAGAACGTGATTTACCTCCAATCCTTGCTTCATTCAATAGATGACGAGTTTTGCTTGCAAAAATCTGGAAGAATAAAGGAAGATCTCTTGAAATTGATTTAGAAAATGTTGAAAGAACTTTTGAGAGAAAGAATTCTAGAAAAGATGAGAGAAAATGGTGTTTGGCTAAAATGAGAGGGAATTGGTAGTTACGTAAAATGAAATCCACTAACTACCAATTAATTAATATCTTATTTAATTAAAATCCTTTAATTAAAATCCATTTAAAACACATGTCATATTTGAAGAAAGGTCAAATTGACTTAAAGCCCCCTAAAGATTCTAAGATTTTGGCTTCCACCTTAAAAAGCACATTTTCCCAATTTTGAAACTTTATAATTTGGTCACTACTCAAAATGTCCATTTTTCCAAACTCCTTTTTGTAAAATTGATTTGACCAACCTCTTAATTATATTTTTATAGGATTTTAGAAAATTTTATCCTATCCCAATCCTTGATTTCTTAAAATCACCTTACGCGATTCGAACCGTTCTCGACCGGTCCGATTCGATGTCTAAAACATCTAGGCCCAAAACCAGGGCGTTACACGGAAACTGCCTCAGCATGTATGCCTTGCTTTCCCACGCGGCCTCTTCAACTCCTCGGTGTTGCCACAACACCTTCACAAGTTCTATTGTCTTGCCACGAAGAACTTTGCTACTCACGTCCAGAACCTTCACTTGTTCTTCATCATATGACAGATCCGTATTCAACTCTATTTCCTCAACAAGCATCACATGCGAAGGATTCGATATGTACTTCCGTAACATGGAGACATGAAACACATCATGTATCTTCTCCAACTCTGCAGGCAATCTCAACTGATATACCACAGGACCAATACACTCTACAATCTCGTAAGGTCCAATGAACCTTGGGCTAAGCTTACCCTTACGCCCAAATCTCATCACCTTCTTCCAAGGCGATACTTTCAAGAACACACGTTCACCAACCTCGAACTCAATTTCCTTACGCTTCAAGTCTGCGTAAGACTTTTGCCTATCCGATGCTGCTTTTAAACGCTCGCAAATGAGCTTCACCTTCTCGGTGGTTCCCTTAAGCATAGCTGGCATTGAAATCAACTTTTTCCCAATTTCTGCCCAACAGAGAGGGGTTCTACATCTTCTCCCATACAAAGCCTCGTATGGAGCCATTTGAATACTTGCCTGGTAACTGTTATTATATGCAAACTCAACCAACGGCAAGTGCTTCTCCCAAGAACCCTGAAAATCGATCACACAACATCTCAACATATCCTCAAGCACTTGGATCACAGGCTCCGATTGTCCATCCATCTGAGGATGATAAGAGGTACTGAAATTCAACAGTGTACACAAAGCTTGATGCAAACATTCCCAAAATCGTGTTGTAAACCTCAGATCTCTATCCGACACAATGGACTTTGGCATACCGTGCAACCGCACAATCTCAGCTATGTATAGCTCAGCCAACTTATCGAAAGTATATGTAGTATGCACAGGCAGAAAATGTGCACACTTGGTAAGCCGATCAACAATCATCCAAACAGAATTCTTCTTTGCCGGTGACAAAGGCAAGCCAGACACAAAATCCATGGTGATTCTCTCCCACTTCCATTCTGGGATTCTCAAAGGCTGCAACAACCCAGAAGGAACCTGATGCTCAGCCTTCACTCCCTGACACACCATGCACTTACTAACAAACTCAGCCACATCCTTTTTAAACCCCACCCAGTAGTACTCATCTTTCAAGTCACGATACATCTTTGTACTACCTGGATGCATAGCAAAAGGACTACTATGAGCTTCAGTCTAAATAGTGTGCCTTAACTCAGCATCACCAGGCACCACTATTCAACTCCCAAAGCACAGAACACCATCATCACTAAAGCTGAAATCCGAAGGTCTGCCTTCCGCAATGTCCTGAACATGCGAAAGAAGAGAATTATCAAGCAACTGCTTATCTTTGATCAACTGTATCAGAGATGGCTTCACTTGAAATTCTGCAATAAGACCACCATCACGCGATATGCTCAAACGAGAAAACATCGCTCTCAACTCCACAACTACTTTCCTGCTCAAAGCATCGGCTACCACATTAGCCTTACCCGGGTGATACTCAATCGTCAGATCATAAACTTTAAGCAACTCTACCTAGCGACGTTGCCTAAGATTTAACTCCTTTTGAGACATGAGATATTTCAAACTCTTATGGTCTGTAAACACAACACACTTCTCACCATACAGGTAATACCTCCAAATTTTCAAGGCAAACACCACAACCGCAAGCTCAAGATCATGAGTACGGTAATTGCGCTCATGCACCTTCAACTGCCTAGATGCATAGGCCACTACCTTACCCTTCTGCATCAACACACAGCCCAAACCAACAATGGACGCATCATTATAAACCACAAACTCCTTACCAGACTCAGGTTGAATCAGAATAGGAGCTTGCGTTAAAGCTTCTTTCAGCTTCTCAAAAGCTTGTTGCCTCGCCTCCGTCCACTCAAAGTGAACATTCTTTTGCGACAACTTGGTCAAAGGTGCTGCTATCTTCGAGAAACCCTCGACAAACCTATGGTAGTACCCAGCCAAACCAAGAAAACTCCGTACCTCTGTCACTGACTTAGGCACTTTCCAGCTCATCACAGCTTCTACCTTGTGCGGATAAACGTGGATACCCTCAGCCGACACAACATGCCCAAGGAAAACCACCTCCCTAAGCCAAAACTCACACTTACTCAGCTTGGCATACAATTGATTCTCCAACAACGCCTGCAAAACAATCCTCAAGTGCCTGTCATGATCCTCCTCGGTACGCGAATACACAATGATATCATCGATGAACACCACCACAAACTGATCCAAGAATTCATGGAATACACAATTCATCATGTCCATGAAAGCAGCAGGCGCGTTGGTCAAACCAAGCGACATCACCAAGAATTCATAATGTCCATACCTCGTGTGAAAAGTTGTCTTAGGTACGTCCACATCCTTCACCTTTAGCTGACAATACCCTGATCTCAAATATATCTTAGAAAACACTAAAGCTCCTCGAAACTGATCAAAGATATCATCAATTCTAGGCATGGGATACTTGTTCTTGATTGTCAACTTGTTCAGTTGCCGATAATCTATGCACATCCGCAATGTTCCATCTTTCTTCTTTACAAACAAGACTGGTGCACCCCAAGGTGACACACTAGGCCGAATGAAACCTCGATCCAACAACTCTTGCAACTGCGTTTTCAATTCTTTTAACTCTTTGGGTGCCATGCGATAAGGAGCAATGGACACCGGAGTTGTATTCTCGTACAACTCTATACCAAACTCAACTTCCCTGTTTGGTGGCAACTCATGTAATTCTTCCAGAAAGACACCCGGAAAATCGCGAACAGTTTGGATGTCCTGCACACGCACATCCTTGGTGCCAGGATTCATCATATAGGCAAGGTAAGCCTCGCAACCCAACCTCATCATACGGTTTGCTTCCAAAGCTGAAATAACATTCGACAAAAACTTCACATTCTCGCCCACAACCACTACTTCATAATCATCGGTCAACTTTATGGTGACTCGCTTGACCTCAAAGTTAACCACCGCCCTATGCTCCGACAACCAATCCATGCCAAGGATTACATCAAATCCGTAGAAAGGTAACTCCATCAGATCCACAAGAAAAACATGACCTTGCACAGACAAAGGGCATCTCCTATACAACTTCCTAGTGACTACAGTCTCACAAAAAGAACTAGTCACTTGCATTCCCACCTCGAGTAACTCAACATGTATATCAAGCAAATGTGCATGCTCACTCTAAAGATATAAGAATGCGCGGATCCAGAATCAATCAAAGCCAGCAAAGATAATGACTGAAGAGCAAAGGTACCTGCGATAACATCGGTGTTGTTGAGCTCCTCGCGCTGAGCATATACCCTTGTTGGTCCACCTCGCTCGGGTCGAACAGCTACAACATGAGCAATACCTAGCTGCCCCTCATCTCTCCTCTGAAAGTTCCCACGGCCGTGCCCATAGCCTCTCTGAGGTGCAACTGCCAGAGGAGCACGTCCTTGGTCACCACCAGCCAACAAAGGACACTCCCTCCTCATATGATCCGCCGATCCACAATTCCAACAAGAGTTCTATGTCACCACAACAGGAGCCTGAACCTCTCTAGCTGCTCGAGGACAATCTCGCCTCAAATGACCACGAGAACCACACATCAGCATGTGTTCTATTCAGCCCTCATCCCGTCTCCTTGAGCAGGTGTACCATGTCCACCATTACCCTGCCTAGCAGCAAGCAGGTACCTCGTATCTCGTCCCTTTTTTTTCCGTCCACCTCCGGAACTTGACTCATCTGCTCTCTTCCCAGAGCTAGAACCAACACCTCGTGAGGAAAAACCCAAATTCTGCTCAATGTCCTTTGCCCAACAAACAAGCACGTCAAAATCAGTGTAATCTGCAGCTAGCATGTACGTCTTAACTTCCTGTACCAACCCGTACCGGAAACAATCCCACTGATGCCACTCACTAGGTACCAACTCAGGAGCATACTAGCTCAAGAGTACGAACTGAACCTCGTACTCAGCCACAAATAGGTTGCCCTGAACAAGCGACATAAACCCTCGTTTCTTTTCATCTAAGTATCTCACCCCAAGATACTTCCTCCTGAAGGCACCTCTGAAAAATTCCCAATAAACCTCATTGGATTCCATACCAGCCGTGGTAGTCATCCACCAGCTATATGTTGGGTCACGTCGGCACGCCCCGTGGTGCAACGGAAAAATTAATCCGACGTAATCCAGCCAGGATCCATGTACAGGAACGAATCCGGGGTGAAAAGATGAAGAGTTACCTTTTAAAACTCTGGAAACTGGAAAACCGACGGTATGTCAGAATAACCACTTCAAGTAAAACCGGAATCATCACAGGTTCGCAACGACCTCTACGGAGTCCACCCGAACAAAACGAACAAAGTTTTCGCCTCCCTAACACTTAGGGATAAATTTCGACAGGTTTGAACACCTTCCAGGGAGAAGTCGAAATCCCTCCATGGATTCCTGAGGGAGTCTGAAATCGACCAAGGGTTCTACCGGGACTTGGATTCGAACTAGAAAATTGCCTGGAATTTTCCAGAGGGCAAGAGGAACACCAAAAAAATATCGAACAGCTTATCAGAAGAAATCTAAGACTTGTCGAAAATTCAATAAGGAAATTCCCAAGGATATGTCGAAATTTGCATGGAGGAATAGGGATGATTTGGTTGCTAGCCCTTGTCCCTTTAAATAGTATTCAACGACTTAATTCTAGTTGAATTCCTTAAATCCAAGTTCAACCAAAATTCATAGAATCTAATTCTACTTGAAAATGGTTTATATTAAATATACATTATATTTAATAATATTAAATGAAATATATATATTTAATTATGTAGAATCTTATTCTACATAAAACATGGATTTAAATATGCATTATATTTAATCCAAATATATATATTTTTATTATATAGAAACTCATTCTACCTTTACTTGGATTTAAATATGTTTAAATATATATTTTATAATTATGTGGAATCTAATTCTACATAAACTTGGAATTAAATATACATTATATAAATTCCAAATATATATTTAAATTTCTAGAATCTTATTCTATAATATTTAAGTCTCTAAATATTTTCCATACTCTAAATAATATTTGATAAATACAATATTTATCCAATATTATTCCCATTTAAGGGAGTTGCTGATTTCCCCTATCCCATAGGGGATTTTTGGCAACCTCACTAAAATAGGGAGTATGGTTTATAATTTTTTTTCGTTTCATTCAAAGGGTGTGACCCTTGTAGGTTCATGCAACGTTAGCAGAAAAATTAGAATTGTTCTAATTTTACAAACAATGAGTGGTATCTAGCAATACATCATTGCTACCTAAGTTGCATGAAGTCATGGTTTGACTTTCCTAATTCCTGAATAAACTTCCTTTATGTATTTCATCCTTTTGTCCTTTATATCTTAGATGAACACAAGTCATGGGTTAGTCACACTTGCGTTGTTCATCTAGTGTTTCTTGATGTCTTGAGTAGATTATGATAAATGAATCTCTATGATATCTCATATCATAATATTCGAGCATGGCCATGCATTTTCTAATCTCACTCAATCAAGTGGCCGAAGATATTTCTCCCATTATGTAGGAGGGACAAATCCTTTCTTCATCAACCATATTTCACTACATAGGTCATCATGTATCCAATCATCCGTCTTTATAATGTAGTCAGTTACGACACACGTTTGACTATGTCAAAATATGTAAATCTTTATGTTGAAATCATGTTGATCTCAAGTCTGAGGATTATACATATGTTTATCACGAGCAATGTTGTGACTGTCACATAATTACCCAAGAAACATGCTCATAGTGGGTCGTTCTAGTATGGTGTTCTCTAACAAATACTTATGTGTTGATTTTGACATCTCTATGTCAATGACAACGCTTGTCATCAACCACATATTAGTCGTTATATACTATAACTGTCCATACCCGTAATAATATTCGACTAAGGATCCTATTTAACAATAATCGTATTATTATATGGACATTATTATCCAATGGTTAGTTTGATGCACAAAAACATACCAAATGATAATAACGGCAATGCCATTACTTGATAAATCTAGTAAAATAGTATGTCTATCCAATCATCATATGATTGGTCTTTGGGCATACTCCAACAATCTCCCACTGACACTAAGACCAATCATTCTCGTATCTAATACGATATGGCTTAGTGTAACTGACATGTTTATGCTGTGTCAAAAGCTTTGTCAGGGAGTTGACAAAGTTATCAACTTTGTGCATATGTTGCATACTTTTACATCTCCAAGATGTAAGTACTTTAGAATATGTTTGGATTTATTGATGAGATCTGGGTTTTATTTGCTTATGCAAAGGTTCCATCATAACAGAGTTATGTAGCATCTAATATGCTGGGAACAACCCTTAGTTCAGAAGTGAACCCTTTAGATCCAAACATCCTTCTTTATTGCTATGTCGACTGTAATACATTCAGCCTATGTTGTAGAGTTAGATACTGTCTCATGTTGCTAACTCGCAGTATCTTTTATTAATGCAAAACGGATTGCGATCTTTAGTTCCTTTTGATGAGTATGTCATCTACATATAATACTTAGGAAAGTAACAATGCTCCCTCTAGCTCTTTTGAAAACAAGACTCCCCTTTGTTTCTAGATAAACCAAACCTTTTGATTGTATCTTTTGAAACGAATATCCCAACTTCGAGAAGCTTGCCTTAGTCTACGGATAGACCTTTGTAGCTTACATACCTTCCAAGTGTTTACTAGAGTGACAAAACCTTCTGGATGTGTCATGTACACATCTGTTTCAAGTTTTCCCTTAGGAAAGTGGTTTTGACATTCCTTTATTTGATTTCATAATCATCGTATGTAACTACTTGCAAGTGAGATTAAGATGGATTAAACATAGCTACAAGGAAGATGCTTATCATAGTCTATACTATGAAGTTTGTCGAAAACTTTTAGTGACGAATCATCCTTTGTATGTTTTACCATCCATGTCGGTTTTTCTTTTTTTTGAAAAACTCATCCATACCTCTTAGGTTTTACCCTTTTAGGTAACCAAAGTCTATACTTGGTTTTAGACATGGATTCCATCTCATATCTCATGGCTCTTAGCCATTTCTCGAATTTTGGGCTCACCATTGCTTTCTGATAAGACCTAGTCTTTATCTTGATCCGAAAAGAAGAGTGTTTCCATGTACGGATAGTGAGAAATCCATATTTCTCAAGTATATGGTATTCTCTTAAGGATCAACATAATGGTTGTGTTTTGTTCCAATGTTCCTTGATCATTTGTGGAACATTCTCAATCTTTGGTTCATAAATTTGTTGTCTAAAATTTCTTCACATTCCAAATTCCATTTTTTTCCTATTGTGAGAGGTAATCTCTTTCGAGAGAAACTCTCGTTTGAGCAACAAACATTTTGTTCTCGTTGAAAAATGAAATCCCTTAGTGATAAGTATTCTCTTTCGAGATAAACTATCGTTTGAGTAACAAATATTTTGTTCTCGTTAAAGTTGAAGAAGTAATATCCCTTTGTGAGAATTAATCTCTTTCAAGATAAACTCTCGTTTGAGAAACAAACGCTTTGTTCTGGTTAGGATAAACAAAAAATGGAGTTTTTAAGGTTCGAACTTTGTAAACATTTTAACATGTAAGTAACCTTAAAACTTCATAGGTATTCTAGAACAATTCTTAGTCCATATCTTATATGACGTTTCGAAAAAAACACGATTAAGTATGAGAGTTGTTTTCTAGTGTGTAAAGAATTCGAAAATGACTTGTTCTGAATCAAAACATGTCTAACATATTTGATTCTCTTTCAAAGACTTTTCGTTCCACTTGTGGGATTTAATTATGGGAGAATCCCATATTCTTTGAAAGTTCATCAAACTTTAAATATTCTTGAATTTGATCTCATCAAATTACCTTAATACTTTTTATGAGTTTGAGATTAGTCATTTGTTTTATAAATATTATTGGTTTGATTAGTTTAAAGATCATTGATTCGTTGTGCCATAAGAGATTAAAAGAATAACATTTATTTAAATAATCTCAAAATTAAAAATATCTTGTCCTTACAAGATAACTAAAACTTAGGCACAAAATAATAATCTTAAAAACTAAAACAAATCTATTTAAGCAAAAACACATGTCCTAATGGATGATGCAACAACTCTTGCTTTATTTCCAATTGCAAGTCCATGTCTATTCTGATGCCTTCTCTTTAGAAGCCTCTGAGGTTGATGCCTCACTCGTTTTTGCTTTCTTGACTTCTTGTAGGTGTGTGGGGGCAGTTTCTCTTCCAATGTCCGGTCTTGCCGCAATGGAAACATTTTCCATCCTTCTTGATTCCCTTCTTAGGTTTCAATGCCTCCTTTCCATCGGTTTTGGTCTTACCATCACCTTTAGACTTTGCTGTCGATTTACCTTTCTTCTTGCCCTTGCGGACCATCACAACAGGTTTAGGTCCTACCTTCTTCAGGTTGATTTCAGTAGTTCTCAACATGTCGAACAACTGTGGCAGCGTCTTGTTAATTTCATTCATATTGAAATTAAGGACGAACTAATTGAAACTATTCGGCAACGATTGCAGGATGACATCAATAGCTAATTCGTCTTTCAGCGGAAAGCTGAGCTTCTCCAACGTTTGGATGTAGCCCATCATTTTGATGACGTGAGCTCCTACGGGAGATCCCTCACTCATCTTGCATTGAAACAGAACTTTAGAGGTCTCGTACCTCTCTTGACGAGCTTGCCCTTCATAAATCTCCTTGAGATTTTGAATCATATCATAAGCTACCATGTCCTCATGTTGCTTCTGAAGCTCAGGGGTCATGGAGGCAAGCATAAGACAACCGGCATCCAGCATGTCGTCCATGTGTTTCTTAAACTTGTCTTTGTCAGCTCTGGAAGTAGTGGCAACCGGTTCATCAGGAACAGGTTCTTCAATGACATATTCCTTCTTTTCCTGTTTGAGAACAATTCTCAAATTGCGGAACCAGTCAAGGAAGTTTATGCCATTGAGCTTATCCTTCTCAAGGATAGATCGCAGAGATAGAGTATTATTTGCCATTAATTCTACAACAAAGAAAATATGCTAAATAAGTTTTACTAAATTTTAAAATTTATAGACTGGTCTTTACTATAAATTTACTCCCACTATTTTCTTCAAAATTAAAAACCCTCTAGTTTTAATTTCGGAAAAACGTTTCGATAATTTTTCTAGTGAGTGAGGATCCGTATTTCACCATTCCTAAATCAGCTTTGGTCAATCTATTAGGAAATGGTTATTTAGGTAAGTAACATCTTACTAATTACATCTCATGTAATTCCTCATATTTTGGCAAACAACTCTTGTTCTTTAAATCATCTTATGATTAACCAAATATTTTAACCACTAGGTTTCCTAATCCTATTAGAACAACCCAGCTAAGTCAATACCAATATCTCAACAGGCGAATATCGCTAGCTTATTCTTCGCGTTTAATTAAGATAGATAAATGTGAAATTGCTTTGGCAAAGCTCGCATTATATCGATCGAAGCTTTAACGAGGGTAAATATTGGATGGTTAAAAAAGACTTAGAATTATAGTGAGGGATTTACTTAATTATCTCATCATTTTAACATTGATCCTATCAATAGAACTATGTTTAATCATGCTTATAAAACATCCATTGCATCACATACAAGGTAAATATAAGCGGTAAATAAATATGCAATGATTATCGCCCTTCTTAACCTAAGGCGACCTGTCCCAACCAATGGGAGGACCATTCTACTAAAGATAGAATATGCTTCTGAAACACCTGGTCCACCAGGGAAGGGCCACCACGCTGCTATGTTGGTCCTTGCTTTATCTCCATGAGTATTTACAATTTTCAGAAACTCGCGTTACATGCGAGGGAGTGAGATGAGAAGAGAAGTACAGTAGAAGATAGAGAAAGGCACGACACATAGGTCGTATTTATAAAAACCAAAACTATAAAGGCTATGGGCTATAACCATGCAAAACAAACACCGTGCAATCAAACATACATTTCAAACATCGTGCGAACAAAGTAACGACGTGTTTACGGAGTTTTAAACTGATTATCCCTATGTTGTGGTTAATGGGCCAAAGAAGGATCACAAGGTTTCATAAACCATTTGCGTTAACGAACAAATGCACCAGGTAGGTCAACATGAAAGAGAGGTGACGCACTAGGCACACTTAAGTACCAGGTCTTTGATGATGCCAATCCTAGACATGCATTTTTCATAACGTCTAACCATAACTCTTATGGATTCACCGTGAAAGATAGTTTGATAACTTTTATCAAATTAGAAGCCCTTTCAGAGATTTCATAAATCTATGAAACTACGAACAACTACTTGTTTTCTAGACTAACTATTAGTCTCAACATGTTAACATTTAACATTGAAGCAACCTAACATAGTTATGATTAACTTTTAATCATTCAGTGATAATCGAAATAAGTCTTTATTAGGTGTGATACGATAAACGATAAATAGAATCAAACAACATGCATCTCATACATAAACATCACCCAAGAATTTAAGTCCGAATTCATATGATACAAGTGGCTCTAATACCACTGTTGGGTCACGTCGGCATGCCCCGTGGCGCAACGGAAAAATTAATCCGACGTAATCCAGCCAGGATCCATGTACAGGAATGAATTCGGGGTGAAAAGATGAAGAGTTACCTTTTAAAATTCTAGAAACTGGAAAACCGACAGTATGTCAGAATAACCACGTCAAGTAAAACCGGAATCGTCACAGGTTCGCAATGACCTCTACGGAGTCCACCCGGACAAAACGAACAAAGTTTCCGCCTCTCTAACACTTAGGGATAAATTTCG
The DNA here is from genome assembly GCA_030270665.1 of Hibiscus trionum. Lineage (NCBI taxonomy): Eukaryota > Viridiplantae > Streptophyta > Magnoliopsida > Malvales > Malvaceae > Hibiscus > Hibiscus trionum. The sequence continues at coordinate 6,902,924 of BSYR01000057.1, forward strand.
ACAGGTTTGAACACCTTCCAGGGAGAAGTCGAAATCCCTCCAGGGATTCCTGAGGGAGTCTGAAATCGACCAGGGGTTCTACCGGGACTTTGATTCGAACTAGGAAATCGCCAGGAATTTTCCAGGGGGCAAGAGGAACACCAGAAAAATATCGAACAACTTCTCAGAAGAAATCTGGGACTTGTTGAAAATTCCAGAAGGGAATTCGCAGGGATATGTCGAAATTTGCAAGGAGGAATAGGGATGATTTGGTTGCTAGCCCTTGTCCCTTTAAATAGTATTCAGAGACTTAATTCTAGTTGAATTCCTTAAATCCAAGTTCAACCAAAATTCATAGAATATAATTCTACTTGAAATTAGTTTATATTAAATATACATTATATTTAATAATATTAAATGAAATATATATATTTAATTATATAGAATCTTATTCTGCATAAAACATGGATTTAAATATACATTATATTTAATCCAAATATATATATATTTTTATTATATAGAATCTCATTCTACCTTTACTTGGATTTAAATATGTTTAAATATATATTTTATAATTATGTGGAATCTAATTCTACATAAACTTCGAATTAAAAATACAGTATATAAATTCCAAATATATATTTAAATTTCTAGAATCTTATTCTATAATATTTAAGTCTTTAAATATTTTCCATACTCAAAATAATATTTGATAAATACAATATTTATCCAATATTATTCCCATTTAAGGGAGTTGTCGATTTCCCCTATCCCATAGGGGATATTTAGCAACCTCCCTAAAATAGGGAGTATGGTTTCCAATTTTTGTTCGTTTCATTCGAAGGGTGTGACCCTTGTAGGTTCATGCAACGTTAGCAGCAAAATTAGAACTGTTCTAATTTTACAAACAATGAGTGGCATCTAGCAATACATCATTGCTACCTAAGTTGCATGAAGTCATGGTTTGACTTTCCTAATTCCTGAATAAACTTCCTTTATGTATTTCATCCTTTTGTCCTTTATATCTTAGATGAACACAAGTCATTGGTTAGTCACACTTGCGTTGTCCATCTAGTGTTTCTTGATGTCTTGAGTAGATTATGATAAACGAATTTCTATGATATCTCATATCATAATATTCGAGCATGGCCATGCATTTTCTAATCTCACTCAATCAAGTGGCCGAAGATATTTCTCCCATTATGTAGGAGGGACAAATCCTTTCTTGATCAACCATATTTCACTATATAGGTCATCATGTATCCAATCATCAGTCTTTATAATGTAGTCAGTTACGACACACGTTTGACTATGTCAAAATATGTAAATCTTTATGTTGAAATCATGTTGATCTCAAGTCTGAGGATTATACATATGTTTATCATGAGCAATGTTGTGACTGTCACATAATTACCCAAGAAACATGCTCACAGCGGGTCATTCCAGTATGTTGTTCTCTAACAAATACTTATGTGTTGATTTTGACATCTCTATGTCAATGACAACGCTTGTCATCAACCACATATTAGTCTTTATATTTTATCACTGTCTATACCCGTAAGAATATTCGACTAAGGATCCTATTTAACAATAATCGTATTATTGTATGGACATTATTATCCAATGGATAGTTTGATGCACAGAAATATACCAAATGATAATAACTGTAACGCCCCGGTTTTGGGCTTAGAAGTTTTGGGAGTTGACCGGTTTGGTCAAAGTCCTGTTCGAATCTTAAGAGGTAAAATTAGGAAAGCCTAGTTCGGGTTGCATTAAAAATATGGAAAAATGTTCTAAAATCATCTTTTAATATAATTAGATGAACTGTGAAATCAATTTTGAAAAATGGGTTTTGGAAGTATGACATTTTGGCTAGTGACCAAAATGTAAATTTCGAAAGTTTGGTGGCTATTTTATAAAGAGTTGAAACTTTGAATCTTTAAGGAGCTATTAATCCAAAGATGATTTCTCCAGATTTTTCTAAGATATTTTAAGTCTAAAATCTGATTTTAAAGGTTATTGAATTTGGAGGGAAGCCATTTTGACAATTTTCTCAACTAACTTCTCATTTTCTTTCTCTCTTTTTCTCTCAACCCAAACACTCCATTTCCAGAGTTTTGTTTCTGATTTTCTCACCTAAATTCCTCCATTCAACTCTCATTTGATTGCAAATCATTGTATCTTCAAAACCTCTTCAATTGCTTCTTGTTTCTTCAAGGATTTTCATTCCAAAAAGTGGAGAATCACAAGTTTGGAGGTAAGAATGTCCTTCTCCTCTAAACTATCAGTTCTTTACTGAAATTTCCAAGTTATCAACTCTTGATTGATGTTTAATTAAAGGCTTTTGAGTTTGGAATTGTATCTTGGCTTATAATGCAAGATTTGATGGTTTTTCATGATTTTCGTTAGATCTGATTGATCTGTGATTTAAGATGTGTTTTTGATGTTAAATGAACTCTAAATTGTTAAGGAAATGAGTTTTGATCAATGCAATCCCGGATAGGTTGAGTTTCCTAAGTTTAGCTTGTGTTTTAAGGTAGTTTTTGAGGTGATCTTGTGGATCTGTTGTTGCTGGAGGTATAAGGATGTTAATAGGTTGTTTTTAGATGTTGTATGGTGTTGTTGGATGTTAGGTTTTGCTGGTTTATGGCTGGGCTTTGTTTAGAAGTGGTTTGGATGCAATTTCGGTGGTGTTTGGTGGCCGAAATTGGTGTTTGAATGAGAGCAGCGAGTTTGAGTGCTTTCATTGAAGCTTTTGATGCTTGATGATGCATTAAACCTCTGCTTTAATGTGTTTGATCAGGGGAGGCATCTTTGGATCCAAGAGTTGTTGATCCGGAGGCTTGAATTCGTACTTCGGCAAGTGGCGAAGTGGAATCGGTGAGTGAAAATGGGTTTTCGGCTTTGAAACCAATGTCTTGGGAGCTTAGTTTAAGTCTAAACAACTTTGCTAAGCTCGAGTGTAAGTTTTCGGAATTTTCTCTCTAGTGGTGGCCATGACTTTGTTGTGATGCGGAATGATAATTTGCATGTTTTACATACTGTTTTGAAAGCATGATTTAGCATGGTTTTTGCTGTTGATGTAAGCCATATGATGAAGGTAACTCTAGGTAGGAGTTCCTTGCTTTTGTACATTGAAATGATGTGGTTTAATGCTTTTAAATGCATGTTGAATATGGCTTGGTTTGATGCTTTAAAACAGTGATGTAAGTGATGAAAATGATGTATATTGGCAAGTGATGTTTTTAAAATGTTAAGGGCACTAAGGTGGTTAAAAGTCCTTGAGTGAGCCTTGTTACTTATGAACATCAAGGTGGTTAAAAGTCCTTGGATGGTTCATGTTGCGGACACTAAGGTGGTTAAAAGTCCTTAGGTGATCCTTTCTATGGTGTTTAAAAGTCCATAGGCCAAGGTGTTTAAAAGTCCTTGGGATCAAGGTGTTTAAAAGTCCTTGATGTGATTCATTCATGGTGTTTAAAAGTCCATGACCAAGGTGTTTAAAAGTCCTTGGGATCAAGGTGTTTAAAAGTCCTTGATGAGATACTCTCTATGGTGTTTAAAAGTCCATAGGCCAAGGTGTTTAAAAGTCCTTGGGGCCAAGGTGTTTAAAAGTCCTTGGGAAAGTTGTTGAACTTGTTTTAATAAATGGAATGTTTCACTTGAGCCAATATGACATGTTAAGAATATTGAGAAGCATGAGATGCTTGTTTTAATGTTTATGTTGAAGCATGAGATTGCTTGTTAAGAATGCTTTTGAGCATGTGAAAAGGTTGATTTAAAGCATGTTTTGTAAATGTTTTGAACTGCATTATTGAATGGTTTTTAAGAGCTCTCCTCACTAAGCTTTTGCTTACGCTCTCTTCGTTTTCCTAATTCAATAATGCAGAACGTTAGAGTACCTTGAGGGCAGCAAGAAAGGGCAAGCAATCAAGTTCAAGTGAAGCTCAAAGTATGAAGGTTTTATAAGTGCATTTAGCTTTTGTATGTTTTGGCAATGGGGGACCCACGTGTATGTTTTGGGAGGTGTTGGAGACTCCCTAAGTATGTTAAATGTTGATGTATTTGCTGGTTTTTGATTTGGAACCTTATATGCTTGTTTTGTAAGTTTGGTGTTTGAATGCCTAGCTTGTGTAGGAAGCATGCCTATAGAATTGGGGCTTTTTGCATATGATGATGATTGAATGATTTGATGATGCTAATTTGTTGTTTATATGTTGAATTGCATGTTGGCAAAGTTTGGTAGCGTTTGGAGCATGTTTGAATGATCAATTGCATGTTATTGTAAGCCTTTTTGCTGCATTTTGTGCAGGCGTTTCGGAACAGTGTGCACCGTTTCGGAACGGGTGCCCTGCATGAACCCAGGCGTCCGAAACGGTATGCACCGTTTCGAAACGGTTTAGCCTCTGCCAGACCCCCGTTTCGAAACGGGCTATGCCTGTTTCGGAACGGCCCCGCGTTTCGGAACGGGCTGTCTCCCGTTTCGGAACGGTTGACCGTTGGGGGCTGACATTGGCAGTTATGTGTTTTGAAAAGTTTGCGTTTTGGTCCTGAAACTTGTTTGTGCAATTGTATGAGTTTGGGAAGTCCTTTTGAGCTGAAATTTCACAGGGAAGCATGAAACTTGATTAATTTCAAGTTGGTAACTTCAATTTGGATTAAGTCCTTTAATTTATCAGAATTTACAATTTGGTCCCTAAAGTTGTAAATTGTTCAATTGAGTCCCTGTTTAATCTCTGATGGTTGTGATCTTTTGATATGATGTATGTGTGATCACCAATAGGCTTGATGTGCATCTAGACAAGTTTTAAAAAAAAAAAGGGTCGTTAATCAAGGTTGACTTTCGGGTTGACTTTGGTTTTCCCCGTGTGACTTTCTTAATTCGGGTCAACCGTCTAGGCCGGGTTAAGGGGGTTACATTTGGTGGTATCAGAGCTGAGTTCTCGAGTAATTGGGAATGTTTGTATGCATGATTGAAGCATGTTTGCCTTGTATGCTTGTTGTTTGAAAGCATGTTCAGTGGCTTGAGGTGTTGATGCAATTGAGTTGTATGTTGTGATGTTGCATGCTGAGGGTACCCATTGCCAAACAAAAGCTAAAGGAAAGATGTTGTTTTGAAATGAAATTGAGCTTGAATACTTGGATTGCTTACCTTGCTGGGCCTGACTTGTTTTATTTTGCATTGTTGTTGCATGATAAAAGTATGGCACCACGTAGAGAGTTAAGAGGTAATGCGAGAGCTACGGCTCCTAATGAGAATGAGAATGAAGAGCGCATTGGTAATGCTGTGTTACCCCCCTCCTCCGCCTGGTGGTGGTGATGGAGGTGCGAGAGCTGAAGCTGCAGCTGGACCAGAGGTTGGTCAGGGGCAAGCTATGCCTGACATGACGATGTTGGTACAAGCTATTGCGGGTGCTTTTCGAGCAGCAGTAGCTGGAGCTCAGGGAGCTGGACATCAGGGAGATGCTGGAGTCAGATTGCCTTTGGAGCGTCTGCGCAGTCTTGGAGGGACTGAGTTTAGAGGTTTATCAGCTGAGAGTTCTGAGGCTTGGCTGGAAAGTACCAAGCGTATCTTGGGTCAGATGAGTTGCACGGATGTGCAAAAGTTGGGCTGTGTTGTGTCCTTGCTGCAGGACGATGCTTATACATGGTGGACGACTACCATTTCTGGTATGGCTGAAGCTGATGTTACCTGGACATTCTTTCAGAATGTGTTTAAAAGGAGATATCTGGGAGTGAGATATCTGGATGAGAAAAAGCGGGAATTCATGTCTCTTACCCAAGGGAGCATGAGTGTAGCTGAGTACGAGGTACAGTTTGTACGGCTCAGTCAGTATGCACCGGAGCTGATACCTGATGAGAGGGCTAGGTGCGAGAGGTTTCGTTACGGTCTTGTGACAGATGTTAAGATGTATCTGCTGGCCACCGAGTATGTTGATTTTGATGTGTTGTTGGGCCGAGCAAAGGATGTTGAGATGAACTTGAGTTTGTCTGCTAAAGGTGCTGGCAAGCGAGCTGCTGAGTATAGTTCCGGAGGTGGACGGAACAAGAGGGGACGGGATCAGAAGTATCAGTCCTCAGCCAGGAGGGGTGGTGGTGTGCCTGCTAGAGGAGGCAATGCTAGAGCTGACCCTAGTGCTTGTTGGATCTGTGGTTCCCGTGGTCACTTGAAGCGTGATTGTCCTCGTGCTGAGAGAGTGGCACAAGCTCCTGTTGTGACAGCTGGTAATGCTGGTGGAAATGGGTGCTAGAATTGTGGCTCTACGGACCACATCAGACGAGATTGTCCGAGGTTGGCTGGTGAGCAGGTGCGTGCTCCTGTTGTTGCTGCACCGCAAAGAGGTCGTGGGCGCGGCCGTGGTAATTTTCAGAGGAGAGAGGAAGGTGGCCGAGGGGTAGCTCATGTTGTAGCTATTCAGCCTGAAGGTGGAGGCCAAGCGAGGGTGTATGCTCAGAGAGAGGGCAGGAATGATGCAGATGTGATTGCAGGTACCTTTACTTTGCAGTCCTTGTCATTGCTTTCTTTGATTGATTCTGGATCTACGCATTCATATATTCTTCGTGAGCATGCTGAATTGCTTGGTTTGCCTGTTGAGTCTTTGGATGTTGGTGTTCGGGTCACTAGTTCTTTTGGTGAGACTGTTGTGACTCGAAAGTTGTATAGAAGGTGTCCTTTGGTTGTTCAAGAGCATGTCTTTCATGTTGATCTTATGGAGTTGCCCTTCTATGGTTTTGATGTGATCCTTGGTATGGATTGGCTTGCTGAGCATCGTGCTGTTGTGGATTGTGAGAATAAGCGTGTTTCGCTTAAGCTTGCGGATGATTATGAAGTTGTGGTGGTTGGTGAGAATGTGAAGTTTCTTGCCAATGTGGTATCTTCTTTGGAGGCGAGCAGGATGCTGAGGCAAGGTTGCGAAGCTTATCTAGCTTTTGTGATGAATCCGAGCTCTAAGGAGTTGAGGGTGCAAGATATCAGGGTTGTAAAGGAGTTTCCTGGTGTTTTTCCTGAGGAGTTGCCTGGTTTACCTCCTAACCGCGAGGTGGAGTTTGGGATTGAGCTGTATGAGAATACAACTCCCGTGTCCATTACTCCATATAGAATGGCACCTAAGGAGCTGAAGGAGCTGAAGACGCAGTTGCAAGAGTTGCTTGATCGTGGTTTCATCCGGCCGAGTGTGTCACCTTGGGGAGCACCGGTCTTGTTTGTGAAGAAGAAGGATGGCACTATGAGAATGTGCATTGATTACCGTCAGCTGAACAAGTTGACTATCAAGAATCGGTATCCTTTGCCGAGGATTGATGATCTCTTTGATCAATTTCGGGGAGCTGCTGTGTTCTCTAAGATTGACTTGAGGTCAGGGTATTATCAGTTGAAGGTGAAAGATGTGGATGTGCCTAAGACAGCTTTCAGGACAAGGTATGGGCATTATGAGTTCCTAGTGATGCCGTTTGGGTTGACAAATGCTCCTGCTGCTTTCATGGACATGATGAATCGTGTGTTTCATGAATACCTGGACAAGTTTGTTGTGGTGTTCATTGATGATATCCTTGTGTACTCGCGTACTGAGGAGGAGCATGAAGAGCATTTGAGGATCGTTTTGCAAGCTTTGTTGGAGAATCAGCTTTACGCTAAGCTGAGCAAGTGTGAGTTCTGGTTAAGAGAGGTGGTTTTCCTTGGGCATGTGGTCTCAGCTGAGGGGATTCGTGTTGATCCTCAGAAGATTGAGGCGGTGATGAGCTGGAAGGTTCCTAAGTCTGTTCATGAGGTCCGTAGTTTCCTTGGTTTGGCGGGATACTACCGGAGGTTTGTGGATGGTTTTTCCAAGATTGCTGCTCCTTTGACGAAGCTGTTGCAGAAGGATGTTAAGTATGAGTGGACAGAAGCGAGACAGCAGGCATTTGAGAAGCTGAAGGCGGCTTTGACACAAGCTCCTATCTTGATTCAGCCTGAATCAGGGAAAGAGTTTGTGGTTTACAGTGATGCATCCTATGTTGGTTTGGGGTGTGTGCTAATGCAGGAGGGTAAGGTGGTGGCTTATGCATCGCGACAGTTGAAAGTGCATGAGCGCAATTACCCTACGCACGATATTGAGCTGGCTGCAGTGGTTTTTGCTCTGAAGATCTGGAGGCATTATCTGTATGGTGAGAAGTGTACTGTGTACACGGATCACAAGAGTTTGAGGTATCTGATGTCTCAGAAGGAGTTGAATCTTAGGCAGCGGCGTTGGTTGGAGTTGCTCAAGGATTATGATCTGACGATTGAGTATCATCCTGGAAAAGCTAATGTTGTTGCTGATGCCTTGAGTAGGAAGGTAGCTGTTGAGTTGAGAGCCATGTTTGCTAGCTTGAGCATATCGCGTGATGGTGGTCTTGTAGCTGAGTTACAAGTGAAGCCATCTTTGGTTCAGATGATCAAGGATAAGCAGTTGTTGGATGATTCCTTGGTGTCTCATGTTCAGGATATCGCGGAGGGTAGACCTTCGGATTTCTGTTTCAATGATGATGGTGTGCTGTGTTTTGGTAGTCGGATAGTAGTGCCCAATGATGCTGAGTTGAGGCGTGCTATTCTGACTGAAGGTCATAGTAGTCCTTTTGCTATGCACCCTGGTAGTACTAAGATGTATCGTGATCTTCGTGATGAGTACTATTGGGTTGGTTTGAAGAAGGATGTTGCGGAGTTCGTGAGCAAGTGTTTGGTGTGTCAGCGAGTTAAGGCTGAGCGTCAGTTTCCTTCTGGTTTGTTTCAACCGTTGAAAATCCCTGAGTGGAAGTGGGAGAGGGTTACCATGGATTTTGTATCTGGTTTACCTATGTCTCCTTCGAAAAAGAATTCGGTCTGGGTGATTGTGGATCGCCTGACGAAGTGTGCGCATTTCTTGCCTGTGCATACTACGTTTTCTTTGGATAAGCTGGCAGAGCTGTACATTGCTGAGATTGTGCGGCTGCATGGTGTGCCTAAGTCGATTGTATCGGATAGGGATCCGAGGTTCACATCGCGGTTTTGGCAGTGTTTGCATCAAGCTCTGGGTACAAGGTTGCATTTCAGTACCTCCTATCATCCTCAGTCGGATGGTCAGTCTGAGCGAGTTATTCAGATTTTGGAGGATATGTTTAGGTGCTGCGTGATTGAGTTCCAAGGTTCTTGGGAGAAGCATCTGCCTTTGGTTGAGTTTGCTTATAACAACAGTTATCAGGCGAGCATACAGATGGCACCTTATGAGGCTTTGTACGGGAGGAAGTGTAGGACTCCTCTTTGTTGGGCTGAAACTGGTCAAAAGTTGGTTTCAATGCCGGCTTTGTTGAAAGGAACCACCGAGAAGGTGAAGCTCATTTGTGAACGGTTAAAGGCTGCTTCTGATCGGCAGAAGTCTTACGCGGATTTGAAGCGTAAGGAGATAGAGTATGCGGTGGGTGACCGTGTGTTCTTGAAGGTTTCGCCTTGGAAGAAGGTGTTGCGGTTTGGTCGGAAGGGCAAGTTGAGCCCTAGATACATTGGACCATATGAGGTGGTTGAGCGTGTGGGTCCTGTTGCGTATCGGTTGAGGTTACCTCAGGAGTTGGAGAAGATCCATGATGTGTTCCATGTCTCTATGCTTCGGAAGTATAGATCTGATCCTTCGCATGTGATGCCTGTGGAGGAAGTGGTTTTGAATCCGGATTTGACCTATGATGAGGAACCGGTGAAGGTTCTGGATTCGGATTGCAAGGTTCTTCGTGGCAAGACCATTGAGTTGGTGAAGGTGCTGTGGAAGCATCGAGGTGTTGAGGAAGCCACGTGGGAGCGGAAGGAAGACATGCTGAAGCAGTTTCCTTATCTCTTTCCTTCAGGTAAATTTCGAGGACGAAATTTCTTAAGGGGGGTAGAGTTGTAACGCCCCGGTTTTGGGCTTAGAAGTTTTGGGAGTTGACCGGTTTGGTCAAAGTCCTGTTCGAATCTTAAGAGGTAAAATTAGGAAAGCCTAGTTCGGGTTGCATTAAAAATATGGAAAAATGTTCTAAAATCATCTTTTAATATAATTAGATGAACTGTGAAATCAATTTTGAAAAATGGGTTTTGGAAGTATGACATTTTGGCTAGTGACCAAAATGTAAATTTCGAAAGTTTGGTGGCTATTTTATAAAGAGTTGAAACTTTGAATCTTTAAGGAGCTATTAATCCAAAGATGATTTCTCCAGATTTTTCTAAGATATTTTAAGTCTAAAATCTGATTTTAAAGGTTATTGAATTTGGAGGGAAGCCATTTTGACAATTTTCTCAACTAACTTCTCATTTTCTTTCTCTCTTTTTCTCTCAACCCAAACACTCCATTTCCAGAGTTTTGTTTCTGATTTTCTCACCTAAATTCCTCCATTCAACTCTCATTTGATTGCAAATCATTGTATCTTCAAAACCTCTTCAATTGCTTCTTGTTTCTTCAAGGATTTTCATTCCAAAAAGTGGAGAATCACAAGTTTGGAGGTAAGAACGTCCTTCTCCTCTAAACTATCAGTTCTTTACTGAAATTCCCAAGTTATCAACTCTTGATTGATGTTTAATTAAAGGCTTTTGAGTTTGGAATTGTATCTTGGCTTATAATGCAAGATTTGATGGTTTTTCATGATTTTCGTTAGATCTGATTGATCTGTGATTTAAGATGTGTTTTTGATGTTAAATGAACTCTAAATTGTTAAGGAAATGAGTTTTGATCAATGCAATCCCGGATAGGTTGAGTTTCCTAAGTTTAGCTTGTGTTTTAAGGTAGTTTTTGAGGTGATCTTGTGGATCTGTTGTTGCTGGAGGTATAAGGATGTTAATAGGTTGTTTTTAGATGTTGTATGGTGTTGTTGGATGTTAGGTTTTGCTGGTTTATGGCTGGGCTTTGTTTAGAAGTGGTTTGGATGCAATTTCGGTGGTGTTTGGTGGCCGAAATTGGTGTTTGAATGAGAGCAGCGAGTTTGAGTGCTTTCATTGAAGCTTTTGATGCTTGATGATGCATTAAACCTCTGCTTTAATGTGTTTGATCAGGGGAGGCATCTTTGGATCCAAGAGTTGTTGATCCGGAGGCTTGAATTCGTACTTCGGCAAGTGGCGAAGTGGAATCGGTGAGTGAAAATGGGTTTTCGGCTTTGAAACCAATGTCTTGGGAGCTTAGTTTAAGTCTAAACAACTTTGCTAAGCTCGAGTGTAAGTTTTCGGAATTTTCTCTCTAGTGGTGGCCATGACTTTGTTGTGATGCGGAATGATAATTTGCATGTTTTACATACTGTTTTGAAAGCATGATTTAGCATGGTTTTTGCTGTTGATGTAAGCCATATGATGAAGGTAACTCTAGGTAGGAGTTCCTTGCTTTTGTACATTGAAATGATGTGGTTTAATGCTTTTAAATGCATGTTGAATATGGCTTGGTTTGATGCTTTAAAACAGTGATGTAAGTGATGAAAATGATGTATATTGGCAAGTGATGTTTTTAAAATGTTAAGGGCACTAAGGTGGTTAAAAGTCCTTGAGTGAGCCTTGTTACTTATGAACATCAAGGTGGTTAAAAGTCCTTGGATGGTTCATGTTGCGGACACTAAGGTGGTTAAAAGTCCTTAGGTGATCCTTTCTATGGTGTTTAAAAGTCCATAGGCCAAGGTGTTTAAAAGTCCTTGGGATCAAGGTGTTTAAAAGTCCTTGATGTGATTCATTCATGGTGTTTAAAAGTCCATGACCAAGGTGTTTAAAAGTCCTTGGGATCAAGGTGTTTAAAAGTCCTTGATGAGATACTCTCTATGGTGTTTAAAAGTCCATAGGCCAAGGTGTTTAAAAGTCCTTGGGGCCAAGGTGTTTAAAAGTCCTTGGGAAAGTTGTTGAACTTGTTTTAATAAATGGAATGTTTCACTTGAGCCAATATGACATGTTAAGAATATTGAGAAGCATGAGATGCTTGTTTTAATGTTTATGTTGAAGCATGAGATTGCTTGTTAAGAATGCTTTTGAGCATGTGAAAAGGTTGATTTAAAGCATGTTTTGTAAATGTTTTGAACTGCATTATTGAATGGTTTTTAAGAGCTCTCCTCACTAAGCTTTTGCTTACGCTCTCTTCGTTTTCCTAATTCAATAATGCAGAACGTTAGAGTACCTTGAGGGCAGCAAGAAAGGGCAAGCAATCAAGTTCAAGTGAAGCTCAAAGTATGAAGGTTTTATAAGTGCATTTAGCTTTTGTATGTTTTGGCAATGGGGGACCCACGTGTATGTTTTGGGAGGTGTTGGAGACTCCCTAAGTATGTTAAATGTTGATGTATTTGCTGGTTTTTGATTTGGAACCTTATATGCTTGTTTTGTAAGTTTGGTGTTTGAATGCCTAGCTTGTGTAGGAAGCATGCCTATAGAATTGGGGCTTTTTGCATATGATGATGATTGAATGATTTGATGATGCTAATTTGTTGTTTATATGTTGAATTGCATGTTGGCAAAGTTTGGTAGCGTTTGGAGCATGTTTGAATGATCAATTGCATGTTATTGTAAGCCTTTTTGCTGCATTTTGTGCAGGCGTTTCGGAACAGTGTGCACCGTTTCGGAACGGGTGCCCTGCATGAACCCAGGCGTCCGAAACGGTATGCACCGTTTCGAAACGGTTTAGCCTCTGCCAGACCCCCGTTTCGAAACGGGCTATGCCTGTTTCGGAACGGCCCCGCGTTTCGGAACGGGCTGTCTCCCGTTTCGGAACGGTTGACCGTTGGGGGCTGACATTGGCAGTTATGTGTTTTGAAAAGTTTGCGTTTTGGTCCTGAAACTTGTTTGTGCAATTGTATGAGTTTGGGAAGTCCTTTTGAGCTGAAATTTCACAGGGAAGCATGAAACTTGATTAATTTCAAGTTGGTAACTTCAATTTGGATTAAGTCCTTTAATTTATCAGAATTTACAATTTGGTCCCTAAAGTTGTAAATTGTTCAATTGAGTCCCTGTTTAATCTCTGATGGTTGTGATCTTTTGATATGATGTATGTGTGATCACCAATAGGCTTGATGTGCATCTAGACAAGTTTTAAAAAAAAAAAAGGGTCGTTAATCAAGGTTGACTTTCGGGTTGACTTTGGTTTTCCCCGTGTGACTTTCTTAATTCGGGTCAACCGTCTAGGCCGGGTTAAGGGGGTTACAATAACTGCAATGCCATTACTTGATAAATCTAGTAAAATAGTATGTTTATTCAATCATCATATGATTGGTCTTTGGGCATACTCCAACACTATAGGCATCGCTTTGCAGCAAAGATACTGCGCATCCCAGCTTGCGCACATCATTACAGCCCATCTGATCCATGATACGGATCGTACTCGCTAACCAGGCCTCAGACGCCTTAGGAGACATTCCAAAGAACTCTACAGCTCCTAAGCTCCTCAATCTTTCCAACGGTAAGTCTGCCTGCCCAGCTGCAGGGGCCTGTACATGCACTCCGGAAACAGCAGCCTGAACTAGTGGCGCCAAATCACCCAAACCAGGACCAGCAGGCCCTTGCTGCACCTGCTCCCCACCTTCAGGTGGTGGCGGAGGAGGTAGATTTCCACCAGGAGGGACATCAGCCCCTTGCACACCCTGGTCACCCTGCTCAGTTGCAGGTATAATCGTACTGGACCTCAACTCTCTTCTCGGTCCCATTGTGCTATTTTAAACAAAACACCACAATAAAAACAAATCAAACCATTTAGGCCAGCTGCAAGCAAGGGTCCAAGTCAACCAATTTGCTTTTCATCATTCAATTTCAGCATACAACAACATTACATCGCCATCATGCACTGATATCCACTTCACATGCAATTCACATAAATCCAGCATGGCATAAGCCTCAGAATTGAACCAATTTGCATGCTTTTCAAACAACATACAATGATACATATCAATTTCACATACCAACATTCCCATTTCTTTCGTAACCATGCTCTGATACCAACAAATGTAACCCCTTTAGCCCGGTCTAGACGTTTAGCCCGAACTACAAAGATTACACGGGGAAAACTAAAGTCAACTTAAAAGTCAACCTTGATTTACGACCCTTTTTTCTTTTTATTTTCTCTAGATGCATATTATTATCCTACAAGTTCAGCAAAGTGATTAGGTGGAAACGGCACAACGATCGGAGTTCGATTAGGGGTTCAATTGCACATATTTGACTTTTAGGGACTAAACTGTAAATACCATAAAATGTAGGGACTTTCATAATTTTAAAGTTATTAATCCTCAATTAGTCATGTAACATGCCAACATGCCAAAATTCAGCTCAAACGGATCATCCAACCTCATTCAATTGCACACACAAAATTCAGGGACCAAAATGCAACATTTCCAATCTTTAAAATATACTTTTAACTGAAATTTAACTACCCGTATCGATACACTTGGACCTATATCGATACGCGGGAAGACAGTAGCTAAAGAAGATTCAAGCGTATTGAAACGCTTCCTCGCATATCGGTACGGCCTTCAAACTTGGCCTAGGCGTATCGATACGCGGGCAATCCTTTTCGATACCCCTGTACAGAAATGCCTCATTTTTCCTTAGCGTATCGATACGCTTCCCTGTGTATCGATACGCATACCGGATTGGCTTCAACTAACATCATTTAAACATACCAAATCACATTCGAACAAGCTCAAATCATGCATACAAGTTATACTCTATCTAATGAACGATTAAACACCATCAAACAACAATTCATACTCATCAACCACTTCAAATCATGATGGCATTTAGCTATTCTAGCATGCTTGAGACATAAAGCTACTCAAAGGGCAAAACACCACAAACAAGCCATAGAAATATATAAAGGCCAAATACAAATTCACAACCAGAAACTAAACATGCTTTTAGCAACAAACACCACCAATCAAAATCAGAATGTAGAAGTCCCACCCATTGCCACTTATTACACTAAGGTGAACCACATATATCTCTTTAACAAAGCCTTGGATTCCTCTTGCTTTTGGGCTGCCTTGAAATGTTCAATTCTCTGTATTCATGAAACAAATGAGAGTAAGCATATATCTTAGTGAGGATCGCTAAACCACAAACATCAATGCATTTAACATAATTTGTAAAACCACCACTTTTATCACATACTTTTCATAAACCATGTCTTCTCAAGACAACAATGCATTTACTAAACATAAGCTCATATGCATCACTTTAAAAACAACAATTAAACCATTGCTCATGCTTTAACAAGCATCTCATGTACTCTTGCATCATTTACAAGCATCTCATGCTTCATATTATACATTTACATTATATTGGCTCACAAGTGATAATCCATAAACCATTTCAACACAATACACAATCGGATACACGGATTACAAGCGTTGTCCCACATGCTTCATACACACTACCGGACTACACAAGGCTCACACACGAGAGTAACTCTCCATCATTGTGACACCCGTGGTGGAGTATAACGGTACAATCTCAACCCCTCAACACCACTCATCGGTAGTTGTATAATTCCACTAACGAGAGCACGGGACACATAACACAAGATCCGCACACGAAATTAACAACCACCGTTGTGATCTTAACCTCAATCGTTAGGGTACTTGGATGGAGTATACGGTACAATCACAATCCCTCGACATCCAAGGTGACTTTATTCACGGTGCACCCAATCCTATAGCCGACTAACTATATCCGATTAAAGTAACAAAAAACCATTTCCATCACTTGCTAATATAATCGTTTAACCGCATTAATCCACTGTTTTACAAGCATAACCACAATATCACTTTCACAAGAATCACATGCTTAATATCATATGCATTCAACACATGCAAACCAAGGATCACTACGTAGTGCATCCTTAACATAATGGCATTAAAATCCAGCATTAATCCATGCTTAAACATGCTTAAAAACAATAAACAAATCCACTCTTACTTCAAGTGCAATTTCATCAAACATAGGACATTTCCAAGAGAGGGATTACTGTTGAGTTGTGTGGTGCTCGATTCGTTCAACCGATTATGCTCACCAAGTGGTGGAGAGATGGATATTTGGGTGTTATAGTTTAGGAAGCTAGAAAGGAAATAGACACAATGATTTTAGAGTGGTTCGGTCTTCTAACAAGCACCTACATCCACTACCTTAGCTCCCCACTAAGGATTTCACAATCAATCCACTAATTGATTCGTCCCCTTTTCTAGGCTTAGGAGGAAACCCTTACAACCAATCAAGCTTTCTACCCAAAGCCTTGATTGAAACCCTCTTTACAAAGAGAAACAAGAAGCAAACTTAAACCCTCTAATAGGTGTTTGTTTGCACAATGAAGCTCTCACCCAAAACCTAAAACACTTGAGCAAATTTGACAATTTTGGCTCACTAGTGTTTGTCTATACAAGAAATGACAAAATAAGCACTAAGACAATTTCTTGATCATTTGATGTTTGACAATATGAGCATTAACCTTCTCTTGATGCTTGGAGGTCCCTTTTATACTCCCAAATGAGTTTGTAACCGTTACTAGCCGTTGGGGATGAATTGGAGCCGTTGAGGACTTTATTTCCCTTCATAAATGCTGTTCTGCAGCTAACGGTATCGATACACGTGGAACGGTATCGATACGACCTTCATATGAACTAGCCGTTGGACACTTGCCAGCTTGGGCGTATCGATACGCTTGAGGGCGTATCGGTACCCTTTGACATTTAAAAGGCCGTTGGGAAATAGCCGTTGGGGTAGTTAAAATGGGATCGGTACGCTGACGTGGCGTATCGAAACGACCCCACTCCGTATCGATACGAGGGTTTGCCGTATCGGTATGGGTTTTGACAGTGGCCAAACTGGGGCAAAATGGTATCGATACTGGTAACGTGAAAAGTCAAGTTTGGCTTTTGAAAACATGAAAAATCTTTGTCAAAAACTTCTTAAAATACCTCAAACATAATTTCAAGTTGTTTGGACTTAAAAACAAGTTTTAAATTCTTTTCAAATTAGTCCAAAACATTTTTCAATTATTATATCAAAACATTGGTTATACAATCTCCCCCTTTTTGATATAATAAAACTCACTTGAAAAATTGTTTGGGTTTCTCCCCCTTTATCTTTAAAACGTGAATAAGAGATTAAGGATATGAAATTAAATAAAGCTCCCCCTTATTCATTTTGAAAATCCAATTTTTCAAAACCATTTCTCCCCCTTTTTGTTATATCAAAAAGAATTTAAAATGACAATTAGCTCATAATAACATAGGAGGCAAAAAATTTTGACACACTTAGAAATTTTGGTTTAAAATTGGCTCCCCCTAACTCAAAGCATCATTGAAATTGTTAGTCCATCATATATGATCATCTAGTTGAATAAACTAAAGATAAAACAAATAAAAGTTAAAACAACTAGATTTTTACCAACACTTGAACTCAAGGTAGGATGTGAAGCCTTCCTTCTTCAAGTGTTCTTCCTTGTGTGCATGAAGCTCCCCCTCAATGTTTGACTTGTTGAACATCTCCATCACACCTAGCAAAAGACAATCAAGTAACTTTTGGTATCCAAATTGCTTTGGATCCATGAACGTTAGTAGCACAAATTTTTGACCCCTTAGGAATCCATTTTTCAATGTCATCCTTTTTAATTGAAGTGGTTAGTCCTTTTGGGACCCAAACACTTCTAAAACATTTACCATTTTTAAATCTAGGGGCACTAGATTGTCTAACATAAAAATTTGATTTTCCAAAATTATTTTTCTTTTCAAGCTCTTTGTGAATCAAATCTTTTTCTTCTTGAACATTTTGAAGCAATTTTTGTAAATCAAAACATTTTAATTCAAACTCTTCAAGTTTTTCTTCAAGTTCAAGTTTGGTTTTAGAAAGCAAATCATTTTGAATTTTTAACTTTGAAACCAATTTTTTGTTTTTCAAAATGTGGCTTTTAAAATCTAAAACCAAATCATCATAGGCATCTTGTAATTCATCAAAGGAATAAGAACATGAAGTAGATGAATTAGAAGTTACCCTTGAATCTTCTTCGATGGCCATAAGGCAAAGGTTGGCTTGTTCATCGTCGGTGGAGTCTTCATCACTCCAAGTAGCCAAATGTGCCTTCTTCTTATGGCTTGAAGTGCTTGCCCTCTCCTTTCTTTTAGGTTCTCGTTCAAGCTCTCTCAAGGCTTTCTTCATGAATGGGGCACACTTCTTGAAGAGATGAACTATCTCTTCATCTTCATCCTCCTCTTCACTTGTGTAGACATGATGGCAAGTGGAGGATTTGAGAGCCATGGCACTAGCATTGATGCCAAGCCCTTTGATTTTCTTCTCTCCCATAGCTCTAATTTCTTCCCTCTTCTTCTCATCCTCTTTGTTCTTCTTCATGATTTGATGAGTAAGGAGAGACCCCATGAGTTCATCAAGCTTCAAAGTCTTCAAATTTTTGGCTTCGATGATGGCGGTCCTCTTTGAGTCCCAAGACTCGGGAAGTGAGTAGATGAGCTTTCGAACAAGCTTTTCTTCCAGAATGGGTTCTCCATACCCTTTGAGACCATTGGTGATGGTGGAGAATCTATCGAACATTTTCTCAATGTTCTCTTCCGGATCCATTTTGAAGTTCTCATACTCCAAGGTTAGGAGCCCAATCTTGGTCTCCTTGACTTCATCGGTCCCCTCGTATGTGACTTCAAGCTTGTCCCATACCTCCTTGGCACTCTCACAAGAAGACATCTTTTCATAGATGGATGGGCCAAAAGCACAAAACAAGATGTGCAAGGCCTTGCAATTGAGCTCCATCTTCTTGCGATCGTCGGCACTCCACTCCGCTTTGCTTCGTTGAGGCACGAACGAACCATCTTCAATTATGTCCCATAGCTTGTAATCTCTAGACTTGATGAAGAACTTCATCTTTATCTTCCAATGGGCATAGAATGTTCCGTCGAAGAAAGGCGGTTTGTCTATGGATTGCGCCATTTTAAGCCGGTTGATGAACTAGTGATCGAGCTTGCAGGATCTTCTCAATAGGATGTGAATCCTCTTCGATTGAGCCAAGCTCTGATACCAATTGTTGAGTTGTGTGGTGCTCGATTCGTTCAACCGATTATGCTCACCAAGTGGTGGATAGATGGATATTTGGGTGTTAGGGTTTAGGAAGCTAGAAAGGAAATAGACACAATGATTTTAGAGTGGTTCGGTCTTCTAACAAGCACCTACATCCACTACCTTAGCTCCCCACTAAGGATTTCACAATCAATCCACTAATTGATATGTCCCCTTTTCTAGGCTTAGGAGGAAACCCTTACAACCAATCAAGCTTTCTACCCAAAGCCTTGATTGAAACCCTCTTTACAAAGAGAAACAAGAAGCAAACTTAAACCCTCTAATAGGTGTTTGTTTGCACAATGAAGCTCTCACCCAAAACCTAAAACACTTGAGCAAATTTGACAATTTTGGCTCACTAGTGTTTGTCTATACAAGAAATGACAAAATAAGCACTAAGACAATTTCTTGATCATTTGATGTTTGACAATATGAGCATTAACCTTCTCTTGATGCTTGGAGGTCCCTTTTATACTCTCAAATGAGTTTGTAGCCGTTACTAGCCGTTGGGGATGAATTGGAGCCGTTGAGGACTTTATTTCCCTTCATAAATGCTGTTCTGCAGCTAACGGTATCGATACACGTGGAACGGTATCGATACGACCTTCATATGAACTAGCCGTTGGACACTTGCCAGCTTGGGCGTATCGATATGCTTGAGGGCGTATCGGTACCCTTTGACATTTAAAAGGCCGTTGGGAAATAGCCGTTGGGGTAGTTAAAATGGGATTGGTACGCTGACGTGGCGTATCGAAACGACCCCACTTCGTATCGATACGAGGGTTTGCCGTATCGGTACGGGTTTTGACAGTGGCCAAACTGGGGCAAAATGGTATCGATACTGGTAACGTGAAAAGTCAAGTTTGGCTTTTGAAAACATGAAAAATCTTTGTCAAAAACTTCTTAAAATACCTCAAACATAATTTCAAGTTGTTTGGACTTAAAAACAAGTTTTAAATTCTTTTCAAATTAGTCCAAAACATTTTTTCAATTATTATATCAAAACATTGGTTCTACAATTACCGAAACACATACTCTTGAGCTTAGTTAAGTGTATCAAACTAACACTAAGCTCCCAAGATCACGATCAAAGCGTTACAAAGCAGGAAATTGCGTTTCCACTCACCGATACGCGAAGCCTTGTTCACCGACACATAAATTACACCTTTGGAGCCTCCAAAATCACCTCGTTTGCTTCCGGGTCAAGATCCCTTATTTTCACATCACCAAAACAAAGATTTAAATGCATTAAAATGCATTCTAACACCAGAAAAAATTCACACACTCGTTGCTCACCCAAACAACAACAAAATATGTAACCCCCTTAACCCGGCCTAGACGGTTGACCCGAATTAAGAAAGTTACACGGGGAAAACCAAAGTCAACCCAAAAGTCAACCTTGATTAACGACCCTTTTTTTTTAATCTTGTCTAGATGCTCATTAACCCTAGATGTGATCACACAAACAACATACTCAAAGATCACAACCATCAGAGATCATTCAGGGACCCAATTGCACAAAACACAACTTTAGGGACCAATTTGTAAATTCTGAAAACTTTGAGGCCTTAACCAGATTTTAAGTTACCAACTTAAAATTAATCATGTTTCATGCATCTCGGCCAAATTTCAGCTCAAACGGACATCTCAAACTCATACAATTGCACATACAAGATTCAGGAACAAAATGCAAATATTTTGAAACACATAACTGCCACTGTCAGCCCCCAACGGTCAACCGTTCCGAAACGGGAGACAGCCCGTTTCGAAACGTGGGGCCGTTCCGAAACAGGCATAGCCCGTTTCGAAACGGGGGTCTGGCAGAAGCCTTTCCGTTTCGGAACGGTGCCACCCGTTTCGGACGCCTGGGCTGCTTCGAGGCACCCGTTCCGAAACGGTTCACCCTGTTCCGAAACACCCTGCACAAAATGCAGAAATTTGCCTATTTAAACATGCAATAGGCCAACCAAACATGCTCCAAACGCTACCAAACTTTGCCAACATGCAATTTAACATAAAAGAGGCATACTTGCATCAACAATTCAACAAAATAACAACATATACAAAAAGCCCCAAATCTAAAGGCATGCTTCCTACACAAGCAACCACTTAAGCACAAACTTTCCAAACCAAGCTCATTTATGCCAATACATGATCCAACAACAACATTAACATAAAAACATCCTTGTTCAAACATAAACGAACACATACACGTTAACCCCGAGAGATTCTACCCTCATTGCCTTTATTAACTATAGCTATTCACCGAGACATACATCTCACTTGGAGTCCACCTTGAATCCCTTGCTCCTTGCTGTCCAAACTTCAAGAATCTGCATTGATGGACAAAAAGGAGCGTAAGCACATAATGCTTAGTGAGGAATGCTCAAAACCAAAACACCATCAATGCAGCGGGTCACAAAACACTTTTAAAACAAACCCGATTTGTTTACCAAAGCCATGTTTGAAACCCTTTTCAACAACAAGCATCAAAACCATGCATTGCACATACATGAAAACCAACCCTTAGCTTAGCAAGCTAAGAAAACCTTTTTAAAGCACAACTTACAAATCATCCATTTAGCCAAACCATGCATAAACATCATATGCAAAGCTAAAACAAAGCCTTGGAATACACTCCCATTCCATAACATACCTTTCTTAAACTTGAGAGCCATTTCAAGCAAGAAACCTTTTTAAAACCATTACTCAAGCAATCCATCACATGCATTTACCAAGGCAAAAATATAAACCATACTAACATCATCACATGCCTTTTAAAACAAGTCTTCCAAGACTCCAATGCATTAAAGATATATCATGCTCACATGCATCATTTATCAAACGATAATCAACACTTGTTCAACTTAACAAGAAAACATGCATTTACAAGCATTATACAATTTCCATGCAACCATGCATCCTTTCAAGCATCTCATGCTTCACATGCAATTATGCATCAATTCAAGCATCTCATGCTTCACATGCAAATATGCATCATTTCAAGCACCTCATGCTTCATCACAATCAAGAACATCATATTGGCCTTCAAATGATCAACCACATTCACTTTTCAACTCAACACCCAATCGGATACGCGGATTCCGAGCGTTGTCCCTACGCTCCCTACACCCTACCAATCCAAGGTCCTCGAATGGGCAACACCTCCATTATGACCTCAACATCCTAAGGTTCCCATGTATGGACTTTTAAACACCACACAACCTTAACTCTTCCCCAAGGTTCCCATGTATGGACTTTTAACCACCATACAACCTTGACATGCAGAAGGTTCTAACATATGGGCAACACCTCCATATAACCTTTGCATTCACCGATTGGTAGTTGTAGAAATCACTAACGAGATCCGGGACACCCTATACAAGATCCACACATGGACTTAACACCGCCATTGTGATCTCAACAAGCACAAGGTTCTCACATATGGACTTTTAAACACCATATAACCTTTGCTCAACCAAGGTCCTCGAATGGGCAACACCTCCATTATGACCTTAACCATCTCGTTAGGATACTTGAAGGGAGTTTCCCGGTCCACTTTTGACCACTCCACCTCCAAGGCGACTTAATTCACGGTGCACCCAATCCTATAGCCGGCTAACTATATCCGATCAAAGAACCAAGAACCACTTACATCACTTGCCAATATAACCATCTTACCACATTAGTCCAATGTTCCACATGCATAACCATAATGCAAAACCATTACCACATTAATCAAATGATTCACATGCATAACCAACATGCAAAAACCATCATTTACCAACATTAATTCACTGTTTTAAAGCATTAGACAAAGCCATAGAACATCATGCAACACCATGCATCAAAACCACATTTTCAATGTATAAAACCAAGGATCTCTTACCTTGAGCATCCTTCACATATGGCTTTCAAAACCAGCACTAAACCATGCTAAAATATGCTTTCAAAACAGAATTAAACCATGCAAAACACATGCATTTCAATCATCAACCACAATTGCTTAAAAGCCACTTCATATCACAAATCAAGTAAGAAATCCATTTACTTACTCTTGAGCTTAGCAAAGTTGTTTAGACTTAAACTAAGCTCCCAAAACCTTCAAACCTTTGTTTAAAAGCCGAAAACCCAACTTCACTCACCGATAACCAAAACAAGGCTAGCCACCAAGCCTTCCAAGCATCCTAAACCTTCCGCAACACCTCTAAAGCTCACGGATCAAACTCCCCTGTTTCAAGCACGCAAAAACAGCACATTAATGCATCATTATGCATTAAGAACAGCAGCCACACAACCAAACTCGCTGCTCGACACAAATCCAACAATTCGGCTACCAAACACAACCGAAATCACCTCCAAACATTTCCAAAACTTAACCCAGCCAAGATCCATCACTTCTAACCATTTTTAAACATCATTTAACATCCAAAATGATCACAAACACGTCCTTATACTCCCAGGTATAACAGATCACCAAAAACACTCCAAAAACAACCAAAAACTCAAGCAAAACTTAGGAAATTCAACCTATCCGGGATTGCATTAATTAAACCTCAACTTCTAATCAATTTAGCATTCATTTAACATCATTTTGACACTTCAAAACACTGCCCAAACAGATCACACGAAAATTTCACCAAAATCACCAAATCTTGCATTTTAAGCCAAAAATCAAGTTTCCAATTGAAAAGCCTTTAACAAAACACAAACCAAGGATTGAGAACTTGGGAATTTCAGTAAAGAACTGATAGTTTAGAGGAGAGAGACGTTCTTACCTCCAAACTTGAATTTCTCCTTTTTAGAGCCAAAAAGCTTGATGAAACAACTTGCAAATTGAGAGGTTTTGTTGATGAGATGATTAGGAATCAAATGAGAGTTGAAATGAGAGATTTAGATGCCAAAATCAGAGAAGAAAAATCTAGAGAATTGTGTTTGGGTTGAGAGAAAATGAGAGAAAAGGAAAATGGAGAGAAAATGAAAAGTTAGTTAAGAAATGGTAAAAATGATTTCCCTCCTCTTTCATAATCTTTAAAATCAGAATAAAGCCTTAAAATATCTTAGAAAAAATCTGGAGAAATTCTTATTGGAATAATAGCTCCTTAAAGATTCAAAGTTTCAATCCTTTATAAAACTGTCCCCGAACTTTCAAAAATTACATTTTGGTCACTAGCCAAAATGTCAACCTTCCGAACCTCATTTTCCAAAATTGATTTCACAGTTCACTCTTATATATTAAAAGATGATTTTAGAACATTTTTCCATATTTTTAATGCAACCCGAACTAGGCTTTCCTAATTTCACCTCTTTAGATTCGAACAGCACTTTGACCAAACCGGTCAACGCCCAAAACTTCTGAGCCCAAAACCGGGGCGTTACAAAATACCCATCCAAAACAACCAAAAACTCAATCGATTGCTTCCTAAACCAAGCCCAGCCAACATACAACACTTTTAAAGCATTATAAACATCAAAACACATCATAACCCAACCTTATACCTCCAGCAAGCAAGATTCTACCAAAACACCCCAAAATCTCACATAAACAACCAAGAACCTCAAGGATCTGAAGGATTTCGGGATCTATGTTATCAACACATCATTTTGACATAAAAATCAACTTAGAACTCAATTAAAATCAACACAAAATAGAGTCCCACTCATCAAGTCCGAAAATCAAGAATCACATCCCAATTTACAAGATTTTGCTCTTAATTCAAAACTATAATCAAAATTCAGTTAAAAATCATAAATGAGAGTCAATAATCTTGGTAATTTCAATAAAGAACCTAGATTGAAGGTTAAGAATGGGATTTACCTCCAATCCTTGCTCCCTTGACAATTTGGCAAGTTTTCCTTCCAAAAATCTTGAAGAAAAAGAAGTGAATCTTTGAAAAAGAGTTTATAGAAGAAGAGAGGAATTTGAGCGAAAATAAATCTGATGAAAAGTTGTTTGACAAATGTGTTTGGCTGAAATAAGAGAGGGAAAAGTAGTTATGTGATTAAAACCTCTCTAATTACTCATTTATTTAAAATTTAATTAAAAGCATTTTAATTCCTTTATTAAAACCCTTTAAAAACACATGTCAAATTGAAGGAAGGCTAAATTGTACAAAAGCTCCCTAAAGATTCTAAGATTTTGACTCTCTTCTTGAAAATAGCATTTTCCACAGTTTTAAAACTTTACAATTTGGTCACTACTCAAAATGTCCATTTTCCAAAACCATTTTTGTAAAATTGATTTGACCAACCTCTTAAACATATTTTTAGAGGATTTTAGCAATTTTTATCATAATTTTATCCTATCCCGATCCTTGATTTCCTTAAATCACCTTACGCGATTCGAACCGTTCTCGACCTGTCTGATCCAATGTCTAAAACATCTAGGCCCAAAACTAGGGTGTTACATGGATAGTGTGTTGGAGAGGGTACCTGATTGTCAGTCTGGCAGGCAGCGACGGCTGGTGGCGTTCTTTGTGCTTGGGCTGTTGCAGTAAGCTCTGCAGGGTATGGCGGCAGGATGGGTACCTCACTAGGGAATTTCTGCAGAAAATAAGCCACAAGAGCTTCTTGGGCCTCCCCCACATGTTTCATGAAGGCCAACTATTGTAGCTCGATGTGCTTTGTGTTGTCTAGAAGGGTGTGTAGCAGTGTGAGGACTCACTTGTCTGGGGCAGCTTCAGTACTACCAGGGGCGACTAGAGTTTCAGGCTGTGTGGTTGAAGGCTGGCTGGCGTTGTTGGCTCTTTCTCTGCATCCTGCATCATCTGAATGCGGACCTTTCTGGTCAAGCCTTCTTTGATAGTCGTTAATTTATCTTTGGGCTCTGTCGTGACACCGAAGTTGGTGCAAAGTCATGTGATGAGGGACGAGAAGTACAAACTGCCTTTCTTATTTTTAAAGTAATTGTGGATCTCTGTGCAGATGATTTCCCCAACGTTTTGTAACCCCCTTAGCCTGGCCTAGACGTCCGACCCAAATTAAGAAGATTACAAGGGGAAAATCAAAGTCAACTCGTGAGAGTCAACCTTGATTGACGACCCTTTTTTTTCTTTTTAAATTTTCTAGATGCACATTACTAACCTATATGAATAGTAAAACATTTCAGCGGAAGCGACATAGCGAATGGAGTTCATTTAGGGGTTCAATTGCATACGATCGTCTTTTAGGGACTAATTTGTAAATTTCCAGAAATTTGAAGACTAAACAAGTTTTAAAGTTATCAAACCAAAATTAATCATATAATAAGCCAGCATGTCAAATTTCATCTTAAACAGGTCATCCAAACTCATTTAATTAAGCATTCAAGACTTATGGACTAAAATGTGAGAAATAGAAACATGAAGCAATTCAAATTCAAGCTCAACAATCAGGGGTTTCGAAACACAAGGCCTTGTACCTAAACGGTCGTTTTGAAACCAGGTTGACTGTTTCGATACTCGGGTGCGTTCCGAAACCAGTATCGAAACACCCCTTTCCAGAAGCAAAAAACGTTCCGGAACATTCCTACCCGTTCCGAATCCTTATGGCCATTTCAGGCCTCTGTTCCGAAACAGGTAAGGGCGTTCCGATATGCCTTGCCCTGCAACAACAGACTTTGCTGGTTTTTCACTCATAAACACCTCGAAAACTTTCCAATTCATGCCACAGCATACATACAACATGTTTAGGCATCAAAGATCAACATTATGATGTACGGGCTAAATCATAGCATCATTCAAGCAAGCATTGGTTCTATAGGCATGCTTCCTAGTGTTTAAAACCATACAAAAGCTAAAAGCCACCATCATGCATAAATCAAACTTCAAAGGCCATTTACAACTAAAAAATACCAAACCAAACATGAGCAAAGTAATAATCCACATCCTCAAACAACCAAAAGTAGAAATCTCACCCATTGCCTCTTATTACACCAAAGAAAAATCACATACTTTGCTAGACCAAAATGCTTGGATTCCTCTTGCTTACTTGCTGCCTCAAATGCCTAATTATCTGCATTGATGAAACAAATGAGCGTAAGCACAATGCTTAGTGAGGATCGCTAAACAACATTCATCAATGCATTTCACACAAATGGGAAAATCACCATTTTTCAACACATGCCTTTACATAAGACATGTCCTTTCAAGATATCAATGCACTTTCTAAAACACATGCTCTTATGCATCATTTTAAAACAGCAAATAAACTTTTGCTCATGTTATACCAAGCATCACATGCACTCTAGCATTACTTACAAGCATCCCATGCTTAAACCATTAATCACAACATTATATTGGCTTTCAAGTGATCATTTCTCAAACCATACCAATACCAACTCAAGACACAATCGGATACACGAATTACATGCATTGTCCCACACATTTCATACATACTATCGGACTACACAAGGTGGAGATACATGGCACAATCACAACCCCTCAACACCCGTGATAGAGATTAATGGCACAATCACAACCCCTCAACATCACTCATCGGTAGTTGTATAATTATACAAACGAGAGTATGGGACACATACCATAAGATTCACACACGTGATTAAACCATTCACCGTTGTGATCTTAGCCTCAATCGTTAGGGTACTTGGATGGAGATTACGACACAATCACAACCCCTCGACATCCAAGGCGACTTTATTCACGGTGCACCCAATCCTATATCCGGCTAACTATATCCAATTAAAGTAACCAAAACCACTTTCATCACTTGCCAATATAATCAATCAACATCAATAATCCATTGTTTTACAAGCATAAATACAATGCCATTTTCACAAGCACATCATTCTTAACATCACATGCATTTATTGCATAAAACCAAGGATCACTTACCTAGTGCATCCTTTACACAAATGGCATTAAAATCCAGCATTAATCATGCTTCTAACATGCCTTAAAACATCAATCAAAATCACATTTAACTCAAGTGCATTTTCATCAAAACATAGCACATTTACGAGAGAGACTTTCGAATCACTTACTCTTGAGCTTAGCTAAGTGTTTCAAACTTACACTAAGCTCCCAAGACCACGCTCAATGCGTTACAAAGCTGGAATATCCAATTCCACTCAGTGATACGCAAAGCCTTGCTCGCCGACACGACAATTACTCTTCCGGAGCCTCCAACAACACCTCGTTTGCCCCTGAATCAAGATCCTCTATTTTCACAACATCAAAACAGATATCTAAATGCATTAAAATGCATTTCAACACCAACAAAAATTCACAAACTCGTTGCTCACCCAAACTACACCAATTTACACATCCGAAACAACCGGAAACTCAATTGATTGCTTCCTAAATCAAACCAGCCAACATACATCACTTCCATTCCATTATAAACATCAAAACACATCTAATAAAGAACCTAACCCATCCTTATACCTCCAACAAGCAAGATTCCACCATTTCACCTCAAAAACTCACTCAAAGCTAACAAGAAACTCAAGGATCTCAAGGATTTCGGGATCTATGTTATCAAAACTTCATTTCAACATATTAACCAACTTAAAACTCAATTAAAATCAATCATAATAGATCCTGACAAAACAAGTCCGAAAATTAAGATTTCGACCACATTTTTACAATGTTTTGATCTCCAATCAAAACTATAGTGAAAACTCAACCAAAAACATTAATTAGAAGCCAAAGATCTTGGGAATTTCAATAAAGAACTTTGATTAGAGGTTGAGAACGAGATTTACCTCCAATCCTTGCTTTCCTCAATGAATGACAAGTTTTCCTTAGCAAAATCTTGAAGAACTAGAAAGGATTTCTTGGAGATTGTTTAGGAAGTGTTGAGAGAGTGTTTGGGAGAAAAGAATTATGGAGAGAAATGAATGAAATTAGTGTTTGGCTGAAAATGAGGAGAAGATGGTAGTTACGTGATGAAATCTCACATTAACTACCCATTTTATTTAATTAAAATAAAACCAATTAAAACCATTTAATTAAAAGCCATTTTAAACACATGTCATATTAAGGAAAGGTTAAATTGCCATAAATCCCCCTAAAGATTCTAAGAATTTGGCTTCTCCTTTAAAAATCACATTTTCCATAATTTTGAAACTTTACAATTTGGTCACTACTCGAAATGTCCCATTTCTGAAACTCTTTTTGTAAAATTGATTTGATCAGCCTCTTAAACATATTTTTAGAGGATTTTAGAAATATTTACCACATTTTTATCCTGTCCCAGTCCTTTATTTCCTTAAATCACCTTACGCGATTCGAACCGTTCTCGATCGGTTGGATCCTATATCTAAAACATATAGGCCCAAAACCAGGGCGTTACACGTTTATCGACCAGTTCATCAGAAGACTGTGAATTAGGGCGAGGAGCGGCCGGTCGACGGTTGAGTTGTGGGATGTGGGCAGCAAGCGCCTTTTTATAAAGGTGTTCC
This sequence comes from Hibiscus trionum, assembly GCA_030270665.1. Taxonomy (NCBI): domain Eukaryota; kingdom Viridiplantae; phylum Streptophyta; class Magnoliopsida; order Malvales; family Malvaceae; genus Hibiscus; species Hibiscus trionum. The sequence goes on from BSYR01000057.1 coordinate 6,932,326, forward strand.
ACAACATGGCCTCGGGCAGCAGGTGGCGGCACTGGACATATCCCACATGTTTGCCTCCCAGCTATAGCGTGTTGGGCTTGCAAAGTTTAGCCTTGATTTTCTCATAGTCGGCAGCCGTTAGTGACAGCCTCCATTCCTCGTGAGGGTTGTCATTCATATCAAGGTCGTTGTACATGTTGATGACGGTAGCGTTCAGTTTGACCGGCTCCCCGCGGACATAGACAAAGGGCTTCTCCGGGCAGGGGTGATGGGAGTAGAATTCCATGACCATGGTGATGTTGGCTACCTCTGGCTGTCAAGCGAACATCTCCCATCCCTTGTTGTGGATGGTTCTGAACAGGGCAGGCTCTAGACCAAGGTCTCCCGTTTGTCGTGTGTAATTGAAACCTTGCTCCTCCCATATTGCTTGCTTAGAGAACTGGTTTCTGTATCTCTCCTCGTCCTCCTATTAGCAAAATCTCTTGTAATTGGGTTTTGGTTGTGATGCGGATGCAATGTTAACGGTTGTTTGTGGCTGACACCTAGAAAGAAAAATAATGAGAGAGCAAGGGAATTCAAAAAAAGAAGATAGCAAGAAGATGAAAGTGAAGTAAATGAATTGAGTGAGAGGGGTATAAATAGGGGTTGCCGAGAAGTGTCGTGGCGACATTAAATGTCCAACGGTCCAATTTTCTTGTGCACGTTACGGGATTTTCTGCCCGTTATTTTTGGAGCCATTGGAAGCTAGCCGTTGATGGCAAACTAGCCGTTATGTGATGCTGCGCTGGCTGCCGTCTCGGCGGGAAGGTGGGCGGGCTCCTTGTTGGGCCTCCTTCTTGTTTCTGCTCTTTTATTCCCTAACCTAAATTAAAAAAAAAGATAATTAAATAACTTCTGAAAGATGAAATACTGAAAACTAATCTATCCTAAAATAAAATAAATTCTAATCCTAATGCATAAAAATAAAATAAAAATTAATTTATATTGGGAGTGCATTTTGGTGCATCTCCCAGACATAACCACTTCCCGAGGTGGTTTTGTAACCCCCTTAGCCCGGCCTAGACGGTTGCCCCGAACTACGAAGATTACACGGGGAAAACCAAATTCAACCCGAAAGTCAACCTTGATTAACGACCCTTTTTTTTCTTTTTAATCTTGTCTAGATGCACATTAAACCTAAGCGTACTCTTGAGGGAGACATACTTGAAAAGCACAACGATCGAATTACATTAAGGGGCTCAATTGCACAAATTACAACCATTAGGGACCAAAATGTAAATTATGGAAATTAAGAGGACTTACCCGATTTTTATGTTACCAATACCAAATTAGTCATATTACATGCTTCCCTGTCAAATTTCACTTCAATCGGACATCTCAAACTCAAGTAATTGCAAAAACAAAATTCAGGACTAAAACGTAAAACTTGCAAACCACAAAACCATTCAAATCAATGCCCAACGGTCATCTGTTTCGGAACGGGGGTTGACCGTTCCGAAACGCGGGTTTGTTTCGAGACCTGTATCGAAACAGGCCTGGCAGTGGCCAATTCGTTTCGGAACGGCCTCTACCCGTTTCGGTACACGAAGGCCATTACAGACCCCCCGTTTCGAAACGCTAGTGCCCGTTCCGATACGGATTGCCCAGAAAGTGCAGAATTTGCTGGTTTAACATACAATTAACCACTCAAACACATCATAATGACTTCCTAATCATGCCAACAAGTCATCATACATATAAGGTACATACTTGCATCATCGAAACACATTCATGGCATCATTTAGGAAAATTCACAAGTCTATAGGCATGCATCCTATTATCCAAAACCAAACAATCATCAAAGCATCAAAGCAAACACCAAAATGGCCATTTACAAATCCAAAACATCAAAGGCATCATGCCACACTTAGGGAGTCCAAAACATCTCCCAAAACACAACCTAGGTTCCCATTGCCAAATACCAAAAACTAATAATGTGTGAAAAAGTCACCATACATGAGCTTAGCTTTCCCTTGGATTCTTAGCCTCCTTGTTGCCCTCAAAACACTTCAATTCTCTGCATTAATTGTTCAAGAAAGAGAGCGTAAGCACATTTGCTTAGTGAGGCATGCTCTAAAGAAACAACACAATAATGCATTTTATAAAACATCTTTCATAAGGCCTTTAAACTCATAAACATCGTTTCTTATGCAACAATGCATACACAACAAGCATCTCATGCTTCAATAACATCAACATGTCATATTGGCTTCCAAGTGATAAACCATAACCATTTCCAACATAAAATACAATCGGATACGCGGATTACAAGCGTTGTCCCATACGCTTCATACACACTACCGAACACACAAGGTGGAGTTTACCGGTATAATCACAGCCCCTCAACACCCGTGATGGAGTTTAACGGTACAATCACAACCCCTCCACATCACTCATCGGTAGTTGTATAACATCACTAACGAGAACACGGGACACTCAACACAAGATCCACACATGGACTTTTAACCACCATTGTGATCTTAAACATCTCGTTAGTGTACTTGGATGGAGTTTACGGTACCATTACAACCCCTCAACATCCAAGGCGACTCTATTCACGGTGCACCCACTCCTATAGCCGGCTAACTATATCCGATTCAAGTACTTTAAAACCAACACATCACTTGCCAATATACATCATTTATCATCAACAATCCACTGTTTTAAAGCATTAAATCAAAGCCATTAAACAACATGCAATACTATGCATCAATTCCACATTTTCAACATGCCAAACCAAGGATCTCTTACCTTGAGCATCCTTCAACACATGGCTTTCAAAACCAGCATTAATCATGCTAAAACATGCTTTTAAAACAGAATTTAAACATACAAATTAAATACATTGCATCCAACCATCTCATGGTTCATCCAAGAGTGAGAGTTTTCCCGAAAACTTACTATTGAGCTTAGTTAAGTTGATTAGACTTAAACTAAGCTCCCAAACCTTCAAACATTCGATACAAAGCTGGAAATCCCATTCCACTCACCAATTCTGTTTCGCAAGCTTGCCGAAACGTCGTTCAAGCCTCCGGATAAAAACCACAAGGATCCGAAGATGTCTCCCCTGTTTTAAACACATCAAAGTAGAGGATTAATGCATCATCATGCATTAAAATCTTCAGCCATTACACCCAAACTCGCTGCTCTCACCAAATCTAACATTTTGGCTACTAAACACAACCGAAATCACTTCCAAACTCTTCCACAACATTACCCAGCCAAGATCCATCACTTCTAAGCATTCCTAAACATCAATTAACATCCAAAAAGAACCTAAACTCGTCTTTATACATCCAGCTATAACAGAACACCAAGATCACCCCAAAAACCACCATTTTCACAAGCAAAAACTTAGGAAAATCAACCTATTCGGGATTGCATTGATTAAACCTCAATTACACATCATTAAACATCCAAAATACATTAAAAAGCAATCTCAAAACAGAGCCCAAACAATCACCACGAATTTCTTCAAGATTTAATCCAAATCTTGAGTTTTAAGCCAAAATCAAGATCACAACATTAAAACCATTTATAAAACTTAATTTAAGGATTGAGAACTTGAGAATTTCAGTAAAGAACTAAGTATTTAGAGGAGAAGAACATCCTTACCTCTAAATGTAGATTTCTCCTTGATTAGAGCCAAAATCCTTGAAAATTCAATAAGCAAATCAAGAGGTTTTGATGTAGAAAGGATTAGGAATCAATTGATGATTGAAACCTTATCATTTGGTATGAAAATAAAAAGAAATGTTGCTGTAGAAATGTGTTTGGCTGAGAGAATTTTGAGAGAAAATGAGATGAGAAAGTTTTTAAGAAAGTTAGTTATGAAATCTCAAAATTGGTTTTTTCCACTTTCCTTTAATTAATTAAACATTAAATTAATCATTTAAAACTAAGAAAAATCTGGAGAAATCCTTCCTTGGGTAAATTAGCTCCTTAAAGATTCAAAGTTTCAATCCTTACAAAACAGTCACCATTAAACTTTTCAAAAATTACATTTTAGTCACCATTTCGAAATGTCACACTTCCAAACCTTATTTTGTAAAATTGATTTAACCACTCTCTTACATATATTAAAAGAGGATTTTTAGATATTTTTCCATATTTTTAAAGCATTCCGAACTAGGCTTTCCCTAAAACCACCTTTTATATTCGAACCGAAAATCAGACCGGTCCGGTTCAGACCCTAAACTTCCAAGCCCAAAATTGGGGTGTTACAACCCTCCCCCCTTAAGAAATTTCGTCCTCAAAATTTACCTGGAGGAAAGAGGTACGGAAACTGCTTCCTCATGTCATCCTTCTGTTCCTACGTGGCTTCCTCAACACCACGATGCTTCCACAACACCTTTACCAACTCAATGGTCTTGCCCCGAAGAACCTTACTGTCTGAATCCAGAATTTCCATCGGCTCCTCATCATAGGTCAAGTCTGGATTCAACTCCACTTCCTCTACAGGCATAACATTTGAAGGATCCGATCTATACCTCCGAAGTATAGAGACATGAAACACATCATGAATCTTTTTCAACTCTTGCGGCAACCTCAACTTGTATGCAACAGAACCCACACGCTCAATCACCTTGTATGGTTCAATGTACCTAGGGCTCAACTTACCCTTTCGGCCAAACCTCATCACCTTCTTCCAAGGCGAAACCTTCAAAAACACACGGTCACCTACCGCATACTCAATCTCCTTACGCTTCAAATCCGCGTAAGACTTTTGTCGATCAGAAGCTGCCTTCAAGCGCTCACAAATGAGCTTCACCTTCTCGGTCGTTCCTTTCAACAAAGCTGGCATTGAAACCAACTTCTGACCTATTTCAGCCCAACAAAGAGGAGTTCTGCACTTTCTCCCGTACAAGGCTTCATAAGGTGCCATTTGAATACTTGCCTGGTAGCTATTGTTATAAGCAAACTCCACCAAAGGCAAATGCTTCTCCCAAGAGCCTTGAAACTCAATCACACAGCACCTCAACATATCCTCCAGCACTTGGATAACACGCTCAGACTGTCCATCCGACTGTGGATGATAAGAAGTGCTGAAATTCAACCGTGTACCCAAAGCTTGATGTAAACATTCCCAGAAATGCGATGTAAACCTCGGATCCCTATCCGACACGATCGAATTTGGCACACCATGCAGCCGCACAATCTCAGCAATGTACAACTCTGCAAGCTTGTCCAAAGTGTACGTAGTATGCACAGGCAAGAAATGAGCACACTTCGTAAGGCGATCCACAATCACCCACACCGAATTCTTCTTCGATGGCGACAAATGTAAACTAGACACAAAGTCCATGGTAATCCTTTCCCACTTCCACTCAGGAATCCTCAACGGTTGCAACAACCCATAAGGAAACTGATGCTCAGCCTTAACTCGTTGACATACCATGCACTTGCTCACATACTCAGCAACATCTTTCTTTAAACCCACCCAATAGTACTCATCCTTAAGATCACGATACATCTTAGTACTACCAGGGTGCATAGCAAAAGGACTGCTATGAGCTTCAGTCAGAATAGCAAGCCTCAACTCAGCATCATTGGGCACTACTATCCGACTCCCAAAACATAGAACTCCATCATCATTAAAACAGAAATCCGATGGCCTATCCTCAGCAATATCCTGAACATGCGGAACCAAGGAATCATCCAACAATTGCTTATCCTTAATCAACTGAACCAAGGATGGTTTCACTTGCAACTCAGCCACAAGACCGCCATCTCGCGAAATGCTCAAGTTGGCAAACATAGCCCTCAACTCCACTGCCATTTTCCTACTCAAAGCATCCGCTACAACATTAGCTTTTCCCGGATGGTACTCGATCGTTAGATCGTAATCTTTAAGCAACTCCACCCAACGTCGTTGCCTAAGATTCAACTCTTTCTGAGACATCAGATACTTCAAACTCTTGTGATCCGTGTACACAGTACACTTCTCACCATACAGGTAATGTCTTCAAATTTTCAAAGCAAAAACCACCGCAGCTAACTCAATGTCATGCGTAGGATAATTGCGCTCATGCACCTTCAACTGGCGCGATGCATAAGCCACCACCTTACCCTCTTGCATCAACACACACCCCACCCAACATAGGATGCGTCACTGTACACTACAAACTCTTTCCCTGATTCAGGTTGAACCAAGATAGGAGCTTGCGTCAAAGCTGCCTTAAGCTTCTCAAAAGCCTGCTGTCTCGCTTCCGTCCACTCATACTTGACATCCTTCTGCAACAACTTCGTCAAAGGTGCAACAATCTTCGAAAATCCATCCACGAACCTCCGGCAGTATCCTGCCAAACCAAGGAAACTACGGACTTTATGAACAGACTTAGGAGGCTTCCAATTCATCACTGCCTCAATCTTCTGAGGATCAACACGAATCCCCTCAGCAGAAACCACATGTCCAAGGAACACAACTTCCCTGAGCCAGAACAAAGCCTCCTGCTCGGTACGAGAGTACACGAGGATATCATCAATGAACACCACAACAAACTTATCCAAATATTCGTGGAACACTCTATTCATCATGTCCATAAAAGTTGCAGGAGCATTCGTCAAACCAAATGGCATCACAAGGAACTCATAATGCCCATACCTCGTTCTGAAGGCTGTTTTTGGCACATCCACATTCTTCACCTTGAGCTGGTAATACCCTGACCTTATGTCAATTTTAGAGAACACGACCGCTCCCCGAAATTGATCAAAAAGATCATCAATCCTCGACAATGGATACCGATTCTTGATAGTCAACTTATTCAGCTGACGGTAATCGATGCACATTCTCATAGTACCATCCTTTTTCTTCACAAACAAAACCGGTGCACCCCAAGGTGACACACTCGGCCGAATGAAACCGCGATCAAGCAACTCATGAAGTTGCGTCTCCAGCTCCTTCAACTCCTTAGGTGCCATTCGATAAGGAGTAATGGACACTGGAGTTGTATTTTCATACAGCTCAATTCCAAACTCCACCTCTTGATTAGGAGGCAATCCAGGAAACTCCTCCAGAAACACACCAGGAAACTCTCGCACAGTCCTGATATCTTGCACCCGTAACTCCTTAGAGCTAGGATTCATCACAAAATCCAGATAAGCTTCACACCCTTGTCTCAGCATCCGGTTCGCCTCCAAGGAAGACACCACATTGGCAAGAAACTTCACATTCTCACCAACCACCACTACCTCATAATCATCCGCAAGCTTCAACGAAACTCGCTTGTTCTCAAAATCCACCACAGCTCGATGTTCAACAAGCCAATCCATACACAGGATTACATCGAAACCATAGAATGGCAATTCCATGAGATCAACATGAAAAACATGGTTTTGCACAACCAAAGGACATCTTCTATACAATTTTCGTGTCACAACGGTTTCACCAAAGGAACTAGTTACACGTATATCAACATCCAAAGACTCAACAGGCAAACCAAGCAATTGAGCATGTTCACGCAATATGTATGAGTGTGTAGATCGAGAATCAATCAAGGAAAGTAATGACAAGGATTGCAAATTGAAGGTACCTACGATCACATCTGTGTCATTCCTCCCCTCTCGCTGAGCATACACTCGAGCCTGGCCTCCACCCTCAGGTTGGACAGCCACCACATGTGCCACATTCCTCCCACCATCATCCATGCGCTGGAAGTTACCACGGTCGCGCCCACGGCCTCTCTGTGGTGCAACAACTCAAGGAGCACGTCCCTGACCACCACCGGCCAACAGAGGACACTCCCTCTTCATGTGGTCTGCCGAACCACAATTCTAGCACGAATTACCCGTCACTGCCATAGGAGCCTGCACCTCTCTCGCTGCCCGAGGACATTCACGCCTCAAATGACCACGCGATCCACATGTCCAGTACGTGTTCTGATCAGCTCTTGCCCTGTCTCCCTGAACAGGCGCACCATACCCTCTACTACCACGCCTAGCAGAAGACTGATATCTCCTATCTCGTCCTCTCTTGTTCCGTCCACCACCGGAACTATACTCAGCAGCTCTTTTTCCTGAGCCAGAACCAGCACTCCTGCAAGACAAACCCAGGTTCTGCTCAATATCCTTCGCCCTACTCACCAGCACATCAAAATCAATGTACTCAGCATCAAGCATAAAGGTCTTTACATCCGACACCAACCCATATCGGAAACGCTCACACCTCTCCCGCTCATCCGGGATAAGCTCAGGTGCGTACTAACTGAGACGGACAAACTGGATCTCGTACTCAGCCACCGTCATACTTCCTTGTGTAAGAGACATGAACTCTCTTTTCTTTTCATCCAGGTATCGCACACCTAGATACTTTCGCTTGAACGCGTTCAGGAAGAACGTCCAATTCACATCAGCTTCCTCCATTTCGGAGACAGTGGTCGTCCACCAGGTATACGCATCATCATGTAGCAGCGATACCACACATCCTAACTTCTGCACATCATTGCATTTCATTTGTCCCAATCTCCTCTTGGTACTTTCCAACCAAGATTCAGAACCCTCAGCAGACAAACCTCTGAACTCAGTCCCTCCCAGACTGCGCAAACGTTCCAAAGGTAGTCTTGCATTAGCATCACCCTGATGCCCAGCTCCATGAGCTTCAGCTACTGCTGCCTGAAAGGCTCCAGCAATAGCATATATCAAAACTGTCATGTCAGGAGCAGCTTGCCCCTGCCCAGCTTCAGGTCCAGCGACCCCAGCACCATCACCAACACCAACTCCATCACCTCCAGCACCACCACCACCGGGCGGTCCACCACTAGGAGGAGGAGGTAAATCCACAACATTATCGACATTCTCCTCATTCTCGTTCTGAGCAATAGCTCGCGTATTAACTCTCGTCTCTCTACGAGGTCCCATTCACTAAAACAATGCACTAACACAAATGCAATAAACATAATTAGGCCCAACAAGGTAAGTAATCCAAGCACTCAAGCTCATTTTTCAAAAACAATTCATTTCATTAGTTTTGATATGGCAATGGGTCCCTCTAACATGCTTCAACACATCATACCATCACAACTGCAACATACTTTACAATTCATACATCATACTTTCATTTAAATGACATATCACGCAAACACACATACATCACCCACATAACCATTCCCGTTTAATCAAGAACTCAACTCTGATACCACCAAATGTAACCCCCTTTGCCCGGCCTAGACGGTTGCCCCGAACTACGAAGATTACATGGGGAAAACCAAAGTCAACCCAAAAGTCAACCTTGATTAACGACCCTTTTTTTCTTTTTAATCTTGTCTAGATGCACATTAAACCTAAGCGTACTCTTGAGGGACACATACTTGAAAAGCACAATGATCGAATTACATTAAGGGGCTCAATTGCACAAATTACAACCATTAGGGACCAAAATGTAAATTCTGGAAATTAAGAGGACTTACCCGATTTTTATGTTTCCAATACCAAATTAGTCATATTACATGCTTCCCTGTCAAATTTCACTTCAATCGGACATCTCAAACTCAAGCAATTGCAAAAACAAAATTTAGGACTAAAACGTAAAACTTGCAAACCACAAAACCATTCAAATCAGTGCCCAACGGTCATCTGTTTCTGAACGGGGGTTGACCGTTCCGAAACACGGGTTCGTTTCGAGACATGTATCGAAACAGGGCCTGGCAGTGGCCAATTCGTTTCGGAACGGCCTCTACCCGTTTCGGTACACGAAGGGCATTACAGGCCCCCGTTTCGAAACGCTAGTGCCCGTTCCGATACGGATTGCCCAGAAAGTGCAGAATTTGCTGGTTTAACATACAATTAACCACTCAAACACATCCTAATGACTTCCTAATCATGCCAACAAGTCATCATACATATAAGGTACATACTCGCATCATCGAAACACATTCATGGCATCATTTAGGAAAATTCACAAGTCTATAGGCATGCATCCTATTATCCAAAACCAAACAATCATCAAAGCATCAAAGCAAACAGCAAAATGGCCATTTACAAATCCAAAACATCAAAGGCATCATGTCGCACTTAGGGAGTCCAAAACATCTCCCAAAACACAACCTAGGTTCCCATTGCCAAATACCAGAAACTAATAATGTGTGAAAAAGTCACCATACATGAGCTTAGCTTTCCCTTGGATTCTTAGCCTCTTTGCTGCCCTCAAAACACTTCAATTCTTTGCATTATTGGTTCAAGAAAGAGAGCGTAAGCACATTTGCTTAGTGAGGCATGCTCTAAAGAAACAACACAATAATGCATTTTATAAAACACCTTTCATAAAGCCTTTAAACTCATAAACATCGTTTCTTATGCAACAATGCATACACAACAAGCATCTCATGCTTCAATAACATCAACATGTCATATTGGCTTCCAAGTGATAAACCATAACCATTTCCAACATAAAACACAATCGGATACGCGGATTACAAGCGTTGTCACATACGCTTCCTACACACTACCGAACACACAAGGTGGAGTTTACCAGTACAATCACAACCCCTCAACACCCGTGATGGAGTTTAACGGTACAATCACAACCCCTCCACATCACTCATCGGTAGTTGTATAACATCACTAACGAGAACACGGGACACACAACACAAGATCCACTCATGGACTTTTAACCACCATTGTGATCTTAAACATCTCATTAGTGTACTTGGATGGAGTTTACGGTACCATTACAGCTCCTCAACATCCAAGGCGACTCTATTCACGGTGCACCCAATCCTATAGCCGGCTAACTATATCCGATTCAAGTACTTTAAAGCCAACACATCACTTGCCAATATACATCATTTATCATCAACAATCCACTGTTTTAAAGCATTAAATCAAAGCCATTAAACAACATGCAATACTATGCATCAATTCCACATTTTCAACATGCCAAACCAAGGATCTCTTACCTTGAGCATCCTTCAACACATGGCTTTCAAAACCAGCATTAATCATGCTAAAACATGCTTTTAAAACAGAATTTAAACATGCAAATTAAATACATTGCATCCAACCATCTCATGGTTCATCCAATAGTGAGAGTTTTCCCGAAAACTTACTCTTGAGCTTAGTTAAGTTGATTAGACTTAAACTAAGCTCCCAAACCTTCAAACATTCGATACAAAGCTGGAAATCCCATTCCACTCACCAATTCCGTTTCGCAAGCTTGCCGAAACGTCGTTCAAGCCTCCGGATCAACACCACAAGGATCCGAAGATGTCTCCCCTGTTTTAAACACATCAAAGCAGAGGATTAATGCATCATCATGCATTAAAATCTTCAGCCATTACACCCAAACTCGCTGCTCTCACCAAATCTAACATTTCGGCTACCAAAAACAACCGAAATCACTTCCAAACTCTTCCACAACATTACCCAGCCAAGATCCATCCCTTCTAAACATTCCTAAACATCAATTAACATCCAAAAAGAACCTAAACTCGTCCTTATACCTCCAGCTATAACAGAACACCAAGATCACCCCAAAAACCACCATCTTCACAAGCAAAAACTTAGGAAAATCAACCTATTCGGAATTGCATTGATTAAACCTCAATTACACATCATTAAACATCCAAAATACATTAAAAAGCAATCTCAAAACAGAGCCCAAACAATCACCACGAATTTCTTCAAGATTTAATCCAAATCTTGAGTATTAAGCCAAAATCAAGATCACAACATTAAAACCTTTTATAAAACTTAATTTAAGGATTGAGAACTTGGGAATTTCAGTAAAGAACTGAGTATTTAGAGGAGAAGAACATCCTTACCTCTAAATGTAGATTTCTCCCTGATTAGAGCCAAAATCCTTTAAAATTCAATAAGCAAATCAAGGGGTTTTGATGTAGAAAGGATTAGGAATCAATTGATGATTGAAACCTCATCATTTGGTATGAAAATCAAAAGAAATATTGATGTAGAAATGTGTTTGGCTGAGAGAATTTTGAGAGAAAAATGAGATGAGAAAGTTTTTAAGAAAGTTAGTTATGAAATCTTAAAATTGGTTTTTTCCACTTTCATTTAATTAATTAAACATTAAATGAATCATTAAAAACTAAGAAAAATCTGGAGAAATCCTTCCTTGGGTAAATTAGCTCCTTAAAGATTCAAAGTTTCAATCCTTACAAAACAGTCACCACTGAACTTTTCAAAAATTACATTTTAGTCACCATTTCGAAATGTCACACTTCCAAACCTTATTTTGTAAAATTGATTTCACCACTCTCTTATATATATTAAAAGAGGATTTTTAGATATTTTCCATATTTTTAAAGCATCCCGAACTAGGCTTTCCCTAAAACCACCTTTTATATTCGAACCGAAAATCAGACCGGTCCGGTTCAGAACCTAAACTTCCAAGCCCAAAATTGAGGTGTTACAAGTTTGACTTTCCTTCCCTCTTAGGGGGTCCTCATGTTCCTTCAGGTGCCGCGTTACTGTTTTCTTAAGCCTGCCCCTTGGTCTGTCGCGGCAGCTGCTGTCTTGGCCTGTTTGCACGCTGATTTTGGAAGCTCTTGCATCTAGGCTTTGTTTTCCTTCTTCTGAGGGTTGTAGCACATTCATCTTGATGCTCTGGTCCTCTACCCTCATTGTCAACTCCCCAAGTTCCACATCTATAAGCGTTCTACTCGTGGCCAATAACGGTCGCCCAAGGATGATAGGGGCTATTTCATCAGCCTCGCAATCTAAGATGAGGAAGTCACCTGGCAGAATCAGATTTCCATCCTTTACTAGGATGTCTTCAATCCTTCCCTCTGGTTGTAAAAATGAATGGTCAGCAAGTTTAAGCATTACGGAGGTAGGTTTGGGAGGCCCAATACCTAGTTTATCGAAAAGTGCTTTAGGCATCAGGTTGATGCTGGCTCCCAAGTCGCACATGGCTCTGGTTTCATGTTTGATGCCTATTTTGCATGGGATAACAAAGCTGCATGGGTCTGTCTGCTTGGGCAGCAACTTGTTGTGCTCTGATAACTGCATAAATATCCTTGTTTTCATACCTTTTTGCTATAGTATTTGCCTGTTCTTGAGTTCATACCATAGCATTTAGATTGCATTTAGGTTGCATTTTCTTCTTCTGGGTGCATATTTATCTTTGCTGGTTGTTGGTCCATATCGAGGGGTACTGCTTGGAAGGTTGGTTTTTGGTTTTGTGGTGCGCAGGAGAGGAGTTCAGAGAAAGCCGGTGTCGGGAATTGCTATAGCATGATGGAAGCGGACATTGGCCAGCACGTGAGATACACGTGAGCTGCAGAAACATGTGAACATGCAGAAAAGGACAATCTGACATGTGCAGCAGCCGGTGCCCGCCTGCAGACTGTCTCCCTTTTCCGATCGTAGCAGGCCTTGTCGGTGGATATTCCTTGGGAATATCAAGGCATCTTTAGGGCACCAAACCCTAGAAGCCTCCCCTATATAAAGGGGAGAGAAGCTTGGAGCAAAGGGTGGCATTTTGAGAGTTGCAAAAAGAGAGGCGAAAGAGAGAGAAAAGGAGAGAGAAGTTTCCACCTTCATCTTCTCCAACTTGGTGTCCTCCATCGTTGAAGCTCCAAGGAGTGGCCTCACCAGCCTCGAGAGATGCGGTGGGCCTAAGACAGTCGGGCAGTCCATGGCAGAGAGGGAGTTCACCTTTCTTTCTGTCGCTATAGCAATTTCTTGTTATATCTTTATATTTGGTGATGTTATCGCAATGATACGTTGGATGATATTGCCCAGCCACGAACTGTTTTATGTGGCTTGGGTTTGATGGATGATGTTATTTTGAGTACTTTTTAATGCATACTATGACTTTTTCAGTGTTTATCATGATTCTATGCTTTGCTTATGCATTTATCATTTCCTTAAAGTTGTAAGAGCTTAGGGTTGTAAGTGCTTCGAGAGTTAAGCCCTACCTTAAGCGCCTTCGAGAGTTGGTCGTTCTTTAGGTGTATGTTGGGGTTAGTAATCGAGAGAGCTAGCCCTAGAACCCTCATAAGCAATGGAGTGCCTGTTGAGAGGCAAACTCTAACCTACCTTAGAGATAAGTAATAGGTTTCAAGGTCTAAAAAGGATAGTACGTGAAGGGTAGGGGAGTGTTATGAGTTTACGCCGAGAGGTATGGCTGTAGCATTTCTGACTCCCAGTTTCCTGGCTAGAGATAGTTTAGGAGCACTCTTAGTAAATCCCGCCTAGCATAGAAGATAGCTGAAAAGCCTTAGTATCGTTAAGAAGCTTGAATTAGGTTGTCCATCGTTCCAAGCCAGTCATTCCGTAGTGAGTTTCGCATACAAAATGGGACCTATCTATCATATTGTTATCTTATCTTTCTCTGCACTATTTTGCTTCAGCATTATTATACACCATCTCTTTTACTATAGCATTGTCACCTGCAAAAAGTTCAAGCTTTATTGTTACAGTAACCGTGAATACCTCCAATCCTTATGGAGACGATGCTCACTCATCACTTTATTACTTGTTCGACATGTATACTTGCACCATTTGTGTATCAGATATAGTCACTGCACGAACGCAACAAGTTTTTGGCGCCGCTGCCGAGGATTGACAATTGGTTGTTTACGGTTTTTGTTTTTATCGTTTGTTCATTTTGTTTTAGTATAATCTTATTTTAGGTTTTTCGTTTTTCTTTTCAGGTGTCTTGCTAGTGTATGACCAGAAGGCGACCTAGAGGACCCTTGCAATCACCTATTTCTGAGATCGAGCATTTCTTGAGACTTAGAAGACGTGTTCGACGAGAAGAGACTAGAAACATGGATGGAGAAATACCACCACCTCAAGGTAACGGAGATGCTATGGCAAATGGCCATGGAGCGGAGGTTCGACCACGAACCATTAGGGATCATTTGGCTCCTAGTTTGGATGATCTTTATCCCGAAATTGTAGCTCCAGAAATTCAGCAGCCCAGTTCGAACATAAACTCGTCATGTTCAACATGTTGAGCAACATTGGACAGTATGGTGGCTTGCCTCATGAAGATGCTAGACAGCATATCCGTGCTTTCTTGGGTATTTGTGATTCTTTCAAGAAGCAAGGAGTGCATGAGGATATGCTAAAGCTTAAACTGTTTCCATATTCTTTACGTGATCGTGCTAGAGCATGGTTAAGTGGAGTGCCAGCTGGATCAATGGAGAATTGGACAGATCAATGCAAAGGTTTTCTGCTACGGTATAATCCACCCAATAGAAACACTCATTTGAGAAATGATATAGCTTCTTTTCGTCAAGTTGATGACGAATCCATACACGAGTGTTGGGATCGATTCAAGGGATTATTGAGGAATTGCACAAATCATGGTTTTCATGACTGGACCCAAGTGGTTATGTTCTATAATGGGGTAAATGCGCCTACAAGGATGATGCTAGATGCTTCAGCAAATGGGACCTTGTTAGACAAATCACAGTATAAAGCATTTGACATTCTTGATAGGGTTGCCAACAATGATTACCAGTTTCCGACCACAAGGCTTGGAACGGGGAGGAGAACCCAAGTAGCTCGAGACAGTGAAGCTGATGACTTGGTAGCCACCCAGTTAGCCGCTATCAGAAATATGCTAAAGAACCTCCAACGTCCCAACGAAGTCAAGGAAGTGAAGTCCACAACCTCATGTCTCAGATGCGATGGCAATCACCATCTGAGTGAATGCCCTGATAATCAAGAGTCAGCTAACTCTGTGGGGAATTATAACTGCAACAACAATCTATACTCCAATACCTACAACCCAGGATGGCGTCAACATCCAAATTTCAGTTAGGGTAATCAAGGGCACAGTAATTATGCACAGCCATCGCCACAACAAAATTTGATCGAAGCACCATCTTCTAACCAGATGTTGCCTTGGCAAGGTCACAAGGGAGTATCGTCTTCATCGAACAGTTCACTGGAGACTACATTCAAAGAATTTATGGCTATGACAAAAGATTTCATGGGAACCACGAAAGTTTTACTACAGGATCATGTGGCAAACATCAAAAATCAAGGAGCCTTATTGCAAAGCCATAGTTCATCTCTCCGAGCCTTAGAAACACAAGTTGGCCAGATAGCCCAAACCTTGCATGGACGCCCACCAGGAAGTCTGCGTAGTGACACTGAAGCCAATAAGCACCATAGCAAGGAACAATGCATCGCACTCACATTAAGGAGTGGCAAGGAAGACAAGTTTGGGGGAAACGAGAAGGAGGACTCTCAGCCCAACTTGCCTCAGGAAGAAGAGAACTTACAAGATCGTCCATTTGAAGAGAAAGGTGAGGATGTCATAACAAAAGAAACACCGAAGAGGAGCCTGCTTTTGCTACAGCAAAAGACAGAACTCCACCAGCCCAGACGAATGAAGTTAGACCCCCACCTCCTTTTTCCTCAACGATTCAAGAAGCAGAAAGAAGACCTTCAGTTCCAGAAATTTGGGGATATCCTGGACAAACTACATATCAATGTCCCATTTCTGGAGGCCATTGATCAGATGCCAACATATGCCAAGTTCCTTAAGGATATAGTCACGAAAAAGAGGAAGGTCGAGAAACAAGAGACTGTCGCTATAGCAGAAAAATGCTATTCTATGTGGAGCAAGCTGCCACCTAAGAAGAAGGACCCAGGTAGCTTTGCTATCCCATGTTCTATTGGCGACAAGTTTGTTGGAAGAGCACTTTGTGATTTGGGATCAAGTGTTAACTTAATTCCAAAGTCGATTTTTCTGAAACTGGGAATTCGAGAGGCACAGCCCACCAAGGTTGTGCTACAACTAGCCGATCATTCTCATGTTCGTCCAGAAGGGAGAGTTAAAGATGTTGTGGTAAAAGTGGATAGATTTATCTTTCCAGTTGACTTCTTAATCCTCGACTGTGAAGTTGATAGCAACACACCCATTATCTTGGGTAGGCCATTTTTAGCCACCGGGCGAGCTTTGATCGATTGTGAGAAGGGTGAATTCACGATGCGAGTGGCTGATCAGAAGGCCACGATCAATATTCATGACACCCTCAAGTATGCAAACAACCCAGGAATATGCCAATATGTAGATGCTACAACACAAAATATGATTGATGAGTTTTGATGTAGCAATGAGATGCAAATAAAGGAGTTTGAAGCACTCTGCAAGGATGATGATTCAGACCAAGAAGAGCTCTCAAGGGAACTGGAGCAGTCTAGTCGAATCGAGGCTAGACCAGGTATGCACTTTGAACCTCTTGATTTTTCAGAATTTATACCTCCTAAACCTTCCTTTGAGCATGCACCTTCTTTAGAACTGAAACCTTTGCCATCGCATCTTAAATATGTTTACTTAGGGAGCAATGAAACTTTGCTTGTGATAATTTCATCTAGTCTCACACCTAAGCAAGAATCTAGTTTAGTAAATATGTTGTTACATCATAAAAAAGCAATAGGGTGGACTATGGCTGATTTGAAGGGTATAAGCCCTGCTATTTGTATGTACAAAATTTTGCTTGATGATTGTCACAGCAATTTAGTTGAGCCCCAAAGGATAATAAACCCAATTATGAAGAAAGTAGTGATGAAAGAGATAATCAAGTGGCTGGATGCTGGAGTAATCTACCCGATATCCAATAGCTCATGGGTCAGCCCGGTGTAGTGTGTACCGAAGAATGAGCTATTGCCTACTAGAACCATCACAGGGTGGAGGATTTGCATGGACTATAGGAAGCTCAACAAGGCGACCAAGAAGGACCATTTTCCTCTTCCATTCATAGATCAGATGTTGGATCGACTAGCGGGCAAGGCATTCTACTGCTTCCTCGATGGGTATTTTGGGTACAATCAGATTGCTATAGCACCCGAAGACCAAGAAAAGACGAATTTCACATGCCTTTATGGAAATTATGCTTTCCGGAGAATGCTTTTTGGTCTCTGCAATGCTCCAGCAACATTTCAGAGATGCATGCTGGCTATCTTTTCAGATATGGTCGAGGATTTTTTAGAAATTTTCATGGATGACTTCTCGGTCTCCGGAGATAACTTAGACACATGCTTGGGCAATCTCGCGAAGGTTCTAAAGAGGTGTGAGGAAGCTGACTTGGTGCTCAATTGGGAAAAGTGCCATTTCATGGTAACGTAAGGAACGATCTTAGGCCACAAAATTTCGAAGCAAGGGATAGAAGTTGACAAAGCAAAGGTCGAGGTCATTGAAAAACTGCCTCCTCCCACTACTGTCAAGGGAGTAAGAAGCTTCCTAGTGCATGTTGGCTTCTATCGGAGATTCATCAAATATTTCTCGAAGATCTCAAAGCCACTATGCAGTTTGCTACAACAAAACCAACCATTTGTGTTTGACAAATATTGCCATAGCGCATTTGAAGAACTGAAGGAGAAGCTTATCTCAGCACCAGTTGTTATTCCACCTGATTGGAACGAGCCGTTTGAGCTGATGTGTGATGCAAGTGACTACGCCGTTGGTGCAGCACTTGGTCAACGCCGAGGTAAACTCTTTCATGTCATTTATTATGCTAGTCGCACTTTGAATGATGCACAAATCAATTACACCACTACTGAAAAAGAATTGCTTTCTGTAGTATTTGCCTTTGACAAGTTTAGGTCATACTTGATAGGCACTAAGGTCATAGTTCATACCGATCACTCAGCCATTAAGTACTTAGTGACTAAAAAGAATGTTAAACCTAGACTTATTATGTGGATATTCTTGCTTCAGGAATTTGATTTAGAGGTTAGAGATAGGAAAGGATGTGAGAACCAGGTAGCTGACCATTTGTCTAGGCTAGAAAATGCTGCCACACAAGGTAGTGAAACTGAAATTAAGGAGGAATTCCATGATGAGAAACTGTTAGCTGCTACAACAATTATGTGGTATGCTGATATTGTTAATTATCTTGTTAGTGGTATTTTGCCTCCCGATTTATCTAGCCAGGGACTTAAGAAATTCAGACATGATACAAGATTCTACTACTGGGATGAGCCCTACTTGTTCAAGCAATGTCCTGATCAGATTATAAGGAGATGTGTTCCAGAAGAAGAATACCATAGCATTCTGTACCACTGTCATTCATCACCATGTGGAGGGCATTTTGGTGGTGCTAGAACTGCTGCAAAAGTTCTTCAAGCAGGCTTCTTTTGGCCTACACTTTTTAAGGATGCAACGAGTTCTACAAGACTTGTGACAGATGCCAAAGAACGGGGAACATCTCCAGGCGGAATGAAATGCCGTTGCAAAATATTCTGGAGCTTGAAATCTTTGACGTGTGGGGAATTGACTTCATGGGTCCGTTTCCTGCATCATATGGAGATCTATATATTTTGCTAGCAGTCGACTACGTGTCAAAATGGGTGGAAGTTGTTGCCACCCCAAGGAACGACTCCAAGAAAGTCATGAAGTTTCTTCACAAGAACATCTTCACTAGATTCGGAGCACCCCGAGCCATCATCAGTGATGAAGGAACTCAATTTGACAACAAGCTTATTGCTAAAGCATCACATCGCTATGGAGGCAGACACAAGATTGCCACAGCATATCATCCGCAGACAAATGGACAAGCTGAAGTTTCCAACCGCGAAATCAAGCAAATCTTGGAGAATGTGGTAAATCCTAAGAGAAAAGATTGGTCCCCCCAAGTTGGATGAAGCACTATGGGCATATAGGACAGCCTTCAAGACGCCTTTAGGCATGTCACCCTTCAAGCTTGTATTTGGCAAGGAGTGCGACTTACCCATGGAGCTTGAGCACAAGGCTTATTGGGCAATCAAGAAACTCAACATGGATGCCCAACTTGCTGGTGAGAGGAGATTGCTAGAGTTTAACGAGCTGGAGGAATTCAGAGCCCAAGCATATGAGAATGCTCGCATTTACAAGGAGAAGACCAAGAAATGGCATGACAAACACATTTTGCCAAGGCATTTCTTAGAAGGGCAACAAGTGCTTCTCTACAATTCCAGGCTAAAGCTTTTTCCTGGAAAGCTGAAATTGAGGTGGTCCAGGCCATTCATCATACACAAGGTGTACCCTCATGGCGCAGTGGATATCAAGAAGTTGGACGACGATGAAGTTTTCAAAGTCAGTGGCCAATGCCTGAAGGTGTATAGTGGAGCCTCAATCCTCAGAGACAAGTCATACCTGGATCTTCATGACCCTTGAAAGTTTGCATCTCCAGCCCTATCTTTTATACTATAGCATGTCCATAAATAATGATTTTCTTTCTAAACTAGTTTAATGTTATCTTTGCCTTTAATTTTCATATCTTTTCACGTGACCCTCGTACAAAGGCTTTCTCTTTCCTAGTACAATGGCAGGTACAGAGGCATGGGAGCACGCCGTCTGCAAAGTTGGTAGCAAAGGGAGAAGGACTTGGATTTTGTTTTTATCCTACTTTGGAGGGACGAGAGAAGAAGGGAAAGAAAAAGATAAAGGTGGTTTTATCCAAAAAGTGGGGAGTTGAATTAAAAGAGAGAGAGAAAAATACAAAATGCATGAGAGAGTATATTCATCTACTTAATGAGGAGAATCCCTAGCCACATAAACCCATATTCTCTCTCCAGTCGTCTGCCAATGCATTAACTCCAAAAAAATTTCTCTCTCCCTTAAAGCCGACACACGTCCCCATCACCTCCCATCTCCCAGTAACTTATCAGTTTTCCCCACCTTTTTCAACTCCCAACATTTTCTTCATCATCCGTCCTCTCACCTTCTTCATCTTCTTCAAACACTCAAACACTGCCCCTCCACCTTTTCGATTCTCTCCTCAAACACAGAAAACCCTCATCATTTTCTTTCCTAAACACATTCACTCCTCCAAACTTCTCAGAGTAAACTCCATGGCCCGTTGCAAAAACGCCCCCGAGACTTCTGACCGTCCCACACAACGTCTAGTCCTGGAAATTCCCAAATTTTTTGACGAGGCAGCCAAGGAGAGATGGGCAAAGCTCAAGGACAGAAACGTTCTTCCAAAAATAGGGTTCACATACCCTCAAGAAGAAGAAGATCAGTTCGACCAGTCCATAATGGACGTCAATGGCACCCATGGATGGAAAAACTTTGCTGCCCATCCTGAAGAAATTTGCTCATCACTGGTGAAGGAGTTTTATGCCCACTTGACGAGTCCAACCCAGTCCACAGTTCACGTGTGCAGAGAGCAAATCAAATTTACTGCTGCAGCAATCAACAAGTTCTATGGGCTGAAACATATTGTGGACCGTCACACTTCTTTTGTGATGACAATGGACGCGCAGACGCAACAAGAGGTGCTGGAGGACATTTGCTTTCAAGGAACAGCGCTGGATAATAACAAGTCGATTGAGAGAGGACACCTCAAACCAGAGGCTAAGGTATGTAATCACTTTGTGAGGCATAAGCTCATTCCCACACTAAACACTGCTACCGTCCATATCTCTCGACTGTTTCCCATTTATTCCATAATACATGGTAGACAAATTGATATAGGAAAGATAATAGTGGATGAGTTATATGCTTGTTTAAAATGGCCCCGTAGCCCCCTTGTTTTTCCTAATCAAATCATTGCCTTGTGCAAAAGGAAACATGTCTTCATAGACGATCTTGTAGATACATCTGTTTCAAGAAAGACAGGTTTGACCTCAGCACTTGTGACGGAACTCCGGGGATTTAACGAAGACATGCCTCAACAAGCATTCGAGGGTGGAGCTAGAAGTTTTGTTGTAGCAAGAGTGGCAGCACAGGTGGCAACTACAAAGGAACTGAGCTCTGAGCTCAACCTGATGAAGGCACATCAGCGGGTGTACTTCAAATACGCCCAACACCATGATAGTGCCACAGAATCCTGCTTGAGCAAACTCTTGTCGGATCAGAATGTCACTTTTCCATTATTTCCAATGGAGTTATTGCAAGCCCCCGCCACTGCTTCAACACAAAAAATGTCTCCCAGTGAACCCAACTTCGTCCCACCTGTTGCAAATAGAAAGACCCCGCGAAAGAAAGCATCAGCAACTCCAACTGCCCAGTCAGATCAAGAAACTCCATCTGTCCAACCTACTATTGAAGAAACCGACCCAAAAACCTCTCCAGCCAAGAAGAGGAAATGCACCCGAAAGACAACCAATCCTAAGCCTTCAAGACCAGAAATCCCACTTTCAGAACCAGAGCACGTACCAAATGACCCTGAGGAAACCCTTCAGAAGGAAGCTGCTACAGCACACGCAACCGAGCCGACTCCAGGACAATCAGAGGATGATACAACATCCAGACTGAGAACTCGCATCAAGCACACAGCTGGACGTGTCAGGCCCTCGTCTAGTGCTCAATCAGTCTCATCCGGGAGCGTGGATGATGTGGCAGACCCACACCACTACTCCTCCGAGACGTCGATAGACCACACCAGTAGCACCACCTAGCCTCTGCACCCGAGAGGTACTAACCTTTTTCTTTTCAATTTTTCATTTTTCATGGCATATAGTATAGATTAGTTTATGCATTGCGGACACTGCATTTCTCAAGTTTGGGGGTGTTAGTGTTCAAAGTTAATATTTTGCTTTAGCATATGCATTATAGAATAGAACAAAATTTTTACTATGGCATTATGTTTAGTCTAGAGTCAGCCTATGAACATATTTATGATATCTAACGACGAAATTGCTAAGGCCTGAATTAAAGTAGAAAAACACAACTAGTTGAGATCTGTAGAACTAACTTTAGGATCTAGTTGTTAAAAAAATTTAGAATTTTTTTAGGAAGAACCCTAGTAAACTCCGATATGTAGACTCTAGAGAACTTAAAAGAAAAGTTAGACGACCCTGTGCTAAAACAAACGAATAAATATTACGGCATATCTGCAGAAGGACACTCCGCTTTGCTATAGCTTGTTAAAAAAACAATAAAGCCTTGCAATAGCATATGAGTGAATGAAAGTTGTCACGAGATGACTCTGCCTACTAGCTCGGGGTGAGAGGTTTGCTCCCTGCTCATCTAGAGTTAAGGACGACAGGTGTGATGAGCTGACACCCTTCGTAACAGAAAACTTATGTCTTTAGGAGTCTAAAAATTAGAAATGATCTAGAGAACATAGTTAGGGTATAAGTAGGGAGCTTCCTTGAAAATTTGTCTCACCAGCTTAAGTATAGGAGGAAGGCAGCCACGCACACACGCACACAGCTTAGTCCTAAGGAATGTTCTTAAGGATCTCATACATGGTTGTATATATATATTTATCTGCCTAAGTTATTTCTAAGGACTGAAATATTGCCATAGCAATCCTCTAGGTTAAATCTTTGCCATAGTAGCTCATTTGTTCTGTTCTATTCATTGCTTGAGGACAAGCAATAGCTTAAGTTTGGGGGTGTAATAACTGCATAAATATCCTTGTTTCATACCTTTTTGCTATAGCATTTGCCTGTTCTTGAGTTCATACCATAGCATTTAGGTTGCATTTTCTTCTTCTGGGTGCATATTTATCTTTGCTGGTTGTTGGTCCTTATTGAGGGGTACTGCTTGGAAGGTTGGTTTTTGGTTTTGTGGTGCGCAGGAAAGGAGTTAAGAGAAAGCCAGTGCCGGGAATTGCTATAGCATGATGGAAGCAGACATTGGCCAGCACGTGAGATACACGTGAGCTGCAGAAACATGTGAACATGAAGAAATGGACGATCTGACATGTGCAGCAGCCGGTGCCTGCCTACAGACTGTCTCCCTTGACCCCTCGTAGAAAACCTTGTCAGTGGATATTCCTTGGGAATATCAAGGCATATTTAGGGCACCAAACCCTATAAGCCTCCACTATATAAAGGGGAGAGAAGCTTGGAGCAAAAGGTGGTATTTTGTGCGTTTCAAAAAGAGAGGCGGAAAAGAGAGAAAAGGAGAGAGAAGTTTCCACCTTCATCTTCTCCAGCTTGGTGTCCTCCATCGTTGAAGCTCCAAGGAGTGGCCTCACCGACCTCGAGAGAGGTGGTGGGCCTAAGACAGTCGGGCAGTCCATGGCGGAGAGGGATTTCACCTTTCTTTCTATCACTATAGCAATTTCTTGTTATATCTTTATATTTGGTGATGTTATCGCAATGATACGTTGATAGATATTGCCCAACCACAAACTGTTTTAGGTGGCTTAGGTTTGATGGATGATGTTATTTTGAGTACTTTTTAATGCATGATATGGCTTTTTCAGTGTTTATAATGATTCTATGCTTTGCTTATACATTTATAATTTCCTTAAAGTTGTAAGAGCTTAGGGTTGTAAGTGTTTCGAGAGTTAAGCCCTACCTTATGCGCCTTCGAGAGTTGGCCGTTCTTTTGGTGTATTTTGGGGTTAGTAATTGAGAGAGCTAACCCTAGAACCCTCATAAGCAATGGAGTGACTGTTGAGAGGTAGACTCTAACCTACCTTAGAGATAAGTGATAGGTTTCAAGGGCTAAAAAGGATAGTACGTGAAGGGTAGGGGAGTGTTATGAGTTTACGCCGAGAGGTATGGCTGTAGCATTTCTTACTCCCAGTTTCCTGGCTAGAGATAGTTTAGAAGCACTCTTAGTAAATCCCGCCTAGCATAGAAGATAGATGAAAAGCCTTAGTATCGTTAAGAAGCTTGAGTTAGGTTGTCCATCGTTCCCAGCCAGTCATTCCGTAGTGAGTTTTGCATACGAAAGGGGACCTATCTATCATATTGTTATCTCATCTTTCTCTGCACTGTTTTGCTTCAGCATTATTATACACCATCTCTTTTACTATAGCATTGTCACCTGCAAAAGGATCAAGCTTTATTGTTACAGTAACCGTGAATACCTCCAATCCCTGTGGAGACGATACTCACTCATCACTTTATTACTCGTTCGACGTGTATACTTGCACCATTTGCGTATCATTTATAGTCACTGCACGAACGCAACACACTCGTTAGTGACAACCACTGTTTTGAACTCCCAAATTATTTTCTTCTTAGAAACCATGTCTTTAAGATGTTTGACATAGTTTGGCATACTTTGAATGGCTTCAATTAGAGTTATGTTGATGCACACATGTTTCAAAATATCCAGGAGTTTTCTGAACTGGTGCTCTTGTTGTTGTTGCTTGAGCCTTTGAGGGAATGGTGTTGGCAGACGGATGTCCTCTATATGCTCCTTGCTTGGAGGCTTAGTCTAGGGAGGATCATCTATTTCAGGATCACTGTCTTGCTCTGCTGTTGGGGTGGCTGGTGTTGGTGCTGGGGTGGCTAGTGTTGGTGCTGCTGTGGCAGGCTTTTCTTTCTGGACCGGCTGGGTTTCTAGCTATGTCTTCACCCTGGGTTCATCCAGCTGCTTCTCACTTCTCGTAGATATTGCTTTTCACAACTCATAAGTGGTTTGGCTGCTGCCTCTGAGCTGCTGGATGCTGCTCCCATTGTCTGACTGCTGTATATCTCGGTAAATTGCCTAAATTGGGTCTCTAGGTTCTTTATAGTAGCCTCCTGGTTATTCATCCACATCTCCGTCCTATCCATAAAAGACTCAATTTTATCAATTAATTTATTTGTACGAACAATAAAGTCACTAGTTCTAGACATGAAAGTGTGTAAGGTTGCTTCTAGTGAGTTATAGTTTTGTGGCTGCTGAGTCTACTGCCTGGACTGGTTCTGTAACGCCCTAGTTTTCGGCCTAGATGTTTTAGATGTCTGTTCGGACTGGTCGAGAACGGTTCAAATCGCGTAAGGTGATTTAAGGAAATCAAGGATCGGGATAGGATAAAATTGTGATAAAAGTTCTAAAATCCTCTAAAAATATGTTTAAGAGGTTGGTCAAGTCAATTTTACAAATTGGATTTCGGAAATGGGACATTTTGAGTAGTGACCAAATTGTAAAGTTTCAAAAATGGGAAAAATGTGATTTTTAATGTAAAAGCCAAAATCATAGAATCTTTAGGGGGCTTTAAGTCAATTTGACCTTTTCTCAATATGACATGTGTTTTAACAGGCTTTTTAATTAAATGGATTTAATTAGATTTATATTAATTAATTAATATAGTTAGTTAAAGTGAGATTTCTAATTACGTAACTACCAACTCTTTCTCATTTTCAGCCAAACACTAATTCGCTCATCTTTTCTCAGAATTCTTTCTTCCCAAAACTCTCTCAATATTTTCTAAACTATTTTCAAGAGATCTTTTCTAATTCTTCAAGGTTTTGCTAAGGAAAACTTGTCATTCATTGAGAGAAGCAAGGACTGGAGGTAAATCCCATTCTAAACCTCAAATCTAAGTTCTTTATTGAAATTCCCAAGATATATGGCTTCTAAATACTATTTTTGGTTGAGTTTTCATTTAGTTTTGATTGGAGATCAAAATCTTGTAAAAACATGATTGAAATCCTGATTTTTGGACTTGTTGAGTTAGGATCTGTTTTGTGTTGATTTTAATTGAGTTTTAAGTTGATTTATATGTTAAAAGGAGGTGTTGATAACATAGATCCCAAAATCCTTGAGATCCTTGAGTTTCTTGGTAGTTTTAAGTGAGATTTTGGGTGTTTGATAGAGGTATAAGGATGAGTGAGGTTGTTTATTAGATATGTTTTGATGTTGATAATTGTTTGGAAATGATTTATGATGGATGGGCTTGGTTTAGGAAGCAATCGATTGAGTTTTCGGTTGTTTTGGAAGGGTATTTTGGTATAGTTTGGGTGAGCATCGAGTTTGTGAATTGTTGCTGGTGTGGGAATGCATTTTAATGCATTTAGATCTCTGTTTTGATGATGTGAAAACAAGGGATCTTGATCCGGAAGCAAACGAGGTGATTTTGGAGGCTCAAGAGGGGTAATTTTCGTGTCGGCGAGCAAGGCTTCGCGTATCTGTGAGTGGAAATGCAATTTCCTGCTTTGTAACGCTTTGGGCGTGGTCTTGGGAGCTTAGTGTAAGTTTCAAACACTTAGCTAAGTTCAAGAGTAAGTGGTTCGAACGTTCTCTCTTGGAAATGTGTTATGCTTTGATGAAAATGCACTTGAGATGAATGTGATTTTGTTTACTGTTTTTTAAACACTTAGCATGTTTAAGCATGGTTTAATGCTGGATTTTTAATGCCGTTATGTTAAGGATGCACTAGGTAAGTGATGCTTGGTTTGCATGTGTTGAATGCACATGATATTAAGCATGTGATGCTTGTGGAAATGAAATTGTGGTTATGCTTGTAAAATAGTGGATTAATGTGGTTAAATGATTATATTGGCAAGTGATGAAAATGGTTTTTGGTTACTTTATTTGGATATAGTTAGCCGGCTATAGGATTGGGTGCACCGTGAATAAAGTCGCCTTGGATGTCGAGGGGTTGTGATTGTGTCGTAATCTCCATCCAAGTACCCTAACGATTGAGGTTAAGATCACAATGGTGAATGGTTAGTCCCGTGTGTGAGTCTTGTGTATGTGTCTCATACTCTCGTTAGAGGAATTATACAACTACCGATGAGTGATGTTGATGGGTTGTGATTGTGCCATTATTCTCCATCACGGGTGTTGAGGGGTTGTGATTGTGCCATTAATCTCCACCTTGTGTAGTCCGACAGCTTGTATGAAGCGTGAGGGACAACGCTTGTAATCCGCGTATCCGATTGTGTCTTGTGTTGAAATGGTTTATGGATTATCACTTGCGAGCCAATATAATGTAAATGAATAATGTGAAGCATGAGTTGCTTGTAAATGATGCAAGGATGCATGAGATGCTTGGTAAAGCATGTGCAATGGTTTATTTGTTGTTTTAGAGTGATGCATATGAACATGTGTTTATAAAGTGCATTGATGTCTTGTGGAGGCATGTTTTATGCAAAGGCATGAGTTGTAAAATGGTGATTTTGCCAATAATGTGAAATGTATTGATGAATGGTGCATAGCGGTCCTCACTAAGCTTTGGCTTACGCTCTTTTGGTTCATCAATTCAGAAAACTAGGCATTCAAGACAACAAGTAAGCAAGAAGAATCCAAGCTCTTGATCTTGCAAAGTATGTGGATTTACTCCGGTGTAATAAAAGGCAATGGGTGGGAATTATACTTTGGAATGGTTGAGGATGTTTCCCTTTACTTTGAGCATGTTAGATTGCTTATACTTGAGTTGTTAATGGCCTTTGATGTTTGGTTTTTGGTTTGTTTGTTATTATAGCTTGTTGCGGTTTTGGTGGACTATGAAGCATGCCTTTAGTACCTATGATTGCATGAGTGATGTTATGTTCTAGTTTATGATTCATAGATATGGTCTTTGATGCATATGTGAGCTGTGTGTATGTTGTGGAATGTCTCGGAAATGTTTCGGATATGAAAAGACATGAAAAACCAACAAAATCTTCTGTTGCAGGGCAAGGCGTATCGGAACGCCCTTGCTTGTTTCGGAACAAAGTCCTGAAATGGCTAAGAGGTTTCGGCACGGGTGGGGTCGTATCGAAACAGTTTTGCTATTGGAAGAGGGTGTTTCGATACGGGTCTCGGAACGTACCCGAGCATCGTAACGGTCAACCCTATTTCGAAAAAACCGTTTCGGTACATAGCCATCCGTATCGAAACGCCTGACCGTTGGGTTTGAATTTTGAACTGTTTCAAGTTTCTGTTTCTTACGTTTTGGTCCCTCAATTTGGAATGCTTAATTGAATGAGTTTGGATGGTCCGTTTGAGTTGAAATTGGCTGGTTGGCATGCTACATGACTAATTAAAGTTTGGTAACTTTAAAATCTTGGAAGTCCCTGTATTTCATGGAAATTACAGTTTAGTCCCTAAAAGTCAAATATATACAATTGAATCATTAATTGAACTATGATCGCTGAGCCGTTTTCTTCTGAGTGTCTTGCTGAACACATAGGATAATGATGAGCATCTAGGTAATATAAAAAGAAAAAAGGGTCGTAAATCAAGGTTGACTTTGGTTTTCCGCATGTAATCTTTGTAGTTCGGGTTAAACGTCCAGACCGGGCTAAGAGGGTTACATTTGTTGGTATCAGAGCATGTTTACGAAAGAATTATGAATGTTGGCATGTGAAATTGTCATGTGTTGAAGTATGATGTTTGAAAAGCTTGCGATTGGTTGAATTTTGAAGTTTATGCTATGCTTGATCTATGTGAATTGCATGTTTAATGAATGTGATTGTGTGGCGATGATGCAATGCTGTTCTGTGCTGATTTTGGATGATGAAAAGCATGTTGAGCATGATGTTCCATGTATGCTATGCTGTGTTGAGGGGAATTGGGGTACCCATTGCCTTATTACACTAATCAAATGTTTTGTAAACTTGGATTCTTGCTTGCAGCTGGCCTAAATGGTTTGATTTGTTTTTGTTGTTGTGTTTGTTTAAAATAGCACAATGGGACCTAGAAGGGAGTTGAGGTCCAATACGATTATACCTGCATCTGAGCAGGGTGACCAGGGTGAAAAAGGGGCTGATTTCCCTCCAAGTGGAAATCTACCTCCTCCGCCACCACCTGGAAGTGGGGAGCAGGTGCAACAAGGACCTATTGGTCATGGTTTGGGTGATTTGGCGCTATTAGTTCATGCGATCACTGGAGCATTTCAGGCTGCTGTTGCCGGAGCGCATGTTCAGGCCCCTGCAGTTGGGCAGGCGGGCTTACCGTTGGAAAGGTTGAGGAGCTTAGGTGTTGTAGAGTTCTTTGGTATGTCTCCTAAGGCGTCTAAGGCATGGTTAGTGAGTACGATCCGTATCATGGATCAGATGGGCTGTAATGATTTGCGCAAGCTGTGATGCGCAGTATCCTTGTTGCAAGGCATGCCTACAGCTGGTGGATGACTACCACGACTGGTATGGAACCCAATGAGGTTGAATGGGAGTTTTTTAGAGGTGCCTTCAGGAGGAAGTATCTAGGGGTGAGATACTTGGATGAAAAGAAATGGGTGTTTATGTCGCTTGTTCAGGGCAACCTATCGGTGGCTGAGTACGAGGTCCAGTTCGTATGCTTGAGCCAGTATGCTCCTGAGCTGGTACCTAGTGAGAGGCTCCGATGTGATCGCTTCATGTATGGGTTGGTACAGGAAGTTAAGACGTATATACTAGCTGCAGACTACATTGATTTTGATGTGCTTATTTTTAGAGCGAAGGACATTGACCAGAACTTGGGATTGTCGTCTCGAGGTGTTGGTTCTAGCTCTGGTAAGAGAGCAGCTGAGTACAGTTCCGGAGGTGGATGGAACAAAAGAGGGCGTGATAGGAGACATCAGCCTGAGGGAAGGCGTGGTACTCCGGATCGAGGTGGTCAGGCCCAAGGAGGTCGTGTGAGGTCTGAGCATCATACATGCTGGACATGTGGTTTGATGGATCATTTGAGGCAAGATTGTCCTCGGGCGGCTAGAGAGGTTCAGGCTCCTGTTGTGGTAACAGGGAATTCTTGTTGGAATTGTGGTTCGGCGGATCACATGAGGAGGGAGTGTCCTTTGTTGGCTGGCGGTGGCCAGGGACGTGCTCTTGTGGTAGCTGCACCTCAGCGAGGTCGTGGGCGCGACCGTGGGAACTTTCAGAGGAGAGATGAGGGGCAGCGAGGTATTTCTCATGTTGTAGCTGTTCGACCTGAGGGAGGTGGACCAGCGAGGGTATATGCTCAGCGCGAGAAGCGCAATGATGCTGATGTCATCGCAGGTCCCTTTGCTCTTCATTCTTTATCTTTGTTGGCTTTGATTGATTCTGGATACACACATTCTTATATCGTGAGTGAGCATGCACATTTGCTTGATATACCTGTTGAGATGCTTGAAGTAGGAATCCAAGTGACTAGTTCTTTTGGTGAGACTGTAGTCACTAGGAAGTTGTATAGGAGATGCCCTTTGTCTGTGCAAGGTCATGTTTTTCTTGTGGATCCGATGGAGTTACCTTTCTACGGATTTGATGTAATCCTTGGCATGGATTGGTTGTCGGAGCATAGGGCGGTGGTTGACTTTGAGGTCAAGCGAGTCACCTTAAAGTTAGCCGATGATTATGAAGTAGTGGTAGTAGGCGAGAATGTGAAAATCTTGTCGAATGTGATTACGGCTTTGGAAGCGAACCGTATAATGAGGTTGGGTTGCGAGGCTTACCTTGCCTATATGATGAATCCTGGCACCAAGGATGTGCGTGTACAGGACATCCGAACTGTTCGCGATATTCCAGGTGTCTTTCCGGAAGAATTGCGTGGATTGCCACCAAATAGGGAAGTTAAGTTTGGTATAGAGTTGTACGAGAATACAACTCTGGTGTCCATTGCTCCTTATCGCATGGAACCCAAAGAGTTAAAAGATTTGAAAACGCAATTGCAGGTGGTGTTGGTCCGAGGTTACATCCGGCCGAGTGTGTCACCTTTGGGATGCTCAATTTTGATTGCTCTTATGACTCTTCGGAACCCCGTAAGCAAGAGATTGGTGAAGCTTCTCTCCACAAGTTCGGGTTCCATTACAACAATCTTGGCCAATGGGAACGAGTTGATAGGCATGCTTCTCCACCACAAGTTGAACCTCAAGCTCAAGCTCTGGGTCCCAACAATGAAGCTCTTATGGTTTTTCTCACCGAGCGGTTCAACACAATGGAGGCGGGTCTTGGTACTATTAATAATCGTTTGCAATCCGTGGAGAATCGTCTCACCTCCCTTGAGAATCAACACCAATCAATGGACTTTTCATTCTCTACCTTTTATGGTCAATAGATGACCTTTCGTCGCTCTCAAGCTAGGAACGATGATGATTCCTCCGATGTTGATGGTGACAATGACGAGGCTTATGATATTTTTTATTGCATCGCATATCAGATTATCATATTAGGATTAAGTTTGCACCTCTATTTTATTTATGAACCTATGCTTTGATTACTTTGTTTGAGATTGAGCTTTAAACCTTATTGTTTAAGTTTTATGTTTGGATTTGAATTATATGAATCTATATTATGTTGCTTATTGCTTTTAACCTTGTTTCTTCTCTTTGAGCCTTGTTTATTATTCTTTTTGATCTAACAAAAAGGAGGAGAAAATATAAGAGCCAAAATTTGTTTTAAGTGGTTTTGAGTTTTAAAACTTAAATTTTAAATCTTTTCAAAACTTTAAAACCCATCTTAAATTGAGGGGGAGTTAGAATGTATTCAAAAGTTCAAAACTCTTAAAAATTCTAACTTTAGTTTTGTTATATCAAAAAGGGGGAGATTGTGAAACCGATAAACTAATTTTGATATAACTAAAGAATTTAAGGACTAATTTGATAAAGATAAAACAAATTTTTAAGTCCTCAAACCTCTCTATATATTTAAAGGAAAATGGTTAGCTTAAAAACTCAAGTTGTCAAAACTTTTCTAAGTGTTTTTGAAGCCAAAACAGTGATTTTCGAGTCACCATTTCGGAACGGCCTTTGGGCGTTCCGGAACACTTTTAAAACTGTGAACCTTTGTTTCGGAACGAGTTTCGAAACGGGTGAAGAACATCGGAACAATTTGACCCATTTCGATACGGTAGTATCGACACAACTTCAAACATTTCAAAACAGCATTCAAACTTGGTTTTAAAAATATGACCATTGAAGTTTTTAACTGATTTTATACTTGTCGTTAAGGCGTATCGAAACACTTCCAAGTCGTTTCGATACGGGCTTTGACAGTGGCTAAGTGTTTCGAAATGAGTTTCGAAACGGCTCTTAGCGTATTGAAACGATCGTACCCGTTTCGGTACGGTCTATTTAATACACCCCAACGGCTCTTTCTTTTTAGTCTGTTTCAAAACAGGATCGGGCGTTTCAAAACGGGTGGTTGCATACTGCATTTATGGAGGGAATATTACATCCCAACGGCTCTATTGATGAATGCAACAACCCCAACGGCTAGAATTCAATGAGAAGGTAAAAAAAGGACCTCTAAAAGCTTCAGCAACAACTATTGATCTTAAAAGAAACATCCAAACGTCAAAGCCAAGCATTTGTGCCAAATTCCCATTATTTCTAGTAAACCCCAATTCAAAAGTTGTAATTTTCATTCTTATCTATTCAATTGGGTTGAATGTTTGTAATTGGGCTACATTTTGTATTGAGAGATACTTGTTTTAGCCTTCATCATCTTTGTTTTGTTGTGTGAGGATTTGGTTAAATTTTGGGTAGAAAATTTGACGGTTTTGTAACGGTTACCTCCTTATCCTAGAAAAGGGGGAGAACAATTAGTGGATTGTTGGAAAATCCTTCGTGAAGCTAAGGTAGTGGATGTAGAGTTCGATTGGAACTTGAACCACTCTAAATTCTCTTGTCCATCAATTTTAATTTTCCACTCCACCACCAAAAGTTCAAAAAAAAATCCAATTCACCCCATCTTGGCTTATATCATATAATTGATCCACTCAATAATATATCAATCATATAGTATAATCATGCTTACTTCATAATACATGTTATGTTCATATGAAATTAAGTTTGACAATCAGTGCACATGATCAGTTTAATAAAACATATAAATCAATATGCAATCAGTCGTATAGCACACAAGGAACACACTAGGTGGACCAGCTTATTTCTCGAAGATATTTGGTATTTACGGAATGGGACACAACTTTTGACAATTTAAACGAATTTCAGAAATGAGGTCCCTATTAAATAGGATTTGTACTTTTGGCTCAATCATACATTTCAAGAGTTGATGCATCAAGATCTTTGAAATTAATATATATCATGAACGATTCAATCATTTAAGCTTACAATGGCATAATGGTCATTTTGATGTTCATGGGCATTTTGCTGATTTAAAATAACAATGTATTAGCAGTGATTTGCAGAACTCATGAATTCCATTTGCTCATCAGAATCTCTAACCAGGCATTCATGAATTTCTATATCAAGATCTTTCAGGTTATTAGTTATATTCAGGGATTTTCCGATCATTTTGGCCAACGAGGCATTTTAGTCGTTTTACCATCAAGGGCAACTTCGTAATTTTCCCAAAATAACAAAATGATGGTTTGCAGTATTTAGGATCTCCAATGGTTTTTTGAGCGTCTAAAAATCCATTCGAACTAACATATCCCAACCTTGCAATACTTAACAAACATACAAATGTATACATTTCACGGGTATCAATTTCGGATACCGACTATAACGTATATCTGAACGTTCGCCTTCATATTTCACCACCAGGCTTACCACTATGTAGTCAAACTTATACTCCATGTAAATCTTCCAACCTTATATTAATATCATGAGTGATGGACGTACATGAGTCATGCTTTATAACTCTTAAAGGCATTTCAGTCATTTAAGCTTTACTGTATTTCCAGAATTTTTATCAAAGACAATTTTACTTAATCCAAACAAGAGGGTATTTCGATCATTTTGGAGCTTGGGATATATCCACCATTTCTGTCAATTGAACCATTTATCGTATTTCAATCATTTAAGTACTCGGCGGTGTTTTAGTCATTTAGATACTTTCGGTATTTCCAAACAATTCATTCATTCCAGAACTTGAGAGTTTATCCATCATTTCAGTTAATTTTGTTAAATTTCAGTGCCTGGGATTATTTTGATCATTCCAATCAATTCATCCTCTACTTTCATTTAAATTGGTTCAACGATACGTGGAACCTCCACTTATTTATCTTTAGGTGTGTCTAGAGTTCGGGTAATCCAAGTGTTTTGTTATCCTACATATTTACATCTTGATACCGAAGTCTTTCCCACTAGAACAAGAATTTCAGATAAAGTCGTCATTCTATCAGATCGAGAGTTAAATTCCTTGTCATTCCTTTGTTAGGGGCATTTAAGTTGTTCTTAACGGAACATTTCAGATATCAAGCCCTTTAAAACTATTAAGCGGATTGGGAGATTAACGGTCCTATTAATCACTTACTAGACTAAGGCTATTTCAGTCTTTTTACTTTTCTTTCGAATAGTTCGGTCTTATCCATCTTACCATTATTTTATTTCATAATTGAATTGACTTACTCATATCAAGAAAAGGTGAAAGTACACTTAATTATAATCGTTCATGCAATAGTTGAAACCTACATGTTCATAAAGCATATAAGGGGTAGTAGTGTATTACCTTGAATCCTTGTTATATCGATCGACTCCTTAAAACGAAATTTAAACGCTCTCGAATTTGAATACGAGGTCCTCAAAAACTCATACACAAGGAACTCTAAATACCTTCAATAAAGCAATACCCGTAATTAGTCCTCTTTTATATTGCTCTTAAATTGAATACTGAAACTTACGCACTCTTGAGTTCAAGGTTGAATTTGGAGGCTATCGGGTTAGAATTTCACGAAACGGACTTCAAAATCGGACTCAGAACATCGTAAACCATGAGATAGAACTTTTTGGGAAAAGTTGAATTTTTGGTCAAAGTCAACGCTGACGTCATCGGTCAAAATCAACACTGACTTCTGCGATCAAGTCAACGCTGACGTCATACTGATGTCACTGGTTAACCGTGTTGACTCGGTAAGTTGACTCGGTGGGTTAACTCACTGTTTTGACTCGGGAGAGTTGATTCCCTTAGTTGACACGGGCAGGTGACTTGGTCAACGAGTTAACGCATCGGGTACGGGTCAAACGGGTCGGGTTCGGGCTTTGGTTTATTAATGGGCTTAGGCTGGTTTGGATTGGTTTGGGCCGGTTCGAATGTCTCGGTTCAGTGGCCAGACCGGGTCCAAAGCCGGTCCAACCGGCTCGGTTCGAAGTCCACTGTCACTGGCAGCTAGAAATCGCCCGTGACGGTGCGTAGTCGCCACGCGCGACCAAAATCAGCCGAAAACACCCCAAAACACAGAGAACAAACTCTCAATTCAAGTATGACCTTAACTGAACCTAGATTTAGGCTGAAACCTTACCATTTCTTTCCAAAATGAAGGGAAAATGCAAACGAACTTTCGTAGCTCTGATGGTGGCCCAAACGACGAGGGAAGAACCATCAAAGGCTAGGGTTTTGCTCGGCTCGGCACTATGAGCACGACGGTGGCGCTGGCGTCTCGATCACACAGAAAAGGCAGTCAGAAAACTCAAAAAGCTGAGGAGAGACTTTTTGTTTTCCACCAGTATTTCAACTTTTGGTTTTCCACGCCGCGAGTGAAGGCTATGGGCATGCTCGGTGTGAGGCGACGGTGACGTTGACGGTGGTGGTGACGGTCACCAACGAGCGGTGGATGAGATCATAGAAGACGAACGATGATGGGTTTTGGGGCGCAACTTTTAAAATTCTCTGGATATTTCCATATTCGAATGGCAACCAATTACGATAGGTGAAGAGTAAGATCAACTTTTAAACTCCAGCACCTTTACCAGGCATAGTTTAACAATAAACAAGGGTGAGATTTTTTAGAACTACCCTTAGCTCAAATGCTTAGGGCTTATGCTCAACAAGCAGGAGGTCGAGGGTTTAAATCCCATTGACACTAATTTCTTTTTCAATCTCGCCCTTTTTTTAACCTTTAGCCTTTAATAAACGTTAAAGAAACTTTAGGGGTGTTACAATAAAACCAGTTAATAAATTATTTTTTTCTTTAATTTTTCATTTGAGTTTAATATTTTTTTGAAATTTCTAAATTTAAAAGAATATCTAAGAATATATTGAAAATTATTTAGAATATTTAAATGTTGAGCCTACTGAAATAAAATTGTATTATGATGCAAATCATACAATAGATAAAACGTGAATTAACCGACAAGAAGAAGAGACCTATTTAAGATTTTTTAGTCTAAAACGTAATAATTGTTTATTAAATGTTTTAAATTTTTTTATTTATTTCCTTTATATTTAAAGGGAAAAATCAAGAACAATCTTATGCAGTTCTAAAGAATTAGAATGGAATCTGCGTTAGATGCAGAAAGAATTGTAAATAAAAAATTGAACCCAAAAATTAATAGTTTAACAATAAAGTCAAAATGAATTTTTTTTTACCAGAATGCAACAATCAATGAGTTAAGGAAAATTAAATTATTCTCTAAATTATTTTTTTGTAATATGCATGTTCGTTTTACGCTTCATATTCATGGTGCAAAACTGCCCCTCCAAACAATGTCGTCTCCAAGGTTAGAAATGAAATGGGCCTTACCAATGCACCAAACATTTGTTGGTTAATTTTTTGTATTTAAATGTAGGTGTGAAAAGATTTCTTGATCGAAAAAATTAAACATTTCATGTTTATTTAAATGATATTTAATATTATTTTTCATTATAACATTTTTAAATATTTTTATTTATTATAATCAAATATTTTATTTATCATAATAAATTCTAAAAAAAATCTATTTTATAACATTGACAAATTATGAAAATTAATTTAGTAAAAAAACAAATTATGACAGATTATTTTATACCATTAAAAAATTGTGAGAAATTTCTTTAATCACAATAACATATTTAAATTTAGTGAAAATAAAAAAAAATTATATCAAATTTATTTAGTCACAATATTTTCTCGGAATAATTATGAAAATTTTATTTAGTCATAATAACAATTTATAAAAAATATTAATTTCTCAGTACGAAAACTATGAAAATTAATATTCTTTCTTTATAACAAATTATAACAAAGTTACTCACAAAAATAATTTATGAAAAATATTTTTTCTCACTAAACTGTTGCGGAGAAGAAAAATCTTGTCCCTATTCACAATTTTGAGAAAATATTTTTTTCACAAAATAAGTTTAAAATTGTCATTATAAAAAAGTTGTGATAAAATAAACTTTGTTGTAATTTTTGTTTTTGTCACAAAAATAATATTTTTAATGTTAAAATTCAAGCTAATTGTGACACAATATATAGTTTGTGATGAAATAAATATTTTATTTTAACAAATATTTTGTCCTTATAAGTTATTTTTAGTGATGAAATAAAAATAGTGAAATATTAAATTGTGTTGTAATATGTATTTGTTAAACTAATGTTTTGATTTTGATATAACAAGGACTAATTTACAAATAAATAATATTTTAAGGATACTTGAAATTACTCACAATTGGCAAGCATTTGAACTAAAATATATTTCTAAGACAATCCTTTCAAACACAAGATTTATTTTAAGTCTTTTTGGTACTAAATAGACCAAATTAGTCGCTAGGTATCGATACGGTAGACAGCGTACTGGTACAAGTTTTTGCTACTGGAAAATCAATTTGGACACGAGTACTGGTACAGCTTTTTTTGTACCAGTACGACCTTTAAAACAATATTGAAATATTTCTTGTAAGTACCGGTACGTGAACTTCTTACCAATACCCGAGCTCCTTAAAGATCTCCAAGAATTCTAGTGAGTAAATTTAGTACCTGTACAATACGAAGTGTACCGGTACCCCATTTTAATTCCACTCTCCATAGCGATACACAAATCCGCATATCGACACCTCTTACTTGTAATGTTTATGTTCTCTTTAAGCAAGTACTGATATGGAAGTCCGTGTATCAATATCCACTCTTCCTAAACAACATTTATTTTGGGAAAAATGTAGCCCATCAGCTCTATTCAATTCCCCAACAACCCAAACGCCTAGAAATCAATGAGAGGGTATAAAAACAAGTCTCCAAATTGCCTTCAACAACAAGACAACTATTCTAAAGCATCCAAGCACATATCCAACCTTTTAGAGCTTTCATTGTAAAAATCTTGTGCCCACTTGAGTGATTTTCATTATAATTCATTTTCATCAAGTGTTGGGGTTTTTGTGAGCTATATTTTGGCAACCAATCTTGCTTTAGAGGATTTTCATACTT
Source organism: Hibiscus trionum (assembly GCA_030270665.1). NCBI lineage: Eukaryota > Viridiplantae > Streptophyta > Magnoliopsida > Malvales > Malvaceae > Hibiscus > Hibiscus trionum. The sequence continues at coordinate 6,970,886 of BSYR01000057.1, forward strand.
CACTTCTTTGTATCTAGTTTTAGGAAAAGAGATTGCTAGACTTTGTGTAAGTCTAAGATTTATGAGGTTATCTCTTTTAGCCTAAAAGAAAGACAAATTAGTGAATTTATGAAATCTTTAGTGTGGATAGCTAAGGTAATGGATCTAGACTTTGTTTAGAAGATTGAAGCACTCTAAATTACTTGTCCAAATTTCTTTTCTTTTTTCATCGTTTTTGGACTCTAAGGAGAGAGCTAGGGCTTACAAGTCTTTCTTGAAACTTAGAGCCTTTGGTTGTTCTCAAGTCTTGCTTGAATTTGTATGAGTTTCATGTTTATGTGATTTTTTTCCTTAAACGCGTCTATTCAAATAGTTAGGGGAGTTTGTATCTTTGATTTCCTATTCATATATGCTCATACATAATAAACATGCATTTTGATTCGATTAAAATCAATTTTTTGTGTCCTTTGTTGCCAAAATTGTGCAAAGGGTATCGATATAGGGCATCCCATACCGGTACGGGTTCATGGCATTATTTCGATACTATAAATCCAGTACCAGTATGCATCGAGGATCGATACGGCTTAGTTCCGTATCGGTATGCAGCGTTTTAGTACGCCTATCTCTGTACATGTATGCGCATCTCTGAGGCTTTAAATGGGACTTTCCTAAACAATTTTAAACTCTACCTCTTTTTCTTAAAAAACCTAGCCGAAACCCCTTATATAAACCCTCAAAATCCTTCATATTTTCACCAAAATTTCTTCAAATTTCTTGGGGGATTTCGATTTCAACAACAAACCTAACTCTTTCTTCATCAAATTTGTGCGAATCATTTCCTCATTCATCCATCATTTGAGTATAAAAAAACCCTATTTTTATACTTATTTTGATTTCCTTTGTATTTGTATGGTTTTTAGGTTTGATTTTAGTATATTTACGATATATAATTACATAGTTTCAAAAGTTTAACAAAATCTTTTTCAAAATTGAATTTTTTTCATTCGAATATATATATATATATACTCATATATAATTTTTACAGATTTCAAACTTTTATACATATGAGAATATTTATTTATACATGTATATGATTGTAAACTATAAATTATAATTTTTTAATTATAAAATATTTATTTATAAGTTGGTGGACCAGTTCTCTATCGGTGAATGCATCCTATAGAGAGGTGCAATTGTTTAATATATATTCAACCACTATCGAATATTTCTTTTAATTACAACTATTTATATAATGTTGTGTTTATTACATGTCTAGGTTCTTGTGCAAGTTAAAGTCTTACTGTCGTAATAAGCATTATCCGTAAGGATCAATTGCTGAAGGGTATTTAGCAGAGGAGTGTCTAACTTTTTGCACTATATATTTGGAAGATGTTGAAACGATATTTAATAGACCAAATAGAAATGAAGTGTGCAATACTAATAACATAGCTGAGACGTATTTGTTTGGAAGTTTTGGTGAAGATCTCAGCTAAGTTGAAATTGCACAATTGGATGACAAATCTTGGGTACAAGCACATCGATATTTTTTTTTCATCATGACTCAATAGAGCCCTTACACACATAAGTTTATATAAATTATAATTTATTCACTTCATCTTTTATATTTCTCATTCTTTAACCACGTAACTTACTTTATAGTGAGTTTAAAAAAAGTTGCAATATCGTGTACGCTCTCAAAGATTACATCAACAAGAGATTCATAAGTTGTTCATAGAAACTTTTCATGGCTTGTTAGGAAAGACGGTAAGCAACTAAATCTTTGTACACCATGTACCTAATAACTTTTCTTGTTTTACTATATCAATATAAATGTTAAACTAATTCACCTTTTACATGTAATAGGTTTGGGGTGGGAGAAAAGTTAGTGAAGAGGTTAAATGGCTTTCTCAAGGTCCGAATAGAATTATTAAAAGATATAAAGTCTTACTCATTAACGAGTTTAGGTTCCAGACGAAATCTCGGGAAGGATTAAGGAGGACACAAAATTGTGGAGTAGTTGTTACTTTTTCAACTACAAGTTATGTTAATGCTAGGGACAATCATCTCATGGAGGGAGATGTAGAATATTATGGAATTCTTACAGACATTATTGAGTTAGATTATTATGGAAAACAAAAAGGTTGTGTTATTTTGTTGTGATTGGGCTGATGTAAACACATGTCAACAATTGATGGACGAACCATATGTATTTCCGTCTCAAGTCAAACAGGTTTTTTATTGCCATGATCCAATGAAAGGGGTTGGTATGTTGTACTCCTTAACACCCCTAGAGACTTGATTGACATCGGGGATGGAAGTAAAGATGACATTGAAACAAGATTAGAAACTTTACCTTTTACAGCACAAAACTTAGATGGAATAATCACTAGTTCTAGTTCACACTTCCAATGGGTTTGGGAGGACATGGATAAATATTTAAATGGAAACTGACCGCATAACTATGTAGTAAGATTTATATCTTAACTTATTAATTTGTAATATTATTACTTCTAACTTGATGTCGAATACATACATTAATAGTATTGTTGTCCTTAGTTATTAATTTTTTTGTTTATTGTAGATATTATGCCTAGGAGGAAATTAAGTGATCTACAAATTGTTCAAATTCCTCGAGCGGAGGAAGTAACAAATTATGATGATTTTCCTGATGTTAAATCTTCACAAGTTTCTGAAACAATTGAAAATGTAGAAATTGAAGGTAATGTTAAACACTTTATATGAAAGCTAGTTGTTTGTTATTATTGACTTCATTTTAAAAATATTATTAAATTATTTTTTATATAGCTGGAAATGGTCGAAGGCGCAAGATTAGAGGGCGAACGACGTTGAATGAATTATACAATTTTTCTTTTGGGGATCACGTGAAAGTTTCAAGAAACGATGTCGGCCAACCCATTGGGGCAAAAGCATGTGTTCTGGGCAATTATTTAGGCATTGTTGCACGCAATGCTTCAATTTTTCCGATCAATTATGAGTCATGGTGTAAAATTCCAAATAGTAACCAAAACCAGGCTCTGGATCTTGTTAAGGTAATAATGTCATTGTAATAGATAATCCATTACAGTTCAATAATAATATTGATATTTACTTTGATTGTGTAATTTGTAGGATAAATTTTCTTTGGAGGTCTCAGACGATTATGTGAAGCATGCATTAGGAAAGAAATGGATAGACAATAAGAGCTTTTTGAAAAAGAAATATTTCAAAAATAATCTTAGCCTTCAAGAAAAGATGCAAAATGTCCCACTAGAAATTCTCCGATATCAATGGGAAGATGCAGTCAGGTTTTGGAGTTCAACGAAAGGAGAGGTATGATCGATGCACTTTAAAAAACAATACTTGCATTATAATATTGACTTTATACGTAATGCAAATTTTAAATTGTAGGATCTAGAGCACATTAGAGTTGCTAGTAGACAACAATAGAAGTTAACTCACACCGCCATGTTGAAAAGTTTTTTTCGTATAGCTAACAACAAGGTATTTTTTAATTATTGATCAATTTTTAATTTATTACTCTTTCGTAAGTATTAATTTATATTATACGTTGTAGCAAGTTACAATTGGCACTAGCGTTGGACGAATAAAGCCCTTCGACATTACACAAAAAAAAAGGATGGCTCATTTATGACTCCCGAAGCTGCAAAAATTATGGTATATTCATTTGGACTAAAAACTGGATTATGTTATATTTATATCAATAGTATAACATTTTTTATTTTAAATAATGTTTGAATACATTATATATTTTTAATTGATTATCAAGTTAAAATTGAAGGAAAAAAGGACGGAGTATGAAGCTACAACTTCAACTAATGGTTCTACTAATTTTTTTAATTGATTATCAGGCAAAATCAAGTTATAGTTGATGTTTTGGGTCCTGAAAGATATGACCGGGTTTGCTGCCAAGGATTATTCGTCACCCCGACAAAATATTTTGGATCTAACTCATCTCAGTACATGCCATCACAGAGCCAGTCTTCTCAGGCAGAAGTTAATCGTTCAAAACAACAGTTAACTCAATCTCAAGCCGAGGTAGAAGAGAGAGAAGCTGAGAGAGAAATGAGGGAAACCGAGGTAGCAGAGAGATAAGCCGAGAGAGAAGCAGCATATCAGAAGTGTAACACCCTAAAACCGGGCCTAGGATTATTTCTATCAATTCAAAATCCCTAAATAGTGAAACAAGTCACATTTAATAGGATGTAATCAAGGACCAAAATGCAAGATCGATGAAACCTAGATGCATAAATCTTAAAGGAATTTAAAGATAATTGAATTATGGACTTGATTGAAAGAATAAGTGAAATTGGTGACCAAATTAAAGTGACCTAGTCGAATGGTGTAGGAAATTATGAGTGTAACCCCCTCGTCCCGGTCTGGCCGAATGACCGGTCCAAGTGGGCTACACGGGGAAAACCGAGCGAAAACCAATTTAAGTTCCCCCTCGGTTAGCAACCCTATTATTTTTTTCTTTTTCTAGATGCCTGTAATAAATCCTATGTGATGGAACATGCAGCGAACAAATATGGATACAAAACTCACAAAAATGCAATTAAACAACCAAATTTTCCCTTTTAAGCAGGCTGTATCGATACACCTACAGAGGGTATCGATACGCCTTGACCAAAGTCAAACCTCTCAGTCAACACAGGGAAGACCGTATCGATACACCCTTGAGCGTATCGATACGCTCCTCACGGTCAACATTTAGAGGTCAACGAGATGGATCCGTACCGATACGCTACAACCCCGTATCGATACGACCTAAACCACACCAACTCCTGAATTTCAGAGAGTTGGGACCGTATCGATACACCCTTGTGTATCGATACGCTTAGCCTGACTTGAATTTCAGAGAGTTGATACCGTATCGATACACTGGGGTGTATCGATACGCCTAGCCAAAACTGGGTTCTGCAGGCAAGACCGTATCGATACACCCTTGAGAGTATCGATGCGCCCTGCTTTGCAATACTCTAATTTCATCAAAAACACATAAGGCTCACCCTCTAAATGCATAACAAAACCTCCCTAGACACATCCAAGCATTCATACCACCTCTATTAACTAGAATATAGTCATACAAGGCATCTAACATGGATAAGCATCATTCAAAGGACATGTTTATAAACCTCCCAACAAACACTTAGACGTTAACATAACATGGTTTACAAAACTATCAACATAAGGCATTAACAACATATCATAAGGAACATGCCATCAAAACAACCTTAAACATATAAAAGGCGTACATATAAAGACATATTTACACAAGCAACATCTCAAGCTTAATTAAAACTTTCTAAACTCTATACCCCATTGTCTAGGCAATTTATCAAAACACAAACCATACTTGTAACTAGCTTGAGAACTCCAAAAGCTCTTTCCTCACCCGATTGCCTTCCGAACTCTAACGATCTGCACGTTGGAAACAAAGAGAGCGTAAGCCAAATAGCTTAGTGAGAGAGACTCTACAATTCACAACGCACAATTTTTCCAAAACACGTTTATATATAAGAAGACAATGAATGCACAAGAATTAATCTCAATAACAACAACACACATGGTTTGCACAAGCACAACCAACATACAAGTACGGTGGGACTACACATCACCGTTTCAACTAGTGAGTTTCCAATGGGACTACACATCAAAGGAATACCCAACCAGTGACTACCGGTGGGACTACACATCACCAGAGTCTTATACTTTTGCTACCGGCGGGACTACACATCACCGGAGCAACGACAACCATCACGTGAGGCACGAACTAAACTCAACTACACAATTAACCACTCAAATGCACTTAAATCTCATGAATTATAACATTCATCATACCACAACAACATGAGAGTAGAGAGGCTTACACACGGGTTTAGGTGACCCTTTTAGGTCCCACCCAACCCCAAGAGAATCCATATCGAGCACAATGCATAATTCAACAATTCTACTCACCGTTGCTACCTAAAAGAAGATCGAAGACCAAGCTCACAACTCCGAAATCCTCAATTTGTCCCCGAAGCTTCACCAACCAACTTTCTCGTTTCTACACATTTCAACACAATATAAACAATCCCAACTCAGTCCATATTCCAAAGTAATCAACACAATTTCATACCAAGCACACAACATCAAAAATCCATAATCTCGAGCAGCCCCTAAACACCCCTCAAACCAATGATTCTAAACTTTAATTTGCTCTCTAAAGCCTCCAAAACCACACTTACATATAGTCTAATCATCAGCCATCAAAATTTCACCTAAAACATCCCCAAAACTCAACTTAAAACCTCTCAAAAACCTCATTTTTTCCCAAATCCGAAAATTCCATAAAACGTTGTAAAAATCGATTTTTGTTGATCCTTTTTAGTGTAGACAACTCATATAACTTAAACAAATAGAAAACTTGGTTAAAGACATTAAAAACAACATATTTGAATCCAAAACCCTCCAAACCTCAAATCTCAAAACATGTATAAAAATGAAAACAAATGGTATCATCATGTAGAGAATAACAAGGACAAGTCAAAAACGTCCTTACCTTTGAAAAATCTTCAAAAACGGATGAGTTATGGAATGAAATAGTATCTCTAAAGGGAGAGAGATTTTTGACGTTGGAATGAAATGGAAGAGAAGTGAAGAAGATGATCACTCCACCTTTATTTTATAATTGTTTAAAAATTTAATGTTCAATGACCAAAATGCCCTTAAAGAAAAAGGGAAACCACAATAGTGTCATCCATGGCTTTTGGGCTCAATTTAAAATTAGTCCAAATCTTAAAACCCGAGGCCCAAACCATTACTTCATTAAATAAAATATTAAAATCGAAACCCGAGACAATACTAAAATATTATTTTCACCTAGCCCCTAAACCGGGGCGTTACAATGAGATTGCATGATAAAAATAGACATTCCTAAGGTTGCCCTTGATTAAGCTATTAATTGAAGATTAATTAAGGTCAATTTAGTCATTCCATAATCCCACTATCTTAATGAAAAGCTACACATTGAATGGATGAAAATTAAGGTTGCATGTGAATAATTTTGCCATATGAATTGATCTAACAAAGCAATGTAAGCTTCCAACCTTCTCACTCTATTCGAATATGTTGTTAGGTTAGCAAAATTGAATTGTTGTTGTTTTTATTGAATTAATTCATGTTGATAGCTTGTATGATACTTAAATTTGATGGTAACTATGTTAGATTCAGTTTATATAACTAGGAAATTTGTTGGAATTGAGCAAACTATGGGTTACCACATTAAAAGTGATAACCGAGTGTATTATAGACTCTTAGGGCTAAATTGAGATATTGAGGAAGATAAGTATTAAACTAAAAAAAATTGATGTAGGACAAAATTGTTATAAATTAAGTTTACTAGTGACTCGAAGTGACAAACAAGTCAAATTGCTATTAAATTGACGGAATTTGACCTTAGAGTGAAACTGGTCACTTAGAAAGCTTAATTGATAAAATTAGGAAATGTTTTGAACAAATTGGTAAATTCATGATTGAATTGGATAAGTTTAAGGGCTAGAAATGTTAGTTAAAAATAAGGGAGGTACTGGAATGAATACTAGATAAACTGAATTGCATGAATTGTGGCTGAATAGGTTGTTTAGTTGTGTTCATTGACACATTAATGAAATTTGGACTAACCTGGAAAATCTGTTATGTGAGGACTTAACTGGATTTATTAAAGTCTAATCTTGTTATGAAAATAAAGGGGAAAATAAGGGAAATTATGGTAAAACGGATTAAAATGAACTAGTATGGGACCTAGGTTAAACAACTCACTAAAGTGGACCTAGATACAATCTGGCAGTTTTAAAACTGTAAAATTGACCCGACTTTAATTAATAAACTGTATTGATCTAGAAAGGATAAAAATATGAGCCTTATATGGTCAGATAGGTAATTGAATTAGCTTTCTAGTGTTATAAACCAATTGAAAATCCAATATGTAGATTAAATGTTATAGACAGATTAGTAAGCAGTGTGCAAACTGCCAGGGCAGAAATTGTTTTATATAATATAGTTAAAATAAGCTTAAATTGCTAATCTATTGATTCTAATGATCCCTTTATGTTATGTATGGCTTACTAGAGCAAAGGATAGAGGATGTGGATGAAGGATATAAAAGAGGATCATGAAAAGATAGACAAAAAAGAATAGCACTACAAGACTTAGGGTTAGGACTTAGGTCTTAACCAATCTCTTTTCTTGTATGATGCCATGTAAAATGACTAATATATATATATGGTAATTAGGGGAAGAATAAAATTAATTGAAAACTTGCTTAGTGCCATGTTGAGTTGTGATTTGGATTGAATTAATTATCTTGATTACATTATGATAATTTCATGTCTAATTTTCATGTTCACATATGCTTTGCTTATGCCAAGGGTATGTTGTAACCCCCCACGACCCGGTCTAGTCCCAAGACCGAATTGGGAGAGTTACACGGGGATAATTGGAGAAAATTTGAGAATTTCCCTCTAGCTAACAACCCTAGATTAAGATTTATCTTGTTTAAATGCATTTTAACGATCCTATGGTGTTAAGGGTCACAATGGAAGATACAACGTCTCAATCAGACATCGATTGGATGTCCAATTGGACGTTAATAGTCACGAAGGACCATTTTGCAAAACCACACTAAACAGGGACAAAAAGGTAATCTTAACCTTACCAAATAGTTAATTAGTCAAATTTCAAGCGCACAAGGCAAAACCAACTCAAACGAGACATATAAACTCATTTAGGAAGCCTACAAGCATTAAGAACCAAAACACAACATTTGGAAACCTTCAAAGATGCCTTTTAACCGCTATAACTACCTGTGTTTTGAAACAGGGGTTGCCCGTTTTGAAACATGGGCTCTCAGCAAAAAGCAAAGCAATGTCGTTTTGAAATGGCTCCCACTAGTATCGAAACGATGTTCTCCAGAGGCAAAACGTTTCGAAACAGGGGTCTTTTAGGCTTGGTCGTTCCGAAACGAAACCAGGTGTTTCGAAACACCTAGGCACATATTGGCCCGAAAATACATTTTGGCATCCCAAAATGTTCCCAAACTCACCCCGAAAGAGTACAAGCAACAAGGCAACATATTGAGCAACCATTCTAGAGGCAAAACACCCTAAAAACAGGTTTCAATCATACACACACAAACATGAATCTCAAACTTAAAAGCCCAAAAAGAACACTTTAACTCAAAACACCAACAAGCCAAAGCAAGTCTCAACATAGCATGGTTTCAACATTTAAAACATGTAGCAACATGATCAAACACTTGGGAGTTTACATCAACCTCCCTAACCACAAGTGCAAGTATTCCCATTGCTAATATATTATTACAACTAAAAATTCATACTTGAGCTTAAGCTACGATCATCGGTGCCTTTCCCTCGCCTTCCTTTGCCTCTAGGATCACTAAAAATCTACATTGTTGGAAAGGAGCACGTAAGCATAAGAGCTTAGTAAGGGGTGCTCGAAACCACAACAACAATAATGCAATTTTAAAACCATATTTGAGTTTGAAAACAAAACCACAAGCATAAATTCTCATCAACATGATTATCATCAACCCTACACATGCTTGGCATCGCACATCAAGCAACAACATATATCAACATAGCATAACTCTCAACAACAAACATGACAACATTCAACCTTTCAGCACAAAGAGTATATTGGCAACTATGGTTACATTACTCGGATACGCGGATTGGATTTGATGGCATCTTACATCACTGAATCTATAAGAACAATAAGACATACAATGGCATCTTACATCACCGAGGTCTAATAATAAAGTTTCCGGTGGCATCTTACATTGTCGTACGCCTCCCTAGTGGCATCTTACATCACTAGGGTGACGCGCGAATTTTACTAGTTCACTCTAACACTATGGTCGACCAATTATACCCGGTAAGACTCACATATTTGCCAATACACAAACATCATGTAATTCGACATAAAATACCACATCCATTAACCAACTACACACATTCATCTCATATTAGATTGCATAGTAAGATAGAGGTATAGAAATTCAGAAAAAGTAAAACGTAAACATTTAATACTTACTCTCGAGCTTAGGTTGGCCTTTCAAGCTCAACCTAAACTCTCAAAAACATTTCCACTCGCCAGCACAATGCCAAAACAAGCTAACGGTCCACCTTTACGCTTCTTCAACTCCCAATGTAGGGTCCGAAGAACCCAAATCTTTATCCGTTGCTTCTACCCAAATCAAAACAAGGAGTTAACACACTTTTGAACATTCAAACCCACTGAAATCAACCTTATCACAATTTGACAACAACCATCTCTGATTCCTACCCGAAACTAACCAAAACCATTCTCATTTCCACCCTAACCACAAATCAGCCATAACTTCATCAATTTAACACCGAGAACATGTTCAAATACCCTAGAAACATCAACACAACACCATCAAAACATTGGAAGTCTTTCCCCACCATTTCCAAGCCAAAAACCCAAATATCCCTTACCCAAAAATTACCCATTTTCCAACTTCCGAGATTTCATGATAAACCCATCATCTTAACATTATTGTATACTCAAAATATGGTTTATAACTCATCCAAATCACTATTTTAATAAAATTTGCTTAAACCCTTCAAAAACCCATTTTCTTCCAAAAATGAGAACTTTTAGTAATCTTTCAAAGTTTTGAAAGGAAGTTGTTAGAAAATAAGGAAATGTGAAGAAAATGTTAGGAACAAAGTACTTACCTTGGTGAGTCTTCAAAAAAGGTGATGGTTTGATGGAGAGGAGAAAATAACGTGAATAGGTTTTTTTGGAGAAGAAGAAGTGGGTAGTTTTTGAAATATTATATTTTATTTTAATTTAAAAATCCATTTCCATAAAACCTATTTGTTACTCATTTTACAAAAACCCCTTAAATCCCTTTTTGTCCAAATCGAACCCGAAAGACCCAAATTGCGTTTATTAACCTACTCCAGACCCGGCAACCATCCGGACCCTAGTCTAGGGGCGTTACAACTCTCCCCCACTTAAGGAATTCTGTCCCCGAATTTTACCTGATGGAAAGAGATACGAGAATTGCTCTTCCATGTCCGGTTTTCTCTCCCAAGTGGCTTCCTTCACACCCCGATGTCTCCACAAAACCTTGACTAACTCAATGATCCTCCCATGCAAAACTTTACTATCCGTAGCAAGAATCTCAACTGGTTCTTCATCATATGACAAATCTAGATTCAATTCAATCTCTTCCACTAGCATCACATGAGACGGATCTGATCTATACTTTCGGGGCATCGAAACAAGGAACACATCATGAATCTTCTCAAGTTCGGATGGCAATCTCAACCTATATGCAACAAGACCAATCCTCTCAACTACCTCGTAAGGACCAATGAATCGCAGACTCAACTTCCCCTTTCTACCAAACCTCATTACCTTCTTCCACGGGGAAACTTTCAAGAACACTTTATCACCGATAGCATACTCAATCTCTTTCCTCTTCAAATCTGCATACGATTTCTATCTATCTAAATCCGCCTTCAAGTGATCACAAATCAGATTTACCTTCTCGGTAGTGCCCTTAAGCAAGTCTAGCATAGGTACAAGCTTCTGTCCGTCTTCGGCCCAACAAACATGTGTTCTACATTTCCTACCATACATAGCTTCATATGATGCCATCTGAATACTAACCTGATAACTGTTATTGTACGCAAACTCTACTAGTTGTAGATGTTTTTCCCATGAACCCTAAAAGTCGATGATGCAACACCTTAACATGTCCTCTAACACCTAAATAACTCTCTCTAACTGACCATCTGACTACGGGTGATACGAAGTACTGAAGTTTAGCCTAGTCCCCAAGGCACGATGCAAACACTCCCAAAATCTAGCTGTAAATCTCGGATCTCTTTCTGACACAATAGACTTCGATACACCGTGTAGCCTCACAATCTCACTGATATACAACTCGGCCGACCTGTCTAAGGTGTAAGTAGTATGAATAGGTATGAAATGGGCACACTTAGTGAATCTGTCAACTATTACCCATACTGATTTTTTCTTCAAAGGAGTCAACGACAATCTCGACACAAAATCCATAGTAATTCGTTCCCACTTCTATTCCAGAATCATCAATGGCTGTAACAAACCTGAAGGAAACTGATGCTTGGCCTTAACATGCTGGAAAACCATACATCTACTCACATACTCGACCACTCTTTCTTTAACCCAATCCAGAAGTACTCATCTTTCAACCCACGATACATCTTCGTACTACCCAGATGCATAGAAAAAGGACTGTTATGAGCTTCATTCAAAATAGTACGTCTCAACTCGGCATCTTCTGGAACAACTACTCTATTCTTGAAATGTAAAATCCCATTCTCACTAAAGCAGAAATTTGTGGGTAGAACCCTGATTGATGTAGAAAAAGGTAAACTCGCGATACGAATAGACGACCAACAAATAAAACTGAACGTCTATCAAGCCATGAGACAGGCTAAAGATTCGGAAGAATGCCAGCTACTGGATGATGTCACAGAGTTCAACCTGGAAGAAAATATATCTTGCCTACAGCAAGACTGCCCCGACGGCAAACTTGGCAGCTGCTAAGGCATCCATCTAGAAAGCTTCCCGGAAGACAATGAGTGGACGGAACAAGAAACGGAGGAGCAGGAGGAAGCTAACTAGATGATAAATAGACCAGGTAAGTACTTTGAACCTCTGAATTACTCAGAAAAAGGGGGCAAGATGTTCAAACCATCCAGTGAATAGCCTCCTACCTTAGAATTAAAAACCTTACCTACACAGTTTAAATATGTTTTCCTAGGACCTAACGATACCCTGCCAGTTGTAATTTCTTCCAAGTTGCAGCCTAAGCAGGAACAACAGCTAACTGAACTGCTACGGCAGCACAAGAAGGCGATAGGCTGGACCATTGCAGACATAAAGGGAATCAGGCCTGCCATTTGCATACACAAAATTCAACTGGATCAAGACCAAAAACCAACTGTGGACGCCCAAAGAAGACTGAACGAAGCCATGAAGTGGTCAAAAAGGAGATTATCAAATGGCTAGATGCTGGTATCATATATCCAATTGCAGACAGTGAATGGGTAAGCCCAGTACAATGTGTACCAAATAAAGGTGGAATAACTGTGGTAAGAAATAACAATAATGAATTGATCCCAACTCGAATAGTAACGGGTTGGCGAATATGCATAGATTATCGCGCATTAAATAAAGTAACAAAAAAAGATCATTTTCCATTATGTTTTATTGATCAAATGCTTGACCGCCTTGCTGACAAACCTTTCGATTGCTTTTTGGATGGATATTCAGGATATAACCAAATCGCCATCGCACTGGATGACCAGGCCAAAACAACCTTCACATGCCCATATGGCATTTACGCCTTTCGAAGAATGCCATTCGGGTTGTGCAACGCCCCAGCCACATTCCAATGATGCATGATGGCCATCTTCTCTGACATGATGGAAGACTTCATGAAAATCTTCATGGATGGATTCTCTGTCTTTGGCAGCAGCTTCGACAACTGCCTCGACAACCTTGAGAAGGTGCTGACCAGATGTGAGGAAACAGACCTAGTGCTTAATTGGAAGAAATGCCATTTTATGGTTGACGAAGACATAGTCTTGGGGCATAAAATCTCCGCACAAGGAATAGAGGTGGACGAAGAAAAGATCGAAGTCATAGCCAATTTGCCGCCTCCGACCAATGTCAAGGGCATACAGAGTTTCCTGGGACATGCAGGTTTCTATCGTAGATTCATTGAAATTTTTTCTAAGATTTCTAAATCGTTGTCTACTTTGCTGGAACGGGACAAGCAATCCATTTTTAACGAAGCATGCCAGGCGACGTTCAAAACATTAAAAGAGAAGCTCGTCATAGCCCTTGTTGTAATTCCCCCGGATTGGAGCCAACCCTTTGAGCTCATGTGTGATGCTAGTGACACGGTCGTTGGCGCCGCCCTAGGGCAGCGCAGAGATAAGCTCTTTCATGCCATATACTACGCTAGCAAAACACTAAACACCGCCCAGACCAACTACACCACCACGGAGAAAGAATTGCTGGCAGTAGTATTTGCTTTCGATAAGTTTCGACCCTACCTGATTGGCACGAAGGTGATAGTTCATACTGACCATTCTGCCCTAAGATACATGTTTACGAAGAAGGATGCAAAGCCCCGCCTAATTCAGTGGATCCTACTGCTGCGAGAATTTGATGTAGAAATCCGATATAGAAAGGGTACAGAAAACCAAGTGGTAGATCATCTCTCTCGGCTTGAGAATAGAGAAGAAAACAACTCACACAACGAAATTCAGGATGAATTCCCTAATGAATAGTTGTTGCTCGTCTCTGCCCTGGTGGCCGCCCTAGAAGCTGAAGGATTAATACATGCCGCCCACGTAAAAGTAGCAGCAGCAACCACAATAGACACACCCCGGTATGCTTATATTGTTAATTATTTAGTATCATGTGCTTTTGCCTTAAGGACTAAACTATCAAGGAAAGAAATGTTTCCAACATGATGCTAAACATTATTTTTGGGACGAGCCGTTCTTGTTTAAAAGTTGTGCAGATCAAGTTATCAGATGATGTGTACAAGAGGATGAACAGTAGGCCATACTCTCATAATGCCATTCAGCACCATACGGAGCCCATTTCGGGGGCATCGCACAGCAGCAAAGGTGCTGCAATCAGGGTTCTTTTGGCCAACACTGCATAGAGATGCCCAGACATTCTACAAACAGTGTGGCAGCTGTCAAAGAACAGGAAATATACCGAGAAGAAATGAAATGCCCTTGCAGACAATTTTGGAAGTTGAACTATTCGATGTTTGGGGGATAGACTTTATGGGACCATTCCCATCTTTGTGTGGAAACATATACATCCTCCTAGCAGTTGATTACGTTTCTAAGTGGGTAAAAGCCATTGCCACCCCTCACAACGATGCAAAAAATGGTTCATCGATTCTTACGAAAGAATATTTTCACGAGGTTCGGAGTACCAAGGGCAGTCATAAGCGATGAAGGCACCCATTTTGACAACATATTAATTGCAAAGGTACTCCAGAAAGTATGGGTTAAGCACAAGATTGCTGCAGCCTACCATCCACAAACGAATGGGCATGCAGAAATTTCGAACAGGGAAATCAAGACTATTCTGGAGAAGGTTGTCAATCCTAATAGAAAAGACTGGTCATTAAAAGTAGACGATGCTCTTTGGGAATATCGAACAATATACAAAACACCATTAGGAATGTCTCATTATCGTCTAGTATACGGAAAAGCCTGCCATCCCCCTGTCGAAATAGAACACAAGGCATATTGGGCTGTCAAGGCAGTCAACATGGATTGGAAATAGGCTGGGGAAAAGATACTGCTCAACCTGATGGAAATGGAAGAATTTCGACGGGAGGCATACGAGAACGCTAAGCTATACAAGGAAAAAATAAAAAAAAATGGCATGAAAACAAGATCCAGCAGCGGCAATTCCTGCCAGGGTAGCGAGTACTGATATTCAATTCTCGCCTCAAACTATTTCTGGAAAATTAAAATCTAGATGGTCTGGACCTTATGAAGTAGTCGAAGCCTTTCCACATGGTGTTGTAGTAATAAAATCGACAAAAGGAGGGACCGAGTTCAAGTTTAACGGGAAGCGACTGAAGCACTACACAGGGGTCACGGTCATTAAAGTGTAACTCCCTCCTCCCGGTCTGGACGACTGACCGGTCCGAGCAGGTCACACGGGGAAAACCAAAGTGAAACCCGTTAAGGCTCCCCTTCGGTTAGCAACCCTAGAAAATTTTCTTCGATTATCTTGACTAGATGGATCATTAAATCCTATGCGTGAAACGACAGCGGATAACAAGACAAGACTTTGCAGACGAAACGTAAGTTGATATAAACTTACCATGTAATCGAGTTAGTCCGTTTTCTTACATACGCGCCCAACCAGACATAAACGACTACAAACACGGCTCACAAGAAAGCACAGAACAACCCGGACCCAAGCCCAACACTTGAGGACCTCCAAAGATGCCAAAAGCCCAAATTTCAGGCATGTGTTTCGAAACAGGCTTGCCTGTTTCGATACACGTGCCCCAGTTTTAAAAGCCAGACTAACCGTACCGATACGGCCTGTTGGAGTATGCCCAAAGACCAATCATATGATGATTGAATAGACAAACTATTTTACTAGATTTATCAAGTAATGGCATTGCCGTTATTATCATTTGGTATGTTTCTGTGCATCAAACTAACCATTGGATAATAATGTCCATACAATAATATGATTATTGTTAAATAGGATCCTTAGTCGAATATTATTATGGGCATGGACAGTGATAATATATAAAGACTAATATGTGGTTGATGACAAGCGTTGTCATTGACATAGAGATGTCAAAATCAACACATAAGTAATTATTAGAGAACAACATACTGGATTGACCCGCTATGAGCATGTTTCTTGGGTAATTATGTGACAGTCACAACATTGCTCATGATAAACATATGTATAATCCTCAGACTTGAGATCAACATGATTTCAACATAAAGATTTACGTATTTTGACATAGTCAAACGTGTGTCGTAACTGACTACATTATAAAGACTGATGATTGGATACGTGATGACATATGTAGTGAAATATGGTTGATCAAGAAAGTATTTGTCCCTCCTACATAATGGGAGAAATATCTTCGGCCACTTGATTGAGTGAGATTAGAAAATGCATGGCCATGCTCGAATATTATGATATGAGATATCATAGAGATTCGTTTATCATAATCTACTCAAGACATCAAGAAACACTAGATGGACAACCCAAGTGTGACTAACCCATGACTTGTGTTCATCTAAGATATAAAGGACAAAAGGATGAAATACATAAAGGAAGTTTATTTAGGAATTAGGAAAGTCCAACCATGACTTCATGCAACTTAGGTAGCAATGATGTATTGCTAGATGCCACTCATTGTTTGTAAAATTAGAACAGTTCTAATTTTACTGCTAACGTTGCATGAACCTACAAGGGTCACACCCTTCGAATGAAACGAACAAAAATTGGAAACCATACTCCCTATTTTAGGGAGGTTGCCGAAAATCCCCTATGGGATAAGGGAAATCGGCAACTCCCTTAAATGGGAATAATATTGGATAAATATTGTATTTATCAAATATTATTAAGAGTATGGAAAATATTTAGAGACTTAAATATTATAGAATAAGATTCTAGAAATTTAAATATATATTTGGAATTTATATAATGTATATTTAATTCCAAGTTTATGTAGAATTAGATTCCACATAATTAAAAACATATATTTAAATATATTTAAATTCAAGTAAAGATAGAATGAGATTCTATATAATAAAAATATATATATTTGGATTAAAGATAATGTATATTTAAATCCATGTTTTATGTAGAATAAGATTCTACATAATTAAATATATATAAATTTCATTTAATATTATTAAATATAATGTATATTTAATATAAACCAATTTCAAGTAGAATTAGATTCTATGAATTTTGGTTGAACTTGGATTTAAGGAATTCAACTAGAATTAAGTCTCTGAATACTATTTAAAGTGACAAGGGCTAGCAACCAAATCACCCCTATTCCTCCTTGCAAATTTCAACATATCCCTGGGAATTTCCCTCTGGAATTTTCGACAAGTCCCAGATTTCTTCTAAGAAGCTGTTCGATATTTTTCTGGTGTTCCTCTTGCCCCCTGGCAAATTCCTGGCGATTTCCTAGTTCGAATCCAAGTCCCGGTAGAACCCCTAGTCGATTTCAGAATCTTTCAGAAATCCCTGGAGGGATTTCGACTTCTCCCTTGAAGGTGTTCAAGCCTGTCGAAATTATCCCTAAGTGTTAGGGAGGCGAAAACTTTGTTCGTTTTGTTCGGGTGGACTCCGTAGAGGTCGTTGCGAACCTGTGACGATTCCGGTTTTACTTGACGTGGTTATTCTGACATACCGTCGGTTTTCCAGTTTCCAGATTTTTAAAAGGTAACTCTTCATCTTTTCTCCCCGGATTCGTTCTTGTACATAGATCCTGGCTGGATTATGTCGGATTAATTTTTCCGCTGCGCCACGAGGCGTGCCGACGTGACACAACACAACCCACCCCATTTCGGTACAAGGTCCTTTTTCGCCTAGACGTTCAGAAACACATTCCGAAACAGGCCCTCACAGTAGCCAAACTGTTTCGGTACTTGTATCAGAACAGGGGTTCACAATAGCCAAACAGTACCGGAACGCGTTCCGATACGGGTGTCCCTGGAACCATACTCGTTCCGAAACAACCCTACCCATTCCAAAACGCCTGTAGTCTGTGTTTCTAAACTCAGTTCTAAGCATCTCCAAATTTCCTCCAACATGCCTCAAACATCAAGAATCAAGATACAATATGCATATACATACTCTAGAGCCATACACCCAACTACAATCATGTTCGAACACTTAACATACAAAAAAAGCCATTCATAAAGGAATTCAAGCATTCACCAAAATGCATTACACATCAAGCCTACATGCCTTTAAAAAACACACATGTCATTCAAGGAATAAGGTCCTAAGCCTTCAAACACAAGGCATCTAAGCAACAAAATAAACATGGTTTACAATCCACGACATAGAAGCATAACATACTCAACATAGTATCATCACTCAACATTCTAGAACATCAACAAAATCAAACTAAAGAGTTTGGCACCAACTTCATACAAGTCTAGTACCCCCATTGTCTAGGCATTATTACAAGTCTTAAATAATACTTGAGCTACTTGAGAACTCCGAAAAGCTCCTCCCTTGCCCACTTGCCTTCCGAACTCTAACGATCTGCATGTTGGAAAAAGGAGAGCGTAAGCTTGACAGCTTAGTTAGTGAAGCTCTAAAAACTCATCAACAATGCAGTTTTCAAAACACATTTCTTAAAAGATAAGTAAACCATTTATATGCACGAAAAGAGGCACAACAACACAATTACAAGGTTTGCACAAGCACAACCCAAAACACGGTGGGACTACACATCACCGTTTTGACTAGTAGTTTTCCGTTGGGACTACACAACAACGTACTCTTCTACTAGTCACTACCGGTGGGACTACACATCACCATAGTTATGACAACCATCACGTGAGGCTCGACACCAACGACGACTACACCACAACAACGGATGTAAAAGCAATCCACAATGCACATGATATCACAACAATTTATCATACATCATCACTTAACCATCAAGGTAGGATTAGTAAACTTACACTTGGGTTTAGGTTAGCCCACAAGGCTCCACCCAAACCCCCAAGAACCCATTTCGAAATCAAATCAAGTTCAAATCATTTTCACTCTCCGATGAAGCCCGATCGGATGCCGAAACACCAAACTCATGTCTCCAAATTCCCAAGAATCGTGCCCAAAGCTTCTCCGATGGTTTCCCTTGATTCTAGTCAATCTAAAACAACAATTTACTCAATCATTTAGCCCCAAAACCACTGTTACAATCAAGATACAATTTCAAGACCCATTTACCACATTCCCAACCCATGAGCTAACAAAACTTCTTCATTTTCGTACTCCCTAATAACCTAGCAAAAAACTACTAATTCCAAAACCCAAAACACCTCCAAAACCCTTCTAGCATGACTATAACACCAGCCCAACTCCCTTTCACAAAACCACACCAAAAACACAAGTTTTGACACTTTAAAAACACACATGAATACCCATTTCGGGGTTCTTAATAAAAACCAACCAAATTGAGATATAATGTACCTTAGGGCAAGATTAGTTCAAAACTTAACTCTACAAATCAAAAACAACCCAAGAAGCCATTAAAGTTTCATCCTTTTCCTCAAACTTGAAAACTTGAAGAACTAAAAAGATGTTGCTTTTGAAAATCTAAAACCATAGAAATGTTTGGAATAGAGAGGAGAAGTCAAAAACGTGTTTACCTCGTTGAATTCACTTGAAATGAGGGAGGGATTTGATGGAATAGTAACTTGGGAGGTTTGGGGTTTTTGACGTGAAATAAAAATGGTGAAATGAAGAAGATGAGAAAAGATTTCAAAAAGCTTCTTTTATTCATCTTATTTTCCTTCTTTTAAGAATTTACAACTTTGCCATTAATGAAATTCAAATCCTTTTAAAATGAAACCAAAGTTTATTTTAATTAAACCGAGTCTAAGGACTCAAACCCGACTCACACACTCAACTCCCGACCCCAAAATCCGGGTGTTACAACTCTCCCCCACTTAAGGAATTTCGTCCTCGAAATTACCTGACTGAAAGAGATAAGGAAACTACCTTTCCATATCCTCCTTCCTATCCCAAGTGGCCTCGTCCACACCTCGACGTTGCCACCTCACCTTGACCAACTCAATTGATCTATCACGCAACACCTTTCTGTTTGAGGCTAAGATCTCCACTGGTTCCTCATCATATGTCAAATCTGGATTCAATTCAATCTCTTCTACAGGCATTACGTGAGACAGGTCCGATATATACTTTCGGAGCATCGACACATGGAACACATCGTGAATCTTCTCTAGCTCAGTCGGGAGCCTCAATCTATAGGCAACGTGACCAATCCTCTCAACTACCTCATAAGGTCCAATGAATCTCGGACTCAACTTACCTTTCCTACCAAACCTCATCACCTTCTTCCAAGGTGAGACTTTCAAAAACACTTTCTCACCCACGTCATACTCTCTCTCTTTTCTCTTTAAATCGGCATACGACTTCTGTCGATCTGAAGCTGCCCTGAAGCGATCACATATCAACTTTACCTTCTCGATAGTGCCCTTAAGCAAATCGGGCATCGATACAAGCTTTTTTTCGGCTTCGGCCCAACAAATCGGAGTCCTACACATCCTACCATACAGAGCTTCATACGGTGCCATCTGAATACTAGCCTGATAACTGTTGTTGTATGCAAACTCTACTAACGGTAGATGTTTCTCCCAAGACCCCTAAAAATCGATGATACAACACCTCAACATGTCCTCTAACACCTGAATCACCCTCCCTGACTGACCATCTGACTGCGGATGATACAAAGTACTGAAGTTCAACCAAGTACCCAAGGCACGATGCAAACACTCCCAAAATCTAGCTGTAAACCTCGGATCTCGGTCTGACACAATCGATTTTGGTACCCCATGCAACCTCACTATCTCTATGATGTACAGATCGGCCAACTTATCTAAGGTGTAAGTAGTATGAACGGGTATGAAGTGTGCACACTTAGTAAACCTATCGACTATCACCCACCCTGAATTTTTCTTCGAATGAGTCAACGGTAAACCTGACACAAAGTCCTTGGTGATACGTTCCCACTTTCATTTCGGAATCTTCAACGGCTGTAACAACCCTGAAGGAAACTGACGCTCGACCTTAACTCGATGACAAACTATACACTTACTCACAAACTCGGCCATATCCTTCTTCAACCCAACCCAATAGTATTCTTCCGTTAATCCACGATACATCTTCGTACTACCCGGATGCATAGCAAAAGGACTGTTATGAGCTTCATTCAGGATCGTACGTCTCAACTCGGCATCTTCCGGAACCACTATCCTATCCTTGAAACACAGTATCCCATTCTCACCAAAGCAGAAATCGGTAGGCCTATCTTCGGGTATATCTTGTACGTGAGGTGCCAAAGACACGTCTCGCAACTGTTTCTCTCGAATCAACTGAGCTAACGAAGGCTTAACCTGAAGTTCGGCTATCAAACCACCATCCTTGGACACACTAAATCTCGCAAACATAGCTCGCAACTCGACTGCCACTTTTCTACTCAAAGCATCAGCCACTATGTTTGCCTTACCCGGATGGTACTCTATCGTAAGGTCCTAGTCTTTAAGAAGCTCTAACCACCTACGCTGTCTAAGGTTCAACTCCCTCTGAGACATCAAGTACTTCAAACTCTTGTGGTCGGTATATACGGTGCACTTCTCACCATAAAGATGGTGTCTCTGGATCTTTAAAGCAAACACTACTGCGGCTAACTCTATATCATGGGTGGGATAGTTCTTCTCGTGAACTTTCAACTGCCTCGAAGCGTAAGCTACCACCTTACCTTCTTGCATAAGTACACAACCTAAACCTACATATGATGCATCACTATAAACCACAAACTCTCTTCCTGGTTCAGGTTGAATCAAAATAGGAGCTTCGGTCAAAGCTTTCTTCAACTTCTCAAACGCTTGTTTTCTTGCATCTGACAACTCATATGGGACATTCTTCTGAAGCAACTTAGTCAAAGGAGTCGCTATCCTAGAAAATCCCTCAACGAATCTTCTATAATATCCCACCAAATCTAGGAAACTACGGATTTCTGTCACTGACTTCGGTTGTTTCCAACTCACTATGGCTTCTATCTTCCTGGGATCCACACTAATCCCTTAGCCGAGATCACGTGACCTAGGAAGACTACCTCTCTAATCCAAAACTCACATTTGCTTAGCTTGGCATACAACTGATTCTTAAGCAAGGTCTGAAGCACTAACCGCAACTGCTCATCATGTTCCTCCTCGGTCCTAGAGTATACTAAGATGTCATCTATGAACACCACCACAAACCTATCCAAAACTTCGTGAAACACACGGTTCATCATATCCATGAAATCTGCTGGAGTGGTAATCAACCCAAAAGGCATTACCAAGAACTCATAGTGCCCATAACGTGTACAGAAGGCTATCTTCGGTATGTCCCCATCTTTCACCTTCAACTGATAGTATCCGGACCTCAAATCAATTTTCAAAAGCACTGAAGCACCTCTCAACTGATCAAGCAAGTCATCTATCCTAGGAAAAGGGTACTTGTTCTTCATTGTCACGTTTTTCAACTGCCTATAATCTATACACATCCTCATGCTACAGTCTTTCTTTTTTCAAAAACAAGACCGGAGCACCCCACAGAGAGATACTAGGC
Organism: Hibiscus trionum; assembly: GCA_030270665.1. Taxonomy (NCBI): domain Eukaryota; kingdom Viridiplantae; phylum Streptophyta; class Magnoliopsida; order Malvales; family Malvaceae; genus Hibiscus; species Hibiscus trionum. The sequence continues at coordinate 6,993,875 of BSYR01000057.1, forward strand.
CTAATGAAACCCCTATCGGCCAACTCCTGAAGTTGTGTCTTCAACTCTTTCAACTCTTTTGGTACCATTCTATACGGAGCAATAGACACTGGTGCAGAATCAGAATACGTCTCAATCTAAAACTCAACTGCTCTATCTGGAGGCAAACCCGACAACTCTTCCGGAAAAACACTCGTAAAATCACAAACTATTATGATGTCTTGTGGTCTAACCTCACTCATATTCGGATTCATCACATAAGCCAAATAAGCCTGATAGCCCGAATTCAACAACTTCTGAGCTTCCAAAGCAGAAACAACATTCGACAAGAACCTAACGTTCTCGCCAACTACCACAACCTCGAAATCATCTGTAAGCCTCAAGGAGACTCTCTTGGTCTCAAAGTCAACCCTAGCTATATGCTCTATGAGCCAATCCATGTCCAATATCACGTCAAAGCCATAGAACGATAACTCCATCATATCAACCAGAAACATGTGGCCCTGAACCATTAAGGGACACCTCCTATACATTTTCCTAACTACCACTGTATCACCAAAAGAGCTAGTAACATTTACACCAACCTCTAACCACTCACATGGTAACCCTAATGATCTTGCGTGCTCACCCAAAATGGATAAATGAGTCGACCCCGAATCTATCAAAGAAAGCAAACTCAAAGACTGTAACGAGAAATTACCTACAATGACATCCGTGTCAATCCCAGCCTCTCACTGAGTATACACTCTACTCAGTCCTCCTCCCTCGGGCTGAACTGCTACCACATGAGCCAAATTCCTCTAACCCTCGTTCCTCGGCTGAAAGTTACCACGACCGCGCCCACGGCCTCTCTGATGCTCAAAACCCCTAGCTGGAGCCGGTCCGCCCCTAGCTGGGTGTGAACAGTCACGCCTCAAATGGTCTCGGGAGCTACAGTTCCACCACACCCCGTAGATACCCATACACTCGCCCTGGTGGCGTCTTCCGCATCTAGTGCACTCCGGAGTGTGCACAACAGCTCCTTAGCCCTGGTGGTCCCGTCCGTAGTTACCACCCCTATATCTCGAATCGGGCTAATACCTCATATCCCTAAGCCTCTTGGCATGGTCTCTATCCCAATTCGTGTGTCTCTTCCTGGAATCGGACGCACTAGTACGAGCACTGGAGCCTAAGTTTTGTTCTATATCCTTGGCCCTAGAGACCATGACATCAAACTCAGTGTAGTAAGAGGCAAGCATGTAGGTCTTCACATCTCTAGTCAACCCATACCGAAAGCGCTCACACCGTTCCCTGTCACTAGGAACCAACTCAAGTGCATACTGGCTCAATCTCACAAATTGAACCTCGTACTCTGACATGGTCCTGTTACCCTGGACCAATGCCATAAACTCCCTCTTCGTCTCATCCAAATACCGAACTCCGAGATAATTCCTCTTAAAAGCATTTCTGAAGAACTCTCATGTAATTTCTGCCTCGGCCATACCTGAAGTAACAGTGGTCCACCAAGTATATGCGTCCCCCTGAAGCAAGGAGACAATGCAACCCAACTTACGGGCGTCTGAGCACTCCATCTGACCCAAGATGCGTATGGTACTCTCAAGCCACGCCTCCGAACCCTCGGTAGTCAACCCATGAAACTCAACTCCGCCCAAACTACGGAGCCGCTCTAGGGGTAATCATGTCCCCGCACCCTGAGGTGGTGCTGCAGCTTGCATACCAGCCAAAGCTGTCTAAAAAGCTCCGTCTATGGTCGGAATCAAATGGGTCATGTCCGCGCCCGCTGGACCCTGACCCTCCTGAGCTCCAACACCTCCAACATTTGCACCGGCCTGAGGCCCATTACCATCACCTCCGACTTGCGCACCAGCCTGAGGCACGTTACCTTCGCAGCCTACTCCATTACCATCGGGAGCAGGAGGAACATGAGGCTCACCCCCAAGTGCCTGGTCACCCGTTCTAGGTCGCCCCTCAGTCTCACCATATCAAGATAGAATCTAAAACAAAAAACACACAACACACAAGAAAAACGTTAGGTTAGCAAAAGGGCAAGGACTTAGGTTCTCAAGCTCGTTAAATCAAAACCATTTTTTTGACAACAACACCTAACAACGGGGACATCGGAGTAACCTTTAACCAACAACAAGGCCAGTAAAACATGCTTTCAAACACCGTACTAGCAAGCAGTCTTCAAGCATACATGGAAAAACACTCACTGGGACATAGCAACAACATAACACATCAACTTACCTCACTTACCTACCCGAGATCTCGGAAACCTCAGGCTCTGATACCACCAAATGTAACCCCCTCGTCCCGGTCTGAATGACTGACCGGTCCGAGCAGGTCACACGGGGAAAACAAAAGTGAAACTCGTTAAGGCTCCCCTTCGGTTAGCAACCCTAGAAAATTTTCTTCGATTATCATGACTAGATGGATCATTAAATCCTATGCGTGAAACGACAGCGGATAACAAGACAAGACTTTACAGACGAAACGTAAGTTGATATAAATTTACCATGTAATTGAGTTAGTCCGTTTTCTTACATACGCGCCCAACAAGACATAAATGACTACAAACACGGCTCATAAGAAAGCACACAACAACCCGGACCCAAGCCTAACACTTGAGGACCTCCAAAGATGCCAAAAGCCAAAATTGCAGGCCTGTGTCTCGAAACAGGCTTACCCGTTTTGATACACGGGCCCCAGTTTTAAAAGCCAGACTAACCGTACCGATACGGCCCACCCCGTTTCGGTACAGGGTTCTTTTTTCTCCTAGACGTTCCGTAACACGTTTCGGAACAGGCCCTCACAGTAGCCAAACCATTTTGGTATGCGTATCGGAACAGGGGTTCACAGTATCCAAACCGTACCGGAACGTGTTCCGGTACGGGTGTCCTTGGAACCACACTCGTTCCAAAGCAACCCTACCCGTTCTGAAACGCCTGCAGTCTGTGTGCTTCTAAAGTCAGTTCTAAGCATCTCCAAACGTCCTCCAACATGCCTCAAACATCAAGAATCAAGATACAATATGCATATACATACTCTAGAGCCATACACCCTACTAAAAATATGTCCGAACACTTAATATACATAAAAAGTCATTCATAAAGGAATTCAAGCATTCACCAAAATGCATTACACATCAAGCCTACATGCCTTTAACAAACACATATGGCTTTCAAGGAATAAGGTCCTAAGCCTTCAAACACAAGGCATCTAAGCAACAAAATAAACATGGTTTACAATCCACGACATAGAAGCATAACATACTCAACATAGTATCATCACTCAACATGCTAGAACATCATCAAAATCAAACTAACGAGTTTGGCACCAACTTTATACAAGTCTAGTACCCCCATTGTCTAGGCATTATTACAAGTCTTAAATCATACTTGAGCTACTTGAGAACTACGAAAAGCTCCTCCCTTGCCCACTTGCCTTCCGAACTCTAACGATCTTCATGTTGGAAAAAGAAGAGCGTAAGCTTGACAGTTTAGTGAGCGAAGCTCTAAAAACTCATCAACAATGCAGTTTTCAAAACACATTTCTTAAAAGATAAGTAAACCATTTATATGCACGAAAATAGGCACAACAACACAATTACAAGGTTTGCACAAGCACAACCTAAAACACGGTGGGACTACACATCACCGTTTTGACTAGTAGTTTTCCGTTGGGACTACACATCAACGTACTCTTCTACTAGTCACTACCGGTGGGACTACACATCACCGTAGTTATGACAACCATCACGTGAGGCTCGACACCAACGACGTCTACACCACAACAACAGATGTAAAAGCAATCCACAATGCATATGATATCACAACAATTAATCATACATCATCACTTAACCATCAAGGTAGGATTAGTAAACTTACACTTGGGTTTAGGTTAGCCCACAAGGCTCCACCCAAACCCCAAGAACCCATTTCGAAATCAAATCAAGTTCAAACCATTTTCACTCACCGATGAAGCCTGACCGGATGCCGAAACACCAAACTCACGTCTCCAAATTCCCCGAAATCGTGCTCGTAGCTTCTCCGATGGTTTCCCTTGATTCTAGTCAATCAAAAACTACAATTTACTCAATCATTCATCCCCAAACCACTGTCACAATCAAGATACAATTTCAAGACCCATTTACCACATTCCCAGCCCATGAGCTAACAAAACTTCTTCATTTTCGTACTCCCTAATAACCCAGCAGAAAACTACTAATTCCAAAACCCAAAACACCTCCAAACACCTTCAAAACACCCTTCTAGCATCACTATAACACCAGCCCAACTCTCTTTCACAAAACCACACCAAAACACAAGTTTTGACACTTTAAAACACCCTTGAATACACATTTCGGGATTCTTAATAAAAACCAACCAAATTGTGATATAATGTACCTTAGGGCAAGATTAGTTCAAAAGTTAACTCTACAAATCAAAGACAACCCAAGAAGCCATTAAAGTTTCATCATTTTCCTCAAACTTGAAAACTTGAATAACTAAAAAGATGGTGCTTTTGAAAATCTAAAACCATAGAAATGTTCGGAATAGAGAGGAGAAGTCAAAAACGTGTTTACCTCATTGAAATCACTTGAAATGAGGGAGGGATTTGATGGAATAGTAACTTGGGAGGTTTGGGGTTTTTGACATGAAATAAAAATGGTGAAATCAAGAAGATGAGAAAAGCTTTCAAAAAGCTTCTTTTACTCATCTTATTTTCCTTCTTTTAAGAATTTACAACTTTGCCATTAATGAAATTCAAATCCTTTTAAAATGAAACCAAAGTTTATTTTAATTAAACCGAGTCCAACGACTCGAACCCGACTCACACACTCAACTCCCGACCCCAAAACACGGGTGTTACATAAAGAACAGGAAGTATTCACATTGGGGATGCCCCCCACTGTGACATAACCTTTTACAAACCCCTGTTTACTGTTTTTTGTAAGAGTAGTTTTGGGAGTATATTTTATTTGTTTTATGTTTTCTTTATTCCCGTTTCACAACCAGTTTTTCCATAATCCAAACCCAAGAAAATCGGAACACAAGGAAAAAATATCAAGCCCTGCTGCCGGCACCGGCCACTGGCAGCAACCTCGGGCGTTATTCCTTCTACTTACTCTAATTTTTCTGTTTTGTGCATTGAGGGCAATGCCCATCTCGAGTTTGGGGGGATAGATCTCGCATCAATTGTAGGCCTTTTTTAGTTGCATTTAGATTGCATTGTACTTGCCATAGTAATAATCGGAAAAGAAAAACTTGTTATGACTTGTGCCTATGATAGGGTAGCCGAATAATTTATTTTCACACCTAACTAATATTAAATTTAATCTTGCGAAAGCGTGAAATATGACTTAGATTTTTTTTCTTTTCTCCTAAAAATGTTGAATATTTCTGTTACTTGCTGAATGTGTAGAATTGTTGATGAACACTGTCTGTCTGATTTTTAGAATTCTTTGCAAAATTCTAACAATAATAAAAGGCAGCCGCCGAGGCAGGCAAAAGAAACAGGAAAATACAGAACTGTTAAGGCAGCAAAATCAACAACAAAGAAAAATGTTGTATCACCCTAGAGGTGCCTGCAACAGGCTCTAGGATGAATCATGTGCGAGGACAGTCCGCTGCTATCAAAGTCCATGAATCTGCAAGCCAATAAGTTTGACAAATTAGCATGAGTGAATGAAAGCCTTAACGGGATGACTCTACTCCAAGGGCTTGAGGTTCTATAGTTTGCTCCTATCTCAATGTCAGACCTGGAAGAGTAGTTGTGATAAGCTGAAGCCCTCACTGCCATGATTAAAAATAATAATGTGCTTAACTGTGCTGCCTCGGCAGCAACCTTTAAATTACAGCAGCATCTTTGTTTAATCTTTTACTCTGCGTATTCAGCTTGTTTACAGACTTACACACATCACACAGGCATGAGGAATTTAATTCTAAGATGTTTTTCTTGCTTATCTCCCTCCATTAAGTTTTATATATAGGTGCCACGGCCTTGAGGCAGAAAATCAGGTTAAAATCATGTTTTTCTTTTTGGTTATTATTAGAGCAAGTACTCTAGGTTGCATTGCTTGAGGACAAGCAATAGTTTGAGTTTGGGGGTGTGTAAAGTATCCAAAAGTCCTATATTTCATACACTTTCCAACTCTTACTATGATTTTTTAAGCATATATTAGGCATAATTAGGTTCATGCATAGCATTTTATAGTATTTCATTGTTCTGCCTTACTTTTATAGCTTATCATTCATTTGGTAGACAAGAGGTATTGTTTTAGTGTATTCTTGCTTGTAGGTACTAACAGCTGAACGAGGGAACCCATGGGCGGAGGACATTACGTTGAGGAACAAACCCACAAGCTGTACTGAAGCAGTTCCAACAAAAGTAAGTTGCTGCCGAGCACCTACCGAGCACCTGTCGAGCAAAAGCTGCTGCCGACCTTGCTACCGCAGCAACTGACTATAGGAGTTTGGAGAACCGGAGCGCGATTTGTAGAGCTAAAACTCCTGATTCTATCACCACCGTTCACGTGATTTTCAGACGTCTGTAGCAGCGGCTAGGGCTATCGAAGCAAAACTCTCAAGCTTACTTGCGGATGAAGGCAAACAGGAAAGAGTCCACAAGCCACGCAAAGAAGTTAGCATTTAAAGTCATATTAAAGAAGGAAAGCTACTATAGAGGACTTCTACTTTAAGGAGGACTTAACCTAGTCTTATAGTCTATAAATACCCATTGTAACTCCTAGTTCAAGTCATCTTAGGTATTCTATAGATTTATCTTGTGCTCTCTGCCGTCGCCATGTTCTAATTCCCCCTTGGGTTAGGGTTATGTTGTAACTAGGGTGAAACGGTTGTTTTAGGTTTTTGAGTTATTTCTTCAATAAAAATATTTCAAGTTTACTTAATCCATTGTTCTTCATTCTTTCAATCTTTCTACACCAGTCGTTTGAAAGAATCCATTTGTCGGGCACGAAAGTGCAAAGCTCACGAAAGGGTTAAGTACGGTCACAATGAGAGGCGTGACTAACTTGGTTCCACACTAGTCCTCAAGTCATCAATCTCGAGCATCTTTACCTAGAAATAAGAGAGATCACCATCGACTATCCTGCCGAACTTGAAGTATATGCCAGACTTGCCGCCAGGACTTCCTTCCATTCCACTTGCCGAGACAGTACACACCCCTACAGTGGCAGTGACCTACTGCAGCCACGTGACAGGGTCGTAGTTTGCCGCCTGCCATACCCGTCGAGGCAGCATATCGTGGCAGCAAAGGATAACTCATACCTATTACAATGCACTATTCACACTAAGTGGCAGCATAACCCTGACTGCACTATCAACCTGATTCTTTTCTCTTTTACTTGTGTCTTTATTTACTTTTCAATCCCAACCAATCATTTACTTGTGTTTTTACTTTACCATTGTGTAGGATTTACAAAGACGAGACAAGTTGTCCAATCCTCGTGGGATTCGACATCTTTTATATTATAACTTGACATGAGTGTGCACTTGCGCTCTTCCAAAAAAGACAACACCTACACGCCCTACACATATACTCTAGCCGGTCCACCTCCCTCCGGCTGTACCGCGACAACATGAGCAACATTTCTCTAGCCATCATTCCTAGGCTGGAAGTTATCTCGGCCGCGCCCACGGCATCTCTGATGCTCAACAGCTCTAGCTGGTGCTTAACCATCCCTAGCCGGATGAGGACACTCACGCCTCAAATGCATCTGAGCTCCACAGTTCCAACAAGCATGAAAGGTACCCTAACACTCTCCGGAATGGTTCCTCCCACATCTAGTACACTCGGGTGTGAGAGCAACAAAATCTCGACCCTGATAACCTCGTCCCAAGTTACCACCTCCACGCCTAAAGTCCGGTTGGTGCCTTTTATCTTTGTGCCTCTTGCTATGGTCACTTTCCCACTCGACAGACTTTTTCCTAGAATTGGATCCACTTGAACGAGCAACCGAACCTAGACTTTGCTCAATGTCTTTGGCCCTAGAGACCAAGACATCGAACTCGGTGTAATCAGAAGCAAGCATGTAGGTCTTCACCTCTGTAACGAACCCGTAACGGAATCGTTCACACCTTTCCCTCTCAATGGGAACCAACTCTGAAGCATACTGACTCAAGCGCACAAATTGTACCTCATACTCAGATCCGGACATGCTGCCTTGCCTAAAGCCATGAATTCTCTCTTCTTCTCATCTTGATAGCTAGGACCAAGGTACTTCTTGTGGAACGCACTACAGAAGAATTACCAAGTAACCTCAGCCTCGGGCATACCTGAGATAGTTTTGGTCCTCCAAGCATATGTATCTCCCTGAAGAAACGAAACAATACAACCCAACTTGCGAGTGTCCGAGCACTCCATCTGACCCAAGATGTGTGTAGTACTCCCAAGCCATGCATCCGAACCCTCGGGAGACATACCACGAAACTCAACTCCACCCAAGCTACGAAGTCGCTAAAGGGGCAAAGTTGTCCCCGCCCCATGATGTGGTGCTACAGCGTGAAGACCAACAATAGCCGTCCGAAAAGCTCCAGCTATAGTCTAAAGTAACTAAGCCATGTCCTTACCGGCCTGACCCTGGCCAACCTGAGGTCCATTACCATCACCTCCAACATTCGAACCAGCCCGAGGTACATTACCTCCGACATTCTCCCCATTACCATCGGGAGCAGGAGGAGCATGAGGCACATTCTCGGGTGCTTGGTAAACCGCTCTGGGCCTTCCCCTCGGTCTCAGCATAACAATAATACAATCTAAAACAACAAACACAAAAAACAAGGAAAACATTGGGTCAGCAAAGGCAGGGATCCGTGTGTTTAAGCTCTTTTAATCAAAACCACTTTACCATAATAATACCTAGCAATAGGAATGCTTAACCAACCTTCAAACATCAGTAGAAACGCAAAGTCATGCTCACAAACACCGTGCAAAATAGTCAAACACACACATAATTAACTTACCTTCTCGGGGAACCTCGTAACTGAGGCTCTGATACCACCAAATATAACCCCCTTGACCCGGTATAGTCGCAAGACAGAATCAAGAGAGTTACACGGGGATAATTGGAGAAAAATCTGAGAATTTCCTTCCGATTAACAACCCTAGATTAAGATTTATCTTGTCTAAATGCATTTTAACGATCCTATGGTGTTAAGGGTCATAACAGAAGATACAACGTCCCAATCGGACATCGATCGGATGTCCAATTGGATGTTAATAGTCACGAAGGACCATTTTGCAAAACCACACTATATAGGGACAAAAAGGTAATCTGAACCTTACCAAACAGTTACTTAGTCAAATTTCAAGCGCTTGAGGCAAAACCAACTCAAACGAGACATATAAACTCATCTAGGAAGCCTAAAAGCATTAGGGATCAAAACGCAACATTTGGAAACCTTCAAATATGGCTTTTAACCGATTTAACTATCTGTATTTCGAAACAGGGGTTGCCCATTCTTAGCAAAAAAGTAAAGCAAGGCCGTTTCGAAACGGCTCCCACTGATATCGAAACGATGGTCTCCAAAGGTAAAACGTTTCGAAACTCATTTCGAAACAGGGGTCCTTCAGGCTTGGTCGTTTCGAAACGGTACTAGGTGTTTCGAAACACCTGGGCACAAATTGGCCCGAAAAGACATTTTGGCATCCTCAAACGTTCCCAAACTCACCCCGAAAGAGTACAAGCAACAAGGCAACATCTTGAGCAGCCATTCTAGATGCAAAATACCCTAAAATAGGTTTCAATCATACACACACACAAACATGAATCTCAAACTTAAAAGCCCAAAAAGAACACTTTAACTCAAAACACCAACAAGCCAAAAACAAGGCATTTAACCAAAAGCCAAAGTAAGTCTCAACATAGCATGGTTTCAACATTTAAAACATGTATGAACATGATCAAACACTTGGGAGTTTACATCAACCTCCCTAACCACAAGTGCAAGTATTCTCATTGCTAATATATTATTACAACTGAAAATCCATATTTGAGGTTAAGCTACAATCACTGGTGCCTTTCCCTCGCATTTCTTTGCTTCCTGGATCACTGACGATCTGGATTGTTGGAAAGGTGCGCGTAAGCATAAGAGCTTAGTGAGTGGTGCTCGAAACCACAACAACAAAATTGCAGCTTTAAAACCATTTTTGTGTTTGAAAACAAAACCACAAGCATGGATTCTCATCAACATGATTATCATCAACCCTACATATGCTTGGCCTCTCACATCAAGCAACAACATATATTAACATAGCATAACTCTCAACAACAAACATGACAACGTTCAACATTTCAACACAAAGAGTATATTGGAAACTATGGTTACATTACTCGGATACGCGAATTGGATTCGATGACATCTTACATTACCGAATCTATAAGAACAACAAGACATACTATGGCATCTTACATCACTGAGGTCTAAAAATAATGCTTTTAGTGACATCTTACTTCACCGTACTCCTCCCTAATGGCATCTTACATCACTAGGGCCACACACGGATTTTACTAGTGAACTTTAACCCTATGGTCGACCAATTATACCCGGTATGACTCTCATATTTTCCAATACACAAACATCATGTAATTCGACATAAAATACCACATCCATTAACCAACTACACACATTCATCTCATATCACAATGCATATCGAGATTGAGGCATAGAAATTCGGAAAAAGTAAAACGTAAACATTTAATACTTACTCTCGAGCTTAGGTTGGCCTTTCAAGCTCAACCTAAACTCTGAAAAACATTTCCACTCACCAGCACAATACCAAAACAAGCTAACGGTCCACCTTCACACTTCTTCAACTCCCGGTGTAGCGTCCGAAAAACCCAAATCTTTATCCGCTGCTTCTATCCAAATCAAAACAAGGAGTTAACACACTTTTCAACAATCAAACCCATTGAAATAAACCCTATCACAATTCGACAACAAACATCTCTGATTCCTACCCGAAACTAACCAAAACCATTCTCATTTCCATTCTAACCACAAATTATCCATAACTTCATCAATTTAACACCCAAAACATGTTCAATTACCCCAGAAACATCAACCCAACACCATCAAAACATTGGAAGTCTTTCCCCACCATTTCCAAGCCAAAAACCCAAAAACCCCCTACCCAAAAATTACCCATTTTCCAACTTCCAGGATTTCTTGATAAACCCATCATCGTAACATTATTTTATACTCAAAATATGGTTTATAACTCACCCAAATCACTGTTTTAATAAAATTTTCTTAAACCCTTCAAAAACTCATTTTTTTTCCAAAAAGGAGAACTTTGAGAAATCTTTCAAAGTTTTGAAAGGAAGTTGTTAGAAATTAAGGAAATGTGAAGAAAATGTTAGGAACAAAGTACTTACCTTGGTGAGTCTTCAAAAATGGTGGAGATTTGATGGAGAGGAGAAAATAACGTGAGTAGGTTTTTTGGAGAAGAAGAAGTGGGTAGTTTTTGAAATAGGATACTTTATTTTAATTTAAAAATCCATTTCCATAAAACCTATTTGTTACTCATTTTACAAAAAAAACCCTTTAAAACCCTTTTTGTCCAAATCGAACCCGAAAGACTCAAACCGCGTTTATTAACCTACTTCGGACGTGGCAACCACCCGGACCCTAATCTCGGGGCGTTACATATGTAATGACATGCTAGCTTATTTGGATTCAAGGTACGTTAAACATGCATGAATGCTTTGATAAATGGGATGCTCTTGTGATGTTTGATTATCAATGGATTAAATCATGATCGAATGCTCCCATGTATGCTGAGTTGTTCGAATGCTTTGAAAGATTGATTGCTCTTGTGATGTTTGATTTTCTATAGATAAAACCATTATCGAATGCTCCTATGTATACTGTTTTAATCGAATGGCTTGATGGTTTGATTACTCATGTATGATGCCTGATCACCTATGAAATGAACTATGGATTATATGGCTTGATAAACTTTAAAGAAAATTGATCTTGAAATGCTTGCTACTTAATCAATTGATGTGCAATTGGTTGCAAAATAAAAGAAGTAACAAGTCCTTGGTTGCTAGTTGCTCTTAGGTAGAATGGCATGCCTTAGAATCTAGAGCTCGATTTTTTCTGGTACTTGTGTACCTGCTTGTTTGGTGTTGTAGGCACCTTCTTATTGGATACCTTGGGTATCATCTTGCTAGGTACTTAGTGTACCCTCTTGTGTGGTGTACAAGACACCTTTTTGTTCTGGTACTTAGTGTATCTACTTGTTCTGGTACTTTGTGTACCTGCTTGAGACTTGATTACCTAGGCCTACTATCTACCAAGGCAAACTTGATTATAAGAATCTTGAAAGGAAGACTTGGAATCATAAATAAAGAATGAGTAATGTGGCTCTTGATAATGTACTTGATATGAAATGAAATTATGTGATTGAATTGAAGTGTATGTTACCTTAATTGCTTATGATTTGAAAAATAGTTCACATGTTTCATGGAAATTATTCGACTAGGACTTATTTTCATCTTAATCAAGATTGTTTGATGTTTGATTGATTCAATTGTGATGAGCTTGAATGATTCCTTGCTTCCTAGGCATGTATTCGAATAGATCTTGGAAATACTAACTAGGTTAAACTTCCATTAATTGTGAAATAATCCTTAATGCTAATTGATTCTTAATGTTAATGATCTTGTAACATGTTAGGTAGTTGTTACCTCACGAAGTACTCAACGTACTTATCACTCTTGTCTTTATTTCTTCCCAAAATCAGGTTTGAAGTGATCAAAGCTTTCCGATCTTGAGCTGAGCATACACAAGTGAAGAATTGAGAGTATGGCTTGTCTTGTTTATGTTGCACTCCTAGTTGGTGGCTTAGTGTTGTGTCTAGTTATTCAAGTCTCATGCATTTGGCTCATATTGAAAATGTGTTTGAGATGTTTGTAAGGATTTAATGAAAGGATGGTAATGTTTTGTGGTATTTTGGTATGTAAATAAGTATGGATATGAAAGTATGAACTTAAGGTTATTAGCCACCTTTGGTTATGTATATATGCAAAGGCTAATGGTTTGAGGTTGTGTTTACTTGTCTTTTTTTGGCATATCTCTCGATTGCTTCGTTATTGGATTAACATGTACATGCATAAAGGTAATTGTTGAACATCATAGGTAACTCAATTAGGAACTTTTCAAAATTGAGCCTTGTAGAATGAACATGTATTCGAATGCCTTCTTGTCCTTCAAGCATGTGATCAAATGGTTTCCTTGCCTATTGATCTTGTTATTCGAATGGTGTCTTAGTCATGAAGTATATGTTCGAATGATTCCCTGGTTTAAATGTGTTATGTTTGAATGATATAGGATCTATCATGTTAGCTGATTAATCCAATTGAATTTAATTGTATCTTGTTGAAATAATGTTTTGAAATTTGAATTAGTAGATATTGTATGAATAATGGTAATATGATTTATATGAACATTATTGTATGCAGAGAAAAGTTTTAAATTGGCCTCAAATTTATGTGTCTTGTTTCGATTCTTGCATCTGACACTCCTCGCTCCTAACTCGGGCGAGAGGTGTTACAAGAATCTCCAAAGAGAATTTCAAGAGATGATGGCGATGTTAAGGCAGAACAAACCAAAGAACCCCCCATCTTAGTTGATTTTAGGTTCGTTCATGTGTGAATTTAAATGAACAATGTTGAACTACATTTTAATTTAACGTTGAACTATATTTCACTTTAATGTTCTAGACTTCAATTCGTTTTTCTTGCTTTTACTTACCTTTTGTAATTACTTTTTAAATTTGTTGTTATTTGGATAATGTTACAGGTTAAATTTGGGTATTTTAAATTCTAAAAATGAAGTGTGGATAAGCAGTAAGCTTAGCGTCGTTTGTCTGAAAAAAAACGCCGCTAACATATAGCGATATAACGTTGTGTTTGTTAAAAAACACCATTGGTACAAGGTATTAACAAAATTTTTGTCGTGTTTGTTCAAAAAACGCCCCTAAAGAGGATACATTTTCGGTGTTTGGATTTTCAAAACACCGTTAAAGAAGCGGCATTGCCGGCGTTTGCTACTACAAACGCTGATATAGATCGAAATATGTCGTGGCGTTTGAAAATAAAAACGTAGCTATAGAGCAAAACCTGTCACGGCGTTTTTTACACTAAAACGCCGCTAACTATTGCGGCACTGCTTTCAGCGGCATTTTTCTTAGCACCGCGAGTGTTTTTAGCGGCGCTAAAAAATTCCACTATAAAACTAAAAAACGCCGCAAAAACATGTTTTGCTATAGTGTTACCTTGATCATTGGTTGACTTTATTGGATTGAATTTGATGAATTGCATCAGGTTTTATATTTCTAAACTTTTCACCATGACTCCTAGAAAACGCCTTAGAATCAGTCCCTCTAGTCTACCGGTAGTAGTGCCAAACCTAACCTTAACCAAATTTATGCCCAAAGTTTTAATGAGGTTGGTAACCCACACCAAATGGAATATTTTCAAAATTTTCAAAAAAAAAATTGGTCCTTCGTGAGTTACCAATCTCATTAAAACTTTTGTGTTGGTTACCAACCTCATTATGTCATTTTGTAAACCTTACCCTCATGTATTTTCTTCATGTTCCCAATTTTGTTTACAAAACCCTTGTCCGGATTTTTTATTCAAACGCTAAGTGTATTTTAAACGTAGAAAAAACCGAAACCATTGGCCTTGAGTCTTATGTCAAGGGCAAAACTATCTATCTTGATGCCCAAAGGTTAGCAGATCATATAAGTTTGGAGAACATAGGTTTAGATGATGAAACCTCTTTTCCTTCTTCTCATAACCCGAGTGCCTCCGTTAAAATCCTTGAAATCCATGAGTGTTTCCTTCACCCTCTCATCACTTTGTGGTTTCGACCATCCAATGGTAAATGGTCTTCCATTCGAGTCGTCGATAATTTTTGTCTCTATTGCTTTCGTGAAGGTAAACATCCTAACCTCGCCCAAATCATATTTGTTGAGATGGTTCAAAATGTTAATCACCGTCATACCAACATCATCAAGTCTTTCACGTATTGAACTATCTTGAGATACATCTTCCACAAGCTAGAAGTATATTGTTCATATGATCTCGTGTGTCCCCTTACTGAGCCTATAGATGCTAGATCCCTTCGCAAAGCCAAATTTCAATTCATCAATGGTGAATGGGTCCGGGATCCTAATGCTCAAGATGAAGTTAACGAGGATGTTTCTCTGGTCGAGGAACCTCATGCACCTTCAGTTGCTCCACCTTCCTTTGATGCCTTAATGAAATATATTGTTGGGAAGTTTGTCGCGCTAAAAACGAGCATGAATTTGAGGTTCACCACCTTGGATACCAGATTGACTTCCATGAACACAAGGTAGTCTTCCACAGAGCATCTTGTTTCTTCGGTCGATATCTCTCTTGCCGCATTTCATCATGAATGGTGTGGTAATGTTCATGATGATAATGATGATAAGGAGTACGACGACGGTGACGATGACGCCGTGGCCTAGTTTTTTTATTTTGCATACCATACCATACCATATCTTATCATATAGACTTATTTTGGATTTTATGCACCTTACTTGATTCTTTTAATTTCCTATGACCTTGGATATTATGTTAGTTTTATGTTTTGTTTGATTTTTATTATGATCTAGATTTTATAATATTATAAATTTTATATTATATTTTGGAGCTATTTTGGATTATGCATTGTTATATTTTGATTTACCCTATTAATTTTGATTTAATAAAAAAGAGGAGAAGTGGTGTTATAAAATAATTCAAAAATAAATAGCCTTTTAGTCAAAAAGAAAGGGGGAGGGACTTAAAATTTTATTTGGTTTTGTTATATCAAAAAGTGAGACATTGTTAAATCAATGTTTTGATTTTGATATAACAAGGACTAATTTGAAAATAACTAAAATTTTAAGGGTACTTCAAATTACTCATAATTGACAAGCATTATAACTAAAATATTTTTCTAAGACAATCCTTTCAAACATAAGAATTTTTTCTAAGTGTTTTTGGTACTCAAATAGACCAAATTGGTCATAAGTACCGATACAGTAGCAAGCGTACCGATACGGGTTTTTGCTACTGGAAAACTAATTTGGACACGAGTACCAGTTCGGCTTTTCGTGTACCGGTATAACCTTTGAAAGAATCTTGAAATATTACTTGGTAGTACTAGTACAACTAACCTTGTACTGATACACGTTTGAAGTGATTATTTTTTAATTTAGGTGAGTATCGGTACTACCGTTTGCGTACCGATACTTGAGCTCCTTAAAGATCTGTAAAAATTTTAGTGAGTAAATTCAGTACCGATACGATATTAATTCCTCTCTTCGTACCTTTACCCCTTACTTGTAATGGATATTTCCTCTTTAAACAGGTACCGATACGGAAGCCTGTTTACCGATACCCACACTTACCAAACATCATTTTTTGCAGGAAAATGCAGCTCAACGGCTCTATTCAATTCTCCAACAACCCAAACAACTAGAAATCAATGAAAGGTATAAAACAAGTCTCCAAAACTTCTTCGACAATAAAAAAGTTATTCTAAAGCATCCAAGCACATATCCAACCTTATAGAGCTTTCATTATAGAAATCTTGTACCCACTTGAGTGATTTTCATTGTAATTCATTTTCGTCGAGTGTTAGGGTTTTAGTGAGCTATATTTTG
Source organism: Hibiscus trionum (assembly GCA_030270665.1). NCBI lineage: Eukaryota > Viridiplantae > Streptophyta > Magnoliopsida > Malvales > Malvaceae > Hibiscus > Hibiscus trionum. The sequence continues at coordinate 7,010,561 of BSYR01000057.1, forward strand.
GCAAAAAAATCTTTGTTTAGACTATTTTCATAGTTTCCTTTTTTGTATTCATTTTTTGGAAAAGAGATTTTTAGACTTTGGGGTATAATTCTAGAATTTGTGAGGTTATCCTCTCTTGCCTAAAAGGAAAGACAAATTAGTGAATTTGTAAAATCGTTAGTGTGGATAGTTAATGTAGTAGATGTAGACTTTGTTTTGAAGATTTAACCATTCTAAATCAGTTGTGCAAATTTCTTTTATTTTTGCATTTGCTTCCACTAATTTTTTAATTGTCAATTCACCCCCTCTTGGTCATTTTCTATTGATTGATCAACTCAACAATATTTTTGTCACAAAATCTTTTTTTGCTCGATGTTAAGATTTAAATTAATTGTGACAAAATTTACTTTTTATGAGGAATTAAATATTTTATCTCTGTAAGTTATATTTACTGACGAAGTAAAAGCAATGACAATTAAGTTTTACTGCAATATGTATGTTTGTCACAAAAACTCTTTATATTTGATATTTAGATATAAGTTAATTGTGAAAAATGTACTTCTCACGATGAAATAGTTAATTTATTTTGACATTTTTTTTCATGATAAGTTGGTTACAGTAATATAAATTTATTGATATAAAATCGTAACAGAAACAATTTCGTTACAATATATTTTACATGACGAGTTTGTTTTAACAAATAAAATTTATCAAAATAAATATATCGTGATAAATTTTTTGTAGTCGATAGTCGCAATATGAATGGGGGTGGGATGTATTGATGGTGTTACGTAAGAGGGGTATTATTGAATATTGGGATGGGGGCACTAGTCCTGCCTTTTTTTGCAAGTGTTTCCATTATGAATACCCCGCTTTATATCTCTTCCCTGAAGTCCCTACAACTTTGCCTTTGTTGTTCCTGCCACAAAGATAACAACAATACAAATATATTCAATCTGATAACAAAAATTCTTTGCCATAAATTCAGGAATGCGGCTTTTAACAAAAAAAAATAATACTAAAAACTTTTCATGATGTATGTTCATTCAATCTCATTTAATTTTAGTTTTAATGGATTTCCATTGTACCCAAATGGGCATATTTCACTTGGGCTCCAATCCTTCTATCAATCTCAGGAATATATGTCTCATAATTTGTCATGCACAAAATAAATAAACAATGAAGTTTTTTTTTTGGATAAATTATAATTCTAATTTTAGTCTTACCAAGAGAGAAGAGGAAGGGAGAATTGTATGGGAAGGAAGGAGGTGCTCTTGGTAGGTCAGAACACATTATTAGAGAAAAATAAGAGAACAAAGATGAGCAGCTTAGTCAACCGACAAAATTTACTTGCTCAGTAAACAATAAAGTTTTGAACTTTAAGCTTTGAAACGTTCATAAATAAATATACTCTGTTTTTTTATGATATTTGAACTATAATTTTAAATCGATAATAATTACGTTTAAACGGACACAAATCCACAAACTCTAAAAAGTGCCAACTAAACAACAAATTATTATATGAATTTGTCTTCCAACGTCATCAATAATCATAACCAATAAAAATTATCCATTCACTCTTTTCAACGATGAATCTTAACTTTTTTTCATATCAACACGGAGTTAGTTGTTACATAAAGGCCATGTTTGGTAAACAGAGGTTTGAGCAAAAATTAGAGGTTTGAGGCATAATTAGAGGGTTGACCAGTCAAATCCGCTAATATTGTTGTCTGGTGAACAACGGATTGAAAGAGCGGATTGGGGTGAAACCGCTAATTTTGAAAAACTCATAATAGGAGTTTTTGAGATTAGAGGTTTGATATTAGAGTTTTAAAGACTCTTTTACCCTTACCAGTTACCAAAAATCTCAAAATAACCTAAATTAAATATTTTCTCACCCTCTCTATAAGCTAATCCTATTTATTTTTTTCTTTTTATTATCACATATTTATATGTGTATTTAAATTTATTAAATAATTAAATTATATTAAAATAATTATATAAATAATAAATTAATATATAAATCATCGAATATGTTTAGAAAAGTAAAAATAATTTTATAGATTTTTGTCAAAAAAAATAATTTTATAGATCTAATTAATATTAATTAGATACAAAATATTGATAACTAATAAACTATTCAAACAAGTATCGAATATAATCATGTCCTTATATGTCATTTTTCTTGTTTAAATAATCTAACTTCTACCAGTTATCAGTTAATTTTACCAAATATTTTTATACAATTAGCTAATACAATCCACTAGTCAAATCAGCTAATGCAATCAGCTATCAGCTAATGTAATTCGTTATCCGTTAATTGTCAAACGGGGCCAAAAATTAATATTGATTGGATTATTTTGATCAGCAATGTATGATTATATTAAAGAGCATAATCGTACACAAAATAAATTATTGTCAAAGGCCTCGTTAACCCCTCCCCAAACTTATATTGGAGGAAAAAATTACCCTTGATAATATAACAGACAAAACACAAAAAAAAAAAAACGAGACACAACCAAAAACATCCCGTACAAATCGATCATACCTCAAAACCCTACTACTCAAAAGAACGCAACTACACCCCTAGTTCATCTCTTGTTCAGTCACATATATACCAAAAAACAAAACCTCGAAAAAGAATTATATTCATCAAGCAAACATGCATATCACTCATCAAATAAGCATGTATAGCACCTACTCAGCACTTAATGAGCCAGACGCGACCCGCCCTTAATTCAACTAAATAATTAATTTGATGAGTAGGTGCTATACATGCTTATTTGATGAGTAGTGATATGCACTTAATGAGCCAGACGCGACCCGCCCTTAATTCTTCCTATACTTGTCGACTTCACTCACGAACTACACACAACAAAATAATTAATTTGCTTTACAAGTTTATTTAAAATCTATGCTGCTATATGTAGTTTTGGACTGTGTGTCAGAAGATCATAGTGTATGTCTTGTATTATTTTAGGCGTTAGTTTGCTGCCGACATCTCTGACTTTATTTTGAATTGTTTATCGAGTTTTGAAGATTTTATTAATAAGAAAAAGTTATTTTATTGAGTGAAAATTATTTTTTTTTATTTTTAAACTCTTAAAATTTTAATAATTTATTAAAAAAATCAGAAATGCTATCATTTCGAAATATATATTTCAAAATTTTAGCATTTTAAAAAATCTTCCTAAATTGTAAAAGTGCTTGTAGAGTTATCACCTAGTGGGTAATCTACGGTATCTACCCACTTAAATTTATTTAATGGTTTTATAGAAAACATACATGTTAATTAATGTGTTAGTTAATGTTTATTTTTTTGTCAATTCAAACATTTTTAATAACGTTTTTAATTATTAATACTATTTATATGATATAAATTTTAAGAAATACTCATAATCTTATTTTTTTATGTTTATTTATTATTAAATGATTAAAAAATATTTTATTTTCATATATGATTATATGCTTTTATTTTTAAATTTAGACAAAATTAGTGTCTAGAAAAAAAAAATCAAATACTCTTAAATTTATATACAAAAGGTAGGGGTGAGCGTTCATTCGAGTCGAGTAAAAAAATTTCGAGTTATTCGAGTTGATGCGTCATATTTTATAAGTCAAACTATATTTTAATTTTTTATGATCCGAGTCGAGTTTATGAAATTCGAGTCGAGTTCGAGTCGAGCCAAGTTTTCAAGTTCTTATATAAATTTTTACGTCCTATTAAACTTTCTCTAATCATATAAGATATGCATATATATATTTCATCGTATTTTTTCATATGCGTCACATATTTCTTCATATTTCTCTAATCATATAAGATATGCATATATATTTGATTCTAATTTGAGGAAGTTGACTCGAACTTAAAAATCAATCAACTAATTATTAAAAATTTGGAGTTATTCGAATTCCATTTTACAACTCAAACTTTATTTGAAAAATTTTCGAGTCGAATCGAGTTTTTCTCACCTCTAACAAAAGGAGTTCGTCTACCCTCACTTTCTATCCTATTCATTGTCCCGTTCACGGATTATTGCCATATAACTTTAATTAATTAGGTTTTTTTAACATTATGCCCTATTTACATTTAATAAAATCTAATTTTTATTTTTATTGTACAATAATTATGAAATCTATTAAATTAAAATGTTCCATATATTATATTTTATTTAAAGATTAATTCTCGTTCTCTAATTTGATAATTTTAAGTTATATAATTTAGTTATATTGTCTTGGTTTTATGAGCCAATTAGAACTTCCAAATTTAAAAAGTACATGAATCGAACCCAACCAGTGATCTTATTCTCTAATTTGATAAATTTAAGTTATATGGTTTAGCTATAATATCTTGGTATTATGAGTGAATTGAAATTTTAAAAATTAAAATAAGTGATGTTAGTGGAAAGAGAGATTATATTATATTTTTCTTAAGGGACTTGGGTTCGAGCAGCTTTGTCCGCAAAATACATGTATCGAAACTATCAAAATTAGAATACATGAACTATTGGTTTTTTTTGTTCTAAAAGAACAAAAACCAACTATTTCATCTTAATTTCAGAATATTATATTTCTTCAAGGGCTATTATTTGAAGCAAAATATTTTTATGGGGTAAAAATATGATGAGTCAAAATATTTTTTTAGTTAGCTTAATTTCTCTTCTTATTATATTAAAAATATTTCATTAAAAATAAAAATATTAATTATATTACGTTTATATATAATTATAAAAAAAATTTATGGGGTAAAAATATATTAATTGTATTGTAGTTATAATTTTTAAAATTATTTATTGATGAAACTTAAAAGTGGTATTAATTGCACTGCATTTATTGCTTATTAAAATATATATTTTATTACATTTAATAGTTAACAAATCTTATGCTATATCAGCTGTGTAATTTACCCAGTGGGTAGATGTAGCATTGCCCAAAGTTATCATATTAGGTTAGTTATAATTTTAAGTGTGTTGAAATTCATAAAAGTAACTTATATCTATTATATCTAATATAAAATATAAGGGTAAATATCAAATTATATATGGATTTTGATCTGATTTTTTTGGTAATATGAATGTTCGTCTTTCGGTCCATGTTTGGGTGCGAGGCTGCCCTCCCAACAAAGTCATCTCCAAAGTTTGAACTTATTTCTTCTCCTTGGGAGTATAATGTATCTTACTGGTGCACCCAACACTTGTTAGTACATACATAATTATTTGTTTATCCAATATATAAACCTCTATACGTGCTACATGCTAACGATGTTAGTGGTTTTGTAAAAATTGAAACGCATTAAAATCACATGTATAAAAAATATAAAAAAAAATTAAAGTTCATATATCACAATTCAAGTCCCAATAGAGTGCATATGTAGGTTTGAGATATATTCCTAAAGAATATATAATACAATAACATAAGTAATGAAATATATGACATATTTATTTGAATTTGCTTTTTTTGAACTCATAAAATGGAGGTGGCGACAGTGGAGTTCTGACGACGCTGGGGGATAACCCTCTTTGTTTGCAACTTCTCGAAGGGTATTCATTGGACAGGCCTGCGACATGCTTTTGACGGCTGTGTAAAGGAAAGGTGCTTGACATGTTTATACCCAGGAAACGTGGATGAGATAGTTGTAGGTTTGGCTTTGTAAGGATGGGGCACACAGGGCGATAGCCAGATTTCACGGTGTTTTCCTGTACGGTTCATTCGTCTCTGTCGCGACGGCGAGAAACTCAGGGATATCGCGGACGACGAAGGAGGGACATCGAGTCTTTTTGAGAACTTGTAGACCACGTGGAGAGAAGGACTCACAGTTTCAGGAGACATTAAACGAGAGGGAGGCTCATAGGAATGTATTTGAAAAGCAGTCATCCGGCAGTGCACAAGGTGAGGGAATGGCGAGATCACATGGGTATGATTTCCCAGGGTGGCTACATGTTATGGGGGAGATAGATTCAGCTGCGAGGGAGATCTTAGACTTCAGCGTTGTAGGATGGTGCACACATTTTTACTCCCTTATCTCTTTAGTAGAGGAGTTCCAACTGGCCCGGCTCAAAGGTTTTCGGATTATACGGGTCTCCGGTTCAGTTGTATTGATTTTGTTAGATGGTATAGAATCTCGAGGGAAGTTTCTTCGGGATAAGGAACTATTATGATCATGGTTTGTAAAGGTGGAGCCATGGAATTTGTCTTCGGCAAGAATTTATAGTCAAAGAGTATGGGTATCAGTATATGGTTTGCCATTGCACGTGTGGTGTGTTTTGACTTTCACTAGGGTTGCAGATTTATGGGGAACTTTTATCAATATTGATGAGGAGACGAGCTCACCCTTATGTTTTGAACGAGCGAATATTTTGTTATGTACAAGCCAATTATCGAAGGTTAATGATTTTGTTAATATTAAATTACAGTATCAGGACTATCGCATTCGTGTAACGGATAAAATTCGTCTGCCCCTTTTCGGTGTCCCTACATATGCCCCAACACTAAAAAACACTACAAAATTAAATTCTAAGCCCTAACCCTAAATTCTAAATCCTAAACCCTACACCCTATACCCTAAAAATACACCTTGCCCTAAATTCCCTAAACCCTAACCACAACCCTAAACCCTAAACCCTAAAGTTAATTTTGAGCATGGGGGCATATGTAGGGGCACCGAAAAGGGGTAGAGGATTTCCATCCTTCGTGTAACGGAGGTTACACCACTCTTTCATCCGAGATTTAAACATGATAGTGATTCGAACTCGATCTCAGATTCGACGTTGGATGCATCTGAGGATAAGAGGGGGAATAGGGAGGCGACCGTTAAGGATAAACATCGAGATGTTTTGAATCGGGAAGTCATGGTAAAGGAGACCACAAGAACTGAACTGACCATAGTGACAAAAGGATATGGGGATGTTGGAGCAGTGTAGGATAAAACGCCAACACGGGATGAGAAGGAGGAGCTTGTCTTAGAGTTTTCTCCGATATCTTCTCTAGATCCTTTAGTGGAGGATGGGTTATCTATATGCCTACTTTAATGGGGGATAGTACGTGTTTGAATAAGGGAGGGATTTTGTTGCTACCAGTTAATGAAGAATCCTATTTACATTCTAACTTTGATTTAGTTGAAGCTTTTGTTCATCAATCAAACTCTATCCTAGAAGGAGAGGATGGTAATATCACAAATCAATTACTTTCGGTCGAAAGTTCTCAACAAGCTCAAGCTCAGGTGACAAAATCAGTCATTGTATCCGACAAAAAGAAGAGAGGTCGACCTCATAAGGCTGTGGAGACGTCATCGGCGAATGATATTGATGAGGATTTGGATTTGCGGTGTGAAGTGAATGCGAAGATTTCATTGAATAGATTAGTTGGGGTGACAACTCTAGGGAAGGATGAACATATAGTATGCGATCTAAGCCGTGTGATGGTGACAAGCAGGGCGAGGTTTTGAGAATGCCAATATTTTCGTGGAATGTAATGGGGTTGGGTACTGTGATGAAACATCGTAGGATTCAAGATGTGATCCTAGTAAATAAAGTTGATATGGCTTTCTTTCAAGAGTCGAAGCTCGAAGAGGTGTTAGCTATGGTTGTGGCTAGTTTGTGGCCCTCCGATTCACTCGAGTTCGCCTTTTCTCCTTTGGTTGGTGCGTCTGGGGTATCTTAATGATCTGGGAATCTTAATGTTTTATTTTGGAGTCTTCAGAGGTTGTTCGACATTTTTCTTTTTTGCAAGGATAATGGATCCATGAAGGTTTACAGTGCTGCTTTTTGGTCGTTTATGCATCTTGTGATAGTCAGGAACGCTTTCTCCTTTTGGAGGTATTGTCAAGCAGAATTTCTGAGTTTGAGGGAGCATGGTGTGTTGCGGGTGATTTTAACTCGGTCCGAGAGCCTGCGGAAAGGGGTGGGTGTACCTCAAGATCCATTGATATGAAAGAGTTTCCGAGTTTCATTGAGACATCAGGCTTGGTCGATTTCCCCTGAATGGACATCAATTCACTTGGTTTGTACCTGGAAGGAGATGCAGCCAAATTGATCTGTTTCTCGTTTCCACTATTTGAGTTGAAAGCTTCAGTAGTTTACAACAACTTTGTTTGCCTTGCGACATTTCTAATCATACGCCTTTGCTTCTCTTATGCGATGATCGAGATTGGGGCCTGAGACCTTTTAAATTTATGAATGTTTGGATGGATAGTGAGTTTAATGTACGTCGGTTATCAGTTATGGGTATTGAGAATGATAATCTAGCAGTAAATTTGAAACATATGAAAAAATTTCTTCGAGTTTGGAATCAGAATGAATTCGGAGATGTCGACAAGATTATTGCATCATTTCGACCTTCTATTGAAGGGGTGGATCATGCTTTGGCTTTGGGTGAGGTATTAGATGAAGCTTTGGAGATGCGGCAATTCTGGTTTAAAGAATTATGGAAAGCGATTGCTTAGAAAGACTCTTTCTAGAGACAAAAGTCTCGGGCAATATGGCTCCGCTTGGTTGATAGGAATGTTGAAAATCAAGAGCAGCCAAAATTGAAAATGGAAAATTTCAATTTTGGTAGGTGCAGCAAATGGAGAAAAATTCCAGCAGTAAAGGTTGAAAATATGGAATGGGGAAATTGATTTTTGGTCCCTAAACTTTAGGTTATTTATAAGTTAGTCCCTAAAGCTCAACTATAAATAGCCTAGCCATTTGCCATTCTTACACATCCCAAATCATTCTAACCTCCTCCCAATACTAGAGAAATTAGAGAGTTTTCATAGAGTTGTTTTCTCCTTTCTTATCAAGAGAGAATTGTCATTGTTTTCTCCTTGTTAGACTGAGAGAAGTTGTAATTCCTATTTTCTCATAGTGAAATTCTTCTACCTTTGTCTGTAGTTTTTACCCTATATTATTTAGGGGTTTTCCACGTAAAATCTGTGTCTCTTTTATCTTCATTATTATTTTCTCAAATTATCAGTTGCGTTTTTGCTCTATCCGACGATCGTATTCCGCAACAATTGGCATCAGAGCCAGATTTGGGTGCGTATATCTACTTACCGTATTCTCTGTTGGTTGCCACTGAAAAGTGGATCCTCCATCATAAGAAAGTAAGTTAGATATTACTCATTCATTGAAGGTGGTGGGCACTATTCACGTCAAAAAGGTGAAATAGTGGGAGCTATCTGAAATAGAAGCTATGGCAACGAAATTTGATATTGAAAAGTTCAATGGGAGAAATTTCTCACTGTGGAAATTGAAGATAAAGGCCATCCTAAGAAAAAACGGATGTCTAGCGGCTATCAACGAAAGGTCGGCAGATTTTACGGATAACAAGAAATGGAATGAGATGGACGAGAATGCTATTGCAGACCTTCATTTAGCATTAGCAGATGAAGTACTATCAAGCATCGAGGAGAAGAAGACAGCCAAGGAGATTTGGGATCACCTCGCAAAATTATACGAGGTCAAATCGTTGCACAATAAAATTTTCCTTAAGAGGAAATTGTACACTCTTCGGATGTCAGAATCTACTTCAGTGACAGAGCACTTAAACACGTTGAATACTCTATTTTCTCAGCTTACATCCCTAAGCTATAAAATAGAGTCACAAGAACGTGCTGAACTTCTGCTTCAAAGTCTACCTGATTCGTATGATCAACTCATCATCAACTTGACGAACAACAACCTTACAAGTGATCTAGTCTTCGATGACGTTGCAGCTGCTGTTCTGGAAGAAGAAAATCGGCGCAAGAACAAGGAAGACAGACAAGGAAATCTGCAACAAGCAGAGGCCTTAATGGTGATGAGAGGAAGATCAACAGAACGTGGCCAAAGTAGCAGTCACAATCATGGTAGATCAAAGTCAAGGAGTAAGAAGAATTTAAAGTGCTACAACTGTGGAAAGAAGGGTCACATGAAGAAGGATTGTTGGAGTTTACCTAAAAACTCCAATCCTCAAGGAAATATGGCAAACACTTCAGATGATGGAGATGCTCTATGTTGTGAAGCAGTAACAGCCATGGAAGGCAGAAAAAGATTTGCAGACATATGGCTTATTGACTCGGGAGCCACATATCACATGACCTCAAGAAGAGAATGGTTCTATAATTATGAACCTATCTCAGGAGGATCTGTGTACAGCTGCAATAATCATGCCTTGGAAATTGTTGGCGTTGGAACCATCAAATTGAAGATGTATGACGGGACAATCAAAGTTGTTCGAGATGTGCGACACGTGAAAGGCTTGAAGAAAAACTTATTATCCTACGGATTGTTGGATAATAATGCAAGCAAGATTGAAACACAGAAAGGAATCATGAAGGTGTTCCATGGAGCGCTTGTGGTGATGAAAGGTGAAAAGATAGCGGCAAATTTGTACATGCTGAAGGGAGAGACCTTGCTAGAGGCTGAAGCCTCTGTTGCCTCATGTAGTTCAGATTCTACCATGTTATGGCATCGGAAACTTGGACACATGTTAGAACAGGGAATGAAAGTCCTTGTGGAGCAAAAGCTACTTCCGGGTTTAACAAAGGTATCACTTCCTTTGTGTGAACATTGTATTACAAGTAAGCAGCATCGATTAAAATTCAACACATCAAATTCTAGAGGCAAGGTTGTTCTAGAATTGGTTCATTCTGATGTATGGCAAGCACCGGTTACATCCCTAGGAGGAGCAAAGTATTTTGTCTCCTTCATTGATGACTACTCTAGGAGATGTTGGGTGTATCCTATCAAGAGGAAGGCAGATGTGTTTTCAACCTTCAAAGTTTTCAAAGCGCGGGTGGAACTTGATTCTGGAAATAAAATCAAGTGTTTCAGATCAGATAATGGAGGTGAATATACAAGTGATGAATTTGATGACTTCTGCAGAAAAGAAGGCATCAAAAGACAGTTCACAACAGTATACACTCCTCAACAAAATGGAGTGGCAGAGCGGATGAACAGAACTCTGTTAGAAAGAACACGAGCAATGTTGAGAGCTGCAGGGCTAGAAAAAGCTTTCTGGGCAGAAGCAGTCAATACCGCCTATTATTTGGTGAATCGGGCTCCATCAACTGCGATTGAGTTGAAGACACCGATGGAAATGTGGACTGGTAAACCAGTTGATTATTCAAACCTCCATATATTTGGAAGTATTGTGTACGTGATGTACAATGCCCAAGAAATTTCAAAGTTGGATCCAAAATCCAGAAAATGTAAATTCTTGGGGTATGCTGATGGAGTAAAGGGGTATCGCTTGTGGGATCTCACTGCCCGCAAAGTGATTATCAGCAGGGATGTTATCTTTGTAGAAGATAAGCTACAAAGAAAAGAAGAAGATGATAGCACTGATAAAGAAAAGCCAGAGACTACACAGATACATGTTGAAAATGAGTTTGAACAGAGAGATTGTTCTGAAGCAGAACCAGAGCTCGAGGAATCAGAACCAGAGAATTCTGAAGCTCCAACAACTCGTCAATCAGATCGTGTGAGAAGACGCCCCAATTGGCACTCAGATTATGTTATAGAAGGTAATGTTGCATACTGCCTTTTAACGGAGGACGGTGAGCCATCAACATTCGAGGAGGCAATGAACAACTCAGATGCTTCGCAGTGGATGGCGGCAATGCAAGAAGAAATCGAAGCCCTTCATAAAAATAATACATGTGAACTTGTGCCACTACCACAAGGAAGGAAGCCAATTGGTAACAAATGGGTCTTCAAAATCAAGAGAAATGGTGACGATCAAGTGGAGAGGTATCGTGCAAGACTGGTGGTCAAAGGATATGCTCAGAAAGAAGGTATTGATTTCAATGAAATCTTTTCTCCTGTGGTTAGACTAACAACGGTTCGAGTTGTCCTGGCAATGTGTGCTACATTGAATTTACATCTAGAGCAGCTAGATGTTAAAACAGCTTTTCTTCATGGAGATCTTGAAGAAGAGATTTACATGCTCCAGCCTAAAGGTTTTGAAGAAAAAGAAAAGAAGAACTTGGTTTGTAGGTTGAACAAATCTCTGTACGGTTTAAAGCAGGCGTCGAGGTGTTGGTACAAGAGATTTGACTCCTTCATCATGAGCCTTGGATACAACAGACTTAATGCAGACCCTTGTGCTTACTTCAAGAGGTTTGGTGAAAACGACTTTGTTATATTGCTGTTGTATGTAGATGACATGTTGGTTGCAGGCCCCAACAAAGATCATATTAAAGAATTAAAGGCACGACTGGCTAGGGAATTTGAAATGAAGGACTTGGGACCAGCAAACAAGATTCTAGGGATGCAAATTCACCGAGACAGAAGTAGTAGGAAGATTTGGCTTTCACAAAAGAATTACTTGAAAAAGATCTTGTCACGATTCAGCATGCAAGATTGTAAGCCAATTTCTACCCCTCTTCCTATTAACTTTAAATTATCCTCCAGTATGAGTCCTAGCAGTGAAGAAGAGAGGATGGAGATGTCTCGAGTACCGTATGCATCAGCAGTGGGAAGTTTAATGTTCGCTATGATTTGTACAAGACCAGACATTGCACAAGCAGTGGGAGTGGTTAGTCGGTACATGGCGAATCCAGGCAGAGAGCATTGGAATGCTGTGAAAAGGATCCTGAGATACATCAAAGGGACCTTAAATGTTGCATTATGTTACGGGGGATCAGACTTTCTTATCAGCGGGTATGTCGATTCTGACTATGCAGGAGATTTGGATAAAAGCAAATCTACAACAGGGTATGTGTTTACAGTTGCTGGTGGAGCTGTAAGCTGGGTTTCAAAACTGCAATCGGTTGTGGCTACGTCAACAACGGAGGCAGAATATGTAGCAGCTACACAAGCCAGTAAAGAAGCAATATGGTTGAAAATGCTATTGGAGGAGCTCGGGCACAAACAAGAGAATGTCTCTTTGTTTTGTGACAGTCAGAGCGTCTTGCATCTTGCAAGGAATCCTGCTTTTCACTCAAGAACAAAACACATTCGGGTCCAATACCACTTCATTCGTGAGAAAGTGGAAGAAGGGACGATAGATATGCAGAAGATCCATACCGATGACAACATAGCAGATTTCATGACAAAAGCAATCAACACTGATAAGTTTACTTGGTGTCGATCCTCTTGTGGCTTGTTAGAGACGTAAGCAACATGAAAAGTACGAGGTAGAAAGAATGGTGTGAAGATATGATTATTCCAAATCAAATCTTCAAGTGGGAGATTGTTGAAAATCAAGAGCAGCCAAAATTGAAAATGGAAAATTTCAATTTTGGTAGGTGCAGCAAATGGAGAAAAATTCCAGCAGTAAAGATTGAAAATATGGAATGGGGAAATTGATTTTTGGTCCCTAAACTTTAGGTTATTTATAAGTTAGTCCCTAAAGCTCAACTATAAATAGCCTAGCCATTTGCCATTCTTACACATCCCAAATCATTCTAACCTCCTCCCAATACTAGAGAAATTAGAGAGTTTTCATAGAGTTGTTTTCTCCTTTCTTATCAAGAGAGAATTGTCATTGTTTTCTCCTTGTTAGACTGAGAGAAGTTGTAATTCCTATTTTCTCATAGTGAAATTCTTCTACCTTTGTCTGTAGTTTTTACCCTATATTATTTAGGGGTTTTCCACGTAAAATCTGTGTCTCTTTTATCTTCATTATTATTTTCTCAAATTATCAGTTGCGTTTTTGCTCTATCCGACGATCGTATTCCGCAACAAGGAATACATTTTTCTTTCATCGTGCTGCAAAAATTAGAGTTGTTTAAAATACAATTATGGGTTTGCAAATTAATGTGGTTTGGGAAAATAGTCCATCTCGTTTGTGCATATTGGTGTGTCGTGAATTTAATTCACATTTTGCGCGAGTGTGACATTTAGCTACTTGGACACTGGAGGGTGCATTTAAACAGATTGGGGAAGTAGAGATGTTGAGTTTAGTGGCTTCTTTCTCATCGGCGGAAGTTCGAGATGTGATTTGGAGTTATGACGGTTCGAAAGCTCCAAGTCCATATGGTTTTAACTTAGAAATCTATAAGCGCAGATGGGATTTTGTTAAGGGTGATGTTTTGCATCTTTTGTCTCAGTTTCACCTTACGGCCAAATTACCAAGAGGAGCTAATTCTACCTTCTTGGTTTTAATTTCGAAGAAGGACCCACCGCTTGCGATTATGTATTTTAGGCCTATAAGCCTTGTTAATTCATTCTATAAGATTGTGGCGAAATCTTTAGCTAGAAGATTACAATATGTTATGAATGATCATATCAGTGACACTCAGATGACCTTTGTGAAGGGACGTCGGATTGTAGATGGCGTCCTTTTAGCGAACGAGGTTATTCACTCTTTGTGTAAAACTAGCGCATCTAGGGGTTTTTTTGCTTAAGTTGGACTTTGTGAAAGCTTACGATTGTGTCGATTAGGAGTTTTTGGATGGTATTCTTTTCCGTATGGGTTTTAATGTCACTTGGCGCAATTGGGTGTGGGAATGTATAAGCACTATCCTTTTGTCGGTGCTTGTGAATGGATGTGCTTCTAAGGAATTTTTTATGGGCAGAGGTATTCGACATGGGTGCCCTTTATCACCGTTGCTATTTGTAATTGTGGCTGAGGCTTTCCACAAGATGGTGATTTCAGCTTGCGACAATGATGTCATTAGGGGAGTGCATATTTCAAATTCTTTTTCCATTTCAGACCTTTAGTTTGCCGATGATACTATGCTTTTCTTGATGGATCTTTGGATATGATTGTTAATATTCAACGCCTTTTACATTGTTTTCAGGCTTGCTCGGGGCAACGTATTAACTTTCAGAAGTCAAAACTTTTCTCATTTGGTATAGAGCTGGTGGTTAGTTACGAGGTTGCATTTATCTTGTGCTGTCAAAAGGGTGCGTTACCTTTTATGTATCTTGTTTTGCCTTTGTGCGTCAACCCTCGCAGTAAAGAAATATGGGAACCGGTGATAACGTGCTTTTACGTGAAGTTGGCTGGTTAGAAGTGAACCTCTCTTACGTTCGCGGCTCGTGCCACATTGGTAAATTCTATGTTATCCGCACTACCAATATATTATATGGGTATCTTTGTTGTTCCGAAAGGGGTACTTGCTGCAATTGACAAAATATATCGTGCTTTCCTATGGGGTGGTGTTGAGCTTCACCGTAAGATGAGTCGCGTTAGGTGGGAGGTAGTTTGTAGACCTCGACACCTTGGAGGTTTGGATGTCGCGGACCTTCAAGTTCGTAATCAAGCTTTAATTTCTAAGTGAAGTCGGCGCTTTACACAAGAGCTGAATTCTCTTTGGCGTGCTCTTATAGTTGCGAAGTATGGCGAAAATGTCCAATGGTGGCGGTTTAATACTTCTCGATGGTCTTCGATGTCGGTAATTTGGAGACAGATTGTACATACTTCTATGAGATCAGGGGGTGGCTGCCCATATGGATGAATCGAGTTATATTTGTAGGGTTGGCAGTGGAGTGAAGGTTTTATTTTGGCTTGATCCTTGGTGTTCTAATTTGCCACTGAAGGACTTATTTCCACGATTGTTTTCCATTGCTGTTAATAAACTTGCTTTGGTCTCCGACTATGCCATTGATGGTTCTAGTCGCACTCACAGTGGCATTTGTTCTTCCGCCGAGCTTTATGAGTTTTTGAGTCACGACAGCTATTTGATTTGGTAAACTTGGTGTCGGCAACATTATTGCAAGCTCATTTAGTTGATTATTTGGTTTGGAAACCATATTGTCATGGGTTCTTTTTGGTGAAAGTGTTGTCGAGTCTGCTCCTGCTTGAAAAGGTTGGCGATGCTTCCTTCGGGACTTGTTTTGCATGGAAGGTTCCTGTCCCGCCTAAGGTGCAGGCTTTCCTTTGGTTTGTTTGGTTACAACACTTGCCTACATTTCAGTTTTTGCGTCTTCTGAGCATTACTTTAACGGCAGATCATGATCCTCGTGTATGGTGTGGATTGTGTGAGGATGAGATTGATAATATCATGTATTCTTGCACTTTTGTTCGCTCGATTTAGGGTTGGTTTTTGGAGTTGTGGGGGGTTCGGTTGGTGTTGCCGCATTATTTATCATATTTTATTGCTTCAGATTTCCTTTGCTCTTTTTCAGGTGAAAAGCGTAAGTTGTGGCTCTCGTGTGTGGCGTCGCTACTTTGTTCATTATGGTTGGCGCGTAATGATTAGGATTTTAATAAGAAGCGGATGTCTTCCAAGGAAATTTTCTTCTTAATTAAGTTACGCTTGTTCTTCCGGGTGAAAATGTTGAATGGGGATATTGTTGTTGTGGAGGGGGCTTGGTGGCAATGTCCAAGTGATTGTATTGTTTAGGGGGTTGTTTGGTTTGCACGTTGTGGCGTGAAGTGGGAGGTGTCGGCTCTTGGAACGTTGAAGTTCAATGTTGATGGCTCGGCGAGGGGTAAACCTTGTGTTGAGTGGATCAAATGATCGATATAAACTAAGAGGGGGTGAATTGGATTTTTAGACTTTTTGGTAGTGGAATTGACAAATAAAAAGATAGACAAGAGGATTTTGAGTGGTTCAAGTTCCAATCAAACTCTACATCCACTACCTTAGCTTCACTAAGGATTTTCAACAATTCCACTAATTGCTCTTCCCTTTTTCTAGGCTAAGGAAGTAACCGTTACAATATCGGTCAAATTTTCTACCCAAAATTTGACCCAATCCTCACACAAGAATTACAAAGAAGATAATGGCTAAACAAGTATCTCTCAATACACAATGTAGCCCAATTGCAGGCACTCAACCCAATTGAAAGGATAAGAATGGAAATTACAATTTCACAATTGGGGTTTACAAGAAATAATGGGATTTAGGCTCAATTGCTTGGATTTGATGTTTGGATGTTTGCTTTGAGATCAATAGTTGTTGCTGAAGCTTTTAGAGGTCCCTTTTATACCTTCTCATTGAATTCTAGCCGTTGGGGTTGTTACATTCATCAATAGAGTCGTTGGGATGTTATCTTCCCTCCATAAATGCAGTCTCCAACCACCCGTTTCGAAACGCCCGATCCTGTTTTGAAACAGACTAAAAAAGAAAGAGCCGTTAGGTATATTAAATAGATCGTACCGAAACGGGCACGATCGTTTCGATACGATTAAGAGCCGTTTCGAAACCCGTTTCGAAATACTTAGCTACTGTCAAAGCCCGTATCGAAACGGATTGAAGGTGTTTCGATACGCCTTAACGATCAGTATAAAAACGGTTAAAAACTTCAACGATCATATTTTTAAAACACAGTTTGAAAGCCATTTCGAAATGTTTGAAGTCGTTTCGATACTACCGTATCGAAATGGGTCAAACTGTTCCGATATTCTTCACCCATTTCGAAACCCGTTCCGAAACAAAGGTTCACAGTTTCAAAACCGTTTCGAAACACGTTCCGAAACACAGGTTCACAGTTTCAAAAGTCTTCCAGAACGCTTAAGGCCGTTCCAAAACGGTGACTCGAAAATCACAGTTTTGGCTTCAAAAACACTTAGAAAAGTTTTGACAACTTGAGTTTTTAACTTAACCATTTTCCTTTAAATATATAGAGGTTTGAGGGCTTAAAAATTTGTTTTATCTTCTTCAAATTAGTCCTTAAATTCTTTAGTTATATCAAAATTAATTATCGGTTTCACAATCTCCCCCTTTTTGATATAACAAAACTAAAGTTAGAATTTTTAAGAGTTTTGATCTTTTGAATACATTCTAACTCCCCCTCAATTTAAGATGGGTTTTAAAGTTTTGAAAGGATTAAAATTTAAGTTTTAAAACTCAAAACCACTTAAAACAAATTTTTGGCTCTTATATTTTCTCCCCCTTTTTGTTAGATCAAAAATAATAATAAACAAATGCTCAAAGAGAAGAAACAAGGTTAAAAGCAATAAGCAACATAATATAAATTCATATAATCCAAATCCAAACATAAAACTTAAACAATAAAGTTCAAAGCTCAATCCCAAACAAAATAATCAAAGCATAGGTTCATGAAACATAAAGAAATAAAGGTGCAAACTTAATCCTAATATGATAGTCTAATATGCGATGCAATAAAAAAATCCTAAGCCCCGTCATCGTCACCATCAACATCGGAGGAGTCATCATCGTTCCTAGCTTGAGAGCGACGAAAGGTCATCCATTGACCATAAAAGGTGGAGAATGACAAGTCTATTGATTGATGTTGATTCTCAAGGGAGGTGAGACGATTTTCCATGGATTGCAAGCGATTATTGATAGTACCAAGACCCGCCTCCATTGTGTTGAACCGCTCAGTGAGAAAAGCCATAAGAGCTTCATTGTTGGGAGTTGGAGCTTGAGGTTGTGGTTCAACTTGTGGTGGAGGAGCATGCCTATCAACTCGTTCCCATTGGCCATTAATGTTGTAATGGAACTCGGATTTGTGAGAGAAGCTTCACCAATCTTTTGCTTACGGGGTTCCGGAGAGTCATAAGTGCAATCAAAATTGAGCATCCAAAAGATATAGCTCAAAACAGTCCCATATGTGAAGGATTTGAGAGCATTGGTTTCACGAAGCTTCACATTGTTGACCATCTCGGCAAACATAATCTTTACAAGATTTGGGCGTTCTCCACGGCGAAAACATTCAAGCCAAAAATAATCAACTTGACGAATGTGAGAGAATTTACCTCCGGAGGGGTGAATAAACCACGAGATCATCAAGTGGGGGAACCTATCATGAGCATCCAAGGCAAGAACGGAACCGGTGTGAGAACCAAAATGAGTCTCATTCTCGATGCCTTCGTTCTTAAGGCCAAGAGTGGTCTCTAAAAAGGGTATGTCTATGACGAAACTCTTCCCCAAGAGAAAGGACTCAATGCCAACAACTTCGGAGTGATCCTCATTATCAACAAGCTGAGCATTCGAGTAAAAGATGAGAACCATGTGCTTGTAGACCACATCCGGTATGTTCAAGAGAGCCATGAAGTTCCATTCACGTAGACGCTCTAGATAACGGAAGGCGAAACGCTCCGAATCAAGGAACTAAATATCAACCACACGTTCGCGACGAACGGAAATCTCCCTGACATAAGTGAAACGGTCCCTCATCTCTGGAGTCCGAAGACTTTTGAGAAACAGCTGGGTGAGATTAGGACGGATACCGGCATCACTTGCTTGACCCGTCTTACTCTTCTTGTTAACGTTCTCCATTGAAAAACTCCTAAAAACATAAAGCAAGCAATTTTGAAATTAAGGTGTATGCATGAATATCCTCAATGTAATCCAATAACAAATCCCATTTAGGTTTAAAAAAGATTTTTTAAAAAAAATTAAGAGAAAAAACAACTTTTGAAAAATCAAAAAATACGAGTGAAAATAATATATTCGAACTAAAAAATTTAAGATTTTGAAAAAAAATTACAAGTTTTGAAAAACCCAAGTTCAAAAACATATAATCTATACAAAATTAAAATTTTCTAACCTAAGAATCGAATTAAATCAAAGGAAAAGAAAAAAATTGAAAATATACCTTAAAAAGGGGATTTTGGATGAATGAGTGGAAACTCTTGCACAATATTGATGAGGCTTGCTTAGACTTGTGTTTGAGTGTAAAAGCCCTCAAGATTTGATGAAAAACAATGAGGTTTAGAGGGTTTTTATAGGGAAAAATTGATCTAGGGTTTTGAAAGAGTTTTAATTAAAGTGAATTTTAACATTAAAAGCCCTCTTTAAAGTTGTCCGCATACCCATTTCGGATCAGGCTCGATCGTTCCGGAACGCGGGTATCGAAACATTGACTGACGTTTCAAGTCGAGCTGACCGTTCCGATACAGCTTTGACCGTATTGAATCCTCGTTGACCTGTATCGAAACTCGTTTTGATACACCCCTTGGCAGTAGCAAAAATGTTTCAAAACCCTTTTAAGGTGTTTCGAAACACCCTTCTCACAGATATATCTTTTAAGGCACCCGTATCGAAACAGTTGGACCCGTTTCGATACACCTAGGCCTGGAAGTGCAGATCAGGCTCTAATTTTGTAGAAAAATGGATTTTATGAAGTCCTAATTTGCATGAATGAGCAGGAAAGACATGTTCAAACAAAAACATACTCCCCCTAACTATTAGCATAGATGAAATTAGAATTAAAAACACATAAACATGGCATTTTCAAGAATTCATGCAATTTAATCACAAAAAGTGTCCTAAGAGGTCAAGAAAGGCTAGTTAGACCTAACTCTCTCGTAAGGGACCAAAAACACTCTTTATCTAAAGGCTTTGTAAAGATGTCCGCTAGTTGGTTTAAGGTGTCAACGTACTCTATAACAACATCTTCCTTAAGGACATGATCTCTAATGAAATGATGCATTATCTCTATATGTTTGGTTCTAGAGTGTTGGATGGGATTTCTTGTTAAGCATATGGCACTAGTGTTATCACACTTAAGGGGTATGGTTTCAACTTTAATACCATAATCTAAGAGTTGTTGCTTCATCCAAAGGACTTGAGCACAACAACTCTCTAAGGATATGTACTCGACTTCGGTGGTAGAAAGAGCTACACTATTTTGTTTCTTAGAGAACCAAGTTATGAGCATACTGCCTAAGAATTGACATGTTCCCGAAGTACTCTTTTTATCGATTTTACGCCACCCATAATCCGCATCCGAATAAGCATGAAGGTTGAAAGTTGAGTCTCTAGAGTACCAAAGACCTAAACAAGAGGTATCTCTAAGGTACCTAAAGATTCTCTTAACGGCTATAAGGTGAGACTCTCTAGGACAAGCTTGAAACCTAGCACATAAGCAAACACTAAACAAGATATCTGGTCTACTTGCGGTAAGGTAAAGCAATGATCCAATCATAGAACGGTAAAGCTTAGAGTCAACACACTTACCTCCTTCATCTTTGTCAAGCTTTGTAGATGAGCTCATGGGTGTGGCTTGAGGCTTTGCATTCTCCAAGCCAAACTTCTTGAGCATATCCTTGATGTACTTTGCTTAATTGATGAAGGTGACATCCTTCCTTTACTTGATTGGAGTCCCAAAAAGAATGAGAGCTCCCCCATCATGCTCATCTCGAATTCACCTTGCATTAACTTAGCACACTCCTTGCAATGACACTCATTAGTAGATCCAAAAATAATATCATCAACATATATTTGTACTACTAAGTTGTCATTTTTATACCTTTTTATGAAAAGTGTAGTGTCCACCTTACCTTTTTCAAAACCTTTTTCAATCAAAAAGTTTGAAAGTCTTTCATACCAAGCTCTAGGAGCTTGTTTTAAACCATAAAGTGCTTTAGTAAGTTTGAAAACATGATTTGGAAATTTTGAGTCTTCAAAACCCGGTGGTTGTTCCGCATACACTTCCTCATTTATAAAACCATTTAAAAATGCGCTTTTAACATCCATTTGAAAAAGCTTGAAATCATGATAACATGCATATGCAAGCAACATCCTAATAGCCTCCATTCTAGCTACGGGTGCATAGGTTTCATCAAAATCTATTATCTCTTCTTGAGTGTAACATTGTGCTACTAATATAGCTTTATTCCTCACAATGTTACCACTCTCATCTAGTTTGTTCCTAAAGACCCATTTAGTTCCTATAGTAGATTGATTACTAGGCCTATCAACTAATGTCCAAACATTACTTTTCTCAAATTGATTTAACTCTTCTTGCATAGCCATAATCCAAAAGTCATCTATTGATGCTCTTTTTATATTCTTAGGCTCTATGCATGAGATAAATGCAACATGGTTCATAAGTTTAAGAGAAGATCTAGTGGTTACCCCCTTGGATGGATCACCCAAGATTTCACCATCTTTTACATAGTTGAGCTCCCTTGGGTAGCTCACTTCCTTTTCCTCAAGAGCCAAGTTCTTCAAGGATTCAAGAGGTGGATCTTGTGTATCCTCTTCTTTTATTGGAATCTCATCCTCCTTTGAAGTTTGTCCTTCATCAAAGGCATTAATGATTCCTACATCATCATCATCACAAAAATCCTTCCTTAGAAGGAGGTTATCATCGAATACAACATGTATAGACTCTTCTACTACTAAAGTTATCTTGTTAAATACACGATAGGCTTTAGAGTTTAAGGAATATCCTATGAAAATAGCTTCATCACTTTTTGCATCAAATTTACCTAAGTTATCTTTTCCATTATTTAAAACAAAACACTTGCAACCAAATGGGTGAAAATAGCTAATGTTAGGCTTTTTAGATTTTAAAATCTCATATGGTGTTTTCTTTAAAAGTGGCCTAATCATTACTCGGTTTACAATGTAGCAAGAGGTGTTTGTGGCTTCCGCCCAAAAATATTTAGGTAAATTGTTTTCACAAAGTATGGTTCTAGCCATTTCTTGTAAAGTTCTATTTTCCTCTCAACTACCCCTATTTTTTTGAGAAGTTCGAGGAGCCGAAAAATTGTGGCTAATACCATTTTCATTTAAAAACTCTTCTAACCCTAGATTTTAAAATTCGGTTCCATGATCACTTCTTATATGAGAAATTCTAAGTTCAATATCATTTTGGGTTAATTTTGAAAATGTGATGAATTTTACTAAAGCCTCATCTTTAGTACTTAAAAATAGAACCCAAGTAAATCTAGAAAAATCATCAACAAGTACAAATGCATAAGATTTACCACCCAAGCTCATAGTTCTAATAGGCCCAAATAAATCCATGTGAATAAGTTGTAAACACCTACTTGTAGAAACATCATTAATGGATTTAAAGGATGACTTATGTTGTTTACCCTTAGAGCATGCATCACAAATTTTGTCATTTGAGAACTTAATCTTGGGTAAACCTCTAAATAGATCAAGGGAAACTAATTTTTCTAAAACACTAATGCTAGCATGTCCTAGTTTCTTATACCATAGCCATGCATCATTTTCATTTTGAGCTACTAAACATGCATGTGATGTATGTATGTCATCTAAATGCACCATGTAAATGTTACCTATGCGATGACCTATGAGCATAATATTATTTGATTTAATGTCAACAATTTTGCACTCATTCTTATCAAATAAGACATTAAACCCTTTATCACATAATTGGCTTATGCTCAACAAATTATGTTTAAGACCATCGACATATAAAACATTTTCAATAAGAATAGTAGAGTGATTACCTATGGAGCCAATACCTTTAATGTGGCCTTTGGAGTTGTCACCAAATGTCACTACTCCTCCACTTTTTGGCTTTAAGTCCATGAATCTACTCTTGTCTCCGGTCATATGCCTCGAGCATCCACTATCAAGGTACCAAGAATTTTGACTTTGTGCTTTGGCCTTTTAGCAATGCTCCCCCCATAAACAAAGATATTAAACTTTTGTTTTTGGTACCCAAATCAATTTGGGTCCACGAGTGTTAGCTCCCAATAGCTTGGTTCCCTTAGGAATCCAAGGTGACATAGCAACAATATTATTAGATTTGACAAGTTCCTTAGGAACCCATACACTCCTAATCTTTTTAGTTCTATTATGTCTAGGGAAGCTACTTTGTTTGTAGTTATTAGTCTTTCTCCTAGGTTGGTTTGTTTTAGATGATTCACCTTTTTCATGCTTCACATTACCAACATTTTTAAAAGACTCTTTGAGCTTGTTAAGCTCATCTAACACCTTTTGGTGTTCACTATTGCATTAAGAAAGAAGATTATTTAGGTCTACATTTTCATCTTGGAAGAATTTAAGTTCATCTTTTAAACCTAAAATCTTTTTCTCAAATTTTAAGTTAGCTTGAGAAAGTGAGTCATTTTTATCATTTAATTTTGAAATAATTTTCTTATTTCTAATGACCGACTCTTTGTACTTCTTAACTAACTCATCATAAACCTCTTGCAACTCATCATATGCATCATGTAATTCATCAAATGTAAAGTCAAAAGATGATGAGTTAGAGGTTACCATGAAGGAATTCTCCTCAAGTGCCATGAGGCAAAGGTTGGCCACTTCGTATTCGTCATCCTCGGACGACTCCTCGTCACTCCAAGTAGCAAGCTTGGCTTTGAGCTTCTTCTTCTTCTCAATGCCCTTAATCTTGAGTTGAGGGCACTCCGAACGAATGTGACCGGGCTTTTTGCACTCGTAGCAAATGATTTGATCCCTCTCTTCTTCTTTGTTTTCCCTAAGAAGTCCATTTTTCTTTGAATCTTCCTTCCTCGGTTGGACCTCATGAATGGTGAGAATCTTTTGGCTATCATAGCCAATTCTTCTAAATCATTCTCCTCACTAGAAGTGCTCTCCTCATGTAATGAAGCTTTGAGAGCCACTCATATCTTCTTCTTCTTTTCTACTTCTAGCTTCTCCACTTTTTTCTCTTCCCTCTTCTTTTCATCTTCCTTTCCTCGCTTCATTATCTCATGAGTAAGGAGAGAACCCACTAGCTCATCAAGTTTTAGTGTCTTCAAGTTTTTGGCCTCGATGATGGTGGTTCTCTTCCCATCCCAAGATTCGGAAAGTGAGTAGAGTATCTTCCGGACAAATTTGTCTTCCGGGATTGTCTCTCCAAAACCTTTAAGCCCGTTGACGATAGTTGAGAAGCGATCGAACATTTTGGACACGGTTTCGTCGAGCTCCATCTTGAAATTCTCATAACTAAGATTGAGAATTCCAATCTTGGTCTCCTTCACATCACTGGTTCCTTCATAGGAGGTCTCTAGTGTGTCCCATACTTCTTTGGCACTTTCAATGGAGGAGACTTTGGAGTAGATGTCGGGACCGAAAGAACAAAAGAGCATGTGAAGAGCTTTATCATTAATTTGAATCTTCTTTCTCTCATCTTCACTCATCTCAATCTTATTCTTTAGAACCAATTTTCCTTCATCGTCCCTCTTCAAAGGAATATAGGGACCATCTTCAATGACATCCCAAACAAGGTAATCGTTGGATTTGATGAAGAGGTGCATCCGATTCTTCCAAAATGGATAGTTGTCACCATTGAAGAATGGCGGTTTTGTGGTTGATTGAGACTCGTACATGCTTGACCCGGAGGTAGATGTCATGGCTTGATTTATGGATGATCACACTCTTCCTAGGAACTCCTCTTGTGGTTGTTAATCCTTCAAAGAGGTAGGCTCTGATACCAATTGTTGAGTGGATCAAATGACAAATATAAACCAATATGGGGGTGAATTGGATTTTTAGACTTTTTGGTAGTGGAATTGACAAATAAAAAGATAGACAAGAGGATTTAGAGTGGTTCAAGTTCCAATCAAACTCTACATCTACTACCTTAGCTTCACTAAGGATTTTCAACAATTCCACTAATTGCTCTTCCCTTTTTCTAGGCTAAGGAAGTAACCGTTACAATATCTATCAAATTTTCTACCCAAAATTTGACCCAATCCTCACACAAGAATTACAAAGAAGATAATGGCTAAACAAGTATCTCTCAATACACAAAGTAGCCCAATTACAAGCACTCAACCCAATTGAAAGGATATGAATGGAAATTACAATTTCACAATAGAGGTTTACAAGAAATAATGGGATTTATGCTCAATTGCTTGGATTTGATGTTTGGATGTTTGCTTTGGGATCAATAGTTGTTGCTGAAGCTTTTTAGAGGTCCCTTTTATACGTTCTCATTGAATTCTAGCCGTTGGGGTTGTTGCATTCATCAATAGAGCCGTAAGAATGTTATCTTCCCTCCATAAATGCAGTCTGTAACCACCCGTTTCGAAACACTCGATCCTGTTTCGAAACAGACCAAAAAAGAAATAGTCGTTGGGGTGTATTAAATAGACCGTACCGAAACGGGCACGATTATTTCGATACGATTAAGAGTCGTTTCGAAACCCGTTTCGAAACACTTAGCTACTGTCAAACACCGTATCGAAACGGATTGAAGGTGTTTCGATACGCCTTAACGATCAGTATAAAAACGATTAAAATCTTCAACGGTCATATTTTTAAAACACAATTTGAAAGCCGTTTCGAAACGTTTGAAGTCGTTTCGATACTACCGTATCGGAACGGGTAAAACCGTTCTGATGTTCTTCACCCGTTTCGAAACCCGTTCCAAAACAAAGGTTCACAGTTTCAAAACCGTTTCAAAACACGTTCCGAAACACAGGTTCACAGTTTCAAAAGTGTTCCGGAACGCTTAAGGCCGTTCCGAACCGGTGACTCAAAAATCATTGTTTTGGCTTTAAAAACACTTAGAAAAGTTTTGACAACTTGAGTTTTAACTTAACCATTTTCCTTTAAATATATAGAGAGGTTTGAGGACTTAAAAATTTGTTTTATCTTTTTCAAATTAGTCCTTAAATTCTTTAGTTATATCAAAATTAATTATCGGTTTCACACCTTGGCATGTTGGTTTTGGAAGGGTGCTTCAGGATGATTTTATGCCAATTTTAGTTTTGTTCTATTGGCCACTTGGCATTTTAGATTCGACGGGGGTTGAATTGAATGCTATCGAGTTTGCATTATTTATGGTGTCAGATTCTAGATGGAGTGATCGACCTATAGTCATTGAATTGGATTTTAGCGTTGCTATAAGCTGGATTTTGCATACGTAACGACGTCTATGGTGTTTATGGGATACTTTTGTATCTATTGATTCTCTTTGCACCACATTGCCGAATGTTTGCCTTCATCATATCTATTGAGAGGCTAATGCTCTTGCAGATGTGCTGGCCAAAGAGGGAGTCGACCGAGCAACTTTATTCCGTGTGTGTCTTTGATAGGGGCTTTGGTTTACATGGTTTGATGCTTTGAGAGCAGCTCGGGTGTAGTGGGCGTTTGTGCTGGGGGTTTTGTTTTGCATGGTTTTGTTTTGTGTTTGGGTGTAGTGTGCTGAAGGGGTATTGGGTAGGGATTGAAATTGTTTGATCGAGTTTGATGTATGTTTGAGGACGTATCTCCTTGTCTCGAATTTTGCTTGTCAGATGTTATGGTTTGTGTTTTTTTTTGTGCCCATGTTTTGTCATGTTTGTTGACTTCATCGATAAGTATTTACCTAGTTCTGTTGTACTATTTTCCTCCATTTAGGATTAGAGAGGGTTTTAACGAGGCACACAACTAGGTTTGGTTGTATGTAGGGGGTGCTAATGAGCCGAACCGAGCCCAAGCTTGACCAGGCTCGGCTCAGCTTGGAAACAATATTATTAGTAGGGGTGCCTAACGAGTTGAGCAACTCGTGAGCTGCTCGAACTCGACTAGGTCAAAACTCGGTAAACGCTCGGCTCGGGTTGGCACAACTCGAACTCGACTCGAGACCTTAACGAGTTGAGTCGAGCAAAGTCTAACTCGACTTGATAAGTTCACGAGCAGCTCGTTAATTTTTTAAAATATTATTTTAGTAATTGCTAGATTGGTTATGTAACATTGAACTTTTTTTTCAAGAATGCTTTTAATATGTTAGTTTAATGTATTTGTGGATTTTTACTTTAGTTTTAATATGTTAGTTTGGTGAACTTGTGGATTGTTACTTTAGTTTTAATATGCTAGTTTGGTGTATTTGTGGATTGTTAGTTTGGAATTTAGACTTTGAAAGTGCTTTATATACTCTTTTGATAATTTTTGGTTAAATTTGTTAATTTATGTTTATATTAAGCCTCATATAGTATTATTAAACTTTACTTTTAGTTAAAAAATGAGGTAAATTTTTTAGTGAGCTTAACGTGCAACGAGCCGAGCTTAACGAGGAAAGAGTTAAGTTGAGCACCAAAATTTTTAAACGAGCACGAGTCGAGCACAATTTTAATGA
This sequence comes from Hibiscus trionum, assembly GCA_030270665.1. Lineage (NCBI taxonomy): Eukaryota > Viridiplantae > Streptophyta > Magnoliopsida > Malvales > Malvaceae > Hibiscus > Hibiscus trionum. Next base: position 7,038,154 of record BSYR01000057.1, read on the forward strand.
GCTTAACGAGCAACGAGTCGAGCATCAATTTTTTTTAACAAGCCCGAGTCAAGCACTGTCCAACTCGCGATCGACTTGCTCAATAAGCACCCCTAATTATTAGGCTCTGCTCGGGCTCGAGGCTCACCGAGCTCAAAATTTTAGACTCAAGCATGGCTAAAAAATAATACTATTGGGCTCGGCTCAAGCTCGAAACTTGTTAGGCTTAGGTTGAGCTCAATGCTCGTTAGGCTCGGCTCAAAATAAACCATTCTAAGCTCAAGAATCATTAAAGTAATCCAAACTTTAAAAACTCAAATTTAAAATCATCTCAACTAAAAACCCATGGGCACAAAAGGCCTATGTTTACTTGATCTCAACCAAAAGGCCAAGAGTAAATTAGATTATTGTTCTCAGTTTAAGCACCTATTTATAGGTTGCTTGCTCTCCTTGCTTTATGTATGTTAATGATGTGGGATATTGGTGTATATTGTAAAGCTGTTTCTCCCCCTCAAGCTTTATAGGGATAGGTAAATACCCATTTCAGCCATGTTACTTTTTAGTTTTATTATTTTAGTCTTTGATCTTTTCTTAATTTATAGTGTAAAGTTTACTTTAATTCAATTTAGTCATTTAATTTTAGTAATATACTAATATAAGTGTTAGAAAACAATCTAAAAATTATTAGAAGTGAATTTAAATAATTACAACTATAATTTAGAAATGACTTTTTCTTAATTGTTGTATCTTTTGCTAAACAGATTACTTTTAGTGCATACATATATAATTATTTCGAGCCTGTTCACGATCTTTTCGAGCCGAGCTTGGGTCGGCTCAGCTCGGCTTGTTAAGGTCTCGAGCCGAGCTCGATCCTGAGTCGAGCTCACTCAAGCCGAGCTTTGACCGAGCTTTGACCGAGTCGAGCTCAAGTAGCTCGTTAGCCGGTCAGACTCATTATCACCCCTAGTTGTATGACTTCTCCGTAATAAATCATAATTCTCTTGCTAAGCAAAAAAATATACAATAACATAAGTGATTCGATTTGAGTTAGGCTTCCCAACCTTAATATAATGATTGAAATTTTTATCTCTAACAAGTGGTTTAGAAATTGGGTTAATATTTGATGTCTATCAGTAAAGTTTTTTCTTTCCACAAGCGGACTTCAAATGATACTACATGTCATTTTAGGGGCGCTAAACTCTACACACCAAAAATTAAATTTTAATTTTAAACTTTGAACTCTAAACCCTAACTTTAAACCTTAAAAACTATAAAAATCTAAAATCCTATTCATAAATCCCAAAACCTTTAATCTAAACTATAAAAATGCACCACTTGTAAAAATCTTCTTTTTCTAAAATTACTGCATCAAATTATTTTCCGTAAAAATTTTGCGATGAAATACTTTTTAATTTTGAACAAGTTACTAGTCCAACAAAGCCCAGAACGAAGATGAAACCTGGGCATATCTTATCCCAATAAGCCGATGCTGACATGACTTTCTTTATTTACTCCAAACTATGCCCAATTATTTGAATTTTTCGTCGTCAACGACTTGGAACTTGCATAATAGTTCATACTATTCGAATTTTTTATTTTTAAATATTCATGTTTAATATAGATTTAGATATACATACGATGTTTGAGTCATTTATGTTCATACTATATTGTTTCAACTTTCAAGTAATATAGTTGAAAATATCGATCGAATATGATTCGATTGACATTATTTTTGGTACGATATATATGAGGATGTGAGAGCGAGCATGTTTAAACGTTTAATATCCTCTGATTTATAGGTGAGGAAGGGCTTGTGTACAAAGATGTAGCCATGTATTAAGTAAAAGAGGCTCTTGCCCATGTACATTTTTTTAGCTTCTATATATATATGGGATAGGGTCCAGTTACACAGTGTAAAACTCTTTAAGTTTTACACGTTTTTTGGATCGTTAGATGAGTGAAACGGATGTATGAGATTAACAGTAGAATATGTGAAGATTATCACTCAGGAAAAAAAGTAAGGAATTAATCTCATCCATCCATTTTCCTCATCCAACGATCCAAAAAACGTGTAAAACTTAAAGAGTTTTACACTGTGTAACTGGACCCTATCCCATATATATATAGAAGCTAAAAAAACGTGTAAATTGATCCTAACCCTATCTGAATAATATAGGTATTATACACGGAAGGTCGAAAAAATAATATAGTTGAGAATGAAAAGAATTTCCATCATGGTGCAAAGCTAATGCATAAAATGGACCACATAAATGATTTCATTTTCCTCCATAGGTATAGTTTCAAAACCAATTAAAACCCGAGCCAGGACCTTGTGAGTGGTGATCCAAGTGACCACATTAACAGTGCTTCCCTCAAATGGTATTGTGCTACTTCCTAATTTTCTGACATCACTGCCCTCAATTTTTAGGGTTAACATCCCGTTTCGAGGATACATTCAGTCATTGTCAAACATATATATAAATGGACAGAACGGTTGCAATATTGCGGTTTCAGATGATGCCGCTACCGCTATATAACGGTCGTTGTTACGGTTGTATACCGCTATTTAAATTTATGTCCTTAATAGCAAGTAATAAAAAATAAATTTTAAGAGTGTGTCCATAATAACAAGTGCTGAAAAATTAGGCCAATAATAACAAATACTGAAAAATAAATCAATATTAAGAGTATGCTCATAATAACATATATTGGAAAAAATCGGGGCCCTAATTACAAGATTAAAAAAATAAATAAATTTTAAGAGTAAACTCTTAATAATAAAAATTAAAAAAAATAACCCCATATTAACAAGTATTAAAAATTTTGTACATTTAACAGTAATTAAATATAATTCGAATATAACTTTCCTGAGCAGTGCGCCGTGTGGGAGCCCTTATTGCCTTAGCCCAGGGTCGGGCCTAATTTTCCCTCTCCCTTAAATCTCCTAATTTTAGTTTTCGTTTCAGTGACTGTCAGCCATTGTGGACGACGGTGACTAATCTTTCATCATGGTCATTTTCTCTCTTTTTTTAGTTCTTGATTTTTTCTTTGTTGTAGTTTCATCGTTTTTAGATTTGAAGAATCTCGTTGGGAGTTCTTTCCTAACTTTTTTGTTCCAGACAAGAGCGTATTCTTTTGGTGGTGCATTGTGGACCAACCGACAACGATGACCGTTGGAGGAGGCTCATTTTGTTTCTTATTCATGTTTCCTTCTATTTGGTTTTTCTGGGTGTTTTTCCCTCTGTTTGTTTCTCTGCAGGTGAAGTGTGCGTGGAGAGGTTTCGTTCCCATATACGGTCCGTTTAATGGCTTGACTTTCCGGCTCCGCCTACCTTTGGCCCTTCAGACTTCGATGATCTTCGATCTTGACGCGAAGTTGTTTTTGGTCGCTCTATCTAAATTTCCATGAGCATTTCTATCCTTCGATAACCCCCGAAACAATATACAATCGAAAGCTTTGATTGCTGGCATTGTTCTTGTCTCGTCTTTGGTAAGTGGTTGTGGTTTCTTGTTGTCTTTCCTTACTTTCTCCTATTTTTCACTACTTTTGCCTTTGTGTTTGTTTGCAGTTATTTTCTTTGTGTTTCTATTTCGAGTTTTTTTATGGGTAAACTACTGCAGGGGTCACTTACGTTTAGCGTCTGTACAGAGTTAGTCACCACTTTTGAAAAGTGCCTATTAGTAGTCCTCTACGTTTTCGATGTGTAAATACTTGGTCACTCCGACGTTAACTCCGTTAGTCCCCTAACGGATTGCTGATGTGACGAAATTAAAATAAGGATAAATTACTACAATAGCCATTAAAATTTATCTCATGTACATTTTTTCTTCTCAATTTAAAAAAATAAACATTATAGTCACTAATAAAAATGTTTCTTTATAATTTCACCCTTAAATTTTTAAAAATTCATTTTTCAATCCTAAAACTTTACAATCAATTAACACAATAATATTATAAATGCTTAGATGAAAAATAGGTGCCCAAAGTATACCCTTTGAAACTTAGGTGCCCAAATTGTTCCTATTTAATAACTCAAACTTAAAAATTTAGTCCACTAACTACTAAAAAATTCGAGTTATTGGAATTTCTATTTTATAATTCAAACTTTATTTTGAATTTTTGAGTCGAGTTTATGAAATTATGAGTCGAGTATTTTCACATCAAACCAAAAAATTTAATTTTTTCGAGTCAAGTCGAGTTATTGGAATTTCTATTTTATAATTCGAACTTTATTTTGAATTTTTGAGTCGAGTTTATGAAATTATGAGTCAAGTATTTTCACATCAAACTTAAAAATATAATTTTTTCGAATCAAGTCGAGTTATTAGAATTTCTATTTTATAATTCAAACTTTCAATACACAACTTTTGGTCTCAAAAGCTTTTACTATTTTCCATTATGATTCGATATAGGAGTATTAATTAAAGGTGTATACTCATGAATTAGAACTGTTTTGAAAAGAAGAAAAAAAAAGCTTATCACAGTGCCACAGTTTTAATTCTTTTCGATTGTTTCTTATATTCTTCGAACATTTGAAATTTAGTTATCTAGTATTTTATTTATAAGAATTTTGTTTTATATTTTTAGAATTTAAAAATTCAAGTCTAATTCTCAACATTGTTAATTTTTTTGTTAAATTTAGGTCCACGCTAACGTAGTTATGATTAAACTATGAGGGGCATAATGATTAACTTTGAGATGAATTAAATCTTAAAAACATTTAAATCGTAAAAAATTAAAGGAGCTAAGGTTTAATTTCATTAATTTTAAAATTAAACGGTCTTAAAAATAATTAAACCTGAAAATTAAGGGATAAATATATTTTATTAATTTTAACTGACGGAGTCCTAATAATAATAAACCAAATTTTTTTTATTAAAAATAATGGCTTATTTTCAATGGTTTCAACATACCTGTCGTGAGGGTAACAAAGTCGTCGATCAAATGACGAAGTTTACGGTTTTGAATGATTTGGAGGCGTGTTTGTTCCCTAATCCCCTGTGATAATCGGACATCGTCCGTCTTTCTTCATGACGAAGTTAAATATTATTTTATAATTCAAACTTTATTTTGAATTTTTGAGTCGAGTTTAAGAAAAAATAGAAATTCCAATAACTCGACTTGATTCGAAAAAATTAAATTTTTAGGTTTGATGTGAAAATACTCGACTCATAATTTCATAAACTCGACTCAAAAATTCAAAATAAAGTTCGAATTATAAAATAGAAATTCCAATAGCTCGACTTGACTCGAAAAAATTAAATTTTTTGGTTTGATGTGAAAATACTCGACTCATAATTTCATAAACTCGACTCAAAAATTCAAAATAAAGTTTGAATTATAAAATAGAAATTCCAATAACTCAAATTTTTTAGTAGTTAGTGGACTAAATTTTTAAGTTTGAGTTATTAAATAGGAGCAATTTGGGCACCTAAGTTTCAAAGGGTATACTTTGGGCACCTATTTTTCATCTAAGCATTTATAATATTATTGTGTTAATGGATTGTAAAGTTTTAGGATTGAAAAATGAATTTTTAAAAATTTAAGGGTGAAATTATAAAGAAACATTTTTATTAGTGACTATAATGTTTACTTTTTTTAAATTGAGGAGAAAAAATGTACATGAGATAAATTTTAATGGCTATTGCAGTAATTTATCCTTATTTTAATTTTGCCACTTCAGCAATCCGTTAGGGGACTAACGGAGTTAACGTCGGAGTGACCAAGTATTTACACATCGAAAACGTAGAGGACTACTAATAGGCACTTTTCAAAAGTGGTGACTAACTCTGTACAGACGCTAAACATAAGTGACCCCTGCAGTAGTTTACCCTTTTTTATCGGTCTGCTTCATCAATTTGCTTGTGACCGGCTGTTGTTTCTGTTTGTGTTTGAACACTCGTTTCTCATTTGCTCAAAAAAGAATTTATCAAATTAAAAATATTAATATGAGCAAGATTTTCATACTTATTTTTTAATAGTCTAAAGGTAATTATAAAGTAATATTTGTTCATACATATTCTTAACCCCTTGATAATGCGCATATACCTTGTTGATAAAACGAGTTGTACCCGTACCTCCCAAAATGAACATCATCCACTTTTCCACTAAAAAACTTGTTGGGTTCTCATGCTTGTTTATTAAATGAATAGAGAACAGATGAGACGTATTGAGTTCATTTACCCTCGTAGACAAGTTTGTCTATGTTTGTTCAAAACTCGTTTATTAATTTATTTAAAGCTATTATTATAAAATTAGTAATTTTCCGTTTTGCTTTATGTTTATATATATTTTCAGTAGATCGAGGCTTATTAATATTTATTTAATATAATTTAAATTATTGGGTATGTTACAGACGTTGGCGTACGTTTTTATATTTTTGCAAAATCTTCAATATGATTACATGAGAATAAAATGATAAATATTAAGATTTGAATTCGAATATTTATATTATAAATGAGCGGTTAAAGGTTAAATTTTATTAGAAGTTCATGTACTTTATTTAAAAAGTTCGTTTTAATCTTTGTACTATAAAAATATTTAGTTCTTGTACTACATCTAAAAGTTCATTTGTCTTTTGTCAAAAAAGTTCATTTTAGTCCAAATATTATAAATGGGGCATTTTGGTCCATGTACGTTTGGAAACTGAACATTTTGGTCTAAAATTTAAAAGTTATAGCTAGATGACTTATGTAACACCCCGATCTCGATCCGAAATACTACATTTGGATCACCTAAAATCCGACCCATCAAATTTCCCATCTTAAAATCGTAAATTTAGTCATCCTTTAAATCAACAAACCATTCATAGTTTCGCACAATAAATTAAACAATATAATTCAGTTTAAAAAAATAAGAGCTCCGAGTTTAAAACACCGTATATCAAATTAATAGTTCAAATAGAATTTACAATCTCAACCTTTGTAAGGTCTTATGAATACAATATCCCAAGACTAAACATTAAGCATTGTACTCTTAAGCAATGTAGTGGCGGGAAATCCCCCCACGATGTGCTCCTCGATCACGATCAACTTATTAACCTGCAAATGGAAACAACGATTTTAAGCGCTGAGCTTACAATGCTCGGTGGTACATTTCTACTCTATCACAATTTTTGGTTATCATAAAACAAGCATGCGAGATAAATATAGTCTAAAGAGCATTGATATGACTTTACTATCTATGAGTCATCATCTAGTCTACATGAGCTAGAATTCTTAGTTCACATATCTTAAAGCATCCTTAAAAACTACAAGAAGTCTTACATGATCCATAAGGATTCACAATACTCGAGATCACTTAGCATGTCAAGGTTAATACAAACATAAGCTATCGTCTATAACATCTATACAACTATTATGGCATAATGCATACAACAAGTCATTAACAAATACCACTATGTGGTAGCTAAACAAGTCTAGCCTGGGACCACCGAAACATCAGGCTAGCCACACATGTACTCGAGACCACCTAGACATCGAGTACTCACACATGTATTCGGGACCACAAGGACTTCGGGTGGTACACGCCTTATACCTGGAACCACCTAGACATCCGAGAGTGAATGCTTTTCGGGACCACCTAGACATCGAGTGCATTGAGAACATGAGTACTGCAATACCATGCTTGGGGTATCCAGATCCCATACCGAAACAACCATAAATCAATATGAGGCTAACAAGGCCCATATTCAATACAAGGCAAGGAAAGGTCACCTATTAAAGGCACCCAAAGTCCAAGTTCAACCAAAGGCTCAATACTAAAATTTATCATATTCGATCTTATTTTAATATAACATTTTCCCAAACCACATTAACTCATTATTAAATAATTCATCAAATTTGGGCACCCTGTGGACCTCCGGTTCTCTTTGTTAAGAAGAAGGACAGTTCTATGCGATTATGTATTGACTACAGACAATTGAATAAATTAACCATCAAGAATAAATATCCATTGCCTAGAATAGACGACATGTTTGATCAACTAAAAGATGCCTCTATGTTTTCTAGGATCGACTTAAGGTCGGGCTACTATCAAATGAGAGTTAAGGAGTGTGATGTACCAAAGACTGCCTTCCGTACAAAATATGGACACTACGAATTTTTGTGACGCCCTTTGGGTTAACCAACGCACCGACAGCTTTTATAGATTTGATGAATCGAGTCTTTCGACCCTATCTTGACAAGTTCGTAGTGGTATTTATAGACGATATATTGATCTATTCCAAGAATGAAGTGGACCACCGAGATCATCTTCGTATTGGGCTTCAAATCTTGAGAGAAAAGCAGTTGTACACGAAGTTCTCTAAGTGTGAGTTTTGGCTCATCGAAGTTGCCTTTCTTAGACATATCGTGTCGTCCTCGGGTATTTAAGTGGACCTGAAGAAAATCTAAGCTATCGTAGATTGGCATCCATCGAAGAATATTAGAGAAGTCAGAAGCTTCCTTGGGCTTGCTGGCTATTATCGAAGATTTGTGAAAGGATTTTCTATGATAGCTGCTCCTTTGACTAAATTATTTAGGAAAGAAGCTCCTTTTGTTTGGACCGAGGTTCAACAATAGAGTTTCGTTCAGTTGAAACAAGTATTTACCCATGCACTTGTTCTAACCCAACCCGAGTATGGAAAGGACTACACAGTTTGTAGTGATGCTTCGCATCTTGGGGTAGGATGTGTATTTGTAGAACTAATGTTTTGATATAATAATTGAAAAATGTTTTTAGACTTATCTAAAAAGTATTTAAAACAATTTCCAAAGTCCAAATATCTTGAAACTATGTTTAGGGATGTTTTTAAATGAGTTTAATATGTTTTCAAAGGCCAAACTACACAAAATTGTCCAGGTGTTTCGAAACACCTTAGGGCGTTTCGAAACAGGGGATTCCAGTAGCAAAATCGTTTCGAAACTTGTTTCGAAACGGGCTTACCCTGGACTGAATTTTTGCCCAGCGTTTCGAAACGGGCTAGGCCGTTTCGATACGCCCACGTGGCAATGACCACAACGGTCATAAACCCCAACGGCTATTTTCCCAACTAACTTTTAAATGTAGGCGTTTCGATACGGGCTTATAGCGTTTCGATACGCGTTCCGAAACGGCTAGGGGGTGTTCCGAAACGGGTACCCTGACAGACTGCAACGGCTCTTTCTACATTGAGAGTGTTTCGAAACGGCTTCGAGCGTTTCGAAACGGGGAGCTGCAGAACTGCATTTATGGTGGGAATTAAAGTCCTCAACGGCTCCAATTTGATCCCAACGGCTAGCAACGGCTACAAACTCATTTGATAGTATAAAAGGGACCTCCAAGCATCAAGAGAAGGCTAATGCTCATATTGTAAAACATCAAATGATCAAATATTGTCTTAGTGCCTAAATTGTCAATTCTTGTATAGACAAACACTAGTGAGCCAAAATTGTCAAATTTGCTCAAGTGTTTTAGGTTTTGGGTGAGTGCTTCATTGTGCAAACAAACACCTATTAGAGGGTTTAAGTTTGCTTTGTTTATCTCTTTGTAAAAGAGGGTTTTGATCAAGGCTTTGGGTAGAAGCTTGATCGTTTGTAAGGGTTACCTCCTAAGCCTAGAAAAGGGGACGAATCAATAGTGGATTGATTGTGAAATCCTTAGTGGGGAGCTAAGGTAGTGGATGTAGACCTTGGTTAGAAGGTTGAACCACTATAAATTATTGTGTCCATTTCCATTCTAGCTTCCTAAACCCTTCCACCCAAAAATCCACCTCTCCACCACTTGGTGAGCTAAATTGGTTGATCGAATCGAGCCCCACACAACTCAACAGTATTGATGCATGAAGGTAAAGTCATCTTTTATGCTTCGAGACAACTTAAGCCACACGAGATGAATTAACCCACCCACGACCTTGAATTGGCTGTAGTTGTCTTTGCATTAAAAATCTTGAGACATTATTTCTACGGAGAAAAATGTTATCTCTTCACCGACCATAAGAGCCTTAAGTATTTGTTGACTGAAAAAGAGCTGAACCTTCGGCAACGGAGGTGGATTGAACCCCTTAAAGATTATGACCTTGTTATTGATTACCACCCGTGCAAGGCCAATGTTGTAGCTGATGCACTCAGCCGCAAACCTTTGCCCGGTAAGCATTGACAATAAATTTGGAGATAAATGTATTATGTATTGCATTAACTCATCGTAATATTGCTATATTGTAGCCCCTCGAGCAATTAACGCTCACTTCCGACTTCGGAAGCATCATTGTCTTGTAGCTGAATGTAGGGCGTGTAGGTGTTCTCTTTTTGTGAGAGCACAAGTGCTTTATTGTGCAAACAAACACCTATTAGAGGGTTTAAGTTTGCTTTGTTTATCTCTTTGTAAAAGAGGGTTTTGATTAAGGCTTTGGGTAGAAGCTTGACCGTTTGTAAGGGTTACCTCCTAAGCCTAGAAAAGGGGACGAATCAATAGTGGATTGATTGTGAAATCCTTAGTGGGGAGCTAAGGTAGTGGATGTAGACCTTGGTTAGAAGGTTGAACCACTATAAATCATTGTGTCCATTTCCATTCTAGCTTCCTAAACCCTTCCACCCAAAAATCCACCTCTCCACCACTTGGTGAGCTAAATTGGTTGATCGAATCGAGCCCCACACAACTCAACAATTGGTATCAGAGCTTGGCTCAATCTAAGGGGATTCATATCCTATTGAGAAGATCCGGCAAGCTCGATCACTTTTTCATCAACCGGCTCAATGGCACATTCAATCGACAAACCGCCTTTCTTTGACGGAACTCACTATGCCCATTGGAAGACAAAGATGAAGTTCTTCATCAAATCAAGAGATTACAAGCTATGGGATGTAGTTGAGGATGGTCCATTCGTGCCTCAAAGAAGTAAAGCGGAGTGGAGTGCCGACGATCGTAAGAAGATGGAGCTAAATTGCAAAGCCTTGCACATTCTATTTTGTGCATTTGGTCCATCCATCTATGAGAAGATGTCTTCTTGTGAGAGTGCCAAGGAGGTATGGGACAAGCTTGAAGTCACATACGAGGGGACAAATGAAGTCAAGGAGACCAAGATTGGGCTCCTAACCTTAGAGTATGAGAACTTCAAAATGGATCCGGAAGAGAACATCGAGAAGATGTTTGATAGGTTCTCCACCATCACCAATGGTCTCAAAGGCTATGGATAAGCCATCCCGGAGGAGAAGCTTGTTCGAAAGCTCATCTACTCACTTCCCGAGTCATGGGACTCAAAGAGGACCGCCATCATCGAAGCAAAGAATTTGAAGACTTTGAAGCTTGATGAACTTATGGGGTCACTCCTTACTCATCAAATCATGAAGAAGAACAAAGAGGATGAGAAGAAAAGGGAAGAAATTAGAGCTATGGGAGAGAAGAAAATCAAAGGGCTTGGCATCAATGCAAGTTCCATGGCTCTCAAATCCTCCACTTGCCATCATGTCTACTCAAGTGAAGAGGAGGTTGAAGATGAAGTGATAGTTCATCTCTTCAAGAAGTGTGCCCCGTTCATGAAGAAAGCCTTGAGCGAGCTTGAACGAGAACCTAAAAGAAAGGAGAGGGCAAGCACTTCAAGCCATAAGAAGAAGGCACATGTGGCTACTTGGAGTGATGAGGACTCCACCGACGATGAACAAGCCAACCTTTGCCTTATGGCCATCGAAGAAGATTCAAGGGTAACTTCTAATTCATCTACTTCATGTTCTTACACTTTTGATGAATTACAAGATGCCTATGACGATTTGGTTTTAGATTTTAAAAGCCACATTTTGAAAAACAATAAATTGATTTCAAAGTTGAAAATTCAAAATGATTTGCTTTCTAAAACCAAACTTGAACTTGAAACAAAACTTGAAGAGTTTTAATTAAAATGTTTTGATTTACAAAAATTGCTTCAAAAAGTTCAGAAGAAAAAGATTTGATTTCCAAAGAGCTTGAAAAGAAAAACAATTTTGGAAAATCAAATTTTTATGTTAGACAATCTAGTGCCCCTAGATTTATAAAATGTAGAACCAATGTTTTGATATAATAATTGAAAATTGTTTTGGACTAATTTGAAAAGAATTTAAAACTTGTTTTTAAGTCCAAACAACGTGAAATTATGTTTGAGGTATTTTAAGAGGTTTTTGACAAGATTTTTCATGTTTTAATAAGCCAAACTTAACTTTTCACGTCACCAGTATCGATACGGTTGTACCCGTACCGATACCATTTTGTCCTGGTTTGGCCACTGTCAAAACCTGTATCGATACGAGGGTTTAGTGTATCGATACGGAGGGGGTCGTTTCGATACGCCACGTCAGCGTACCGATCCCATTTTAACTACCCCAACGGCTATTTCCCAACGGCCATTTAAATGTCAAAGGGTACCGATACGCCCTCAAGCGTATCGATACGCCTATGCAGGCAAGAGCCCAACGGCTAGTTCCTATGAAGGCCGTATCGATACCGTTCCACGTGTATCGATACCGTTAGCTGCAGAACATCATTTATGAAGGGAAATTAAGTCCTCAACGGCTCCAATTTGATCCCAACGGCTAGTAACGGCTACAAACTCATTTGGGAGTATAAAAGGGACCTCCAAGCATCAAGAGAAAACTAATGCTCATATTGTCAAACATCAAATGATCAAGAAATTGTCTTAGTGCTTTATTTGTCAATTCTTGTATAGATAAACACTAGTGAGCCAAAATTGTCAAATTTGCTCAAGTGTTTTAGGATTTGGGTGAGAGCTTAATTGTGCAAACAAACACCTATTAGAGGGTTTAAGTTTGCTTTGTTTATCTCTTTGTAAAATAGGGTTTTGATCAAGGCTTTGGGTAGAAGCTTGATCGTTTGTAAGGGTTTCCTCCTAAGCCTAGAAAAGGGGACGAATCAATAGTGGATTGATTGTGAAATCCTTAGTGGGAAGCTAAGGTAGTGGATGTAGACCTTGATTAGAAGGTTGAACCACTATAAATCATTGTGTCTTTATTCTTTCTAGCTTCCTAAACCCTTCCACCTAAAAATCCACCTCTCCACCACTTGGTGAGCATAATCGGTTGAACGAATCGAGCACCACACAACTCAACAATTGGTATCAGAGCTTGGCTCAATCGAAGAGGATTCACATCCTATTGAGAAGATTCGGCAAGCTCGATCACTTTTTCTTCAACCGGCTCAAATGGCGCAATCCATCGACAAACCGCCTTTCTTCAACGGAGATCACTATGCCCATTGGAAGACAAAGATGAAATTCTTCTTGAAGTCAAGAGATTACAAGCTATGGGACATAGTTGAAGATGGTCCGTTCGTGCCTCAAGGAAGCAAAGCGGAATGGAGTGCCGACGATCGCAAGAAGATGGAGCTAAATTGCAAAGCCTTGCACATGCTCTTTTGTGCTTTTGGACCAACCATCTATGAGAAGATGTCTTCTTGTGAGAGTGCCAAGGAGGTATGGGACAAGCTTGAAGTCACATACGAGGGAACAAATGAAGTCAAGGAGACCAAGATTGGGCTCCTAACTCTTGAGTATGAAAACTTCAAAATGGATCCGGAAGAGAACATCGAGAAGATGTTTGATAGGTTCTCAACAATCACGAATGGTCTTAAAGGCTATGGAGAAGCCGTCCCGGAGGAGAAGCTTGTTCGAAAGCTCATCTACTCACTTCCTGAGTCTTGGGACTCAAAGAGGACCGCCATCATCGAAGCCAAAAATTTGAAGACTTTGAAGCTTGATGAACTTATGGGGTCTCTTCTTACTCATCAAATCATGAAGAAGAACAAAGAGGATGAGAAGAAAAGGGAAGAAATTCGAGCTATGGGAGAGATTAAAATCAAAGGGCTTGGCATCAATGCAAGTGCCATGGCTCTCAAGTCCTCCACTTGCCATCATGTAGACTCTAGTGAGGAGGAGAGTGAAGATGAAGAGATGGCCCATCTCTTCAACAAATTTACCCGGTTCATGAAGAGCGAAATGGAAAAATCCAAGCATGAATCGAGGAAGAAGATGAAGGAATCCCACAAGTACAACAAGAAGGGATCATCTTCAAAGCAAGCATATGTGGCCACTTGGAGTGATGAAGACTCCACCGATGATGAAGTAGCCCACCTATGCTTGATGGCCCTCAATGAGGGGGAGGTAACTTCTAACTCATCTATTTCAAATTCTTATACATTTGATGAGTTACAAGATGCCTATGATGATTTGCTTTTGGAAATCAAGGCATCATTTTCTAAAAACAAAAAGTTGATTTCAAAAATAAAAATTGAAAATGATTTGCATTCCAAAACAAATCTTGAACTTGAAGCAAGATTAAAAGATTTTGAACAAAAATGCTTTGATTTACAAAATTTTCTTCTAAAAGTTCAAAAAGAAAAAGATTTGATTTCAAATGAACTTGAAAAGAAAAATAATTTTCAAAAATCAAATTTTTATGTTAGACAATCTAGTGCCCCTAGATTTAAAAATGGTAAATGTTTTAGAAGTGTTTGGGTCCCAAAAGGACTAACCACTTCAATTAAAAAGGATGACATTGAAAAATGGATTCCTAAGGGGTCAAAAATTTGTGCTTCTAACGTTCATGGATCCAAAGCAATTTGGATACCAAAAATTACTTGATTGTCTTTTGCTAGGTGTGATGGAGATGTTCAACAAGTCAAACATTGAGGGGGAGCTCCATGCACACAAGGATGAACACTTGAAGAAGGAAGGCTTAACATCCTCCCTTGAGTTCAAGTGTTGGTAAAATCTAGTTGTTTTAGCAATTTATTTGTTTTATTTTCATTTCATTCAACTAGATGATCATATATGATGGACTAACAATTTCAATGATGCTTTGAGTAAGGGGGAGCCAATTTTAAACCAAAAATTTTCAAGTGTGTCAAAATTGTTTTGCCTCCTATGTTATCTTGAGCTAAATGTCATTTTAAATTCTTTTTGATATAGCAAAAAGGGGGAGAAATGGTTTTGAAAAATTGGATTTTCAAATGAATAAGGGGGAGCTTTAATTGACTTCATATCTTTAATCTCTTATTCACTTTTTTAAAGTTAAAGGGGGAGAACCCAAACAATTTTTCAAGTTAGTTTTATTATATCAAAAAGGGGGAGATTGTAGAACCAATGTTTTGATATAATAATTGAAAAATGTTTTGGACTAATTTGAAAAGAATTTAAAACTTTTTTTTAAGTCCAAACAACGTGAAATTATGTTTGAGGTATTTTAAGAGGTTTTTGACAAAGATTTTTCATGTTTTAATAAGCCAAACTTAACTTTTCACGTCACCAGTATCGATACGGTTTACCCGTACCGATACCATTTTGCCCTGGTTTGGCCACTGTCAAAACCCGTATCGATACGAGGGTTTAGTGTATCGATACGGAGGGGGTCGTTTCGATACGCCACGTCAGCGTACCGATCCCATTTTAACTACCCCAATGGCTATTTCCCAACGGCAATTTAAATGTCAAAGGGTACCGATACGCCATCAAGCGTATCGATACGCCTATGCAGGCAAGAGCCCAACGGCTAGTTCCTATGAAGGCCGTATCGATACCGTTCCACGTGTATCGATACCGTTAGCTACAGAACAACATTTATGAAGGGAAATTAAGTCCTCAACGGCTCCAATTTGATCCCAACGGCTAGTAACGGCTACAAACTCATTTGGGAGTATAAAAGGGACCTCCAAGCATCAAGAGAAGACTAATGCTCATATTGTCAAACATCAAATGATCAAGAAATTGTCTTAGTGCTTTATTTGTCAATTCTTGTATAGACAAACACTAGTGAGCCAAAATTGTCAAATTTGCTCAAGTGTTTTAGGATTTGGGTGAGAGCTTAATTGTGCAAACAAACACCTATTAGAGGGTTTAAGTTTGCTTTGTTTATCTCTTTGTAAAAAAGGGTTTTGATCAAGGCTTTGGGTAGAAGCTTGATCGTTTGTAAGGGTTTCCTCCTAAGCCTAGAAAAGGGGACGAATCAATAGTGGATTGATTGTGAAATCCTTAGTGGGAAGCTAAGGTAGTGGATGTAGACCTTGGTTAGAAGGTTGAACAACTATAAATCATTGTGTCTTTATTCTTTCTAGCTTCCTAAACCCTTCCACCTAAAAATCCACCTCTCCACCACTTGGTGAGCATAATCGGTTGAACGAATCGAGCACCACATAACTCAACATAAAAGGTAAATGTTTTTGAAGTGTTTGGGTCCCAAAAGGACTAACCACTTCAATTAAAAAGGATGACATTGAAAAATGGATTCCTAAGGGGACTAAAATTTGTGCTACTAACGTTCATGGATCCAAAGCAATTTGGATACCAAAAATTACTTGATTGTCTATTGCTAGGTGTGATGGAGATGTTCAACAAGTCAAACATTGAGGGGGAGCTTCATGCACACAAGGAAGAACACTTGAAGAAGGAAGGCTTCACATCCTACCTTGAGTTCAAGTGTTGGTAAAAATCTAGTTGCTTTTGATTTTATTTGTTTTATTTTCTTTTATGTCAACTAGATGATCATATATGATGGACTAACATCTTTGATGGTGCTTTGAGTAAGGGGGAGCCATTTTAAAACCAAATTCTTGTTTTTGTCAAAATTTTTACCTCTATTGTTATTTTGAACTTAATGTTTTAAATTCTTTTTGATATAACAAAAAGGGGGAGAAATGGTTTGAAAATTTGAATTTTCAAATGAATAAGGGGGAGCTTTATTTGAATTAAAATTTTTAAACTCTTATTCACATTTTTAAAGTTAAAGGGGGAGAATCCCAAATAATTTTTCAAGTGAGTTTTATTATATCAAAAAGGGGGAGATTGTAGAACTAATGTTTTGATATAATAATTGAAAAATGTTTTTGGACTTATCTAAAAAGTATTTAAAACAATTTCCAAAGTCCAAATATCTTGAAACTATGTTTAGGGATGTTTTTAAATGAGTTTAATATGTTTTCAAATGCCAAACTACACAAAATTGTCCATGTGTTTCGAAAAACCTTAGGGCGTTTCGAAACAGGGGATTCTAGTAGCAAAATCGTTTCGAAACTTGTTTCGAAACGGGCTTACCCTGGACTGAATTTTTGCCCAGCGTTTCGAAACGGGCTAGGCCGTTTCGATACGCCCACGTGGCAATGACCACAACGGTCATAAACCCCAACGGCTATTTTCCCAACTAACTTTTAAATATAGGCGTTTCGATACGGGCTTATAGCGTTTCGATACGCGTTTCGAAACGGCAAGGGGGTGTTCTGAAACGGGTACCCTGACAGACTGCAACGACTCTTTCTACATTGAGAGTGTTTCGAAACGGCTTCGAGCGTTTCGAAACGGGAAGCTGTAGAACTGCATTTATGGTGGGAATTAAAGTCCTCAACGGCTCCAATTTGATCCCAACAGCTAGCAACGGCTACAAACTCATTTGGGAGTATAAAAGGGACCTCCAAGCATCAAGAGAAGGCTAATGCTCATATTGTAAAACATCAAATGATCAAATATTGTCTTAGTGCCTAAATTGTCAATTCTTGTATAGACAAACACTAGTGAGCCAAAATTGTCAAATTTGCTCAAGTGTTTTAGGTTTTGGGTGAGTGCTTCATTGTGCAAACAAACACCTATTAGAGGGTTTAAGTTTGCTTTGTTTATCTCTTTGTAAAAGAGGGTTTTGATCAAGGCTTTGGGTAGAAGCTTGATCGTTTGTAAGGGTTACCTCCTAAGCCTAGAAAAGGGGACGAATCAATAGTGGATTGATTGTGAAATCCTTAGTGGGGAGCTAAGGTAGTGGATGTAGACCTTGGTTAGAAGGTTGAACCACTATAAATTATTGTGTCCATTTCCATTCTAGCTTCCTAAACCCTTCCACCCAAAAATCCACCTCTCCACCACTTGGTGAGCTAAATTGGTTGATCGAATCGAGCCCCACACAACTCAACAGTATTGATGCATGAAGGTAAAGTCATCTTTTATGCTTCGAGACAACTTAAGCCACACGAGATGAATTAACCCACCCACGACCTTGAATTGGCTGTAGTTGTCTTTGCATTAAAAATCTTGAGACATTATTTCTACGGAGAAAAATGTTATCTCTTCACCGACCATAAGAGCCTTAAGTATTTGTTGACTGAAAAAGAGCTGAACCTTCGGCAACGGAGGTGGATTGAACCCCTTAAAGATTATGACCTTGTTATTGATTACCACCCGTGCAAGGCCAATGTTGTAGCTGATGCACTCAGCCGCAAACCTTTGCCCGGTAAGCATTGACAATAAATTTGGAGATAAATGTATTATGTATTGCATTAACTCATCGTAATATTGCTATATTGTAGCCCCTCGAGCAATTAACGCTCACTTCCGACTTCGGAAGCATCATTGTCTTGTAGCTGAATGTAGGGCGTGTAGGTGTTCTCTTTTTGTGAGAGCACAAGTGCACACTCCTGCCAAGTTATAGTATAAAAGATGTCGAATCCCACGAGGATTGGACAACTTGTTTCGTTTCGTAGTCCCTGCACAAGGTAAAATAAAAGCACAAGTGAATTAATTGTTAGATTGAAGAGTAACGTAAAGTAAAGCACAAATAATAAAGGAGGTGATCAGGTTGATAGAGCAGGCATGGTTATACTGCCACTTAGTGTGAAACTGCATTGTGAAGCTAGAGTTATTTTGTGCTACCACGATATGCTGCCTCGGCGGGTATGGCGGGCGGCAAGCTACAACCCTGCCACGTGGCCGTAACGGGTCACTACCACTGCAACTTTCGCTGTCTCGGCAGGTGGAGCGGAAATAAGTCCTGGCGGCAAGTCTATCAGATACTCCAAGTTCGGCGGGATAGTCGACAGTGATCCCTCCTATTTCTAGGTAAGGATGCTTGAGAGCTAACGTGACGTAGGCAATACCTAGCAATCTCAGTGTCAACCTAACACAGGCTAGTCAACTTGGTTTGTAATCCCTCTTAGCCGCTGAAACTTGTAGACTGGTGTAGAACCAAGCTAGTCACGCCTCAGCACGTTGTGGCCGTACTTAACTCTTTCATGAGCCTTGCACTTTCGTGCCCGACAAATGGATTCTCTTAATTGACTAGTGTAGAATAATTGAAAGAATGAAGTGTGCAGATTAAGCAAACTTGGAATATTTTATTGAAAAATAACTCAAAACCTAGAACAACCATTTCACAACTAGTTTACAACATAACCCTAACCCAAGTGGAGTTTAGAACATGGCGACGGCAGATAATACTAGAGAAGTCTATATAAAACCTAAGATGATTTGAACTAGGATTACAATGGGTATTTATAGACTCGAGACTAGGTTTAGTCCTCCTTAAAGTAGAAGTCCTCGAAAGTAGCTTTCCATCTTTAATATGACTTTAAACTCTGACTTCTTTGTGTGGAATATGGACTTTATCCCGTTTGCCTTAGCCCGCAAGTAATCTTGAGATTTTTGCTTCGACAGCCCTGGTCGCTGCTACAGACATCGGAAAATTAAGTGGATGCCAACGATAGACTCAGGAATTTTAGCTCTTCATATCGCACTTCGGTTCTCTAACTTCCATAGTCAGCTGTCGTGGGCAGCAAGGTCAACGGCAACTCTACTCGGCAGCAAGGTCGGCAGCAATTGTCTTCTGCTGGAACTGCATCAGTACAACTCCTAGGTTTGGTCTTTCAACCTTGACTTGTCAGCTCCTTGGTTCCCTCTTTCAACCGTTAGTACCTACAAACAAAAATACACTAAAACAATATCTCTTATTTATCAAATAAATGATAATCTAGAAAAAGCAAGGTGAAACAAAGAATTACCGTAAAATTCCATGCATGCACGCACCTACTTATGCCTAAAATGTGCTAAAAATAGTAATAATAAGAGTTTGAATGTGCAAGAAATATAGGACTTATGGACACTTCACACTGAACTCCAAGTTCAGTCTACCATCGTTTTGCGAATCTAGGATTTGCAAAAGTAAGATCCTGAGCTTCAATCCATTATCTCTAAGCTATCGGACAACCTCGACTTCAGAACTAATTCTTAGGGACACTTGTGTTTTCATGATCGAGTCTGTGTGCTTGATGATGAATCTCTTCGCACCGATATTCTTTCTGAAGCTCATTCGAGTTCTTTTTCTATTCACCCCGAGGAGCAGTCCTATGTTGCACCTCAATGCCAAACTTCACTTCACGGGTTGGGGGCAATCTCGAAAGTTCATTAGGGAAGACATTAGGGAATTCACATACGGTGTCAATGTCTCGCAATTGTGGCTCATCTTTAGACTCCAACGCCAAAGAGTACAATGATGGATTTCTCGTGTTCATCAATACAACACTTTCTTTACCCAGACCCCGGAGATACAATTTCCTCTTACAACAATCTACCTAGGCTTGATGCTCACTAAGCCAATCTAAGCCTAGGATGACATCGAATTCATGTATCGATAAAGCCAACAAATTTTCCAGAAAAGGAATTCCTTGGATCATTAAGGGGAAGTTCTTACACACTACCCTCACGGTTACACAATCTCCTAGGGGATTGGTTACAGAAATTCTCGATGTTATTGGTTCAGAAGACATATTGTATTTCTTAATTACAATGGTACTTATAAAAGAATAAGTAGAACCAGGGTCAATCAATGCATATAAGGAATGTGAATATAGCTCGATGGTACCTGCAATAACATTAGTTTCATCCTCTTCTTCTCTGTTCCTCACATGATACATTTGGGCAGGAGCTTTGAAATCTTGCTTATTAAAGGGTTTCCCTGGACCACTCAATCGCCCAAAAGTTCCCAGTGATCATTGCCTCGATCCTTTACCTCGAAAGTATTGAGCAGGAGAAGCAGCACTAGTCGATGTAGCAATAGATTTAGTAACATCCGAAGGACAGTCACGTATAAAGTGACCCTGCTCACCACAGTAGTAACAGGCTCCAGTCTGCTTACGATATTGACCCGCTTGATGCCTATTCTAAAAATAATTGCAGAGTGGATGTTGGTTGCCTCAATTCGAACCTCCAGTGCTGTCAACGGAAGCAGCTTTAACAAAAGACTGCGTCACAGACTGAGGTCTCTCGATGTTCCCAGAACGGGAGGGTTGTGGATAGATATTCTGTTTGGGGCCTTGATATCTCCCTTTCTTGTTCCATCTCGGAGGTCGAGAATTATCCCTGAACCTCTTCTCGGACTTTCCAGACCCACCAACTCGTTGAGCACTATGTGCAGCTTCGGTGGCTTTAACTCAATTCATCAAAATCATGGAAATCAGAAATGCCTAGTGCAGTGAACATAGGGCGTAGTTCATCATTGAGCCTTGCAATGAACATTAGGCACTTTTCTTCATCCTTCTTTATATATTTTGCACTATATCGACAATACTTGTAGAAATCATGTATATATTGTTCGATCGGTCGTCCACCTTGTTTGAGATGAAGGAAGATGTTTCGTATTTCAGCAATGTAAAATTAACTAACATATTTCTTGCGGAATTCTTTAAGGAAGAACTCTCAAGTCACTGTATCCTCCGAAACTGTCAAAATGGTAGTTTCCCACCAATGGAGTGCCTCATCGGCCCACAATGCGATAGCGCACTCAAGCTTGTGCTTATCCGAGCACTGAAGTTGCTTATTCAGAACCTGCAAGGTGTTATCCAACCAATACTCTGCAACTTCAGGGTTGTCATCATCTTGTCCAGTGAAGGTATAAGCTCGATGCTATGAGAGCTTATCGATAGGTGCTCGAGTGTATTGAACGACAGGGGGATGGGTTGCACAATTTGTTCAGTCCTCATAGCAGTCATAAACTGCTTGAACATGTCAGCCATGTTCTTATAACACTCGGCCTGAGCGGTAGATGTTGTAGACTCAGTACCCTGAACAGGAGGGTCCTGTGGTTGCGGTGGGTTCTAAGGATTTCCCCCTCTAATCTCCTCGCCAACCGTCGAGGAGCCGGTGGCAAGCTCGTCAATGTGAGCTTCGTTAGTCTCAGACATATATATATATGAAAGATCGAATTAGTCGTCAAGTCCCAATATACACAATATACAACTCATAGGTGGCAAAGTAACACAATAACAATGCAACAAGCTTCAGTTTAGTCCTAGAATCAACTAAATTCTGACTATGATACCACAAATGTAACACCCCTTCTCGGTCTGGTCGAGAATCGGGTCGGAAGGTAAGATGAATGTTCAATACAATAAACAGTGCCATATATAGTAAATCATTCACGCTAGTATTATCTAGGAACTTAGCTTGCTCTGCATAGAGAAAGCATGTGACGTAGAAATTTAGAAGTAAATCAAATCAATCAAATAACTTATCTCACAATTAATCATTCCTTTCATATCAAATTGATTTCTTAAGTTTAACAAATTACCAAAAAGCAAGTCTTGAAGAATAAACCAAAGAGATTTTGGTGAAATATAACAAGCTTATCGGATCTGAAAGTGGTTTGAAAAGGATTTATGATTTGGTTTAAGAAATTATATAAACCTAATAACAATTAGATTGAAGATTACTCAGTTGTCTCATGTTCTATCATTTTGTTCTCAATTATTTCTTTAACTATTATTTTGTCTTACTTGTTATTCAATGGTATTTTATATTAAAAAATTACTTAATTCAATCCAAATGTGTCCCGTATCATAAAATGTAAAAAAAAAACTAAAAAATTCATAAAAAAGCAGCAAGTATTCTAAAAAGTTTCTCTATAAAATATTTGAAACAATAAAGAATTTTTGAAAATAAATTTTGGATTTTTTGTTTTTTTTTTTACATTTTTATATATTTTGTTGGTTTTTAAAGAATTTAATAAATTTTAAAAAATCTTAAAATGAAAAACAAATATAAAGTATAACTTTCGGAATATATGTTTTGAACTAACATTTTTTCACAATTGTAACCGTACTTAATTTTTTTTTTCCAAAATATTTAAAATCTATAAAAACATTAAAAATGTCAAAAATTAAAAAGACCTATAAAATTTTAAAATCATTCCGAGTTTTAAAACAAATAAATTCAGTTTCTATATTTAAAAATTTTAATGTTTCCTATTTTCATTACACGTGACAATCTTGGATAGAACAACGAAACTTTTTTTAATGAAAAATACAACTAGATAATAAGATTGAATGATAATACATGCATAACGGAAGAAAAACATGTTTAAGAGATAAAGTGAAATTCGGTAGCTTCCAGTCGAAGGCGTTTCAATTATATCTCAACACTCAATTTCGATGAAGCTAAGCTCAGTAGACCTTTACAGATCAAACTAGCCATTGAGGATCATTTCAAACATTTTTATACCCATTCAACTATTATTCCTGTTAAAAGTTTTGATGACATCTTTAATTGGACTCGAATGATGTCTGATGTCAGGAAAAACCTTTCTCAACTCAAGAGATTTGGCATGTCCTATCCTTGTTAGATGGATCTTGAGCTCTTGGGCCAGGTGGCTTTAATATGAACTTCTTCAAGAAATTATAGCCCTCTCTCAAGGATGAAATTTTAAGTTTTTTCAGCTGTTTCTACAATGGTAAGTTGGATGTAACAGAGTTTAATCAATCCTTTTTGTCCTTATCCCGAAATGCCAAAATTCAGGAATATATGCCAATTAGCCTAGTTGGGAGTGTTTACAAACTGTTGGCCAAAGTATTGGCGATTAGACTTGGGTCAGTTATGGAGAAAATAATAGGGCTTACCCAATTTGCTTTCTTTCACGGAAAATAGATTTTGGATTGTTCTCTTACAGCAAATGAGGTGATTGATTTTTCGAGGAGTGGTGCAGCTAATGCGGTGTTTAAAGTCGATTTTAAAAAAGCCTATGATACCGTAGATTGACAGTTTCTCATTTTTATTATGAAAAGATGAGGTTTGGCTCTCTCTGGTGCCCGTGGATCTTTGCCTGCATTTCTACGACCTCAATTGTTGTTTTGGTGAATGGCTCTCCTACAAATGCTTTCCCCATGTGACGTGGACTTCGTCAAGGATGTCCATTGTCCCCACTGTTGTTTAATATTGTAAGGGAAGCTCTTAGTGTTTTGCTATTTAAGGCGGTGGAGCTCGAGGCTTTTAAAGGTGTCACGATTGGCAACAATACTATCGAATCTTATATTATTTTTTGGTGCGAGCGAAACCCAGATCATGAGTGTCTTCCGTATATTGAGAGGCTTTAAAATTGCTTCTAGTCTGAAGTTGAATCTCAGTAAATCAAAGTTGTTAGGTATTAATATGGATAGCAATACTGTGGAGAGATGGACATCTCTATTACACTGTCGTAGTGACTTTTTTCCGTGCCAGTACCTTGGTCTCCCGTTGGGTGCTTCTAAAGACTCGATACAACTATGACATCCTAAGGTGGAAAAGCTGCTATAGGATCCATGCTCTCCCGTTTTATAGCTAAATTTTTGTGGGGTTCATTGGATCATAAAACAATTCACTAGATCAATTGGGAGACGTTATGCGCCTAGACTTGTGTGATTTCTCAATAAAAAATCGTGCCCTCTTTAATAAATGGATATGGCGATTTAGGGCCGAGCCAAATAGTCTTTGGCGCAAAGTTCTCTCAACTAAGTATGAATATTCTGATCCTTCTGCTCTGCCTCGAAGCCTTAGTGGATCTAATAATTCTTGACTTTGGAAAAAGATCATCTCCCCTCTTTCAGATGTTGACAACAATTTCACTCGCAATATTAAGTTGAAAATCGGTGGTGGCTCCCGGATCTTTTTTTGGTCAGATTATTGGGCTTGTTCATTTCAGCTTAAGGAAGCCTATCCAAGAATAATTGCTTTGTCTACTAAAAAGGTGGGAGTAGTTGCGAATTTTTAGCTCGTTCGAGGAGGGTGTTTGGCATTGGAATATTTTTTTAAGGCGAATCTTATTTGATTGGGAACTTGCATAGCGGCAATCTTTTCTGGATATAATCAATGATTCCCGTCCAGTGTTTGCTAGAGCGTAGGGTCTTAGTTGGTGCGCCTCCTCTAATGGTATGTACTCGACCAAATCTTTTAGCGAATTAATGATCCCTAGCAATCATGTTAAAGATGTAGTGTGGAATTAAGTTTGGGCAAACATTGCTCCCCCCAAAGATGGAAGCATTCGTTTGGAAAGCGATCCATGGAACCGAGCTTCTGAAACATGGTGGACTCAACATCCAGGTTATTTTTTTCCCTTTATGTTGTCAAGATAACGAATATGTTACTCATCTTATTTGTCATTGCTATGTTTCTTGGGTTTATGGTCCAAATGGTGGGGATTTTGGGGTCTAAACTTTGTTATGCCTGCTAATTTTAGATCTTGGTTAATTCAATGGACTGATTTAGCTCACAATTTTAAGCCTAAGTCGGTTTGGTTGATGTGTTTCTTTAATATAGCCTGGTCCATTTGGACTCATAGAAATGATATAGTTTTTCGGGAAGCGATAGCTGATTCTAATTTAATTTTTGAGATTTGTGTTCTGCGGTTGAACATGTGGATAAAAGCAATGTGGACATTTGTGCTGGTTTTTTCTACTAACTTATTTTTGAATCCTAGTTTATTACAAGGAATCTCAACTGATAGGCTCGATGCTAAAGTTGTTGTTTGGATCAAACCAGTATTGAGGTATGCTAAATTTAATGTGGATGGTGTCGTTTGTAGAGGCTTTGATAAAGCGGGTATCGGGGGTATTCTTTGCGACTCTTCTAATCTAACGATCATGTTCTTCTCAAAGTCGATTGGCGCTGTGGATGCTACGTCTGCGGAAATCTCGACGATTAAAGAGGTTTGTCTGCTTTTTCGTTCTTCTCCATGGTTTAATACCTTGCATCTCATTATCGAATGCGATTGTTCATTTGTTGTTGAATGGTTCCATCATCCTATCAATACCCTTGTTCCTTTTAAACAGTTTGTTGATGAATGTCGGGCATTATTCAATCATTTTTGCTGGAGATTACAATTGGTGTCCCGGTCTGCTAATTCATCTGCAGATTTATTAGCCAAAAAAGGGATATCCAGAGCCAAAGATTTCATTTTTTGTGCGCCTTAATTATCTCATTTCCAGAAGAACTTGGGTTGTTGTAGCTTGAGGCGTTCTCACATTTTTATTTCTTGGATTTGATGGTTAATCTCAGGGTACAATACTTGCTTAGGGTGTTTTTATTTTTGTGCTATGAGGCACTAAAGACGGATTGCTCTATAGTGTGTAATGTTAAATGGCTTGGTTGTTTCGCTTATGCGCGATTAGGTTGCACTCTTTTTTTTCCAATTAGGTTTTAGAGAGATTTTTTAACGAGGCTTCTATCCGTGCTCATTATCAATAAAATAAGTTCTCTTTCAAAAAAAAATAATGTGTAATGAGATATTAAAATTTTTATTTATTACCGAAAACTAAATTGATTTAGTGGGATGAGACACTGGATCTCTTAAGCAAGGTTAGACGTTTAAATTCTAATATTGTGAATGGAGTAATTGAATTGGGAGGATCACTCTCATAATAGACCTCTACAGTATCCGATCTGAATTAGTCAGCCAACGAGTTCAATACCAATGATTAAACAAAAAAACTTCTTATTTATTAATTTTCTTTACATGTGACGTGATTAAGTGGGTTGGTGACGGCGTAGGAAATGGGCGTTTAGTGGGATGATCAATTGATTGTGTTGGAAAATCAAACATTATTGCCACAATAATCAAAGCCTTAACATATGTAAGTGCCTAATAACGCCATGTGGTATTAGAGGTGGCAATCGGGTCATTCGGTTCGGTTTCGGTTCGCGTCGTTTCGGTTCGGGTCATTTCGGGTCTATCTAGAATCGGTTTAGATTCAGTTCGGGTCGGTTCGGGTTCGGGTCTAATTCGGGTCTGTGATGAGTCGGATTCGGTTCGGGTATTGGATCGGGTCAAAATCGGATCGGTTGTTTTCGGGTCGGGTCAATATCGGATCGGTCGCTTTCGGTTCGGGTCGTTCGGGTCGCTTTCGGTTCGGGTTAAAATCGAGTCAATTTCAGGTCGGGTCAACATTTAAATTTTCGGGTCAATTCGATTTGAGTTGGGTTAAAGGTTTGAGGTTTAGTATTTATGGTTTAGTTTAGAGTTATTGGTGTATGAGATTAATTCTGATTCAACTTGTTAATCTATGCATTTGAATTTGATTAAATATTTAAATCAAAGCTTCATGTATCCATATAAATTTGTTTTGTATAATTATATTAAATCAAAGTTTATAATAATAATAATAATAATAATAATAATAATAATAATAATAATAATAATAATAATAATAATAATGTCTGAAATGAATTAATTTATTAAACTTAGGATCTAATTGAACTAACTAAAATCTAAAAGTATAAATCACGGACATAATTAAAATAATTTTAAAACTAAATGTGAAATTTCAATTAAATTAATCTAAATTAAAACTCAATTAAATTAAGAAAAATAGAAAGACAATTGGTAAAAATAGAGAGGGAAAAAACAAAATTTTAGAGGGAAATAAGCCACCAATTTTTTAAGCTAGATTGAAAAAAAAAAGACAATTGGAAAAAATAGAGAGAGAAAGACAAAATTTTGGAGCGAAATAAGCCACCAATTTTTTAAGCTAGAGATTAATTACTTAGGCCATGTTGCATTTAAAATGTTACATTTTAGTCAACTTTAAGTTTTAGTTTAATTTAATTTAGTCACAAGTATTCTCACGGTTTAGACTTCGGATATAGAAATCCCCTCCCCGTAGTGATATTTAGTCTCTAAAAATTTACTTTTAGTTGAAATTAACTAATCTTTGTAATTTAGTCTATTAATTTAATATATTGATATTTTCGTTCATTTTAATTTCAAAGATTTAATTTTTAGCCAAAATTGACCCCTATTTATTTATATGGTATAATTACAAAATTGGTCATTGGACTCTCAAATTTCTCCACTTCCAAATTGTCAATTTAGTCTACAATTTCAATTTTATGCTATATTTTATGATGAAATTATAAAATTGGTCACCAAGATCTCAAATTTCTATACTTCATTTTATTATTTATTATATTGTTAAAAATAGATATTCGGGTTAAAATCGGGTCGATATTCGGTTCAGCTTTCGGTTCGGGTAGCATTCGGTTCGGGTCCATTCGGTTCGAGTTTATTTCGGTTCAACAAAAATTTTCGGTTCGGATCGGTTCGGTTCGGTTCGGTTCGGGTTTCGGGTCAACTTCGAATCATCATGTTCGGGTCAAAATCGGGTTTCGGTTCGGGTAATTCGGTTCGGGTTTCAGGTCTCGGGTCAAGTTTGCCAGGTCTATGTGGTATTAATAAATAAATAAATAATTTTGGTCCTACAACTAAGCTATTAGTAGGCTAATTCATCTTCTTTTTTCTGACTGAAGGCTAATTCATCTTTTGAGTTCTACAATAAATGTAACCCCTAAACCCGACCTATAAAAAATGTGTCGAATCTAGAAAGTTACATTTGAAAACTTGTCTCTCAAGTTATAAATTTTAGGTTTGAATAATTTAAAATACAAAACTGAATTAATTAATAATAATTAACGTAAAATTTATCAAATATTTATGAAACACGAACATTAAAACATGAACTAAATATTTCATAGAATATCTGAATTAAATTCATAATGCATGCTAAAACATAATCCAAAGTTATAAAATCCAAAATCTGAAATTATAGAATATTCCGAATAATGTTAAAATAATAATCTGAAATAAACAAAAAAGTTCATACTGAATAAATATGAGATGCTCCAAGTACCGAGTCACCTAAGGAGTCTGAGTATCTAAAAGAAAAACTAATTGGTGTAAGCTAAAGAGCTTAGTATCTGAAACAAAAACAATATTTTATTTTCTGATAAATTCATTTCTGAAACACAGTGTATCCGATATATCAAATTCATTAATGTTATGATATCTGATGAATGACTCAATACCCGACTGTCCGATATCATATAGAGTGGAGGTTGCCCTCGCCAGAGTAGAGGTTGCCCTCACATTTTCCGAACACTATTCTAATCTCATGACTCATGATATGTTTTTTTTAAAACCATAAATCCGAACTCTTATGAGTGTCACAATTTTCGAAAATCATATGCTTGATTTAAAAATACAGTTTATATATGATGCATGATGCCTCAAACAGTCTCAAAACAAAATTTAGATAATTAAATCAAGCAAGAATAAAATATTTATTGAAAACAACCCAAGAAACACACCTTTAGCAACAGTAGCTCTAATGCCGAGAAAATCGCGTCTCACGCTCAGATTTAACTGAATCAGAACATACGAGGTAAAACTCTATATTAGTATTTATTACTATCACTAAGCCACCTACTATAAAATATAAGACTAATCTGAAGGTATACTCACGAAAAGATCTCGAAAAATGTGTACGATTGGTCTGTACAACTGGAGGAGCAGGTAACTTGTCAGTCTCAAGGTCGACACCTGAACACGAGAATATTTCGAATCAGATTCCATAAAACTTAACTCTTTTGATATTAAGTAAAAAATAATTATAAATAGCAAAATAGAGCTTTCGATTTCGAGTTTGACAAAGCGGGCAGCGGATTCGGACTCAGAACGTCGAAAAAGGTCAAGGTGAACATTTTTCGAAAAAGTCAACTTTGGTCAAAATCAACTTGTCAAAGTCAACTGTAGAGTCAAGCGGGTCAACGGTCTAGTTTATTGGTCATTAGTCCGGTTCAAAATATGTTAGCAAAATCGGTTCAGTTCAAATATGGGTTTAGTTCAAGGTCAAAGGTCCAGTCCGGTTCAGTACGGACTGGTTTGGTTCAAAACACCCACAAGCTGGGCTCCCGGTTTTTGGGCTTGACCAAACTCATCTACTCAACACACACATCCTAGCTCAACGTCAAAATCCTCTTTCATCTAACATGAACTAGGGTTTCAGAATACCCAAAGACAATGACGGCGGCAGAGATTTTGACGACGGCAAATCCAAATGTGCACAGCGACGCTGTTACAACCACGACGATATCCAAGGTCACAAACATAAAAGAAATCCAAATCAACACAACTCATAACTCAAATCATTGATTTATTGCCAAAAATCATGGATTCAAACTTACCCACACACAATGAATAGAGACCGATGACGGTTACGGTAGTACTAGCCGTGCAAGCCACGAACGGTGAACGGAGGGTCGAACGGAGAGGGTGGCGGCGAACGGTGATGCAAAGGAAGGCCGAACGGTTTAACATCGTTTCTGAGCAAACGACAGTCGATATGGGGAAACTGGGGGTTGGATTGTCTCGCGAGATGACGACGAACGAGATGGTGTTGGCCGTGTGCAACATGGACGGCGGAGCAAGCTCGATCGGAGCTTCGCCAGAAAATAAGGAAGAGGGTGAGGGAGAGATATCGTTAGAGAGGGGGGAGAGCGGCGGTTGCAAACGTAAATGGTAGATAAAAAGCCTTTAGGGCTAAAAGAGAAGCTTAAATACCATACTTAAAGGGTAATTCGCACACAAAGCCACCGAATTGATTATGGTTTCTCATAAAGGCCCTAAATTTTAACCCATAATACTAAATGGTCACTAAAATCTAATTTATGCTCATTAATTTTTGAATTTGAAATTAGGGTTTTATACTAGAAATTCCCAAATTCTAGGGTTTTGAATTAGGGATTTCAAAATTCAAAATTTTCAGACTTAACAACGTATCCTCAAAACTTACACAAGCTTATACTTTTTAATTCTGAATTCATAAAACATCAAACCAAAATAAAGCCGAATGCATGAAAAATATATATACATGCTATGTCCTGAGATGCATCCTCGAAACCATCACGAGCTCCGGTCGCGTGCACAAAACCTGATCGTCTAGTTTTGAATCTAGCTGATCCACCACCCTGAGCATGTCTACCTCTATTAACGGTACCAGAAGTAACTGGCCTAATCTGCCCTCTACCTCGGTGTGGTGCCTGATTTTATGCATGTCTCTGAATCTGAACGGATGAACAAGTAGGTGAAAGGGGACAATTCTTTAAGTAGTGATCCTGAGAACCACATCTAAAACACGTTCTGTTCATCAATCTGCACTCTCTGTTATGCTTTTTATTGCAAAAACCACAAACAGAAATAGGTCGACGAACGATTGAACTCTCATGGCTACCAGATGGAACTGTCAATGCTGCAGGTCTCACATTTCGATAACTATAAGGAACAGAATCATCTCTAGGCCTCTTTCCAAATGAGTTAACAAAACTAAGTTGAGCATATATGTCCGGTTGCTTCACGTCTTTCTCAGAATTTTGAACTTCCTCAACTTCCATAAGTGCAATTATCCTCTCAGAAGTCTTAGCTCGACTAACCAGGTCGTTGAACATTTTATCATGATGCGTAGCAACATCTCTCTAAATCGGCAGTCGAAGTCCCTTTAAAAACCAGTCACACTTATATTTCTCAGTCGCAACTAACCCAGGAGAATACTTGGCCAACCTCCGAAATTCCATCTCATAATCATTCACCGACATATTTTTCTATTTCATATTCATAAAATCATCGCGATATTTCGCTAAGAACTCAGCTCCTACATATCGATCCTGAAAAGCTTGTCGGAAAAACTCCCACGTGACCCGACTAGATGGAACAGTATCTACTACAAACTCCCACTAATTTTGAGCTTCACCTTCTAGCAATGATACAGTGGCCCTCAATTTCTGATTGGCAGGGTAATCCATTTCAACAAATAATCTCTGCATCATCTGAATATGTACCGGTTTTACCCTCAAACAATTTCATCCCAACAACTATAAATTTTGTAGAAATGGGTTTTCTCGGACCCTCTGACTGGCGGAGATAACGCAACAACTCACAGTGAACCGTGGAAATGTCCGGCTAAACTGTTTCAGTGTCCTCAATATCAAGTGTGTTATCACTCCCAATCTGATGTCCTCCCAAAGGTTCATTCTCATTATCCGATATCTCATTCTGATTTTCTATTTGCTCAACGGAAGATAGATGACCACCACCAGAAACGGCGATACGGCCTCGGCCACGACCTCGACCTCTCACAAAGCTAGAACTCATACTTGGTGGCTTAGAAAACTATCTACAAAACGTAATATCCTAGAGTCATAATCAGTACTGGAGTCTCGAATTAAAACAATTCAAAATCACTTAATACCGTAGTAACTTTTTCAA
The DNA here is from genome assembly GCA_030270665.1 of Hibiscus trionum. Lineage (NCBI taxonomy): Eukaryota > Viridiplantae > Streptophyta > Magnoliopsida > Malvales > Malvaceae > Hibiscus > Hibiscus trionum. The sequence continues at coordinate 7,070,218 of BSYR01000057.1, forward strand.
AAAATTCTCATTTTACAAAATATTTCAGATACATGCTAAAGTCGAAAACATTTTAAAAACAACTTTTGTGAGCCTCACAGTCCGAGGGTTGAACCATGGCTTTGATACCACTAAATGTAACCCCTTAAACCCGACAAAGAAGAAATGGGTCGAATCTAAAAAGTCACGTTTGAAAACTTCTCCCTCAAGTTATAAATCTTAAGTTTAATTACTTTAAAATACAAAACTGAATTAATTAATTATAATTAACGTACAATTTCTCAAATATTTATGAAACACGAACATTAAAACATGAACTAAATATTTCATAAAATATCTGAATTAAATTCATAATGCATGCTAAAATATAATCCAAAGTTATAAAATCCAAAATTCGAAATTACAGAATATTCCAAATAATGTTAAAATAATAATCCGAAATAAACAAAAGAGTTCATACTGAATAAATATGAGATGCTCCAAGTACCGAGTCGCCTAAGGAGTCTGAGTTTCTGAAAGAAAAACTAAGGGGTGTAAGCTAAAGAGCTTAGTGTGTCCTTAAGTGCAAACAAAACTCAAAACAAAAACAATATTTTATTTTTCAATAAATTCATTTCTGAAACATTGTGTATCCGATAAATCAAATTCATAAATGTCATGATGTCTGATGAATGACTCAATACCCGACTGTCTGATATCATACAGAGTGGAGGTTGCCCTCACATTTTCCGAACACTATTCCATTCCCATGACTCATGATATGATTTTTTTAAAATCATAAATCCGAACACTTATGAATGTCACATTTTCCAAAAATCAGATGCTTGATTTAAACAGTTTATATATGATGCATGATGCTTCATACAGTCTCAAAACACAATTCTGATAATTAAATCAAGCAAGAATAAAACATTTATTTAAAACACCTTAAGAAACACACCTTTAGCAACAGTAGCTCTAATGCCGAGAAAACCGCGTCTCACACTCAGATCTAACTGAATCCGAACCTACGAGGTAAAACTCTATATTAGTATTCATTACTATCACTAAGCCACCTACTATAAAACACAGGACTAATTCGAAGGTATACTTACGAAAGATCTCGAAAAACGTGTACGGTCGGTATGTACAACTGGAGGAGCAAGTAACTCGACGGTCTCAAGGTTAGCACTTGAACATGAGAATATTCCGAATCAGATTCCATAAAACTTAACTCTTTTGATATTAAGTACAATATTATTGTAAATAGAAAAATAGAGCTTTCGATTTCGAGTTTGACAAAGCGGGCAGCGGATTTGGACTCTGAACGTCGAAAAAGGTCTAGGTGAACATTTTTTTAAAAAGTCAACTATGGTCAAAGTTAACCTTGGTTAAATTCAAAGTCAACTATGTTAGTCAAAGGTCAACTAGTAAAAGTCAACTGTAGAGTCAAATGGGTTAACGGTCGGGTCGGTCAACGGTCCTATTTATTGGTCAACAGTCCGGTTCAAAATATGTTAACAAAATTGGTTCAGTTCAAATATGGGTTGATTTCATGGTCAAAGGTCCAGTCCGGTTCAGTACGGACTGGTATGGTTCAAAATACCCACAAGATGGGCTCACGGTTTTTGGGCTTGACCAAACCCATCTACTCAACACACACAGCCCAGCTCAACGTCAAAATCCTCTTTCATCTAACATGAACTAGGGTTTCAGAATACCCAAAGATGGTAACGGTGCAGAGATTCTTACGACGGCGAATCCAAATGTGCACGGCGGCGCTGTTACAACCACGAAGATTTCCAAGGTCACAAACATAAACGAAATCCGAATCAACACAACTCATAACTCAAATCATTGATTTATAGGCAAAAATCATGGATTCAAACCTTACCCACAAACAATGAACAGAGAACGATGGCGGTCACAGTGGTACTAGCCGTGCAAGCCACGAACGGTGAACGGAGGGTCGAACGGGGAGGGTGGCGGTGAACGTTGATGCAAGGGATGGCCGAACGATTTAACGTCGTTTCTGAGCAAACGACAGCCAATAAGGGAAAACTGGGGATTGGGTTGTCTCGCGAGATGACGACAGACGAGATGGTGTTGGCGATGTGCTACACAGACGGTGGGACAAGCTCGATCAGAGCTTCGCCGGAAAATAAGGGAGGGTGAGGGAAAGATATTGTGAGAGAGGGGGGAGAACTACAATTGCAAACGTAAATGGCAGATGAAAAGCCTTTAAGGCTACAAGAGAATCTTAAATACCATAATTAAAGGGTAATTCACACACAAAGCCACCAGATTGATTAAGGTTTCTCATAAAGGCCCTAAATTTTAACCCATAATACAAAATGGTCACTAAAATTTAATTTATGATCATTAATTTCTGAATTTGAAATTAGGGTTTCATACTAGAAATTCCCAAATTCTAAGATTTCAAATTAAGTATTTTAAAATTCAAAAATTTTCAAATTGGAAAAAATTCGGGGTGTTACAATAAACATCTACTAATATGTGCCCCTTTTATCCGTTTTTAATTCGAATCATAAAGTTTTAGTAGTTTTGTGGTTCAAAAAAATGAGTTTCAAATGTTGCGGATAATGTAGTTTATTACATTGTAATGATTTGTTCTAATTATAATTATTCAAATATTATATTCAAATATGATTATATAAAAATACATATTTTAACTAAAATACCATTGTTTTTTTTAGGGGGCGGGGTAGAGGGGCTCAAGATTGCAATTATATGGTTATATATTCACATTTTAAAATCTATAATCAGCATAAATAATGTAAAACCCTAGAAAACATGCAACATTAATTCAATACAAAACTACTTAAATAAATAAACCAAAGGCATAATGTCAAAAAATGTCCCTAAGGTATGATTGAAATATTTATTTAGTTTATATTCTTTTTTAAGCAGATTAATATTTAACGTTTCATTTTGGGTCAAAATGACCTATCTAGGAATGAAAACTGATCGTCAACTAAAAATAAATTACTTGAATTTGGTTTGGAAAATTAGCAAATTGGCAATACGTATTTGATAAAAAAAACGAATATTCGATTTTTCAGATATCGGTTTTTCGGAGGCTCAAATATTCGAACTTATGACTTGATTTATGTATATTTTTTAATTTGGTGATCTTATTCATAGAATTTTTGAATTTTCGAATATAACATTTAAAAATAAAAATATCAAATATAACCAGATTCATATACGTACAAATTTTAAATTTCAAAATATCAGATCCAAATGTCAAACTATTATCCGTATCCGCACCGAAATTTTTGGTTATGCCATCCGAATTATCTAAAAAATAAAATCCAGATCGGATATCCAAATTTTCAAATCAAATCAACAAATAAAAAAATCGGATCAGTCAGATCTAATTTTTTTTGCACACCTCTAATTGGTATGTTGTAACACTATGAATTTTTTTTGGTAAAAAAAAGAGAGAACAAGTGAGGCTGGTGGGATTTGAACCCACGACATCACCCTTCCCTTGCCCCTTTACTTAAACCGTTGAGCCAATGGCTCTTTTGTGTTAAGGGTTGCCTTATTTTTCTTTTAGCGTTAAGCATAAAAATATAATTAAGTTAGATTTAATAACCCAACCTTTCACATTCCTTAGTCAAAAAAATCTATCCCTGACAAGCCTCTCTCTCTCGACCCCTCGTACCCCGTTATCAGCCACCATCTCGGATCTCCTCCACCGTTCTGCCGTGGTCATCACCGTCGGCGCCATTAGGAGCGCCGTCGTACCCCCGACATGACCCCGGTCACCACTCGCGGAGATACCCATCCGTTCGCCGTAAAATTCCGTTGGAAAATTCGTCGTGAAGTGAGAATTTTCTCCTCTTTTTTTTGCTTTTCCGGCCGATCCCACCGTTGGATCTTCACGAGGCTGCCAGATCTGAGCTCTCCGCACCACGGCGAGAAAAACCAAACCGACCGATCGGCTTACCGACCCCTTGTATGCTTTATGTACATGTCGATATCCGGTTAACGCATGCATGCTTATGATGAACTCTGCTTAAGCCGAATTAGATTCGAGAAATAAGTATGAAAATTATTAAAACCAAAATATTCGAATAAGAATACTAATAGACCAGAAGTATCGAGAGTTAATAGTAATAAATAATACAGTTAAATCTGCAACTTGATCAATGGTGTCTAAGATTCAATGCCCATAATATGGAGTAAAGGATATTGGATATGAGATTGCAGAAATGCCCTTGAGGTATAAAAATGACTAAACAACCCCTAATAAAGGAAGTGACCTGAAATCTGCATTCGAATTGATTGAAAAATTACCCCACCTAAGATGTATGTTCTATTGGAAAAGACTTCGGCATCATTATTCAAATGCGTGTGATACTAAAAGAAACTTGGATTTTCCCCCGAGCTCTGTATAACACATGGAGGTGAATTTACTGGAATTATCGTTGTATTCTTGAGTTGATCCTTACGACAGTAATGGATGAATTAAATGGAATGATCGTAATGACCAAAAACACTGTATTGCCTTCGAGGACCGAAATTCTTAATTAATCAGAATGACAATTTTACCCTTAAGTTTTAAAATGAGTAAACCGTCTGTAAGGGCCGAAGAGATCAAAACGACTTAATCTCTGCCGAGTACGTAAACGATGGAGGTGCTAAATAGTAAAATTTGACAAAAGTGGTGGATTTATCCCAATTTCCAAAATGACCGAAAAGCCTTTTTGAGTTAAATAGGCAGTTATGCATTTGATGAAATTCTGGGATTTCTAATAAGACTTTAAGGGCTAAAGTGCCTCTAAGTGTTAGGAAGCACACTCATGTATGTTAATCACTCCTGATATTAATATAAGATTGGAAGTTTTCCACACAAATATAAGTTCGGCTACTCCGTGACGAGTCTTATGGTAAAATATAAAAACAACCGTTCATTTATACGATACAACTGGATACATTAGTAGAGTTGGTTAGTACTGCAAGGTTGATATACGTTAGTTTGAATGGTTTTGGAGCCTCGAAAAATGTCTGGAAATCTTAAATATTGTAAATCGTCATTTTATCATTTTTGGGCTAAATTACAAAATTACCCCTGTTAGTTAATTGATCAAAATGCCCCCGTTGGCCAAAGTAATTAAAATAGCCTTGAATGTATCCGGTATCGTAAAAGATCTTGACATAGAAATCTCTGAATGCCTGGTTGAAAACATGATGAGCAAATAGAATTTACTGAGCAACTGTTCATGCCCCGTTAGTATAAGTTACCAACACGCCCATGTATGATAAAATGACCATAATGCCCTTGTATGCTTAAATGACTATAGTACTCATAATATATCTGAAATTTCTAAGATCTTGATGTACCAATTCTTGAATACATGATATGAATTGTTTTACGAACCCCTTTCTAATAGGGACCTCGTTCTTGAAATTCGTCCAATTTGTCAAAAGTTCAATGTGTCCCCTTCTGTAAGTACCGAGTATCTTTAAGAAATAAATTGTTCTATCTAGTGTGTTCCATGTGTGCTATATTCTGTTGAATGAATTGCATAATGATTTAATCATAAACAATATTATGTTTGATTAATATTTTAAATTGTTATTGAGATTGCATCACTATGTTGGAAAATGAGATGAAATGATCAACTGGATATATGATGACATTCTTTGTGTACCTGATGTATGTTTGTTCAATGTGTATACTTGTTATGTGATTGCTTGATCTGTGATGGTATTGCCTGGTTGTCTGATGAACTTGATAGTATGATATGTTAGCTTGACCTATAATGTCACAATCTGTTTGCATGATGAATGATGAAAATGTCTGCTCTGCTCAATGGTATGCCCATTTATCTGTCAAAAGCATGAATTCTTCCGTTTCTGATGCTCTGAATAAAATATATCTGTCACATGTATTCTGTTACTCATGTCTGGAATCTGAACACTGATTACTATCTGGGGTATACTGTTGGGTTATGTTATGAAGTCTCTGTTGGTACAGCCCTGATCAAGCTGGTAAATCCTTATGGACTCAAGGTCTCCCCTTGAGTAGGTACCGATGCTTTAGCACGGGTAAATCCTTATGGACCTAAGGCAGCCCCTTAGGTGGCACCTATGCCCATCGGGCCTAGGGTAAGTCCTTATGGATGCAATTCTGGGGGACTGCATATTGGTGTAAGGTTGGAGGGTAGTTACTAGTAAACCCTTGTATGTACTTGAACATTTGCATTGAATTGTTATGTGTTCTCATGATATGATTGGTATGCATTTATGCCTATTTGATATGCACCTATTGGGACACACTAGACATTAAACTCGTTATTTCCATCTTCGTAATATATCAGCTTGTGTAATTCTTGTTTATTACTCAACGTTTGAATAAAGAACAAGTACTGTTATTCTCAAGTAACGTTATCCTGAAATAGCGAAAGGGAAATGAAGACTGTTACTACTTGGAACATCATAAAAATGTTATGCCTACCATATATCTGCATGAGCTTATAACATCTTTTGGTAGTTCTGTATTACTGAGCTTTTCCAAGCTCACGTTGTTTTTACCATCGCAGGTTAAAAGAATATAGCATGGTATAATGTTTGACATCAGTGTTCGGAGTTCCCTCGGCGTTGCCTCTGGAGTACGGTACTGTATAGTTAGTGGGCATGTATGTCATGTATGTCACGTATTGTTTTATGATAGAGTCTGTAAAGCACTTTCTTAAATTCTTGTTATGTGTTTAAAGGATTTTCTGAAATAGTATTTTAAACAGAAGTTGATTTTACAGTTTAATAAGTGTTTTGAGGAAATAAAAATGTTTTTATGTGTATTTTGATTGTGGGTCGCTCTTGTGACCCTAATGTGACTTCCTAGGATCCGTTGTAACGCATAGGCGGGTCTAGGGGGGTTACATATGCATCGGTATAGTGTCCACAAAGACGATATTGACTGAAATGGACAAAATGCACCAAAACACATAGGATCATAGCTCTAATTTTTTAGGGTCGAACTTAAATTCTAAAATTTTATGGACTCAAAATGTAATTTTATTATTATACTGACTTCTAATTTTACAAAATTTAGATAGACTAAATCATAATTTAATTATTTTAGTGGTAGAATTTCAATTTTACTATATACCAACTTATAATTTTATAAATTTTAGAGGAACTTAAACAAAATATTACCAATTTGGGGCATGCCCCATTCGCCCATGAAAACACACTAAACTTTAGCTAAAATGGAATTTAAATTATTTAGTACATGCATAAGAGTTAAGATTGAAATTATGATATTTCTTCAATGGGATAAATTCTTGAGAGCTTTAGAAAATTAGCAGATGCTTGTATATATAAGAAAAATACTTTTCAGATCTGCCAAATCATTTAGATGTGAAAATAAAAAGATACTATTATTTTTTCAACATTTTTTTTTATTTTGTAGAAAGGGGAGACGGTAGGTGTGAGATTGACCGAATCACCTTCTGTGCTTCCTCCGTTTTTTCTTCTAACAAAAAAGTATTTTTCCCATCCTCTTTCACAAAATGAAAAGAAAAAGTTGCTCGTCTTCAAAGTGGTTTCTTAGTTCCATAAAATTTTAATTCTTCTTAGTAAATGCAATAAGATATTGTTGTACTGGAAAGCAATGGATTAAGTAATAATAGATCTTTAAGTTGTGGTATAATTAATAATTGAGCTTTATTTAATAGATATTAAAAAAATTCGATCTCATCCATGATCAAACGTGTCACCTTTGTGTAATTACATGTAATACACTCAAGCCATATTATCACGTGACTTTCCAGATGTATAGGTGTGATCACATGAAAAATGTAATTAGTACCATAATAATCACATAAAAGTGTGTGGTTACTGAACCATAGCCCTTTACTTAGATTGCGATTGCAATTGCAATTGCAATAGAGCTGCGCCGCTCCTCTTTCTTCTTTTGGGAGCCGCATGTTTTCTTCATTTTTCTTGGTTGGTCGACGATGACACTATTTTTTATATTGGTCGACAACAGTTGGTATTTCATTTTTTTATTTATATATATTTAGTTCTTGTTTTTATGATGTTTTGATTTTCTTCTAATTTTTATCTGTTGTAAAATAATAGCAATTATAAAAAATAAAGAAGAAACAAAAATATCCGAATCATGCACAAGACACTGTCCTTAAGAATATTACGCAATAGTGTGTATCCTCCAAGATTCAACGGACCCTTCTCAAGTGCAGGAAACATAATGAACAAGGATAAATGATACTCAATTAGGAGAGAATGAGAAAGTTGAGAAAATTACTTTGAATTTGATGATGTTGAAAGCAAATAAGCATGATATTCATAGTACCATGTATTCCCAAAAGGGTATTCAAAATAGTAAGTAATCAAGGGCAAATTTGTCATAAAGTAAATGAATGGTTAAAATTAAATATTCTTTTAATTTTAAAATGATTGGTTGAAATTAAAGATTCTCCAATTTTGAAATGAATGGTTAAAAATCACTTAAAAATAATTTAAAAAATAAAATAATAAAAAATAGATTGGACCTCTAGTTCATGCACATGAAAAAATTGACCGATTAAAATTTTTGGCCAAAGCCCGTATGCGCAAGACCACCATTATATTTTTTTCTTACAAGCCCAATATCAAATCTTTATATTTAAACCAAATTCAAGTGTTGTTCAAAAGAAATGTGAGATTCATTGAAATATACTAAGTGACCTTAGTTTTTTTACAATAATTCCCCACATATTTCAAAGAATAATAAGAAGAAAAAACGGTTTAGCTGAGTATCTTGACATAACGTTTTCATTCTGGTGTCTTTTTGGACTATGAGCCAAAATTTAGAAAAATAAGACACAACTTACTGAGTGTTTGGTGAAACACGTTTCTACGAACCAAAAACTCAATATGTAATTTACCATTGTCACGTTATATATATTCTTGCTCTTTGTCGTGGTTGTGCGCTAATAGGCCATGCGCGTGCCTGAATTTTCATAAGTGCTCTAGAGACTTTGCCACAAATCTCATAGAAGCGGCTCCACTTCACACTTATATAGGTCAAGCCATCAAGTGTACTCTGCAGGCCAATACACCACCTATAAAGGCTATAGACTTGATTAAGAGTTTCTCATCCTCACCGTCTTTTCAGTTTTAACACTACTTACACCAAAAGAAGGGACAAAATAATAATTTACAGTGTTCACATCTCTAAATCAATCAATGACTTGTTATTACCCGTATGAACTTTCTTCATGAGATCACCAATCACAAAGGTTGGGTTAACATCATTGTTGATTTCTTATATTGGCATAAGTCTCATTCCCCTTGATGTTTCATTTACTAATTGTCTTCCCAAGGGTTTAGTCAAAGGATCTGACAAATTCATTTCTATCTTCACATAATCAATTGATATAACTCTATCTTTTTGCAGCTGCTTATTACCTCATGTCTTAAACGAATATGTCTATTTTACAATGGCTATTGTCGCTTGGCAATTACAATGCATGGCACCGAGGTTGTTGGTTTTGAGCCTAATGGTATACAGACTAAGAAGTTTCTCAACCACTCAGCTTCGTTACCAACCAACTCTAAAACAATGAATTTAGTTTCCATAGTAGATCTTGCTATAAGTGTTTGTTTGGCTGATTTCCATGATTTTGTTCCACCTCCAAGGGTGAATACATAACCACTAGTGGATTTAGTCCCATCTAAGTCAGATATTCAACTAGCATCATTGTATCCTTCTAATACAATGGGAAATTCACTAAAGTGAATATCATAATTTATGGCACCTTTCAAATATCTTATTAACTTCACTATAGCACTTCAATGCTCGTAGTTTAGGTTATGAGTATATATGCTCAATCGACAAACAACGTATGATATATCAGGTTTGGTGAAATTCATCAAGTGCATTAGACTTCTAATAATTTGCGCATACATAGATTGAACAGCAGGTTTACCTGTATTTTTCCTTAATTGAGTGTTAGCATGATAATGAGTGTTTACAGATTTTGTCTCAAAGTAACCAAACTTATTTAAAAGCTTCTCAACATATTGTTCTTGTGAGAGTATTATACTATCATCTTTCCTTATAATTTTAACACCCAATATAACAATTGCTTCGCCCATATCTTGCATATCAAAATTTGAAGCAAGATATCTCTTTGTATCAAGTAACAACTCATAGCAATTACTGAAAATAAGCATGTCACCAACATATAAGCATATGATCACACAACTACATCAACTACTTTCGTATAAACACATTTATCAACATCAACAGAAGAAAAACCATCGCTCATTAATACTTGATCAAATATTCCATGCCACTATTTAGGTGCTTGTTTCAAGCCATACAAAGATTTGAGAAGTTTACATACTTTACTTTTATGACATAACACAATAAATCTGTAACACCCTAATTTTGGGCCTATATGTTTTAGAGTTTGAATCGGGCCGGTCGAGGACGGTTCGAATCTTTAAGGGAGATTTAGGGAACACCTAGTTGGAGATATTTTAAAAATATGGAAAAATATCTAAAAATCCTCGTTTATTATATAAATGATTATGGTGAAAACAATTTTACAAAATATGATTTGGAAATATTACATTTCGGTGTAGTGACCAAATCACAGTTTTTACAAAAGTTGACTAGTGATTGTTTTGTAAAGGATTGAAACTTTGAATCTTTAAGGAGCTAATTTTACCAAAAATGTTTTTCTCCAGATTTCTCTTTGATTTGGGAGTTTTTAATAATGTTTTAATTAAGGGAATAAAAGAGAATTAAAAAGGAAAATCTATTTTGACTTTTCATAACTACCTTACGTTAGTTTTCTCTCATTTCATTTTCTCTCAATTTCCACTCAGCCAAACACATTTCCTTCATCAATTAACCTTTGATTTTCATCTCATTTGTTGAGATTTTATTCTCCTAAGGATTTCTAATCTTTAGCTCATCAAAACCTCTTGTTTTTACCTTGGATTTTCAAGAAACCTTGCCCAAATTGAGGAGAAATCAGTAATTAGAGGTAAGCTTCGTCCTTCTCCTCTAATGATCAGTTCTTTACTGAAATTCCCAAGTTATCAATCCTTTGTTAATGATTTTTGAGTTGCTTTAATGTTAGAAACATGAAATTATGGTAAAACTCAAGATTCTTGGAGATACCTTGATGATTTTTGTATCTATTGGTTAAGCTCTGTTTCGAGGATGATTTCTAATGTATTTTGGATGATAATTGATGTTATAAAAGAGGTTTTATCAAACAAATCCCGAATAGGTTTGGATTCCTAAGTTTTACATGCTAGATTTGTGGTTTTTGGGGTGTTTTTGGTGTTCTGTTGTTGATGGAGATATAAGGACGAGTTTATGGTGATTTTTGGTGTTGATTGAGGTTTAGAATTGATTAGAATTGATAGATCTTGGCTGGGCTTTGTTTTGGGAAAGTTTGGAGATGATTTCAATTGTTTTGGGTAGCCGAAATGGTGTTTTTGAGTAGGGCAGCGAGTTTGTTTGAGTAGCTGATGATTTCAATGCATGATGATGCATTAATCCTCTGCTCTTATGTGTAATAAACAATGGAGACATATTCAGACGCTTTTGGTGTTGATCCGAAAGTTCCAGAAGCTTAGATATCGTTTCGGTAAGCAAGCGAAACGTAATCGGTGAGTGCGAATGGTTTTAGAAGTCCTTGAGGGACAAAGAAACAAGGTTTGAGGATTTAGGATTGGTTTGAAACACCATCCTAAGTCCAGAAGTAAGTATGGCTAGATTTGCTCTCAAATATGTGGTTGATGCCCCTAAATGCTTTTACATGCTCTTATTTTGAGATAGACAAATTCCTACTGTTTTATGCATGATTTGTAGCATGAGATGATGCTTTGTAGAGATTTCATGAGATAGCATGTTGCATTAAAGAGTTTTTGAGATTTTGACTTAATGCAAAGCATGAGATATGATTTTGAAATGAGATGAGAAAGACTTGAGAAATGTTGAATAAAAACAGTAGGTGAGATGATGTTTTTGACATAATATATTGGCATAGAAGATGAGATTATTACCGGATATAATTGATCGATCAATAGGATGAGAGTGCACTATAAACTAAAAATTCGTACAAGCTCTTTGGAGTCGGGCAATGGGGGCAGTGCCATTCCGATCCAAAGTGAGAATCCGATGATGAGAGATACCATCGGGGTAGGACTTGGTGAAATACCCAAGCTTTATGGCGATGAGAGATACCGCCATGAGAGTCCGGTGATGTGAGATTCCACCGGGGTAGGACTTCACCTCGAGTCAAGCTAATCCGCATATCCGAGTAAAGATGTAATATGAAATACCAATATAGTTTATGAAATTGTATTTGATTCACATGTACCAAATATTGAGATGATTTATGCTATGAGAGATGCATATGAGATTTGTGTATAAAATGCTTTAGTTTTCACAAGCATGTATATGACTTTGCCATGAGTTTTGCATTGGTTTCAATGCATGAGATAAAATGGAGGTACATGTGTTTTCAAATGGAGATTTGCTTTGAAATGATTTCAAGCATGAGATAGAAAGAGCATGTTGTTGAAAATGGTTTTGAGAAAGAGTTTTATAGATGCATTGTTGTGTTGGTTTTCCTTAGAGCTTGCCTCACTAAGCAAATATGCTTACGCTCTCTTCTACCAACAATGCAGATAATTGAGACGAGTTTGGGCAGCGAGAAGGCTAAGGACATCCAAGGAAGTGAGAAGCTCATGTATGGTGAAGTTTTCAAATGCTTTAGTATTGATATTTGGCAATGGGGATCCATAGTTGGTTTTGGGAGATGTGTTTTGAACTCCCAATGCTTGCTGCAAGTTTATTATGGTATTTGGTGGATGTAATGGTCCCATATGGGTTGGTTTGAGGCTTGAGGCTTTTATATGGATTATGTGACTAGGGAGCATGCCTATAGACTCAATGTTATCATGCTTGATGCCATGCTTTAGCTTAAGCTTCATAAATATGTTCTTTGATGTTTAATCTTGTTGTTGGTGGGTTATGATATGATTTGGGATGTATTTAAATGTGTAAAAATGTGAAAAACCAGAAAATTATACAGTTGCAGGGTAGGGTGTATCGAAACACCCTTATCTGTTTCGAAACAGGGGCTTGAAATGGCCATAGTGTTTCAGAACAGGTATGAGTGTTTCGGAACACTTTGGATACTGGAGAGCCATGTTCCGATACGGGTTTCGGAACAGGCCCGAGTACCAAAACGACCAACACAGTTTCGATACGGGCGTTTCGATACAAGGGTCAGCGTTTCGAAACGGTCGACCGTTGGACTACATTTTGAATAGTTTCAAGTTCATGTTTCTTAAAATTTAGTCTTTGATGAATATGGATGCCATTGGTTGAGTATGGTGTAACCCCCTTAGCCCGGCCTAGACGGTTGACCCGAACTACGAAGATTACACGGGGAAAACCAAAGTCAACTCGAAAGTCAACCTTGATTAACGACCTTTTTTTTCTTTTTAATCTTGTCTAGATGCACACTAACCCTAAGTGAGATCCCATAAGACTTATTTGGAAAGGGCACAGCGATTAGGTAGCATACAAGGACTCAATTGCACAAAACACAAGTTTAGGGACCAAATTGCAAATTCTGTAAATTAGGAGGTCATAACTGATTTTAAAGTTACTAATATTAGATTAGTCTTATTTCATGCTTCCTTTTCAAATTTCATCTTATTTGGACATCTCGAACTCATACAATTGCAATTAGAACTTTCGGGACTAAAACATAAAGCTAGCAAACTCAAACACCATTCAAATCAGTGCCCAACGGTCACCTGTTTCGAAACGGCGTTGACCGTTCCGAAACACGGGTTCGTTTCAAAACTGGTTCCGAAATAGGGCTTGACAGTAGCCAAAACGTTTCAGAACAGCCTCCAGCCGTTTCGAAACACAAAGGCCATTACAGGCCCCCGTTTCGAAACGCCAGTGCCTGTTCCGATACGGTTTGCCCAGAAGCTGCAGATTTTGCTGGTTTTTCATACATAAATCCACTCAAACACAACCTAATGACTTCCTAATCAAGCCAACAAGTCATCATACATATATATAGCATGTTTGTAACTCCCAAACACATTCATAGCATCAAACATGGAATTTCACATATCTATAGGCATGCTTCCTAATATCCAAAACCAAGCAATCAACCAATCTCCAAAGCAAGCATTAAAAGGCCATTTACAAATTCAAACTGTAACCCCCTTAGCCCGGCCTAGACGGTTGACCCGGACTACGAAGATTACACGGGGAAAACCAAAGTCAACCCGAAAGTCAACCTTGATTAACGACCTTTTTTTTTTCTTTTTAAACTTGTCAAGATGCACATTAACCCTAGGCATTCTCTTGATATAAGCATACTCAAAAATCACAGCAATCGGAAAACAATAAGGGACCCAATTGCACAAAATACGAATTTAGGGACCAAATTGCAAATTCTGAAAATTAAGAGGACTTTACCAATTTTTAAGTTACCATTATGAAATTAGTCATGTTTCATGCCTCTCTGCCAAATTTCATCTCAAACGGACATCTCAAACTCAAGGAATTGTACATACAAGAATCGGGACTAAAACGTAAAGCTTGCAAACCTCAAAACCATTCAAATTTTATGCCCAACGGTCAGGTGTTCCGAAACGGGTCTAGGCCGTTCAGGAACACCCCTTGGCAGTAGCCAAAGTGTTCAGAAACGGGTCTAGGCCGTTCAGGAACACCCTGGCCAAAACAAGGGCCTGTTTCGAAACAGGCAAGGGTGTTTCGAAACACCCTGCCCAGAAACAGCAGATATGCCTGTTTTAACACCTTTAAACCCCATCAAACATGCTCCAAACCATTCCACAATAAATCAACAACATGCCAAGCATCATACCTACCAATTTGCATCAAAATCTAGATACAAAACCACCCCTAGGTGCACCAACTCATTCAACACATCCAACACTCAATCATGCTTTTAAAACAAGAAGCATAGCATAACGACTGAAGAATAAGAAGACTCAACGTTGCAAGCGTTAAACCACATAGTTCAAAATCATAAACCAAACTTGTCCAACATACACAATCTCATTAAACATCAACATAAGAGATTCTCCCCCCATTGCCTTTATTATCTATAGCTATTAACCGAGACATACATCTCAAATGGAGCTCTCCTTGAATCCCTTGCTTCTCGCTGTCCCAACTTCAAATATCTGCATTGATGGACAAAAAGGAGCGTAAGCATATAATGCTTAGTGAGGAATGCTCAAAACCAAAACACCATCAATGCAGCGAGTCATAAAACCACTTTTAAAAGCAAACTCGATTCGATAAACCAAAGCAAAGTTTGAAAACCCTTTTCAACATCATGCTTTAAATCATGCATTGCTCAAACATGAAAACCCAACCCTTGGCTTAGAAAAGCTAAATACACCTTTTCAAAGCACAAACTTGCAAAACCATCAATTTAACCATTCCATGCATGAACATCATATGCAAAGCTAATTTCAAATCATTGGAAAACATTTCCACTTCACATCATACCCTTCTCATACTTGAATATCATTTTAAAGCAAGAAACCTTTAAAACCATTTACTCATTCTATCTACTACGTGCATTAAACAAATGCAACATATGAACCACATCATCAATATTTGCATCACATGCCTTTAAAAACAAGTCTTCGCAAGACTTCAATGCACTAAAGAGATTTCATGTACACATGGACCATTCTCAATAGATAATCAACATTTGATTAGACTAACAAGCAAACATGCATTCATAGTACATTACACCCTTCTCATGCAACCATGCATCATTTCAAGCATCTCATGCTTCATTATATTCAAGAACATTATATTGGCTTCCAAGTGATAACCAAATCCACTTTTCAACACAACATCCAATCGGATACGCGGATCACAAGCGTTGTCCCCACGCTTCATACACACTACCAATCCCAAGGTCCCCAAATGGAATTTTAACCACCATTTGACCTTACCATACACAAGGTCCTCATATGGAATTTTAACCACCATATGACCTTACCATTCACAAGGTTCCCATATGGAATTTTAACCACCATATAACCTTAACATTCACAAGGTTCCCATATGGAATTTTAACCACCATATAACCTTAACATTCACAAGGTTCCCATATGGAATTTTAACCACCATATAACCTTAACATTCACAAGGTTCCCATATGGAATTTTAACCACCATATAACCTTAACATTATCCATTGGTAGTTGTATAACTTCACTAACGAGATCCGGGACATACTCCACAAGATCCACACATGGACTTTACACCACCATTGTGATCTTAACAAGCACAAGGTCCTCAAATGGAATTTTAACCACCATTATAACCTTTGCTTACCCAAGGTCCTCGAATGGAATTTCAACCACCATTATGACCTTTACACAAGACCCACCCATTGAATTTTAACCACCATGGTGCTCTTAACCATCTCGTTAGTGTACTTGGATGGAGTTACCGGTTCACTCACAACCACTCCACATCCAAGACGACTTTATTCACGGTGCACCCAATCCTATAGCCGGCTAACTATATCCGATTTAAGTAACCAAGAACCACTTACATCACTTGCCAATATAACCATCTTACCACATTAATCCATTGATTTACAAGCATAACCAAAATGCAAAAACCACCAATTACCCTCATTAATCCACTGTTTTTGAAGCATTACACAAAGCCATTAAACAACATGCAACACTATGCATCAATTCCACAACTCCAATGTACAAAACCAAGGATCTCTTACCTTGAGCATCCTTCACACATGACTTTCAAAACCAGCATTAAACCATGCTAAAATATGCTTTCAAAACAGAATTTAAAACATGCAAATCACATGCTTTGCATCAAACAATCACAAATGCTTTAAAACCAATTCACAACACAACCAAGAGGGAAAATCCATTTACTTACTCTTGAACTTAGCAAAGTTGTTTAGACTTAAACTAAGCTCCCAAAACCTTCAAACCTTGGTTTAAAAGCTGAAAACCCAACTTCACTCACCGATACACAAAACAAGGCTAGCCAACAAGCCTTCCAAGCATCCGAAACCTTCCACACCACCTCAAATGCTCACGGATCAATCTCCCCTGTTTCAAGCACACAACAACAGAGGATTAATGCATCATTATGCATTAAAAACACCAGCCACACAACTCAACTCGCTGCTCTACACAAATCCAACATTTCGGCTACCAAACACAACCGAAATCACCTCCAAACACTTCCAAAACTTAACCCAGCCAAGATCCATCACTTCTAACCATTTTTAAACATCAATTAACATCCAAAAGGGATCTAACCACGTCCTTATACCTCCAGCTATAACAGATCACCAAGATCACTCCAAAAACAACCAAAAACTCAAGCAAAACTTAGGAAAATTAACCTATTCGGGATTGCATTGATAAAACCTCAATTTCTCATCAATTATACATTCATTCAACATCAAAAAGACACCTCAAATCACTGCTCAAACAGATCATACGAAATTTTACCAAAAATCAACCAAATCTTGCATTTAAAGCCAAGATCAAGATTAAAATTGTAAAACCTTTAATAAATCACAAATCAAGGATTGAGAACTTGGGAATTTCAGTAAAGAACTGAGAGTTTAGAGGAGAAGGACGTTCTTACCTCCAAACTTGAGTTTCTCCCTTTTTGGAACCAAATTCTTGAAAATCCACTTAGCAAATGCAAAGGTTTTGATGAAGAGATGATTGAAGATCAAAAGAGAATTGAAATGAGTTATTTAGGTGACAAAATCAGAGGGAAAAGCTCTGGAGAAAATGTGTTTGGTTTGAGAGAAAGATGAGAGAAAAATGGAAATGAAACTTTAGGAAAAGTTAGTTGGAAAATGCCAAAATATCTTCCCTCCTTTTTAGTTTTATTTAAAAACCTTTAATTAATCATTTAATATCTTAGGAAAAATCTGGAGAAACTCCCATTGGGTAAATAGCTCCTTAAAGATTCAAAGTTTCAATCCTTTTTAAAACAGTCACACAGTTTTCAAAAATTACATTTTGGTCACTAACCCAAAATGTCACTCTTCCAAACCTCATTTTACAAAATTGATTTCACCAAACTCTTATATATAATAAAAGAGGATTTTAAGACATTTTTCCATATTTTTAATGCAACCCGAACTAGGCTTTCCTAAAAATCACCTTTTATATTCGAACCGCAACCCGACCGGTCCGGTCCAGAACCCAAAACTTCTAAGCCCAAAATTGGGGTGTTACACAAACCATCAAAAACAACATGCTACAACTTTGGGAGTTCAACACATCTCCCAAAACACAACCTTAGGTTCCCATTGCCAAATTACCAAAACTAATAGTGTATGAAAACATCACCATACATGAGCTTGGTTTCCCTTGGACACTCTAGCCTCCTTGTTTCCCTTAAACACTTCAATTATCTGCATTATTGGTACAAGAGAGAGAGCGTAAGCACAATTTCTTAGTGAGGCATGCTCTAAAGAAGACAACACAAAAATGCATTTTAGAAAACACTTTCAACAAAGCTTTTAAACACAAGCTCATCTCTTTTCACGCAACCTTGCATACTTTACAAGCACCTCATGCTTCATTACATAAATTCAACATATTGGCTTTCAAGTGATAATTCATAACCTTTTACAACACAAAACACAATCGGATACGCGGATTACAAGCGTTGTCCCACACGCTTCATACACACTACCGAACAACATAAGGTGGAGTTTAACGGTACAATCACAACCCCTCAACATCACTCATCGGTGGTTGTATAACTTCCTAACGAGAGTACGAGACACATAACACAAGGTCCACACACGGACTTTTAACCACCGTTGTGACCTTACCAAGATCCACACACGGACTTTTAACCACCGTTGTGATCTTATCTCTCTTGTTAGGATACTTGGATGGAGTTTACGGTACAATTACAACCCCTCAACATCCAAGGCGACTTTATTCACGGTGCACCCAATCCTATAGCCGGCTAACTATATCCGATTCAAGTACTTTAAAACCATTACAGGACTTGCCAATATACATCATTTATCATCAACAATTCACTGTTTTAAAGCATTGATCAAAGCCATTTAACATCATGCATCACTATGCATCAAAACCACATTAACAATAGGTCAAACTAAGGATCTCTTACCTTGAGCATCGTTCAACACATGGCTTTCAAAACCAGCATTTACCATGCTAAAACATGCTTTCAAAACAGAATTTAAACATGCAAATTATAACCAATGCATCGAACCACTTCATGGCTCATCCAAGAGAGTTTTTCCGAAAACTTACTCTTGAGCTTAGTTAAGTTTTTTAGACTTAAACTAAGCTCCCAAAACCTTCAATTAGTGGTTTCAAAGCTGGAAACCCAACTCCACTCACCAATTCCGTTTTGCAAGCTTGCCGAAACGCCGATCAAGCCTCCGGATCAACTCCACAAGTGCCCGATGATGTCTCCCCTGTTTTAAACACATCAAAGCAGAGGATTAATGCATCATCATACATTGAAATCTTCAGCCAACATACTTAAACACGCTGCTCTACCTAAAGCCAACATTTCGGCTACCAAACACCACTGAAATCACCTCCAAACTCTTCCAAAACTTAACCCAGCCAAGATCCATCACTTCTAACCATTTCTAAACATCAATCAACATCCAAAATAAACCTAAACTCGTCCTTATACCTCTAGCTATAACAGAACACCAAGATCACCTCAAAAACCACCATTTTCATAAGCAAAAACTTAGGAAATACAACCTATTCGAGATTGTATTGATAAAACCTCATTTACACATCATTAAACATCCAAAATACATTTAAGAATCATATCAAAACAGAGCCCAAACAATCACAACGAAATTCTTCAAGATTTCTTCCAAATCTTGAGTTTTAAGCCAAAATCAAGTTCCTATCATTAAAACCATTTATAAAACTTAAATTAAAGATTGATAACTTGGGAATTTCAGTAAAGAACTGAGTATTTAGAGGAGAAGAACAATCTTACATCTAAATGGTGATTTCTCCTTGATTTGAGCCAATTTCCTTGAAAATTCAATGAGGAAATCAAAAGGATTTGATGCAAGATTGATTAGGAACTAATTGATGATAGAAATCTCATCAATTGAAGTGAAAATCAATGAAAATGTTGCTGGAGAGAAGTTTTTGGATGATGGAATTTTGAGAGAAAACGAAATGAGAAAATTTTAGGAAAAGGTAGTTATGATTTTTCCAAAAGGTAGTTTCTCTTCTCTTCTCTTCTAATTAATTAAAACATTAATTAATTCACTCAAATTAAGGAAAAATATGGAGAAATCATTTTTGGGTAAATTAGCTCCTTAAAGATTCAAAGTTTCAATCCTTACAAAACAGTCACCACTAAACTTTTCAAAAATCGAATTTTAGTCACTACTCCAAAATGTAGTATTTCCAAACCTTATTTTGTAAAATTGATTTGACCACTCTCTTATATATAATAAAAGAAAATTTTTAGATATTTTTCCATATTTTTAAAGCATCCCGAACTAGGCTTTCCCTAAAACCTCCTTTTATATTCGAACCCAAAATCAGACCGGTCTAGTTTAGACCCTAAACTTCCAAGCCCAAAATTGGGGTGTTACAACTCTCCCCTCTTAAGAAATTTCGTCCTCGAAATTTACCTGGAGGAAAAAGGTACGGAAACTGCTTCATCATATCATCCTTTCTTTCCTACGTGGCTTCCTCAACACCACGATGCCTCCACAACACCTTAACCAATTCAATGGTATTGCCCCGAAGAACTTTACTGTCCGAATCCAGAATTTCAACCGGCTCCTCATCATAGGTCAAGTCTGGATTCAACTCTACTTCCTCCACACGCATAACATGCGAAGGATCAGATCTATACCTCCGAAGCATAGAGACATGAAACACACCATGAATCTTTTCCAAATCTTGCGGTAACCTCAG
The DNA here is from genome assembly GCA_030270665.1 of Hibiscus trionum. Classification (NCBI taxonomy): domain Eukaryota; kingdom Viridiplantae; phylum Streptophyta; class Magnoliopsida; order Malvales; family Malvaceae; genus Hibiscus; species Hibiscus trionum. The sequence goes on from BSYR01000057.1 coordinate 7,091,211, forward strand.
TTTGTAAGCAACAGGACCCACACGTTCAATCACCTCGTATGGTCCAATATACCTAGGGCTCAACTTACCCTTCCGGCCAAATCTCATCACCTTCTTCCAGGGCAAAACCTTCAAGAACACACGGTCACCTACCGCAAACTCAATCTCCTTACGCTTCAAATCCGCGTAACACTTCTGTCGATCAAAAGCTGCCTTCAATCGCTCACAAATGAGCTTCACCTTCTCGCTGGTTCCTCTCAACAAAGCCGACATCGAAACCAACTTCTGACCTGTTTCAGCCCAGCAAGGAGGAGTTCTGCACTTTCTCCCGTACAAAGCTTCATAAGGTGCAATTTGAATACTTGCCTGGTAGCTATTGTTATAAGCGAACTCCACCAAAGGCAAATGCTTCTCCCAAGAACCCTGAAACTCAATAACACAGCACCTCAACATATCTTCCAGCACTTGGATAACACGTTCATACTGTCCATCCGACTGTGGATGATAAGAAGTACTGAAATTCAGCCGCGTACCCAAAGCTTGATGCAAACAATCCCAAAAACGTGATGTAAACCTCGGATCCCTATCCGATACTATAGACTTTGGCACACCATGCAGTCGCACAATCTCAGCAATGTACAACTCTGCAAGCTTGTCCAAAGTATACGTAGTATGCACAGGTAAGAAATGCGCACACTTCGTAAGTCGATCCACAATCACCCACACCGAATTCTTTTTCGATGGTGACAAAGGCAAACTAGACACAAAGTCCATGGTAATCCTTTCCCACTTCCACTTAGGAATCCTCAACGGTTGCAACAACCCAGAAGGAAACTGATGTTCAGCCTTAACCTGCTGACAAACCATGCATTTACTCACGTACTCCGCAACATCCTTCTTCAAACCCACCCAATAGTACTCATCCTTAAGATCACGATACATCTTAGTACTACCAGGGTGCATAGCAAAAGGGCTACTATGAGCTTCAGTCAGAATAGTACGCCTCAACTCAGCATCATTCGGCACTACCATATGACTCCCAAAACATAGAACCCCATCATCATTAAAGCAAAAATCCGATGGTCTATCCTCAGCAATATCCTGAACATGTGGCACCAAGGAATCATCCAACAACTGCTTATCCTTTATCAACTGAACCAAAGATGGTTTCACTTGCAATTCAGCCACAAGACCCCCATCTCGCGAAATACTCAAGCTGGCAAACATAGCCCTCAACTCCACTGCCACTTTTCTACTCAAGGCATCCGCTACAACATTAACTTTTCCCGGATGGTACTCGATCGTCAGATCGTAATCTTTAAGCAACTCCACCCAACGTCGTTGCCTAAGATTCAACTCTTTCTGAGACATCAGATACTTCAAACTTTTGTGATCCGTGTACACAGTACACTTCTCACCATACAGGTAATGTCTCCAAATTTTCAAAGCAAAGACCACCGCAGCTAACTCAATATCATGCGTAGGATAATTGCGCTCATGCACCTTCAACTGGCACGATGCATAAGCCACCACCTTACCCTCTTGCATCAACACACACCCCAACCCAACATAGGATGCGTCGCTGTACACTACAAACTCTTTCCCTGATTCAGGTTGAACCAAGATAGGAGCTTGCGTCAAAGCTGCCTTAAGCTTCTCAAAAGCCTGCTGTCTTGCCTCTGTCCACTCATACTTGACATCCTTCTGCAACAACTTCGTTAAAGGTGCAACAATCTTTGAAAATCCATCCATAAACCTCCGGTAGTATCGTGCCAACCCAAGGAAACTACGGACTTCATGAACAGACTTAGCAGGCTTCCAATTCATCACCGCCTCAATCTTCTGAGGATCAACACGAATCCCCTCCGCAGAAACCACATGAACAAGGAAAACAACTTCCCTAAGCCAGAATTCGCACTTGCTCAACTTAGCATAAAGCTGATTCTCCAACAACGCCTGCAACACAATCCGCAAATGCCCCTCATGCTCCTCCTCAGTACGAGAGTACACAAGGATATCATAAATGAACACCACAACAAACTTGTCCAAGTATTCGTGAAACACTCTATTCATCATGTCCATAAAAGCTGCAGGAGCATTCGTCAAGCCAAACGGCATCACAAGGAACTCATAATGCTCATACCTCATTCTAAAGGCTGTTTTTGGCACATCCACATCCTTCACCTTAAGCTGGTAATAACCTGACCTTAAGTCAATCTTAGAGAACACAACCGCTCCCCGAAATTGATCAAAAAGATCATCAATCCTCGGCAAAGGATACCGATTCTTGATAGTCAACTTGTTCAGCTGACGATAATCGATGCACATTCTCATAGTGCCATCCTTCTTCTTCACAAACAAGACCGGTGCACCCCAAGGTGACACACTCGGCCGAATGAAACCACGATCAAGAAACTCCTGAAGTTACGTCTTCAGCTCCTTAGGTGCAATTTGGTAAGGAGTAATGGACACTGGAGTTGTGTTTTCATACAGCTCAATTCCAAACTCCACCTCCCGGCTAGGAGGCAATCCAGGTAACTCCTCCAGAAACACTCCAGGAAACTCTCGCACCGTCCTGATATCTTGAACTCGCAACTCCTTAGAGCTAGGATTCATCACAAAGGCCAGGTAAGCCTCACAACCTTGCCTCAGCATTCGGCTTGCCTCCAACGAAGACACCACATTGGCAAGAAATTTCACATTCTCACCAACCACCATTACTTTGTAATCATCCGCAAGTTTCAACGAAACTCGCTTGTTCTCAAAATCCACTACAGCTCGATGTTCAACAAGCCAATCCATACCAAAGATTACATCAAAACCATAAAAAGGCAATTCCATGAGATCAACAAGAAAAACATGATTTTGCACTTTCAAAGGACATCTTCTATACAACTTCCGTGTCACAACGGTCTCACCAAAGGAACTAGTTACACGCATACCAACATACAAAGACTCAACATGTAAACCAAGCAATTGAGCATGTTCACGCAATATGTATGAGTGTGTAGATCCAGAATCAATCAAGGAATGTAATGATAAGGATTGCAAAGTAAAGGTACCTGCGATCACATCCGTATCATTTCTTCCCTCACGCTGAGCATACACTCGAGCCTGGCCGCCACCCTCAGGTTGAACAGCCACCACATGCGCCACATTCCTCCCACCATCATCTCTGCGCTGGAAGTTACCACGGCCGCGCCCACGACCTCTCTGTGGTGCAACTACCCCAGGAGCACGTCCTTGACCACCACCGGCCAAAAAAGGACACTCCCTCCTCATGTGGTCTGCCGAACCACAATTCCAGCATGAATTACCAGTCACCGCTACAGGAGCCTGAACCTCCCTCGCTGCTCGAGGACAATATCGTCTCATATGGCCACGAGATCCACACGTCCAGCACGTGTTCTGATCAGCTCTCATCTTGTCTCCCTGAACAGGCGCACCATGTCCTCCACCACCACGCCTAGAAAAAGACTGATACCTCTTATCACGTCCTCTCTTGTTCCGTCCACCACCGGAACTATATTCAGCAGCTCTTTTGCCCGAGCTAGAACCAACGCCTCTGGAAGACAAACCCAAGTTCTGCTCAATGTCCTTCGCTCTACTCACCAGCACACCAAAATCCGTATACTCAGCAGCACGCATGAAAGTCTTCACGTCCGTCACCAAACCATAACGGAAACGTTCACACCTCTCCCGCTCATCAGGGATTAGCTCAGGTGCGTACTGACTAAGGCGAACAAACTAGATCTCATACTCAGCCAACGTCATGCTTCCTTGCACAAGAGACATGAATTCTCTTTTCTTCTCATCTAGGTATCGCACGCCTAGATACTTTCGCTTGAACGCGTTCAAAAAGAACGTCCAAGTCACATCATTTTCCTCCATTCCGGAGACAATGGTCGTCCACCACGTATACGCATCATCATGCAACAGAGATACCACACAGCCCAACTTCTGCACATTGTTGCAATTCATTTGTCCCAAAATCCTCTTGGTACTTTCCAACCAAGATTCAGATCCTTCAGGAGATAAACCTCTGAACTCAGTCCCTCCTAGACTGCGAAGACGTTCCAAAGGTAATCTCACGTTAGCATCACCCTGATGCACATCTCTGTGAGCTCCATCTACTGCTGCCTGAAAGGCTCCAGCAATAGCCTGAATCAGCACAGTCATGTTAGGAGCAGCTTGCCCCTGCACACCTTCAGGTCCAGCGACCCCATCACCAACACCAGCATTTTCACCCCCAGCACCATCACCGCCAGGTGGTCCACCACCAGGGGGAGGAGGTAAATCCATAACATTCTCAGCATTTTCCTCGTTTTCATTATGAGCCATAGCTCTCGTATTCATCCTCATCTCTCTACGAGGCCCCATTTATAAAAACAATGCACTGACACAAATGCAATAAACATAATTAGGCTCAACAAGGTAAGTAATCCAAGTACTCAAGCTCATTTTCCAAAAACAATTCCTTTCATTAGTTTTGATATGGCAATGGGTTCCCCTAACATGCTTCAACACAGCATAGCATCACAATTGCAACCATACATCACAATTCAATCAAACACACTTTCACCGAAAAGGCATATCATGCAAATACGCATACATTAACCACACAAAAAATCCCAAAGATACGAGAACTAAGTTCTGATACCACCAAATGTAACCCCCTTAGCCCGGCCTAGACGGTTGACCCGAACTACGAAGATTACACGGGGAAAACCAAAGTCAACTCGAAAGTCAACCTTGATTAACGACCCTTTTTTTTCTTTTTAATCTTGTCTAGATGCACATTAACCCTAAGTGAGATCCCATAAGACTTATTTGGAAAGGGCACAGCGTTTGGGTAGCATACAGGGACTCAATTGCACAAAACACAAGTTTAGGGACCAAATTGCAAATTCTGTAAATTAGGAGGTCATAATTGATTTTAAAGTTACTAATATTAAATTAGTCTTATTTCATGCTTCCCTGTCAAATTTCATCTTATTTGGACATCTCGAACTAATACAATTGCAATTAGAACTTTCGGGACTAAAACGTAAAGCTAGCAAACTCAAACACCATTCAAATCAGTGCCCAACGGTCACCTGTTTCGGAACGGAGTTGACCGTTCCGAAACACAGGTTCTTTTCGAAATTGGTTTCGAAACAGGGCTTGACTGTAGGCAAAACATTTCGGAATAGCCTCCATCCGTTTCGAAACACGAAGGCCATTACAGGCCCCCGTTTCGAAACGCCAGTGCCTGTTCCGATACGGTTTGCCCAGAAGCTGCAGATTTTGCTGGTTTTTCATACATAAATCCACTCAAACACAACCTAATGACTTCCTAATCAAGCCAACAAGTCATCATACATATCTATAGCATGTTTGTAACTCCCAAACACATTCATAGCATCAAACATGGGATTTCACATATCTATAGGCATGCTTCCTAATATCCAAAACCAAGCAATCAACCAATCTCCAAAGCAAGCATTAAAAGGCCATTTACAAATTCAAACCATCAAAAACAACATGCTACAACTTAGGGAGTTCAACACATCTCCCAAAACACAACCTTAGGTTCCCATTGCCAAATTACCAAAACTAATAGTGTATGAAAACATCACCATACATGAGCTTGGTTTCCCTTGGACACTCTAGCCTCCTTGTTGCCCTTAAACACTTCAATTATCTGCATTATTGGTACAAGAGAGAGAGCGTAAGCACAATTGCTTAGTGAGGCATGCTATAAAGAAGACAACACAAAAATACATTTTAGAAAACACTTTCAACAAAGCTTTTAAACACAAGCTCATCTCTTTTCATGCAACCTTGCATACTTTACAAGCACCTCATGCTTCATTACATAAATTCAACATATTGGCTTTCAAGTGATAATTCATAACCTTTTACAACACAAAACACAATCGGATACGCGGATTACAAGCGTTGTCCCACAAGCTTCATACACACTACCGAACAACATAAGGTGGAGTTTAACGGTACAATCACAACCCCTCAACACCCGTGATGGAGTTTAACGGTACAATCACAACCCCTCAACATCACTCATCGGTAGTTGTATAACTTCCTAACGAGAGTAAGGGACACATAACACAAGGTCCACACATGGACTTTTAACCACCGTTGTGACCTTACCAAGATCCACACATGGACTTTTAACCACCGTTGTGATCTTATCTCTCTCGTTAGGATACTTGGATGGAGTTTACGGTACAATTACAACCCCTCAACATCCAAGGCGACTTTATTCACGGTGCACCCAATCCTATAGCCAGCTAACTATATCCGATTCAAGTACTTTAAAACCATTACATCACTTGCCAATATACATCATTTATCATAAAAAATTCACTGTTTTAAAGCATTGATCAAAGCCATTTAACATCATGCATCACTATGCATCAAAACCACTTTAACAATAGGTCAAACCAAGGATCTCTTACCTTGAGCATCCTTCAACACATGGCTTTCAAAACCAGCATTTACCATGCTAAAACATGCTTTCAAAACAGAATTTAAACATGCAAATTATAACCAATGCATCGAACCACTTCATGGCTCATCCAAGAGAGTTTTTCCGAAAACTTACTTTTGAGCTTAGTTAAGTTGTTTAGACTTAAACTAAGCTCCCAAAACCTTCAAATAATGGTTTCAAAGCTGGAAACCCAACTCCACTCACCAATTCCGTTTCGCAAGCTTGCCGAAACGCCGTTCAAGCCTCCGGATCAACTCCACAAGTGTCCGATGATGTCTACCCTATTTTAAACACATCAAAGCAGAGGATTAATGCATCATCATGCATTGAAATCTTCAGCCAACATACTTAAACACATTGCTCTACCTAAAGCCAACATTTCGGCTACCAAACACCACCAAAATCACCTTCAAACTCTTCCAAAACTTAACCCAGCCAAGATCCATCACTTCTAACCATTTCTAAACATCAATCAACATCCAAAATAAACCTAAAGTCATCCTTATACCTCCAGCTATAATAGAACACCAAGACCACCTCAAAAACCACCATTTTCATAAGCAAAAACTTAGGAAATACAACCTATTCGGGATTGCATTGATAAAACCTCATCTACACATCATTAAACATCCAAAATACATTTAAGAATCATCTCAAAATAGAGCCCAAACAATCACAACGAAATTCTTCAAGATTTCTTCCAAATCTTGAGTTTTAAGCCAAAATCAAGTTCCTATCATTAAAACCATTTATAAAACTTAAATTAAGGATTTATAACTTGAGAATTTCAGTAAAAAACTGAGTATTTAGAGGAGAAGAACAATCTTACCTCTAAATGGTGATTTCTCCTTGATTTGAGCCAATTTCCTTGAAAATTCAATAAGGAAATCAAAAGGATTTGATGCAAGATTGATTAGGAACTAATTGATGATAGAAATCTCATCAATTGAAGTGAAAATCAATGAAAAAGTTGATGGAGAAAAGTGTTTGGATGATGGAATTTTGAGAGAAAAAGAAATGAGAAAATTTTAGGAAAAGGTAGTTATGATTTTTCCAAAAGGTAGTTTCTCTTCTCTTCTAATTAATTAAAACATTAATTAATTCACTCAAATTAAGGAAAAATCTGGAGAAATAATTTTTGGGTAAATTAGTTCCTTAAAGATTCAAAGTTTCAATCCTTACAAAACAGTCACCACTAAACTTTTCAAAAATCGCATTTTAGTCACTACTCCAAAATGTAGTATTTCCAAACCTTATTTTGTAAAATTGATTTCACCACTCTCTTATATATAATAAAAGAGAATTTTTAGATATTTGTCCATATTTTTAAAGCATCCCGAACTAGGCTTTCCCTAAAACTTCCTTTTATATTCGAACCCAAAATCAGACCGGTCTTGTTCAGACCCTAAACTTCCAAGCCCAAAATTAGGGTGTTACATTTGGAATGTCCAATTAAGTTGATATTTGATAGAGACGCATGAAATATGACTAATTGAATATTGGTAACCTTAAAATCTGCAAGGTCCTCGCAATTTGCAAAGTTTACGTTTTGGTCCCTAAAAGTCTAATTCTTTCAATTAAACCCCTAAATTAGTTCCGATCGATGTGCCTTATCCTTCTTGTGATCTTGAGTGTTCACATAGGTTAACAATGCATTTAGAAAAGATTAAAAGAAAAAAGGGTCGTTAATCAAGGTTGACTTTTCGGGTTGACTTTGGTTTTCCCCGTGTAATCTTCGTAGTTCGTGTAAAGCGTCTAGGCCGGGCTAAGGGGGTTACATTTGTTGGTATCAAAGCCAAGTTAGCGAATATTTAGGGCTTGGTAAGTGGTTAATGTGTGTAATTAAGAATGATTGTGACTTTTTGGTGAAAGTATGATGTATGATTGTTGATGTTAGGTTCTAATGAGATGAATTTGTGATGGTATGCTATGTTTGAGGGGTAGTTGAGGATCCCATTGCCATATCATTACTATTGGAAAGAATTGTTTTCAAAAATGAGCTTAAGTACCTGGATTACTTGCCTTATTTTGCCTAATTGAATTTATTGCATTTTTGTCAGTTGCATTGTTTTCATATGGGGCCACGTAGAGAGCTTAGAATTAATACTCATGCTACGGCTGAGAATGAGAATGTTGAGAATGCTGAGGATCTACCTCCCCCTCCTCCTGGTGGACCACCCGGCGGTGGTGGAGCAGGGGTTGGTGCTGCGGGACCTGGTGTTGGGGTTTCTGGACCTGAGGGAGTTCAGGGGCAAGCTGCTCCTGATATGTCGGTGTTGATACAAGCTATTGCTAGAGCTTTCCAGGCAGCAATAGCTGGAGCTCATGGAGCTGCACCTCAGGATGGTGCTAATGTGAGGTTGTCGTTGGAGCGACTCTGCAGCCTGGGAGGGACTGAGTTCAGGGGGTTGACCCCGGAAGGTTCCGAGTCTTGGTTAGAGAGTACCAAGAGGATTCTCGGGCAGCTGAACTGTAACAATGTTCAGAAGTTGGGATGTATTGTGTCCCTGTTGCACGGTGATGCTTATACGTAGTGAACGACCACAATAGCGGGGATAGAAGACGATGAGGTGACTTGGACATTCTTCTTGAATGCAATCAAGCGAAAGTATTTGGGAGTTCACTACCTCGATGAGAAAAAGAGGGAATTCATGTCCCTTGTGCAAGGGAGTATGACAGTGGCGGAATATGAGGTATAATTTGTGCGCCTCAGCCAATATGCACCTGAGCTGATTCCTAGCGAGGGGGAAAGATGTGAACGATTCCGATATGGGCTGGTGGCTGATGTGAAAGCCTATTTGCTCGTATCAGACTTTACTGATTTCGATGTCTTGGTCACTCGAGCCAAGGACATTGAGCTGAATCTTGGTTTAGCGAGTCGAGCGGGAGGATCTAGCTCAGGGAAGTGACCTGCAGATCATGATCTTGGTAGAGATTGGTACAAGAGACATAAGGATAGAAGGTCACATGTTGATGCTAGACGTGGGGGTGGTAATCCTGGAAGAGGTCAGCAAGGACCGAATGCTTTCTTGCGGACTCCTGAATGTAATCGGTATGGTAGGAGGCACACTGGTGAGTGCTGGGGCAATCTTGGTACATGCTGGAACTGTGGTAATCGTGGGCACCTGAAGAAAGATTGTTCGCAATAGATGAGAGAGGGTCAGTCTCCGATGAGAGATGTTGAGCTACAGAGAGGTCATGGGCGCAGCCGTGGCAACTTCCAGCGTAGAGAGAAGGGTGGAAGGAATGTAGCACATGTGGTGGCTGTTCAGCCAGAAGGTGGTGGCCAGGCTAGAGTGTATGCCCATCGAGAAGGGAGGAATGACACGGACGTGATCACAGGTACCTTTACTTTGCAATCCTTGTCATTACTTTCTTTGATTGATTCGGAACCTACACACTCGTACATATTGCTTGAACATGCTCAAATGCTTGGTTTGCCTGTTGAGTCTTTGGATGTGTGTATGCGTATGACTAGTTCCTTTGGTGAGATGGTTGTAACAAGGAGATTATATAGGAGATGCCCCTTAAAGGTGCAAGATCATGTGTTTCTTGTTGATCTTATGGAATTACCATTCTATGGATTCAATGTAATCCTTGGTATGGATTGGCTTGTTGAGCATAGGGCCGTAGTAGATTTTGAAAATAAGTGAGTTTTGTTGAAAATTGCGGATGATTATGAGGTTGTGGTGGTAGGAGACAATGTGAAATTCCTATCTAATGTGGTGTCGACGCTTGAAGCAAGCCGGATGTTGCATCAGGGATGCGAGGCTTATTTAGCCTTTGTTATGAATCCTAGTACAAAGGAGGTTCGTGTACAGGATATAAGGATCGTGTGTGAATTTTCTGGGGTGCTTCTGGAGGAATTACCAGGTTTACCGCCTAGTCGGGAGGTTGAATTTGGAATTGAGTTGTATGAGAACACAACTCCGGTGTCCATTGCTCCCTATCTCATGGCACCCAAAGAGTTGAAGGAGTTGAAGACACAACTTCAAGAGTTGCTGGACCGAGGCTTTATTCGGCCTAGTGTGTCACCTTGGGGTGCACCGGTCTTGTTTGTTAAAAAGAAAGATGGCACGATGAGGATGTGCATTGATTATCGTCAGCTGAATAAGTTGACTATCAAAAACAAGTATCATTTGCCGAGGATTGATGATCTTTTTGATCAGTTTCGAGGAGCGGCGGTGTTTTAAAAGAGAGATCTGCGGTCAGGATATTATTAGTTAATGGTGAAGGATGTGGATGTGCCGAAAACATCCTTTCGAACGAGATATGGGCATTATGAATTTCTGGTGATGCTGTTCAGATTGACGAATGCCCCTGCTGCTTTTATGGATATGATGAATAGGGTGTTCCATGAATTCTTAGATAAGTTCGTTGTGGTGTTCATCGATGATATCCTTGTGTACTCTCGTACTGAGGAGGAGCATGAGGAACATTTGAGGATTGTTTTGCAGGTGCTGTTAGAGAATCAGCTTTATGCTAAGCTGAGCAAATGTGAGTTTTGGCTAAAGGAAGTTGTTTTTCTTGGCCATGTGATTTCGGCTTAAGGGATTCGTGTTGATCCTCAGAAGATTGAGGCGGTGGTGAATTAGAAGCCTCCTAGGTCTGTTCATGAAGTTCATAGTTTCCTTGGGTTGACAGGTTATTATCGGAGGTTCGTGGATGGATTTTCTAAGATTGCTGCCCTTTTGACGAAGTTGTTGCAAAAGGATGTTAAGTATGAGTGGACGGAAGCGAGGCAACAAGCTTTTGAGAAGCTAAAGGCAGCTTTGACGCAAGCTCCTATCTTGGTTCAACCTGAATCAGGAAAAGAGTTTGTGGTGTATAGTGACGCATCCTATGTTGGCTTGGGGTGTGTGTTGATGCAAGAGGGTAGAGTAGTGGCATATGCATCGCGACAGTTGAAAGTGCATGAGCGCAATTACCCTACGCATGATATTGGGCTGGCAGCGGTGGTTTTTGCTCTAAAGATTTGGAGACATTATCTATATGGTGAGAAGTGTACTGTGTACACGGATCATAAAAGTTTGAAGTACCTTATGTCTCAGAAGGAGTTAAATCTTAGGCAACGACGTTGGGTGGAGTTGCTTAAGGATTACGATCTAACGATCGAATATCATCCGGGGAAGGCCAATGTTGTGGCCGATGCTTTGAGCAGGAAAGTGGCGGTGGAGTTAAGGGCGATGTTTGCTAGCTTGAGCATATCGCGAGATGGTGGTCTTGTTGCTGAGTTACAAGTGAAACCATCTCTAGTTCAGTTGATAAAGGATAAACAACAGTTGGATGATTCTTTGGTATTGCATGTTCAGGATATCGCAGAAGGTAGGCCTTCGAATTTCTGTTTCAATGATGATGGTGTTTTATGTTTTGGGAGTCGGATAGTGGTGCCGAGTGATGTTGAGTTGAAGCGCACTATTCTGACTGAAGCTCATAGTAGTCCTTTTGCTATGCACCATGTTAGTACAAAGATGTACCGTAATCTGAAAGATGAGTACCACTGGGTGGGATTGAAGAAAGATGTTGTTGAGTTTGTTAGTAAGTGCATGGTGTGTCAGCGGGTTAAGGCTGGGCATCAATTTCCTTCTGGGTTGTTGCAGCCGTTGAGGATCCCAGAATGGAAGTGGGAGAGGATCACTATGGACTTTGTGCCTGGTTTGCCGTTATCACCATCAAAGAAGAATTCTGTTTGGGTGATTGTGGACCGCCTTACGAAGTGTGCGCATTTCTTGCCTGTGCATACTACGTATACCTTGGATAAGCTTGCGGAGTTGTACATTGCTGAGATTGTACGTCTACATGGAGTACCAAATTCTATAGTGTCGGATAGAGATCCGAGGTTCACCACAAGGTTTTGGGAATGTTTACAACAAGGTTTGGGTACGCGGTTGAATTTCTGTACTTCATATCATCTGCAGATGGATGGACAGTCGGAGCGTGTTATCCAAGTGCTTGAGGATATGTTGAGGTGCTGTGTTATTGAGTTTCAAGGCTCTTGGGAGAAGCACTTGCCTTTGGTGGAGTTTGCTTATAATAACAGTTACGAGGCAAGTATTCAAATGGCACCTTATGAAGCTTTATACGGGAGAAAGTGCAGGACTCCTTTTTGTTGGGCTGAAACAGGACAAAAGTTGGTCTCGATGCCAGCTTTGTTGAAAGGAACCACGGAGAAGGTGAAGCTCATTTGTGAGCGTTTGAAGGCAGCATCGGACCGGCAAAAGTCTTACGCGGATTTAAAGCGTAAGGAGATAGAGTTTGCAGTGGGCGAGCATGTATTTTTGAAGGTTTCACCTTGGAGGAAGGTGATGAGATTTGGCCGGAAGGGAAAATTGAGTCCAAGGTTCATTGGACCATACGAGGTAATAGAACGTGTGGGTCCTGTTGCCTACAAGCTGAGAATACCTCAAGAGTTAGAAAAGATACATAATGTGTTTCATGTATCCATGCTTCGGAGGTATAGATCGGATCCGTCGCATGCTATGCTTGTGGAAGAAGTTGAGCTGAACCCAGGCTTGCCGTATGATGAGGAACCCGTTGAGATTCTGGATGTGGATAGTAAGGTTCTTCGGGGTAAGACCATTGAGCTGATCAAAGTTTTGTGGAGATATCGTGGCGTTGAGGAAGCCACATGGGAAAGGAAGGATGACATGAAGAAGCAAATTCCTTACCTTTGTCCTCCAGGTAAATTTCGAGGAAGAAATTTCTTAAGAGGGGGAGAGTTGTAACGCCCTGATTTTGGGCCTAGATGTTTTAGAGTTTGAATGGGGTCGGTCGAGGACGGTTCGAATCTTTAATGGAGATTTAGGGAATACCTAGTTCAGGATATTTTAAAAATATGGAAAAATATCTAAATATCCTTATTTATTATATAAATGATTATGGTGAAAACAATTTTACAAAATATGATTTGGAAATACTACATTTCGGTGTAGTGACCAAATCGCAGTTTTTACAAAAGCTGACTAGTGACTGTTTTGTAAAGGATTAAAACTTTGAATCTTTAAGGAGCTAATTTTACCAAAATGTTTTTCTTCAGATTTCTCTTTAATTTGGGAGTTTTTAATAATGTTTTAATTAAGGGAATAAAGGAGAATTAAAAAGGAAAAATCTATTTTGACTTTTCATAACTACCTTACGTTAGTTTTCTCTCATTTCGTTTTCTCTCAATTTCCATTCAGCCAAACACATTTCCTTCATCAATTAACCTTTGATTTTCATCTCATTTGCTGAGATTTTATTCTCCTAAGGATTTCTAATCTTTAGCTCATCAAAACCTCTTGTTTTTACCTTGGATTTTCAAGAAACCTTGCCCAAATTGAGGAGAACTCAGCCATTAGAGGTAAGCTTCCTCCTTCTCCTCTAATGATCTGTTCTTTACTAAAATTCCCAAGTTATCTATCATTTGTTAATGATTTTTGAGTTGCTTTAATGTTAGAAACATGAAATTGTGGTAAAACTCAAGATTCTTGGAGATACCTTGATGATTTTCGTATCTATTGGTTAGGCTCTGTTTTTGAGGATGATTTCTAATGTATTTTGGATGATAATTGATGTTTTAAAAGAGGTTTTATCAAACAAATCCTGAATAGGTTTGGATTCCTAAGTTTTACATGCTAGATTTGTGGTTTTTGGGGTGTTTTTGGTGTTCTGTTGTTACTGGAGATATAAGGACGAGTTTATGGTGATTTTTGGTGTTGATTGAGGTTTAGAAATAATTAGAATTGATAGATCTTGGCTGAGCTTTGTTTTGGGAAAGTTTGGAGATGATTTCGGTTGTTTTGGGTAGCCGAAATGGTGTTTTTGAGTAGGGCAGCGAGTTTGTTTGAGTAGCTGATGATTTCAATGCATGATGATGCATTAATCCTCTACTCTTATGGGTAATAAACATGGGCGACATCTTCGGACTCTTTTGTTGTTGATCTGGAAGTGCTGGAAGCTTAGATATCGTTTCGGCAAGCAAGCGAAACGTAATCGGTGAGTGCGAATGGTTTTAGAAGTTATTGAGGGACAAAAAAACAAGGTTTGGGGATTTAGGATTGGATTGAAACACCATCCTAAGTCCGGAAGTAAGTATGGCTAGATTTGCTCTCAAATATGTGGTTGATGCCCCCAAATGCTTTTACATGCTCTTGTTTTGAGATAGACAAATTCCTACTATTTTATGCATGATTTGTGTCATGTTGGATGTCGAGAAGAGAGGAGGGAAATCGAAGGAGAAACAATTCAAAAGTGAGGGAACCAGCCAAAAGGAGTGGAACGACGCAGTTTCGATTAATGCCATTAAATAGGCCGGCCCAAGTCAGGAGACAACAGACTCGACCCAAGCAGCTGAAACCGGCTGAGTCCAATCAACTGGAGACCGTTAGACATAAGGTGATAGCTTGACACTTGTCTAAAAATAATTGTACGAGTGTCCTGAGTTGTTACATATTTGCTGAGCTGTGTAACGAATTCTTCATCGTCTATCATCAATGAAAACCTAAGCTTCAAGCTTTTCTTCCTTAAACCTCATATTTCTGCTGCTTCTTAAACCCTTTCTTGTTATTCAATACATCTTTACTATCGTTCGTTACAAATTGGTATCCAGAGCTAGATTGTTGATCCCCTGCGAAACTGGGAAAGCCAAAGAAAAGTCAGGCCATGGCATAAAATCCAGACCTTGCGAAGATGCAACAACAACTAGATAAAATGCAAGAGGCACTCAACAAGGTGGAAAATGAAGAAAACATTCCCAAATGGTGGGACAAGCAAAAGTGTGATATGGAGGCTAGGTTCGGGGGCCTAGAGTCGAGAATGGATGCAACACAAAACTCCTTAGATAAGCTCGTCGGCTTATTGACCAAAAAAATGGAAGAGATGAGCCCAGGAAGTGCTACACCCCCACCCAAAGCCACAGACCACTCGCCAGGACCATCACAAACCTCAAAAACAGAAAAAGGACCTACATTGATAACAGTGTTGAATGGCCAGGAAAAATACTCCTACAAAACCGATGAACCCGGAATCCTTCAGAACAAACCAAAAGAGAGTACCTTTCATCCAAAAACCCCACCAGTAATCCAAAAAACAGCTTTTGAGGGAATGGCAACAGAAAATATCCCTACTCAAACAACGGGGGTAGGAACCCAAAAAAATTTCTCACCTAGACCAAGAATAGAACTTCAGATGTTTGATGGAAACAATCCGAGGGGCTGGATAAGGAAGTGCCAGAAATACTTTACAATCTTTGAAGTTCCTGAAGAGCAAAAACTGGAGTTAGCTGCTATGCATCTAGAAGGAAAAGCAGAGACATGGTTCGACGGGTATGTAATGCAAAAAACATAGAATATCATGGCATGAGTTTACTGCTGATATTTGCCATAGATTCAATGATAAAACAGATGCTGATATTGTAGAAGAGTTCAAAATGTTAGTGCAGAAAGGAAGTGTGGAAGATTATCAAGATAAATTCGAAGAACTCGGACCTTATATGGTCCTACTCAATCCTTACTTAGATGAAAGCTACTTTGTATCAAATTTCATAAGTGGATTGAAGGAAGAAATAAGGCATAGAGTCAAGATGCATAAACCCATGACTGTGGCTGAAGCTTGCAGACAGGCTAAGTTGAGTGAGCTATCGTTGGAATTGGAAACCAGGAGATATAAACCTAGTTTCAAAAATTCAACCTTCACTTCAAACTCCAATATATAAAAAGCCTACGCCCCAACCCACCCATACCCATCTAAACCTACCAACCAAACCACACAACCCACAAATACCAAGCAATCACTTACTGATTATAGACGAGCCAATAACCTTTGTTTCCGATGTGGCGATCCTTTCAACCCTGGTCACCAATACAAAGTCAAACAGCTCAACTTAATGGAAGAGGATGATAACCCTGTGGAGGATAATGAATTGACCGTGAGTAAAACAAAACAAGACTGGGAGCATCTCGAAGAAGAGCTGGAAATTTTGATGAATGCTCTGACTGGACATGTGGGCCATAGTACCTTGCGGATTCAGGGATCTATCTCGGGCAAACCTATCAGTGTACTAGTGGACAGCGGTAGTACCTATAGTTTTATAACACCTAGTTGGGCAAAAGAAGGTGTTGAAGTAATTGAGACTGAACCTTTAGCCATAACAGTGGCCAATGGAGAAAAATTGTACAGTTTGGCTAAAAGCAAACAACTCCTCTGGAAAATGCAGGGTCATACCTTTGAACATGATTTTCGAGTATTACACATGGGCGGCAGCGATATGGTTCTTGGAGTGGATTGGATGCGCAAATATAGCCCGGTCAGTATGGACTTCAACCACATGACCTTAAGCTTCCAAAAAGATGGCAGAGAAATTCAACTGCAAGGGGGCCGAAAACAATTTCAGTTCAAAGTAATTTCTGGAGAGAAATTACAGAAAATGGCTGCAAAAGATACATATATTGTGGGGGAGATGTATTTGCTGAGTGCTGAATTTTCAGCACCCCAGCCATCACCAGATCTACACAATTACTAGCCCAATATGCTGAAGTTTTTATAGAACCAGTTGGCATGCCACCTCCTAGAAGTCATGACCATGCTATTGTGCTAAAAGAAGGATCTCATCCTGTCAATCTCAGACCTTATCAATTCCCACATTTTCAAAAGAATGAGATACAAAGGCAGATACAAGAAATGTTGCGCTCTTCTATTATCCAAACCAGCAAAAGTCCATTTGCTTCGTCTTGCTTGCTGGTTAAGAAGAAGAATGGAACATGGCGTTTATGTGTTGATTACAGACAACTTAACGCTATGACAATAAAAAACAAATTTCCAATTCCAGTGGTTGAGGACCTTCTGGATGAACTTGCTGGGGCGAACTATTTTTCTAAAATAGACTTGAGATCCGGCTATTGGCAGATCAAAATTCGAGCTGAAGATATCCCTAAAACAGCTTTTCGAACTCATCATGGGCATTTTGAATTCAAAGTCATGCCCTTTGGACTCACGAACGCTCCAGCGACATTTCAAGCTCTCATGACTGACTAATTTGGACCATTCTTAAGAAGGTTTGTTCTGGTGTTCTTTGATGACATTTTAATTTATAGTGCATCATGGCCAGATCACATTACACACCTTACCACAGTCCTTGAATTGTTGAAAGCTAACAAATTATTTGCCAAGCAATCCAAATGCTTTTTTGGACAGCAACAGTGTAACACCCCGGTTTTGGGCTTAGAAGTTTTGGGCGTTGACCGGTTCGGTCAAAGTTCTGATCGAATGTATAAGAGTGAATTTAGGAAAGCCTAGTTCGGGTTGCATTAAAAATATGGAAAAATGTTCTAAAATCATGTTTTATTATATAAAAGTGAACTGTGAAATCAATTTTGGGAAATGAGGTTTGGAAGGTTGACATTTTGGCTAGTGACCAAAATGTAATTTTTGAAAGTTGCGGGACAGTTTTATAAAGGATTGAAACTTTGAATCTTTAAGGAGCTATTATTCCAAAAAGGATTTCTCCAGATTTTTCTAAGATATTTTAAGGCTTTATTCTGATTTTTAAAGATTAAGAAAAGGAGGGAAATCATTTTAACCAATTTCCTAACTAATTTTCCATTTTCTCTCAATTTCTCTTTTCTCTCATTTTCTCTCAACCCAAACAAAATTCTCCAGATTTCTTTCTCTGATTTTGGCATCTAAATCTCTCATTTCAACTCTTACTTGATTCCTAATCATCTCATCAACAAAACCTCACAATTTGCAAGTTGTTTCATCAAGCTTTTTGGCTCTAAAAAGGAGAAATTCAAGTTTGGAGGTAAGAACGTCTCTCTCCTCTAAACTATCAGTTCTTTACTGAAATTCCCAAGTTCTCAATCCTTGGTTTGTGTTTTGTTAAAGGTTTTTCAATAGAAATCTTGATTTTGGCTTAAAATGCAAGATTTGGTGATTTTGGTGAAATTTTCGTGTGATCTGTTTGGGCAGTGTTTTGAAGTGTCAAAATGATGTTAAATGAATGCTAAGTTGATTAGAAATTGATGTTTAACTAATGCAATCCCGGATAGGTTGAATTTCCTAAGTTTTGCTTGAGTTTTTGGTTGTTTTTGGAGTGTTTTTGGTGATCTGTTATACCTGGAGGTATAAGGATGTGTTTGTATTCATTTTGGATGTTAATTGATGTATAAAAATGGTTAGAAGTGATGGATCTTGGCTGGGTTAAGTTTTGGTAATGTTTGGAGGTGATTTCGGTTGGGTTTGGTAGCCGAATTGTTGATTTTGTGTTGAGCAGCGAGTTTGGTTGTGTGGCTGCTGTTCTTAATGCATAATGATGCATTAATGTGCTGTTTTTGTGTGCTTGAAACAGGGGAGTTTGATCCTTGAGCTTTGAAGGTGTTTGCGGAAGGTTTCGGAAGCTTGGAAGGCTTGTTGGCTAGTCTTGTTTTGGTTATCGGTGAGTGAAGTTGGGTTTTCGGCTTTTAAGCAAAGGTTTGAAGGTTTTGGGAGCTTAGTTAAGTCTAAACAACTTTGCTAAGCTCAAGAGTAAGTAAATGGATTTCTTACTTGATTTGTGATATGAATTGGCTTTTTAAGCAATTGTGGTTGATGATTGAAATGCATGTGTTTTGCATGGTTTATATTCTATTTTGAAAGCATATTTTAGCATGGTTTAGTGCTGGGTTTGAAAGCCATATGTGAAGGATGCTCAAGGTAAGAGATCCTTGGTTTTATACATTGAAAATGTGGTTTTGATGCATGGTGTTGCATGTTGTTCTATGGCTTTGTCTAATGCTTTAAAACAGTGAATTAATGTTGGTAAATGATGGTTTTTGCATATTGGTTATGCATGTGAATCATTTGATTAATGTGGTAATGGTTTTGCATTATGGTTATGCATGTGGAACATTGGACTAATGTGGTAAGATGGTTATATTGGCAAGTGATGTAAATGGTTCTTGGTTCTTTGATCGGATATAGTTAGCCGGCTATAGGATTGGGTGCACCGTGAATAAAGTCGCCTTGGAGGTGGAGTGGTCAAGAGTGGACCGGATAAGCTCCCTTCAAGTTTCCTAACGAGATGAGGTCATAGTGGAGGTTGTTGCCCACTCGAGGACCTTGGTTATTTGAGGTCATAATGGAGGTGTTGCCCATTCGAGGACCTTGGTTGAGCAAAGGTTATATGGTGTTTAAAAGTCCATATGTGAGAACCTTGGGCTTGTTGAGATCACAATGGCGGTGTTAAGTCCATGTGTGGATCTTGTGTAGGGTGTCCCGGATCTCGTTAGATGATGTTCTACAACTACCAATCGGTTATGCAAAGGTTGTATGGTGGTTAAAAGTCCATACGGGAGAACCTTGTGCATGTCAAGGTTGTATGGTGGTTGAAAGTCCATACATGGGAACCTTGAGGAAAAGCTAAGGTTTTGTGGTGTTTAAAAGTCCATGCATGGGAACCTTAGGATGTTGAGGTCATAATGGAGGTGTTGCCCATTTGAGGACCTTGGATTGGGTAGGGTGTAGGGAGCGTAGGGACAACGCTCGGAATCCGCGTATCCGATCGGGTTGTTATGTTGGAAAGTGAACGTGGTTGATCTCTTGGATGCCAATGTAATATTCTTGATCATGTGAAGCATGGGATGCTTGAAATGACGCATGGTTGCATGTGAAGCATGAGATGCTTGAAATGATGCATGGTTGCATGTGAAGCATGAGTTGCTTGAAAAGATGCATTGTTGCATGAAAGGTGTATGATGCATGTGAATGCATGTTTACTTGTTAGGTTGAACAAGTGTTGATTATCATTTGGTAAATGATGTATGTGAGCATGAATATCTTTAATGCTTTGAAGTCTTGTAGGACTTGTTTTAAAAGGCATGTGATTATGATAGTATGGTTTATAAGTTGCCTTGGTTAAAAGTATGTGATGGATTGCTTGAGTAATGATTGTTAAAAGGATTCTTGTTTGAAATGGCTTTCAAGTTTAAGAAAGGTATGTTGTGAAATGGAAGTGTTTTCCATGGTTTTGTTTTAGCTTTGCATATGGTGTTTATGCATGGTTGATGCTTGTTGTTGAAAAGGATTTCAAACATGGTTTTGGTAAACAAATCGGGTTTGTTCTACAAGTGTTTTATGACCCGCTGCATTGATGGTGTTTTGGTTTTGAGCATTCCTCACTAAGCATTATGTGCTTACGCTCTTTTTGTCCATCAATGCAGATCTTTGAAGTTTGGACAGCAAGGAGCAAGGGATTCAAGGTGGACTCCAAGTGAGATGTATGTCTCGGTGAATAGCTATAGTTAATAAAGGCAATGGGGGTAGAATCTCTTGGGATTATTGTGTTTGTGATCGTTTATGTTGATCAAGGATGTTCTAATGTTGTTAATGTTGTTGGACCATGATTTGGCTTAATTGAGATTGTTTTGGAAGGTTTGTGCCTAAATGGTTGCTTGTGTAGGAAGCATGCCTATAGATTTGGGGCTTTTTGCATATGATGTGTTTCTGATGAATTGTTGATGCAAGCATGTCTCGTTTATGTTGAATTGCATGTTGGCAAAGTTTGGCAGCGTTTGGAGCATGTTTGGTTGGCCTATTGCATGTTTAAATAGGCAAATTTCTGCATTTTGTGCAGGGTGTTTCGGAACAGGGTGAACCGTTTTGGAACGGGTGCCTCGAAGCAGCCCAGGCGTCCGAAACGGGTGACACCGTTCCGAAACGGAAAGGCTTCTGCCAGACCCCCGTTTCGAAACGGGCTATGCTTGTTTCGGAATGGCCCCGCATTTCGGAACGGGCTGTCTCCCGTTTCAGAACAGTCGACCGTTGGGGGCTGACATTGGCTGTTATGTGTTTTGGTCCTGAATCTTGTTTGAGCAATTGTATGAGTTTGGGATGTCCGTTTAAGATGAAATTTGGCCGAGATGCATGAAACATGATTAATTTTAAGTTGGTAACTTAAAATCTGGTTAAGGCCTCAAAGTTTTCAGAATTTACATTTTGGTCCCTAAAGTTGTGTTTTGTGCAATTGGGTCCCTGAATGATCTCTGATGGCTGTGATCTTTGAGTATGTTGCTTGTATGACCACATATAGGACTAATGTGCATCTAGACAAGATTAAAAAGAAAAAAAAAGGGTCGTTAATCAAGGTTGACTTTCGGGTTGACTTTGGTTTTCCCCGTGTAATCTTCGTAGTTCGGGTCATCCGTCTAGGCCGGGCTACGGGGGTTACAAACAGGTGGATTATCTAGGCCATATTATATCGGCCAAAGGATTCTCTACCGATCCACTAAAGGTTGAAGCTATGTCAGACTGGCCACTACCTAAGACATTGAAAGCCTTGAGGGGATTCTTGGGTTTGACAGGTTATTACAGGAAGTTCATTAGACACTATGGTGGCATTAGTAGACCTCTCACAGCTTTGATAAAGAAGGATAATTTCACTTGGACCCCTGAAGCTAAACTGGCCTTTGCAGAACTAAAGCAAGCTATGTGCACTGCCCCTGTTTTAGCTCTTCCTGACTTCACTAAACCCTTCTATTTGGAAACCGATGCGAGCTTAAAAGGAATTGGTGCAGTCTTAATTCAGGGTGGGAGACCAATAGCCTATCTCAGTAAAGCTCTCAACCCCAAAGATGCTGATTTGTCGGTCTATGAAAGGGAATATTTGGCTATACTCATGGCTGTTACAAAATGGCGTCACTATCTTGAAGGAGGTCCATTTGTTATCACAACCGACCATGAACCCCTGAAAAACTTGCTCGAACAGAAATTGACTACTGCCATTCAGAAAAAAAGTCCTCACTAAGTTGCTGGGACTTGATTATGTGATTAAATATAGAAAGGGAAAGAGTAATATGGCTGTTGATGCACTTTCCAGGAAAATGATCGACGACCCTGAGTTACTCGCCTTATCTGCAACTACACTAACTCCTACTTGGGTCCAAGAAGTGGAAAGAACCTACATCCAGGATACATTTGCACAAGACAAAATTGTGGCTATCTCTGCTAGTCCTGATTCGGATGCCAAATGAACTTATTCTAGGGGTATTCTTCGATACAAGAAGCGAGTCTATTTGGGCAATCACGGTACCTTACGAAATCAGATCCTCCTACATCTTCATGATTCCCCAGTGGGAGGCCATTCTGGCGTACATGCAACTTACCAAAGAATAAAAATGGGTTTCTACTGGCCAGGACTCAAGAAGGATGTCAAACAACACATTGCCCATTGTGATGTTTGTCAAAGAACAAAAGTCGAGCATGTTCCCAAACCAGGTTTACTCCAGCCTATCCCTGTTCCACAGCAAGCTTGGGAAATTATTTCCATGGATTTTGTAGAAGGGCTTCCTACCTCTAAAAAGTTCAACAGTATTTTAGTGATGATCGACAAATACACTAAATACAGTCACTTCCTAGCCCTCTCTCACCCCTATACTGCACCTGATATAGCTAAACTCTACCTTGACAACATCTACAAGCTCCATGGTCCTCCTCGCGCGGCCATTTCAGACCGAGATAAAATTTTCACTAGCCGATTTTGGAGGGAATTGATGAAACTGACAGGTACTACGAATTGGTTCAGTACAACATACCACCCGGAAACTGACGGGCAAACAGAACGCCTCAATCAGTGCTTGGAGCAGTACCTCAGGGGATTTTGCTTTATGAAACCCCAAGGACTGGGCAAAGTGGCTATCTCAGGCCGAATGGTGGTACAACACCAACTACCATACCGCCTTGAGCATTACACCTTTTGAGGCCCTCTACGGCTACAAACCTCCCCTTTTAACATGGGAGACGGAATCAGTGGTACACAGTGTTACCGAATGGATGCAGACAAGGGAACAGATCAAAACAATACTCCAGGATCAATTACACAAAGCTCAGAGCAGAATGAAACACTATGCAGACAAGAAGGGTTCTGACAGAGAATTTTCAGTTGGGCAAATGGTTTACCTTAAGCTCCAACCGTATCGGCAAACGTCCCTGGCCCTTCGAAAGAACTTAAAGTTGGCAGACCGATTCTACTGTCCCTACAAAATTGAACAGAGGATTGGATGAGTGGCATATAAATTGAAATTACCCACCGCTTCAAGAATCCACCCCGTTTTTCATGTGAGCTTGCTTAAGAAGAAAGTGGGCGACAATGTAGTTACCTCTCTTCATCCGCCGGAGACCATCGATGATGGGCAAATTCGAATTTACCCAATGCAAATCCTGGACAAAAGAATGGTCAAACGCCAAAACAGAGCGGTGACACAACTTCTTGTGCAGTGGGCGAACCTTGGACTGGAAAACGCAACCTGGGAAGACTACACAGTCCTTCGTTCCCAGTTCCCAGACTTCGATCCTTGGGGACAAGGATCATCTGATGCAGGGGGTATTGTCATGTTGGAAGTCGAGAAGAGAGGAGGGAAATCGAAGGAGAAACAATTCAAAAGTGAGGGAACCAGCCAAAAGGAGTGGAACGACGCAGTTTCGATTAATGCCATTAAACAGGCCGGCCCAAGTCAGGAGACAACAGACTCAACCCAAGCAGCTGAAATAGGCTGAGTCCAATCAACTAGAGACCGTTAGACATAAGGTGATAGCTTGACACGTGTCTAAAAATAATTGTACGAGTGTCCTGAGTTATTACATATTTGCTGAGCTGTGTAACGAATTCTTCATCGTCTATCATCAATGAAAACCTAAGCTTCAAGCTTTTCTTCCTTAAACCTCATATTTCTGCTGCTCCTTAAACCCTTTCTTGTTATTCAATACATCTTTACTATCGTTTGTTACAATTTGTAGCATGAGATGATGCTTTGTAGAGATTTCATGAGATAACATGTTGTATTAAAGAGTTTATGAGATTTTGACTTAATGCAAAGCATGAGATATGATTTTGAAATGAGATGAGAAAGACTTGAGAAATGTTGCATAAAAATAGTAGGTGAGATGATGCTTTTGACATAATATATTTTCATAGAAGATGAGATTATTACCGGATATAATTGATCGATCAATAGGATGAGAGTGCACTATAAACTAAAAATTCGTACGTGCTCTTTGGAGTCGGGCAATGGGGGTAGTGCCATCCCGATCCAAAGTGAGAATCCGATGATGAGAGATACCATCGGGGTAGGACTTGGTGAAATACCCAAGCTTTGTGGAGATGACAGATACCGCCATGAGAGTCCGGTGATGTGAGATTCCACCGGGGTAGGACTTCACCTCGAGTCAAGCTAATCCGCATATCCGAGTAAAGATGTAATATGAAATGCCAATATAGTTTATGAAATTGTATTTGATTCACATGTACCAAATATTGAGATGATTTATGCTATGAGAGATGCATATGAGATTTGTGTATGAAATGTTTTAGTTTTCACAAGCTTGTATATGGCTTTGCCATGAGTTTTGCACTGGTTTAAATGCATGAGATAGAATGGAGGTACATGTGTTTTCAAATGGAGATTTGCTTTGAAATGGTTTCAAGCATGAAATAGAAAGAGCATATTGTTGAAAATGGTTTTGAGAAAGAGTTTTATAGATGCATTGTTGTGTTGGTTTTCCTTAGAGCTTGCCTCACTAAGCAAATATGCTTACGCTCTCTTCTACCAACAATACAGATAATTGAGACGAGTTTGGGCAGCGAGAAGGCTAAGGACATCCAAGGAAGTGAGAAGATCATGTATGGTGAAGTTTTCAAATGCTTTAGTATTGATATTTGGCAATGGGGATCCATAGTTGGTTTTGGGAGATGTGTTTTGAACTCCCAATGCTTGCTGCAAGTTTATTATGGTATTTGGTGGATGTAATGGTCATATATGGGTTGGTTTGAGGCTTGAGACTTTTATATGGATTATGTGACTAGGGAGCATGCCTATAGACTCAATGTTATCATGTTTGATGCCATGCTTTAGCTTAAGCTTCATAAATATGTTCTTTGATGTTTAATCTTGTTGTTGGTGGGTTATGATATGATTTGGGATGTGTTTGAATGTGCAAAGATGTGAAAAACCAGAAAATTTTACAGTTGCAGGGAAGGGTGTATCGAAACATCCTTATCTGTTTTGAAACAGGGGCCTGAAATGGCCGTAGTGTTTCGGAACAAGTATGAGTGTTTCAGAACACTTTGGCTACTAGGGAGCCATGTTCCGATACGGGTTTCGGAACGGGCCCGAGTATCGAAACGACTAGCCTAGTTTCGATACGGGCGTTTCGATACAAGGGTCAGCGTTTCGAAACGGTCGACCGTTGGACTGCATTTTGAATGGTTTCAAGTTCCTATTTCTTACATTTTAGTCCTTGATGAATATGGATGCAATTGGTTGAGTTTGGAATGTCCAATTAAGTTGATATTTGACAGAGACACATGAAATATGACTAATTGAATATTGGTAACCTTAAAATCTGCAAGGTCCTCGCAATTTGCAAAGTTTACGTTTTGGTCCCTAAAAGTCTAATTCTTTCAATTAAACCCCTAAATGAGTTCCGATCGATGTGCCTTCTCCTCCTTGTGATCTTGAGTGTTGACATAGGTTAACAATGCATTTAGAAAAGATTAAAAGAAAAAAAGGGTCGTTAATCAAGGTTGACTTTGGTTTTCCCCGTGTAATCTTCGTAGTTCGGGTCAAGCGTCTAGACCGGGCTAAGGGGGTTACAAAATCCTTCGAGTTGTTCCATGTAAATTTCTTCTTCTAAGTTGCCATTTAAAAAAGCAGTTTTAACATCCATTTGATGGATAAAAAGTTTATGTATAGATGTTAAAGCAATCAAAATTCGAATGGAAGAAATTCTGGTAACTAGAGCAAATGTGTCGAAATAATCGATGTTTTGTTTTTGCGAAAAACCCTTTGCAACTAATCTAGTTCTGTATTTTCTATAGAACCATCATGATAGAATTTCTCTTTGAAAATACATTTGCAATTAATAGGTTTTGCTCCGGGTGGTAAATCAACTAATTCCCAAGTTTTATTTTGTAAAATTGAATCAAGTTCAGTTTTAATGGCTTCTTTCCAAAAAGGAGCATCCGATGAAGAAATTACATCAGTCAATGTTACTAGATTATTTTCATCTAAGTATGTGTAAAACTCACTTGCAAAGGATTTTTCAGTTCTAAGTCGTTTAAATCTTCTCAATTCATTATATTCACAATCAATTCGAACAATAGGTGCATGTGAAATAAGATCAGAGTTAAAGGAATCACATGTTCAAAAAATTCAGCATTTTTCGTGTCAACAATTGTACTCTTTTCAAGTATATCACTTCTCAAAACACGAAATCTATATGCAACACTATGTTCAACATAACCAATGAACATGCAATAAGAAGTTTTAGACCCAATTTTCCTTTTTAGGGTCTGGAAGCATAACTTTAGCAAGAAACCCCCACACTTTTAAGTATTTCAAATTAGGTGAATAACCTTTCCACAATTCATAGGGTGTTTTACTAGTTTTCTTATGAGGGATTCGATTTTCTAAATGACATGCAGAAAGAATAGCTTCACCTCAAAGATTTTCATAAGCACTAGAGGAGAAAAGCATACAAATCATCATTTCTTTTAATGTTTTATTTTCTCTTTCTGCTACTCCATTAGACTCAGGTGAATAAGAAGGAGTGAGTTCGTGTACTATGCCTTCTTTTTCAATATAGTCATTAAGAGTAATATATTCACCTCCTCTATCTGACTTAACCCTTTTAATCTCTTTATTCAATTGATTTTCTACTTTTTCTTTATATTTAAGAAACATTTGAAAGGCTTCATTTTTATTCCTATGAAGGTAAACTTTAGTTTATCTTGAAATATTATCCATAAACGTGACATAATATCTTTTACCACCTATAGTAATTGTTTGTTTTAAGTCTCCTAAATCGGTATGAATAAGATTTAAAAGTTTTGTTTCTCTATATGTAGGAGCACAAGATTTCTTAGTCTGTTTAGCTTCAACACAAATTTCACATATTTGTAGGGAATTATTAGTGCTAGAGATTAAGGCAATAAATTGCATAATTAGATATGAAGCATTCACATGTCCTAATCTAGCATGCCACAAATCATACGAATCAATCAAGTAAGCAAAAGAAGAGCTAGCATTGACATTCATTATTTCAGAAACATTCAGTACAAACAAGTCATTCTTACAATATCCCTTACCCACAAAGTTATTACTCTTGGTCAATATGGCATTATCCGATTCAAAGGAAATTTTTATTCTAGATTTTCCTAACATCGCAACCGATACTAGGTTGGTTTGAATATCAAGGACATAAAACACATCACTTAAGGCAAGAGTTTTTCCAGATGTGAGTTTCAACATAACCTTGCCTTTTTCAAGCACACTTGTAGTTCGAGAATCCCCCAGATAAATTGATTCCCCCTTCCTTTACTGGAGTATAGGAGGTAAACACATTTCTATTGGCACATATGTGTCGAGTGGCACCAGAATCTATGACTCATTTAGTCATGTTTGTGACAATGTTTGCTTGAGAGACAACCGCAACAGTAAGGTCGTCTACCTCAACCAAATTGACATTTGACTGAGCATGATTTTCAAATTTCCCCTTTCGATGTCTACATTGGTGTGCATAATGCCTTGGCTTTCCACAAACATAACAACAATTTCCTTTCTTTTTGAAGGTAAGGTTATTAAACTTAGGCTTGGTATGATTTCTAGGCATAACAATATTTCTATAATTATTAGACTTAGGCATAACATGATTTTTAAACCTTGAGTTATTTTTGTAGCATATACCTCTTCTAGCATTTCCTTCGATGAGATTGGCTCTCGTTATAAACTCTATCTTTATGGTGTTCATTACTTCCTTTCGATTAGTTTCCTCTATAATGATGTGAGTGATGAGTTCCTTGAATGAGAGTTGTTTATGTTTGTGTTTGAGTTGTTGTTTGTAGTTATTCCATGATGGAGGTACCTTTTCAATCAGTAATCCAGCAACAAACTCTTTTGGCAAAGTGATGTTCTCCGACTTTAGGTCCTCGGGCAACTTGTGGTATTCATTGATCTGAAACTTAACCTCCACATCTTCAGTCATCTCCCAACGATAGAACTTTCTGATGATAAGTTTTTGTTTACCAACATCTTCGGTGGTGTATTTCAGAATCATGTTATCCCAAATATCTTTTTATTCCTTGTACATACAATAAACGTCAAAAAGTTCATTCGATAAAGTGGAAATTATGGTGCGCCTACACATACCTTGTTGGCATGGATCCAACATTTATTTGTTTTTATGAAGCTATAGGCGACAAACTTTTTGTCATCACAAATACAACTCCATCCATGTCAAATATGGAGTAGACACGTTATTGCCATCTTTTGAAGTTTTTTCCATCAAAGACTTTGATCTTGGGGATATCCGGGAAGGGTTTGGCAAAGGTGGCTATTGACGCTCCAAAAGTACTAATTTTAATGCTTATTTCATATGTTATTCCTTGTCTTTTAAGTACATTTAGTTCGCAAAATCATGCATTGCATAAAGAGTAAGGATTCATTGTTATACCATTGTGAATGGTTGTTTTTGGAACTTTTTTGCAGGTTGGCGTAGTTGATGGCACAACAGCTGGTAGAGCATGAGCAAATTAGCCTAGGAAGGAGATGACGCCAAGGAAGATGTCGAGTAGTCGTTGGCACATAAGGACCTTTAATGCCAAGCACCGGTTGGCAGAGAAGAACATTGATGTCAGGCCAAGAAGATGTTGACCCCGAAAAAATAGGACTAGATCAGGCTGCGAGAAAATAGGTATTAGATTAATCACCGAAAAAATAACGGACAAGCATTGCCAAGCGCAGTTGGCAGTACCATACCGAGCTGCGATGCCAGAAGAGCAATGGCACGATGATGTCAGCCCTAATCTGATCAGCCTTAGGATTCAAACGCTGGAAAAAATGATCACCTCCCGTATCCCTGCACGTTCAAATTCAAATCCAAGCTAATTCTAGGCTATCAATGGAGTCCTATTTAAACCCAATCAAAGCAAAATTGAAGGAGATGGAACGAGGAAGGAGAGTGATTAGAGATAAGGTTCAACATTGTTAAGTGGATCAATCGAATCGAAAATGGCCAAGAGGGGCGTGAATTGGCTTTTTAAAAATTAAGGGAGCAAATTGAAAATGTAGAAAATAAAGACAAGGCAAATTATAGTGATTCAAGCTTAGAACAAGCTCTACATCCACTACCTTAGCTCCCGCTAAGGATTTTCAACCAATTTCACTAGAAATTCGTCCCCTTTTCTCGGATTAGGAGGAAACCTTACAATCGGTTAATCTTTTCTACCCAAAGATTAACAAAGACTCTCTCAAATACAAAGATTGTTGGCAAATGAAAGATAAACCTCACAAGGTGGAATATTTGTCCCAAATTACAAGTTCACTCAATCGAAGTTGATAAAAGATGAATACAATTGAAAATCACTCAACTGGGTACAAGGGTTTGACTCTAATAGCTCAAAGGTTTAGATTTGTGCTTGGATTGTTGCAATTAAGGTCAATAGTTGTTGATGTAGCTTTTGAGGCTTGTTTATATACCTTTGCATTGATTTCTAGCCATTATGGTGGTTGAGATCATCAATTGAGCCGCTGTGCTTCATTTTTCCCGCAATAAATGCACTTATGCAACCTACCATATCAGTACTTGAACAACTATATCGATACCTGTCTCAAATCAAAAAGATTCGTTGTGCACATTTAAGAGGGCGTATCGATACGCTATAAGGGCGTATCGGTACGGGTATATTGTAAAAACAGGGGCGTATGAATACTCTCTGGCCGTATCAATACGAATTTTGCTCACTGGAATCCTGAGGGAAACTTTTGTAAAAAAAATGTATCGATACGCTATATGGGCGTATCGATACGGTGTAACGACCGTTTGAATTTTGCTAAAATCATAACTAACAAGCAACGGTCAAAAACTTTAAATGCATAGATTTATCGAATCAGATCAAACCGTATCTATACGGGGACTTACCGTATCGGTACGCTATGCCTTACAATTAAGCCCAGGTAAAATACTGTATCGATACGGGTAAAATCGTATCGGTACACTTTTTTCGATTAAAATTCCAAAACCTAAAAACCGTATCGATACGGCTATAGCATATCGATATGCCTTGGGGTTCAAACATGTTTTGGGCTCTAACACTTAGAAAAAAATTTATTGAAGCAATTTATTTGAATTCGAAATATTTTGGTTCAAGTTTACTTGTCAATTTGCGAGACTTTGAAATACATAAAAATTTATTTACTTTTACAAAAAGGTCCTTAGACACTTCGTTATATCAAAATCAAGTTAGGTTTTACAATCTCCCCCTTTATGATATAACAAAACCAAAGTAAATTTTTAAGTATTTTGAAAACTTTGGAAAGTTTACTCCCCCTTAATTTAAGATTGGTTTTCAAAGATTTGTAAAAAATTATGTTTTACACTTCTCCCCCTTTTTGTTAGATCAAAATCAATGCAAACATTCAAGGATATATGCAAGATATAGCAATGAAGTACAAAAGCATAATTAAAGCAACATAATAGCATTAAAATTCAGAATGAAATACAAAGCAATAATAGTTCAAAGTATTTTCAAACTCAAATCCAAACTTAATCCTAAAAACAAAATCAAAGCATATGGTTTCTAACATA
Source organism: Hibiscus trionum (assembly GCA_030270665.1). Classification (NCBI taxonomy): domain Eukaryota; kingdom Viridiplantae; phylum Streptophyta; class Magnoliopsida; order Malvales; family Malvaceae; genus Hibiscus; species Hibiscus trionum. The sequence continues at coordinate 7,122,268 of BSYR01000057.1, forward strand.
AAGGTGCATAAAAAGAAATCATAATATGATATGTAATGAGATGATATGCTCAAAAACTACTTTTCTCCATTGACTTCATCCTTGTCCTCTATCATCATGGTTGGTTTGAGATCTCCGAGTATGATTGAGCCAAAGACCGTGGAAAGCGGTGAAAGAGACATCCATGGAAGTTTGTTGTTGTTCAATGGCCTTGACTCTATCCTCCAATGATGTAAAGCGAGTATCAATGGCGGAAAATCTGGCATCCGTGTTTTTCCTTAAGGTAGTGAATTGCTCATTGAGATACGCCATGAGTCCATCCATGGAAGTTTGAGCTTGTTGGACTTGTGGTCCTTGAGGAGCGACCGGATGCGGTTGATCTTCTTGAGGAGGAGGGCGAGCAACATGAACCCACTCATGATTAATGTACTCAAAGTGAGCACGAGTAAGAGAGTGTTCGTCAATGGGCTTGCCTAGAGGCTCGACAGTATCATGGGAACAATCGATCTCCAAGGAATGAAACAAGAAGCTCAAAATCGTGCCATAGTAAAAGGACTTGACTTGATCGGTGTGACGGTGTTGTACAAGATAAACCAAGTCGGCACACATAATTTGGCAAAGATTTGAGCTCTTACCCTCTCAAAAACAACGGAGCCAAAACGCATCAACTTGGCGAATGGTGGAGAATTTCCCACCGGGAGGGCGAATCCACCAAGAGATGATGAGATGGAGGATACGGTCATGATCATCAAGAAAAGTAACAAAGCCAAGTTAAGAGTGCCCAAGGAGTGTTCATCATCAATTCCCAAGTTTTCAAACCCAATAACATTGCATAAAACGATTTGATCAATTCGAAGCTTTTTGCCCATAAGATAGGAGTCAATGGCAATAATACCCTCTCTAGCTTGGTCATGGACACATCGGGCATTAGCAAAGAAAATCAAAACAAGGTTTTAATACATAATTGGGAGAACACTTAAAAAGGTAAAAGCTTCCATTGTTGTAACAACCCAAGATATTTGAACTTAAACCGTTCGGAGTTTAGAAAAGGGATTGAAACAACTCGTTCATCTCGTATTGGAAAGGCATGTTATTGTTTATAATGGGCCATAGCTGAGGGGTTAGAAAATGTTTTGAAGAATAAAACCAAGGTTTGGTTTAGTAATACCCTCATTGTCCAAAGTGGGATTGGATGAATTAGAAGCCAAATCTTTCCTTTGTCTCTTTTTCGATGCCATAATATCCTGAAAAAACATCAAAACCATTAAAAACAATGTATGGAATTATCATCACGTTTGATTCAAAAATCATTCCAATAATTCAAGGTATTGCGAGAAACATTATATTTTGTACATTAAAACCATATACAAGTATAAGTATAAATTTTAGTAAAAATAGTTTTGAAAAACAATATACTAAAATATACAATATATTTATATATTCAAAACAAACAAAAAAATTAGATCTTATAGAATTTTTGCAAAAACTTCAAAACCCATACTATAATAATATTAAGTATACAAAAATTAATTGAAAACAATAACAAAAACTAAACGGAAATTAAAAAGAAAGAAAATGGTTTTTATACCTTGAATAATGGATGTGGATGAATGAAGGATGATGAATGCATCAATTTGATAGCAAAGCTTAGCCTTGATGTGTTGATGAAAAACCCTCAAAGAATTTTAGGTTTGGTGTGCAAAATCATAGGGTTTGAGGGGGTTTTTATAGCCCAAAATCGGTTAGGGTTTGAGAGAAAAAGATATTTGTGTTTTAATTAAAGTGAAACACCTCCTTTAATGCCAATTTAAAACCCATCGACATACTGTATCGATACGCTTATGTGGCGTATCGATACGGTTTTTATACTATATTGATATGCGTGACCGTATCGATACAGCTAAAACTGTATCGACGCCCATTAAGCAACCTGTATCGATACACGGTGACCTGTATCGATACCCTTTTACCAAAAATGCATTTTTGAGTTCGAAAATTGGATTTTAAACGTCTCTAAATGCATGCGTATGATGAATGAGCAACATTTATGGACTAAAACAGATACATACTCCCCCTAACAACAAGCATAGATGCATCAAGAGGCGAAATTGCATAAACGAAATCATCAATCAAAATCAAGCAAAATTTTGACACTTAAGGGCTCTAAAAGGTCAAGATATGCTATTTAGACCTAAATCTCTCATAAGAGTCCAAAAACGCTCTTCGTCTAATGGCTTTGTAAAGATATCCACTAGTTGGTTTGAGGTAGCAACATATTCTAGAATAACATCATTTTTGAGGATATGGTCCCTAATGAAATGGTGTCTTATCTCTATGTGCTTGGTTCTAGAATGTTGGATGAGATTCTTAGTGAGACATATGGCACAAGTGTTGTCACACTTAAGGTGTATGATACCTACATCAATTCCATAATCTAGAAGTTGTTGCTTCATCCAAAGGACTTGAGCACAACAACTTCCGGTTGATATATATTTCGCTTCGGTGGTAGATAAGGCTACACTTTTTTATTTCTTAGAGAACCAAGATATGAGCATACTACCTAGGAATTGGCAAGTGTCTGAGGTACTTTTCCTATCTATCTTACAATCCCCACAATCTACATCGAGATAAGCATGTAAGCTAAAGGAAGAGTCTCTGGGATACCAAAGGTCTAAAAAAGGTGTGTCTCTAAAGTATCTAAAGATTCTCTTAATGACTACAAGGTATGATTCTCTAGGGATAGCTTAAAACCTAGCACACAAGCAAACACCAAACATGATATCGGGTATACTTGCGGTAAGGTAAAGCAAAGAGCCACTCATTGAACGATAAAACTTAGAATCAATACACTTACCTCCTTCATCTTTGTCAAGCTTAATTGATGAGCTCATTGGTGTAACCCCCTAAACCTGACCCAGAAGAAATGGGCCGAATCTAGAATGTCTCGTTTGAAAACTTGTCCCTCAAGTTATAAGTCTTAAATTTAAATACTTTAAAAATACAAAATTATTATCAAAAGTAAATAAACTCAATAACATATTATTTATTATAAAATGTAGTCGGATAACATTGTTCAGACAATTTGATTAAATATCTAAAAATAACTAAATAAATGCAGGCATTTAATAAAACCCAAATTATAAACAGTCCCAAAGTCCATATTACATAAATATCCCAAATAATGTTAAAATAGTAATCCGAAGTAAACAGAAGAGTTCATACTGAATGATAAGTTATCTCAATAAATATGAGATGCTGCAAGTACCGAGTCGCCTAAAGGGTTTGAGTATTTGAAAGAGAAACTAAAGGGGTGTAAGCTAAAGAGCTTAGTGTGTCTCTAAACTACAAACAAACACAAAATCAAAATAGTATTTTATTTTCCGATAGAGTTTCTCAAAAACACATTAAATCCAATAAATCAAAATCATAATGATGTGATGTCTGATGCATGACTCAATACCCGGCAATCCGATATCATACAGGGTGGAGGTTGCCCTCGCCAGAGTGGAGGTTTCCCTCACTTTTACCGAATACATTTTTGATCCCATGACTCATGATATGATTTGTAAAATCATAAATATGAATTCTTATGAGTATCATATTTTCCGAATATTAGATGCTTTATTTAAAAACACATTTCATTATGCTATGCATTATGTTTCAAAATATTATCAAATCACAATAAGATAATAAATGAACCAAATATATATAAAACATCATTTATTTATAACACATGAAGAAGCACATATAAAATTTATTTATTTAAAACACCCCAAGAAACACACATTTAGCAGACAATAGCTCTAATCTCGAGAAGGGCAAGCCTCACGCTCGAATCTCTCTGAATCAGGACCTACGAGGTATGAATTCTACATTAGCATTTATTACTAACACCAAGCCACCAACTAAAACACTAAGAACAGAACTGAAGATATACTCAGGTGAAGATCTCGAGGAACGTGCTCGATCGGTTAGAAAAACTGGAGGTAACTCAACGGCCTGAGAAGTGACAGCTGAACATGAGAATATTTTGAATCAGATTCCATAAAACTTAACTCTTTTTATATTAAGTTCAAGATAATTGTAAATAGAAAAAAAGAGCTTTCAGATTTGAATTTGACCAAGAGGGCAGCGGATTCGGACTCAGAACATCGAAAAAGGTCAAGGTGAACATTTTCCGAAAAAGTCAACTTTGGTCAAAGTCAACCTTGGTGAAAGTCAAAGTCAACCCTGACAAAAAGTCAGATTTGATATTGACTTGACTAGTCAACGGTCAACTTGGTGAAAATGTCAACTTGGTCAAACAGGCTAAAGGTCAACGGGTTAAATGAGCAGGTCAAAGGTCAAAAAGTCATGTTTGATCAAAGGTCAATGCTGATGTAATGGACGATCAAAGGGTCAAGTATGGTCAAACGATCAAAGGGTCAAGTAAACAGTCTTGACTAATTGACAAATTCAAATTTGGTTCAGCTTATTAATTCAGTTTATTCATGTTGGTTCGGATTACAAGGCTAGTTCAGATTCAAAGGTTAGAACCAATTCAATATGTTTAGTTCAAAAGACTGGTTTGGGATTACTGATCTAATTTAATCCATATATGACTTTGGGCTCAATAGCAACACAACCCACTGGTTAAGAAATGGCTCCGGTTCACATAATATTGTGAACTATTTGGTTTCCAAATTAGGCTCACTCAAGGACACAATCTGATGACCCATTTCCCCTCTACTCACAAGGTCCAAAAGGATAGGGTTTAAGAACACTTTTTGACTATGCGACACAATATGAGGCAAGAACAGCGGCGGTGTAGACTCAACGGCAAATCCTAATGTACACGGCGGCGCGGTTACAACCACGACGATATCCAAAGGTCACAAACACAAAACGAAGAAATCATAGCCAAAAACAAGGAAAGGTTAACGGATGCTTACCCACAACACTCACGAATGGAGGAGAGACGGTGATGCTTAACACAATGACCACGATGACGAAAACAAAGAAGCCGAATGGTCCTATCTCTGATTCTGAACGGAGGAGAACCGATGATGGTGAGCTGGCAGTCGGGTTCAATGGATGATGACGAAGGGTTGGACAATGGCAGTGCGCGACACGGACAGTGGCACAGCAACGAATGAGAGGACAACGACAATGCAAAAAGTGGGATGGAAACCGAAAGGTTTCCGGTGGTGGTGCTCACCCTCGATGATCGAAGATGATGATTCGCAGTAAGGTTTTATCGCATGGCAACGGAGAACACGCTGGTGGTGGTCGCGCGAGACACGAACGGCAGTGGAGGCTTTGGTCAGAGTTCGAACGAGGGGAGGTATTGAGGGAGAGGGGTGAGTGAGAGCGGCTACTGATTTCAAATGAAAGCTAAAAAGGGTTTTGGGTGCTATAATGGGTATAAATTCCCTAGATAAAGGGCAAATTAAACATAAGGTCACTGGGCAATTTAGGGTTTATAGAACGACACCATGACTTTATCAGCATTACAAAACGACCACCAAAATTTTGAATTAAGCCACAAAATTTTGATTTCAAACCATTTAATCTTCACACTCAATTAAGGTTTTGAATAAAATTTTCCCAAATTTTAGGGTTACCAAATTAGGTATTTTAAAATTTAGAATCTTTGAATTGGGGAAAAATTGGGGTGTTACAACTCTCCCTCCTTTAAAAAAAATTCGTCCTCAAAATTATCAAACTTAGCAAAAAATCCCAAAACTATCAACACATTCTTATAATTTCTTATTCTGAATTCATAATCCATTATAACAACAAAAACTAAAACATCATATTGTACATGCTATGCCATCGTGCATATCATCATATCCAACGTGAACTCCGGTCGGATGTACCGAATCTGGACGTCTAACCTCTGATCTAGTTGATCCACCACTCTGAGCATGTCTACCTCTACTAGCAGTTCCAGAAGCAACTGACCTAAGCTGCCCTCTACCTTGACGAGGTGCCTGAACTGATGCATGTGCCTGACTCCGCACGGATGAATTGATAGATGAACGTGGATAATTCTTGAAGTATTGTTCATGGGAACCACATCTAAAACACTTTTCGTTATGCTTCTTATGACAATAACCACAAACGGAAATAGGCCGACGAACTTTCGAACTACCCACACTACTAGACGAAATTGTCGATGCTGCAGGTCTCACATTTTGGTAACTATGAGGAACATACTCATCTCTAAGCCTCTTTCCAGACGAGTTGACAAAACTAGGCTGAACAGATGTGTCTGGTTGCGCCACGTCTTTCTTAGAATAATGAACTTCCTCAACTTCCATATGTGCAATTATCCTCTCAGCAGTCTTAGCTCGACTAACCAGGTCGTTAAACATTTTATCATGATGCGTAGCAACATCTCTCTGAATCGGCATTCGAAATCCCTTCAAAAACCATTCACACTTATCTTTCTCAGTTGCAACTAACCTAGGAGCATACTTGGCCAACCTCCGAAATTCTATCTCATGATTATTCACTAACATATTATTCTGTTTCAGATTCATAAAATAATCGCGACAATTCGCTAAGAATGCTCCCACATACGATCCTAAAAAGCCTATCAGAAAAAGTCCTATGTGACCTTACTAGGTGGAACATTATCTACCACAGACTCCCACCAATTATGTGCTTCACCCTCTAACAGTGATACATCAGCCCACAATTTCTGATTGGTTGGGTAATCATTTCAACAAACAATCGTTGTAACTTCTTTATCCAGTACTCTGTATCGGCTGGATGTGTACTAGTTTTACCCTCTAACAATTTCATCCCAGTATCTATGAATTCTGTAGATATGGGTTTCCTCGAACCCTTTAACTGACGAAGATAACAGAGCAACTCACGGTGAACCGTAGCACTGTCCGGATGAACTGTCTCAGTATCCTCAATATCAAGTGAGTTATCACTTTCAATCTGTTGTCCTTCTAAAGGTTCATTCTCATTATCTAATATCACATTTTGATTTTCTGTTTGATCAACAGAAGGAAGATGATCAGTACCATTAATGGCGGTACAGCCTCAACCACGACCTCGAACAAACGATAGATTAGGACTCTTACACGGTGGCATATCAATCTATTTACAAGGGCAAGAGTCTAGAGTAAGATTTGGTACTGGAGAATCAGATTTAAAACAATTCAAATCACTTAATATAGTAGTAAATTTTTCAGAAAATTCACATTTGTCCCAAAATATTTTAGATGCATGCAGAAGTCGAAAACATTTTAAAAACATCTTTTGTGAGCCTCACAATCTGAGGGTTGAACCTGGCTCTGATACCACTAAATAACCTCAATAACATATTATTTATTATAAAACATAATCGGATAACATTGTTAAGAGAATTTGATTAAATATCCAAAAATAACTAAATAAATGCATGCATTTAATAAAACCCAAATTATAAACAGTCCCAAAGACCATTTTACATAAATATCTCAAATAATGTTAAAATAGAAATTCGAAGTAAATAGAAGATTTCATACTGAATGATAAGTTATCTCAATAAATATGAGATGCTCCAAGTACCGAGTCGCCTAAAGAAACTGAGTATCTGAAAGAGAAACTAAAGGGGTGTAAGCTAAAGAGCTTAGTGTGTCTCTAAAATGCAAACAAACACAAAATCAAAACAATACTTTATTTTCTGATAATGTTTCTCAAAAACACATTAATTCCGATAAATCAAAATCATAATGATGTGATGTCTGATGCATGACTAAATACCCGACAATCCAATATCATACAGAGTGTAAGTTTCCTTCGCCAGAGTGGAGGTTTCCCTCACTTTTACCGAATACATTTCCAATCCTATGACTCACGATATGATTTGTAAAATCATAAATCTGAATTCTTATGAGTATCATACTTTCCAAAATCAGATGCCTGATTTAAAACACATTTCATTATGCTATGCATGATGTTTAAAAATATTATCAAACCATATTCAGATAATAAATCAACCAAATATATACAAAACATCATTTATTTATAACACAAGAAGAAGCACATATGAAATTCATTTATTTAAAACACCCAAAGAAACACACCTTTAGCAGACAATAACTCTAATCTCGAGAAGGGCGAGCCTCACGCTCGAATCTCACTGAATCAGGACCTATGAGGTATGAATTCTAGATTAGAATTTTACTAACACTAAGCCACCAACTAAAATACTAAGAACTGAACTGAAGATATACTCACGTGAAGATCTCGAGGAACATACCCGATCGGTCAGAACAATTGGAGGTAACTCAACGGCCTAAGAGGCGACACCTGAACATGAGAATATTCTGAATCAGATTCCATAAAACTTAACTCTTTTGATATTAAGTAAAAGATAATTGTAAGTATCAAAACACGGCTTTTAGATTCGAATTTGACCAAGCGGGCAGTGAATTCGGACTTAGAACGTCAAAAAAGGTCAAGGTAAACGTTTTTCTGAAAAAGTCAACTCTGGTCAAAGTCAACCTTGGTCAAAGTCAAAGTCAACCTTGATAAAAAAAAGTCAAAGTCAATATTGACTTGACATGACAATGGTCTACTTGGTCAAAATGTCAACTCAATCAAGCCGGTCAAAGGTCAACTAGTCAAATGAGCCGGTCAAAGGTCAAAAAGTCAAGTTTTGTCAAAGGTCAACGATGATGTAATGGTCAACGGTCAAAGGGTCAAGTTAACAGTCTTATCCAATTCATAAATTCAAATCCGGATCAGCTCATTAATTTGGTTTATTCATGTTGGTTCGTATTACAAGGCCAGTTCGGGTTCAAAGGTTAGAACCAATTCAACAGGTTCAGTTCACAAGACCCGTATGGGCTTACTGATCTAATTTAATCCACATATGACTTTGGGCTCAATAGCAACACAACCCACTGGTTCATAAATGGGTTCGGTTCACATAAGATTCTGAGCTCTTTGGTTTCCAAATTGGGCTCACTCAAGGACACAATCTGATGACCCATTTCTCCTCTACTCACAAGGTCCAAAAGGCTAGGGTTTCAGAACACTCTTTGACGGCGTGACACAATATGATGCAAGAAAGGCAGCGGCGTAGACTCGACGGCAGATCCAAATGTGCACGGTAGCGTTGTTACAACCACGACGATATGCAAAGGTCACAGTCACAAAATGAAGAAAGCATAGCCAAATACAAGGAAAGGTTAACGGAGGCTTACCCACAACACTCACGAACGAAGGTTACACGATGATGCTCAAACACAATGACCACGATGACGGTAACAAAGAAGCCGACTGGTCCTATCTCCGATTCTAAACGGAGTAGAACCTATGATGGTGAGCTTGCAATTGGGTTCAATGGACGATGACGAAGGGTTAGACGATGGCAGTGCGCGACACGGACAGTGGCGCAACAACGGATGAGAGGACATCGGCAATACAAAAAGTTAGATGAAAACCGAAAGGTTTTCGGTGGTGGTGCTCACCCTCGACGATCGAAGATGATTATTCGTGGTAAGGTTTTATCACGCGGCAACGGAGAACACGCTGGTGGTGGTTGCTCGAGACATGAACGACGGTGGAGGCTTTGGTTGGAGTTCGAACGAGGGGAGATATTGAGGGAGAGGGGTGAGGGAGAGCGACTACTGATTTCAAATGGAAGCTGAAAAGGGTTTTGGGTGTTATAATGGGTATAAATACCCTAGCTAAAGTTCAAATTACACATATGGTCATCGAGCAATTTAGGGTTTGCATATCGACACCATGACTTTATTAGCATTACAAAACAACCACAAAATTTGAATTTAAACCATTTAGTCCTACCACTCAATTAGGGTTTTGAATAAAAATTTCCCAAATTTTAGTGTTACGAAATTAGGGATTTTAAAATTTAGAATTTTCAAATTGGGGAAAAATTGGGTGTTACAACTCTCCCTCCATTAAAAGAAATTTCGTCCACGAAATATTCAAACTTAGCAACAAATCTTAAAACTATCAACACATACTTATACTTTATTATTCTGAATTCATAATCCATTATAAGAACAAAAACCGAAACATCATATTGTACATGATATGCCATCGTGCATATCATCATATCCAACGCGAACTTCGGTCGAATGTACTGAATCTGGACGTCTAATCTCGGATTTAGCTGATCCACCACTATGAGCATGTCTACCTATACTAGCAGCTCTAGAAGCAACTGACCTAAGCTGCCCTCTACCTCGAGAAGGTGCACGAACTGATGCATGTGCCTGACTCCGTATGGATGAATCAGTAGAAGAACGTGGATAATTCATTAAGTAATGTTCAAGGGAACCACATCTAAAACATGTTTTGTTCATCAATCTGCACTCCTCGTTTTGCTTCTTATTGCAATAACCACAAACAAAAATAGGACGAGAAACTTTCGAATTACCCATACTACTAGACGAAACTGTCGATGCTGCAGGTCTCACATTTTGGTAACTATGAGGAACAGACTCATCTCTAAGCCTCTTTCTAGACGAGTTGACAAAACTAGGCTTAGCAGTTGTGTCTGGTTGCTTCACATCTTTCTCAGAATTCTGAACTTCCTCAACTTCCGTAAGTGCAATTATCCTCTCAATAGTCTTAGCTCGACTAACCAGGTTGCTAAACATTTTATCATGATGCGTAGCAACATCTCTCTTAATCGGAAGTCAAAGTATCTTCAAAAACCAGTCTTACTTATCTTTCTCAATCGCAACTAACCCAGGAGCATACTTGGCCAACCTCTGAAATTCTATCTCATAACCATTCACTGACATATTGTTCTGTTTCAGATTTATAAAATCATCGTGACACTTCGCTAAGAGCGCTCCCACATATCGATCCTGAAAAGCTTGTCGAAAAAACTCCCATGTGACCTGACTAGGTGGAATAGTATCTACCACAAACTCCCACCAATTTTGTGCTTCACCCTCTAAGAGTGATACAACAGCCCGTAATTTCTGATTGGATGGGTAATCTATCTCAACAAACAATCGTTGTAACTTCTTTATCCAATACTATGCATCGGCAAGATGTGTACCAGTTCTACCTTCAAACAATTTCATCCCAGCAACTATGAATTCTATACATATGGGTTTCCTCGAACCCTCTGACTGACGAAGATAACAGAGCAACTCCTAGTGAACCGTAGCACTGTCCGACTGAACTGTCTCAATGTCCTCAATATCATGTGAGTTATCACTCCCAATATGATGTCCATCTAAAGGTTCATTCTCATTATCCGATATCACATTTTGATTTTCTGTTTGATCAACAGAAGACAGATGATTATTACCAGAAATAGCGGTATGGCCTCAACCATGACCTTTGTAGAGTGATTAGGTGTTCTCTAAATATGAGCGCAAGTGCACATTCTTGTCAAGTTATAATATAAAAGATATTGTCTCCCGCGAGGATTGGACATCGAACTCGAAGATAAATCCATGCACAGAAGATATTAAATGCACAAATAAATTTCAGTTGTTTAAAAGAAAAGTAAATAAACACAAGTAATTAAGAGAAAAGATCATATTGATAGAATGGGTTAGGTTATGCTTCTATTTAGTGTGAAACTGCGTTGAATATGTAACACCCCAATTTTGGTCTTGAAAGTTTAAGGTCTGAACCGGACCAGTCTGATTTTTGGTTCGAATATAAAAGGTGGTTTTAGGGAAAGCCTAGTTCGGGATGCATTAAAAATATGGAAAAATATCTAAAAATCCTCTTTTAATATATATAAGAGGGTGGTGAAATCAATTTTACAAAATAAGGTTTGGAAGTGTGACATTTCGAAATAGTGACTAAAATGTAATTTTTGAAAAGTTCAGTGGTGACTGTTTTGTAAGGATTGAAACTTTGAATCTTTAAGGAGCTAATTTACCCAAAGAAGGATTTCTCCAGATTTTTCTTATTTTTAATGACTCATTTAGTGTTTAATTGATTAAAAGAAAAGAGGGAAAATGATATTTTAGTTTTCATAACTAACTTTTGTTAAAATTTTCCCATTTCATTTTCTCTCAAAATTCCCTGAGCCAAACACATTTCCACAGCAGCTTTTCTTTTGATTTTCACTCTAAATGATGAGGTTTCAATCATCAATTGATTCCTAAGCTTTTCTACATCAAATCCTCTTCATTTGCTCATTGAATTTTCATGGATTTTGGCTCTAAACAAGGAGAAATCTACATTTAGAGGTAAGGACATTCTTATCCTCTAAATATTCAGTTCTTTATTGAAATTCCCAAGTTCTCAATCCTTAAATTAAGTTTTATAAAAGGTTTTGGTGATGTAATCTTGATTTTGGCTTAAAACTCAAGATTTGGATTTAATCTTGAAGAAATTTGTAATGAATGTTTGGGCTCTGTTTTGAGATGTCTTTTAAATGTGTTTTGGATGTTTAATGATGTGTAATTGAGATCTAATCAATGCAATCCCGGATAGGTTGATTTTCCTAAGTTTTTACTTGTGAAAATGGTGGTTTTTGGGGTGATCTTGGTGTTCTGTTGTTGCTGGAGGTATAAGGACGAGTTTAGATCCTTTTTGGATGTTAATTTATGTTTAAGAATGTTTAGAAGTGATGGATCTTGGCTGGGTAATGTTGTGGATGAGTTTGGAAGTGATTTCGGTTGTGTTTGGTAGCCGAAATGTTAGATTTGTTGAGAGCAGCGAGTTTAGGTGTTGTGGCTGAAGATTTTAATGCATGGTGATGCATTAATCCTCTGCTTTGATATGTTTAAAACAGGGGAGGCACATTCGGATCCTTGTGGTGTTGATCCGGAGGCTTGATCGGCGTTTCGGCAAGCTTGCGAAACGGAATTGGTGAGTGAAGTTTGGTTTTCAGCTTTGAAACCAATGTTTGAAGGTTTTGGGAGCTTAGTTTAAGTCTAAGCAACTTAACTGAGCTCAAGAGTAAGTTTTTGGAGAAACTATCTCTTTGATGAACCATGGGATGGCTGGATGCAATGTGTTTAATTTGCATGTTTAAATTCTGTTTTGAAAGCATGTTTTAGCATGATTAATGTTGGTTTTGAAAGCCATGTGTTGAAGGATGCTCAAGGTAAGAGATCCTTGGTTTGACATTGATAAATGTGGTTTTGATGCATAGTAATGCATGATGATTTAATGGCTTTGATTAATGCTTTAAAACAGTGGAATGCTGATGATAAATGATGTATATTGGCAAGTGATGTTTGGTTTTAAAGTACTTGAATCGGATATAGTTAGCCGGCTATAGGATTGGGTGCACCATGAATAAAGTCGCCTTGGATGTTGAGGGGTTGTAATGGTACCGAAAACTCCATCCAAGTACACTAACGAGATGTCTAAGATCATAATGGTGGTTAAAATGCCATGTGAGGATCTTGTGTTGTGTGTCCCGTGTTCTCGTTAGTGATGTTATACAACTACCGATGAGTGATGTGAAGGGGTTGTAATTGTACCGTTAAACTCCATCACGGGTGTTGAGGGGTTGTGATTGTACCGGGAAACTCCACCTTGTGTTCGATAGTGTTTATGAAGCGTATGGGACAACGCTTGTAATCCGCGTATCCGATTGTGTTTTATGTTGAAAATGGTTATAGTATCACTTGGAAGCCAATATGACATGTTAATGTTTATGAAGCATGAGATGCTTGTTGTTTAAGTCATGTTGATGATTATGAAGCATGAGATGCTTGTTGATTATGCATTGTTGCATGAAAATGATTTTTATGAATGAAAAGGCCTTGTGAAAGGTGTTTTGTAAAGTGCATTATTGTGTTGTTTCTTTAGAGCATACCTCACTAAGCATTTGTACTTACGCTCTCTTTCTTGAACCAATAATGCAGAGAATTGAAGTGCTTTAAGGGCAGCAAGGAGGCTAAGAATCCAAGGAAAGGCTAAGCTCATGTATGGTGACTATTTTTACAACATTATTAGCTTTTGGTATTTGGCAATGGGAACCTAGGTTGTGTTTTTGGGAGGTATTTTGGACTCCCTGAGTTTGGCATGATGCCTATGATGTTTTGGGATTGTAAATGGCCATTATGTTGCTTGTTTTGGTGATTTGATGCTTGGATGGTTTTCAATATTAGGATGCATGCCTATAGAATTGTTGTCTTTCCTAATTGATGTCATGAATGTGTTTTGATGATGCAAATGTGTACCTTATATGTATGATGACTTGTTGGCATGATTAGGAGGTCATAGGGATGTGTTTGAGTGATTATTTGTATGTTAAACCAGCAAAATCTGCACTTTCTGGGCAGTCCGTATCGGAACGGACACTACCGTTTCGAAACGGGGGCCTGTAATGGCCTTCGTGCATCGAAACGGGTAGAGGGTGTTTCGAAACAGATTTGCCACTGTCATGCCCTGTTTCGAAATAGGTCTCGAAACGAACCCGCGTTTCGGAACGGTCAACCCCCGTTCCGAAACAGGTGACCGTTGGGCACTGATTTGAATGGTTTAAGGTTTGCAGGTTTTACGTTTTAGTCCTGAATTTTGTATATACAATTGCTTGAGTTTGAGATATCCGTTTGAGGTGAAATTTGGCAGGGAAGCATGTAACGGGACTAATTTCATAATGGTAACTTTAAAATCAGTTAAGTCCTCATAATTTCCAGAATCTACTTTTTGGTCCCTAATAGTTGTAATTTGTGCAATTGAGTCCCTTAACGTTTTCCGTTCGTTGTGCTTTTCAAATATGTTTTTCTTAAGGCTACACGTAGGGTTAATATGCATCTAGACAAGATTAAAAAGAAAAAAAGGGTCGTTAATCAAGGTTGACTTTCGGGTTGACTTTGGTTTTCCCCGTGTAATCTTCATAGTTCGGGTCAACCGTCTAGGCCGGGCTAAGGGGGTTACATTTGGTGGTATCAGAGCTGAGTTCTCGAGTAATTGGGAAAGGTTATGTGGGTGATATATGTATGATTCCTTTGTATGCTTTTTAAGTGAAAGTTTGAGGTGTGAATTGTAAAGTATGTTACAATTGTGATGCTATGCTATGTTGAAGCATGTTAGGGGGACCCATTGCCATATCAAAACTAATGAAATGACTTGTTTTTGAAAAATGAGCTTGAGTGCTTGGATTACTTACCTTGTTGGGCCTAATTTTGTTTATCGCATGTGTTAGTGCATTGTTTAGTGAATGGGACCTCGTAGAGAGACGAGGATTAATACGCGAGCTATGGCTCAGAACGAGAATGATGAGAATGCTGATAATGTGGTGGATTTACCTCCTCCTCCTGGTGGTGGACCGCCCGGTGGTGGTGGTGCTGGAGGTGAGGGAGTGGGTGATGGTGCTGGGGTCGCTGGACCTGAAGCTGGACAGGGGCAAGCTGCTCCTGATATGACAGTTTTGATACAAGCTATTGCGGGAGCCTTTCAGGCAGCAGTAGCTGGAGCTCATAGAGCTGGGCATCAGGGAGATGCTAACGTTAGACTACCTTTGGAACGTCTGCGCAGTCTGGGAGGGACTTAGTTCAGGGGTTTGTCTGCTGAAGGTTCCGAGTCTTGGTTGGAAAGTACCAAGAGGATATTGGGACAAATGAACTGCAATGATGTGCAGAAGCTAGGTTGTGTGGTATCGCTGTTACATGATGATACGTATACCTGGTGGACGACTGCTATCTCCGGAATGGAGGATGTTGATGTGACTTGGACGTTCTTTCTGAATGCGTTCAAGCGGAGGTATCTGGGTGTACGATACCTGGATGAGAAGAAAAGAGAGTTCATGTCTCTGACACAAGGAAGTATGACAGTAGCTGAGTACGAGATCCAGTTTGTCCGTCTCAGTCAGTACGCACCTGAGATTGTCCCTGATGAGCGGGAGAGGTGTGAGCGTTTCCGTTATGGTTTGGTGACGGATGTAAAGACCTATATGGTTGCGGCTGAGTACACTGATTTTGATGTACTGGTGAGGAGAGCGAAGGATATTGAGCAGAACCTGGGTTTGTCTTCCAGGAGTGCTGGTTATGGCTCGGGCAAGCGAGCTGCTGAGTATAGTTCCGGTGGAGGACGAAACAAGAGAGGAAGAGATAAGAGGTATCAGTCTTCTGCTAGACATGGTGGTGGATGTCATGGTGCGCCTGTTCAGGGAGATAGGGCGAGAGCTGATTAGAACACATGCTGGGCGTATGGATCGCGTGGACATTTGAGGCATGATTGTCCTCGAGCAGCGAGGGAGGTTCAGGCTCCTGTTGTTGTAGCTGGTAATTCGTGCTAGAATTGTAGTTCGGCAGACCACATGAGGAGGGAGTGTCCTTTGTTGGCCGGTGGTGGTCAGGGACGTGCTTCTGGAGTTTTTGCACCACAGAGAGGTCGTGGACGTGGCCGTGGTAAAATCCAGCGCAGAGAGGATGGTGGAAGGAATGTGGCGCACGTGGTGGCTGTCCAACCTGAGGGTGGAGGCCAGGCTCGAGTGTATGCGCAGCAGGAAGGGAGGAATGACACGGATGTGATCGCAGGTACTTTCAATTTGCAATCCTTGTCATTACTTTCCTTGATTGATTCTGGATCTACACACTCATACATATTGCGTGAACATGCTCAATTGCTTGGTTTGCCTGTTGAGTCCTTGGATATTGGTATGCGTGTAACTAGTTCCTTTGGGGAGACCGTTGTGACACGAAAGTTATATAGAAGGTGTCCCTTGGTTGTTCAAGATCATGTTTTTCATGTTGATCTTATGGAATTGCCTTTCTATGGTTTTGATGTAATCCTTGGTATGGATTGGCTTGTTGAACATCGAGCTGTGGTGGATTTTGAGAACAAGCGAGTTTCGTTGAAGCTTGCGGATGATTATGAGGTAGTGGTGGTTGGTGAGAATGTGAAGTTTCTTGCCAATGTGGTATCTACCTTGGAGGCGAGCCAGATGTTGAGGCAAGGTTGTGAAGCCTATCTGGCTTTTGTGATGAATCCTAGCTCTAAGGAGTTGCGAGTGCAAGATATCAGGACTGTGCGAGAGTTTCCTGGTGTGTTTCCGGAGGAGTTGCCTGGATTGCCTCCTAATCGAGAGGTGGAGTTTGGAATTGAGCTGTATGAGAATACAACTCCAGTTTCCATTACTCCTTATCGAATGGCACCTAAGGAGTTGAAAGAGCTGAAGACGCAACTTCAGGAATTACTTGATCGTGGTTTCATTCGGCCGAGTGTGTCACCTTGGGGTGCACCGGTCTTGTTTGTGAAGAAAAAGGATGGCACTATGAGAATGTGCATCGATTATCGTCAGCTGAACAAGTTGACTATCAAGAAGCGGTATCCATTGCCGAGGATTGATAATCTTTTTGATCAATTTTGGGGAGCGGCTGTGTTCTCCAAAATTGACTTAAGGTCAGGGTATTACCAGTTGAAGGTGAAGGATGTGGATGTGCCAAAGACAGCCTTCAGAACGAGGTATGGGCATTATGAGTTCCTTGTGATGCCGTTTGGTTTGACGAATGCTCATGCAGCTTTCATGGACATGATGAATAGAGTGTTCCATGAATATTTGGACAAGTTTGTTGTGGTGTTCATTGATGATATCCTCGTGTACTCTCGTACTGAGGAGGAGCATGAGGGGCATTTGAGGATTGTGTTGCAAGCTTTGTTGGAGAATCAGCTTTATGCTAAGTTAAGCAAGTGTGAGTTCTAGCTCAGGGAGGTTGTGTTCCTTGGTCATGTGGTTTCTGCTGAGGGGATTCGTGTTGATCCTCAGAAGGTTGAGGCAGTGATGAATTAGAAGCCTCCTAAGTCTGTTCATGAAGTCTGTAGTTTCCTTGGTTTGGCGGGATACTACTGGAGGTTTGTGGATGGATTTTCAAAGATTGCTGCACCTTTGACGAAGTTGTTGCAGAAGGATGTTAAGTTTGAGTGGACGGAAGCGAGACAGCAGGCTTTTGAAAAGCTTAAAGCAGCTTTGACGCAAGCTCCTATCTTGGTTCAACCTGAATCAGGGAAAGAGTTTGTGGTGTATAGTGACGCATCCTACGTTGGGTTGGGATGTGTGTTGATGCAAGAGGGTAAGGTGGTGGCTTATGCATCGCGCCAGTTGAAGGTGCATGAGCGCAATTATCCTATGCATGACATTGAGTTGGCTGCGGTGGTTTTTGCTTTGAAAATTTGGAGACATTACCTGTATAGTGAGAAATGTACTGTGTACACAGATCACAAGAGTTTGAAGTATCTGATGTCTCAGAAGGAGTTGAATTTTAGGCAACAACGTTGGGTGGAGTTGCTTAAAGATTACGATCTGACGATCGAGTATCATCCGGGAAAAGCTAATGTTGTAGCGGATGCCTTGAGTAGGAAGGTAGTAGTGGAGTTGAGGGCTATGTTTGCCAGTTTGAGCATATCGTGAGATGGTGGTCTTGTGGCTGAATTGCAAGTGAAACCATCCTTGGTTCAGTTGATAAAGGATAAGCAGCTGTTGGATGATTCCTTGGTGCCACATGTTCAGGATATTGCTGAGGGTAAGCCATCGGATTTCTGCTTTAATGATGATGGAGTTTTATGTTTTGGAAGTCGAATAGTAGTGCCCAATGATGCTGAGTTGAGGCGTGCTATTCTGAATGAAGCTCATAGTAGTCCTTTTGCTATGCACCCTGGTAGTACTAAGATGTATCGTGGTCTTCGTGATGAGTACTATTGGGTGGGGTTAAAGAAGGATGTTGCTGAGTATGTGAGCAAGTGCATGGTTTGTCAGCAAGTTAAAGCTGAGCATCAGTTTGCTTATGGGTTGTTGCAACCGTTGAGGATTCCTGAGTGGAAATAGGAAAGGATTACCATGGACTTTGTGTCTAGTTTTCCTTTGTCACCATCGAAAAAGAATTCGGTGTGGGTGATTGTGGATCGCCTGAGGAAGTGTGCGCATTTCTTGCCTGTGCATACTACGTACACTTTGGACAAGCTTGCAGAGCTGTACATTGCTGAGATTGTACGGCTGCATGGTGTGCCAAAGTCGATCGTGTCGGATAGAGATCCGAGGTTTACATCGCGTTTCTGGCAGTGTTTGCATCAGGCTTTGGGTACACGGCTGAATTTCAGTACTTCTTATCATCCACAGTCGGATGGACAGTCTGAGCGTGTTATCCAAGTGCTGGAGGATATGTTGAGGTGCTGTGTGATTGAGTTTCAGGGCTCTTGGGAGAAGCATTTGCCATTGGTGGAGTTTGCTTATAACAATAGCTACCAGGCAAGTATTCAAATGGCACCTTATGAAGCCTTGTACGGGAGGAAGTGTAGGGACTCCTCTTTGTTGGGCTGAAACAGGCCAGAAGTTGGTTTCAATGCCAGCTTTGTTGAAAGGAACCACCGAGAAAGTGAAGCTCGTTTGTGAGTGCTTGAAGGCAGCTTCTGATCGACAGAAGTCTTACGCGGATTTGAAGCGTAAGGAGATTGAGTATGCGGTGGGTGACCGTGTGTTTTTGAAAGTTTCGCCTTGGAAAAAGGTGATGAGGTTTGGTCGAAAGGGTAAGTTGAGCCCTAGGTACATTGGACCATACGAGGTGATTGAGCGTGTGGGTCCTGTTGCGTACAAGTTGAGGTTGCCGCAAGAGTTGGAAAAGATTCATGATGTGTTTCATGTCTCTATGCTCCGGAAGTATAGATCTGATCCTTCGCATGTTATTCCTGTGGAGAAAGTGGAGTTGAATCCGGATTTGACCTATTATGAGGAACCGGTGGAAATTCTGGATTCAGACAGTAAAGTTCTTCGAGGCAAGACCATTGAGTTGGTAAAGGTGTTGTGGAAGCATCGTGGTGTTGAGGAAGCCACGTGGGAAAGGAAGGATGACATTTTGAAGCAGTTTCCATACCTTTTTCCTCCAGGTAAATTTCGAGGACGAAATTTCTTAAGGGGGGAGAGTTGTAACACCCCAATTTTGGGCTTGGAAGTTTAGGGTCTGAACCGGACCGGTCTGATTTTTTGTTCGAATATAAAAGGTGGTTTTAGGGAAAGCCTAGTTCGGGATGCATTAAAAATATGGAAAAATATCTAAAAATCCTCTTTTAATATATATAAGAGAGTGGTGAAATCAATTTTACAAAATAAGGTTTGGAAGTGTGACATTTCGAAATAGTGACTAAAATGTAATTTTTGAAAAGTTCAGTGGTGACTGTTTTGTAAGGATTGAAACTTTGAATCTTTAAGGAGCTAATTTACCCAAGGAAGGATTTCTCCAGATTTTTCTTAATTTTAATGACTCATTTAGTGTTTAATTAATTAAAAGAAAAGAGGGAAAATGATATTTTAGTTTTCATAACTAACTTTTGTTAAAATTTTCCCATTTCATTTTCTCTCAAAATTCCCTGAGCCAAACACATTTCCACAGCAGCTTTTCTTTTGATTTTCACTCTAAATGATGAGGTTTCAATCATCAATTGATTCCTAAGCTTTTCTACATCAAATCCACTTCATTTGCTCATTGAATTTTCATGGATTTTGGCTCTAAACAAGGAGAAATCTACATTTAGAGGTAAGGATATTTTTCTCCTCTAAATATTCAGTTCTTTATTGAAATTCCCAAGTTCTCAATCCTTAAATTAAGTTTTATAAAAGGTTTTGGTGATGTGATCTTGATTTTGGCTTAAAACTCAAGATTTGGATTTAATCTTGAAGAAATTCGTAATGAATGTTTGGGATCTGTTTTGAGATGTCTTTTAAATGTATTTTGGATGTTTAATGATGTGTAATTGAGATCTAATCAATGCAATCCCAGATAGGTTGATTTTCCTAAGTTTTTACTTGTGAAAATGGTGGTTTTTGGGGTGATCTTGGTGTTCTGTTGTTGCTGGAGGTATAAGGACGAGTTTAGATCCTTTTTTGGATGTTAATTGATGTTTAAGAATGTTTAGAAGTGATGGATCTTGGCTGGGTAATGTTGTGGATGAGTTTGGAAGTGATTTCGGTTGTGTTTGGTAGCCGAAATGTTAGATTTGTTTAGAGCAGCGAGTTTAGGTGTTGTGGCTGAAGATTTTAATGCATGATGATGCATTAATCCTCTGCTTTGATGTGTTTAAAATAGGGGAGGCACATTCGGATCCTTGTGGTGTTGATCTGGAGGCTTGATCGGCATTTCGGCAAGCTTGCGAAACGGAATTGGTGTGTGAAGTTTGGTTTTCAGCTTTGAAACCAATGTTTGAAGGTTTTGGGAGCTTAGTTTAAGTCTAAGCAACTTAATTGAGCTCAAGAGTAAGTTTTCGGAGAAACTCTCTTTGATGAACCATGGGATGGTTGGATGCAATGTGTTTAATTTGCATGTTTAAATTCTGTTTTGAAAGCATGTTTTAGCATGATTAATGCTGGTTTTGAAAGCCATGTGTTGAAGGATGCTCAAGGTAAGAGATCCTTGGTTTGACATTGATAAATGTGGTTTTGATGCATAATAATGCATGATGATTTAATGGCTTTGATTAATGCTTTAAAACAGTGGAATGCTGATGATAAATGATGTATATTGGCAAGTGATGTTTGGTTTTAAAGTACTTGAATCGGATATAGTTAGCCGGCTATAGGATTGGGTGCACCATGAATAAAGTCGCCTTGGATGTTGAGGGGTTGTAATGGTACCGAAAACTCCATCCAAGTACACTAACGAGATGTCTAAGATCATAATGGTGGTTAAAATGCCATGTGAGGATCTTGTGTTGTGTGTCCCGTGTTCTCGTTAGTGATGTTATACAACTACCGATGAGTGATGTGAAGGGTTTGTAATTGTACCGTTAAACTCCATCACGGGTGTTGAGGGGTTGTGATTGTACCGGTAAACTCCACCTTGTGTTTGGTAGTGTGTATGAAGCGTATGGGACAATGCTTGTAATCCGCGTATCCGATTGTGTTTTATGTTGAAAATGGTTATGGTATCACTTGGAAGCCAATATGACATGTTAATGTTTATGAAGCATGAGATGCTTGTTGTTTAAGTCATGTTGATGATTATGAAGCATGAGATGCTTGTTGATTATGCATTGTTGCATGAAAATGATTTTTATGAATGAAAAGGCCTTGTGAAAGGTGTTTTGTAAAGTGCATTATTGTGTTGTTTCTTTAGAGCATACCTCACTAAGCATTTGTGCTTACGCTCTCTTTCTTGAACCAATAATGTAGAGAATTGAAGTGCTTTAAGGGCAGCAAGGAGGCTAAGAATCCAAGGAAAGGCTAAGCTCATGTATGGTGACTATTTTTACAACATTATTAGCTTTTGGTATTTGGCAATGAGAACCTAGGTTGTGTTTTTGGGAGGTGTCTTGGAGTCTCTGAGTTTGGCATGATGCCTATGATGTTTTGGGATTGTAAATGGCCATTATGTTGCTTGTTTTGGTGATTTGATGCTTGGATGGTTTTCAATATTAGGATGCATGCCTATAGAATTGTGGTCTTTCCTAATTGATGCCATGAATGTGTTTTGATGATGCAAATGTGTACCTTATATGTATGATTACTTGTTGGCATGATTAGGAGGTCATAGGGATGTGTTTGAGTGATTATTTGTATGTTAAACCAGCAAAATTTGCACTTTCTGGGCAGTCCGTATCGGAACGGACACTACCGTTTCGAAACGAGGGCCTGTAATGGCCATCGTGTATCGAAACGGGTAGAGGGCGTTTCGAAACGGATTTGCCACTGCCAAGCCCTGTTTCAAAACAGGTCTATAAACGAACCCGCGTTTCGGAAAGGTCAACCCCCGTTCCGAAACAGGTGACCGTTGGGCACTGATTTGAATGGTTTAAGGTTTGCAGGTTTTATGTTTTAGTCCTGAATTTTGTATATGCAATTGCTTGAGTTTGAGATGTCCGTTTGAGGTGAAATTTGGCATGGAAGTATGTAACGGGACTAATTTCGTAATGGTAACTTTAAAATCAGTTAAGTCCTCGTAATTTCCAGAATCTACTTTTTGGTCCCTAATAGTTGTAATTTGTGCAATCGAGTCCCTTAACGTTTTCCGTTCGTTGTGCTTTTCAAATATGTTTTTCTCAAGGCTACACGTAGGGTTAATATGCATCTAAACAAGATTAAAAAGAAAAAAAGGGTCGTTAATCAAGGTTGACTTTCGGGTTGACTTTGGTTTTCCCCGTGTAATCTTCGTAGTTCGGGTCAACCGTCTAGGCCGGGCTAAGGGGGTTACAGAATAGGTTAAGTTGTATTGCGATGCTAGACTTTGCTGCCTTGAAGAAAGATGGCAAATTGGTGCTTCAACAACTTTTGCTGCCTCGGTAGGTGGAACAGACGAGTGGCTCGGCGGCAAACTCGGCAGACCTACAAGGCTAGGCAAAACGCTTCGATAATGATTCAGCTTATGTCTAAGTTAGAATATTGTTGATGCCCACTATAGATAATACCTGTCGAAGTGAATCTTGCAATGAACAACAACCTTTGGTTTGTCCTCTTTTAGCCGCCTTAAACCCTAACCTATTTCTAGGCTGGATTGATCAACACCTGGCATGGATGAGATCTTGCTTACTTATTTCTTGAGTTTGACTCTCTCGATGCCAAACAAATGGATTGCTTACAATCAATCTTTCGAACTCGGTTGAAAACAATGAAGAACATGAAATAAGAAAACCTTGAATTTATTGCAATAATAAACTTAAACCTAAACAACATTTCTCACAACTACTTTACAACACAAACCGAACCCTAGAGAATTTAAAACATAATGGCGGCAAGAAAACACAAGAGAAACTAAGCTATGCCAAGATGTCTAGATGTCTAAAATACAAAATATGATGGGGTATATATAGGGCATAGCCTAGGTTAAGTCCTCCTTGGAGTAGAAGTCTTCCTCATGATAAAGTAGCTTTTGCATTAAATGCATCCTTTAATTCTGACTTCTTTGACTTGAATTTGGACTCCTCTTGTCGTTGCCTTGTGCCACAAGCAAGCTTCGATCTTCTCATTTAGCGGCTCTGTCTGCTGTTTCTGGCATCGGTAAATTGCGTGGATGGGCTCATTGGACTCAGAAAATTATGCTCTTCCAATCGCACTCCAATTCACCAATTCCTCAAGTTGCTGCCCAGGGTGGCAGATATGGCGGCAGTAGCTACTCAGCAGCATCTCATTCTGTGTTGAACTGCTTCAGTACAGCTCTGTGATCTGCTGCCCCAGCATCAGCTCCTCTAATTTCTCCTCCTTCTAAAAGCTTCTAGCATCTGAAACTAAAACTAAACTAAAACAATAACTTTTCTTACCAAATCAAAGATAATCAACACGAACAAGGCAAAGCAAAGAATATTGTAAATAATGCATGCATGCACCTAAATATGCCTAAAATGCACTTGAGAATAGCAATAATATGAGATGGAATATATACAAAATATAAGACTTATAAGCACTTTACACACCCCAAACTCGAACTATTGCTTGTCCTCAAGCAATGCAATCCTAAACATACTTGCCCTTACACTAATCAGAAAGAGAAAAACTTGTTTTAAACTTTATTTAGCACCTCAAGGCTGTGGCACCTAAAATTAGATTAGTGAAAGGAGAATAACATGAATTACCATAGAATTAGACTATAATGCTAGTGCAGTGTGTGCAGAAACTGTGTACAAGCTAAATCTGAAGAATATTCTAAGTAAACAAAGATGCTGTCCAGGTAATATAAGGTTGCTACCAAGGCTGCACAATTAAGCACAATTTATAATCATGAAGTAAGGCCTTCAGCTTATCACAACTACTCTTTAGGTCTGAAATTAAGATAGGAGCAAACTTCAAAACCCCGAACCCATTGAATGGAGTCATCCCGTGAAGAATTTCATTCACTCATGCTAATTTTTCCGTCACTTCAAAAAAATTCAGATACATGGACTTTGATAGCAGCAGAGTGTCCTTGGCACATGATTCTTCCTAGAGCCTGTTTCGGGCACCTCTAGGGGTAAAACAACATATATATATTTTCCTATCGTGGCAGTGCTTTTCCTTTTTCTGTTTGTTGTCTGCCGCGGCAGCTTCCTGTAACCATGTTAGAATTTTACAAATAATTCAAGCAGGCAGTGTTTATCAGAAATTCACTCAAGTTCAGCAAGTAACAGTAGTGTTTTTTTATTGTTGGCAATTATAGAAAAATTCTAACTTTTCTTCATGCTTTCCCCAAGATTAAGTTCTTTTTATTATGGTGCGAAAAATTTAAAATCTGCTATCCTATCAAAGGCACAAGTCTTAACATTTTTTTTTATTTTGATTAATTTTTAAGGCAAGTACATATGCAACTTAAATGATCTAAATAATGCCTAAACAATGAATGAGTGCTAATCCCCCCACCCAAACTCAAGATGGGCATTGCCCTCAATGCACAAAATAAAACAAAACAAAACAAAAATAAAAGACAAGAAAAATAATTAAAATAGAAATAAAAAGAAAGAAGAAGAAAGAAAAGAAAACAACGCTAGAAGTTGTCTGATTACGGAGATGTTGCTGGAGTTTCTGAGGCAGAGAAGGAAGATGATGATTGGATGACCAGGCGGTGGATGACAGAGGTCCTGACAGCAAGCTTGGCATGTGAAATCTTTGTTGTGCGCGGTGGCTGGACTCTCTTGGGCGTAAGGCGAGGGGCTTCAATGTGGACCGGTTCAGTTTCTCAGTCCTCATCCTCTGGCGTCGGTTCAATTGAGATCATATGCCGCTTCTTTTTCCAGCTTGGTTCCACCGTGGGTGCTGCCGATGGCTCTGCTGTGGCCATTGGTTCCCTTGTTTCTACCGTCGGCTGCCCAGAATCTTTGGAAGGGGAGGTGTGTGCCACTGTTGCCGCTGTGATGGCTGGATAGTATTGTTTGTGATGCCTCTCTGGAGTGTCGGCACCGTTTTAGAGGAGGAGGTGGCGGAGTAAGACGAGTATCGTATGGGAGAAGGCATCTAGCGGTGGAAGGCGACGTGGCGGGTAGCTGCTTCTAGGGGTGTAGCCTTGCTTGGTTCAGCTGCGGCAGCCAAATCCTCTGGAAATCTGGGCAGTGAGGGGTCGTCATTTGGGAACTTTTGCAATAGATAGGCCACAAAGGCCTCTTGATCTTCCCCTACGTACTTCATGAAAGTCAACTGATGCTTCTCAATTCTCTTGTTGCTTTTGATCAGGGTGTGGAGCAGCTGGATGACATCAGTGTTTTGGGCAGCCTCAGTACTGCCTCTTGTTGTCGGGGCAGCTGTGTTGTTGGCCTACGGGTAAGATGTGTAATCACTAATTTTGTCCGCACCTCGAACCTCTTTAGTTAATGCTAGTCTTGGGCTTAATAACACGGGCTACTATTTTTTAAGAAAAGAAGAAAAAAGAAAAAAAAGAGAAGAAAAAAACTTAAACATTATTATACCATTATTAGTATTATATTATTAAAGCCACAAAACCCCTAAACATTATTATAGTATTAATAATTACATCATTCGTTATTGTTATTTACATTACTACATGTTATTATTAGTATTTCTATTATCATCATTATTATTATATCTATTAATATTTTATTACTATTACTTATGTTGTCTATTTAATTTCTTTGCTATTATTATTATCATTATTATTACTATTATTATTATTATGTTACAATAAATAAAACCCAAACATTATAAATAAAATAGTACAAGTCCACTTACATTAAAGTTCAGAAAATATATTACAATTCAGCCCATTTTTTGCCCAAAAAAATAATATACATACAATAGCCCGCTTGGCCTTAACAACCAAAACCCTAAATTTGATTTTTTTTCTTTTGCGCAGCCCACTGATAGCCGTTGGATCGAGACGCATCCAATGGTTCAGATCCACTAAGGCCGAAACCCTAGTGAGCCCCTTCTTTTGTCTCGCATCGCCTCGTCCATGATCGTCAGATCTGGGATGCCGTGAACGGTCCAGATCAACCCTGAGAAGAAACCTTAGCTACCCATCTCGCATCTTGCGCCGCATCATCTGGACCGTCAGATCTGGCCCTGATCGCACGGTCCAGATCAAGCTGGGGATGAAACCCTAAGGAGCCCTACTTCCATCTCGCGTCACAGCCTCTCGCCCGTTGGATCGAAGCTGCATCAGATGGCTCGAATCTCGCACGCTCCCACACGAAACACCTCGGCTCACCTCACGCGCGCCTAAAGGAGACGCATCTGATCGTTCTTTTCCCGGTACACGCCCACGCGCCTAGTGTTTCAGATGGCCAGCCCCTCTTCCGTCACCATCACCTTCCCGTTCGAGCTCATTAGCCGACATAAGGACCAAAATACAGAGAGCCAGAACACTCAAAATAGCAAAAAGAAACAGCAAAAGGAAAAGGCAAGATCAGATTTTGGGAACATAAGCAAAAATTTCCAAAAGCAACCAATAGAATTAGGCTTTGATGTACCCTCTTTGACTTCGAATGTAAGAACTCGAATATAAAACCGAAAACAAATCACATTGTAACCCCATTCGGGATTTTTTCCAGAAAAGTAATAAAAAAGCAACTTTTGAGGTATCATATCTCCTTATTTGCATACAAATCAAAAACAAAATAATGGCAACCATAGATTAAGTTAGGGTTTATCTCTCGCAAATGTCGGTGCCCCGTTGTTCGTTGGTCTTCCTTCGCTTGTGACAAGCCCTTGAGTTCCTATCAGAACCGTACTGGGTGAACTACCGAACGGAAAGACGACACTTTTCCGGTCTGAAGTGAAAAGCTTTTTGAACCGGGTTTCATCGATTTCGGAAAATACGAGGTTGGATCAGAGTTTAAGGGGTCAAAAGAATGTTTATTTGGTTCATTTTAGGTGGTCACCGGCGCCAGCTAGCGGCGGCCAACCGGTCTAGGTCAGCGTCTCTCGAAATAAAAAAGGGGTGTTTTGAGAAAATGAAAAAAGGGGACTGAAAATTCTTTTAAAATAGGTTTTATACTCAGATTTGGTTTTAAAAAAAGGGCTATTTTCTTCATAAGGACCTCCGCTCTTTCACTTTCACCCTAGGAGGGCTTCCATTGTTTTTAAATTATGTCTCTAATCCTTTTAAATTTCCGAGCCCATTCAATTCCACCCCCATTAATCTGAGTGTTTATTTTCTGGACAATCTCCACTCCAGTCCTCTAAACTTTGTTTTTATCTATTTTTCATCCTCAAACCAGTGGTGTAATTACTTGTTCGACCCTCAACTCATTTTTTCTTTTCATTGTCAGTCCCAACATGTTTATTTTGTGTAGCTTTTGCATCAGTGATTTCGTTTATGTGATAGGATGTGTGTATGGTTTTATTTTCTGTAGACATTTGGTTATCTATATAATAATGTGTATGTGTTCTATGTATCATTTATGCTAGACCAAATATGCATGATCTCTGAATATATCATGTGTTCGTTGTTTATATGGCTATTATTATGATATGACAGTGGGTATATAAGCTTTATATTTTTACTTTGGGTAATAATGCATATATGGCATCTTGTAACTCCTCTCGTGTAGTTATATATACATATTATTATAATTTTTCATGAAGCTATATATATATATATATATATATATATTTCTTAGTCCCTTATTACACGACAATACATATGCATATATTTCTCACCTTTTTTATATGTATGTCCTAAAGTTTTTGTATTTATTTCGTGTATTTTATCTTGCCCTTTTTTGTATGTATGCCCTCTACTTTAATTACATCTTGCTCATGCATTTAAATACCATGTATACTTGTTTTTTTATGCTTTGTTTATTTCTCTTTTTATTCTTATTGTTTCATGTCTTATTTATTTATTTTCATATGCCATGTTAAATTGCATTTGGAATATAAAAATGTCATGCGATGTCCTTTTATTTGGAAATGAACGAGGCCAGTACCAGTCGTAGTGGTGGTGGTTCGGACGTTTCTTTTCGAATATTAGGGCTTTTGAAATTCACTCACTTGTATAACCAAATTTTGATTTAATTTGTCACTTTAATTCGCAAAGTTTGATATTAATTTAGCGGTAAGGATCTTGGTACCAATTTTGGGCATGACGGGGGTGCTCACCCTTCCTCGCATGTAACCGACTCTTGAACCCGTTCGAATCTCTGGTTTTTTTCCGGTGTCCGGTCTACCTTTTGAAATGACTGGTGGTGACTCCAATTTCAACCGATTTTCTTAAAAAAATCATTTTTGAATTAAAACTTGGTTCTTCTAAGTGACAACAGAGTAAAGGGGTAGCGATACATCGATGTTTTCAAAAAATGTCGCTACAAGATGGTGTGATCGGCTCTGTTTCAGGTGCCTGCATCATCTGGAATCTGACTTTTCTAGTCCAGCCCTCCCTTGATGGTGTCAGCACATCTTTGGAGTCAGAGGAGACGTTGAAGTTCGCGCATAGTCCGGTGATGAGGGAGGAGAAGTAGAGTCAGCTCTTTGACTTCCGGTAGTAGCTGTATTTCTCCTTACAGATTATGTCACCCACGTTGATCGGTCGGTTGTTCATGATTGAATGGATAAGGGTGAGACGAGGTCGATCACCAGTTGTGTTGTGGGAGGTGGGCAGCAGGCTTCGCTTGGTGAAGGTGTTTCACAGCATTGCCTCCTGCAACAGACGGTGGCGCTGCACAGACCCGCTGTGTTTCCCTATCAGCCACGGGGTGATTGGTTCACATAGCCGCTCCTTCATTCTGTCGTAATCCCCTGTTGTCAATGTCTACCGCCATTCCTCATGGGGTTATCTTCCATCTCTAGCCCGTAAAATCTGTTGATGGTGGCGGCGTTAAGTTTTACTGCCTCCCCTCTAACAAAAACAAATGGAACTTCTGGGCGGGGTTGGTGGGCGTAGAATTCTCGGACAATAGTGATATTGGCCACCTCGGGCTGCTTTGCAAAGATCTCCCACCCTTGGCTATGAATTTTCTCAAAGAGGGCGGGCTCGAGACCTAAGTCTCTCGTTTGCTGCGAGTTGTGAAACCCTTGCTCCTCCCAAACTGCTCGGTTTGCAAATTCTGTTTTGTGCCTCTTTTGGTCTAACTCAGAGAAGAATCTCTAGAAAGAGGGTTTGGATTGTGATGATGCCATGGTAGTGATACGGTTGTAATCTGGAAGTAACTGAAAATTGAAAATATTACGAAAGCAAGTTGACGCAGAAGAGGTTTAAACAAGGATGTGAGTGAAGAAAATGAATGAAATAGTGAGGTATATATAGGGGTTGCCGAGAGATGTCGTGGAGGCTTTAAATTCCCAATGGGCAGATTTTGCGGCGCGTGTTACGGGATTAAATGCCCGTTACGTTGTAGCCATTGGCAGCTAGCCGTTAGCGGTATTCTAGCCGTTACGTGTTTTGGTCGTTGAGCTGCCCTTGGCTGTTTGGACGGCATGGTGGGCGGGCTCCTTGTTGGGCCTTCTTCTTGGTTCTGCTTATTTATTCCTAAACCTGAAATAAAAATAATTAACTAAATAAAGAAAACTTGAAATTTGAAAAAATAAAAAAAATGTGGAAAAAATTGCGAAAAATTAAAATCTAATCCTAAAATATAAAAATAAAAAGAAAGATATTAAAAATTAATTAGGTTATGTTGGGAGTGCATTGAGGTGTATCTCCCAATCATAACCACTTCTTGAGCTGGTTGTGTTTTGCTTTTTGTCCAGGTGGGTCATCTTTCTCCTTGGAGTTCTTGTTGCTGCCCTAATATCTGCCCTAGCGGCTGCTACCTTGCTCTGTTCTGTGCTGACCTTGGAGGCAAGTGTGTCTTGGCATACCTCTTTTTTCTTGGCTGGTTGCATGGGCTGTAAAACGTGTATCTTTATGTTCTGATTGTCAACCCTCATTATGAGTCCCCCATTCTCCACATCTATTAATGTTCTGTCTGTAGCTAAGAATGATGAGGGCGTTCTCGTCTGCCTCACAGTTCAAGATAAGGAAATCTGCTAGAAAAATGAAGTTGCCTACTCGTACAAGGATGTCTTCAACTTTTCCTTCCGATTGCACAAACAAATGGTCAGCTAGTTAGAGCATGATGGAGGTTGGTTTTGCTTTTCCAATTCCTAATTTGTTGAAGACAGCCTTGGGCATCAGATTAATGCTTGCTCCTAGGTCACATAGAGCTCTCATATCATGGTTGTTGCCTATCTTGCATGGAATGATAAAGCTACTTGGGTATGTCCTTTTGGGTGGCACCTTGTTATGCATCATTGCCATGCAGTCTTCAGTGACAACTACCGTCTCGAATTCCCTAACTCTCCTTCTCTTGGAAACCATATCTTTCAAATACTTCGCATAGTTCGACATATTTTGTATGGCTTCCACGAGTGGGATGTTGATGTGCACCTATTTGAGTATATCTAGAAATTTCTTGAACTGATGCTCTTGTTTTTGTTGTTTATGTCTTTGGGGGAAGGGCGGCGGCAGACAAATGTCCTGTATGCTTTCCTTACAAGGAAATTTGATTAGTACGGTTTCAGGATCATCTGTCTCAAGGTTGCCGTCTATCTCTTCTGCCTGTGCATCAGTTTGTTTTGTTGCCACAGTAGGTTGTTCATGTGCTGCTGCGGCGGGCGGTTCTGGTTTCTTTTCCTTTGGCTTCTCAACTCTGGGATCATCTAGTTGTTTCCCACTTCTTGTTGTTATTGCTTTGCATTGCTCATAAGTTGATTTTTCTGTTACCTCAGTGTTGCTGGATGATGCACCCATTGACCTGTTGCTTATGATATTAGTGAACTGCCCGAACTGTGTCTCCAGGTTCTTTATTACTGCCTCATGGTTGTTCTTCCGCATCTCAGTCCTGTCCATGAAGGACTCGGTCTTGTCAATGAATTTATTAGTACGAATAATAAAATTACTAGTGTGAGACATAAAAGTATGCAAAGTATATTCTAATAAATTATTGTTCATATTCTTTTGTTGAGGCTGATGTTGGGATAGGTTCTGCTGATATCCCCCTGGTTGCTGGTTTGGATTGGCAGCAGTGTTAGGGTTACTCCAGGAGAAATTTGGATGCTTTTTCCAGCCTGGATTGTATTTGTTGGTGTTGGGTCTGCTGTTCCTCTCATAGGTCCCCATAAAAATTTGCAGATTCATTGCATTCAGAGGAATCATAGTTGCCTCCACACTCATCACAAAAGGGCTCTACAGCCTTAGCCTCATATGTTTTCCCAGCGGGTCTAGCCATGTTAATAACAAGTTGTGTCAGTTTGTCCAGGCGGGCAGTGACAGATTCAGTGGCTTCTACTTCATTCACAACAGCTGGCCGCCTTATGCCGTCGCGGCGGGCTATAGGGAACTTGTAGTCGTTCTTCGCGATTCTGTTCAAAATTTGTAGTGCCTCCTCAAGTGGTCTATCCAGGATTATTCAATTGGCTGAAGCGTCGAGCATCATTCACGTTGGTTGATTTACTCCATTATAGAACATCGACACTTGAGTCCAGGATTGAAAACTGTGAAGCGGGCAGTTGTTTAGCATCTGTTGGTATCTCTCCCAAGCTTCATACATTGGTTCGTCATATCCTTGGCTGAAGGTAGTGATTTCGTTTCTTAATCTGTCGGTTACGTTTGAAGTGCTGAAACGATCGAGGAAGTCCTTGCACAACTCCGTCCAAGTGTTGAACGATCCTGCCGGTTGGTTGTTTAGCCACTTTTTTGCACAACTCCGTCCATGTATCTTAAAAGCTCTACAAATGTCAAGGAATCCTCTCAAGTGCTGCCGAGCATCTTTCGTGACAGTTCCTCCAAATTTCCCTAATGTGTTTATCATGTTGAACATCACTGGTTCTAACTCAAAGTGATCAACTTCAATTTCTGGCTCTACGATAGTTGGATCAAATCCTCTGAAATCGTACTCCAAGTAATCCATGGTGGTTCACACATATTGTTGCTGCCTGGGCTGAATTGGGGGTTGATGCCTAGGTGGCGGGTTTTGCTGCCCGTCAATGTCATTTCGGTCATTGTTGGCAGGGTTGTCGTCTTGGCCATTATGCATGTCTGCCTCTGCTTTTCCTTCTTCCTTAGCTTTTCTGAGGGCTTCTCTTACTTCTTTCTTTAGTTCTCTTGCTCTTCGTTTGATCTCGTCTATGAAAACGATTTCGTTCGATGGGTTGGCTCTGGTCATGCACTAGACAAGAAAACTGTAAAATTATCTTTTTCGAATAAAAAGGAAAAATAAAAACTGAAATTAAATACAATAAAATAAAGACGAATTTACTGTTGCCAATCAACGGCAACAGCGCCAAAAACTTGTAGAGCGATTAGGGTTTCTCTAAATATGAGCGCAAGTGCACACTCTTGTCAAGTTATAATATAAAAGATATCGTCTCCCATGAGGATTGGACAGCGAACTCGAAGATAAATCCATGCATAGAAGATATTAAACGCATAAGTAAATTTCAGTTGTTTAAAAGAAAAGTAAATAAACACAAGTAATTAAGAGAAAAGATCAGATTGATAGAATGGGTCAGGTTATGCTGCTCTATAGTGTGAAACTGCATAGAATAGGTTAAGTTGTATTGCGCTGCCAGACTTTGCTGCCTTAGCGAAAGATGGCAGATTGGTGCTTCAACAACTTTCGCTGCCTCGGCAGGTGGAATGGATGAGTGGCTCGACGGCTAACTCGACAGACCTTCAAAGGTTGGAAAAATGCTTTAATAATTATTCATCTTATGTCTAAGTCAGAAAATTGTTGATGCCCGCTACAGATAATACTCGTCGACGTGAATCTTGCAATAAATAGCAACCTTTCATTCGTCCTCTTTTAGCCGCCTTAAACCCTAACCAATGTCTAGGCTGGATTGATCAACACTTGGTATGGATGAGATCGTGCTTACTTCTTTCGTGAGTTTGACTCTCTCGATGCCAAACAAATGGATTGCTCACAATCGATTTTTTGAACTCAATTGAAAACAATGAAGAACATGAAATAAGCAAACCTTGAATTTATTGCAATAACAAACTTAAACCTAAACAACCGTTCTCACAACTACTTTACAACGCAACCCAAACCCTAGAGAATTTAGAACATAATGGCGGCAAGAAAACACAAGAGAAGCTAAGCTATGCCAAGATGTCCAGATGTCTAAAATACAAAATATGATGGGGTAGATATAGGGCATTGCCTAGGTTAAGTCCTTCCTTGAGTAGAAGTCTTTCTTATGATAAAGTAGCTTTTGTATTAAATGCATCCTTTAATTATGACTTCTTTGACTTGAATCTGGACTCCTCTTGTCGTTGCCTTATGCCACAAGCAAATTCGATCTTCTCCTTTGGCGGCTCTGTCCGCTGTTTCTGACATCGGTAAATTGCGTGGATGGGCTCATTGGACTCACAAAAATTATGCTCTTCCAATCACACTCCAATTCACCAATTCCTCAAGTTGCTGCCCTGGGTGGCAGATATGGCGGCGACATCTACTCGGTAGCATCTCTCTCTGTGTTGAACTACTTCAGTATAGCTTTGTAATCTGCTGCCTCAGCATCATCTCCTCTAATTTCTCCTCCTCCTGACAACTTCTATCATCTGAAACTAAAACTAAACTAAAACAATACATTTTCTTACCAAATCAAAGATATTCAACAAGAACAAGGCAAAGCAAAGAAAACTGTAAATAATGCATGCATGCACCTAAATATGCCTAAAATGCACTTGATAATAGCAATAATATGAGATGGAATGTATACAAAATATAAGACTTATGAGCACTTTACAACCTCTAACAAACGATAGATTAGGACTCCTACGCGGTGGCATATCAATCTATTTACATATGCAAGAGTCTAGAGTAAGATTTGGTACCGGAGTCTCAAATTTAAAACAATTCAAATCACTTAATATTGTAGTAAATTTTTCAGAAAATTCCCATCTGTCCCAAAATATTTTAGATGCATGCAGAAGTCGAAAACATTTTAAAAACAACTTTTGTGAGCCTCGCAGTTCGAGGGTTGAACTTGGCTCTAATACCACTAAATGTAACCCCCTAAACCCGACCCAAAAGAAATGGGCCAAATCTAGAAAGTCTCATTTGAAAACTTGTCCCTCAAGTTATAAGTCTTAAATTTAAATACTTTAAAATACAAAATTATTATCAAAAGTAAATAAACTCAATAACATATTATTTATTATAAAACGTAGTCGGATAACATTGTTCAAATAATTTAATTAAATATTCGAAAATAACTAAATAAATGCATGCATTTAATAAAACCTAAATTATAAACAGTCCCAAAGTCCATATTACATAAATATCCCAAATAATGTTAAAATAGTAATCTGCAGTAAACAGAAGAGTTCATACTGAATGATAAGTTATCTAAATAAATATGAGATGCTCCAAGTATCGGGTCGCCTAAAGAGTTTGAGTATCTGAAACAGAAACTAAAGAGATGTAAGCTAGATAGCTTAGTGTGTCTCTAAAGTGCAAACAAATACAAAATCAAAACAGTATTTTATTTTATGATAAAGTTTCACAAAAACACATTAAATCTGATAAGTCAAAATCATATGATGTGATGTCTGATGCATGACTCAATACCCAACAATCCAATATCATACAGAGTGGAGGTTGCCCTCTCCAGAGTGGAGGTTTCCCTCATATTTACCGAATACATTTCTAATCCCATTACTCATCATATGATTTGTAAAAACATAAATCTGAATTCTTATGAGTGTCATATTTTATGAAAATCAGATGCTTGATTTAAAAACACATTTCATTATGCTATGCATGATGTTTCAAAATATTATCAAATCACAATCAGATAATGTTAGGCTTGATAGGCTCGATCTTCTTCAACCGTTATGGATTGCCAAGTGGTGGAGAAGGTTGATTTGTGGGTGTTTATGGTGGTGGGAAAAGATAAGAAAAATTAACAAGAGATTTAGAGTGGTTCGGCTTTCTAACCAAAGCCTGCATCCACTACCTTAGCTTCCCACCAAGGATTTCACCAATTCACTAAGAATTCTTCCCCTTTTCTAGGCTAAGGAGGCAACCTTTACAAACCGGTTAGTCTTTCTACCCAAAGATTAACCAAGACACTCTTGTACAAAGAGAATTCAAAGCAAACATGAAATACCTCTAATAGGTATTTGTTTTCACAATTAAGCCATCACCCAAATCCTAAACACTTGAGCAAATTTGACAAAGTATACCTCACAAGTGTTGTTTAAACAAGAAATGTACAATTAAGCTCTAAAGACAATCTCTCATCATAATGTTGTTGACAATTGAAGCATTAGTCTTGCCTTGATGCTTGGAGGTCCCTTTTATACTCCCAATTGAGTTTGTAGTCGTTGGTGACCGTTGGGATTGATTTGGAGTAGTTGGAGTCTTTATTTCCCTCATTAATTTGTAGTTCTTGAGCTGTCCGTATCGGAACAAACGAGGTCGTATCGAACCGGCCTTCTTCAGAACTAGTTGTTGAAGTCTGATGCAGCACCCCGTATCAAAAATCCTCTGGTCGTATCGAAACGTTCTTGAGAAGTATCGAAACGGTTATAACCCGTTTCAATACGGATGACCGTTGAGCTGCATTCAAATAACCATTGGGAAAATATGACCGTTGGGGAGGTTTTGACCGTTAGGTGTATCGAAACATCAATGGGGTGTTTCGAAATAGAAGCCCTTCGTATCGAAATGGGCAAGCCCTATTTCGGTACGCGTTTTGGCAGTTTCAAAACGTATCGATACAGATTGCCCTTGGTTTTCTTTGATACAGAGAATTCAAGGCACTAGATTGTCTTTGATAAAATTTTGATCTTCCAAAATTTGTTTTCTTTTCAAGTTCTGTGGAAAACAAATATTTTTCATCTTGAACTTTATGAAGCAAATTTTGTAAATCAAAACATTTTTGCTCAAATTCATTGAATTTTGCTTAAAGTTCAATTTTGGTTTTAGAAAATAAATCATTTTGAATTTTCAAATTTGAAACTACTTTCTTGTTTTTCAAAATATGATTTTTAAATTCTAAAACCAAATCATCACATGCATCTTGTAATTCATCAAAAGAGTAAGAACATGAAGTAGATGAATCAGAAGTTACCCTTGAATCTTCTTCGATGGCCATAAGGCAAAGGTTGGCTTGTTCATCATCGGTGAAGTCTTCATCACTCCAAGTAGCCACATATGCCTTTTTCTTATGGCTTGAAGAGCTTGCCTTCTCTTTCTTCCTCAATTCATGCTTGGGTTTTCCTTTCTCCTTCTTCATGAAACGAAAAAATTTGTTGAAGAGAATGATCATCTCTTCATCTTCACTATCCTCTTCGCTCAAATAAGCGTGTTGGCATGTAGAGGATGGAAGGGCAATGACATTTACATCGAGACCTTGCCTCTTGATCTTCTTCTCCTTCTCATTCTTCAAAGGTAGAGACATCATCTCGTGGGTAAGAAAAGATCCAATTAGCTCATCAAGCTTGAGCTTCTGAAAGTCTTTGGCTTCAAAGATGGCCTTCTGCAAGTCTTTGGCTTCAAAGATGGCATTCTTCAAAGATAAACTTCCGGGCAAGTTTGACTTCCGAAATCTCCTCTCCAAAACATTTAAGTTGATTGACAATTGTGGATAATCGGTCGAACATCCTCTTGATGTCTTCATCCAGGTTCATTTGGAAGTTCTCATACTCTAAATTGAGAAGACCGATCTTGGTCTTCTTTACTTTGTTGGTTCCCTTGTATGTGACTTCAAGCTTGTCCCAAACTTCCTTGGCATCTTCACAAGAAGACATTTTCTCATAAATGTAGGGGCTAAATGCACAAAAAAGGATGTGCAAAGCCTTGCAATTAAGCTCCATCCTCTTACGATCATCCGCACTCCAATCTGTCTTTCTTCATTGTGGCACGAACGGACCATCTTCAACTATGGCCCAAAGCTTGTAATCCTTGGATTTGATGAAGAACATCATTCTTGTCTTCCAATAGGCATAGTTGTTTCCGTCGAAGAATGGTAGCTTGTCGATGGATTGCGCCATTTGACCGATTGATTGAATTGATGTATCGAGCTTCCCAGATCACCTTAATAGGATGTTAATCCCTTTCGATTGAGCCTCACTCTGATACCAATTGTTAGGCTTGATAGGCTTGATTTCCTTCAACCGTTATGGATTGTCAAGTGGTGGAGAAGGTTGATTTGTGGGTGTTTATGGTGGTGGTAAAAGATAAGAAAAATTAACAAGAGATTTGGAGTGGTTCGGCTTTCTAACCGAATCCTATATCCACTACCTTAGCTCCCAACCAAGGATTTCACCAGTTCACTAAGAATTCTTCCCCTTTTCTAGGCTAAGGAGGCAACCTTTACAAACTGGTTAATCTTTCTACCCAAAGATTAACCAATACACTCTTTTTCAAAGAGAATTCAAAGCAAACACGAAATCCCTCTAATATGTATTTGTTTGCACAATTAAGCTCTCACCCAAATCCTAAACATTTTGTCAAATTTGACAAAGTGTTAATGTTGTTGACAATTGAAGCATTAGTCTTCCCTTGATACTTGGTAGTCCCTTTTATACTCCCAATTGAGTTTGTAGTCGTTGTTGACCGTTGGGATTGATTTGGAGCTTTTATTTCCCTCATTAATTGTAGTTCTGGAGCTGTTCGTATCGGAACACGCGAGGCCGTATCGAATCGGCCTTCTTTAGAACTAGTCGTTGAAGTCTAATGCAGCACCCCGTATCGAAATGCCTCTGGTCATATCGAAACATTCTTGAGAAGCATCGA
Organism: Hibiscus trionum; assembly: GCA_030270665.1. Classification (NCBI taxonomy): domain Eukaryota; kingdom Viridiplantae; phylum Streptophyta; class Magnoliopsida; order Malvales; family Malvaceae; genus Hibiscus; species Hibiscus trionum. The sequence goes on from BSYR01000057.1 coordinate 7,160,770, forward strand.
AATGGTTATATCATGTTTCGATACGGATGACTGTTGAGCTGCATTCAAATAATCGTTGGGGAGGTTTTGATCATTTGGTGTATCGAAACATCAATGGGGTGTTTCGAAACAGAAACCCTTCGTATCGAAATGGGCAAGCCCTATTTCGGTACGCGTTTTGGCAGTTTCAAAATGTATCGATACAGATTGCCCCTGAAACGAAACGGGTACCTTAAAAACACTAGTTTTGCTACTTAAAAACATTTCAAACATTGCCAAAACCTTTTTAAACGTCCTCAAATTTATTTTTAAGTTGTTTTTGACTATGAGAATATTTTAAATTCTTTTCAATTAAGTCCAAAACTTTTTTCAATTATTATATCAAAACATTTATTTCTACAGATAATAAATCAACCAAATATATATAAAACATCATTCATTTATAACAAAAGAAGAATCACATATAAAATTCATTTACTTAAAACACCCCAAGAAACACACCTTTAGTAGACAATAGCTCTAATCTCGAGAAGGGCGAGCCTCACGCTCGAATCTCACTGAATCAGGACCTACGAGGTGCGAATTATATATTAGCATTTATTACTAACACTAAGCGACCTACTAAAACACTAAGAACTGAATTGAAGATATACTCATGAGAAGATCTCGAGGAACGTGCCCGATCGGTCATAACAACTGGAGGTAACTCAACGAACTGAGAGGCGACGCCATAACATGAGAATATTCTGAATCAGATTCCATAAAACTTAACTTTTTGATATTAAGTACAAGATAATTTTCAATAGCAAAACAAAGATTTCGGATTTGAATTTGACTAAGCTGGCAGCGGATTCGGACTCAGATCGTCGAAAAAGGTCAAGATGAACGTTTTCTAAAAAAGTCAACTCTGGTCAAAGTCAAAGTCAAAGTCAACCCTAACAAAAAGTCAAAGTCGATATTGACTTGACTAGTCAATGGTTAACTTGGTCAAAATGTCAACTCGGTCAAACAAGTTAAAGGTCAACTGGCTAAATGAACCGGTCAAAGGTCAAAAAGTCAAGTTTCGTCAAAGGTCAACGCTGATGTAATGGTCAACGGTCAAAGGGTCAAGTCTGGTCAAACAATCAAAGGTTCAAGTCAACAGTCTTGTCCAATTCAAAACTTCAAATCCGATTCGGCTCATTAATTTGGTTTATTCATGTTGGTTCAGATTCAATTTAATCCACATAAGACTTTGAGCTCAAAAACAAAACCCACTGGTTCACATATGGTCATCTCTTCATCTTCACTATCCTCTTCGCTCAAATAAGCGTGTTGGCGTGTAGAGGATGGAAGGGCAATGACATTTACACCGATGTCTTGCCTCTTGATCTTCTTCTCCTTCTCCTACTACAAAGGTAGAGACATCATCTCATGGGTAAGAAGAGATCTAATTAGCTCGTCAAGCTTGAGCTTATGCAAGTTTTTAGCTTTAATGATGGCTGTCTTCTTTGAATCCCATGACTCGAGAAATGAGTAGATCACCTTCTGGGCAAGTTTGTCTTCTGAAATCTCCTCTCCAAAACCTTTGAGTTGATTGGCGATTGTGGAGAATCAGTCGAACATCCTCTTGATGTCTTCATCCAGGTTCATCTTGAAGTTCTCATACTCTAAAATGAGAAGACCGACCTTGGTCTCCTTTACTTCGTTAGTACCCTTGTATGTGACTTCAAGCTTGTCCCAAACTTCCTTGGCATCTTCACAAGAAGACATTTTCTCATAGATGTAGGGGCTAAATGCACAAAAAAGGATGTGCAAAGCCTTGCAATTAAGCTCCATCTTCTTACGATCATTCGCACTCCAATTCGTCTTTCTTCGTTGTGGCACGAACGGACCATCTTCAACTATGTCCCAAAGCTTGTAATCCTAGGATTTGTTGAAGAACATCATTCTTGTCTTCCAATAGGCATAGTTGGTTCCGTCGAAGAATGGTTGCTTATCGATGGATTGCTCCATTTGACTGAATGATTGAATTGATGTATCTAGCTTCCCGGATCACCTCAATAGGATGTTAATCCCCTTCGATTGAGCCTCGCTCTGATACCAATTGTTAGGCTTGATAGGCTCGATTTCCTTCAACCGTTATGGATTGCCAAGTGGTGGAGAAGGTTGATTTGTGGGTGTTTATGGTGGTGGTAAAAGATAAGAAAAATTAAAAAGAGATTTAGAGTGGTTCGGCTTTCTAACCAAATCCTACATCCACTACCTTAGCTCCTCACCAAGGATTTCACCAATTCACTAAGAATTCTTCCCCTTTTCTAGGCTAAGGAGGCAACCTTTACAAATCGGTTAATCTTTCTACCCAAAGATTAACCAAGACACTCTTGTACAAAGAGAATTCAAAGCAAACATGGAATCCCTCTAATATGTATTTGTTTGCACAATTAAGCCCTCACCCAAATCCTAAACACTTTAGCAAATTTGACAAAGTATAGCTCACAAGTGTTGTATATACAAAAAATGTATAATTAAGCTCTAAAGACAATCTCTCATCATAATGTTGTTGACAATTGAAGCATTAGTCTTCCCTTGATGCTTGGAGGTCCCTTTTATACTCCCAATTGAGTTTGTAGCCGTTGTTGACTGTTGGGATTGATTTGGAGCCTTTATTTCCCTCATTAATTGTAGTTCTGGAGTTGTTCGTATCGGAACACGTGAGGCCATATCGAACCGGCCTTCTTCTTAACTAGTCGTTGAAGTTTGATGCAGCACCCCGTATCGAAACGCCGTCGGTCGTATCAAAATGTTCTTTAGAAGGCACGAAACAGTTATAACCCGTTTCGGTACGGATGACCGTTGAGTTGCATTCAAATAACCGTTGGGAAAATATGATTGTTGGGGAGGTTTTGACCGTTAGGTGTATCGAAACATCAATGGGTGTTTTGAAACAGAAACCCTTCGTATCAAAATGGGCAAGCCCCGTTTTGGTACGCGTTTTGGCAGTTTCAAAACGTATCGATACAGATTGCCCCTGTATCAAAACGAGTATCTTAAAATACTAGTTTGGCTACTTAAAAACGTTTCAAACATTGCCAAAACTTTTTTAAACGTCCTCAAACTTATTTTTAAGTTGTTTTTGACTTAGAGAATATTTTAATTTCTTTTCAATTAAGTCCAAAACATTTTTCAATTATTATATCAAAACATTTATTTCTACAGATAATAAATCAACCAAATATATATAAAACATCATTTATTTATAACACAAGAAGAAGCATATATAAAATTCATTTACTTAAAACACCCCAAGAAACACACCTTTAGCAGAGAATAGCTCTAATCTCGAGAAGGGTGAGCCTCACGCTCGAATCTCACTGAATCAGGACCTACGAGGTACGAATTATATATTAGCATTTATTACCAACACTATGCGACCTACTAAAACACTAAGAACTGAATTGAAGATATACTCACGAGAAGATCTCGAGGAACGTGCTCGATCGGTCATAACAATTGGAGGTAACTCAACGAACTGAGAGGCGACACCTCAACATGAGAATATTTTGAATCAGATTCCATAAAACTTAACTCTTTTGATATTAAGTACAAGATAATTTTCAATAGCAAAACAAAGATTTCGGATTTGAATTTGACTAAGCTGGCAGCGGATTCGGACTCAGAACTTCGAAAAAGGTAAAGATGAACGTTTTCTAAAAAATTCAACTCTGGTCAAAGTCAAAGCCAACCCTGACAAAAAGTCAAATTCGATATTGACTTGACTGGTCAACGGTCAACTTGGTCAAAATGTCAACTCGGTCAAACAAGTTAAAGGTCAACTTGTCAAATGAGCCGGTCAAAGGTCAAAAAGCCAAGTTTGGTCAAAGGTCAACGCTGATGTAATGGTCAACAGTCAAAGGGTCAAGTCTGGTCAAAGGTTCAAGTGAACTGTCTTGTCCAATTCACAAATTCAAATCCGGTTCAGCTCATTAATTTGGTTTATTCATGTTGGTTCGGATTCAATTTAATCCACATATGACTTTGGGCTCAATAACAACATAACCCAATGGTTCACAAATAGGTTCGGTTCATATAAGATTGTGAGCTCATTGGTTTCCAAATTGGGCTCACTCAAGGACACAATCTAATGACCCATTTACCCTCTACTCACAAGGTCCAAAAGGCTAGGGTTTCAGAACAATCTTTGACAGTGCAACACAATATGAGGCAAGAATGGCGGCGGCATAGACTCGACGACATATCCAAATGTGCATGGCGACGTTGTTACAACCATGACGATATCCAAAGGTCACAAACACAAAACGAAGAAAGCATAGCCAAAAACAAGGAAAGGTTAACGGAGGTTTACCCACAACACTCACGAACGGAGGAGAGATGGTGATGCTCAAACACAATGATCACGATGACGGCAACAAAGAAGCCAAATGGTCCTATCTCCGATTCTGAACGGAGGAGAACTGATGATAGTGAGCTGGCACTCGCATTCAATAGATGATGACAAAGGGTTGGACGATGGTAGTGCGCAACACGGACGGTGGCGTAACAACGGACGAGAGGACGACGGCAATTCAAAAAGTGAGATACAAACCGAAAGGTTTCCGATGGTGGTGCTCACCCTCGGTGATCGGAGATGATGATTCGCGACAGAGTTTTGTCGCACGAAAATGGAGAACATGCCGGTGGTGGTCGCGTGAGACACGAAAGGCAGTGGAGGCTTTGGTTGGAGTTCGAACGAGGGGAGATATCGAGGGAGAGGGGTGAGGGAGAGCGGCTACTAATTTCAAATGGAAGCTGAAAAGGGTTTTGGGTCCAATAATGGGTATAAATACCCTAGCTAAAGGGTAAATTACACATAAGGTCATCAAGCAATTTAGGGTTTGCAAAACGACACCATGACTTTATCAACATTACAAAATGACCACCAAATTTCTGAATTAAGCCACAAAATTATGAATTTAAACCATTTAGTCCTCACACTCAATTAGGGTTTTGAATAAAATTTTCCCAAATTTTAGGGTTATCAAATTATGGATTTTAAAATTTAGAATTTTCGAATTAGGGGAAAATTGAGGTGTTACAATTGGAGTGGCTTGAGGCTTCACATTCTCCAAGCCAAACTTCTTGAGCATATCCTTGATGTACTTAGCTTGATTGATAAAGATGCCACCCTTCATTTGCTTGATTTGGAGTCCCAAGAAGAATGAAAGCTCCCCCATCATGCTCATCTCAAACTCAACTTGCATGAACTTAGAGAATTCTTGGCAATAAAATTCATTAGTAGAACCAAATATAATATCATCAACATAAATTTGTACTACTAAGATGTCATTGCTATTTCTTTTAATGAAAAGTTTAGTGTCCACCTTCCCTTTTTCAAAACATTTTTCAACCAAAAAGATTGAAAGTCTTTCATACCAAGCTCTAGGAGCTTGTTTCAAACCATATAAAGCTTTAGTTGATTTAAAAACATAGTTGGGTAAATTGGATTTTCAAAACCGGGTAGTTGTTCAACATACATTTCTTCATTAATAAATCCATTCAAAAATGCACTTTTAACATCCATTTGAAAAAGCTTGAATTCATGATAACATGCAAATGCAAGAAGCATCCTAATTGCTTCCATTCTAGCTACGGGTGCATAAGTTTCATCAAAATTGATTCCCTCTTCTTGAGTATAACCTTGAGCAACAAGTCTAGCCTTGTTCCCCACTATGTTACCACTCTCATCTAGTTTGTTTCTAAAGACCCATTTAGTTCCTATAGTAGACTTATTACTAGGTCTATCAACTAATTTCCAAACTTTACTCCTCTCAAATTGATTAAGTTCTTCTTGCATGGCCAATATCCAAAAATCATCTTTTAATGCTTCTTTGATATTTTTAGGCCCAATGCATGATATAAATGCAACATTATTAAGCAAAATAAGAGATAATCTAATGGTTACCCCCTTGGATGGATCACCCAAGATTTCACCATCTTTGATATAGTTGAGTTCCCTTTGGTAGCTTACTTCCTTTTCGCCAAGATTCATTTCCTTCAAGGATTCTATGGGAGGATCTTGTGCTTCTTCTTCTTTGGTTGGAACCTCATCCACCTTTGGTGATTGTCCACTATCATTGGCTTCTTCTAAGGTTCTTTTGTTAAACACTTGATAAGCTTTAGATTTTAAAGAGTATCCTAGGAAAATAGCTTCACCACTTTTTTCATCAAATTTACCTAAATGATCTTTTCCATTGTTTAAAACAAAACACTTGCATCCAAAAGGATGAAAATAGCTAATGTTAGGCTTCTTTGACTTTAAAATCTCATAAGAAGTTTTCTTTAAAATTGGTCTAATCATTACACAATTTATAATATAACAAGCGGTGTTTGTGGCTTATGCCCAAAAATACTTAGGTAAATTATTTTCACAAAGCATGGTTCTAGCCATTTCTTCTAAAGTTTGATTTTTCCTCTCAACTACCCCATTTTTTGGGGAGTACTGCGAGGTGCGGAAAATTGTGGCTAATACCATTTGAGTTACAAAAATTTTCAAAACTTAGATTTCAAAATTTCGTTCCATGGTCACTCCTACTATGAGTTATGTTTTGGCCAAGGTCGTTTTGAGTAACTTTTGAAAATGTAATGAATTTTTCTAAAGCCTCATCTTTTGTACTTAAAAAGTGAACCCAGGTGTATATAGAGAAATCATCAACCAAAACATAAGCATGTGATTTTCCACCCAAGCTAGTTGTCCTAGTAGGCCCAAAGAGATCCATATGGATCAATTGTAAAACTCTACTAGTTGAAACGTCATTAATGGATTTAAATGAAGTTTGCTTTTGTTTACCTTTAGCACAAGCATCACAAATTTTATCTAAAGCGAATTTTAGCTTAGGTAAACCTCTAACTAGATTTTAGGAAACCAATTTTTCTAAAACACTTATGTTAGCATGTCCTAGTTTCTTATGCCATAACCATGCATCATTTTCATTTTGAGCAACCAAACATGCATGTGATGTATGAATGTCATCTAGATGCACCATGAATATATTACCTATGCGATGACCAAGGAGCATTATCTTATTTGTTTTAATATCCACAATTTTGCAAGCATTTATGTAACCCCCTTAGCCCGGCCTAGACGGTTGACCCGAACTACGAAGATTACACGGGGGAAACCAAAGTCAACCTTGATTCACGACCCTTTTTTTTCTTTTTAGTCTTGTCTAGATACATATTAACCCTAAGTGAGTGCTCATGAAACATATTTGAGAACGGCACAGCAATCGGATATCATACAGGGACTCAATTGCACTAATTATAAGTTTAGGGACTATTTTGTAATTTCTGTAAATTAGAAGGTCATTACTGAGTTTAATGTTACCAATATGAAATTAGTCATGTTTCATGCTTCACTGCCAAATTTCATCTTAATTGAACATCTCAAACTCCAGCAATTGCAACATCAACATTTGGGACTAAAATGTAAAGCTTGCAAACTTCTGCACCATTCAAATCAGTAACCAACAGTCACCTGTTTCGAAACGTCCACCAGCTGTATCGAAACGATGGATCGAAACGGAGTTGACCGTTTCAAAACGCGGGTTGGTTCCGAGACCAGTTTCGAAACGAGGCCTTCTAGTGGCCAAATCGTTTCGAAACATCCCTTAGCGTTTCGAAACTTGAAGACCATTTCAGGCCCCCATTTCGAAACACTAGGGGGTGTTTCGTTACGGTTTGCCCAGAAACAGCAGCAAATGCTGGTTTTTCCTGTACAAACTCGATCAAACACGTCCAAATGACTTCCCAAGCAAATCAACAAGTCATCAAACATATAAGGTGCATGTTTAGAACTCTTAAACACATTCAAAGCATCAAACACGAAAATTCATAAGTCTAGAGGCATGCATCCTAATATCCAATCCAAAAAGGGAAATCAAACCTCCAAACAAGCAATTAAGGTCATTTACAATTCAAATCAACCAATGCACACATGCCACAACTACAGGGAGTTTAACACATCTCCCAAAAGAAATCTTAGGTTCCCATTGCCAATTTATCAAAACTAAAAGTGTACGAAAACTTCACCATACATGAGCTTGGTTTCCCTTGGACAAACTTAACTTCCTTGATGCCCTTTTACACTTCAATTATCTGCATTATTGGTAAAAGAGAGCGTAAGCACAAATGCTTAGTGAGGCATGCTCTAAAGAAAACCAACACAATAATGCATTTTTAGAAAACATTTTCATCAAGCTTTTAAACCACATCCTCATCTCTTTCTCATTCTTAGAAAACTTCAAAGCAAACTCATTGAAATCACATGTACCTTCATTCTATCTCATGCATTAAAACCAATGCAAATCTCATGGCAAGGCCATTCACATGCTTGTATTGTCAAAGCATTTATAAACAAAACACATATGCATATCTCAAAGCATAAATCATTTCACCAAGGTACATGTGTAACAAAAACCATTTCATCATTTATATTGGCATTTAGCATCTCATCAATACTCGGATATGCGGACACATTTCTACACTAGACTCTTCCGGTGGAATCTCACATCACCGCACTCACTTGTCTAGCAATAACTTCTGGTGGAATCTCTCATTACCGTACTCACATGGCGGAATCTCTCATCGCCACAAAGCTTGGGTATTTCACCAAGTCTTACCCGATGGAATGCCCATCATCGGAAAATCTCCCTTTGGCTTAACCAAAGAGCACGTATGAATTTTTAGTTTATAGTGCACTCTCATCCTATTGATCGATCAATTATATTCGGTATGTTACTCAACATCTATGCCAATATAATGTGTTAAAATATCATCACACCTACTATTTTTCATGCAAAATAACTCAAATGTTTTCTCATCACTTTTCAAAACAATAATCATACTTTTCTTTAAACCAAGAGCTCAAATCTATTCAATGCATCATGCCATCTCATAACAACTCTACAAGCATAATCTCATGCTTCAAAACATGCATAAAAACAGTAGGAATTTAACAAACACAAACCATGAGCATGTAAAAGCATTTTAGGGGCAAACTCCACTTAAGAGAGATCAAATCAAACCATACTTACTTCCGGATTTAGGAAGGTGTTTCAAACCTCTCCTAAATCCCCAAACCTTGTGTTTTTGTCCTCATGGACTTCAAAACCAAACGCACTCACCGATTTCGTTTCGCTTACTTGCCGAAACGCTGATTAAACCTCTGGATCAACTCCAAAAGTGTCCGAAGATGTCTCCCCTATTTTAGAGACATCAAAGTAGAGGATTAATGCATCATCATGCATTGAAATCTTCAGCCAACACTCCTAAACTCGCTGCTCTACTTAAAACCAACATTTCGGCTACCAAACACAACCGAAATCACCTCCAAACTCTTCCAAAACTTAACTCAGCCAAGATCCATCACTTCTAATCATTTCTAAACATCAATTAACATCAAAACCAACTCTCAACTCGTCCTTATACCTCCAGCTACAATAGAACACTAAAAACACCTCAAAAACCACCATTTTCATATGCAAAAACTTAGGAAACACAACCTATTCGGGATTGGATTGATAAAACCTCATTTCTAACATCATTTAGCATCCAAAATACATTAAGGAACTATCTTAAAACAGAGCCCAATCAATTACAACGAAAATCTTCAAGATCTCTTCCAAAATCTTGAGTTTTAAGCCAAAATCTTGTTTCTAACATTAAAACCATTTATAAAACTTTAATAAAGGATTGACAACTTGGGAATTTCAGTAAAGAACTGAGTATTTAGAGGAGAAGAACAATCTTACCTCTAAATGGTGATTTCTCCTTGATTTGGGTAAAATTCCACGAAAAAGCAATGTAGAAATCAAAAGGATTTGTTGCAAGATTGATTAGAAACCAATAGGTGATGGAAATCTCATCAATTGAAGTGAAGATCAAAGTGAATTTTGTTGGAGAAAATGTGTTTGGATGATAGGATTTTGAGAGAAAAAGGAATGAGGGAAAAATTAGAGAAAGGTAGTTATGAAAATCAAAAGGTAGTTTTCTCCTTTCTTTTATTTAATTAAACATTAATTAAATCACCCAAATTAAGGAAAAATCTGGAGAAAAACATTTTGGGTAATTAGCTCCTTAAAGATTCAAAGTTTCAATCCTTTACAAAACAGTCACTACTAAACTTTCAAAAAAATCGCATTTTGGTCACTACGCCGAAATGTAGTATTTCCAAACCTTATTTGTAAAATTGATTTCACCACCCTCTTAAGTATATTAAATGAAGATTTTTAGATATTTTTCTATATTTTTAAAGCATCCCGAACTAGGCTTTCCCTAAAACCTCCTTTTATATTCAAATCGTTTCTCAGACCGGTCCGGTTAAAACCCTAAACTTTTAAGCCCAAAATTGGGGTGTTACAACTCTCCCCCTCTTAAGAAATTTCGTCCTCGAAATTTACCTGGAGGAAAAAGGTAAGGAAACTACTTCTTCATGTCATCCTTTCTTTCCCACGTGGCTTCTTCAACACCACGATGCCTCCACAACACCTTAACCAACTCAATGGTCTAACCTCGAAGAACTTTACTGTCCGAATCCAGAATTTCAACCGGCTCCTCATCATAGGTCAAATCTGGATTCAACTCCACTTCCTCCACAGGCATAACATGCGAGGGATTCGATCTATACCTCCGAAGCATAGAGACATGAAACACATCATGTATCTTTTCCAACTCTTGCGGTAACCTCAGCTTGTATGCAACAGGACCCACACGTTCAATCACCTTGTATGGTCCAATATACCTAGGGCTCAACTTACCCTTCTGGCCAAACCTCATCACCTCTTCCAAGGTGAAACCTTCAAAAACACACGGTCACCCACCACAAACTCAATCTCCTTACGCTTCAAATCCGCGTAAGACTTTTGTCGATCAGAAGCTGCCTTCAACCGCTAACAAATGAGCTTCACCTTCTCGGTGGTTCCTTTCAACAAAGCCGGCATCGAGACCAACTTCTGACCCGTTTCAGCCCAGCAAAGAGGAGTTCTGCACTTCCTCCCATACAAGGCTTCATAAGGTGCCATTTGAATACTTGCCTGATAGCTATTGTTATAAGCAAACTCCACCAAAGGCAAATGCTTCTCCCAAGAGCCTTGGAACTCAATCACGCAGCACCTCAACATATCCGCAAGCACTTGGATAACACGCTCAGACTGACCATCTGACTGTGGATGATAAGAAGTACTGTAATTCAGTCGTGTACCCAAAGCTTGATGCAAACATTCCCAAAAACGCGATGTGAACCTCGGATCCCTATCCGACACTATAGACTTTGGCACACCATGCAAACGCACAATCTCAGCAATGTACAGCTCTGCAAGCTTGTCCAAAGTATACATTGTATGCACAGGTAAGAAATGCGCACACTTCGTAAGGAGATCCACAATCACCCACACCGAATTCTTCTTCGATGGCGACAAAGGCAAACCAGACACAAAGTCCATGGTAATCCTTTCCCACTTCCACTCGGGAATTCTCAACGGTTGCAACAACCCTGAAGGAAACTGATGCTCAGCTTTAACCCGCTGACAAACTATACACTTACTCACATACTCCGCAACATCTTTCTTCAAACCCACCCATTAGTACTCATCCTTTAAATCACAATACATCTTCGTACTACCAGGGTGCATAGCAAAAGGACTACTGTGAGCTTCAGTCAGAATAGTATGCCTCAACTCCGCATCATTTGGCACTACTATCCGACTTCCAAAACATAGAACTCCATCATCATTAAAACAAAAATCCGATGGTCTATCCTCAGCAATATCCTGAACACGTGGCACCAAAGAATCATTCAACAACTGTTTATCTTTTATCAACTGAACCAAAGATGGTTTCACTTGCAATTCAGCCACAAGACCTCCATCTTGCGAAACACTCAAGCTGGCAAACATAGCTCTTAACTCAACCGCCACCTTCCTGCTCAAGGCATCTGCCACAACATTAGCTTTTCCCGGATGGTACTCGATTGTCAGATCGTAATCCTTAAGCAACTCCACCCAACGTCGCTGCCTAAGATTCAACTCTTTCTGAGACATCAGATACTTCAAACTCTTGTGATCCGTGTACACAGTACACTTCTCACCATAAAGATAATGTCTCCAAATCTTCAAAGCAAAAACCACCGTAGCTAACTCAATATCATGCGTAGGATAATTGCGCTCATGCACCTTCAACTGTCGCGATGCATAAGCCACCACCTTACCCTCTTGCATTAGCACACATCCCAAACCAACGTAGGATGCGTCACTGTACACCACAAACTCTTTTCCTGATTCAGGTTGAACCAAGATAGGAGCTTGCGTCAAGGCTGCCTTAAGCTTCTCAAAAGCTTGTTGTCTTGCTTCTGTCCACTCATACTTGACATCTTTTTGCAACAACTTCGTCAAAGGTGCAGCAATCTTCGAAAACCCATCCAAAAACCTCCGGTAATATCCTACTAACCCAAGGAAACTACGGACTTCATGAACAGACTTAGGAGGCTTCCAATTCATAACCGCCTCAATCTTCTGAGGATCAACACGAATCCCCTCAGCCGAAACCACATGACTAAGGAACACAACTTCCTTCAACCAAAACTCGCACTTGCTCAACTTGGCATAAAGCTAATTTTCCAGAAGCGCTTGCAAGACAACCCTCAAATGACCTTCATGCTCCTCCTCAGTACGAGAGTATACAAGGATATCGTCAATGAACACCACAACAAACTTGTCCAGGTATTCATGGAACACTCTATTCATCATGTCCATGAAAGATGCAGGAGCATTCGTCAAGCCAAACGGCATTACAAGAAACTCATAATGCCCATGCCTCGTCCTAAAGGTTGTTTTTGGCACATCCACATCTTTCACCTTAAGCTGGTAGTACCCTGACCTTAAGTCAATCTTAGATAACACAGTCGCTCCACGAAACTGATCAAAAAGATCATCAATCCTCGGTAAAGGATATCGATTCTTGATAGTCAACTTGTTCAGCTGACGATAATCGATGCACATTCTCATAGTGCCATCTTTCTTCTTCACGAACAAGACCAGTGCACCCCACGGTGACACACTTGGCCGAATGAAACCACGGTCAAGTAACTCCTGAAGTTGCATCTTTAACTCCTTCAACTCCTTAGGTGCCATGCGATAGGGAGCAATGAACACCGGAGTTGTGTTTTCATACAGCTCAATTCCAAACTCCACCTCTCGACTAGGTGGCAATCTAGGTAACTCCTCCGAAAACACTTCAGGGAACTCACGAACAGTTCTGATATCCTGAACGCGCAACTCCTTTGAGCTAGGATTCATCACAAAGGCTAGGTATGCCTCGCAACCTTGCCTCAGCATCCGACTCGCTTCTAAGGTAGACACCACATTGCCAAGAAACTTCACATTCTCACCAACCACCACCACTTCGTAATCATCCGCACGTTTCAGTGAAACTCGCTTGCTTTCAAAATCCACTACAGCTCGATGTTCAACAAGCCAATCCATACCAATGATTACATCAAAACCATAGAATGGCAATTCCATGAGATCAACAAGAAAAACATGGTTTTGCACTTTCAAGGGACATCTTCTATACAACTTTCGTGTCACAACTGTCTCACCAAAGGAACTAGTCACACGCATACCAACATCCAAAGACTAAACAGGTAAACCAAGCATTTGAGCATGTTCACGCAATATGTATGAGTGTGTAGATCTAGAATCAATCAAAGAAAGTAATGATAAGGATTGCAAAGTAAAGGTACATGCGATCACATCCGTATCATTCCTTCCCTCACACTGAGCATACACTCGAGCCTAACCACCACCCTTAGGTTGAACGGCCACAACATGAGCTACATTCCTCCCACCATCATCTCTGCGCTGGAAATTACCACGACCTCTCTGTGGCTCAGCTGCTCTCACCGGAGCCTGTCCCTCCTTCAAGGGCTGAGGACAATCCTTCTTCAAATGCCCACGGTTTCCACAATTCCAACATGTACCAAGGTTACCCCAACACTCACCACCATGCCGTCTACCACAACGGTTACACTCAAGAGTCCTCTGAACAGCATTAGGTCCTTGCTGACCTCTACCAGGGTTACCACCTCCACGCCTAGCATCAAAGTGCAGCCTTCTATCCTTATGCCTCTTGTTGCGATCTCTACCATAATCGCGTTCAGTCGCTCTCTTCCCAGAGCTAGATCCACCCACACGGCTAGTCAAACCAAGATTCGACTCAATGTCCTTAGCTCTAGTGACCAAGACATCGAAATCTGTATAGTCAGCCGCAAGCATAAAAGTCTTCACATCCGTTACTAACCCATAACGGAATCGTTCGCACCTCTCCCGCTCATTAGGGATTAGCTCAGGTGCATATTGACTGAGGCGGACAAACTGAATCTCATACTCAGCTACCGTCATGCTACCTTGCACAAGAGACATAAATTCTCTTTTCTTCTCATCTAGGTACCGCACACCCAGATACTTCCGCTTAAACGCACTCAGGAAGAACGTCCAGGTCACCTCATCGTCTTCCATCCCAAAGATAGTGGTCGTCCACCACGTATAAGCATCACCATGCAGCAGTGACAACACACAACCCAACTTCTGCACAATATTGCAGCTCATCTGACCCAAAATCCTCTTGGTACTTTCCAATCAAGACTCAGATCCTTCCGGAGATAGACCTCTGAACTCAGTCCCTCCCAGACTGCGAAGACGCTCCAAAGGCAATCTTGCATTGGCATCATCCTGATGCGCAGCTCCATGAGCTCCAGCTACTGCTGCCTGAAAGGCTCTAGCAATAGCCTGAATCAACACAGTCATGTTAGGAGCAGCTTGCCCCTGCACACCTTCAAGTCCAGCGACCCCAACACCAGCATTATCACCTCCAGCACCACCACCACCGGGTGGTCCACCACCAGGGGAGGAGGTAAATCCAAAACATTCTCAGCATTCTCATCATTCTCATTCTGAGCCATAGCTCTTGTATTCATCCTCATCTCTCTATGTGGCCCCATTTACAAAGAAAACAATGCACTAACACAAATGCAATAAACACAATTAGGCTCAATAAGGTAAGTAATCCAAGTACTCAAGCTCTTTTTTGAAAACAATTCCTTTCAATAGTTTTGATATGGCAATGGGATCCCCTAACACATTCCAACATAGCATATCATCACAATTGAAACCATGCATCACTATTCATACAACATTTTTTTTCACCCAAAAGGCATATCATGCAAATACACATACATCACCCACATAACAATTCCCAATTATACGAGAACTAAGCTTTGATACCACCAAATATAACCCCCTTAGCCCGGCCTAGACGGTTGACCCGAACTACGAAGATTACACGGGGAAAACCAAAGTCAACCTGAAAGTCAACTTTGATTCACGATCCTTTTTTTCTTTTTAGTCTTGTCTAGATACATATTAACCCTAAGTGAGTGCTCATGAAACATATTTGAGAACGGCACAGCAATCGGATATCATATAGGGACTCAATTGCACTAATTATAAGTTTAGGGACTATTTTGTAATTTCTTTAAATTAGAAGGTCATTACTGTGTTTAATGTTATCAATATGAAATTAGTCATGTTACATGCTTCACTGCCAAATTTCATCTTAATTGAACATCTCAAACTCAAGCAATTGCAACATCAACATTTGGGACTAAAATGTAAAACTTGCAAACTTTTGCACCATTCAAATCAGTGCCCAACGGTCACCTGTTTCGAAACGTCCACCAGCTGTATCGAAACGATGGATCGAAACGGAGTTGACCGTTTCGAAACGCGGGTTGGTTCCGAGACCAGTTCCGAAACGAGGCCTTCCAGTAGCCAAATCGTTTCGAAACATCCCTTAGCGTTTCGAAACACGAAGACCATTTCAGGCCCCCATTTCGAAACACTAGGGTGTGTTTCGATACGGTTTGCCCAGAAACAGCAGCAAATGCTGGTTTTTCCTGCACAAATTCGATCAAACACATCCAAATGACTTCCCAAGCATATCAACAAGTCATCAAACCTTTAAGGTGCATGTTTAGAACTCCTAAACACATTCAAAGCATCAAACATGAAAATTAATAAGTCTAGAGACATGCATCCTAATATTCAATCCAAAAAGGGAAATCAAACCTCCAAACAAACAATTAAGGCCATTTACAATTCAAATCAACCAAGGCACACATGCCACAACTACAGGGAGTTTAAGACATCTCCCAAAACAAATCTTAGGTTCCCATTGCCAATTTATCAAAACTAAAAGTGTACGAAAACTTCACCATACTTGAGCTTGGTTTCCCTTGGACAAACTTAACTTCCTTGATGCCCTTTTACACTTCAATTATCTGCATTATTGGTAAAAGAGAGCGTAAGAACAAATGCTTAGTGAGGCATGCTCTAAAGAAAACCAACACAATAATGCATTTTTAGAAAACACTTTCATCAAGCTTTTAAACCACATGCTCATCTCTTTCTCATGCTTAGAAAACTTCAAAGCAAACTCATTGAAATCGCATGTACCTTCATTCTATGTCATGCACTAAAACCAATTCAAATCTCATGGCAAGGCCATTCACATGCTTGTATTGTCAAAGCATTTCTAAACAAAACACATATGCATATCTCAAAGCATAAATCATTTCACCAAGGTACATGTGTAACAAAAACCATTTCATCATTTATATTGGCATTTAGCATCTCATCAATACTCGGATGTGCGGACATATTTCTACACTAGACTCTTCCGGTGGAATCTCACATCACCGTACTCACTTGTCTAGCAATAACTTCCGGTGGAATCTCTCATCATCGTACTCACATGGCGGAATCTCTCATCGCCAAAAAGCTTGGGTATTTCACCAAGTCCTACCCGATGGAATGCCCATCATCGGAAAATCTCCCTTTGGCTTAACCAAAGAGCACGTACGAATTTTTAGTTTATAGTGCACTCTCATCCTATTGATCGATCAATTATATCTGGTACGTTACTCAACATCTATGCCAATATAATGTGTTAAAATATCTTCACACCTACTGTTTTTCATGCAAAATAACTCAAATGTTTTCTCATCACTTTTCAAAACAATAATCATACTTTGCTTTAAACCAAGAGCTCAAATCTATTCAATGCATCAGGCCATCTCATGACAACTCTACAATGATAATCTCATGCTTCAAAACATGCATAAAACAGTAGGAATTTAACAAACACAAACCATGAGCATGTAAAAGCATTTTAGGGGCAAACTCCACTTAAGACAGATCAAATCAAACCATACTTACTTCCGGATTTAGGAAGGTGTTTCAAACCTCTCTTAAATCCCCAAACCTTGTGTTTTTGTCCTCATGGACTTCAAAACCAAACGCACTCACCGATTTCGTTTCGCTTGCTTGCCGAAACACCGATTAAACCTTTGGATCAACTCCAAAAGTGTCCGAAGATGTCTCCCCTATTTTAGACACATCAAAGTAGAGGATTAATGCATCATCATGCATTGAAATCTTCAGCCAACACTCCTAAACTCGCTACTCTACTTAAAACCAACATTTCGGCTACCAAACACAACCGAAATCACCTCCAAACTCTTCCAAAACTTAACCCAGCCAAGATCCATCACTTCTAATCATTTCTAAACATCAATTAACATCAAAACCAACTCTCAACTCGTCCTTATACCTCTAGCTACAACAGAACACTAAAAACACCTCAAAAACCACCATTTTCATAAGCAAAAACTTAGGAAACACAACCTATTCGGGATTGGATTGATAAAACCTCATTTCTAACATCATTTAACATCCAAAATACATTAAGGAACTATCTCTAAATAGAGCCCAATCAATTACAACGAAAATCTTCAAGATCTCTTCCAAAATCTTGAGTTTTAAGCCCAAATCTTGTTTCTAACATTAAAACCATTTATAAAACTTTAATAAAGGATTGACAACTTGGGAATTTCAGTAAAGAACTGAGTATTTAGAGGAGAAGAACAACCTTACCTCTAAATGGTGATTTCTCCTTGATTTGGGCAAAATTCCATGAAAAAGCAATGTAGAAATCAAAAGGATTTGTTGTAAGATTGATTAGAAACCAATAGGTGATGGAAATCTCATCAATTGAAGTGAAGATCAAAGTGAATTTTTCTGGAGAAAATGTGTTTGGATGATAGGATTTTGAGAGAAAAACGAATGAGGGAAAAATTAGAGAAAGGTAGTTATGAAAATCAAAAGGTAGTTTTCTCCTTTCTTTTATTTAATTAAACATTAATTAAATCACCCAAATTAAGGAAAAATCTGGAGAAAAACATTTTTGGTAATTAGCTCCTTAAAGATTCAAAGTTTCAATCCTTTACAAAACAGTCACTACTAAACTTTGCAAAAATCGCATTTTGGTCACTACACCGAAATGTAGTATTTCCAAACCTTATTTTGTAAAATTGATTTCACCACCCTATTAAGTATATTAAATGATGATTTTTAGATAATTTACTATATTTTTAAAGCATCCTAAACTAGGCTTTCCCTAAAACCTCCTTTTATATTCGAACCGTTTCTCAGACCGGTCCGGTTCAAACCCTAAACTTCTAAGCCCAAAATTGGGGTGTTACAATTTATATCAAAAAGAACATTAAAACCTTTATCACATAATTGACTAATGCTTAACAAGTTATGCTTAGACCATTGACATATAAAACATCTTCAATGAGAATAGAGGAGATATTACCAATGGAGCCAATACCCTCAATATGGCCTTTGGAGTTATCACCAAATGTCACCACTCCGCCACTTTTTTCCTTTAGCTCCATAAATCTACTATTGTCACCGGTCATGTGTCTTGAGCATCCACTATCAACGTACCAAGTGTTTTGACTTGAAGCTTTGGCCTTGTAGCAATGCTCCCCCTACAAACAAAGATTAGTTCTTGATTTTTGGTACCCAAATCATTTTGGGTCCATGTGAGATAGCTCCTAAATACTTGGTTCCCTTAGGAATCAAAGAAGCAATAGCATTAATATTATTAGAAACTACTAGTTCCTTAGGAACCCATACATTTCTAATCATTTTACCTTTAGGGTGCCTTTCAGAGCTTCTTTGTTTGTAGCCATTAAAGTTCCTCTTTACATAGTTTGGTTTTGAAGAACTTGCTTTTTCAAAATCTTGTTTCCCAACTACATTGAGAGAAGCCTTAAGCTCATTCACCACTTTGTGGTGATCATCATGAACTTTTGAAAGAAGATTGTTTAAATCAACATTTTCATTTTGAAAATACTTTAAATCATTTTGTAAAAAATCAATATTCTCTTTGAGTTCCGAGTTGGTTTTAGAAAGGGAATCGTTTTGGTTATTCAACCAACTCACCGTAAACCTCTTGAAACTCATCATATGCATCTTGTAGTTCATCAAGTGTAAAATGGAAAGTAGATGAGTTAGAATTTACCTTAGGATCATCATCAATAGCCATAAGGCAAAGATTAGTCACTTCATGCTCCGCTTCATTGGATGATGATTCTTCATCACTCCAAGTGGCAACATGGGCTTTTTGCTTTTTCTTCTTATCGAACCCCTTTTTCTTGAGTTGAGGGCAATCTGATCTTATGTGCCCCGACTTCTTGCACTCATAACAAATGAGTTGATCCCTTTCATCTTCTTTGTTCTTGTTCTTGAAGTCTTTTCTCTTTTGGAACTTTCTTGCCCGGTTGGACTTCATGAACTGAGAGATTCTCTTGTCCATCAAAGCCAATTCCTCAAACTCGTCCTCACTAGAATTGTTTTCCTCTTGAGAGCAATTCTTTGCTTCTTCTTCTCTACCTCTTGCTTCTCCACTCTTCTCGCTTCTCTTTTCTTTTCTTCTTCCCTTTCTTGCTTCATGATGTCATGAGTAAAGAGAGATCCCACCAACTCATCAAGCTCCAAAGTCTTCAAGTTCTTGGCCTCAATGATTGTGGTTCTCTTCTCATCCCATGATTTGGGAAGAGAGTAAAGAAGCTTCCGGACTAGCTTATCTTCGAGAATGATCTAACTACAGCCCTTGACCGTTTACAATGACGGAGAACCTATCAAACATCTTGGAGACACTATCATCTGGCTCCATCTTGAAGTTCTCATAGCTCAAATTAAGGATCCCAATCTTAGTCACCTTTACATCGTTGGTGCCCTCGTAGGTGGTCTCTAGCTTGTCCCACACTTCCTTTGCAATTGTGCAAGATGATATCTTTGCATACATATCGGGTCCAAGTGCACAAAAGATGATGTGAAGAACCTTGTCATTCACTTGAAGTCTTCTTCGATCTTCACCGGTCATTTTTGCTCTTGTTTTCGGAACAAGTCTTCCTTCTTCATCTCTCTTCATCGAAATTGTTGACCCATCTTCCATTACATCCCAAAGGACATAGTCATTAGACTTGATGAAGTGCCTTATTCATTTTCCAATAGGGAAAAAAATGGCGGCTTGCTGATCGATTGTGACTCAAGGAAGTTTTGGCCGGAGGTATATGTCATGGCTTGATTCAAAGGATGATTGATCTTCTTCTAGGATCTTCTCTTGTGGATGTGAGTCCCTCAAAGATTTAGGCTCTGATACCATGTAAAACCACGGTTTTGGGCTTAGGTGTTTTGGCAAGTCGGGTTGGGCTGGTGGAACCGGTATCGGTTGTTCGAACCGTTAAAAGGTGGTTTAGGGAAATCAAGGTTCAGGATGGGATAAAAATATGATAAAAATTCATAAAATCCTCTAAAATTATATTTGAGGGGTTGGTTAAGTCAATTTTACAAAACGGGTTTTCGAGAGTGTACATTTTGGGCAGTGACCAAAATGTAAAGATTTAAAAGTTGGGAAATGTGTTTTTCAAGAAGAGTCAAAATCTTAGAATCTTTAGGGAGATACTTGTAAATTATGCCTTTTCCCTAATTTGGCATGTGTTTTAAATATTTTTTAAAAATTGAAAAGGGCTTTTAATTAATTAAATGTGAAAGTTAGTTAATCGGTTAACAAAATTTTTGACGAGCTTTTCATTTTCTCTTCTTCACACATCCAAACACACTCCATTTTCTCTCAATTTTCCAGAATTTCTTCACTCTCAAATCCTCTTTTGATTTCCATCTTTTCCTTATTGATTTCTTTCATTTTCTCCAAGTTTCTTTCAAACTAATCTTGCCAAATTAGAGGAGAAGCAAGGATTGGAGGTAAATTTCATGTTAACCCTCTAACCTAGGTTCTTTAATGAAATTCCAAAGATATTTCACTCTTTATTAATGATTTTGATTGAGGTTTTGTTGTTAGTTTGATAAACTAATGATATCTTGATAGAAAAATAGATTTCAATGTGATTTTCATAGTTTGATTTAATTGCCTAGTTTGAGATTGTTTCTAAATGAGTTTTGAAAGGTTTTTTGTGTTGAAGTGGAGTCTTAATCATAGAGGTCCCGAAATCCTTGAGTTTCTTGATTTTTGAGGTGTTTTTGGTTGAGTTTTTGGGATGTTCTTGAGGAATCCGAGTTGCTGGAGGTATAAGGATGGTTTTAGGTTGTTTTTGGACGTTGATAAATGCCTAAAATGTGTTGGAGGTGTTGGGTAATGGCTGGGCTAAGGTTAGAGGTCAATCGATTGAGTTTTCGGTTATTTCGGATGGGTGTTTTGGTGCTTTAGAGAAAGGCTGCGGGATTTCCTTTGAGTGCTGGTGTTTTGGATGCATTCTAATGCATTGAGCCTCTATTTTAATGTGTTGGAAACAGGGGATAATATTCCAAAATCAAACGAAGCGATTTTGGAGGCTTCGGACGATCGATAATTGCGTCAGCAAGCGTGGTTTCACAAGTCGGTGAGTGGAACTTAGTTTTCCAGTGTGGAAATGTTTTAGAAAAGGTTTTTGGAACTTAGTTAGAGCTTGAAACGCTTTACTAAGTTCGGAAGTAAGTAAATTGATTTCTCTCTCGGAATGTGCTAGTTTTGAGCCTTTGGTTGCACTTGATTTTAATTGCATTTACCTATTGTTTTAAAGCATGTTTTGAACATATGAAATGAGGTTGATGATGCCATGTGGTTTAAGGATGCACTAGGTAAGTGATCCTTGTATGCATGTGTTGATGCATGAGGTTTGAAGCATGGTTTAATGCTTGTTTTATGGCTTATCATGAATGCTTTGTAAAAACAGTGAGGTTTGCATGAGTTATAGATTCTATTGGCAAGTGATGTTGGATAAAGTGTTTTATAAATGAAATCGAATATAGTTAGCCGGCTATAGGATTGGGTGCACTATAAACAAGTCGTCTTGGATGTTGAGGGGTTGTGATTGTTCTGAAAACTCCATCCAAGTACCCTAACGATTGAGGATTGTTTAAGGTTGCAACGGTTGAGGGTGTCTTTCGGGTGCGAACCTTGTGTGTGTCATGTCTCTCGTTAGTTGGTTATACATCTACCGATGAGTGGTGTTGAGGGGTTATGATTGTACCAAATACTCCACAACGGGTGTCACAACGATGGAGGGTTGCTTTCGTGTGTGAACCTTGAATTGTCGGTAGAGTGTATGAAGCGTGTGGGACAACCCTTGGTAATCCGTGTATCCGATATATGTTTTGAGAATGTTGTTTATCACTTGTGAGCCAATATAATGAAATGTTATATTGTGGAAAATGTTACTAATGCATATTTTGAAAGATGCATGTTTTGGTTAAGCTTAGCATAATGGTGTTTATGCTTGGAAGGCTTGGAATATGAGTAGCAATGGTTTAATTGCTAGATTTATATGAATCATGTTGCATGATGTTCAATACCATGAATTTGATTATAAAGTGCATGATTTTTCAAGAAAGGCGTTATGGTTTTGAAAGAGTGAAAAACAGTTTTGTGCATTGTTGATGTTTGTGGTTTTGAGCACCCCTCACTAAGCTTGTATGCTGATGCTCTGTTTGTTCATCAATGCAGATAATTAGGCTTTTGGAGGCAGCATCTTCAAGGAATCTTACCAAGACTCTCTAAAAGTATGTTGTGTTCTTGAACAAGTGTAATAAGGGAAATGGGGGTGTCCAATGCAATGGATGTTGTTAGTTTGGTATTCTCGGATTTTGTACAAGTTTGTGATGCATCGTTGGACATGTAAATGGCCTCTAAGTTTTGGTTTATGCTTTAAATTGGATTATGACCTTTTGGTGCTTTATCATTTAGGAAGCGTGCCCTTAGTGCTTATGATCTTGATAATGATGCTATGATGTTGCTTATGCCTCGTATAAGTTGTCATTGATGTGTATTTGAGTTGCCAACATGCTTGGGCTTGTGTCGGGATGGTTTCGAAGGGTTTGAATCAAGTTTAAACAACATTTTAAAACATTGCAGGCCCAGGTGTTTCGCAACACCCTTGCTTGTTTTAAAATGGTTGCTTGAAATGGCCTTGGTGTTTCGAAACGGTGAGGAATGTTCCGAAACATTTTGCCTCTGTGAACCATCGTTCCGAAACGAGCCTGAGGGGTTTCGGAACGAGCCTGCGTATCGAAACGGTCAGCTTTGTATCGAAACGGCCATTCTGATACGGGGCTCTCTGTTCCGAAATGTCCGACTGTTAGTGCAGTTTTTGAATTGCTCCAAGTTTTTGTTTCTTACGTTTTGGTCCCTATTGGTCTTGTATGCAATTGGATGGGTTCCAGATGTCGTTTTGAGCTGATATTTCATCGATAAGCAATCAATGAATCTAATTAAAGATTGGTAACTTGAATTTGGTATTAATTCTTATAATTTGTCAAAATTTACAAAATGGTCCCTAACTGTTAGTTTGGTTATAATCGAGGGGTGATTGTGTCGTTGTTCAATTCGTTACTTGTGTGTGTACACATAGGAATCAAGGTTGTATCTAGAAAAGATAAAAAGAAAAAAATGTCGTTTATTGAGGTAAACCTTCCCGGTTTACTTCAATATTCCTCGTGTGATCCGTTCGGTTCAGTCTATCGGCCAGGCCGGGTCGAGGGGGTTACATTTGGTGGTATCGGAGCCAGGTTACGAAAGGTTGGGATGATGGTAAGTTGTTTGTAAGTGAATTGTGATGTGGATATGCATTTTGGTGATATTTGCTTTGTTCGGTGAATGTCCTAAGTATGTTTATGTTAAACATGTGATAGTAATGTTTCATACGGTGATTGAATATGATTGTGAGTTGATTTACGATGTTTGATTGGGCTGAATCTTGATGCTTGAGTTGCATGATGGTTGTGGTATGCATGTAATATGCTTTATGTTATGTTGGGGGGAAATTGGACTGCCCGTTGCCTTATTACCTAGAGAAATGTTTTAAATTGGTTTTGGAAGTCATAGAATCCTTGTTAAGAGCTGGCCTGATCTTTTGTTTGTTTTATGTTCATGCTTTAATGTTAACTAGCACAATGGGACCGAGACGAGAGTTACAATCTGGAACAGTTGCACCTGCTGATGGGCAACGTGACCAAGAGAACGAGGTTCTGCATGGTGGAAACTTGCCTCCTCCTCCGCCACCACCACCTGGAGGTGGGGTGCATGAACAACAAGGACAGGATGGTCTGGGGTTGGGAGATTGGACGCCTTTAGTGCAGGCGATGACGTGAGCATTCTAGGCTGCTGTTGCCGGAGTGCATGTACAGGCTCCTGCTGCTGGGCAAGTGGGATTGCCATTGGAACATTTGAAGAGTCTGGGAGGAGTGAAATTTCATGGATTATCTCATGAGGCATCTGAGGACTGGATGGCCAGTTGGATTTGGATACTGGATCAGATAGGGTGCAATAATACACAGAAACTGGGTTGTGTAGTATCGTTGTTGCATGGAGATGCATACATCTGGTGGAAGACTGCGACCGCGACGTTGGAGCCGGAAGAGGTAGATTGGACGTTCTTCCAGTCTGCTTTCAAGAGAAAGTATCTAGGAGTTAGATACTTGGACGATAAGAAGAGAGAATTTATGTCTCTGGTTCAGAGGAATATGATCGTAGTTGAGTACGAGCTCCAGTTCGTACGGCTGAGCCAATATGCTCCAGAGTTGGTGCCGAGTGATAGGCACCGGTGCGATCGTATTCAGAATGGTCTGGTGCAGGACGTGAAGACGTACATGCTCGCGACTAATTATACAGATTTTGATGTGCTCGTGAATCGAGCCAAAGATATAGAGTAGAGTTTGGGTCTGACCTCGCGTGGGGGTGGTTCTAGTTTGGGCAAGAGAGCTGCTGATGTTGGCTCTAGTGTTGGGCAGAATAAGAGGAACCGAGATCGTAAATATCAGCCTGCGGCAAGGCGAGGTAACTTTGGGCGAGGCGCACCAGCCCAGGGCAACAGGCAGAGGTTTGAGTAGAACACATGTTGGACGTGTGGTTCGCGTGAGCACTTGAGGCGGGATTTTCCTTGTGCAGTTTGTGAGGTGCAAGCTCTTGTGGTTGGGGCTAACTCGTGTTGGAACTGTGGGTCTGCTGAGCACATGAGGCATGAGTGTCCCCTGTTAGCGGGAGGTGGTCAGGGTCGTGCACCAGCTATTGCACAGCAGAGAGGCCGTAGGCGCGGCCGTGGCAATTTTTAGAGGAGAGAGGATGGTCAGAGAGGTGTGGCACATGTAGTTTTTGTTCAGCCAGAGTGAGGTGGTCCCGCGAGGGTGTATGCACATCGCGAGGGACGCAAAGACACCAATGTGATTGCAGGTACATTCACCTTGCAATCCTTGTCTTTGTTAGCCTTGATTAATCCTGGATCTACACATTCATACATCCTGAGTGTGCATGCACATTTGCTTGATATTCCTGTTGAGATGCTAGATGTAGGAATGCAAGTAACCAGTTCTTTTGATGAGACTGTTGTTACAAGGAAATTGTATAGGAGATGTCCATTGTCTGTTCAAGGTTATGAATTTTTAGTTGATTTGATAGAATGACCTTTCTATGGTTTTGATGTGATTCTTGGGATTGGTTGGTTGGTTGAGCACCGAGCTGTGGTGGATTTTGATGTTAAGCGTGTTACCCTGAAGCTTGCGAATGATTACGAGGTGGTAATCGTAGGCAAGAACGTGAAGTTCTTGTCTAACGCAATTTCGGCTCTTGATGCGAGTCGGATGTTGGAGTTAGGATGTGAAGCTTTCTTGGCGTATGTGATGAACCATGGTACGAAGGAAGTGCGATTGCAAGACATACTAACAGTATGTGAGTTTCGGGCGTTTTTCGGAAGAGTTGCCCGGGTTGCCACCCAACCGAGAAGTTGAGTTTGGCATAAAGTTGTACGAGAATACAACCCCGGTGTCCATTGCTCCTTATCGCATGGCACCTAAGAAGTTGAAGGAGTTGAAGACGCAACTTCATGAGTTGCTTGACCGAGGATTCATAAGGCCGAGTATTTCACCATGGGGTGCACCGATCTTGTTCGTGAAGAAGAAGGATGGTACAATACGTATGTGCATAGACTATCGGCAACTGAACAAGTTGATGATTAAGAGCAAGTACCCTCTGCCGAGGATCGATGACTTGTTTGACTAGTTTCATGGTGCTTCGGTGTTTTTGAAGATAGATTTGAGGTCTAGGTACTATCAGCTTAAGATTAAGGGTGTGGATGTACCTAAGACAGCTTTTCAAACTAGGTATGACCATTATGAGTTCTTGGTAATGCCGTTTGGATTGACGAATGCACCGGCTGCATTCATGGATATGATGAATAGGGTGTTCCATGAGTTTTTGGATCAATTCGTGGCAGTGATTATCGATGATATTCTCGTGTACTCGCGTACCGAGGAGGATCATGATAAGCATTTGAGGATTGTGTTACAAGTGTTGTTGGAGAATCATCTTTATGCTAAGCTGAGCAAGTGTGAGTTTTGGCTTAAGGAAATGGTTTTTCTTGGACATGTGGTGTCAGCCGAAGGTATCTGGGTTGATCCACATAAGGTTGAGGCGGTGATGAGTTGGAAGACGCCTAAAACGGTGACGGAAGTGCATAGTTTCCTTGGGTTGGCTGGTTACTACCGAAGGTTTGTCGAAGGTTTCTCTAAGATTGCTGCCTCTTTGACCAAGCTGTTGCAGAAGAATGTTCGCTTCGAGTGGACGGATGTTAGGAAACAAGATTTCGAGAAGTTGAAGGAAGCCTTGACGCAAGCTCTTGTCTTGATTCAACCAAAATCGGTTAAGGAGTTTGTAGTCTATAGTGATGCATCATATGTTGGTTTAGGTTGCGTATTGATGCAAGGTGGGAAGGTTGTGGCTTAAGCGTCTAGACAGTTGAAGGTGCATGAACGCAACTACCCTACGCATGATCTAGAGCTCGCAGCGGTGGTGTTTGCTTTGAAGATTTGGAGACACTACCTTTATGGTGAAAGGTGTGTGTTTTATACTAACCATAAGAGTTTGAAGTATCTTATGTCTCAAAGGGAGTTGAATTTTAGGCAGCAAATATGGTTTGAGTTGCTTAAGGATTATGATCTGACCATTGAATATCATCTTGGAAAGGCCAATGTTGTGGCTGATGCTTTGAGTAGGAAGATAGCTGTTGAGCTAAGAGCTATGTTTGCTTGCTTGTGTATATCGCGTGATGGTGGCTTGATAGCCGAGTTGCAAGTGAAACCTTCCTTGATTCAGTTGATTAAGGAGAAGCAGTTGTTGGATGATTCGTTGGTGCCTCGTGTCCAGGATATAGCAGAGGGTAAGGCTACGGATTTCTGATTTAATGATGATGGAGTTCTATGTTTTAAAAGTCAAATAGTGGTGGTGGAAGATGTTGAGTTGAGGCGCACTATCTTGACTGAGGCTCATAGTAGTCCTTTTGCTATGCACCCTGGTAGTACTAAGATGTACCGTGGCTTGAAGGATGAGTACTATTGGGTGGGGTTGAAAAAGGATGTTGCTGATTTTGTAAGCAAGTGTATGGTTTGCCAGCGTGTAAAGGCTGAGCATCAGTTCCCTTCCGGTTTGTTACAGCCTTTGAGGATACCGGAGTGGAAATTGGAAAGGATTACGATGGATTTTGTGTCTGGTTTGCCTTTGACACCATCGAAGAAGAAATCCGTGTAGGTGATTGTGGATCATCTTACGAAGTGTGCACATTTCTTGGCTGTGCATACTACTTATACGTTGGATAAGTTAGCGGAGTTGTATATTGCCGAGATTGTGCGTCTGCACGGTATGCCCAAGTCTATAGTGTCGGATAGAGATCCGAGGTTTACAGCGAGGTTTTGGGAATGTTTGCATCAGGCGCTAGGTACACGGTTGAACTTCAGCATATCGTATCATCCTCGGTCGGATGGACATTCAGAACGAGTTATCCATGTGCTGGAGGATATGTTGCAATGCTGTGTGATTGATTTCCAAGGTTCTTGGGAAAAGCATCTGTCTATGGTTGAGTTTGCTTATAATAACAGTTTTCAGGCGAGTATACAGATGGCACTGTATGAGGCCTTGTATGGGAGGAAGTGTAGAACACCTCTTTGTTGGGCTGAGGCGGGACAAAAGTTGCTTTCCTTGCCGGATATGCTCAAGGGAACAACTTAGAAGGTAAAGCTCATATGTGAGCGGTTGAAGGCTGCGTCGAATCGTCAGAAGTCCTTTGTGGATTTAAAGTGTAGAGAGATTGAGTTTGCGGTTGGAGATCGTGTGTTTCTTAAGGTATCGCCTTGAAAGAAGGTGATGAGGTTCGGACGTAAGGAAAAGCTTAGTCTGAGGTTTATTTGACCATATGAGGTTGTGGAGCGAGTTGGTCCTGTGGCTTATCGATTGAGGTTGCCTCCCGAGTTGGAAAAGATTCATAATGTGTTTCATGTTTTTATGTTGCGGAGGTATAGGTCGGATCCTTCGTATGTTATGCCAGTTAAGGAGATTGATTTGAATCCAGATTTATCCTATGATGAGGAACCGATGAGAATTTAGGATACGAGTAGCAAAGTTCATCGTGGCAAGACAATTGAGCTGGTGAAGGTGTTGGGGCGACACCGAGGAGTTGAGGAGGCCACGTGGGAAAGCAAGGCGGACATGCTGAGGCAATTTCTGCATCTTTTTCCTTCAGGTAAAATTTCAAGGACGAAATTTCCTAAGTGAGGGTGAGTTGTAACGCCCCGGTTTTGGGCTTAGGGGTTTTTGCAAGATGGGTTGGGCTGGTGGAATCGGTGTCGGTTGTTTGAACCGTTAAAAGGTGGTTTAGGGAAATCAAGGTTCGGGATGGGATGAAAATTCCTAAAAAATCCTCTAAAATTATATTTGAGGGGTTGGTTAAGTCAATTTTACAAAACGGGTTTTGGAGAGTGTACATTTTCGGCAGTGACCAAAATGTAAAGATTTAAAAGTTGGGAAAATGTGTTTTTCAAGAAGTGTCAAAATCTTAGAATCTTTAGGGAGCTATTTGGCAATTATGCCTTTTCCCTAATATGGCATGTGTTTTAAATGTTTATTAAAAATTAAAAATGGCTTTTAATTAATTAAATGAGAAAGTTAATCGGTTAACAAAAAATTTGACGAGCATTTCATTTTCTCTTCTTCACTCAGCCAAACACACTCCATTTTCTCTCAATTTTCCAGAATTTCTTCACTCTCAAATTCTCTTTTTATTTCCATCTTTTCCTTATTGATTTCTTTCATTTTCTCCAAGTTACTTTCAAGTTAATCTTGCCAAATTAGAGGAGAAGCAAGGATTGGAGGTAAATTTCGTGTTAACCCTCTAATCTAGGTTCTTTAATGAAATTCCAAATATATTTGACTCTTTATTAATGATTTTGATTGAGGTTTTGTTGTTAGTTTGATAAACTAATGAAATCTTGATAGAAAAACGGATTTCAATGTGATTTTCGGAGTTTGATTTAATTTGCTAGTTTGAGATTGTTTCTAAATGAGTTTTGAAAGGTTTTTGGTGTTGAAGTGGAGTCTTAATCATAGAGATCCTGAAATCCTTGAGTTTCTTGATTTTTTAGGTGTTTTTGGTTGAGTTTTTGGGGTGTTCTTGAGGAATCTGAGTTTCTGGAGGTATAAGGATGGTTTTAGGTTGTTTATGGATCTTGATTAATGCCTAAAATGTGTTGGAGGTTTTGGGTAATGGATGGGCTAAGGTTAGAGGTCAATCGATTGAGTTTTCGGTTATTTCGGATGGGTATTTTGGTGCTTTAGAGCAGGGCTACGGGATTTCCTTTGAGTGCTAGTGTTTTGGATGCATTCTAATGCACCGAGCCTCTATTTTAATGTGTTGGAAATAGGGGATAATATTCTGGAATCAAACGAAGCGAATTTTGAGGCTTCGAACGATCGATAGTTGCGTCGGCAAGCGTGGTTTTGCAAGTCGATGAGTGGAACTTGGTTTTCCAACGTGGAAACGTTTTAGAAAAGGTTTTGGGAACTTAGTAAGAGCTTCAAACGCTTCACTAAGTTCAGAAGTAAGTAAAGTGAAATTCTCTCTCGGATTGTGCTAGTTTTGAGCCTTTGGTTGCACTTGATTTTAATTGCATTTACCTATTGTTTTAATGCATGTTTTGAACATATGAAATGAGGTTGATGATGCCATGTGGTTTAAGGATGCACTAGGTAAGTGATCCTTGTATGCATGTGTTGATGCATGAGGTTTGAACCATGGTTTAATGCTTGGTTTATGGCTTATCATGAATGCTTTGTAAAAACAATGAGGTTTGCATGAGTTATAAATTATATTGGCAAGTGATGTTGGATAAAGTGTTTTATAAATGAAATCGAATATAGTTAGCCGGCTATAGGATTGAGTGCACTATAAATAAGTCGCCTTGGATGTTGAGGGGTTGTGATTGTGTCGAAAATTCCATCCAAGTACCCTAACGATTGAGGATTGTTTAAGGTTGCAAAGGTTGAGGGTATCTTCCAGGTGCCAACCTTGTGTGTGTCATGTCTCTCGTTAGTGGGTTATACATCTATCGATGAGTGGTGTTGAGGGGTTATGATTGTACCAAATACTCTACAATGGGTGTCACAACGATGGAGGGTTGCTTTCGTGTGTGAACCTTGAATTGCCGGTATAGTGTATGAAGCGTGTGGGACAACCCTTGGTAATCCGTGTATTCGATATATGTTTTGAGAATGTTGTTTATCACTTGTGAGCAAATATAATGAATTGTGATATTGTTGAAAATGTTACTAATGCATGTTTTGAAAGATTCATGTTTTGGTTAAGCTTAGCATAATGGTGTTTATGCTTGGAAGGCTTGGAATATGAGTAGCAATGGTTTAATTGTTGAATTTATATGAATCATGTTGCATGATGTTCAATACCATGAATTTGATGATAAAGTGCATGATTTGTCAAGAAAGGCATGATGGTTTTGAAAGAGTGAAAAATGATTTGGTGCATTGATGATGTTTGTGGTTTTGAGCACCCCCTCACTAAGCTTGTATCCTTATGCTCTCTTTGTCCATCAATGCATATAATTAGGCTTTTTGAGGAAGCATCTTCAAGGAATCTTACCAAGACTCTCTCTAAAAGTATGTTGTGTTCTTGAACTAGTGTAATAAGGGCAATGGGGGTGTCCAATGCAATGGATGTTGTTAGTTTTGTATTCTCTGGTTTTGTGCAAGTTTGTGATGCATCGTTGGACATGTAAATGGCCTCTAAGTTTTGGTTTATGCTTTAAATTGGATTATGAACTTTTGGTGCTTTTAACATTTAAGAAGCATGCCCTTAGTGCTTATGATCTTGATAATGATGATATGATGTTGCTTATGCCTCATATAAGTTGTCATTGATGTGTATTTGAGTTGCCAACATGCTTGGGCTTGTGTCGAGATGGTTTCGGAGGGTTCGAATCAAGTTTAAACAGCATTTTAAAACATTGCACGCCAAGGTGTTTCGAAACACCCTTGCCTGTTTCGAAACGGTGACTTGAAATGGCCTTGGTGTTTCGAAACGGTGAGGCTTATTTCGAAACATTTTGCCTCTGTGAACCATCGTTTCGAAACGAGCCTGAGGGGTTTCCGAATGAACTCGCGTATCGAAACGGTCAGCTGTGTATCGAAATGGCCATTCCGATACGGGGCTCTCTGTTCCGAAACGCTCGACCGTTAGTGCAGTTTTTGAATTGCTCCAAGTCTCTGTTTCTTACGTTTTGGTCCTTGTTGCCTTGTATGCAATTGGATGGGTTCCAGATGTCATTTTGAGCTGAGATTTCACCGATAAGCATGTAATGAATCTAATTAAAGATTGGTAACTTGAATTTGGTATTAATCCTTATAATTTGTCGAAATTTATAAAATGGTCCCTAATCGTTAGTTTGGTTATAATCGAGGGGTGATTGTGTCGGTGTTCAATCCGTTGCTTGTGTGCGTACACATAGGAATCCAGGTTGCATCTAGACAAGATAAAAAAGAAAAAAGAGTCGTTTATTGAGGTAAACCTTCCCGGTTTACTTCAATATTCCATGTGTGATCCGTTCGGTTCGGTCTATCGGCCAGGCCGGATCGAGGGGGTTACATACCAAGTGTTAAGTGGATCAATTGAATCGAAAATGGCCAAGATGGGGTGAATTCTCTTTTTAAAAATGAAGGGAGCAAATTGAAAATGTAGAAAATAAAAACAAGGCAATTTATAGTGGTTCAAGCTTAGAACAAGTTCTACATTCACTACCTTAGCTCCCACTAAGGATTTTCAACCAATTTCACTACCAAGTGTTAAGTGGATCAATTGAATCGAAAATGGCCAAGATGGGGTGAATTCTCCTTTTAAAAATGAAAGGAGCAAATTGAAAATGTAGAAAATAAAAACAAGGCAATTTATAGTGGTTCAAGCTTAGAACAAGTTCTACATCCACTACCTTAGCTCCCACTAAGGATTTTCAACCAATTTCACTAGAAATTCGTCCCCTTTTCTCGGATTAGGAGGAAACCTTACAATCGGTTAATCTTTCTACCCAAAGATTGTCCAAAACTCTCTCAAATACAAAGATTGTTGGCAAATGAAAGATAATCCTCACAAGTTGGAATATTTGCCCCCAAATTACAAGTTCACTCAACCCAAATTGATAAAAGATGAATACAATTGAAAACCACTCAATTGGGTACAAGGGTTTGAGTCTAATAGCTCAAAGGTTTGAATTTATGCTTGGATTGTTGCAATTAAGTTCAATAGTTGTTTCTGTAGCTTTTGAGGCTTGTTTATATACCCCTTGCATTGATTTCTAGCCGCTATGGTGGTTGAGATCATCAATTGAGTCATTGGGCTTCATTTTTTCCGCAATAAATGCACTTCTACAACCTACCGTGTCGGTACTCGAACAACCGTATAGATACATGTATCAAAACAGAAAGAGACGTAATGAATATTTAAGAGGGTGTATTGATACACTATAAAGGCGTATTGGTACGTGTATAGTTTAAAAACAAGGGCGTATCGATACTGTATGATCGTATCGATACGAATTTTGCAATATGGGCGTATCGATACGGTCTAACGACCGTTTGAATTTTGCTGAAATCATAACTGACAAGCAACGGTCGAAAACTTTAAATGCAAAGATTTATCAAATCAGATCAAACCGTATCGATACGGGGACTTACCGTATCGGTACACTATGCCTTAAAGTTAAGCCCAGGTAAAATATCGTATCGATACAGGTAAAATCATATCGATACGCTTTTTCGATTAAAATTTCAGAACCTAAAAAACGTATCCATACGCTATAGCCATATCGATATGCCTTGGCGTACAAACAGGTTTTGGGCTGTAACACTTAGAAAAAAATTTCTTAAAGCAATTTATTTGACTTAGAAATATTTGGTTCAAGTTTTCTTGTCAATTTGTAAGACTTTGAAATACTGAAAAATTTATTTACTTTTACAAAAAAGGTCTTTAGACACTTTGTTATATCAAAATTAAGTTAGGTTTTACAAGCGTTCGACCAAGAGCCTGGTTGTGAAAAGCTGCATCGAGAGACCCTTTTCTAGCCCATCCTCTTTGTTGTTATTTTAATTTTTTCTTAGTTTTAATGATGATGGATGTTAAAAACGATAACGGTTTTTTGGTTGATACCCTCACCATGAACTAGTTTCATAGTTGGTGAGGGGTGGCTGCGTTTGAACGCTATGTTTTTGTTTAGTTTTTAATAAATCGACATTGACTCGACACTATTTTTCCTATATGGCATGTTTACTATTTTTAATTGTGCTTCTAAGCGACAACTGACACTCCTTTTTTTAAAATATTATGTCAAGCGACGGCAGGCATAGTTAGCCTATTGCAACTCAATATCATAACTAACTTGGGTGGCAACGACCAGATGCCAGGTACTGAGGTGAGATGCATCAAGAGAAGATGTTCAAGTAGATGAACTTACTTCAGGAGTGAAATCTACCCCTCAGGTGCAAAGATTGACACTTAATCGAATTGATTTATGAAAAAACATTCACTATAGATATATAGGGGTTTTCCCATGATTAATTTAGGGCAATGCTATCGACAGAGGCATTGCTACCTTTGAATCTACTCGGCAAACAATGCCAAGACAGGATTTATTAAAGGATGGCATGGCATGAATAGCGTGAAAACCATGCACACCTTGCCAACCCTCGTCATTTGCTAAGACACCTTCCTTGCCAGCGTTTTAATTTACTTTTCGTACTTTCATTATCTTTTCATTTTTCAAAACCACTCTACATCAAAAAAAATCTTTTTCACAAGACAAGTAATTGGCAAAGCAATCGAATTCCAAACGCAATCTCTATGAGATCGACACTCAGCTTAACTGTTGTATTACTTATAGACCATGTATACTTGCACGCAATAGATTTTCTTGGCACTGTGCTAACACTTTTCCAATATCATTTACGCCCTATTGCCAGCAAATAATCATTCACGCCAAGAGTCTACAAGTTTTTTGCATCGCTGCTGAGGATTGCAACGGATTTGATTGTTTTTAGGTTTTTACTTGTTTTTATTTGTTTTTATTTTATTTTATATTCATCAGTGTATGACCAGGAAACATGTTGAGAGGGAAGTTAGACCATTAGACCTTGAGATTGAATGAATCATGGAAATCAAGGAAACGGAGGAGTAAATGGTGTTCAAAACAATCAAGAGAATCAACCAGGCAATGAAGGAATACCATTACACAATAATAACGCCGTCAAAAATGACGAAGAAGAGAGACTCATTCGAGAGAAATCAACACATGACATCACATGCTTAATGCCATGAGTTATTGCCAATGAGGTAAATGCATCAAATTTCGAACTCAAACCCGCAATGATCTCAACTCTTTTGAATGTAGCACAGTTCGATGGAGCACTTGCTGGAGATCCAAGGCAGCATTTAAATCAATTCATAGAGAAATGCCAATTGTTTTAGCAACCTGGAGTATCTGAGAACACTGTGAAGCTGAAATTATTTACTTTTTCTTTGAGAGACAGAGCAAAGACGTTGCTCAATTCCTTGCCACCTAGATCAGTCACTTCATGGGCAGATCTATGTCAAAAGTTTCTAACACGATTTCAGCAGCTGACACTCACTGCCAAGCTACATGGTGAGATCATTACCTTCAGGCAAGCTGAGGACGATACCCTATATGATGTCTGGGAATGATTTAAAGACTTGTTAAGAAGGTGTCCTATGCACGGGATCCCAAATTGGACCTAGATACAAACCTTCTACAACAGATTAAACGTACAGACAAGAACTGTTGTTGATGCTTCAACAGTCAGATCATTGCTTGACAAAAATTATACAGAAGTTGTTGGCATCCTTGAAAGGACAGTCATAAATGATTTTGAATATTTTTTTGCTAGACTTGGGGCTGGAACCAAAGCCAGTGGGAAACTACAATTAGATAAGCTAACGTCCATCCATACCGAGATTTCCAACCTTACCAGCATTGTGAGAACTTTACAAAAAAGCAACAAGTTGCAAGCGGTTAAAGCATTGGAGCCATTTTGCATTATATGTGGAGAGAATCGCCATGTGGATAAATGTCCTGTCAATCCTACATCGGTAAATTTCATTGGCAATTCTGGACGTTATTATAATCCTAACTTCAACTCTTATAATGTAGGTTGGAGGCAGCACCTTAACGTAGCTTGGGGAAATCAAGGGGGAAACCAGTACAATGCACAATGCTAGAATGCCCAAAGGTAAAACTAGAATGCCATGCCAGTATTCTGCCAAAATACCATGCCGCAGAGAGTTCAAAATAATTTCCAGCAAGGGCAAAGACTCAATCAAGGAGGCAATCTTATAGAGTACATAGAGCAGGGTGATGTCATATCTTGCAGCTTCAATATGGAATTTGGAGATCCAGATGGGACAACTTGCGAATGTACTCAACAATCGTCCACAAGGAGCTTTGCCAAGTGACACTGAAGATGCTCGACACAAAGGTAATGAGCAGTGTAAGGCCATAACCCTTCCAAGTGGTAAACATTGTGAGGCAGAAACGGCTACCAAGCAGACGGTCGACTACCAAGTTGGCAAACCAGTGCTAGCAGATGAGCCCATGGAATCAGAGAAGGAGAAAGCTAAAGCAGATGATGCCAATGGTCATGCCCACAATGATGCCAACACTCATGCCAGTGCTAGTGCTTAGCAGGATATTGATTCCAATGCCAACAATGATGTTAACAAACATGACAAGTAGACTGAGGTAAAAAAGCATATTGATGCCAAAGTGGATGCCAGCACTACCTCGACAAAGCCGACAGTGCCAGCATATATGTATCCACCACCACCATTTTCGACCAAACTTCAAAAGCACAAGCAGGACCATCAATTTAAACGTTTCTTGAAAGTGCTTAAGCAATTGCAAGTTAACATTCCATTGGTAGAGGCCCTTGAGCAAATGCCCAACTATGTGAAATTCATGAAGGACATCTTGTCCAAAAAGAGGAAGTTGGGAGAATTTGAAATTGTTTCCCTCACACAAGAATGTAGCGCCATGATCTTGAATCGGTTGCCACCAAAGCTTAAAGATCCAGGGAGTTTTACTATCCCTTGTACAATCGTCAATAAAATCATGGGTAAGGCATTGTGTGATTTAGGAGCCAGCATCAATTTGATGCCGCTATCTGTTTTCAAGAAGCTTGGCATAGAAGCAAGGCCTACCACAGTGACACTCCAGCTGGCAGACCGATCCTATGCACATCCCAAGGGTAAGATTGAGGATATGTTGGTAAAGGTAGACAAATTTATATTTCCAGATAATTTTATCATTTTGGATTATGAAGCTAACACTAATGTGCCAATTATTTTGGGTAGGCCATTCCTTGCCACGGGTAGAGCGCTTATTGATGTTCATAAAAGGGAACTAACCATGCAAATGAATGGCCAACATGTTACTTTTAATGTGTTTCACGCTTTGAAATGTGCAGACGAATTAGATGAATGTCAAGCCGAGGAGATAATGGAGGCCATTTATACTTAGGATATGGCACAGTTGTGCCAGGATGCAGAATTTGATGCCAACATGCTTGACGGCATAGCTGAACTGTTTGAGGAACCTGAGGAACCAGCCTTGGAGACTGAAGATGTGAGTTACTTTGAGCCACTCCAGTTGGCTGGCAGAGAGATAGAGAAACTAAAAGCATCAATCTAGGAACCACCAGAATTGGAGCTTAAGCCACTGTCAAAACATTTGAAATGTGTCTGTCTAGGTGAGCACTCAACTCTGCCAGTGATTATTTCCACTGATCTCACTAATGATCTGGAGGCAAGATTGCTGCCAAAATTAAAAACCTATAAGCAAGCTTTGGGTTGGACCTTGGCAGATATCCAAGGTATAAGCCCAACCATTTGCATTCACAAGATTATTTTGGAGGAATATCATGGAAAGACTATTGAAAGCCAAAGGAGGCTGAACCCGAGCATGAAAGAAGTAAAAAAAGAAATTATCAAATGGCTTGATGTTGGAATAATCTATCCCATATCCGATAGCTCTTGGGTTAGCCCAGTGTAGTGTGTGACGAAAAAAGGTGGCATGATTGTTATCCAGAATAGCAAAGATGAGTTAATCCCCTCCAGAACAATCACGGGATGGAGAGTGTGCATGGATTATAGGAGGCTGAATAAAGTCACGAGGAAGGACCACTTCCCTTTTCCCTTTATCGATCAGAAGCTAGATAAATTGGCAGGTAAAGCTTTCTATTGCTTTTTAGATGGTTATTCAGGCTATAATCAAATTGCAATAGCCCCCAACGACCAAGAGAAGATGACATTCACCTGTCCATATGCGACATTTGCCTTTAGAAGGATGATATTCGGTTTGTGCAATGCACGGGCAACGTTTCAATGTTGTATGATGCCTATTTTTTCTGATTTTCTTGAGCACAACATGGAAGTGTTTCTGAATGATTTCTCGGTGTTTGGTAACACATTTGAGGAATGCATTCTTAGTTTGGAGCAAGTTTTGAGGAGATGCATTGAGAACAATCTAGTCTTGAACTGGAAAAAATCTCACTTCATGGTGAAGGATGGCATTGTTCTCGGGCATAAGGTGACCAAGAATGGACTAGATGTTGATCCAGCAAAAGTTGAAGTAATCAAGAAATTACCAC
Source organism: Hibiscus trionum (assembly GCA_030270665.1). Classification (NCBI taxonomy): domain Eukaryota; kingdom Viridiplantae; phylum Streptophyta; class Magnoliopsida; order Malvales; family Malvaceae; genus Hibiscus; species Hibiscus trionum. Next base: position 7,199,224 of record BSYR01000057.1, read on the forward strand.
CCCCCACAAGTGTTAAAGGTGTAAAAAGTTTTTTAGGTCATGCAAGTTTTTATCAATGATTCATTAAGGATTTTTCTAAAAAATTTAAACCTTTATGCTTGTTATTAGAAAAGGATGTCGCTTTTGCATTTGATGATTCTTGTTTGAGAGTTTTCAGGTCCTTAAAGAGAAGCTGGTTAATGCCCCTATAGTCGTAGCACCATACTAAAATGAGTCCTTCCAGCTCATGTGTGATGCCAGCGACTATGCCATCGAAGCAGTGCTTGGACAGCGACGTGGCAGAGTTTTTCATGCCATATACTATGACAGCAGACCACTTAATGAAGCGCAACTTAATTACACCACAACTGAGAAAGAATTTCTTGCAGTTGTATTTGCATTCGATAAATTTAGACCTTATTTGATAGGTAATAAGGTTGTTGTTTTTACAGATCACTCAACATTGAAATACCTTTTGGCAAAAAAGGATGCCAAGTCGAGATTGATCCGCTGGACGCTCCTAGAACAAGAATTTGATCTCGAGATCCGGGACAAGAAGGGCAGTGAAAACTTAGTAGTTGACCACCTATCATGACTAGAGCATCACCGTGAGGATGACAAGGTTAAAGCTATCAGAGATGAGTTCCCAGACGAGTATTTACTCGCAGTGGATGTCGTGCCATGGTATACCGACATCGTCAATTATTTGGTGAGCAATGTCATGCCACCATATTTGGACTACAATGCCAGGAAGAATTTTTTGCGTTATGTTCGGCAGTACTATTGGGATGAGTCTTTCATATTTAAGCAATGTGCCGATCAAGTGATTCTTTGTTGTATGCCATAGGATGAGCAGTATGTTGTTTTTACAAATCACTCAACAATGGTGGACGCTTTGCTGGACTAAAGATTGCTTCCAAGGTGTTGCAGTCGGGGTTTTATTGGCCTACATTGTATAAAAATGCTCATGACTACACCAAGGCATGTGATCCATGTCAATGGACTGGGAATATCTCTGGCAGACATCAACTTCGCTCTAGAACATTATGTCGGTGGACTTATTCGATGTTTGGGGGATAAATTTTATGGGTCCATTTCCCTCATCTTTTGGCAATATATATCCTTGTGGTAGTCAATTATGTTTCTAAGTGGGTAGAGGCTATTTCCTTGCCAACAAATAATGCCAAGGTTGTTGCCAAGTTTTTGCACAAACATATCTTTACCCGTTTTGGTGCTCCTCGAGTGATCATTCATGATGAGGGCACCCATTTTAAATGCAGTCTAATTTCTAAAGCTTTGTGCAGATATTGATACAACAAAGGATAGCCACGGCCTACCATCCCTAGACAAATGGGCAAGCTGAGATTTCTAACAAGCAGATCAAGAATATCCTAGAAAATACTATGAATCATTTGAGAAAAGATTGGTCTTTGAGACTAGATGAGGCTTTATGGGCCTATAGAACTGCTTTCAAAACTCCGTTGGGCACTTCACCTTTCAAGCTTGTATATGGTAAATCACGACATCTGCTAGTAGATCTTGAACATAAAGCCTATTGGGGAATCAGAACACTTGATATGACATGGGCTGCAGCGGGAGAAAAAAGGATGCTAGACCTCAATGAGTTGGAAGAATTCCGAGCACTCGCCTATGAGAATGCCAAGTTATATAAGGAAAGAACCAAACGTTGACATGACAAGAAAATTCTGCCAAGACATTTCGAGGTAGGGCCCTTTTGAAGTAGTACATCCCTATGCCCATGGTGCTGTGCACATCAAGGATTTGAAAACCGGAGAAATTTTTAAGGTAAATGGTCAGCGCTTGAAGCACTAATTTGAGGGACAACAGAGAAATGCCAAGGAGATTGTGCTCTTGGCAGAAATACCATGACACCATCGACAGGTTTGAAACTTTGTAAATATTAGGTTAGTTTTTTCTCTTTGTTTTTTTAGGATTTTTCATCAGTTTTTATTTTTCTTTTAGTCTTTATTTTTATATTTTCTTTTGCTGGGTTGAAAGGTTTCATTTGACTGGATGCAGATTTGGTGCCAGACAAATATATTAAATTTTCGATGAGTGGCAGGATTGAATGATGTCGCGCCCAGAAGTTGTGCCAGCAGCTAAGCTTGGCAAGCGGCGGTAGTAACTTAGGGAAAAGAATTACCCTAGCTTGATTTAATTTACACCATGAGAGAAAAAAATAATAAACCCTAGCCGCCCAAAAATTAAGGTCATTTAAATTCAATTTAATTACCTTATCACTCCATATCCTATCACTTTAAATCATATCCTTATCACTTATCCTTTCCATAAACTATCACATCATCCATTTTTTTCTCTCCCCAAAACACGCCAACTTTCATCATTACCTTCTTTAAACCCGCCATAATTACTTTTACCCTAACACTCAACCTTTCCATCTTTCAACCCCTTCATTTTTTTTCCTTTTCTTTTTCACTTCATATTCTTTACATAGCCGGTCAATTCTCTCTCTTGTTCCACCCAAGAAACTCAAGCTTTTGTTTCTTTTCTTTTCAAAAACTTCCATGGCTTCTTCATCTATACCCTTCCAGGCCTTTTTCAACGAGGAAATCCAAAAGAAGTATGAAGATCACTTTTCTTCGAAGACTTTTTACTTCGAGAGAAACTTCAGTTTCGAGCCCGAGAAAGATCAGGTATTTCCCTCTAAGTTCATAGATATCGTCGCCAAACACAAGTGGAAGATGTTTTGCCAACAAAAGGGTGAGATCTTTCCAAATCTTGTTCGTGAAGTTTATGCATATTTAACTACTAACGTAAACCCGGTTTTGATGATTCGCAGAGAATGTGTGCTTTTTGATGAAGGGTCTATCAATATATTGCTAAAGTTGGATGGGGGGAATGAGCATGCCAAGTTTGCCGCCAATATAACCGCTGCCAAGCGTAAGACACTTTTGGAAGATTTGTGTGAACCGGGCACGGAGTGGATTGTATCGTCCAAAGGACATTGAACGGTCAAAAGAGTGGCCCTTAAACCACAAGCAAAGGGCTGGAACCATTTTCTCAAGGCAAGTTTGATGCCGACGACCCACAATGAGACTGTTTCGAAAGGCCGGCTGATTTTGTTGCATTCTATTCTAACGGCCAGAAAATTAATGTTTGTCGGATTATAATCGATGAGATATACAAGTGTGCCCTAAAGCCAATTGGAGGTTTGTTCTTTCCTCTTCTAATTTGTAATATTTGTCGGCGATATAATGTGCCTACGACAGAAGAAGACATTACCCTCGAGGTAAAAGGCTACACAATTACACCAACCGGCTGGAGGAACCTCACTGGCATTACTGTGAAGGATACGGACAAGGGTAAGGGCAAAGCTGCCACGCCAACACCCAAGGCCAAGGAACCAAAGAAAAAGCCAACAGCCTCAATGCCAGCAAAGGCAACGGCTTTGCTCGCCCAAGTAAATCACCGACAAGAAATAATTCTTAGAAAGTTAGAGGAGGCTGAGGAGCAGAGAAGGAAGCTCTGGAAATATGAGCGTGCCAGAGTTGCTACCATCAAAGAAACCTTGGTTTGGAGGACATTCACATGTTCATGCATTTTTTCTGTTTTTGTTGTATATATGTGTTTTTTCATGCATTGAGGACAATACACATCTTGGGTTTGGAGGTGCGCATTTCCTTAGATTTATGCCATGCCATGCAATTCATATAGTTTAGTTGCACACCGAACCATTAAAAAAAGTGAAAAAGAAAATTTTATCTCGGCCGATTTTTTAAGCATGTTAACATTTGTTAGGCAAGTTTAATTTGACCTAGGTGTTTGTCCGATGAGGAAATTTAAAATGTTTAGATGCCTATACTAGTAGGATAGTATGCCAAGATTGCTTGGCAATTGATCTCTAGTTTAGGGAATTGAATTTACACTTGACACGTGATATGTATCTAGTTCCCTAGCAAACTTAGATTGTTTGAAATTATGCTAAGATTCTAATAAAAAAAGAGAATGCCAAGGATAGTGCACCAATGTGTGCCAAATGTTGAAGAACTTTAGAACACTCCTCTGCCTAGGAAAAATTATTAACTTGGGGCTTCGTGGTTTGCTCCCTCTTCGTTCTCAAGCAAACATGACTTAAGGTATGAGTGTAATAGGTTAGTGAGTGATGTAATCTAGACTAACGTGGGTATTCGTGGTATGCACTCTCTTATATCTCACGTCAAATAGTGTGTGACACTACCCTAATCTAATGTCAGCAATAATAAAATAATAATAAAATAATCTGAGTTTAGGAAGTAATATTGGCTAAGTGAGTGAAAGGATATTTGATGCATATTTGTTGGGTTTTATGATGCTCAATTCCTTCAACCGTTCTTGCTCGCCAAGTGTGGAGGAGTTGGATAATTGGGTGTTTTAGCGGAAGCTAAAAGATTGGAATTGGACACAAGGATTTATAGTGGTTCGGCCTTCTAACAAGCACCTACATCCACTACCTTAGCTCCCCACTAAGGATTTCAACCAAATTCACTAAGAATTTCGTCCTCTTTTCTAGGCAAAGGAGGCAACCTTTACAACCCTCAAAGCTTTCAACCCAAAGCTTGAGTAAACCCTCTTTACAAGAGAAATTCTAAGCAAACTTGAAATCCCTCTAATAGGTATTTGTTTGCACTATTTAGCTCTCACCCAAAAACTAAACACTTGAGCAAATTTAACAATGTTTAGCTCACTAGTGTTGTCTATACAAGAAAATGGACAATTAAGCTCTAAGACAAATTCTTAATCATAGTTGTTGACAATTGAAGCATTAGCCTTCTCTTGATGCTTGGAGGTCCCTTTTATACTCTCAAATGAGTTGGTAGCCGTTGAGAACCGTTGGGGATGTTTTGGAGCCGTTAGAGTCTTTATTTCCCACATTAATTGCAGTTTTGGTGCCTATCGTATCACTACATGGGGACTCGTATCTGTACGTCCTTCTTCAAAACTAGTCGCTGGGCTCTTGCCAGCCTAAGCGTATAGATATAGTCTGCACTTCAAAAGTCCGTTGGGAAATAGCCGTTAGAGTTGCTAAAACAAGGATCGGTACGCTTTAAAGGCGTATCGGTACGACCCCTATCTATATCGATACGGGCAAGCCTGTATCGGTACGGGTTTTAGCAGAATCAAAACTGGAGTAAAAAGGTATCGATACGGGGTATACCGTATCGGTATGGTAGTGCTGAAAAGCTAGTTTTGACTATTTTACGACGTTTAAAACCTTGTCAAAAACCTTTTTAAACACCCCAATCTTATTTTCAAGTTGTTTGGACTTAAAGACGTGTTTTAAATTCTTTTCAAATTAGTCCAAAACATATTTCAATTATTATATCAAAACACTTAGTTCTTCAATCTCCCCCTTTTTGATATAAAAAAACCATCTTGAAAATTTATTTGGGATTCTCCCCTTTCAAGTTTAAAAATTTGAATGAGAGATTAAAAATTGAAAAGTAGTTAAAGCTCCCCCTTATTCATTTGAAAAACACAATTTTTCAAACAACAAAACTCTCCTCCTTTTTGTTATATCAAAAAGAATTTAAAATACTTTTAGGCTCAAAATAACAATGGAGATTTAAATTTTGAATCTATTAAAATGTTTGGTTTTAAAAGTGGCTCCCCCTTACTCAAAGCATCATCAAAAGATGTTAGTCCAACACATGATAATCTAGTTGAATTAAAGGAAATAAATTGAATTTAAACAAATAAAAACAACTAGATTTTACCAACACTTGAACTCCAAGGGATGTTGTGAAGCCTTCCTCTTCAAGTGTCTTTCTTTGTGTGCATGGAACTCCCCCTCATTGATTGGACTTGTTGAACATCTCCATCAAACCTAATCAAGACAATCATACAAATTTTGGTATCCAAATTGCTTTGGATCCATAAATGTTAGTTACACAAAATTTAGTCCCCTTAGGAATCCATTTTTCAATTTCATCATTTTTAGTTGAAGTACTTAGTCCTTTTGGGACCCAAATACTTCTAAAAACTTTACCATTTACAAATCTAGGGGCACTAGATTGTCTAACATAAAAAATTGATTTTCCAAAATTATTTTTCTTTTCAAGCTCTTTGGAAATCAAATATTTTTCTTTTTGAACTTTATGAAGCAAATTTTGTAAATCAGAACATTTTTGTTCAAACTCATTGAGTTTTGCTTCAAGTTCAATTTTGGTTTTAGAAATCAAGTCATTTTGAATTTAAAATTTGAAATCACTTTCTTGTTTTTCAAAATATGATTTTTAAATTCTAAACCCAACTCATCATAGGCATCTTGTAACTCACCAAAAGTATAAGAATTTGAAATGGATGAGTTAGAAGTTACCTCCCCCTCATTGAGGGCCATCAAGCATAGGTGGGCTACTTCATCATCGGTGGAGTCTTCATCACTCGAAGTGGCCACATATGCTTTCTTTGAAGATGATCCCTTCTTGTTGGACTTGTGGGATTCCTTCATCTTCTTCTTCAATTCATGCTTGATTTTTCCATTTCGCTCTTCATGAATCGTGTAAATTTGTTGAAGAGATAGGTCGTCTCTTCATCTTCGCTTTCCTCCTCATTTATATCAACATGGTTGCACTTGGAGGATTTGAAAGCAATGGCATTCGCATGGATGCCTAGCTCCTTGACTTTCTTCTAGCCCATACTCTTTGTTGTTAATTTTTTTCTTAGTTTTAATGATGATGGATGTTAAAAACGATAATGGTTTTTTGGTTGATACCCTCACCATGAACTAACTTCATAGTTGGTGAGGAGTGGTTGCGTTTGAACGCTATGCTTTTGTTTAGTTTTTAATAAACCGACACTGCCTCGGCACAGTTTTTCCTATCTGGCATGTTTACTATTTTTAACTGTGCTGCCAAACGACAGCTTGGCTCCCTTTTTAAAATATTATGTCAAGCGGTGGATGACATAGTTAGCCTATTGCAACTCAATATCATAATTGACTTGGGTGGCAACGACTAGATGCCAGGTACTGAGGTGAGATGCTTCGAGAGAAGATGTTCAAGTAGATGAACTTACTTCGGGAGTGAAATCTACCCCTTGGGAGAAAAGATTGACACTTAATCGAATTGATTTATGAAAAAACATTCACTATAGACATATAGGGGATTTTCCATGATTAATTTAGGGCAATGCTATCGACAGAAGCATTGCTACCTTTGAATCTGCTAGGCAAACAATGCCAAGACAGGATTTTATTAAATGCTGGCATGGCATGAATAGCGTGAAAACCAAGCACTCCTTGCCAACCCTCGTCATTTGCTAAGATACCTTCCTTGCCAACGTTTTAATTTACTTTTCGTACTTTCATTATCTTTTCATTTTTCAAAACCACTCTGCATCAAAAAATATTTGTCACAAGAAAAGTAATTGGCAAAGCAATCGAATTCCAAACGCAATCTCTGTAGGATCGGCACTCAGCTTAACTATTGTATTACTTGCAGATCGTGTATACTTGCACGCAATAGATTTTCTTGGCATTGTGCTAACACTTTTCCAATATCATTTATGCCTTGTTTCCAGCAAATAATCATTCATGTCAAGAGTCTACAGTAGCATTGGTTATGACTTGAACGGTTCCGGGTACACGAGTGTTATTGTTTGTTGGATCTATATGAGTATTTTGGTTGGACTCGGTAGGGACAGTTGTTTCTAGGGTATCGTTGGCCATTTGAATATCCTTAAGATTGTTGTAAAATAATGACAATTATGAGAGAATGAAGAAGAAATAAAAATGTCTGAGGCATGCACAAAACATTGTCCTTAAGGATATTTCGCAATAGTGCGTACCCTCCAAGATTTAACGGACCTTTCTCAAGTGCAAGAAACAGAAAGAATAAGGATAAATGATACTCAACGCGGAGAAAATGAGAAAGTTACTTTGAATTTGATGATGTTGAAAGCAATTAAGCATGGTATTTATAGTACCATGTATCCCCAAAAGGGTATTCAAAAAATAGTAAGTTATCAAGGGCAAATCTATCATAAAGTAAAATGAATGGTTAAAATTAAGCATTCTTTCAAATTTAAAATGAATGGTTGAAATTAAAGATTCTCCCATTTTGAAATTAATGGTTAAAAATCACTTAAAATAATAAATAATAAAAAAAATTAGACCTCTAATTCATGCACATGATAAAATTAACAGATTAAAATTCTTGGCCAAAGCCTGTGTGTGCAAGATCACCATTACATTTTTCTCTTACAAGCCTAACATCAAGTCTTTATATTTAAACCAAAGTCGAGTGCTATTCAAAAAAAATGTGGGATTCTTTGAAATATACTAAGTAACCTTATTTTTTTACAACATTATCTGCCTTTGTGGCACTCTTTTCATCTAATTGTGGCACGCTTCTGCCTTATGGCACGTTATCGTCTACCATTATGGTAGATATGCTTTTGTGGATACGCTTTTCACAATGCGCAGCTCTGATTTACGGTTTTTCGGTGGTCTTTAATAGTTTGATCTCCTTTCGTTGTTCGTTTAACTATTCAATAAGATATGTTTGTCGAAGCAACCTCCAAGATTATTGGTTTCGCTCACTACTCCTACTTCAATACTGAAGCGTGTAGGTGGATAAAGACGAGAATTCTTGTCCCCTACTTCTCTTTCTCCAATGTTTCATCTTTATCATTGTTTTGCAAACCACTGGACGTGTTTTGTTGGTTTGAAGTTTTTTTTCTAATTCTTTTTTCAATTTAGATTTACTGTGTTTTGTTATTTTCTGCTACAATTTTATTTCATTTGAATTGTTTCTCTATTTTGATTTCTAATAAAATTCAATCGTAATGTTGTTCAAAAAATAGTATGTGGTTATTAGGAATTCTCATTTCTTAAACATATGTGGCTAGAAGAATGTGATTACATCTTAATTTCGTCATGTTTGACATCTAAAAAAAACCATAAATCCTAAGGGGTCGTTTGGTTCACGGAATGTAAGATTACCTTTAGGAATGAGATTACCGGAATGTTACATTACTTAACATATTACCTGGAATGTTCTATAACCTTGTTTGCTTTGTTTGGCAGGAATGTAAGATTACATTGTTTGGTTGAAGGAATATAAGATAGGAAAAATGCATATTTTACCAAATTGTCCTTGAAATATATTTTTTTTAACCAACTGAAGTTTTAAGATTAAAGTCAAAATATTTACATAAAGTTCATAGAAAATATAAAAAATATAATATGAATTTTTTTTATGAAAATTGATCCTAAATAATAAATTTAATAAAACACATACCAATAATAAAATTTGAATCAAACACATATATAAAAAAACCGAAATAAAATAAAAATTTGATATATTTTTATTTTATATGCATCGTATTATTTTATAATAAGTATTAAAACCCCAAACCACTAAAAAATAAAATAAATTTATACTTTTGTAATTATATGAAAAAGGAAAAATTATTTTAAAATAACTATATTTTTAGGGGTATTCTTGTCCAACGGGGAGAGAATTGTCTAATACCTAAGAAAAGGGAGGGAATGACATTCCTGGGAAAAGACCCAAAAATAGCTACTGTTGGGAATATTTCATTACCCCTAGGAGGGAATGCTCTTGAACCAAACGTGGGTATGTGATTCCGGAAAAGATTATTCCCCTGGTAATGATCTTTTCCGCGAACCAAACGCCCCCTAAAAGTATTATATAAATATTAAATTAAGTATTTGATGAGTCGATAAAAGTACTCTATTCGGTCTATAATTCGCTCATATTAAGCTTAATTCTCTGGTAGTTGGTGCATCATTTTGCATCATAAGTGGTGAAAATTGTATTTTTTTTAGGCTGGGAATGCATTTAAGTGTTCATCTTTCTTCTTTTTATTTGGCAAAATCACGAAAATGAAATTTTGATTAAAATTGATTATGAAAGTAGGTCGATATATAAATTGCTATAGAGAAAACCGTGTAATGTATATACACACAAAAGTTGTTATATCAAACGTTATTGTTTTATTATAAAAAGTTCTTAACAAATAATAATAATAATAATAATAATAATAATAATAATAATAATAATAATAATAATAATAATAATAATAACTGAAGACGATAACTATGTGTTTTTATATCAATTTTTACTTTTTTCTCAAAAATTAATAAGTGTAATAAGAGACATCTTGAAATGTGTAAATTTGGTCAGAAAGGATGGATGATACTTAAAATTGATCTGGAAAAAGCGTATGACAAATTAGAGTGAGACTTTATTGATGATACTGTGATTGATGTTGGTGTTTCGGATAAATTGCGTCTTCTCATTATGAAATGTGTTTCATCTGTGTCTACCCAAGTATTAAGGAATGGCTCGATGTCATATGCGTTTACTCCAACTAGGGGTATCCGTTAGGGTGATCCGTTGTCGCCCTATTTGTTTGCATTATATATGGAGAGGTTGTCGCAGCTAGTTCAGTGTGTCGTTAATTGTGATGAGTGGAAGCCTTTTTGCACATCAAAGACTGCGCCATGGATATCGCATTTATTCTTCATTGATTATATGTTGCTTTTTGCTTAGGCATTTGTGGTTCAGATATGGGCAATCAAGTCAATCTTAAAAAAAAATTGCAAGTTCTCGGGGCATCGCACGAATGGTGAGAAGACGACCATGTTCTTCTCGAAGAATGTTCCTAGTTAGTTGCGTTAGGAGATTAGCTTGGAGTGGGATTTTAATTTTGTTGAGGACATGGGGAAGTATCTAGGAGTTCCACTACTTCACCAGAGAGTTACTACGGCTTCTTACAATTACTTGGTGCAACATGTTCAGAGGAAACTTAATGGATGGACCGCTAAATCTTTATCATTAGCAGGACGGATTACCCTTGCAAAAACAGTCTGGCAGCTATTCCTATGTATACCATGCAATCGGCTGTTATTCCGAAGAAAACATGTGAAGCTTTGGAAGCTTTAATCCGACGGTTTGTTTGGGGTATCACTTCAGAGAGCGGGGGTGTATATTTAGTAAAATGGGATGAGGTATGCCGCCCTCTGGATCTCGGTGGTCTTGGATTTCGGAAGCTCGCGGATCAGAATGAAGCTTTTTTGATGAAGCTGGCATTTAATCTTTTGACTCGTAAAAATGCTCTATGGGTACGTTTTCTCCGTGTAAAGTATAAGTGTGGGGATGAGGTTTTGGTTTCTTTACGGTATCAGAATTTTTCTAGACTATGAATGGATTTTAGCATTGTTCGGGATGATGTCTGTCAGAACATCAATTAGACGCTCGGCCACGGACGTGATATTAATTTTTGGCGCAACTCTTAGATTGGGGATTTTGGCTCGTTGATTAATTGTGTGCGAAGTGCTGTGTAAGATGGCCTTGGGGCGTGCCTATTTCCGATATGGTTGGGTCCGATGCTTCCATCAGCTTGAGGGGTTGTGCTGATTATTGTTTTTGGTATCTTCAGCTTATAGAATTCGTATGAGGGAGGTCAATAATGGTGTCGACAAGTTGTGGAAGGTGGTTCATGGTTATCGGGGTATTCAACGAATCCAAATTTTTTATGGCTTGCCTGTAATCAAAAGCTTATGGTGAATGTTAAGCGAGTTCGTCGTCATTTATTATGGATAGTCGTTGTCCGATATGTCATGATTTGATGGACGTTAACCATGTACTCCGTTTTTGTCCTTCGACTTTTGTTGTATGACAGATTTTAATTTAGCTGGAGTGTTTGCAAGAGTTCATGCTTTTAGATTTAAAGCATTGGAATTATTTGAATTTAACGAATGGGGCGTATTTTGCTCGTGAGAGGTCTGAGTGGGACTTGTTGTTTGGTGCCACGATTTGGTAGCTATCGCATTTTATGAAATTTCATTGCTTTTGACAATCCTATGGAAGGTCGGTTCTCTATTTTAGAGCATAGTCGATCTCTCTTTACTATAATGCAGTAGGGTTTGGCATCCAAAGTCAGGCCGGTCGTTGGTCCAGCTTCTACTGCCGCTCGCACAGTTCGTTGGTCGCCATTGGAGTTCGAATGGGTAAAGCTAAACATATACGGTGCTAGGAAGAGAGTTGATGGAATAGCTTCTTGGGGCGGGGTGATTCGTGATCATATGGGAACGTGGCTTGTGGGTTTCTCTAAGTTTATCCGCATTTTTTCTGTTCTCGAGGCCGAGTTATGGGGTGTTTACACAGGTCTTTTACTTGCGTAGGAGTTAGGTTATTAGAAGGTTGTGCTTGAGGTTGATAGCCTTGATGTGGTTAACATGTTGAAAATGGATGCACAATGACGCGAGGGTCTTTCTCTTTTGGTGCACTTGGAGGAGCTTCGACGTAGAGCTTGGTGTGTTCGGTTAGAGCATGTTCGCCGGGATGGTAACATAGTGACTGATGCCTTAGCTAAGTCTATTGTTTCGGGTACCTTTTACGTTGTTCGTTTCTAGACACCCTCTCTTGGGGTTATGGCGTTGCTACAGAAGGATTTGGTTGGGTAGACGAAGGTTGCTTTAGTTGTCTTTGTCGGGTTTTCCCCTTGATTTTAAACTTTAATTATTGTCATGTGTACTCTTTTTTTCTATTTAGACTTAGAAAATTTTTTAATGAGGCACGTGACTTTTTTCTCATCTAAAAGAAAGACATTTTATTACATTAAATTCAACAATACCATACATTGCAACGGTCGGCTAAATACATTGCACTTATATAGTTGCTCCTAAATCAAATTATAAAGTGACTTTTCAAACACATAAAAAATTTATTTGAATTTTATTTAAAAATAAAAAAAAATCATAATTAATTCTTAACTAAAAAATAAGTTTCATCTGAAATAAATAATCCAATTATGTTATATTAAAATAAAATGATTAAATTTTAAATTTAAGCATAGTAAAAGGATTAGAGGTATAATTAAACACCTAAAATTGAGCCACCGGGTAAATGAATAATTTTAAAATTTGTACAAATAATCTTTAGAGCAACTGGTTAAAGTTCAAAGTTAGGTTGGAAACACTTTAAGAGTAAATTTTTTCTTCTAAATTTTTCAAAAAAAAAATGATTTTAAAATTTGTTCTTCATAAAAAGGAAAAAAAGAAATATAAGGAAAGGGGTAGATATTGACAGAAGGAGCTCCACACAAAAATTGAAAGCATTTACTTAATTAAATTAAATTAAAAGAATGGAAAATGTAAAGGAAGGGAAGCGGGGTAGGTGTGAGACTGAAACCACCTTCCTTCCCTCTTCCTTTTCTTCATATAAAATCCCTTCCTTTCTTTCTCAGCTTCAACAGAACACCAAGCTTTTCTTTTCTGTTTGGCTTGGAAGGAAACCCATTTCTTTTGATTAGAAATTTATATAAAACAAAAATATGCAGGCGGTTTCTCCTTCGTCTATCATTCATCCTTCCAAGCCTCGCCGCCTCAACCACTTGACTCGCTCCGCCATCCGTTGTGCCTACCGCCATGACTCGGTTCAATTCCCTAATGGAGTCGGTTCAAGCCGTGCCGATTGGCAGAGCTCCTGCGCTATTCTTTCCAGCAAAGTCTTCTCTCAAGATCAAGGCTCCGGCGACAACAACTCTACTCCTCCTTCTAACTCCGACCACTTCGCCGTCTCCGTCAACGGCCCTAAGACTTCCTTAGATCTTAACCTTGCCCCCCTCGACAAAAACAAGCCACAACCACCCGCGCAGAAACCGTTATCCATCACCGATCTCTCCCCTGCTCCGTTGCACGGCTCACAGCTGCGTGTGGCTTACCAAGGAGTCCCCGGAGCGTACTCCGAAGCTGCAGCGAGTAAAGCTTTTCCTAATTGTGAAGCTATCCCTTGTGACCAGTTCGAAGTCGCATTCCAAGCCGTTGAGCTTTGGATCGCCGATCGAGCTGTCTTACCGGTGGAAAACTCACTAGGCGGTTCGATTCATCGGAACTACGATCTTCTACTTCGGCACCGTCTCCACATCGTCGGCGAAGTCCAACTCCCAGTCCACCACTGTCTGTTAGCTCTACCAGGTGTGAGAAAAGAGTACCTTAGCCGCGTCATTTCTCATCCGCAAGCTCTTTCCCAATGCGAGCACACGCTCACCAAATTAGGACTCAACGTCACGCGCGAAGCCTTCGATGACACCGCCGGAGCCGCGGAGTACATAGCATCCAACAAACTCCGAGACACCGCCGCCATAGCGAGCGCACGTGCCGCCGAACTTTACGGTCTCCAAATCCTGGCCGACGGTATCCAAGATGATTCAAGTAACGTGACGCGGTTCGTTATGCTAGCTCGGGAACCAATTATCCCGCGCATAGACCGGCCATTCAAAACGAGCATCGTTTTCGCGCACGATGAAGGGACGAGCGTGCTTTTCAAAGTGCTATCGGCGTTTGCGTTTAGGAACATCAGTTTGACGAAAATCGAATCGCGGCCGCACCGCAATAGGCCGATCCGATTGGTGGACGACGCCAATGTGGGAACCGCCAAGCATTTCGAGTATATGTTTTACGTGGATTTCGAAGCTTCGATGGCAGAGGTTAGAGCTCAGAACGCGTTGGCTGAGGTTCAGGAATTCACTTCATTTTTGAGGGTATTGGGCAGTTACCCAATGGATATGACGCCTTGGTGCCCTTCCAGGGGAGATGAACAAAGCCACATGTGAAAATGAAAAATCAAACGATAAATAAAAAAAGGGAATTATTTGCACAGAAAGGATAATGTGAAAATCAATTTTATTATGATGATAGTTTCACAAGTCGAAAGATTCTGTTGTTGTTCGTCAAATACTCTTAATATAGTTGATGGAGTCATCCCATTTTTTCCTTACTTTTGCTGACATACGTTTGTCACACTGTTTCGTATATTTTATGATTGGCTTTTTAGTGTAAAAGAAACTTAAAATTATGTTTCTAAGGAAAAGTTGTTGGCAATGAGAGAGCATTTTGCAGAAGGGTAAAATGGTATCTCTGATGATGTTGACCATGAGCACTTTTCTTGTGGGATCATTACTTCCTTGGGAGATGTTGTTTCTACCAATGCTAGCAAGCTACTACATAGTTCTTTTTAAGGAAACAAACTACTCTTGCGTGTTGTTTAAACTTTTGTTGGAGAAAGTGACGAATCTCGCATACCCAAGGATTCATGTTGTAAAGCTTTTTGCTCCTCGGGCGTTTCGACATTGGAGGCTACATATGACCTGCTTTACAGTTTTTCTGAGATTTTGTTATCTCAATTTTTAGCGCGTTTTGAGGATTCTTCGTATGCAAAGACCTATCTATGTTCAGGAGCTTGGATGTTTTTTGATCCTAATGTTATTGCGGATGATTCTTCTGGAGATCATCCACAGAAAAAATGATCTCTGTTATTCCGGCCTTCATCGTGTGTAGGAAGGTTCGTTGAATGGCTATGGATTTTTTACCTTATCTCGCTATCAATTACGGTTTTCAGGATGTTGATCTCTTGTTTATTTTAAGAATTATTGAGAGCAGTTGCTCTTCGCATCCTGTGTGTTCAATGTATTTGTGCCTTGTGAAGGTTCATGGGCTCGATGTTTGGATTCTTTGGTCGTTGGGTTCCATCTTAACAACGCCTTTGGTGTGGTTTAAAATTTTCTGGTAGCCTTTATCTTTCAATCGTGTGTTTCTTATGATTTGGTCCTTATATCTTGTATATAGGGAGACCTATCTCTGACCCTGGAGCTCTCTAATAGAATTGGTTTGGCTGGCCTTGGAATCTAATGTTCCTTCTTTGCTTTTTTATTTTGCTGCTGCTCTCCGTTGAGGTTGTGGTTCTGCTTTGTCTTTACCTTTTGCTTGCTTTGTCTGATGTTGGCATGGTCGTATGGGGATCGACTCGTTCTTATGTTTTTTCAGTTTGCTTGTGTTGTTTCTTCTGGCCCGTATAGCTTGTTTCTTTCGAAGTTTTAGGGTCTCTTATCGTTTTGATGTTGTTGGATCCTTTTAACCTCTTTTTATGTATTTTTCATGCTCATTTAATTGAATGCAGTTCTACTTTTCAAAAATATGAGTGGCTTTAGTAAAAAAAATGAATTTAAGCATTTGTGTGCACAAGGTGTATGTGCGTTGTCAAAGGGTTAAGGAAAAAAGTATGAATAGATACTACATTATAATTACACCAGTTTATTCCAAAAATATATATATATTTAGTCCAGAGAGATGAGATTTTAGTAGGGATGGCAGATGGTCGGACTTGGAACGGACTTTATAAAGTTCAAGTCCAATCCAATTAATAATCGGACCTCAAAAAAAATCTAAGTCCGATTATATAAATTCGAGTATGATCTAATAAAATATCTAAAATCTAAATCCAAATCTAAAATTCCAAATCCAATTATTTTTTTCTTTTTTAAAGTAACAACTCAAACAAATATCTTTAAATAAAAATAACAAATAATTTTCATCAAACGAATCGGGGTGATTAAGGGTGAAGAATTACCTGTTTAAAATCTAAAATTCTGAATTTGGAGAAGATAGATACCCAATCTCGATTCCTAAGCCGCAACGATAACGCCCCGACCTCTACGTAGTTCACCCAATTGAAACGATCATATAAAACACTCTAAACTATTTAGAGGGTTTTTCCAAAAAGCATTAATGACTGCTAGATCTCTCGTGCTTTTATATAGCATTTGTAATCCTAATACAACTTATATTAGGATTTCAATATATATAATCTCAATTCAACCTAATTAGGATTTTAAGATATATCTATATTTTTTAAATTTAAGAGATTTAAATGTTTTTATTCGGATTCATATATGGATTAGACTCAGATCGAATATGGATTCGGATTAGATTCGGATCGGATCATCGCAATGTCCATATCCGATCCACCTTCTATTAGGACTCATACCTTTTTTTTAGATTCAAACTTTTTTGATCGAATTTGAATTAAATTTTTTCTTCGGATCGAATTTTAGATTTCTCTAAGATTTAAATTTTAGCATTATAAGTATAACAGATTGAATTATAAATGTTGAATATTAGCAGTTATACTAAAAAATTACAATCATTATTAAAACTAGACCATCAAATTTAAAAACAACAGTTATAATGACTCTCTGTTTTGCATTAGGATAGATCTCATTAGCCTAAATAAGCCTAACACCGTGTAGTTACCACATAAAGTAGTGTTTGGAAATTTTGATTTTATGAATTAAAATTTGATTTTCAAATTAATCTATATTTATTTTATTTTCATACTTTATATGCAAATAAACCCAAAATTTAATTAATAAAATTCACCCCAGAAAATATAATGTTTGAATTGAAGATGGGAAGATGGGTGTGGTAGGTGGGAAATGTGGCCTTGTTTTGTAGTTGAACTTCAAACTTACCTACCCTTTTCCCATCTATCGTTTACGACGTATTTCCTCACCGGTCATTTGCGTACATTCGATAATAATTATACGGTATGAACATTACATGAAAAAATAAAGGTAAAAGGTTAAAAGTGGCTAACGTTGGACTTTTTTTTTGTCATTTTGGCCTTTTTTTTTTGTTCAAACAATCACTTAACGTTTTATTTTTGTTCAGATTTCACCCCCGTTGGATAGAAACCGTTAGTCAACTAAAGGTCAACGCATGAGGTTGATGTGGCATGTCTGCATGGCATGGGGAGATGACGTGGCAATGCCACGTGGCATTTTGCTGACGTGTAATTTTAAAAAATAAAAAAATATTTTTTTAAAAAATTACTTTTTTTTTAAAAAAATAACCCCGAATTTTCCAAATTTCACAAAATAGCTCCCAAATTTCGAAATCCCTAACTCCCCCAAACCCAAATCCCAATTTGAGCCGATTCCGCCACCGCCCACCATATCGGTCACCGCACCATCACGATCATTTATCCCACCATCCCGCCGCTGGAAGTGGATCGATGCCGTGCGAAACGCCGGGCGAAAGTAAAATCGTCAAATAGTTCATTTCAACGATTCACAACCAACGGTGGCAGAACGAACGACAAACGGGGTGTGGGTCGTTCGGCGTGGGGAGGATGCTTCATTCCGTCGCCAGCAACGCGGTCAACACCGACGAGAGTGTCTGAATTTGGGGTTTAGGGTTTTGAGGTCTATTTTGAAAATATTTGAAAATTTTAGGAATTTTTAAAATATATATATAATAATTATTTTTTAAATATATATTTTTAACCAATCAGATGATGCCACATCAGCAAAGTGCCACATGGCATCATTCGATTGGTTAAAAATATTTAAAAAATATTTTTAATTTTTTAATTTTTTAAAAATTACACGTCAGCAAAATGCCACGTGGCACTACCATGTCATCTCCCCATGCCATGCAGACATGCCACGTCACCCTCAGGCGTTGACCGTTAGTTGACTAACGGTTTCCATCCAACCGAGGTAAAATTTAAACAAAAATAAAACGTTAGGTGGTTGTTTGGACCAAAAAAAAGAATAAGGGTCAAACTGACGAAAAAGTCAAACGTTAGGAGCTACTTTTAACTTTTTTTCAAAAGTAAAATTAAAAATTAAATATAAACATAACATAACTATACAAAATTTAATCGATGAAATATTAATTTTATTATTATTATTATTATTATTATTATTATTATTATTATTATTATTATTATTATTATTATTATTAGGGTAAACAACTTGTGTGATAACCTAACTATTGGGTCTGTCCTATTTTAACCACCTAATTATAAAACGAAAAATCACACCACCAAACTATTTAATTTGTCCTAACAAACCATGAGCCGTTAAAATCTAACGGAAGGGTGACGTGGCAGTGAACGGAAATTTGTATAACTACACATTTGGTCTCTGTTAAATTAATTTGGGCCTAATTTTAATTTAATTAAATAAATTAATTACTCAATTAGGGGGCGATGTAACAACCTGAATTTCGAAATTTGAGAGTCGATTTAACCCAAAGTGTTGGCTTCGCAGTTGGGCCTCGAGAGCCTTAGTGGGCTTGTATATAGTTTGGGTTTGGGCCTTGGGATGGTGGATGGGTTAGGATGATGTGGGAAGGGCATTGTGGTAACTTGCCCAATTTAAAGAGGGAGAAAAGGTGCTTAATTTCCCTGTAGAAAAGTTGGGATGGTAAAATCACTATTGTCCCATTGTCTTCACCCTTCACCCATTCTCATCTCTCAACTCCACACCCACAAAGAAATGTTAAATCTTCATCATTGGAAGTGTGAATCTCGAAATTCTTTTTAAGGGAAGTTTAACCAGCTTGCAAGGATCTACATTTTGAGGTAAAAATCTCTAAGTTTGGTGGTGAAAGGAAGAACATGGGTTCTATAGGGGTTTTGTGAGAGGTGGATTAAAAAAGGATTTAATCCCGTTTTTCAGCCTAGTTTGTAAGTGTTGCCACCCTTTCACCTCATACAAGTTCTAACTCGATTTATAACTTTTTTGTGTAGTGAAAGTGGTTGGAAATCCCTTAAAGGAGCTTGGGAAGAAGAAGGGTTGAGGAGCTTAGGTTGGGGTATTTTTTTCCAGCATAAAATCAAGGTTAGTACACTACTAACTCCTTTGTGTTCTTGAAAATCATAAATTTGATTGCCTTGTTGCTTGATTGATGTTTTGGTTGCAAGAATGCTTGAAACCTTTTTTAATGGCTAATCCTAAGATTGGTGTTAAAATGGTTTAAAAATGGTAGGAAACCACTTAAACCACCTCTCATAACTTGTAGTTTCGTTTTAGGGTCTTAACTTTGGGTTTTGGAAGCATGAAGGATGATTTACGAACTCTAAAAAATAAATTTTGGGTTTGAGTATCGATATGGGTTGAACGTGTATCGGAAACATGTGTTTTTGTTAAGGAACATATGCAATTCTTGGAGGGTGTATCGGTACGCCTAAGGTGGGTATCGGTACCCCATTGTTTTATCAAATTCTAATATCGAAAAAGTGTACCGGTACGCTTGGGAGTGTATCGGTACCGAAGGGGTATCGGTACACGACCCCCGTGTACTGATACAGGGTTAGGATCAAACCCCTTTTCGTGTGAAGCCAAGTATCGGTACGCATATGGTGGGTATCGGTACCCAGATAGGCGTATCGGTACACAATGGTGGGTATCGATAGCCACTGGGCAATCTGCCCAAAAATTACATTTTGAGTTCGAGGGACCTATAATTCGAGGACTAAAGCCCAATGGTCTTCTAAAGTAGAAAATGAATAATAAAATTGAGAAACCGAGATTTAAAAATCATATACGAGTATAATGTGTAATTAACTTGGTAAAGCCTTGGGTGATTTGCTTGTAATAGTAACAATAGGGATCCTTGAAGGATCGAGTATATGTTGTGTGTCGCGTAAGGGCACCTAGTTGGTTGAATTATTTGATTGTTAGGATCCGGATACCTAGTGAGAGAAAGAGTGTGTTGCAACAACATGTCCAAATATTGTCGAATGTACGTTTCCGAGGCTATGTGACATAGGGTCTCATTCGAAGATGCTCGACGAGAGATTCCGAGCATAGGTCACTGCAGCAAAAACATGTCTTTAGCGGCATTTTTAGTCCTATAGCGGCGTTTTTAATGCTGCTAAATACTTTCCCAGTGCTTAAAAAAGCGCCGCAAGAAGTGCCTCTAAAACCAACGCCGCAACAGTTTGCGACATTTTTGGGTAAAAAACGCCGCAACAGATCAAAATATATAGACACAAACGCCGCGAAAAACTATTCTTTAGTGGCGCTTGTTTTTTATAAATACCGCGAAAAATTGTTCTCTAGTGGCGTTTGTATTTACAAACGCCGCGAATAACACTATGCTTCCAAAAAACTCAAATAAAAATAATATTATTATTATATAATAATCGATCAATGTTGTTAAATTAACAAATGTTGCACCAAATTATTTGAACATCCAAAGAAAAGAAATTGAAATGTGAAAGGAGTATAGCATGGTTCATTACATAAAAATACAAAAAAAAAAAAATCAACAAAACTACATGCCATCTACTAGTGTAAATATTTTGAGTTGTAAAATTCAATGTGTGTACACATTTACCAGGTTTCCCAGATTTCTTTGCTGCTGGATCTGCACGAATTGCAGCATGAACTTTTTTGTACATTTTCTCGAAATTGTCAGTCTCAATACCTCTCTTTATGTACTCACTGAAGTTAGATTGATACTTCTCTGGCTCATCTTCAAACAAAGTCTATTAACTAAACAAAGTTAAAGACTTGAACACACATATTAAATACGACAAAGTTAGAGACCTCTATCTTTCTGAGCGATAAACCCCCATCGTGGAGAAAACTTCAACACCATTATTACTTTCTTCTTACAACTTAAAACTCTTAAATCTCAGGGGTGGGCATTGTCGGGTACCTCATTAAGCGGCCCATGTCTCGGCCCATTATATTCGAGTACCCGGGATTCAGGTACCCGTAAAATTCGGGTATCTGGTTTCTATTTTTTATTTTTTTCATTCTAGAATTAAAAAAAATCACATGTTAAACACAAAAACATTTTAAAAAAATAAACTTAAAACTTAAAAGAATATAATACAAACATAGAAAAATTTTAGGAATTTAAACTTAATTTTAGAGTAAAAATATTAAGAAACATAAAATAAAAATATAATTTTAAATATAAAAAATATATATTAAATTTTATCGAGTCGGGTCGGGTACCCGGTAAGGAGAAACTTCCGGCCCGTGTCCCCGAAAATTTGCCGGGTCGGGTACCCGGCCCGGTCGAATAATTTTTTTTTTCTAAAAATTATCCGACATTTTTAGGTTCGGGTCGAGTCAACCGGGTCAGGTATTTTTGCCCACCTCTATTAAATCTTACCCTCATATATGAAGAAACATGGCCACCACAAATGTATTTGCGGTGAACTTCAGGATAAAGTTGCTTATTGTCTTTGTTAAATCCAGCAAACCTCTTCTCACTGTGGGGAATATCTATTCTTCCAATCCAAAGCTCCCTACAAGAAAATGAAAAGAATAACTATATGGCAAAACTGAATAGAGAGAGTATAGGTGGAAATTTTGAAAGCTAAATTATAAGACAAGCTTTTCTTCAACGAAACATACATGGCAAGCATTATAAATTTTAAAAGAAAATCTGAAATAATCCTTGCAGCACTTATATAGCTCGACTACACAACTATTCTTTTGAATACGAGAAATCAACAGCCTAATCTCTAGAAAAGATCATACTTATACAAAAATAACTAGATTAAATATCAATGAATAAAGTTTGACCAAGAGACATGTACATCATATAGAAAGGGATTCCAATATACCTTGAGAAGGCCAAAAACACGATTACCAGTGGTTGTTTTAACAAGACCGACATCAATAATTTGCCTTGACAGGTACAAATTGTGATGTATGTCTAATTTGGTACAAAGAAATATCCCACTTCGCAGATGACAATCACATGAAGAAAGTTTATTTTGTGGCCTAAAGAGTAAAGTGGCTAATAGTATTCATCTTGGAAATTCACAAAGTTTAATTTGTGACCTAAAGAATAGATGAAGCGCTGCTTCCTGAAATCAAAGTGGAAACCGCATACTACTGTTACTACTAATAATACTAATACAACTATTTTCCCCATTGAAACGCATACTTTGCTTTTCAACTTGCATAATAACAAATAAAAAACAAGAAACAAAAGTAAACTAGACAATACCTGCATAATTAAAATGACTTTGTCCACTACTTTCCCACCAACATGGAACCTTCACATCTCAAACCCACCGCCCTGTTTGTTCACCGATAAAGTGGCTGCAATGAATGGAGAGGAAAACAAAGGATTAGAAAAGTGAAGAAAATTGATCGATTTGGGAGTCGTTAAAGTGATTGTAAATCCGAAAACTCGGTTGAAGGAAAATTGATATAAAGGAATTCGTAAATTTACCTGAGACGGAGAGATCTGAAACCCTAAAATCAAAACAAATTAAAGTTAAAATGAGACCGGAAAAGGGAAAAAAGATACTACCGCTTTGGAACAAATATTGACCGGACAACTGAAACGATGGCCGACGACGAGAGAGTGGCAAAAAAAAAACAAAGATGTAGAGATTTGGTATTTGGTAGTTGGAGACAGGGGTGTGCAAAAAAACCAAAAAATCCAAACCGATCTCGAAACTCGAAAAAATCGAACCAAAAAATTAGTTAATTGAACTGAAAAATTTTGCTTCGGTTCGAGGTTTTGTTTTTTTAAAAAGAAACCGGTTCTTTTACTGTTCACGGTTTTGGGACAAATCGGGTAACCGAACCGACCGGTTACATAATATATATTATTATATTATATACCATTTTAATATTTTATATTAAAAACATTAGATTTTATTTTATTTTTTCATTCCCCAAAAGTAAAACCATAATTTAAAATTATAATTTCATTTTATAAATTTTAAATGATTAACTTGCTAGTATTAAAAAACTACTAATATCATGCGTCAAATTTTAAAAGTATATATATTTTTCTAACATTTTATTAAAATTAATATTTTTAATAAACAAAATAAAAATCGTTACCTGAACCAAACCGAATTTTTCGGTTAACCGAATAAATGGTTAACCAGTTGAACGGTTACGGTTTAAGGTCGAGAATTGGGTGACCCGAACTTACCGGTTAACCAAAATAATTTACTAATGGTTAACCGAACCCGATTTTGCACGCTCCTAGTTGGAGATCGCGTCTAAGGAAGAGTAATAGGCAAATGGAAACTATTGTGGCGTTTGTTAAACCAAACGCCATTATAGTACTAATTATTGCGGCGTTTGGCATAACAAACGCCACTAAATCACTTACTTTACCGGTGTTTTTTTAAATGTCACTTTATATTAGTCTATAGCGGCGTTTTTATGTAAAAATGCCGCTAAGTTTGTAATTTTGTGGCATTTTTTCCTTAAATGCCACAATATGTACAAAACTAGCGGCGTTTGATCTTAAAACGTCGCTTATACTAAACTTGATGTAGTGGGTGTACGTTCTCGAGGCTACGTGACACCGAGCCTCACTCTAGGTTTGTTTGTATGATGTTTATATGTTGTGTGAGATTAATGCATCCTTGTTGTTTGCTATGTGTTTAGGCGGCTAGAGTTAGTGCAATATATATATATATATATATATATATATATATATATTTGTTTGTTTGTTTTGTCATGTTATCATCTTTAGCTGCATGCTCTTATTTATGATTTGTATAAAGCATGGTTGAGTGGAAGTGTATCCACTGAGCTTTGTTCGCTCAGCTTTCAGAATTATTGTTTCCCTTCGCAGGTTAGTAGGTTGACGTGCATCGTTGAAGCACCATCGGAGTAGGACTTCAGAATCGACTTGTTCTGAGTACAATACTTAGATTATTTGGGTTATGTATGTAACGCCCCAGTTTTGGGCCTAGAGGTTTTAAAGGCGGTTTAGGGTCCGATGAATCTAGATTAGAGATCTAGGTCAGTTCGGATTTGGTTTAGGGAAAATGTGGTTCGGGATGAGATAAAATTTTGGGAAAAATTAAAATCTTCTAAAATTATGTTAAGAAGTTTGGTAAAATCAATTTTGGAAAATGAGTTTTGGAAAGTTAAGATTTCGGTTTGGTGACTATTTTGTAAAAAAGTGCAAAATTGGTTTTTAAGGACTAAATTAAAAAGGGGCCAAGACTTAGAATATTTAGGGAGCTTATATCTATTTTGTGAACCTTTTCCCTCAAATTGACCATTTTAATTGTTTTATTAAAAAGGATTTTTAAAATGGATTTTAAAGTAAAAAGAAAATTGTAATAGCCAAAAGAGATTTCACGTAACCAACTCTTTTGTCATTCACCAATCAGCTAAAACACTCTTCTTTTTCTCTAAAATTTCAGAGGGTTCCATTTTCTCAAATTTTTGGTTAGCCAATGATTTCTTTGAGTTTCCTTTCAATTTTTCCTTAAGCTATCGTGAAAGACTTCTTCAAAATCTTGTGATTTGAGGGGAAAAGACAAGGTTAGAGACAAGATTTCGTTCAACCCCTCTAATCAAGGTTCTTTAATGAAATTCTCAAGTCTTTGGCTTCCTAAATATATTTATTAACTAAGTTTCATGTTTTGATTAATGAAAAATTGATTAATCTAGCTTTACTTGTTGAATTTCTAAGAAATTCATTTAGGCACTATTTTAATTGATTTGAGAATGATTTTAAACTTGATTTAGATGTTAAATGATGTGAGAATAATGATTTTATAATAATAATTCTGAAATAGGATGGATCTCTAATTGTTAGATTTTGGGTTTTTGAGGTGTTAGTGTAAAATCTGAGTTGCTGGAGGTATAAGGATGTAATTAGGTTGGTTTTGGATGTTGATTGACGGTTAAAATGGGATGAAAGTGTTAGATTATGGCTGGGGCTAAGTTTAGAGAGCAATCGAATGTGATTTCGGTTGTTTTGGATGGGTATTTTGGTGCTTTAGGGCAGAGCAACGAGATAGTTTAAGTTGCTGGTGATTTTAATGCGTTATGATTCATTAATCCTCTGTTCTTGTGTGGTATAAAGAGGGGATAATACATCGGAAGCAATTCGTGAAGTTTCCGGGGCTTCATACGCTTAATTTCGCATCGGCAAATCTTGATTTCGTGAGTCGGTGAGTGAGAACGTGTTTTCCAGCTTTGAAACACTTTAAAGGTGGTTTTGGGAACTTAGTGTAAGCTTAAAACACTTTACTAAGTTTGAAAGTAAGTAAAAGGATTATCTCCCTCGAATTGTGCTATTATGAGTTTGTTGATGCACTTTGTTTTAAATGCATTTTACCTACTGTTTAAAGCATGATTTAAAGTAAGTGATTTACTATTTTTGATGATAGATTGATGAAGGATGCACATGGTAAGTGATCCTTGTAAGTATATGCTTATACTTGTATTATGAAGCATGGTTTGATGCTTGGAAATGTGGTATATTGGTAATGCTTTGAAAATAGTGAGGTTTATGTTAAATGTGAATTATCTTTGCAAGTGATGTTGTGAAATTGGTTTATAAATGAAAATCGGATATAGTTAGCCGGCTATAGGATTGAGTGAACTATAAAGAAGTCACCTTGGATGTTGAGGGGTTTATACGGTGTACCGAATACTCCATCCAAGTACCCTAATGATTGAGGAAGTGTATAGTGTCCCGTCTCTCGTTAGTGGGGTTATACATCTACCGATGAGTGGTGTTGAGGGGTTTATATGGTGTACCGAATAATCCACCATGGGTGTCACAACGGTGGAGAGTAGCTCCCGTGTGTGAACTTTGAGATGCCGGTGAGAATGTATGAAGTGTTGGAACAACACTTGTGAATCTGTGTATCCGATGTGGTTTTGAGAAATGAACATGTTGATGATCACCTGTAAGCCAATATAATTGATCACGTGTTATGATATGGTTTATGATGCATAAAAATGAGGATGCGTGTTTTACTCTTTAAGCTTTGTGTATGGTAACTAAGCATGAGAAGGCTTAAGTTGAGTGTTAGCAATGGATTTGTTGTTGGGTTTATAACACATGTTGCATGATGTTAACATGCATAATTGTTGAGGAAAGTGCATGATTTTAAGAAGGGCGTGATGGTTTTCAAATAATGTTTAGCAAATTGAAATGCGATTTTTAATGTGGTTATGAAAATGGTTTTAGTGCATTGATGGCGTTTTGGTTTCGAGCAGTCCTCACTAAGCTTGTGTGCTTACGCTCTCTTTTTGTCCATAAATGCAGATAATTAAGGACCTAGAGGCAGCAACTTGCAAGGGGATCGTAGGATACTTCGCTTTTGAATGTATGTTTCGTTTATGAACTAGAGTAATAAGGGCAATGGGGGTTTCCATAGTCTATTTAGAAGATGTGTATGAACTCCCTTTATGCGCATGTTTGCTTACTGGTTCTAAGCTTGTAAAAGGCCTCTATATGTTGGTTTAAGCTTTGAATTGAGTTATGACTCTTGGATGGATTGATTTAATAGGAAGCATGCCTTTAGAACTCTTTGATGATAATTGCCACGTCTTGTTGTTGAAATTGCTATGCATGCTTGAGGATTGATGTTTAAATTCATTGCGTGTGTTTTGGAAGCATGTTGGATTGCCTTTGAGTGGTTTAAAATGTGTAAAACCAACAATTTGAGTCATTGTAGGTTGTAGGGTATCGATACCCTTGATAGTGTATCAGTACAGGCTTCGTAAAATAGATGGGAGTATCGATACACAGGGGCGTATCGATATGGATTTTGGCTACTGGTTTATGGGGTACCAATACGGGTTGTGAGGGTATCGATACGGGTTTTGTTGTGTCGTGCCTAGGAGTATGTGTTATTGAGGGCGTATCGATACCCTCTCTAAGGTATCAATACAATGGCTGTTTATTTAGTTAAAAGTATGTTTGAATGTTCTGTTTCTTTACGTTTTAGTCCCTAAATGTTGTGCATGCAATTAAGTGAGCTTGGATGATTGTTTTGAGCTGAGATTTGACAATGATGCATGTAACATGATTAATTTAAAGATAATAATCTAAAATTGGAAGAATCCCTCGTAAATTCTCAAGTTTTCAAAATGGTCCCTAAAATAATAATTAAATACAATCGAGTCCTAATCGTTGTCTGTTTGAGTTATGAATGTTCCGCTGCGATGTTAAACACTTAGGAGACTAATGAGCATCTAGAGAAGATAAAAAAATTAGGGTTGTTTATTGGAGTAAACTTCCCAGTTTACTTCAATATTCTTCGTGTGACCCGTTCGGTTCGGTCTACCATCTAGGCCGGGTTGAGGGGGTTACATTTTGTGGTATCAAAGCCAGGTTTCGAAAAAATGGTGTTGAGTTGATCACACAATTGCAAATGGCCAAGAGGGGGTGAATTGGCGATAAAAAATTTGGTAGGTGATAATAGGGAAAAATAAAATGTGACACAAGAAGTTAGAGTGGTTCAAGTTCTCCAAATGAACTCTACATCCACTACCTTAGTTCCTACTAAGAATTTTCAACCAATTCACTACTTGAATTCTTCCTCTTTTCTTGGATGAGGAGGTAACCTTACAATTTTGATTAAGCTTTCTACCCAAAGCTTAATCCACTCACTTTTACAAAGAGAAGTTTTTGGTAAACTCTACAAATTCCTCTCAAAGGATAATTGTTTACCCAATTCCAATTTTACACTCCCCAAACTCACAATAAAAAGATAACAATTGAGAACACAAGAGTTTGGTACAAGAATTTGACTCTAAGGGTGCAAAGTTTGGATTTGAGTGCTTTGATGATGCTTGTAGGTTCAATAATTGTTGCTTGTTCAATTGAGACTTGTTTTTATACCCTTGTATTGAATTCTAGTAGTTTGGGTAGTTGGGATCATCAATAGAGCTGTTGAGAAGCATTTTTCCCGCAATAAATGCAGCTCTGCTACCTACCGTATCGGTACGGGTAGAGGGCGTATCGATACCTGTATCAAAGAGGAAAGAGCCGTTGTGACTGAATACATCGCGTATCGATACGCTTAGAAGGCGTACCAGTACGATTTTAAGGAACGTATCGATACGGAAGGGTATATCGATACGAGATTTGCTCACTGGAATCCCAAGTTTTGTTATCATAAAAAGCGCATCGATATGCATACTTAGCGTATCGGTACGATATAACAGTCATTTAAATATTGGGATACCAACTAACTGACAAGTCAACGGTCGAAAATTAAATGCAAAGATTTTACAAAGATAAGCTTATCGTGTCGATACAATTGCAAAGCGTATCAATACGGTATCATTAAAATTGTTGCCCAGATGAATATCGTATCGATACAGGATAATACCGTATCAATACGCTATGTCCATTAAAATTCCAGTGGCTAAAAACCATATTGATACGCCTAAGGTTATCGATATGCCTGGGCGTTTTTTTGTAGTTTGGCTTGAAAACACATAGGAAAAGACTTAGAAATATTTATCATTTTAAGAACTTGTCTTGAGATATTATTTTGTTTAAAATTCTTGCCAATAGTGAGACTTTAAGGAGTACTTAAAAATTTATTGTTTTGCAAATTTATCCATAAGTTTAGACGTTATATCAAAATCAATTTTGGTTTCACAATCTCCCCCTTTTTGATATAACAAAACCACATATAATTTTTTAAGTTTTTGAAACTTTTGAAAAACTTTCTCCCTCTTAATTTAAGATGGATTTTCAAAATAAAAAAATTGACTTTATAATCCGTCTCCCCCTTTTTGTTAGATCAAACATAAACACAAGGATAATAACAACAATCATAGCATAAAATTCAAAGCAAACTTTAAATTAAAGCAAACATAATTGTTCAAATGAAACTTCAAAGGAAAAGCAACATAATAATCCAAACTTAGATCCTAAAACATAGATAAAAGGCATAAAGTACTAATCATAGGTGCAAAAACTAAATGTCATGAGATGATATGCAAAAACTACTCGTCTGCCTCATCATCATCATCTTCCTCGTCCTCGTCATCTACATCGTCTCGAGTGGGTTGATTCCTCCTATTTTGGTTGAGCCAAGCACCATGGAAGGCGGTGAGAGAGATATCCATGGAGTTTTGTTGAAGAGCTATGGATTTCATTTGATTCTCCATACCTTTGACGCGATCTTCCAAGGAGGTGAATCGAGTGTCAATGGCGGTAAACCCGACTTCTATGTTAGTGAATTTCTCATTGAGGAATGTCATGATGGTGCTCATGGAAGAGGACTCAATCGGAGCTCATTGAGAGCTTGAAGAAGCATGAGGAGCATCAACCAGAGCATCTTGTTGAGGAGCATGACGGACACAAACCCATTCATTGTTAACATAAGAAAAGTGGGCACGAGATAGAGAACGCTCATCTATGGGTTGGCCAAGGGGTTCGGGATAATCATAGGAACAATCAATTTCAAGGGAGTGGAGGAGGTGACTCAACGCTGTAGAATAGTAAAAAGATTTGACTTGTTCGGTGTGACGGTGTTAGACTAGATAGACAAGGTCGGCAAACATAATTTGACAAAGATTTGGACGGTGACCCTCCCTATAGCACTTAAGCCAAAAATCATCTACTTGACGTATAGTAGAAAACTTCCCTCCCGATGGACACAAAAACCAATAATGAGAAGATGAAGAATACAGTCATAAGCATCTAAGACTTTGACTGAGCCTAAAGAACCTTGACCTAAGGATTTCTCATCATCAATTCTTACGTTTCCAAAACCAAAAGCTTTGCAAAGAACCTCTTGATCAATTTTAATGATTTTGCCCATAACAAATGACTCGATAGCAATGACATGTTCTCTAGGTTCATCATGAACACATATAGCATTTGAAAAGAATATGATGACCAAATTCCTATATAGAATAGGAGGAACGCTTAAAAAGGTTAGAAATTTCCATTGCCTAATTAAAGGGAGGTATTTAAATTTGAAATGGGCAGAGCTTAAAAATGGTATAGACACAATGCGTTCTTCCCTAAGGGTGAAACCTTGAAATAGTTTGTAACGAGACATATCAGATGGGTCGGGAAAACTACATTGGATAATATAAGAGAGATTGAGTTTAGGGTTACCCTCTTCATCCTCACTAGGATCAGAAGTGGCAAGATAACGTCTAAATCTCTTTTTCGGTGCCATAACTCTGAAAACACATCAAAACGATTCGAATATGTATGCAATTAACATCTCATCCAAACCAATAAATTCTAATAGTTCAAGGTAATTAAAACAAATTTATTGTGAAAAAGATATAGACATATTTTAGAAAGAAACAAAAAATTAAAAAAACACGAGTAGAAAATATATTCGAATGAAAAAAATTATTTTTGAAAAATTTTGATAAAAAGTTTAAAACCCATGTTATAAAAGTACGTTTTGTACAAAAACTAAGTTGAAACAATTGTAATAATCAAACGAAAATAAAAGAAAATAAAAGAGAAAAGTTTTATACCTTGAATAGTTAGATTGTGTGAATGTGGTGATGTAAGTGCACAAGATTGATGGCAAAGCTTAGCTTTGATGTGGAGATCAAAAAACCCTCAAAGAATTTTTAAGTTTGATGGAAAAAATTGAAGGATTGAGGGGGTTTTTATAGAGTGTTGCGGCTAGGGTTTTAAGAGAAAAGAGTTTTTTTTTTAAATTTTAAAGTGTTTTGAAGATGCAGCCCTAAATAGCATTTCCGTCGATATCGTATCGGTACGCTTGTATAGCATATTGATACGCTTTTACCCTAATTTTTTATTTGGCATTATTACCGTATCGATACGCGGGACCGTATCGGTACGATTTGAACTGGATTACTTCCCTTGACTTAACCGTATCGATATGCGGGGTCGTATCGATACACATTGAGCTTCAAAGATTTCCCATTGATGAACCCGTATCGATACGCCTTTACCAGATGAGGCATTTATGACAGATTTAAATTCAAAAATCCAACTTTAAACATCCCTAAATGCATGTGAATGTCATATGAACAAGTTTTAATGGCTTAACTTAATGCATACTCCCCCTAGCAACATGCATAGAAGCAAAAAGAGGCAAATTAACATAAGCATGAATCACAACCAATTTCAAGCAAATTTTTGACATTTTGGGACCTAAAAAGGGTCAAGAGAAGCTAGTTAAACCTAACTCTCTCCTAAGGGTCCAAAAATGCTCTTTATCCAAAGGTTTTGTGAATATATCCGCTAATTGGTTCAAGGTATCAACATACTCTAAAACAACATCATTTTTCAACACATGATCTCTAATAAAATGATGTCTAATTTATATGTGTTTAGTTCTAGAGTGTTGGATGGGATTCTTAGTGAGATAAATGGCGCTAGTGTTGTCACATCTAAGGGGTATCATTTCTACTTCAACATCATAATCTAAGAGTTGTTGTTTCATCCAAAAGACTTGAGCACAACAACTCCCTAAGGATATGTACTCCGCTTCGGTGGTAGATAAGGCTACGCTATTTTGTTTCTTAGAGAACCAAGATATGAGCATACGACCTAAGAATTGGCATGTCCCGGAAGTACTTTTCCTATCTATCTTACAACCTCCATAATCCGCATCCAAATAAGCATGAAGGCTAAAGGAGGAATCTTTAGGATACCAAAGGCCTAAGTTAGGTGTATCTCTAAGGTATCTAAAAATTCTCTAATGGTAACTAAGTGTGATTCTTTAGGACTAGCTTGAAACCTAGCACACAAGCAAACACTAAACATGATATCCAGTCTACTTGCGGTAAGGTAAAGCAAAGAACCTATCATGGATCTATAAAGCTTAGAATCAACACACTTACCTTCTTCATCTTTGTCAAGCTTTATGAAAGAGCTCATAGGTGTGGCTTGAGGCTTTGCACTCTCCAAGCCGAACTTTTTGAGCATATCATTCACGTACTTAGCTTGATTTATGAAGGTGCCATCTTTCTTTGTTTGGTTTGGAGTCCCAAAAATAATGAGAGCTCCCCCATCATGCTCATCTCGAACTCACCTTGCATTAGCTTTGAAAATTCTTTGCAATAACATTCATTAGTAGAACCAAAAATGATATCATCAATATAAATTTGTACTACTAAGATGTCATTATTATATCTTTTTATGAAGAGTGTAGTGTCTACCTTACCTTTTTCAAAACCCCTTTCAATTAAAAAATTTGAAAGTTTTTCATACCAAGCTCTAGGAACTTGTTTTAAACCATAAAGAGCTTTAGTTAGTTTGAACACATGATTTGGAAATTTTGAATCCTCAAAACCCGGTGGTTGTTCAACATACAATTCTTCATTTATAAAACCATTTAGAAAATCACTTTTCACATCCATTTGAAAAAGCTTGAACTCATTATAACATGCAAATGCCAAAAGCATCCTAATGGCTTCCATCCTAGCTACGGGTGCATATGTTTCATCAAAATCAATTCCCTCTTCTTGGGTATAGCCTTGAGCAACAAGCCTAGCCTTGTTTCTCACTATATTACCATTTTCATCTAGTTTATTCCTAAAGACCCATTTAGTACCTATAGTAGATTGATTTCTAGGCCTTTCAACTAATGTCCAAACTTTACTTCTCTCAAATTGGTTTAATTCCTCTTGCATGGCCAAAATCCAAAAATCATCTTTTAATGTTTCTTTAATATTTTTAGGCTCAATGCATGAAAGAAATGCAACATAGTTCATTAATTTGAGAGAGGATCTAGTAGTTACCCCCTTGGATGGATCACCCAAGATTTCACCACCTTTGACATAGTTGAACTCCCTTGGGTAAGATACCTCATTTTCCTCAAAAGCCAAGTCCTTCAAGGCTTCAAGAGGTGGATCTTGTGCATCTTCATCCTTAGTTGGAATCTCATCAACCTTTGATGTTTGTCCTCCATCAATGGCATCAAGAATTCCTACATCATCATCATCACAAGATTCCTTCCTCGGAAGGAGGTTATCATCGAAAACAACATGTATAGACTCTTCAACTACTAAAGTTCTTTTATTAAATACACGATAGGCTTTAGAGTTTAAAGAGTACCCTAAGAAAATAGCTTCATCACTTTTAGCATCAAATTTACCTAAGTTTTCTTTACCATTATTCAAGACAAAACACTTGCAACCAAAAGGATGAAAATAGCTAATGTTAGGCTACTTAGATTTTAAAATCTCATAAGGTGTTTTCTTCAAAATTGGCCTAATCATTACTCGATTTATAATGTAGCAAGCGGTATTTCTGGCTTCCGCCCAAAAATATTTAGGTAAATTATTTTCACAAAGCATGGTTCTAGCCATTTCTTTTAAAGTTTGATTTTTCCTTTCAACTACCCCATTTTGTTGAGGAGTGCGAGGTACGGAAAAATTATGACTAATCCCATTTTCATTTAAAAACTCTTCGAAACCTAGATTTTGAAATTCGATTCCATGATCACTTCTAATGTGAGAAATTTTAAGTTCAAGATCATTTTGAGTTATTTTAGAAAATGTGATGAATTTTTCTAAAGCCTCATCTTTTGTACTTAAGAATAGAACCCAAGTAAACCTAGAATAGTCATCTACAAGTACAAAGGCATATGATTTTCCACCCAAGCTCATTGTTCTAATAGGCCCAAAAAGATCCATATGAATCAATTGTAAACATATACTAGTAGAGATATCATTAATGGATTTAAATGAAGTTCTATGTTGTTTACCCTTAGAGCATGCATCACAAATTTTATCATTAGATAACTTAAGTTTGGGTAAACCTCTAACTAGATGAAGGGAAATCAATTTTTCTAAAACACTCATGCTAGCATGTCCTAATTTTCTATGCCAAAGCCATGAGTCATGTTCATCATGTTCAACTAAGCATGTATGAGATGTATGGATGTCATCTAAATGCACCATGTAAATATTGCCTATTCTATGTCCTATGAGCATTAATTGATTTGTTTTAATGTTCACGATTTTGCAACCACTTTTATCAAATAAAACATTAAAACCCTTATCACATAATTGACTAATGCTCAATAAGTTGTGTTTAAGACCGTTGATATACAAAACATTTTCAATGAAAATAGAAGAGTGATTACCAATGGAGCCCATTCCTTCAATGTGGCCTTTAGAGTTGTCACCGAAAGTTACCACTCTACCACTCTTTGGCTTTAGTTCCACGAATCTACTCTTGTCACCAGTCATATGTCTTGAGCATCCACTATCAAGGTATCATGAGTTTTTGCTTGAAGCTTTGGCCTTGTAGCAATGCCCCCTACAAACAAAGAAATTAGGCTTTGATTTTTGGTACCCAAATCATTTTGGGTCCATGTGTGTTAGCCCTCAAAACTTTGGTTCCCTTAGGGATCCAAGAAGCAATAACATTCATGTTATTAGAAATAATGAGTTCCTTAGGAACCCAAACACTCCTAATCCTTTGACCTCTAGATTGCTTATGAAAATTTCTTTGTTTAGGAATAAAAGGTTTTCTTTTTACATATTGAGATTTAGAAGAATTTCCCTTTTCAAAATGGTTTTTCCCAATAGCAATAGATGTTTTAAGATTATCCACTTCCTTTGTGTGATAATCTTGAAAATCGGAAAGAAGTTTTTCAAGTTCAAGATTTTTCTTTTTAAGATCATTTGAAAGATTTACTAAGTACAAAACCTTCTTTTCCAATTCGGAGTTAGTTTTTGAAACATATTCATTTTGAGTTTTCAAATCGGAAATGTTTTTCTTGTTTCTCAAAATAGACTCCTTATATTTTCCAACTAACTCATCATAAACCTCTTGCAATTCATCGTAAGCATCTTGAAGTTCATCAAAGGTAAAATCAAAATTAGATGAGTTAAGGTTTACCTTTGGTTCATCATCAATGGCCATGAGACAAAGATTGACCACTTCCTCCTCCTCTTTGGATGACTCCTCGTCACTCCAAGTTGCTACTTGAGCTTTGAGCTTGTTCTTCTTCCCAAAGCTCTTCCTCTTCAATTGATGACATTCGGAATGGATATGGCCAGATTTTTTGCACTCATAGCAAATGATTTGGTCATTCTCCTCTTCTTTACTCTTTCTCTTGAAGTCTCCTATTCTAATGAACTTTCTCCCACGGTTAGACTTCATAAAGCGAGTGAATCGTTTGGCCAACATGGCTATCTCCTCATCTTCATCTTCGCTAGAATCGCTTTCATGGTATGAAGCTTTAAGGGCGATTCCAATCTTCTTCTCAACATCCTTCTTCTCAACCTTCTTCTCCTCCATTTTCTTTTCTTCTTCTCTTCCCTTCCTCATGATCTCATGGGTGAGTAGAGATCCAACAAGAGCATCTAGCTTGAGAGTCATCAAATCTCGAGCTTCAATAATAGCCGTTCCATTGCTATCCCATGATTCCGGAAGAGAGTACAAAAATTTCCTCACTAGCTTGTCTTCGTGGATGATCTCACTGAAACCCTTCAATCCGTTGACAATGACTGAGAATCGATCAAACATCTTGGAAACACTCTCATCGGGATCCATTTTGAAATTTTTGTAGCTTAGATTGAGTAGCCCGATTTTTGTTTCCTTGACATCACTAGTTCCCTCATATGTTGTCTTGAGGGTGTCCCAAACATCCTTGGCATTCTCGATCAAAGACACCTTGGAGTAGATATCCGGACCAAGTGCACAAAAGATGACATGAAGAGCTTTATCATTTACTTGCATCCTTCTTCGATCATCTTCCATCATTTTGGCTTTGACCTTTGGGACAAGTCTTCCTTCACCATCTCTCTTCATTGGTATGAATGAACCTTCTTCAACCATATCCCACACCATGTAGTCGGTAGACTTGATGAAGAGCCTCATCCTATTCTTCCAATATGGGTATTTATCCCCATTGAAGAATGGTGGCTTGGTAGTATATTGAGACTCGTAGAGGTTGGAGTTGGAGGTGGACGCCATTGTTTGACTAGTTGTTGATCAAACTCTCCTAGAATCGACTCAAGAGGGTTGTAATCCTTCCAATGAGTGTAGCTCTGATACCAATTGTTGAGTTGATCACACAATTGCAAATGGCCAAGAGGGGGTGAATTGGCGATAAAAATTTTGGTAGGTGATAATAGGGAAAAATAAAATGTGACACAAGAAGTTAGAGTGGTTCAAGTTCTCCAAATGAACTCTACATCCACTACCTTAGTTCCCACTAAGGATTTTCAACCAATTCACTACTTGAATTCTTCCCTTTTTCTTGGATGAGGAGGTAACCTTACAATTTTGATTAAGCTTTTTACCCAAAGCTTAATCCACTCACTTTTACAAAGAGAAGTTTTTGGTAAACTCTACAAATTCCTCACAAAGGATAATTGTTTACCCAATTACAATTTTACACTCCCCAAACTCACAATAAAAAGATAACAATTGAGAACACAAGATATTGGCAAAAGAATTTGACTCTAAGGGTGCAAAGTTTGGATTTGAGTGCTTTGATGATGCTTGTACGTTCAATAATTGTTGCTTGTTCAATTGAGACTTGTTTTTATACCCTTGTATTGAATTCTAGCCGTTTGGGTAGTTGGGATCATCGATAGAGCCGTTGAGAAGCATTTTCCCGCAATAAATGCAGCCCTACTGCCTACCGTATCGGTACGGGTAGGGGGCGTATCGATACTTGTATCAAAGAGGAAAGAGCCGTTGTGACTGAAAACATCTCGTATCGATACGCTTAGAAGGCGTACCGGTACGGTTTTAGGGGACATATCAATACGGAAGGGCGTATCGATACGGGATTTGCTCACTGGAATCCCAAGTTTTGTTTTCATAAAAAGCGTATCGATACACATACTTAGCGTATCAGTACGGTATAACGGTCATTTAAATATTGGGATACCAACTAACTGACAAGTCAACAGTCGAAAATTAAATGCAAAGATTTTGCAAAGATAAGCATATCTTATCGATACGGTTTCAAAGCGTATCGGTACGGTATCATTAAAATTATTGCCCAGATGAATATCGTATCGATACAGGATAATACCGTATCGGTACACTATGTCCATTAAAATTCCAGTGGCTAAAAACCGTATCGATATGCCTAAGGGTATCGATACGCCTGACGTTTTTGTGTAGTTTGGCTTGAAAACACATATGAAAAGACTTAAAAATATTTATCATTTTAAGATCTTGTCTTGAGATATTATTTTGTTTAAAATACTTGTCAATAGTGAGACTTTAAGGAGTACTTAAAAATTTATTGTTTTGCAAATTTGTCCATAAGTTTAGACGTTATATCAAAATCAATTTTGGTTTCACAAATGGGATGATGGTAATTTGATGTGTTGTGATTCTAAGTGATTAATGATGTTTACTTTGCACGGTGATTGTTATAATCATGTTGATGACGATCAAATGATATGTATGCCAAACATGTCAATGGTGATATATGTGTGAGATGTTATATACATGATGATGTTGTGGGCTGAATCTGATTGATTGTTATGCACGGTGCTTGTGATACGTATGTTGTTTGTCTTATGCTATGCTTGGAGGAAAAATTTGGGATGCTCATTGCCTTATTACTATAGTAAAATGTTTTTAAATTGAATACGAAGTCTTGGATCATTTCTTGAAGCTGGTCTGATTTCTTGTTTTTTTATTATCATACCTTAATTATAATAGCACAATGGGACCGAGGAGAGAGCTACATTCGGGTACAATTACTCTTGCGGGTGAGCAAAGAAATCAGGAGAACGAGGTTCTTCATGGTGGAAATTTACCTCCTCCACCACCTTTACCTGGGGGTGAGGAGTAGGGACAACATGGGCAAGCTGGGCCTGTGTTGGGTGATTGACACCTTTGGTTCAGGCGATGACTGAGGCATTCTAGGCTGCTATTACTGGAGTGCAAGCACCTGTTATTGGGCAATTGGGTTTACCGTTGGAATGCTTGTAAAGTTTGGGAGGCATTGAGTATCGTGGTTTATCTCTTGAAGCATCCGAGGCTTGGATGGTCAGTACGATCCGTATTTTGGATCAAATGGGGTGCAATGATGCACGTAAGCTAGGATGTGTTGTTTCGTTGCTGCAAGGTGATGCTTACAGTTGGTGGATGACTGTAACTGCGACTATGGAGCCTAATGTAGAAGTTCTTCCAAGCTGGCTTTAAGAAGAAGTATCTAGGAGTTAGATACTTGGATGAAAAGAAGGGTGAGTTTATGTCCTTGGTTTAAGGTAACATGACAGTGGCTGAGTATGAGGTTTAGTTCGTTCGTTTGAGCCAGTATGCTCTTGAGTTGGTGCCAAGTGATAGGCATCGTTGTGATCATTTTCGTTATGGCCTGGTGCAAGAAGTGAAGACTTTCATGTTGGCCACCGATTATACAGATTTTTATGTGTTGGTGACGCTAGCTAAGGATATTAAGCAGAGTTTGGGCTTGTCCTCTCGCGTGGGTGGCTCTAGCTCGGGTAAGAGAGCTGCGGATTCTGTTCCTGGTGGTGGACAATATAAGAGGCATCATGATCGTAGGTACCGGCCTGAGGTGAGGCGAGGTAATATTGCGCGTGGAGCGCCAGTTCAAGGTAATAGGGTGAGGTTTGAGCAAAATGCTTGATCGGTTTGTGGATCGTGTGAGCATTTGAGGCGGGACTATCCTCGTTTGGTTCGTGAGGGACAAGTTCCTGCAGCTATGACAGCTAACTCTTGTTGGAGTTGTGGACCGGCTGATCATTTGAGGCGTGATTGTCCTTTGTTGGCTGGAGGTGGTCAGGGTCGAGCATCTTTTTTTGCACCACAAAGAGGCCGTGGGCGCGGTCGTGGTAATTTCCAGCGTAGGGAGGATGGACAAAGAGCTGCAGCACATGTTGTGGTTGTTCAACATGAGGGTGGTGGTCATGCGAGGGTGTATGCACATCGCAAGGGACGCAATGACACCATTGTGATTGCAGGTACTTACACATACAATCCTTGTCATTGTTAACTTTAATTGATTTTGGATCTACGCATTCATACATCTTGAGTGAACATGCACATTTGCTTGATATCCCCGTTGAGATGTTAGATGTGGTAATGCAAGTAACTAGTTCTTTTGGTGAAACTATTGTTACGAGAAGATTGTATAGGCGATGTTCTTTATCTGTCCAAGGCCATGTGTTTGTAGTTGATTTAATGGAGTTGCCTTTCTATGGCTTTGATGTAATCCTTAGGATGGATTGGTTGACTGAGCATAGGGTTGTGGTCGATTTTGATGCTAAGTGAGTTACCTTAAAACTTTCTGATGATTACAAAGTAGTAATTATAGGCGAGAATTTGAAATTCTTGTCGAATACAAATTCGGCTCTTGAAGCGAGTCGTATGTTGGAGTTGGGTTGTGAAGCTTTCTTAGCTTATGTGATGAATCCTAATGCAAAGAAGGTGTGAGTACAAGACATACGAACGGTATGTGAGTTTCTGGGTGTCTTTCCAGAAGAGTTGTCTGTTTTGCCACCAAATAGAGAAGTTGAGTTTGGCATTGAGTTGTATGAAAATACGACTCTAGTGTCTATTGCTCCCTATCGAATGTCACCTAAAGAGTTGAAGATGTAACTTCATGAGTTACTTGATCGAGGTTTCATTAGACCTAGTGTTTCACATTGGGGTGCACCGATTTTGTTTGTAAAGAAGAATGATGGCACGATACGTATGTGTATAGATTACCGACAACTGAACAAGATGACGATTAAGAACAAGTATCCTTTGCCAAGGATTAATGATTTGTTTGACCAGTTTCGAGGTGCTTTAGTGTTTTCTATGATTGATTTGAGGTCTAGATATTATCAATTGTACGTAAAGGATGTGGATGTGTCTAAGACAGCTTTTCGTAAAGGTACGAGCATTACGAGTTTTTGGTTATGCCTTTTGGTTTGACTAATGCACCGGATGGGTTCATGGACATGATGAATCGTGTGTTCCATGAGTTTTTGGATGAGTTCGTGGTGGTGTTTATTGATGATATCCTCGTGTACTCTTGTACCGATGAGGATCATGATAAGCATTTGTGGATTGTGTTGCAAGTGTTGTTGGAGAATCAGTTTTATGCTAAGTTGAGCAAGTGCGAGTTTTGGCTCAGAGAAGTTGTCTTCCTTGGACATGTGGTGTCGGCCGAGGGTATCTGAGTTGGCCCACATAAGATTAAGGCGGTGATGAATTGGAAGACACCTAAATTTGTGACTGAAGTGCGTCGTTTCCTTGGTTTGGTATAATATTATCGAAGGTTTGTGGAGGGTTTCTCTAAGATTGCTACTTTGCTATCCAAGTTGTTGCAAAATAATGTTCGTTTTGAGTGGACAAATGTTAGACAACAAGCTTTCGAGAGGTTGAAGGAAGCTTTGACGCAAGCTCCCGTCTTGATTCAACCTAAATCGGGTAAGGAGTTTGTAGTTTATAGTGATGTGTCGTACGTTGGACTAGGTTGTGTGTTGATGCAAGGTGGGAAGGTTGTGGTGTATGCATCTAGCCAATTGAAGGTGCATGAACACAACTATCTTACTCATGATCTAGAGCTTGCTGCAATTGTGTTTGCTTTGAAGATTTGGAGGCATTACCTTTACGGTGAGACGTGTGTAGTCTCTACGGATCATAAGAGTTTGAAATATCTAATGTCTTAGAGAGAGTTGAATCTTAGGCAACGGAGGTGGTTGGAGTTGCTCAAAGATTACGACTTGACTATAACACCCGGGTTTGGGGGTCGGGTGAATTAAACAATTAAAATAATGTTCTGGGTTTTTGTTTTCAAAATAAATTGTGCTGGACATATTTTAATTTGAACCAAATAGCCATGGGCTTCCTTCTATTGTAAATACCTCATCTCATTAAGGGTAAAAAGATCTTTGGCTTTTAAAAATAAAACAAAATGATAAAAGCGCATTTTCATCATCTTCTTCCCCTTCTCTTTCCAATTTCCACGACAAGTTCTTCCTCCTCCTCAAGGTTACTATTCCATCACCATTCTCACTCATATTTGAAGATTTTTGAAAGGTAAACATGTTTTTGACTTGTCCTCCATTTCCTCTACATGTCTATACCTTTAGTTTTCATTAAAACCCATGGTTTTGCATTTTGAAGTTTTTGGGTTTTGAATTAAAAATGTTAACTTTGTTAGCCTTTAGTTGAGCTTTTGATTTGTTTTTGTTAGATAAGTTGTTTACTATCCAAAAGGTCCAACATATGTGATTTTTACAAGGTTTTATAATGATTCACGGATTTGGGTTTTATGGAGGTTTTAGGGAGTTCAAAGGTTGGTTTTGGGGCTGTTTAGTGTTGGAAATTGTTGGCTGATGATTGTATGATAGTTAATGGTTGTTTTGGAAGCTATTAGGTGTGTTAAAAGTGTTGGAATCGATGGGTTTTGGCTGTGCTATAGGGCTGCTCGAAAATGGTGTTTTGGGAGTGTTCTTGGCTAGTTTAATTGCTTGAATGGTAATCCGGGTTTGTTCCAGTGTTTGATGTTGATTGTGGTTGCTCTTGTTTGTGTTTGAATGACTAGAACCAAGGCTTCATGTTGGGGAATCATCAGGAACCAATTCGGGAAGTTC
This sequence comes from Hibiscus trionum, assembly GCA_030270665.1. Lineage (NCBI taxonomy): Eukaryota > Viridiplantae > Streptophyta > Magnoliopsida > Malvales > Malvaceae > Hibiscus > Hibiscus trionum. The sequence continues at coordinate 7,241,068 of BSYR01000057.1, forward strand.
GGAAGTTTGATTTGGCTTGGTGGATTGATCGGCTAGAGTTGTTGAGCTTGGAGTAGTCGGTGAGTGGTTCTATGTTTTTAAATTGGTTTTCAAACGCTGGTTCAAGCATGTAGACCTAGGTTGGGCTTGGTAAACCCACCTAGAGTTGGGATTAGATTGGTAGTCTAATCCTAAGCTTAGTTTAGAAGACTTTGGTTGAACTTCTAAATGCTTTGTTATGCCTCATGTTTCATATTCATTGTGATTACTGTTGTTATGTATATTGTGATATAAATGTATGTTGAGGCATGATGTTTGATGCATTGTGATATGCATGTGGTTGTGGAATGTGGTTTGTGCATGATGGTAAATCATGGTGAGTACGTGCTAAGCACAGAATTTGGTAAGAAAGTTGTGAGGTTGATCAATGAAATGTGTTAGTATTGGCACTAGTATGCTTGGGTACAAACGATCGATCATTAGGATGTTTAGTGTGCACACGAGAGTCGAAATGCGTGCCTGGTCTTGGTGATGGTAGTTATCAAGATGGAGTACGGGTTCGCCCGAAAATCTTCTTTTATATGTTATTCAGTGATGAGTGGAATCCCATCGACGGGGCGTGAGGATGAGTGGAATCCCCTCCGCGTGAAACGGTGATGAGTGTAATCCCACCGTAAGGTAAAGGTTGAGTTGTTGGATGTGAGTTCCAACGGTTGTTATCCGTGTATTCGGGTCATAGCTAGGTGCCAATACGTTTGATATATATATGTTTCCATATGGTTGTGTTTATGGACTTGTTGAGCATGGCATGATATTGATATTATGTTTATGCATCATTTATATTTTACTCTTGTGGCTTCGAAGGTAAGAAAACATGCATTCTACCTTGGTTGTGTTGTTCGTGCTTGGACCTTGCATTGTCGAGGTTTGTTTTATGAGCTTACGCTCACTAAGCTTTACGCTTACGCTCTCTTTTGTTCGACAATGCAGATCCGTAGTTCGTTGGTTGCTTGTGCAAGGAGAAGGCATCCAAGTGTGCTAGTTGTGCTTTTGCTATCATCAAGTATGGACTTTTAAGTTAAGATGTAATAGACAAGGAATGGGATTTGAGTATTTTGATTTATGTTGTTGTTATGTGTTAGGAGCATGTTTAGACTCCTATGATATGTGGATGTTTGTTTAAGGCTTGCTTATGCCTAGTACGTTAGCCTTGTGCCCCTATCATGAATGCTTGTGTGTTTTGTTTCTAAGGCATGAAACCTTTTAAATGCAATGTATGTCTCTTTATGGTAAATGTATGATTCCTTTGATCATATGCTCCTTGTTCGTTTGACTGACTCGTATGTTGTTCCATGGATGTTGGATGTTGTATGTATGTTTGTGTGTGGCTAGGTGAGTCTTATCTTGCATCTAGAGTGGAGTCTTGTTGCGTTTTGATGCAAATTTGAGTGTTGCAGTGCAGGGCGTATCGGTACGCCCAAGGGCCGTATCGATACGGTCCTACACTTTGGGACTCAAGTTTGGACTAGCGTACCGGCACACGAGGGTGTATCGATACAACAAAACCTCTCTGGAAATATGAGATATTGACGAGATTTTGGCGTATCGGTACGGGTCTAGGGTGTATCGGTACGGTCTTGTATCGTTGACCGTGAGAAGTTGACCAAGTGAGGGTGTATCGGTATGGTCAACCAGTGTACCGATACGGTCTCCCTGGGTTGTGCTTGGGCTGTTAACCTAGTCAAGGTGTATCGATACCCTTTTCTAGTGTATCGATACGGCCTGCTGTGAAAATTAAATGGGCTGTTTTAAATTGTATGTTAGTTGTTTCGCCTCGCTTGTTTCTTCCGTTGTCGTTGCTTCACATAGGATGTATTAACGCATCTAGACAAGATAATAATAAATGAAAAGTTTTTTCTAGGGTTGTTAACCGAAGTGGAGCCTTAATGGGTTTCGCCTCGGTTATCCCCGTGTGACCCGCTCGGATCGGTCGAGCGTCTAGACCGGGACGAGGGGGTTACATTGACGATATAGTATCACCCTGGAAAGGCCAATGTTGTGGTCGATGCCTTGAGGGCAATGTTTTCTCGTTTGAGTATATTGCGAGATGGTGGAGTGATAGTTGAGTTACAAGTGAAACATTCCTTGATTCATTTGATTAAGGAGAAACAGTTGCTTGATGATTCTTTGGTGCCTCATGTTCAGGACATAGCGGATGGTAATGTAACCGATTTTTGTTTTAATGATGATAGTGTTTTGTGCTTTAAAAGTCGAATAGTTGTGTCGGAGGACATTGAGTTGAGGCGCACTATTTTGATTGAGGCACATAGCAGTCCATTTGCTATGCATCCTGATAGTACAAAGATGTATCATGGATTGAAAGATGAGTAGTATTGGGTTAGGTTGAAGAAGGATGTTGGTGAAATTGTGAGTAAGTGTATGGTTTGTCAGCGTGTGAAAGCTGATCATCAATTTCCTTCCGGGTTGTTGCAATCTTTGAGAATACCGAAATTGAAATGGGAGAGGATTATGATGGACTTTGTGCTCGTTTTGCCTTTGACCCCGTCAAAGAAGAACTTCATTTAGGTGATTGTAGATCGCCTTACGAAGTGTGCGCATTTCTTAGGTGTGCATACTACGTATACGTTGGATAAGCTGGCAGAGTTGTACATTGCAGAGATAGTACGTTTGCATGGTGTACCTAAACCTATAGTGTAGGATAGAGATCTGAGGTTTATATAAAGGTTTTGGGAGTGCTTTCTTAGGGCTTTGGGTACAAGGCTTAATTTCAGTACCTCGTATCATCCTCAGATGGATGGACAGTCGGAGCGAGTTATCCAAGTGCTGGAGGATATGTTAAGATGTTGTGTTATAGATTTCAAGGTTCTTGGGAAATACAGTTGCCTTTGGTGGATTTTGCCAATAATAATAGTTTTCAAGCGAGTATACAAATGGCTCCGTATGAAGCTTTGTATGGAAGAAAGTGTAGAACGCCTCTTTGTTGGGCGGAGGCAAGGCAAAAATTGGTTTCCTTGACGGATTTGCTTAAGGGAACGACGAAGAAAGTGAAGCTTATTTGTGATCGATTGAAGGTAGTATCGGATCGTCAAAAATATTACGCGGATTTAAAGGGTCAGGAGATTGAGTTTGTGTTTGATGATAATTTCCACGTCTTGTTGTTGAAATTGCTATGCATGCTTGAGGATTGATGTTTAAATTCATTGTGTGTGTTTTGGAAGCATGCTGGGTTGTCTTTGAGTGGTTTAAAATGAGTAAAACCAGCACTTTGAGTCATTGTAGGCTGTAGGGTATCGATACCCTTAATAGTGTTTCAGTACAAGCTTCGTAAAATAGAGTGGAGTATCAATACACGGGGGCGTATCGATACAGATTTTGGTTATTGGTTTATGGGGTACCGATATGGGTTGTGAGGGTATCGGTACGGGTCTTGTTGTGTCGAGCCTGGGAGCACGTGTTATCGAGGGCGTATCGATACCATCTCTAAGGGTATCGATACGGTGGCCGTTTATTTAGTTAAAAGTATGTTTGAAAGTTCTGTTTCTTTACGTTTTAGTCCCTGAATGTTGTGGATGCAATTAAGTGAGCTTGGATGATTGTTTTGAGCTGAGATTTGACAATGATGCATGTAACATGATAAATTTAAAGATGGTAATCTAAAATTGGAAGAATCCCTCGTAATTTTTCAAGCTTGCAAAATGGTCCCTAAAATTGTAATTAAATGCAATCGAGTACTAATCAATGTCTGTTTGAGTTATGAATGTTCCGCTGTGATGTTAAACACTTAGGAGACTAATGGGCATCTAGACAAGATAAAAAAATTAGGGCTGTTTATTGGAGAAAACTTCCCAATTTAATTCAATATTCCCCGCGTGACCGATTCGGTTCGGTCTACCATCTAGGCCGAGTCAAGAGGGTTACATTTGATGGTATCAGAGCCAGGTTTCGAAAGAATGGGGTGATGGTAAGTTAATGTGTTGTGATTTCAAGTGATTGATGATGTTTACTTTTCACGGTGATTGTTATAATCTTGTTGATGATGATTAAATGATATGTATGCCAAACATGTCGATGGTGATATATGTGTAAGATGTTATATACATGATGATGTTGCGGGCTGAAACTGTTTGATTGTTATGCATGGTGCTTGTGATACGTATGTTGTTTGTCTTATGTTATGCTTGGAGGAAAAATTTGGGATGCCCATTGCCTTATTACTATAGTAAAATGTTTTTAAATCGAATACAAAGTCTTAGATCATTGCTTTAAGCTGGCATGATTTCTTGTTTTGTTTTATTATCATGCCTTAATTATAATAGCACAATGGGACCGAGGAGAGAGCTACGTTCGGGTACGATTGCTCTTGCGGGTGAGCAAAGAAATCAGGAGAACGAGGTTCTTCATGGTGGGAATTTACCTCCTCCACCACCTTTACCTGGGGGTGAGGAGCAGGGACAGCATGGGCAAGCTGGGCCTGTGTTGGGTGATTGACACATTTGGTTCAGACAATGAGTGAGGCATTCTAGGCTGCTATTGCTGGAGTGCAAGCACATATTATTGGGCAATTGGGTTTTCTGTTGGAACGCTTGTAAAGTTTGGAAGGCGTTGAGTATCGTGGTTTGTCTCTTAAAGCATCTGAGGCTTGGATGGTCAATACGATCCGAATTTTGGATCAAATGGGGTGCAATGATGCACTTAAGCTAGGATGTGTTGTTTCGTTGCTGCAAGGTGATGCTTACAGTTGGTGGACGACTGTAACTGAGGCTATAGAGCCCAATATAGAAGTTCTTCCAAGCTTCCTTTAAGAAGAAGTATCTAGGAGTTAGATACTTGGATAAAAAGAACCATGAGTTTATGTCCTTCGTTCAAGGTAGCATGGCAGTGGCTGAGTATGAGGTTTTGTTCGTTCATTTGATCCATTGCCTTATTACTATAGTAAAATGTTTTTAAATCGAATACAGAGTCTTAGATTATTGCTTTAAGTTGGCATGGTTTCTTGTTTTGTTTTATTATCATGCCTTAATTATAATAGCACAATGGGACCAAGGAGAGAGCTACGTTCGGGTACGATTGCTCCTACGGGTGAGCAAGGAAATCAGGAGAATGAGGTTCTTCATGGTTGGAATTTACCTCCTCCACCTGGGGTGAGAAGCAGGTTCAACATAGGCAAGCTGGCGGTGTTGGGTGATTTGACACCTTTGGTTCAGGCGATGACTGGGGCATTCCAGGCTGCTATTGCTAGAGTGCAAATACAAGCACCTGTTGTCGGGCAATTAGGTTTGCCATTGGAATGCTTGCGAAGTTTGGGAGGCGTTGAGTATCGTGGTTTGTCTTCTGAAGCATCCGAGGATTGGATGGCTAGTACGATCTGAATTTTGGATCAAATGGGGTGCAATGATGCACGTAAGCTGGGATGTGATGTTTCGTTGCTGCAAGGTGATCCTTATAGTTGGTGGACGACTGTAACTGGGGCTATGGAGCCCAATGAAGAAGTTTCTCCAAGCTGCCTTTAAGAAGAAGTACCTAGGAGTTAGATACATGGATAAAAAGAACCATGAGTTTATGTCCTTGGTTCAAGGTAGCATGACAGTGGATGAGTATGAGGTTCAGTTCGTTCATTTGATCCATTATACTCTTGAGTTGGTGTCGAGTGATAGGCATCATTGTGATCACTTTTGTTATGGCCTGGTGCAAGAAGTGAAGACTTTCATGTTGGCCTCCGATTATACAAATTTTGATGTGTTGGTGACGCGAGCTAAGGATATTGAGCAGAGTTTGGGCTTGTCATCTCGTATGGGTGGCTCTAGCTCGAGTAAGAGACTTGCAGATTCTTTTCCTGGTGGTGGACAGTATAAGAGACATCGTGATCGTAGGTACCGGCCTTAGGTGAGGCGAGGTAATGTTGGGCGTGGAGCGCCAGTTCAAGGTAATAAGGTGAGAATTTTGCAAAATGCCTGTTGGTTTGCGGATCGCGCGAGCATTTGAGGTGAGACTGTCCTCGGTTGGTTCGAGAGGGACATGCTCATGCGACTATGGTAGCTAACTCTTGTTGGAGTTGTGGATCGGCTGATCATTTGAGGCGTGATTGTCCTTTGTTGGCTGGAGGTGGTTTGGGTCGGGCACCTTTTGTTGCACCACAAAGAGGTCGTGGGCGCGGTCGTGGTAATTTCCAGCATAGGGAGGATGGACAGAGAGCTATAGCACATGTTGTGGCTGTTCAACCTGAGGGTGGTGGTCCTGCGAGTGCGTATGCACTTCGCGAGGGACGCAATGACACCGATGTAATTCCAAGTACTTTCACCTTGCAATCCTTGTCATTGTTATCTTTAATTGATTCTGGATCAACGCATTCATACATCTTGAGTGAACATGCAAATTTGCTTGATATCTTTGTTGAGATGTTAGATGTGGGAATGCAAGTAACTAGTTCCTTTGGTGAAACTGTTGTTGCGAGAAGTTTGTATATGCGATGTCCTTTATCGGTCCAAGGCCAGGTGTTTGCAGTTGATTTAATGGAGTTGCCTTTCTATAGTTTTGATATAATCATTGAAATGGATTTGTTGACTGAGCATAGGGTTTTGGTCGATTTTGATGCTAAGCGAGTTACCATGAAACTTGCATATGATTACAAAGTAGTAATTGTAGGCGAGAATGTGAAATTTTTGTCCAATGCAATTTTGACTCTTGAAGTGAGTCGTATGTTGGAGTTAGGTTGTGAAGCTTTCTTAGCTTATGTGATGAATCCTGATGCAAAGGAGGTGCGAGTACCTGAAATACGAATGGTGTGTGAGTTTCTAGGTGTCTTTCCGAAAGAGTTGTATGGTTTGCCACCAAATAGAGAAGTTGAGTTTGGCATTGAGTTGTATGAAAATACGACTCCAGTGTCTATTGCTCCCTATCAAATGGCACCTAAAGAGTTGAAGGAGTTGAAGGCGCAACTTCAGGAGTTGCTTGACAGAGGTTTCATTAGACCTAGTGTTTCACCTTGGGGTGCACCGGTTTTATTTGTGAAGAAGAAAGATGGCACGATGCGTATGTGTATAGATTAATGGCAATTAAACAAGTTGACGATTATGAACAAGTATCCTTTGCCAAGGATTGATGATTTGTTTGACCAGTTTCGAGGTGCATCAGTGTTTTCGAAGATTGATTTGAGGTCTGGATATTATCAATTGAAGGTAAAGGATATGGATGTGTTTAAGAAAACTTTTCGTACAAGGTACGAGCATTACGAGTTTTTGGTTATGCCTTTTGGTTTGACTAATGCACCGGCTACGTTCATGAAAATGATGAATCGTGTGTTCTATGAGTTTTTGGATCAGTTCGTGGTGGTGTTTATTGATGATATTCTCGTGTACTCTCGTATCGAGGAGGATCATGATAAGCATTTGCGGATTGTGTTGCAAGTGTTGTTGGAGAATCAAATTTATGCTAAGTTGAGCAAGTGCGAGATTTGGCTCAAAGAAGTTTTCTTCCTTGGACATGTGGTGTCGGCTGAGGGTATCCGAGTTGACCCACATAAGATTGTGGCGGTCATGAATTGGAAGACGCCTAAATCTGTGACTGAAGTGCGTAGTTTCCTTGGTTTGGTAGGATATTATCGAAGGTTTCTCTAAGATTGTTGCTCCGCTAACCAAGTTGTTGCAAAAGAATGTTCTTTTTGAGTGGACGGATGTCAGAAAACAAGCTTTCGAGAGGTTGAAGGAAGCTTTGACGCAAGCTCCCGTCTTGATTCAACTTGAATCGAGTAAGGAGTTTGTAGTTTATAGTGATGCGTCGTACGTTGGACTAGGTTGTGTGTTGATGCAAGGTGGGAAGGTTGTGGCGTATGCATCTAGCCAATTGAATGTGTGTAACCCCCTTAGCCCGGCCTAGACGTTTGACCCGAACTACGAAGATTACACGGGGAAAACCAAAGTCAACCCGAAAGTCAACCTTGAATAACGACCTTTTTTTCCTTTTTATATTCTCTAGATGCACATTAAGCCTATGTGATTACACAAGAATCATAGGAGAGAAGAACACAGCGAGCGGAAAAGATTTAGGGACTCAATTGCATGATTTACATATTTTAGGGACTAAAATGTAATTTTTAGAAAATATAAGGACTTGGATGAATTTAAGATTACCATTATGTAATTAATCATATTTCATGCCTCTCTGCCAAATATCAACTAACAAGGACATTCCAAGATCAAGCAATTGCATCCACAACATTCAGGACTAAAATGTAAAACATGGAAACTTATAGCAATTCAAAATCATCATCCAACGGTCATCCGTTTCGGAACACCAAAACTTCGTACCACAACGCCCGTATCGAAACGGTGTTGACCGTTTGGGTACTCGGGTGTGTTCCGAGACCAGTATCGAAACAGGCCTCTCTAGTGGCCATACTGTTCCGAAACACCTTTAACCGTACCGAAACGAAATGGCCATTAGATGTCCCCGTTTCGGAATAGTTAAGGGTGTTTCGATACACCCTGCCCTGTGACAGCAGAAAATGCTGGGTTTTCATACTTTTTCGCACTCGAATCAGCCCCGAGACATGCCACAACATGCATACATCAAGGATTCATATCAACAATCATCATATCGAAGCTATAGCATAAACAAAGCAACCAACACATTAGCAAAGGCACTAAAGGCATGCTTCCTAGTTTGCCAAAACCATAACAAGTCAAAACTCCAAAGGCCATTTACAACTCAAGTATAGGTAAACCAATATGCTCAAAGTAAAAGAAACATTCTCAAACAATCCAAAGCATAAATCCCACCCATTGCCTCTTATTACACTAAGGATGAGTCACAAACATCTCTTTAACAAAGCTATGGATTCCTCTTGCTTTTGGGCTGCCTTCAAAGGTTCAATTCTCTACATTGATGAAACAAAAGAGCGTAAGCAATAAGCTTAGTGAGGATCGCTAGACAACATTCATCAATGCATAACTCAAGATTTGCAAAAACAACACTTAACAACACATGCCTTTTATAAAACAAGTCTTCTCAAGACTTCAATGCACTTTTGAAACCTCATGCACATATGCATCAATTTACAACAACAAAGAGACCTTTGCTCATGCTTTAACAAGCATCACATGCATTCTTGCATCATACACATATTTCTCATGCACCTTTGCATCATTTACAAGCATCTCATGCTTCACTTTGTTCATTTACATTATATTGGCTCTCAAGTGATAGTCCACAAATCATTTCAACACAAGACACAATCGGATACGCGGATTACAAGCGTTGTCCCTCACGCTTTATACAAACTACCAGACTACACAAGGTGGAGACAAATGGCACAATCACAACCCCTCAACACCCGTGATGGAGACTAATGGCACAATCACAACCCCTCAACATCACTCATCGGTAGTTGTATAATTCCACTAACGAGAGTATAGGACACATACACAAGACTCACACACGAGACTAACCATTCACCGTTGTGATCTTAACCTCAATCGTTAGGGTACTTGGATGGAGATTACGGCACAATCACAACCCATCGACATCCAAGGCGACTTTATTCACGGTGCACCCAATCCTATAGCCGGCTAACTATACCTGATTTAAGTAACCAAAAACCATTTTCATCACTTGCCAATATAATCATTTATCCACATTAATCCACTATTTTTCAAGCATAACCACAATGTCATTTCCACAAGCACACATGCTTAACATCATATGCATTTTCATATGAAAATCAAGGATCGCTTACCTAGTGCATCCTTAACATAATGACATTAAAAATCCTGCATTAAACCATGCTTAAAATAGTAAACAAATCCACTCTTACATCAAATGCATTTTCATCCAACTTAACACATTTCCAAGAGATGGATTACCGAAACACTTACACTTGAGCTTAGTTAAGTGTATCAAGCTTACACTAAGCTCCCAAGAGCACGCTCAAAGCATTATAAAGCAGGAAATTGCATTTCCACTCACTGATACACGAAGCCTCGTTCACCGACACGGAAATTACACCTCCGGAGCCTCCAAAATCACCTCGTTAGCTTCCGGATCAAGATCCCCTGTTTTCACATCATCAAAACAGAGATCTAAATGCATTAAAATGCATTCTAACACCGGCAACAATTCATAAACTTGTTGCCCACTCAAACTACACCAAAATACCCTTCCGAAACAACCGCAAATTCAATCAATTGCCTCCCAAACCAAGCCCAGCCATCATACAACACTTCCAAAGCATTTTCAACATCAAAACACAACTAATAAACATCCTAACTCATCCTTATACCTCCAGCAATCAAAATTCCACCATTACACCCCAAAAACACACTTAAAACTACCAAGAAACTCAAGGATCTCAAGGATTTCAGGATCTATATTAACCACACCTCATTTTAACATATAAACCAACTTAGAAATCACTTAAAATCAACAAAAAACAGTGCCCAACACATCAAGTCCGAAAATCAAGATTTCATCCGCATTTTCACAAGATTTTGATCTCAAATCAAAACTATATTGAAAACTCAATCAAAAATAGTTATTAGAAGCCAAATATCTTGGGAATTTCAATAAAGAACTTAGATTAGAGGTTGAGAACGGGATTTACCTCCAATCATTGCTTCCTTCAATAGATGACAAGATTTCCTTGCAAAAATCTTGAAGAATTAAAGATCTCTTGAAAAAGATTTAGGAAATGTTGAGAGGATTTTTAGAAGAAAGAATTCTGGAAAAGATGAGAGAAAATGGTGTTTGGCTAAAATGAGAGGGAATTGGTAGTTACGTAAAATGAAAATCCACTAACTACCAATTAATTAATATCATATTCTAATTAAAATCATTTAATTAAAACCCATTTAAATCACATGTCATATTGAATAAAGGTCAAATTGACTTAAAGCCCCCTAAAGATTCTAAGATTTTGGCTTCCACCTTAAAAAGCACATTTTTCCCAGTTTTGAAACTTTACAATTTGGTCACTACTCAAAATGTCCATTTCCCAAAACCTTTTTTGTAAAAATTGATTGACCAACCTCTTAATTATATTTTTAGAAGATTTTAGCAATTTTTACCACAATTTTATCCTATCCCGATCCTTGATTTCCAAAAATCACCATACGCGATTCGAACCGTTCTCGACCGGTCCAATCTGTTGTCTAAAACATCTAGGCCCAAAACTAGGGCGTTACAATGGGTATGAATGCAACTATCCTACTCATGATCTAGAGCTTGCTGCAATTGTGTTTGCTTTGAAGATTTAGAGGCATTACCTTTATGGTGAGAAGTTTGTGGTCTATTCGGATCATAAGAGTTTGAAATATCTAATGTCTTAGAGAGAGTTGAATCTTAGGCAACGAAGGTGGTTAGAGTTGCTCAAAGATTACGACTTGACGATATAGTATCACACTGGAAAGGCCAATGTTGTGACCGATGCCTTGAGGGAGATGTTTGCTCGGTTGAGTATATCACGAGATGGTGGAGCGATAGCTGAGTTACAAGTAAAACCTTCCTTGATTCAGCTGATTAAGGAGAAGCGGTTGCTTTGATTCTTTGGTGCCTCATGTTCAGGACATAGAGTATGGTAATGTAACAGATTTTTGTTTTGATGATGATGGTGTTTTGTGCTTTCAAATTCGAATTGTTGTGTTGGAGGACGTTGAGTTGAGGCGCACTATTTTAACTGAGGCACATAGCAGTCCTTTTGCTATGCATCCTGGTAGTACATAGATTTATCATGGATTGAAAGATGAGTACTATTGGGTTGGTTGAAGAAGGATGTTGGTGAAATTGTGAGCAAGTGTATGGTTCGTCAGCGTGTGAAAGTTGAGCATCAATTTTCTTCCGGGTTGTTGCAATCTTTGAGAATACCATAATGGAAATGGGAAAGGATTACGATGGATTTTGTGTTCGTTTTTCCTTTGACCTCGTCAAAGAAGAACTTCATTTAGGTGATTGTAGACCACCTTACGAAGTGTGCGCATTTCTTAGCTGTGCATACTACGTATACATTGGATAACCTGGCAGAGTTGTACATTGCAGAGATAGTATGTTTGCATGGTGTACCTAAATATATAGTGTCGGATAGATATCCGAGTTTTACCGAAAGGTTTTAGGAGTGCTTGCATAGGGCTTTGGGTACAAGGCTTAATTTTAGTACCTCGTATCATCCTCAGACGGATGGACAATCGGAGCGAGTTATCCAAGTGCTTGAGGATATGTTAAGATGTTGTGTTATAGATTTCCAAGGTTCTTGGGAAAAATAGTTGCCTTTGGTGGAGTTTGCCTATAATAATAGTTTTCAAGCGAGTATACAAATGGCTCCGTACGAAGCTTTGTATGGCAGAAAGTGTAGAACGCCTTTTTGTTGGGCGGAGGCGGGGCAAAAGTTGTTTTCCTTGCTGGATTTGCTTAAGGGAACGACAGAGAAAGTGAAGCTTATTTGTAATAGATTGAAGGCATCATCGGATCGTCAAATATCTTACCCAGATTTAAAGTGTAAGGAGATTGAGTTTGCAGATTTAAAGCGGATTTAAACCGATGAATCTAGATTAGAGATCTGGGTCAGTTCGGAGTTGGTTCAAGGAAAATGTGATTCAGGATGAGATAAAATTTTGGGTAAAATTGTTAAAATCTTCTAAAATTATGTTAAGAAGTTGGGTAAAATCAATTTTGGAAAATGAGTTTTGGAAAGTTAAGATTTCAGTTTGTGATTATTTTGTAAAAATGTGTAAAATTGGTTTTTAAGAACTAAATTAAAAAGGGAAGACTTAAAATCTTTAGGGAGCTTATGTGTAACAATAAAAAATGGGGCTAGTAAAATTTTAAGAAGTTTTGGGAGATTTAATCCTTTTTTCTTTCTAAAATAATAAGTTTTGGGTCTTAATTGAATGAATTCAGATTTTGGGAAGCTTGATTTATAAGGAATTGATGACCAATATGAAAACGGAATAAAGTTTGGAGACAAAAGTGTGAACACCCAAAAGTTAAATGGCAAAGAGTGTGATTTGACCATTTTTTAAGGACATTAAATCTGCCCAAAGTTAGCGCGTTGGCAGAAAGGGGGTGAGGGTTTTTAAATTGGGGAAAGAAAAAGGAAAGTGAGAAAGAAAAAATGGGTGGAGATTCAATCTCAGATCTACCAAGATCCGATCATCCGTTTTCGACACCTCCACCACCATTGCGTTCATCTCGTCGAGAGGAGTTCACTGGTACCAACGACATCATCATCGGAGTCATTGTTGGAGGGGGCGTATGTGTTTCGTCAGAAAACTTGAAAGGTTAGTATTTGAACTTTGAGTTTGAATTTTGAAAATTTGAGGCCACCACCGTGTTCGGAAGGTCAAAAACTATCAGCCTGTAAATTTTGGTAGCCAACGGCCGCCCACAACCACCACACGCAACCGGCCGCGAGTGGGCTTCGTTCTAGGCACTTGCAGCCGTCTAAGCCGAGCCGCCGAGCTGTCTGAGCCGAATTGTTTGACCAAGCCGTTTGACCGAGCCATCGAGCCGTTTGACCGAGCCACCGAGCCGTTTGACCGTTTAACCGAGCTATTTGACCGAGCCATTGACCGTTGACTTTTTTACCAGAGTTGACTTTTTTGGGAGACCCTACCTGGGGGTTTCTCGACTTTCCGGATCCATTGGTGCATCTCGTTTTTCCAAATTCGAACCCGATAATTCGTTTTTAATGTATGACTTTTTGGATAAATTTTATTATCGCGTTTAAGTTCTGTTTCTGATGCAATTCACATTTCTACGTATCTAAGTTACCGAGTGACGTCGAATCCGAGTTCAAGAGAGTGATCCAATGGAGTATCATGGATCGATCGAGGTAGCTCAAAGCCGAGGTAATACTTTACTACCTCTTGTATGTTTTATGAAACATAGTGGTATATGGTAAATGCATGCATGATCATGTTTAGGAGTATGGTTAATTTTGTTAATGCCTAATCGATTATGGAAAATGGGTAGTAAACCAGTTAAGACTAAAATGCTCGGTTAGAAAGGTGAGTGACCTAAAAGAACTTCTGAGATCCAAAAATAATTGATAAGATTGTGATGCTTTAAATTTGGTTTTCCTTGTTAATGATTTAATTTCTGAAATGCTAAGTTAAGAAATGATTGAAATGCCCTTGAGGTGAGAGAATGACTAAAATGCCCATGAAAATAAAGCGATATGTGAATTTACACTTGATCTAGTAAAACAATTGTTTCATCTGAAAATCTCGTTATACTTGGAAAGATCTAGTAATAAGATTTGTATCTTCGAGAATGTAAAACACTTGGATTTTCCTGAATTTTGAATAATCTCCGAAGATAAATTTACAAGAAATTATTCTTATGTTCGGAACTATCAAGTGGTGCAAATTATTGAATTGACTGAAACGACTGAAATGACTAAAAGGATTAAGAATATTGATGAGGTTGAATTGATCGGAACGACATAATGACCAAAAAGACTGAAATACCATCGGGCACTAAATTTCAAATTAATCAAAACGATGGATATATCCTCGAGATCGCAAACAAATGAATAGATGGAAGAACTGAAAAACTCTAAATAATTGAAATATTTTCGAGCATCGAAATGTCTGAAATACCCTCGAATACTAGAATGACGGAGAATACTACTAAGGAATGGAATTAGAAACCCCAACAAAGCCAAACAAATGTAATGGCTCCAAAAGTGATAAAATACGACCCGTGTCAGTTGGTCGATTCAGATACCATGATGATAGTGGAAGAATACCATGTGAATACATGTGCAATTTATTTGGAGAAAGTACATAGTTAATGGTATAAAAGACCTGTCCCCAAAGGCACTTTCGATGTTTTAGAATAAGTTCAGGTTCAATGCACATGCTCGAATACTAGGAAAATACCACTTTCTCGTAGTAAGTTCAATGGATGATTGGTGAAGGCGAACTGTTTTGGTGTTACACTGTAGTCGGTTCTGAAAATAAATACTTAAAGTGTACTTATCCGGTTATTTTACAAACTCTGTGTTAATGGTTTTGATTAGTTCAGATGGACTCAGAAACCTGATGAGCAACTAGAATTCCTAAATTCCGTACATCACCATTTATAACTTGTTGGTTTAAATTACAAAATTACCCCTAAAGGCCAGAATGACCATTTTACCCTCGTAAGCTTTAATGTTTGAATCCCTCACAATATATCTGAAATCCCAATGATCTCGATACATCAAATTTTTACGTTTTGGTTCGATCTATTATCACCGAACTTTCCTTTTTGTAGGGATCCCGTTCTACAATCAGTCCCAAATTGTCGAATGATCTCCTTCTAATAATTACCAAGTGTCTCTGAAAGATGAACCAAACCTTAGAGTTTTTATTGCACAAGTATATCCTCTCTGATCTGAAACTAATATTCTCTATGATCCAAATTTTGAATTCTGTTTGGCTAAATTATATACATCTGTATCTGATCTGTAATGCATGCTCTCTGATTTCTGATACTCTGAAAATCACGTATGTTTACTACTCAGTCTGTATTCACTAAATTATTATATTTGGGGTACTTTTGGGCTATGTTATGAAGTCTCTGCGGGTTCAGCGCTGGTAATTCCTTATGGACCCAAGGTCTCCCCTTGGGTAGGTTCTGATGCTACGGCACGAGTAATTCCTTATGGACCTAAGGCAGCCCCTTAGGTTGGCTCCTATGCTCATTGGGCCTAGAGTAAGTCCTTATGGATGCAGTTCTAGGGAACTGCATATCGGTGTGTAGTTGGATGGTAGTCATGTTGATACTTAGCTTTCCATGTTCCTTCTCTAGCCTCAGTCAAACTCTATTGTTGTCTGAAATATTTTGTCTGTCATTCTTGATCTGTAACTGATGGAACACCCTAAACTCTCTGGTTGGATTTTCGTAATCTATGTCCCTTATGATTACCTGAGTTAGACATCATGTCTGGTGATCAGGTAATTAATCAGAAATGAATATGTTACTTTCAAGCGTAACAACTAAACGAATTGTATTCTATATCTGAAACTTGATAATGCTTGCTCCTCCCTCTCGTCCTGATACGTCTGATACTTATGTGTGGCATGAAGCTTCTTTTGGTAGTTTCGTATTACTGAGCTTTCCCAAGCTCATGTTGTTCTTACCACTTCAGGTTATGAGATCTATCATGTTAATGATCGACATTAGTGTTTGGAGTTCTCTCGGCGTCACTTTTGGAGTACGACATCGATTCAGTTAGTGGGCATGCATGTCATGTATTATTTTATGACAGTGTCCGTAAAATGTTTTCTGAAATTATTGTTATATGTTTAAATGATTTTTTTGGAAGTGTATTTTAAAACAATAGTCAATGTTGTGGTTCAATTAAATTTTTAAAGGAAAAATGTTTTTATGTGGATTTTTACTGTGATTCGCTCTTGTGACCCTAATGTGACTCTCTAGGATCCGTGGAAACGCATAGGCGGGTCTAGGGGTTACATTATATCTATTTTGTGAACCTTTTCTTTCAAATTGAACATTTTATTTGTTCTATTAAAAATGATTTTTAAAAGCGATTTTAAAGTAAAAATGGAATTTTAGTAGCCAAAAGAGATTTCACGTAACTAACTCTTCTCTCATTTACCAATCAGCTAAAACACTCTTCTTTTTCTCTAAAATTTCAGAGGGTTCCATTTTCTCAAATCTTTTGGTTAGCCAATGATTTCTTTGAGTTTCCTTTCAATTCTTCCTTAAGCTATCTTCAAAGACTTCTTCAAAATCTTGTCATTTGAGGGGAAAAGGCAAGGTTAGAGGTAAGATTTCGTTCAACTCCTCTAATCAAGGTTCTTTAATGAAATTCCTAAGTCTTTGGCTTCCTAAATATGTTTATTAACTAAGTTTCATGTTTTGATTAATGGAAAATTGATTAATCTAGCTTTACTTGGTGAATTTCTAAGAAATACGTTTGGGCACTATTTTGATTGATTTGAGAATGATTTTAAACTTGATTTGGATGTTAAATGATGTCAGAATAATGGTTTTGTAATAATAATCCCGAAATAGGATGGATCTCTAATTGTTAGATTGTTATATTTTGGGTTTTTAAGGTGTTAGTGTGAAATCTGACTTGCTGGAGGTATAAGGATATAATTAGGTTGGTTTTGGATGTTGATTGATGGTTAAAATGGGATGGAAGTGTTAGATTCTGGCTGGGACTGAGTTTAGAGAGCAATCGAAGGTGATTTCGGTTGTTTTGGATGGGTATTTCAGTGTTTTAGGGCAAAGCAGCGAGATAGTTTAAGTTTTTGGTGATTTTAATGCATTATGATGCATTAATCTTCTGTTCTTGTGTGGTATAAACAGGGGAGAATACATCAAAAGCAATCGGTGAAGTTCTGGGGGCTTCAGACGCTTATATTCGCGTCGACAAATCTTGATTTCGCGAGTCGGTGAGTGAGAACATGTTTTCCAGCTTTGAAACACTTTAAAGGTGATTTTGGGAAGTTACTGTAAGCTTGAAACACTTTACTAAGTTCGGAAGTAAGTAAAAGGATTATCTCCCTCGAATTGCACTATTATGAGTTTGTTGATGCACTTGATTTTAAATGCATTTTACCTACTGTTTAAAGCATGATTTAAAGTAAGTGATTTATTGTTTTTGATGATATATTGATGAAGGATGCACATGGTAAGTGATCCTTGTAACTATATGCTTGTATTTGTATTATGAAACATGGTTTGATGCTTGGAGATGTGGTTTATTGGTAATTCTTTGAAAACAATGAGGTTTATGTTAAATGTGAATTATATTGGCAAGTGATGTTGTGAAATTGGTTTATAAATGAAAATCGGATATAGTTAGCCGGCTATAGGATTGAGTGCACTATAAACAAGTCACCTTGGATGTTGAGGGGTTTATACGGTGTACCGAATACTCCATCCAAGTGCCCTAACGATTGAGGAAAGAGTATAGTGTCCCATCTCTCATTAGTGGGGTTATACATCTACCGATGAGTGGTGTTGAGAGGTTTATATAGTTTACCGAATACTCCACCATGGGTGTCACAATGGTGGAGGGCAGGTCCCGTGTGTGAACCTTGAGATGTCGGTGAGAATGTATGAAGTGTTGGGACAACACTTGTGAATCCGTGTATCCGATGTGGTTTTGAGAAATGAACATGTTGATGATCACTTGTAAGACAATATAATTGATGATGTGTTATGATATGGTTTATGATGCATTAAAATGGAGATGCATATTTTACTCTTTAAACTTTGCATATGGTAACTAAGCATGAGAAGGCTTATGTTGAGTGTTAGCAATGGATTTGCTGTTGGGTTTATAACACATATTGCATGATGATAACATGCTAATTTGTTGAGGAAAGTGCATGATTTTGGGAAGTGCATGATGGTTTTCAAATGATGTTTAGCAAATTGTAATGAGATTTTTAATGTGGTTATGAAAATGGTTTTAGTGCATTGATGGCGTTTTGGTTTAGAGCACTCCTCACTAAGCTTGTGTGCTTACGCTATCTTTTTTTTTCATCAATGCAGATAATTAAAGACCTAGAGGCAGCAACTTGCAAGGGGATCGTATGAGACTTCACTTTTGAATGTATGTTTCGTTTATGGACTAGAGTAATAAGGGCAATGGGGGTTCCATAGTCTATTTGGGAGATGTGTATGAACTCCCTTTATGCGCATGTTTGTTTACTGGTTCTAAGCTTGTAAAAGGCATCTATATGTTGGTTTAAGCTTTGAATTGAATTATGAGTCTTGGATGGATTGATTTCATAGGAAGCATGCCTTTAGAACTCTTTGATGATAATTGCCACGTCTTGTTGTTTAAATTGCTATGCATGCTTGAGGATTGATGTTTAAATTCATTGTGTGTGTTTTAGAAGCATGTTGGATTGCCTTTGAGTAGTTTAAAATGTGTAAAACCAGCAATTTGAGTCATTGTAGGCTGTAGGGTATCGATACACTTGATAGTGTATCGGTATAGGCTTCGTAAAATAGAGGGGAGTATCGATACACGGGGGTGTATATAAATATACCATTCTAGTATTCTGGTATTCTGTTTTTAGTCAAAGCTAACGTGGATGAAACACAAAGTCAATATATTTGAAGAACCATTGCGATATATGATGCTCGCGTAAAAGTGCCCCGCAATAGTGCAAGTGTACATGTCACAAGTAATATAATGATAAGTATATCGAGTATCATATCCACAGGGATTGAGCTAGCCTTTTGGTCTTACTTCCTCGCACTACAAAACAATTAAAGTAAAAACACATATGAGTTGGGGTGTTTGAATAAACTAAAATAAGCCAGAAAATAAAGTAAGAGAGAATAAATTGAGAGAATGGGCCGAATTAGAATGTGTCGTAGCTTGGAATCCTATTGACTTGTCTCCATTCTTGAATGTAGTAACACAAAACCGTCGTGGCAGTAACCTAAGTCCCTACCACGTCCGCAAAGGTTGAGTGTCTGTCGCGGCCATCTCTTGCTCTTGGGCAAATGTTGTTAGGGTTTGGCAAAGTGTCCCTGAATGTCTCATCCTTATCTCTAAGCTTGGAACACTGTCGATGGCTGCACTATGACCATACCTCTCAGCGTAAATCAAAGACAAACACCAACCAATCACACTCTTCTCTTAGCCGTTGAAACTCTTAACCTATCTCTAGGCCGAGTTAGTTAACACCACGTGGGATGAAAACCGTGCTTAATCGTTTCATGAGTTCAACTCTCTCGATATTGAACAAATAGATAATCTCATAAACTCTCTCTCGATAAGTATGCAAGAATGATTAAAGCCAAGAATAAGCACACCTTAACTTAATTGCATTAAGGACTTAAATAAAGTACAATAGTCTTCACACGACTACTAAAAAAACTAATCCTAATCCCAAGGAAAATTAGAATATAATGAATGGAAAGAAAACACAAATTAAATCCTAAGCTCTCTCTTCCGATTCTCCTCTTGGAGATGGCGGCAAGCCTCCTTTTATAGGGGAAAGCGTAGGCACAAATCCTTCTTAGAGAAGAAGTTAAGTTGGACTTGGACTTAACTTTATTAAAGAGGTGAATCTCTTTAATTTAATACATCATTTACTTTTGGCCAAAAGTCCAACTTTATTCTTCCTTCCATGCTTTTGTCTTCTTCTTGAGCTCCGACTGCCACTCAAAGTGTGTAGAAAAATCCGGAATTTAAAGCTCTACAAATCGACTACCACTTTGCCTATTTTTCCCTTCGGCAGGTTGAGTAGTACACTGCAGGGACATGGCATTTTGCTGCCTCGGCATGGGTCTGTGACTGGTTCTACTCCGCAAGGCTTCATCAGCTTCCCTCGGTAGAAGCTGTCAGTTGTGGCTTGGCTCAATCAAGGTCTGTCACTAGTTGGTTCTGCCTCATCCTTCCTTTTCCCTCATTGCCCTCACAACATCTCTTGCCCTGGCAGCGTGCAAATCTGCGAAAACACCAAACATGCATCAAACAGTACCTTTTTCATAGAATAAATAGAATATAAGGATTAAAGGCATAAATGATGAAATTAATGTATGAAGGGCCATAATGCAGCTCAAATGGGTGTAGGTTGAGTGATAATTGCCATGAAAAGGGGTAAAATATAGGACTTTTGGGCACTTATCACACCCCCAAACTCGAACTATTGGTTGTCCTCAAGCAATGTAAACCATCAATTGCCAAACCTTAATTTTTATAAACTGTCTCCTTGGTCTTACTTTTCCTTCTCTCTCCAAACCATAGTAAAGAATGCTCAGCCCATAAATCTTTGGATGCCTTAGGAATTCCCTAGAATAAATCTATAAGATTTATGAGTGTGTGCGTGCATTGTAAACAAGATGATTATAAGGATTCTAAGAAAACACTTAAGCATTAACCTACTTAACTTGGGTAAATTCTTCTTCTTCTTTTCTTTTTTTAAGCAATCGAACCTACTAGAGCCAGTTTCGGGCACCTCTAGTGATTAGCCTAGAGCCGGTTTCAGGCACCTCTAGGGCTTCCTTAAGCTAGAGTCAGTGTTAGGCACCTCTAACTCTTTACCCAATTTTTTTTCTAAGCAAGTCTATGCCCTATGTGTACTAGAACTCTATAAATCATACAAGTCACAAAGGTGTTTTAAAGTTCTAATCTTATAGTATGATCCTAAGTTGTCTTCCTTAAGCATCCTAAAATTAAAGGCTCTAAACAGTTCTAAACTATGGTAAGAAGATAGAGTTCTATTGCCAAGTAAGAATATTTAATTAAAATTAAACTAAGGTAATTGATAGAAGGTATTACCGAGGCATAAGCTAAACTTGGTTAAGGCAATGCAGTAAAAAAATTAAAGTGTAAAAGAACATAACTACATGGCAATTATATTAAAATGTCGCGGCATGGCCATGCCTTGGAAACTAAACCTACACCTGAAACTCGTATCAAGCATTGCCCTCAATGCTTACATTGCACACAATAAGATAGGCAAAATTAGCACACAAAAAATATAAGGGCATTAAAAATAAATGGCATAAAGAATAGGAATTTAGATGGATGGTGATTTGGAATATTCATCTTCCTCATCACTTTCGCTCTGTAAGATCAGCCTCTTTGGTTTTGATGCCGCGTGCTTGACTCGTTTGTTTTCTCGGGGTGGCTGGATGCGTGATGGTGGTGTGAGCTTTGCTGTCAGCGCCGTAACCTCCTCATCTTCGGAGTCTGGGCAGATTTCCTCCATGGGTGTTGCCTTGCGTTTGAGTTCCTCAAAGACCTAACTAATAGAATGAGCAGTGTCGGACCAATATGAGGCGTCGTGGTATGGAGATCTGGCGGGTGTGTCCAGGCCAACCTTGTGCTTGCCTTTGCGAGTTGCGACAGAAGGAGCATCAGATGCCACGGAAGTGGGTACTTGGGATGCCGGGGCAGTGGCGGTGGCAGGGGTTGCTTCTTCTCGGTGCTCAGGGGCGGCGGTGGAGGTGAAGACATTAGGGAAATGTGGAAACCAGATCGTCTAGTCTGTGAACTTCTTCTGGATCAGTTTTATAATTGAGGCATGGAAGTCCCTCATGTGCGTCATGAACAGTTGTTGGCGTTGGTCCATTTCCTCCAACTTTTGCAAATTTTTTTGAAGGTCTGCTGCTGCTGGGACGTGCATCTAGGGCGTCTCTGGGATAGTTGTCAAGGTTGCTGCCCCGGTAATGCCTTGCATTGGAGTGGCCTGGATAGGATCAGCATCAATGATGTTCATCAGTCTGTGGTAGGCCTCCCGATCCCATCTCTTTTCGATGTGGCGTGAATTCATCGGCCTCAATGACGTGTAGTTCCCTCTCCGTGCAAAGGCTGATGATTATCGATGGAAAGTAAAGCGGCCCCTTGTCCTTTTGAGCGCATTTGTAGATTTCCTGACATATAAGATTACCAACATTAATTTTTCGGTTATGTATAATAGAATGGATTAGAGGGAGCCTGGGCCGATCAATGGCAGTGTTGTGTGAGGTCGGCATGAGGCGGTGGCGGATGAATTTGTTCCATAGCTTCACTTCTGGTCTGAGGCTTCACCTTTGGACCGACCCTTGGTGTGCCCCGGCCTCCCATGTCGTGTCGGCATAGCAAAGCTTCTCTTTAATCTGCTGGTAATCTTCTTATGTGAGCACCTCTAAGACCTCCACGTGCTCGTCCCTTTCAATGTGCATGCCATAAAATTGGTTTATGGCATCGACATCAACCCTAATTGCCTTTCCTCTTACGTGTACGAAGAACGTATCGTCACTGGGCCTGTGGGCATAAAATTCTCAGACTATGGTGATGTTGGCCCGGGTAGGTTGAAGATAGAATATTTGCCACTACTGATGATTGATCTTTTGGAACAAATAGTGGTCGATGTCGTAGTTGGGTTCGTCGGAAGCTTGGAATCCATGTTCTTCTCACACTTGCCGAGAGATGAAATATTTCATGTAACCCCCTTAACCCGGCCTAGACGGTCGACCCGAATTAAGAAGATCATACGGGGAAAACCAAAGTCAACCCAAAAGTCAACCTTGATTAACGACCCTTTTTTTTCTTTTTAATCTTGTCTAGATGCACTTTAACCCTAGATATGTTCACAAGATAAACATATTCAGACATCATAACAATTAGAGAACATTCAGGGACCCAACTGCACAAATTACAACTTAAGGGACCAAATTGTAAATTCTGATAATAATAAGGACTTAACCCAAATTAAAGTTACCAACTTGAAATTAATCATCTTTCATGCTTCTTTGCCAAATTTCAGCTCAAACGGACATCTCAAACTCATACAATTGCAAAAACAAGTTTCAGGACCAAAACGCAAACATTTCAGAACATTTAACCAACAATTTCAGTGCCCAACGGTCGAGTGTTTCGGAACAGGGAAGGCCCGTTCCGAAACGCGGGACCGTTCCGAAACTGGTACCGAAACATGGCCTGGCAGAGGCCAAACCGTTCCGGAACAGTGCCTCCCGTTTCGGAACGCCCAGGCCATTTCAGGCCCCCGTTCCGGTACGGTAGCACCTGTTCCGAAACAGGATGCCCAGATTGCAGAAAAATTTGCTGGTTTATCATGCAATTGACTTAACAAACATGCTCCAAAAGCAACCAAATTATACCAGCAAGTCATTCAACATACAAGGAACTTAATTGTATCAACCAAACATCAACATGGCAACAATTATGAAAATCCCCAAATCTATAGGCATGCTTCCTACTTAGCAAACCATTCAAGCATCAAAATACCAAAACCATCTCATAAAGGCCAATTACAAGCTCCAACATTATTAACATCATTAAACCAACTTAGGGAGTCCAAAACATCTCCCAAAACAACAACATAGGTTCCCATTGCCAAATGCCAAAAGCTAATAGTGTTTAAGAAACCTTCACCATACTTGAGCTTAGTTCACCACTTGGATTCTTCACCACCTTGCTGCCCTCAATGCACTTTAATGCTCTGTATTATTGGTTTAAGAAAAAAGAGAGAGCGTAAGCAAAAGCTTAGTGAGGAATGCTCATTTAAAACCACACAATAATGCATTTACAAAACACATTTATAACCCTTAAATCCAATCATCATTTGTACATGCTCGTAAGCATTTAAAACAAGCAATACATGCTTCAAGTCCATAACATGTCATATTGGCAACAAGTGATACATTCAACATAAGATCCACACATGGACTTTTAAACACCATGGTGATCTTACACTTTCCAAGGACCACACATGGACTTTTAAACACCATTGTGCCTTTAACCCCATGGACTTTTAAACACCATGGCAAGGACCACACAAGGACTTTTAAACACCTTTGTGTCCTTAACAAGAATCTCCCAAGGACTTTTAAACACCTTAGAGTTCTTAGATAACAAGGCTTACACAAGGAATTTTAACCACCTTGAACCTTAACCAAGAACCAACCATGGACTTTTAAACACCATGTTGTTCTTAAATAAACAAGGCTTACACAAGGAATTTTAACCACCTTGAACCTTAACCAAGAACCAACCATGGACTTTTAAACACCATGTTGTTCTTAAATAAACAAGGCTCACACAAGGACTTTTAACCACCTTTGTGACCTTAACCATCACTTGCCAATGTGCATCATTACAACAATATTCCACTGTTTTAAAGCATTTAACAAAGCCATAAACATCATGCATCATTATGCATCAAAACCACATTTAACAATGTTCAAACACAAGAATCTCTTACCTTGAGCATTCTTCAATACATGGCTTATAAAATCAGCAACTAACATGCTAAAATATGCTTTCAAAACAGAATTTAAAACATGCAAACAACCACATTGCGTACAACCAATCCATGGTTCATCATCAAGAGAGTTTTTCCGAAAAACTTACTCTTGAGCTTAGCTAAGTTGCTTAGACTTAAACTAAGCTCCCAAACCTTCAAAACATTGGTTTCAAAGCCGAAATCCAAAATCCACTCACCGATTCCGTTTCGCCTCTTGCCGAAACACCAATCAAGCTTCCGGATCAACACCACTAGGATCCAAAGATGACTCCCCTGTTTTAAACACATCAAAACAGAAGATTAATGCATCATCATGCATTAATATCCTCAATGAAAGAACCTAAACCCGCTGCTCTCAACCACACTCCATTTTCGGCTACCAAACACAACCGAAAATGCCTCCAAACAACTCCACAACACTACCCAGCCAAGATCCATCAAATCTAATCATCCTTAAACATCAATTAACATCCAAAAAGGATCTAATCAAACCCTTATACCTCCAGCTATAACAGATCATCAAGATCACTCCAAAAACAACCAAGAACACAAGCTAAACTTAGGAAATTCAACCTATCCGGGATTGCATTTATTAAACCTCAATTTCACATCAATTTAACATTCATTTAACATCAAATTGACACCTCAAAACACTGCCCAAACAGATCATACGAAATTTCATCAAAATCAATCAAATCTTGCATTTAAAAGCCAAAATCAAGAATACATCTATAAAACCTTTTATAAAACATAAATCAAGGATTGAGAACTTAGGAATTTCAGTAAAGAACTGAGAGTTCAGAGGAGAAGGACGTTCTTACCTCCAAACTTGAGTTTCCCCCTTTTTAGAACCAAAATCTTGAAAATCCAATTAGCAAATGGTGAGGTTTTGTTGAAGAGATGATTAGAGATCAAAAGAGGATTATAATCTCATGTTTGGACATCAAAATCAGAAGGAAAAGCTCTGGAGAAAAGTGTTTGGTTTGAGAGAAAAGATGAGAGAAAATGGAAATGAAATTTTAGGAAGTTAGTTGAAAATGCCAAAACATCTTCCCTCCTTTTTAGTTTTATTTAAAAACCTTTAATTAATCATTTAATATCTTAGAAAAATCTGGAGAAACTCCCATTGGGTAAATAGCTCCTTAAAGATTCAAAGTTTCAATCCTTTTTAAAACAGTCCCACAGTTTTCGAAATTTACATTTTGGTCACTAACCAAAATGTCACACTTCCAAACCTCATTTTGTAAAATTGATTTCACCAAACTCTTATATATAATAAAAGAGGATTTTAAGACATTTTTCCATATTTTTAATGCAACCCGAACTAGGTTTTCCTAAATTCACTCTTATATATTCGAACCGCGATCCGACCGAACCGGTCCGAATCCCAAAACTCCTAAGCCCAAAACCGGGGCGTTACAACTCTCCCCCCTTAAGAAATTTCGTCCTCGAAATTTACCTGAAGGAAAGAGATACGGAAACTGCTTCAGCATGTCATCCTTCCGTTCCCACGTGGCTTCCTCAACACCACGGTGCTTCCACAACACCTTCACCAACTCAGTGGTCTTGCCACGAAGAACCTTGCTATCCGAATCCAGAACCTTCACCGGTTCCTCATCATAGGTCAAATCCGGATTCAATTCCACTTCTTCCACAGGCATCACATGCGAAGGATCTGATCTATACTTCTGGAGCATAGAAACATGAAACACGTCATGAATCTTCTCCAACTCTTGAGGTAACCTCAACTTGTACGCAACAGGACCCACACGCTCAATCACCTCGTATAGTCCAATGTACCTAGGGCTCAACTTACCCTTACGGCCAAACCTCATCACCTTTTTCCAAGGCGAAACCTTCAAAAACACACGGTCACCCACCGTATACTCAATCTCCCTACGCTTCAAATCCGCGTAAGACTTTTGCCGATCAGAAGCTGCCTTCAAACGCTCACAAATGAGCTTCACCTTCTCGGTGGTTCCTTTCAACAAAGCCGGCATCGAAACCAACTTTTGACCCGTTTCAGCCCAACACAAAGGAGTCCTACACTTCCTCCCGTACAAAGCCTCATAAGGTGCCATCTGAATACTTGCCTAATAACTATTGTTATAAGCAAACTCTACCAAAGGCAAATGTTTCTCCCAAGAGCCCTGAAACTCAATCACACAGCACCTCAACATATCCTCCAAAATCTGGATAACACGCTCGGACTGACCATCCGACTGAGGATGATAAGATGTACTGAAATTCAACCGTGTACCCAAAGCTTGATGCAAACACTGCCAGAACCGCGATGTAAACCTCGGATCCCTATCCGACACAATCGACTTTGGCACACCATGCAGCCGCACAATCTCAGCAATGTACAGCTCCGCAAGCTTATCCAAGGAGTACGTAGTATGCACAGGCAAGAAATGCGCACACTTCGTCAGGCGATCCACAATCACCCACACCGAATTCTTCTTCGTTGGTGACAAGGGTAAACCAGATACAAAATCCATGGTAATCCTTTCCCACTTCCATTCAGGGATTCTCAACGGTTGTGTAACGCCCCGGTTTTGGGCTTAGGAGTTTTGGGATTCGGACCGGTTCGGTCGGATCGCGGTTCGAATATATAAGAGTGAATTTAGGAAAACCTAGTTCGGGTTGCATTAAAAATATGGAAAAATGTCTTAAAATCCTCTTTTATTATATTTAAGAGTTTGGTGAAATCAATTTTACAAAATGAGGTTTGGAAGTGTGACATTTTGGTTAGTGACCAAAATGTAAATTTCAAAAACTGTGGGACTGTTTAAAAAAGGATTGAAACTTTGAATCTTTAAGGAGCTATTTACCCAATGGGAGTTTCTCCAGATTTTTCTAAGATATTAAATGATTAATTAAAGGTTTTTAAATAAAACTAAAAAGGAGGGAAGATATTTTGGCATTTTCCAACTAACTTCCTAAAATTCATTTTCCATTTTCTCTCATCTTTTCTCTCAAACCAAACACTTTTCTCCAGAGCTTTTCCTTCTGATTTTGATGTCCAAACATGAGATTATAATCCTCTTTTGATCTCTAATCATCTCTTCAACAAAACCTCACCATTTGCTAATTGGATTTTCAAGATTTTGGTTCTAAAAAGGGAGAAACTCAAGTTTGGAGGTAAGAACGTCCTTCTCCTCTGAACTCTCAGTTCTTTACTAAAATTCCTAAGTTCTCAATCCTTGATTTATGTTTTATAAAAGGTTTTATAGATGTATTCTTGATTTTGGCTTTTAAATGCAAGATTTGATTGATTTTGATGAAATTTCGTATGATCTGTTTGGGCAGTGTTTTGAGGTGTCAATTTGATGTTAAATGAATGTTAAATTGATGTGAAATTGAGGTTTAATAAATGCAATCCCGGATAGGTTGAATTTCCTAAGTTTAGCTTGTGTTCTTGGTTGTTTTTGGAGTGATCTTGATGATCTGTTATAGCTGGAGGTATAAGGGTTTGATTAGATCCTTTTTGGATGTTAATTGATGTTTAAGGATGGTTAGATTTGATGGATCTTGGCTGGGTAGTGTTGTGAAGTTGTTTGGAGGCATTTTCGGTTGTGTTTGGTAGCCGAAAATGGAGTGTGGTGGAGAGCAGCGGGTTTAGGTGCTTTCATTAAGGATATTAATGCATGATGATGCATTAATCTACTGTTTTGATGTGTTTAAAACAGGGGAGTCATCTTTGGATCCTAGTGGTGTTGATCCGGAAGCTTGATTGGTGTTTCGGCAAGAGGCGAAACGGAATCGGTGAGTGGATTTTGGATTTCAGCTTTGAAACCAATGTTTTGAAGGTTTGGGAGCTTAGTTTAAGTCTAAGCAACTTAGCTAAGCTCAAGAGTAAGTTTTCGGAAAACTCTCTTGATGATGAACCATGGATTGGTTGTATGCAATGTGATTGTTTGCATGTTTTAAATTCTGTTTTGAAAGCATCTTTTAGCATGTTAGTTGCTGATTTTATAAGCCATGTAATGAAGAATGCTCAAGGTAAGAGATTCTTGTTTTTGAACATTGTTAAATGTGGTTTTGATGCATAATGATGCATGATGTTTATGGCTTTGTTAAATGCTTTTAAACAGTGGAATATTGTTGTAATGATGCACATTGGCAAGTGATGGTTAAGGTCACAAAGGTGGTTAAAAGTCCTTGTGTGAGCCTTGTTTATTTAAGAACAACATGGTGTTTAAAAGTCCATGGTTGGTTCTTGGTTAAGGTTCAAGGTGGTTAAAATTCCTTGTGTAAGCCTTGTTATCTAAGAACTCTAAGGTGTTTAAAAGTCCTTGGGAGATTCTTGTTAAGGACACAAAGGTGTTTAAAAGTCCTTGTGTGGTCCTTGCCATGGTGTTTAAAAGTCCATGGGGTTAAGGACACAATGGTGTTTAAAAGTCCATGTGTGGTCCTTGGAAAGTGTAAGATCACAATGGTGTTTAAAAGTCCATGTGTGGATCTTATGTTGAATGTATCACTTGTTGCCAATATGGCATGTTATGAACTTGAAGCATGTATTGCTTGTTTTAAATGCTTATGAGCATGTGCAAATGATGATTGGATTTAAGGGTTATAAATGTGTTTTGTAAATGTATTATTGTGTGGTTTTAAATGAGCATTCCTCACTAAGCTTTTGCTTACGCTCTCTCTCTTTTCTTAAACCAATAATGCAGAGCATTAAAGTGCATTGAGGGCAGCAAGGTGGTGAAGAATCCAAGGGGTGAACTAAGCTCAAGTATGGTGAAGGTTTCTTAAACACTATTAGCTTTTGGCATTTGGCAATGGGAACCTATGTTGTTGTTTTGGGAGATGTTTTGGACTCCCTAAGTTGGTTTAATGATGTTAATAATGTTGGAGCTTGTAATTGGCCTTTATGAGATGGTTTTGGTTTTTGATGCTTGAATGGTTTGCTAAGTAGGAAGCATGCCTATAGATTTGGGGATTTTCATAATTGATGCCATGTTGATGTTTGGTTGTTACAATTATGTTCCTTATATGTTGAATGACTTGCTGGTATAATTTGGTTGCTTTTGGAGCATGATTGTTAAGTCAATTGCATGATAAACCAGCAAGATTTCTGCAATCTGGGCAGCCTGTTTCGGAACAAGTGCTACCGTATCGGAACGGGGGCCTGAAATGGCCTGGGCGTTCCGAAACGGGAGGCACTGTTCCGGAACGGTTTGGCCTCTGCCAGGCCATGTTCTGGTACCAGTTTCGGAACGGTCCCGCGTTTCGGAACGGGCCTTCCCTGTTCCGAAACACTCGACCGTTGGGCACTGAAATTGTTGGTTGAATGTTCTGAAATGTTTGCGTTTTGGTCCTGAAACTTGTTATTGCAATTGTATGAGTTTGAGATGTCCGTTTGAGCTGAAATTTGGCAAAAAAGCATGAAAGATGATTAATTTCAAGCTGGTAACTTTAATTTGGGTTAAGTCCTTATAATTATCAGAATTTACATTTTGGTCCCTTAAGTTGTAATTTGTACAATTGGGTCCCTGAATGTTCTCTAATTGTTATGATGTCTGAATATGGTTATCTTGTGAACATATCTAGGGTTAAAGTGCATCTAGACAAGATTAAAAAGAAAAAAAAGGGTCGTTAATCAAGGTTGACTTTCGGGTTGACTTTGGTTTTCCCCGTGTGATCTTCTTAATTCGGGTCGACCGTCTAGGCCGGGTTAAGGGGGTTACATTTGGTGGTATCAGAGCTGAATTTTCGTGTAAGTGGGAATGTTATGTGAATGATTAAAGTATGTATGCTTTGTATGCTTGTTGAGTGAAAGCATGATGTGTGATTTGCGAATATGTTGCAATTGAGTTGTATGCTGTGATGAAGCATGTTGTGGGTACCCATTGCCAAATCAAAGCTAATGAAATGATATTGTTTTTAATTGAAAATGAGCTTGAGTACTTGGATTGCTTACCTTGCTGGGCCTGACTTTGTTTAATTGCATTGTGATTGCATTGTTAGAGTATGGCACCTCGTAGAGAGTTGAGGAGTAATGTGCGAGCTACGGCTCAGAACGAGAACGAGAATGATGAGAACATTGAGAGTGCAGTGGATTTACCTCCTCCACCTGGTGGTGGTGGTGCTGAGGGTGAAGGAGCTGGAGCTGCAGCTGGTGCTGGGGTCGCCTGACCTAAGGCTGGTCAGGGGCAAGCTGTTCCTGACATGACAGTGTTGATACAAGCTATTGCTGGAGCTTTTCAAGCAGCAGTAGCTGGAGCTCAAGGAGCTGGGCATCAGGGAGATGCTGGAGTTAGACTACCCTTGGAGCGTTTGCGCAGTCTAGGAGGGACTGAGTTCAGGGGTTTGTCTGCTGAAGGTTCGGAATCTTGGTTAGAAGGTACCAAGAGAATCTTGGGTCAGATGAGTTGCACTGATGTGCAAAAGCTGGGCTGTGTAGTATCATTGTTGCAAGATGATGCTTATACTTGGTGGACTACCTCTATCGCTGGGATGGCGGAAGCTGACGTAACTTGGATGTTCTTTCAGAACGCGTTCAAGAGAAGGTATCTAGGTGTGAGGTACCTAGATGAAAAGAAGAGGGAGTTCATGTCTCTTACCCAGGGGAGCATGACTGTGGCTGAGTATGAAGTACAGTTTGTTCGACTCACTCAATACGCACCTGAGCTTGTTCCGGATGAGCGGGAAAGGTGTGAAAGGTTCCGTTATGGCTTAGTGACGGATGTAAAGATGTATGTGCTGGCTACCGAGTATGATGATTTTGATGTGTTGGTGGGCCGAGCAAAGGATATTGAGATGAACTTGGGTTTATCTGCTAGAAATGCTGGATCAAGTGCTGGTAAGCGAGCTGCTGAATATAGTTCCGGTGGTGGACGGAACAAGAGGGGACGGGATCAGAAGTATCAGTCCTCAGCTAGGCGAGGTGGTGGTGCGCCTGCCCGGGGAGGCAATGCTAGAGTTGATCCGAGTGCTTGTTGGACATGTGGTTCGCGTGGCCATATGAAACGTGATTGTCCTCGTGCTGAGAGGGAGGTGCAAGCTCCTGTTGTGGCAGCTGGTAATGCGTGCTGGAATTGTGGATCTAAGGATCATATGAGGAGAGAGTGTCTTATGTTAGCTGGTGGCCAAGTGCGTGCTCATGTTGTTGCTGCACCACAGAGAGGTCGTGGGCGCGGCCGTGGTAACTTCCAGCGGAGAGAGGAAGGTGGTCGGGGTGTGGCTCATGTTATGGCTATTCAGCCTGAGGGTGGCGGCCAAGCCAGGGTGTATGCTCAGCGAGAGGGAAGGAATGACGCGGATGTGATCGCAGGTACTTTTACTTTGCAATCCTTGTCATTACTTTCCTTGATTGATTCTGGATCTACGCACTCATACATATTGCGTGAGCATGCTGAATTGCTTGGTTTGCCTGTTGAGTCTTTGGATGTTGGTGTGCGTGTCACTAGTTCTTTTGGTGAGACTGTTGTGACTCGAAAGCTTTATAGAAGATGTCCTTTGGTCGTGCAAGATCATGTTTTTCATGTTGACCTTATGGAGTTACCTTTCTATGGTTTTGATGTGATCCTTGGTATGGATTGGCTTGCTGAGCATCGAGCTGTTGTGGATTGTGAGAATAAGTGAGTTTCGTTGAAGCTTGCGGATGATTATGAGGTTGTTGTGGTTGGTGAGAATGTGAAGTTTCTTGCCAATGTGGTGTCTACGTTGGAGGCGAGCCGAATGCTGAGGCAAGGTTGTGAAGCTTACCTAGCTTGTAACGCCCCGGTTTTGGGCTTAGAAGTTCTGGGCGTTGACCGGTTTGGTCAAAGTGTTGTTCGAATCTTAAGAGGTGAAATTAGGAAAGCCTAGTTCGGGTTGCATTAAAAATATGGAAAAATGTTCTAAAATCATCTTTTAATATAATTAAGTGAACTGTGAAATCAATTTTGAAAAATGGGTTTTGGAAGTATGACATTTTGGCTAGTGACCAAAATGTAAATTTTGAAAGTTTGGTGACTGTTTTATAAAGAGTTGAAACTTTGAATCCTTAAGGAGCTATTAATCCAAAGATGATTTCTCCAGATTTTTCTAAGATATTTTAAGTCTAAAATCTGATTTTAAAGGTTATTAAAATTGGAGGGAAGCCATTTTGGCTATTTTTGGATTTTGTAACCAACTTTGCTAAACTTTCTTTCTCTCATTTTCTCTCAAACCAAACACTACTTTTCCAGAGAATTGGATCTGATTTCTTCACCTAAATCCCTCCATTCAACTCTCATTTGATTCCAAATCATTGTATCTTCAAATCTCTTCAATTGCTAAGTGTTTCAACAAGGATTTTCATTCCAAAAAGTGGAGAAACACAAGTTTGGAGGTAAGAACGTCCTTCTCCTCTAAACTATCAGTTCTTTACTGAAATTCCCAAGTTATCAACTCTTAATTGATGTTTAATTAAAGGCTTTTGAGTTTGGAATTGTATCTTGGCTTATAATGCAAGATTTGATGGTTTTCATGATTTTTCGTTAGATCTGATTGATCTGTGATTTGAGATGTGTTTTTGATGTTAAATGAACTCTAAATTGATAAGGAAATGAGTTTTGATTAATGCAATCCCGGATAGGTTGAGTTTCCTAAGTTTAGCTTATGTTTCTTGGATGTTTTTGTGGTGATCTTGTGGATCTGTTGTTGCTGGAGGTATAAGGATGTTTGTAGGTTGTTTTTAGATGTTTTATGGTGTTAATGGATGTTAGGTTTTGCTGGTTTATGGCTGGGCTTTGTTGAGAAGTGGTTTTGATGCAATTTCGGTTGTGTTTGGTGGCCGAAATTGGAGTGGGAATGAGAGCAGCGAGTTTGAGTGCTTTCATTGAAGCTTTTGATGCTTGATGATGCATTAAACCTCTGCTTTAATGTGTTTAATCAGGGGAGGCATCTTTGGATCCAAGAGTTGTTGATCCGGAGGCTTGAATTGGTACTTCGGCAAGAGGCGAAGTGGAATCGGTGAGTGAAATTGGGTTTTCGGCTTTGAAACCAATGTCTTGGGAGCTTAGTTTAAGTCTAAACAACTTTGCTAAGCTCGAGCGTAAGTTTTCGGAATTTCTCTCTAGTGGTGGCCATGATTTTGTTGTGATGCGAAATGATAATTTGCATGTTTTACATACTGTTTTGGAAGCATGTTTTAGCATGGTTTTTGCTGATGATGTAAGCCATATGTTGAAGGTAACTCTAGGTAGGAGTTCCTTGCTTTTGTACATTGAAATGATGTGGTTTAATGCTTTTAAATGCATGATGAATATGGCTTGGTTTTATGCTTTAAAACAGTGATGTAAGTGATGAAAATGATGTATATTGGCAAGTGATGTTTTTAAAATGTTAAGGTCACTAAGGTGGTTAAAAGTCCTTGAGTGAGCCTTGTTACTTATGAACATCAAGGTGGTTAAAAGTCCTTGGATGGTTCATGTTGTGGACACTAAGGTGGTTAAAAGTCCTTAGGTGATCCTTTTCTATGGTGTTTAAAAGTCCATAGGCCAAGGTGTTTAAAAGTCCTTGGGATCAAGGTGTTTAAAAGTCCTTGATGTGATACATTTCATGGTGTTTAAAAGTCCATGGCCAAGGTGTTTAAAAGTCCTTGGGATCAAGGTGTTTAAAAGTCCTTGATGAGATGCATTCTATGGTGTTTAAAAGTCCATAGGCCAAGGTGTTTAAAAGTCCTTGGGGCCAAGGTGTTTAAAAGTCCTTGGGGTGAAAGTTGATGAACTTGTGTTTAAAGAAATGGAATTTATCACTTGTGGCCAATATGACATGTTATGATTTGATGCATGAGATGCATGTTTAAGTATGCTTTTGAGCATGTGTAAATGATGGTTTGAAGCATGTTTTATAAAGTGTTTCACAAATGCATTATTGGATGGTTTTATTGAGCATTCCTCACTAAGCCTTTGCTTACGCACTCTTCGTTTTCCTTAATTCAATAATGCAGAGCATTAGAGACCTTTTGAGGGCAGCAAGAAGGGCAAGAATTCAAGTGCAAGTAAAGCTCAATGTATGGAAGGTTTTTGTTAAACATTTTAGCTTTTGGGTGATTTGGCAATGAGGGACCAATGTGTATGTTTTGGGTGGTGTTTTGTACTCCCTAAGTATGTTTCTTGATGTTAAGATTGTTGGTCTTTGGATTGGATCTTTATATGCTTGTTTTGTAAGTTTGGTGCTTGAATATCTAGCTTGTGTAGGAAGCATGCCTATAGAATTGGGGCTTTTTGCATATGATGATGTTTGGTTGAATTGAGGATGCCATTATGTCCCTTATATGTTGAATTGCATGTTGGCAAAGTTTGGTGACATTCGGAGCATGATTGGTTGTGTAATTGCATGTTTAAAGTGGAGTTTTGGAGCAATCTGGGCAGGGTGTTTCGGAACAGCACCTACCGTTTCGGAACGGGTGCCTTAATCGTGCCCAGGCGTCCGAAACGGGAGGGGCCGTTCCGAAACGGAAAGGCCACTGCCAGACCCCCATTTCGAAACGGGCTATGCCTGTTTCGGAACGGCCCCGCGTTTCGGAACGGGCTGTCTCCCGTTTCGGAACGGTTGACCGTTAGGGGCTGACATTGGCAGTTATGTGTTTTGAATTGTTTGCGTTTTGGTCCTGAAACTTGTTTGTGCAATTGTATGAGTTTGGGAAGTCCTTTTGAGCTGAAATTTCACAGAGAAGCATGAAACCTGATTAATTTCAAGTTGGTAACTTCAATTTGGATTAAGTCCTTATAATTATCAGAATTTACAATTTGGTCCCTAAAGTTGTATCTTGTGCAATTGAGTCCCTGTTTGATCTCTGATGTTTGTGATCTTTTGGTATGATGTTTGTGTGATCACAATTAGGTCTAAAGTGCATCTAGACAAGTTTAAAAAGAAAAAAAAAGGGTCGTTAATCAAGGTTGACTTTCGGGTTGACTTTGGTTTTCCCCGTGTGACTTTCTTAATTCGGGTCAACCGTCTAGGCCGGGTTAAGGGGGTTACATTTGGTGGTATCAGAGCTGAGTTCTCGAGTAATTGGGAATGTTTGTATGCATGATTGAAGTATGTATGCTATGAATGCATGTTGTTTGAAAGCATGTTCAGTAGTTTGAAATGTTGATGCAGTTGAGTTGTATGCTCTGATGTTGCATGTTGAGGGTACCCATTGCCAAACAAAAGCTAAAGGAAAGATGTTGTTTTGAAATGAAATTGAGCTTGAATACTTGGATTGCTTACCTTGCTGGGCCTGACTTTGTTTTATTTATGTTGTGATTGCATGGTAAAAGTATGGCACCACGTAGAGAGTTAAGAGGTAATGCGAGAGCTACGGCTCCTAACGAGAATGAGAATGAAGAGCACACTGGTAGTGCTGTGTTACCCCCTCCTCCGCCTGGTGGTGGTGCTGGAGGTGCGAGAGCTGAAGCTGCAGCTGATGCTGGTGCTGGAGCTGCTGGACCAGAGGTTGGTCAGGGGCAAGCTATGCCTGATATGTCTGTTTTGGTACAAGCTATTGCGGGTGCTTTTCGAGCAGCAGTAGCTAGAGCTCAGGGAGCTGGGCATCAGGGAGATGCTGGAGTCAGATTGCCTTTGGAGCGTCTGCGCAGTCTTGGAGGGACTGAGTTTAGAGGTTTGTCAGCTGAGAGTTCTGAGGCTTGGCTGGAAAGTACCAAGCGTATCTTGGGTCAGATGAGTTGCACGGATGTGCAAAAGCTGGGCTGTGTTGTGTCCTTGCTGCAGGACGATGCTTATACATGGTGGACGACTACCATTTCTGGAATGGCTGAAGCTGATGTTACCTGGACATTCTTTCAGAATGTGTTTAAAAGAAGATATCTGGGAGTGAGATATCTGGATGAGAAAAAGCGGGAATTCATGTCTCTTACCCAAGGGAGCATGAGTGTAGCTGAGTACGAGGTACAGTTTGTACGGCTCAGTCAGTATGCACCGGAGCTGATACCTGATGAGAGGGCTAGGTGCGAGAGGTTTCGTTACGGTCTCGTGACGGACGTTAAGATGTATTTGCTGGCCACCGAGTATGTTGATTTTGATGTGTTGGTGGGCCGAGCTAAGGACGTTGAGATGAACCTGAGTTTGTCTGCTAAGGGTGCTGGCAAGCGAGCTGCTGAGTATAGTTCCGGAGGTGGACGGAACAAGAGGGGACGAGATCAGAAGTATCAGTCCTCAGCCAGGAGAGGTGGTGGTGTACCTGCTAGAGGAGGCAATGCTAGAGCTGATCCTAGTGCTTGTTGAATCTGTGGTTCCCGTGGTCACTTGAAGCGTGACTGTCCTCGTGCTGAGAGAGTGGCACAAGCTCCTGTTGCGGCTGCTGGTAACGGGTGCTGGAATTGTGGTTCTGCGGACCACATAAGGCGAGATTGTCCGAGGATGGCTGGTGAGCAGGTGCGTGCTCCTGTTGTTGTTGCACCACAGAGAGGTCGTGGGCGCGGCCGTGGTAATTTCCAGAGGAGAGAGGAAGGTGGCCGAGGGGTAGCTCATGTTGTAGCTATTCAGCCTGAAGGTGGAGGCCAAGCAAGGGTGTATGCTCAGAGAGAGGGCAGGAATGATGCAGATGTGATTGTAGGTACCTTTACTTTGCAGTCCTTGTCATTGCTTTCTTTGATTGATTCTGGATCTACGCATTCATATATTCTTCGTGAGCATGCTGAATTGCTTGGTTTGCCTGTTGAGTCTTTGGATGTTGGTGTTCGGGTCACTAGTTCCTTTGGTGAGACTGTTGTGACTCGTAAGCTTTATAGAAGGTGCCCTTTGGTTGTTCAAGAGCATGTCTTTCATGTTGATCTTATGGAGTTGCCCTTCTATGGTTTCGATGTGATCCTTGGTATGGATTGGCTTGCTGAGCATCGTGCTGTTGTGGATTGTGAGAATAAGCGTGTTTCGCTTAAGCTTGCGGATGATTATGAAGTTGTGGTGGTTGGTGAGAATGTGAAGTTTCTTGCCAATGTGGTATCTTCTTTGGAGGCGAGCAGGATGCTGAGGCAAGGTTGTGAAGCCTATCTAGCTTTTGTGATGAATCCTAGCTCTAAGGAGTTGAGAGTGCAAGATATCAGGGTTGTAAAGGAGTTTCCTGGTGTTTTTCCTGAGGAGTTGCCTGGTTTACCTCCTAACCGCGAGGTGGAGTTTGGAATTGAGCTGTATGAGAATACAACTCCTGTGTCCATTACTCCCTATAGAATGGCACCTAAGGAGCTGAAGGAGCTGAAGACGCAGTTGCAAGAGTTGCTTGATCGTGGTTTCATCCGGCCGAGTGTGTCACCTTGGGGAGCACCGGTCTTGTTTGTGAAGAAGAAGGATGGCACTATGAGAATGTGCATTGATTACCGTCAGCTGAACAAGTTGACTATCAAGAATCGGTATCCTTTGCCGAGGATTGATGATCTCTTTGATCAATTTCGGGGAGCTGCTGTGTTCTCTAAGATTGACTTGAGGTCAGGGTATTATCAGTTGAAGGTGAAGGATGTGGATGTGCCTAAGACAGCTTTCAGGACAAGGTATGGGCATTATGAGTTTCTTGTGATGCCGTTTGGGTTGACAAATGCTCCTGCTGCTTTCATGGACATGATGAATCGTGTGTTTCATGAATACCTGGACAAGTTTGTTGTGGTGTTCATAGATGATATCCTCGTGTACTCGCGTACTGAGGAGGATCATGTAGAGCATTTGAGGATTGTTTTGCAAGCTTTGTTGGAGAATCAGCTTTATGCTAAGCTGAGCAAGTGTGAGTTCTGGTTAAGAGAGGTGGTTTTTCTTGGGCATGTGGTCTCAGCTGAGGGGATTCGTGTTGATCCTCAGAAGATTGAGGCGGTGATGAGCTGGAAGGTTCCTAAGTCTGTTCATGAGGTCCGTAGTTTCCTTGGTTTGGCGGGATACTACCGAAGGTTTGTGGATGGGTTTTCCAAGATTGCTGCTCCTTTGACAAAGCTGTTGCAGAAGGATGTTAAGTATGAGTGGACAGAAGCGAGACAGCAGGCTTTTGAGAAGCTGAAGGCGGCTTTGACGCAAGCTCCTATCTTGATTCAGCCTGAATCAGGGAAAGAGTTTGTGGTTTACAGTGATGCATCCTATGTTGGTTTGGGGTGTGTGCTAATGCAGGAGGGTAAGGTGGTGGCTTATGCATCGCGGCAGTTGAAAGTGCATGAGCGCAATTACCCTACGCACGATATTGAGCTGGCTGCAGTGGTTTTTGCTCTGAAGATCTGGAGGCATTATCTGTATGGTGAGAAGTGTACTGTGTACACAGATCACAAGAGTTTGAGGTATCTGATGTCTCAGAAGGAGTTGAATCTTAGGCAGCGGCGTTGGTTGGAGTTGCTCAAGGATTATGATCCGACGATTGAGTATCATCCTGGAAAAGCTAATGTTGTTGCTGATGCCTTGAGTAGGAAGGTAGCTGTTGAGTTGAGAGCCATGTTTGCTAGCTTGAGTATATCGCGTGATGGTGGTCTTGTGGCTGAGTTGCATGTGAAGCCGTCTATGGTTCAGTTGATCAAGGATAAGCAGTTGTTGGATGATTCCTTGGTGTCTCATGTTTAGGATATCGCGGAGGGTAGACCTTCGGATTTCTGTTTCAATGATGATGGTGTGCTGTGTTTTGGGAGTCGGATAGTAGTGCCCAATGATGCTGAGTTGAGGCGTGCTATTCTGACTGAAGGTCATAGTAGTCCTTTTGCTATGCACCCTGGTAGTACTAAGATGTATCGTGATCTTCGTGATGAGTACTATTGGGTGGGTTTGAAGAAGGATGTTGCAGAGTTCGTGAGCAAGTGTTTGGTGTGTCAGCGAGTTAAGGCTGAGCATCAGTTTCCTTCAGGGTTGTTGCAACCGTTGAAAATCCCTGAATGGAAGTGGGAGAGGGTTACCATGGATTTTGTATCTGGTTTACCTTTGTCTCCATCGAAAAAGAATTCGGTCTGGGTGATTGTGGATCGCCTGACGAAGTGTGCGCATTTCTTGCCTGTGCATGCTACGTTTTCTTTGGATAAGCTGGCAGAGCTGTACATTGCTGAGATTGTGCGGCTGCATGGTGTGCCTAAGTCGATTGTGTCGGATAGGGATCCGAGGTTCACATCGCGGTTCTGGCAGTGTTTGCATCAAGCTCTGGGTACAAGGTTGCATTTCAGTACATCCTATCATCCTCAGTCGGATGGTCAGTCTGAGCGAGTTATCCAGATTTTGGAGGATATGTTGAGGTGCTGCGTGATTGAGTTCCAAGGTTCTTGGGAGAAGCATCTGCCTTTGGTTGAGTTTGCTTATAACAATAGTTATCAGGCGAGCATACAGATGGCACCTTATGAGGCTTTGTACGGGAGGAAGTGTAGGACTCCTCTTTGTTGGGCTGAAACTGGTCAAAAGTTGGTTTCGATGCCGGCTTTGTTGAAAGGGACTGCAGAGAAGGTGAAGCTCATTTGTGAGCGGTTAAAGGCTGCTTCTGATCGGCAGAAGTCTTACGCGGATTTGAAGTGTAAGGAGATAGAGTATGCAGTGGGTGACCGTGTGTTCTTGAAGGTTTCGCCTTGGAAGAAGGTGATGCGGTTTGGCCGGAAGGGCAAGTTGAGCCCTAGATACATTGGACCATATGAGGT
This sequence comes from Hibiscus trionum, assembly GCA_030270665.1. Classification (NCBI taxonomy): domain Eukaryota; kingdom Viridiplantae; phylum Streptophyta; class Magnoliopsida; order Malvales; family Malvaceae; genus Hibiscus; species Hibiscus trionum. The sequence goes on from BSYR01000057.1 coordinate 7,281,350, forward strand.
GGTTGAGCGTGTGGGTCCTGTTGCGTATCGGTTGAGGTTACCTCAGGAGTTGGAGAAGATTCATGATGTGTTTCATGTTTCTATGCTCCGGAAGTATAGATCTGATCCTTCGCATGTGATGCCTGTGGAGGAAGTGGTTTTGAATCCGGATTTGACCTATGATGAGGAACCGGTGAAGGTTCTGGATTCGGATAGCAAGGTTCTTCGTGGCAAGACCATTGAGTTGGTGAAGGTGCTGTGGAAGCATCGCGGTGTTGAGGAAGCCACGTGGGAGCGGAAGGAAGACATGCTGAAGCAGTTTCCTTATCTCTTTCCTTCAGGTAAATTTCGAGGACGAAATTTCTTAAGGGGGGGAGAGTTGTAACGCCCCGGTTTTGGGCTTAGAAGTTCTGGGCGTTGACCGGTTTGGTCAAAGTGCTGTTCGAATCTTAAGAGGTGAAATTAGGAAAGCCTAGTTCGGGTTGCATTAAAAATATGGAAAAATGTTCTAAAATCATCTTTTAATATAATTAAGTGAACTGTGAAATCAATTTTGAAAAATGGGTTTTGGAAGTATGACATTTTGGCTAGTGACCAAAATGTAAATTTTGAAAGTTTGGTGACTGTTTTATAAAGAGTTGAAACTTTGAATCCTTAAGGAGCTATTAATCCAAAGATGATTTCTCCAGATTTTTCTAAGATATTTTAAGTCTAAAATCTGATTTTAAAGGTTATTAAAATTGGAGGGAAGCCATTTTGGCTATTTTTGGATTTTGTAACCAACTTTGCTAAACTTTCTTTCTCTCATTTTCTCTCAAACCAAACACTACTTTTCCAGAGAATTGGATCTGATTTCTTCACCTAAATCCCTCCATTCAACTCTCATTTGATTCCAAATCATTGTATCTTCAAATCTCTTCAATTGCTAAGTGTTTCAACAAGGATTTTCATTCCAAAAAGTGGAGAAATACAAGTTTGGAGGTAAGAACGTCCTTCTCCTCTAAACTATCAGTTCTTTACTGAAATTCCCAAGTTATCAACTCTTAATTGATGTTTAATTAAAGGCTTTTGAGTTTGGAATTGTATCTTGGCTTATAATGCAAGATTTGATGGTTTTCATGATTTTTCGTTAGATCTGATTGATCTGTGATTTGAGATGTGTTTTTGATGTTAAATGAACTCTAAATTGATAAGGAAATGAGTTTTGATTAATGCAATCCCGGATAGGTTGAGTTTCCTAAGTTTAGCGTATGTTTCTTGGATGTTTTTGTGGTGATCTTGTGGATTTGTTGTTGCTGGAGGTATAAGGATGTTTGTAGGTTGTTTTTAGATGTTTTATGGTGTTAATGGATGTTAGGTTTTGCTGGTTTATGGCTGGGCTTTGTTGAGAAGTGGTTTTGATGCAATTTCGGTTGTGTTTGGTGGCCGAAATTGGAGTGGGAATGAGAGCAGCGAGTTTGAGTGCTTTCATTGAAGCTTTTGATGCTTGATGATGCATTAAACCTCTGCTTTAATGTGTTTAATCAGGGGAGGCATCTTTGGATCCAAGAGTTGTTGATCCGGAGGCTTGAATTGGTACTTCGGCAAGAGGCGAAGTGGAATCGGTGAGTGAAATTGGGTTTTCGGCTTTGAAACCAATGTCTTGGGAGCTTAGTTTAAGTCTAAACAACTTTGCTAAGCTCGAGCGTAAGTTTTCGGAATTTCTCTCTAGTGGTGGCCATGATTTTGTTGTGATGCGAAATGATAATTTGCATGTTTTACATACTGTTTTGGAAGCATGTTTTAGCATGGTTTTTGCTGATGATGTAAGCCATATGTTGAAGGTAACTCTAGGTAGGAGTTCCTTGCTTTTGTACATTGAAATGATGTGGTTTAATGCTTTTAAATGCATGATGAATATGGCTTGGTTTTATGCTTTAAAACAGTGATGTAAGTGATGAAAATGATGTATATTGGCAAGTGATGTTTTTAAAATGTTAAGGTCACTAAGGTGGTTAAAAGTCCTTGAGTGAGCCTTGTTACTTATGAACATCAAGGTGGTTAAAAGTCCTTGGATGGTTCATGTTGTGGACACTAAGGTGGTTAAAAGTCCTTAGGTGATCCTTTTCTATGGTGTTTAAAAGTCCATAGGCCAAGGTGTTTAAAAGTCCTTGGGATCAAGGTGTTTAAAAGTCCTTGATGTGATACATTTCATGGTGTTTAAAAGTCCATGGCCAAGGTGTTTAAAAGTCCTTGGGATCAAGGTGTTTAAAAGTCCTTGATGAGATGCATTCTATGGTGTTTAAAAGTCCATAGGCCAAGGTGTTTAAAAGTCCTTGGGGCCAAGGTGTTTAAAAGTCCTTGGGGTGAAAGTTGATGAACTTGTGTTTAAAGAAATGGAATTTATCACTTGTGGCCAATATGACATGTTATGATTTGATGCATGAGATGCATGTTTAAGTATGCTTTTGAGCATGTGTAAATGATGGTTTGAAGCATGTTTTATAAAGTGTTTCACAAATGCATTATTGGATGGTTTTATTGAGCATTCCTCACTAAGCCTTTGCTTACGCTCTCTTCGTTTTCCTTAATTCAATAATGCAGAGCATTAGAGACCTTTTGAGGGCAGCAAGAAGGGCAAGAATTCAAGTGCAAGTAAAGCTCAATGTATGGAAGGTTTTTGTTAAACATTTTAGCTTTTGGGTGATTTGGCAATGGGGGACCAATGTGTATGTTTTGGGAGGTGTTTTGTACTCCCTAAGTATGTTTCTTGATGTTAAGATTGTTGGTCTTTGGATTGGATCTTTATATGCTTGTTTTGTAAGTTTGGTGCTTGAATATCTAGCTTGTGTAGGAAGCATGCCTATAGAATTGGGGCTTTTTGCATATGATGATGTTTGGTTGAATTGAGGATGCCATTATGTCCCTTATATGTTGAATTACATGTTGGCAAAGTTTGGTGACATTCGGAGCATGATTGGTTGTGTAATTGCATGTTTAAAGTGGAGTTTTGGAGCAATCTGGGCAGGGTGTTTCGGAACAGCACCTACCGTTTCGGAACGGGTGCCTTAATCGTGCCCAGGCGTCCGAAACGGGAGGGGCCGTTCCGAAACGGAAAGGCCACTGCCAGACCCCCGTTTCGAAATGGGCTATGCCTGTTTTGGAACGGCCCCGCGTTTCGGAACGGGCTGTCTCCCGTTTCGGAACGGTTGACCGTTGGGGGCTGACATTGGCAGTTATGTGTTTTGAATTGTTTGCGTTTTGGTCCTGAAACTTGTTTGTGCAATTGTATGAGTTTGGGAAGTCCTTTTGAGCTGAAATTTCACAGAGAAGCATGAAACCTGATTAATTTCAAGTTGGTAACTTCAATTTGGATTAAGTTCTTATAATTATCAGAATTTACAATTTGGTCCCTAAAGTTGTATCTTGTGCAATTGAGTCCCTGTTTGATCTCTGATGTTTGTGATCTTTTGGTATGATGTTTGTGTGATCACAATTAGGTCTAAAGTGCATCTAGACAAGTTTAAAAAGAAAAAAAAGGGTCGTTAATCAAGGTTGACTTTCGGGTTGACTTTGGTTTTCCCCGTGTGACTTTCTTAATTCGGGTCAACCGTCTAGGCCGGGTTAAGGGGGTTACATAGCTTTTGTGATGAATCCTAGCTCTAAGGAGTTGCGTGTGCAAGATATTAGGATTGTGAAGGAGTTTCCTGGTGTGTTTCCTGAGGAGTTGCCTGGTTTACCTCCTAATCGCGAGGTGGAGTTTGGGATTGAGCTGTATGAGAATACAATTCCTGTGTCCATTACCCCTTATCGAATGGCACCTAAGGAGCTGAAAGAGCTGAAGACGCAGTTGCAAGAGTTGCTTGATCGTGGTTTCATTCGGCCAAGTGTGTCACCTTGGGGTGCACCAGTCTTGTTTGTGAAGAAGAAGGATGGCACTATGAGAATGTGCATTGATTATCGTCAGCTGAACAAGTTGACTATCAAGAATCGGTATCCTTTGCCGAGGATTGATGATCTCTTTGATCAATTTCGGGGAGCAGCTGTGTTCTCTAAGATTGACTTGAGATCAGGGTATTACCAGTTGAAGGTAAAGGATGTGGATGTGCCTAAGACAGCTTTCAGGACGAGGTATGGGCATTATGAGTTCCTTGTGATGCCGTTTGGTTTGACAAATGCTCCTGCAGCTTTCATGGACATGATGAATCGTGTGTTTCATGAATACCTGGATAAGTTTGTTGTGGTGTTCATTGATGATATCCTTGTGTACTCGCGTACTGAGGAGGAGCATTAAGAGCATTTGAGGATTGTGTTGCAAGCTTTGTTGGAGAATCAGCTTTATGCTAAGCTGAGCAAGTGTGAGTTCTGGTTAAGTGAAGTGGTGTTTCTTAGGCATGTGGTTTCTGCCGAGGGGATTCGTGTTGATCCTCAGAAGATTGAGGCGGTGATGAATTGGAAGGTTCCTAAGTCTGTTCATGAGGTTCGTAGTTTCCTTGGTTTGGCGGGATACTACCGGAGGTTTGTGGATGGGTTTTCTAAGATTGCTGCACCTCTGACGAAGTTGTTGCAGAAGGATGTTAAGTATGAGTGGACGGAAGCGAGATAGCAGGCTTTTGAGAAGCTTAAGGCAGCTTTGACGCAAGCTCCTATCTTGGTTCAACCTGAATCAGGGAAAGAGTTTGTGGTGTATAGTGATGCGTCCTATGTTGGTTTAGGATGTGTGTTGATGCAAGAGGGTAAGGTGGTGGCTTATGCATCGCGACAGTTGAAGGTGCATGAGCGCAACTATCCTACGCATGATATAGAGTTGGCTGCGGTGGTTTTTGCTTTGAAAATCTGGAGACATTACCTGTATGGTGAGAAGTGTACTGTGTACATGGATCACAAGAGTTTGAAGTATCTGATGTCTCAGAAGGAGTTGAATCTTAGGCAGCGGCGTTGGGTGGAGTTGCTCAAGGATTATGATTTGACGATTGAGTATCACCCTGGAAAAGCTAATGTTGTAGCGGATGCCTTGAGTAGGAAGGTAGCTGTTGAGTTGAGGGCTATGTTTGCCAGTTTGAGTATTTCACGTGATGGTGGTCTTGTGGCTGAGTTGCAAGTGAAACCATCTTTGGTTCAGTTGATCAAGGAAAAGCAGTTGCTGGATGATTCCTTGGTACCTCATGTTCAGGATATCGCGGAGGGTAGGCCTTCGGATTTCTGTTTTAATGATGATGGTGTGTTATGTTTTGGGAGTCGGATAGTGGTGCCCAATGATGTTGAGTTGAGGCGTGCTATTCTGACTGAATGTCATAGTAGTCCTTTTGCTATGCACCCAGGTAGTACTAAGATGTATCGAGATCTTCGTGATGAGTACTGTTGGGTGGGTTTGAAGAAGGATGTTGCTGAGTTTGTAAGCAAGTGCATGGTGTGTCAGCGAGTAAAGGCTGAGCATCAGGTTCCTTCAGGGTTGTTGCAACCGTTGAGAATCCCTGAATGGAAGTGGGAAAGGATTACAATGGATTTTGTATCTGGTTTACCCTTGTCACCATCGAAGAAGAATTCGGTGTGGGTGATTGTGGATCGCCTGACGAAGTGTGCGCATTTCTTGCCTGTGCATACTACGTACTCCTTGGATAAGCTTGCGGAGCTGTACATTGCTGAGATTGTGCGGCTGCATGGTGTGCCAAAGTCGATTGTGTCGGATAGGGATCCGAGGTTCACATCGCGGTTCTGGCAGTGTTTGCATCAAGCTTTGGGTACACGGTTGAATTTCAGTACATCTTATCATCCTCAGTCGGATGGTCAGTCCGAGCGTGTTATCCAGATTTTGGAGGATATGTTGAGGTGCTGCGTGATTGAGTTTCAGGGCTCTTGGGAGAAACATTTGCCTTTGGTAGAGTTTGCTTATAACAATAGTTATCAGGCAAGTATTCAAATGGCACCTTATGAGGCTTTGTACGGGAGGAAGTGTAGGACTCCTTTGTGTTGGGCTGAAACGGGTCAGAAGTTGGTTTCGATGCCGGCTTTGTTGAAAGGAACAACCGAGAAGGTGAAGCTCATTTGTGAGCGTTTGAAGGCAGCTTCTGATCGGCAAAAGTCTTACGCGGATTTGAAGCGTAAGGAGATTAAGTATACGGTGGGTGACCGTGTGTTTTTGAAGGTTTCGCCTTGGAAAAAGGTGATGAGGTTTGGCCGTAAGGGTAAGTTGAGCCCTAGGTACATTGGACCATACGAGGTGATTGAGCGTGTGGATCCTGTTGCGTACAAGTTGAGGTTACCTCAAGAGTTGGAGAAGATTCATGATGTGTTTCATGTTTCTATGCTCCGGAAGTATAGATCAGATCCTTCGCATGTGATGCCTGTGGAAGAAGTGGAATTGAATCCGGATTTGACCTATGATGAGGAACCGGTGAAGGTTCTGGATTCGGATAGCAAGGTTCTTCGTGGCAAGACCATTGAGTTGGTGAAGGTGTTGTGGAAGCACCGTGGTGTTGAGGAAGCCACGTGGGAACGGAAGGATGACATGCTGAAGCAGTTTCCGTATCTCTTTCCTTCAGGTAAATTTCGAGGACGAAATTTCTTAAGGGGGGGAGAGTTGTAACGCCCCGGTTTTGGGCTTAGGAGTTTTGGGATTCGGACCGGTTCGGTCGGATCGCGGTTCGAATATATAAGAGTGAATTTAGGAAAACCTAGTTCGGGTTGCATTAAAAATATGGAAAAATGTCTTAAAATCCTCTTTTATTATATTTAAGAGTTTGGTGAAATCAATTTTACAAAATGAGGTTTGGAAGTGTGACATTTTGGTTAGTGAGCAAAATGTAAATTTCGAAAACTGTGGGACTGTTTAAAAAAGGATTGAAACTTTGAATCTTTAAGGAGCTATTTACCCAATGGGAGTTTCTCCAGATTTTTCTAAGATATTAAATGATTAATTAAAGGTTTTTAAATAAAACTAAAAAGGAGGGAAGATATTTTGGCATTTTCCAACTAACTTCCTAAAATTCATTTTCCATTTTCTCTCATCTTTTCTCTCAAACCAAACACTTTTCTCCTGAGCTTTTCCTTCTGATTTTGATGTCCAAACATGAGATTATAATCCTCTTTTGATCTCTAATCATCTCTTCAACAAAACCTCACCATTTGCTAATTGGATTTTCAAGATTTTGGTTCTAAAAAGGGAGAAACTCAAGTTTGGAGGTAAGAACGTCCTTCTCCTCTGAACTCTCAGTTCTTTACTGAAATTCCTAAGTTCTCAATCCTTGATTTATGTTTTATAAAAGGTTTTATAGATGTATTCTTGATTTTGGCTTTTAAATGCAAGATTTGATTGATTTTGATGAAATTTCGTATGATCTGTTTGGGCAGTGTTTTGAGGTGTCAATTTGATGTTAAATGAATGTTAAATTGATGTGAAATTGAGGTTTAATAAATGCAATCCCGGATAGGTTGAATTTCCTAAGTTTAGCTTGTGTTCTTGGTTGTTTTTGGAGTGATCTTGATGATCTGTTATAGCTGGAGGTATAAGGGTTTGATTAGATCCTTTTTGGATGTTAATTGATGTTTAAGGATGGTTAGATTTGATGGATCTTGGCTGGGTAGTGTTGTGAAGTTGTTTGGAGGCATTTTCGGTTGTGTTTGGTAGCCGAAAATGGAGTGTGGTGGAGAGCAGCGGGTTTAGGTGCTTTCATTAAGGATATTAATGCATGATGATGCATTAATCTACTGTTTTGATGTGTTTAAAACAAGGGAGTCATCTTTGGATCCTAGTGGTGTTGATCCGGAAGCTTGATTGGTGTTTCGGCAAGAGGCGAAACGGAATCGGTGAGTGGATTTTGGATTTCAGCTTTGAAACCAATGTTTTGAAGGTTTGGGAGCTTAGTTTAAGTCTAAGCAACTTAGCTAAGCTCAAGAGTAAGTTTTCGGAAAACTCTCTTGATGATGAACCATGGATTGGTTGTATGCAATGTGATTGTTTGCATGTTTTAAATTCTATTTTGAAAGCATCTTTTAGCATGTTAGTTGCTGATTTTATAAGCCATGTAATGAAGAATGCTCAAGGTAAGAGATTCTTGTTTTTGAACATTGTTAAATGTGGTTTTGATCCATAATGATGCATGATGTTTATGGCTTTGTTAAATGCTTTTAAACAGTGGAATATTGTTGTAATGATGCACATTGGCAAGTGATGGTTAAGGTCACAAAGGTGGTTAAAAATCCTTGTGTGAGCCTTGTTTATTTAAGAACAACATGGTGTTTAAAAGTCCATGGTTGGTTCTTGGTTAAGGTTCAAGGTGGTTAAAATTCCTTGTGTAAGCCTTGTTATCTAAGAACTCTAAGGTGTTTAAAAGTCCTTGGGAGATTCTTGTTAAGGACACAAAGGTGTTTAAAAGTCCTTGTGTGGTCCTTGCCATGGTGTTTAAAAGTCCATGGGGTTAAGGACACAATGGTGTTTAAAAGTCCATGTGTGGTCCTTAGAAAGTGTAAGATCACAATGGTGTTTAAAAGTCCATGTGTGGATCTTATGTTGAATGTATCACTTGTTGCCAATATGACATGTTATGAACTTGAAGCATGTATTGCTTGTTTTAAATGCTTATGAGCATGTGCAAATGATGATTGGATTTAAGGGTTATAAATGTGTTTTGTAAATGCATTATTGTGTGGTTTTAAATGAGCATTCCTCACTAAGCTTTTGCTTACGCTCTCTCTCTTTTCTTAAACCAATAATGCAGAGCATTAAAGTGCATTGAGGGCAGCAAGGTGGTGAAGAATCCAAGGGGTGAACTAAGCTCAAGTATGGTGAAGGTTTCTTAAACACTATTAGCTTTTGGCATTTGGCAATGGGAACCCATGTTGTTGTTTTGGGAGATGTTTTGGACTCCCTAAGTTGGTTTAATGATGTTAATAATGTTGGAGCTTGTAATTGGCCTTTATGAGATGGTTTTGGTTTTTGATGCTTGAATGGTTTGCTAAGTAGGAAGCATGCCTATAGATTTGGGGATTTTCATAATTGATGCCATGTTGATGTTTGGTTGTTACAATTATGTTCCTTATATGTTGAATGACTTGTTGGTATAATTTGGTTGCTTTTGGAGCATGATTGTTAAGTCAATTGCATGATAAACCAGCAAGATTTCTGCAATCTGGGCAGCCTGTTTCGGAACAAGTGCTACCGTATCGGAACGGGGGCCTGAAATGGCCTGGGCGTTCTGAAACGGGAGGCACTGTTCCGGAACGGTTTGGCCTCTGCCAGGCCATGTTCCGGTACCAGTTTCGGAACGGTCCCGCGTTTCGGAACGGGCCTTCCCTGTTCCGAAACACTCGACCGTTGGGCACTGAAATTGTTGGTTGAATGTTCTGAAATGTTTGCGTTTTGGTCCTGAAACTTGTTATTGCAATTGTATGAGTTTGAGATGTCCGTTTGAGCTGAAATTTGGCAAAAAAGCATGAAAGATGATTAATTTCAAGCTGGTAACTTTAATTTGGGTTAAGTCCTTATAATTATCAGAATTTACATTTTGGTCCCTTAAGTTGTAATTTGTGCAATTGGGTCCCTGAATGTTCTCTAATTGTTATGATGTATGAATATGGTTATCTTGTGAACATATCTAGGGTTAACGTGCATCTAGACAAGATTAAAAAGAAAAAAAGGGTCGTTAATCAAGGTTGACTTTCGGGTTGACTTTGGTTTTCCCCGTGTGATCTTCTTAATTCGGATCGACCGTCTAGGCCGGGTTAAGGGGGTTACAGGTTGCAACAACCCTGAAGGAACCTGATGCTCAGCCTTTACTCGCTGACACACCATGCACTTGCTTACAAACTCAGCAACATCCTTCTTCAAACCCACCCAATAGTACTCATCACGAAGATCTCGATACATCTTAGTACTACCTGGGTGCATAGCAAAAGGACTACTATGACCTTCAGTCAGAATAGCACGCCTCAACTCAACATCATTGGGCACTACTATCCGACTCCCAAAACACAACACACCATCATCATTAAAACAGAAATCCGAAGGCCTACCCTCCGCGATATCCTGAACATGAGGTACCAAGGAATCATCCAGCAACTGCTTTTCCTTGATCAACTGAACCAAAGATGGTTTCACTTGCAACTCAGCCACAAGACCACCATCACGCGAAATACTCAAACTGGAAAACATAGCCCTCAACTCAACAGCTACCTTTCTACTCAAGGCATCCGCTACAACATTAGCTTTTCCAGGGTGATACTCAATCGTCAAATCATAATCCTTGAGCAACTCCACCCAACGCCGCTGCCTAAGATTCAACTCCTTCTGAGACATCAGATACTTCAAACTCTTGTGATCCGTGTACACAGTACACTTCTCACCATACAGGTAATGTCTCCAGATTTTCAAAGCAAAAACCACCGCAGCCAACTCTATATCATGCGTAGGATAGTTGCGCTCATGCACCTTCAACTGCCGCGATGCATAAGCCACCACTTTACCCTCTTGCATCAACACACATCCTAAACCAACATAGGACGCATCGCTATACACCACAAACTCTTTCCCTGATTCAGGTTGAACCAAGATAGGAGCTTGCGTCAAAGCTGCCTTAAGCTTCTCAAAAGCCTGCTGTCTCGCTTCCGTCCACTCATACTTAACATCCTTCTGCAACAACTTCGTCAAAGGTGCATCAATCTTAGAAAACCCATCCACAAACCTCCGGTAGTATCCCGCCAAACCAAGGAAACTACGAACCTCATGAACAGACTTAGGAACCTTCCAATTCATCACCGCCTCAATCTTCTGAGGATCAACACGAATTCCCTCGGCAGAAACCACTTGCCCAAGAAACACCACTTCACTTAACCAGAACTCACACTTGCTCAGCTTAGCATAAAGCTGATTCTCCAACAAAGCTTGCAATACAATCCTCAAATGCTCTTCATGTTCCTCCTCAGTACGCGAGTACACAAGGATATCATCAATGAACACCACAACAAACTTATCCAGGTATTCATGAAACACACGATTCATCATGTCCATGAAAGCTGCAGGAGCATTTGTCAAACCAAACGGCATCACAAGGAACTCATAATGCCCATACCTTGTCCTGAAAGCTGTCTTAGGCACATCCACATCCTTTACCTTCAACTGGTAATACCCTGACCTCAAGTCAATCTTAGAGAACACAGCTGCTCCCCGAAATTGATCAAAGAGATCATCAATCCTCGGCAAAGGATACCGATTCTTGATAGTCAACTTGTTCAGCTGACGATAATCAATTCACATTCTCATAGTGCCATCCTTCTTCTTCACAAACAAGACCGGTGCACCCCAAGGTGACACACTTGGCCGAATGAACCCACGATCAAGCAACTCTTGCAACTGCGTCTTCAGCTCCTTCAACTCTTTAGGTGCCATTCTATAAGGGGTAATGGACACAGGAGTTGTATTCTCATACAGCTCAATCCCAAACTCCACCTCGCGATTAGGAGGTAAACCAGGCAACTCCTCAGGAAACACACCAGGAAACTCTCGCACAATCCTGATATCTTGCACACGTAACTCCTTAGAACTAGGGTTCATCACAAAAGCTAGATAAGCTTCACAACCCTGCCTCAGCATCCGGCTTGCCTCCAAAGAAGACACCACATTGGCAAGAAACTTCACATTCTCACCAACCACAACAACCTCATAATCATCCGCAAGCTTCAACGAAACTCACTTATTCTCACAATCCACAACAGCTCGATGCTCAGCAAGCCAATCCATACCAAGGATTACATCAAAACCATAGAAAGGTAACTCCATAAGGTCAACATGAAAAACATGATCTTGCACGACCAAAGGACATCTTCTATAAAGCTTTCGAGTCACAACAGTCTCACCAAAAAAACTAGTGACACGCACACCAACATCCAAAGACTCAACAGGCAAACCAAGCAATTCAGCATGCTCACGCAATATGTATGAGTGCGTAGATCCAGAATCAATCAAGGAAAGTAATGACAAGGATTGCAAAGTAATAGTACCTGCGATCACATCCGCGTCATTCCTTCCCTCTCGCTGAGCATACACCCTGGCTTGGCCGCCACCCTCAGGCTGAATAGCCACAACATGAGCCACACCCCGACCACCTTCCTCTCTCCGCTGGAAGTTACCACGGCCGCGCCCACGACCTCTCTGTGGTGCAGCAACAACAGGAGCACGCACTTGGCCACCAGCCAACATAGGACACTCTCTCCTCATATGATCCTTAGATCCACAATTCCAGCACGCATTACCAGCTGCCACAACAGGAGCTTGCACCTCCCTCTCAGCACGAGGACAATCACGTTTCATATGGCCACGCGAACCACATGTCCAACAAGCACTCGGATCAACTCTAGCATTGCCTCCCCGAGCAGGCGCGCCACCACCTCGCCTAGCTGAGGACTGATACTTCTGATCACGTCCCCTCTTGTTCCGTCCACCACCGGAACTATATTCAGCAGCTCGCTTACCAGCACTTGACCCAGCACTTCTAGCAGATAAACCCAAGTTCATCTCAATATCCTTTGCTCGGCCCACCAACACATCAAAATCATCATACTCGGTAGCCAGCACATACATCTTTACATCCGTCACTAAACCATAACGGAACCTTTCACACCTTTCCCGCTCATCCGGAACAAGCTCAGGTGCGTATTGACTGAGTCGAACAAACTGTACTTCATACTCAGCCACAGTCATGCTCCCCTGGGTAAGAGACATGAACTCCCTCTTCTTTTCATCTAGGTACCTCACACCTAGATACCTTCTCTTGAACGCGTTCTGAAAGAACGTCCAAGTTACGTCAGCTTCTTCCATCCCAGCGATAGAGGTAGTCCACCAAGTGTAAGCATCATCATGCAACAATGATACTACACAGCCCAGCTTTTGCACATCAGTGCAACTCATCTGACCCAAGATTCTCTTGGTACCCTCTAACCAAGATTCCGAACCTTCAGCAGACAAACCCCTGAACTCAGTCCCTCCTAGACTGCGCAAACGCTCCAAAGGTAGTCTAACTCCAGCATCTCCCTGATGCCCAGCTCCTTGAGCTCCAGCTACTGCTGCTTGAAAAGCTCCAGCAATAGCTTGTATCAACACTGTCATGTCAGGAACAGCTTGCCCCTGACCAGTCTCAGGTCCAGCGACCCCAGCACCAGCTACAGCTCCAGCTCCTTCACCCTCAGCACCACCACCACCACCAGGTTGAGGAGGTAAATCCACCGCACTCTCAACATTCTCATCATTCTCATTCTCGTTCTGAGCCGTAGCTCGCACATTACTCTTCAACTCTCTACGAGGTGTCATACTCTAACAATGCAATCACAATACAATTAAACAAAGTCAGGCCCAGCAAGGTAAGCAATCCAAGTACTCAAGCTCATTTTCAATTAAAAACAATATCATTTCATTAGCTTTGATTTGGCAATGGGTACCCACAACATGCTTCATCACAGCGCACAACTCAATTGCAATATATTCGCAAATCACACATCATGCTTTCACTCAACAAGCATACAAAGCATACATACTTTAATCACACATACAACCATTCCCAATTACTCGAGAACTCAGCTCTGATACCACCAAATGTAACCCCCTTAACCCGGCCTAGACGGTCGACCCGAATTAAGAAGATCACACCGGGAAAACCAAAGTCAACCTTGATTAACGACCCTTTTTTTTCTTTTTAATCTTGTCTAGATGCACGTTAACCCTAGATATGTTCACAAGATAAACATATTCAGACATCATAACAATTAGAGAACATTCAGGGACCCAACTACACAAATTACAACTTAAGGGACCAAATTGTAAATTCTGATAATAATAAGGACTTAACCCAAATTAAAGTTACCAACTTGAAATTAATCATCTTTCATGCTTCTTTGCCAAATTTCAGCTCAAACGGACATCTCAAACTCATACAATTGCAAAAACAAGTTTCAGGACCAAAACGCAAACATTTCAGAACATTTAACCAACAATTTCAGTGCCCAACGGTCGAGTGTTTCGGAACAGGGAAGGCCCGTTCCGAAACGCGGGACCGTTCCGAAACTGGTACCGAAACATGGCCTGGCAGAGGCCAAACCGTTCCGAAACAGTGCCTCTCGTTTCGGAACGCCCAGGCCATTTCAGGCCCCCGTTCTGGTACGGTAGCACCTGTTCCGAAACAGGATGCCCAGATTGCAGAAAAATTTGCTGGTTTATCATGCAATTGACTTAACAAACATGCTCCAAAAGCAACCAAATTATACCAGCAAGTCATTCAACATACAAGGAACTTAATTGTATCAACCAAACATCAACATGGCAACAATTATGAAAATCCCCAAATCTATAGGCATGCTTCCTACTTAGCAAACCATTCAAGCATCAAAATACCAAAACCATCTCATAAAGGCCAATTACAAGCTCCAACATTATTAACATCATTAAACCAACTTAGGGAGTCCAAAACATCTCCCAAAACAACAACATAGGTTCCCATTGCCAAATGCCAAAAGCTAATAGTGTTTAAGAAACCTTCACCATACTTGAGCTTAGTTCACCACTTGGATTCTTCACCACCTTGCTGCCCTCAATGCACTTTAATGCTCTGCATTATTGGTTTAAGAAAAAAAAGAGAGCGTAAGCAAAAGCTTAGTGAGGAATGCTCATTTAAAACCACACAATAATGCATTTACAAAACACATTTATAACCCTTAAATCCAATCATCATTTGTACATGCTCATAAGCATTTAAAACAAGCAATACATGCTTCAAGTCCATAACGTGTCATATTGGCAACAAGTGATACATTCAACATAATATCCACACATGGACTTTTAAACACCATGGTGATCTTACACTTTCCAAGGACCACACATGGACTTTTAAACACCATTGTGTCCTTAACCCCATGGACTTTTAAACACCATGGCAAGGACCACACAAGGACTTTTAAACACCTTTGTGTCCTTAACAAGAATCTCCCAAGGACTTTTAAACACCTTAGAGTTCTTAGATAACAAGGCTTACACAAGGAATTTTAACCACCTTGAACCTTAACCAAGAACCAACCATGGACTTTTAAACACCATGTTGTTCTTAAATAAACAAGGCTTACACAAGGAATTTTAACCACCTTGAACCTTAACCAAGAACCAACCATGGACTTTTAAACACCATGTTGTTCTTAAATAAACAAGGCTCACACAATGACTTTTAACCACCTTTGTGACCTTAACCATCACTTGCCAATGTGCATCATTACAACAATATTCCACTGTTTTAAAGCATTTAACAAAGCCATAAACATCATGCATCATTATGCATCAAAACCACATTTAACAATGTTCAAACACAAGAATCTCTTACCTTGAGCATTCTTCAATACATGGCTTATAAAATCAGCAACTAACATGCTAAAATATGCTTTCAAAACAGAATTTAAAACATGCAAACAACCACATTGCATACAACCAATCCATGGTTCATCATCAAGAGAGTTTTTCCGAAAAACTTACTCTTGAGCTTAGCTAAGTTGCTTAGACTTAAACTAAGCTCCCAAACCTTCAAAACATTGGTTTCAAAGCCGAAATCCAAAATCCACTCACCGATTCCGTTTCGCCTCTTGCCGAAACACCAATCAAGCTTCCGGATCAACACCACTAGGATCCAAAGATGACTCCCCTGTTTTAAACACATCAAAACAGAAGATTAATGCATCATCATGCATTAATATCCTCAATGAAAGAACCTAAACCCGCTGCTCTCAACCACACTCCATTTTCGGCTACCAAACACAACCGAAAATGCCTCCAAACAACTCCACAACACTACCCAGCCAAGATCCATCAAATCTAATCATCCTTAAACATCAATTAACATCCAAAAAGGATCTAATCAAACCCTTATACCTCCAGCTATAACAGATCATCAAGATCACTCCAAAAACAACCAAGAACACAAGCTAAACTTAGGAAATTCAACCTATCCGGGATTGCATTTATTAAACCTCAATTTCACATCAATTTAACATTCATTTAACATCAAATTGACACCTCAAAACACTGCCCAAACAGATCATACGAAATTTCATCAAAATCAATCAAATCTTGCATTTAAAAGCCAAAATCAAGAATACATCTATAAAACCTTTTATAAAACATAAATCAAGGATTGAGAACTTAGGAATTTCAGTAAAGAACTGAGAGTTCAGAGGAGAAGGACGTTCTTACCTCCAAACTTGAGTTTCCCCCTTTTCAGAACCAAAATCTTGAAAATCCAATTAGCAAATGGTGAGGTTTTGTTGAAGAGATGATTAGAGATCAAAAGAGGATTATAATCTCATGTTTGGACATCAAAATCAGAAGGAAAAGCTCTGGAGAAAAGTGTTTGGTTTGATAGAAAAGATGAGAGAAAATGGAAATGAAATTTTAGGAAGTTAGTTGGAAAATGCCAAAATATCTTCCCTCCTTTTTAGTTTTATTTAAAAACCTTTAATTAATCATTTAATATCTTAGAAAAATCTGGAGAAACTCCCATTGGGTAAATAGCTCCTTAAAGATTCAAAGTTTCAATCCTTTTTAAAACAGTCCCACAGTTTTCGAAATTTACATTTTGGTCACTAACCAAAATGTCACACTTCCAAACCTCATTTTGTAAAATTGATTTCACCAAACTCTTATATATAATAAAAGAGGATTTTAAGACATTTTTCCATATTTTTAATGCAACCCGAACTAGGTTTTCCTAAATTCACTCTTATATATTCGAACCGCGATCCGACCGAACCGGTCCGAATCCCAAAACTCCTAAGCCCAAAACCGGGGCGTTACATTTCATGAATCGATGTTCGACTCTCAGTGGTGCGAAACGTGTGTATGTCTGTGTCGTGGTAGTGCTAGAGCTTTCTCCTTTGATTGCCATCTAAAAGTATAGAAGAGTTTAGAGTAGTTGTTCGGGAGTAAAAAGGAAATAATAAGCTCTGGAGATTTCAAGACAATAGAAGAGAATGTTAAAGTGAAGAATAATGGAGAATAGTGGCCTTTATATAGAGTTTTGGCACACAATGCCGTTGGAGCGCAATTCTCGGCCGCGACACTTCTAGCAGTTATGATTTGTTTTCTGCCCGTTGTGGTTCCTGCCCGTTAGAAACTATTCGTTGTGGCTCTTGCGGTTCATTGGGTGGAAAATGCCGCAACAGCTAACGGTTTTCTCCTAGCCGTTTGTTCATCTCTTCTTCCTTTCTTGATCTTCATCCTAAAAATAAAAATAAAATTTTATTCCTAAAAATGTAGAAAATTGCAATTAACTAAAATTGAAAACTAACAACTAAAAACTCCTACGTGTTCGTCGCGGCCTTGTGCAACTTCTATGCCGGGACAGGTTGGTTCTTTGTTGAGGCATGGTTTCCTTGTGGTCTGGAGTGCTGGACATTTTTCTGAATCCTCAGCATGTTTCCTTGCGTTTAGTACATGGAGTTTCACATGCTCGTCGTTGATTCGCATTGTCAGCTCTCCCTTCTCAACATCGATTATCATCCTTCATGTAGCAAGGAATGGCCATCCCAGAATGAATGGTGTTTTCTCATCTGCATCGCAATCTAAAATGAGGAAATCATTACGGAAAATAAATTTATTCACTTTTACCAATATATCCTCAATTTTTCCTTCAGGTTGCACATGGGATCCATCAACAAGCTGTAGCATTATAGTTGTCGGTCTAGCCATCCCAATCCCCAATTTTTGGAAGACTGACTTAAGCATGATGTGTATGTTTTCCCCTAGATCATAGAGTGCCCTCCCCTCGTAATGATTCTCTATTGTGCATGGTATGAGAAAGCTTTTGGGATCCTGTAACTTAGGTGGTGCTCGGTTATGTAGGGCGGCCATGCATTTGTCTATTACGGCCACTGTCTCGAATTCCTCAATCCTTTTCCTTTTTGAAACGATGTCTTTGAAGAATTTGGCATAGTTTGGGATTTCCTTGATTGCCTTCACCAAAGGTAGATTAATGTGTACCTATTTTAGGATGTTCAGGAACTTCTCAAATTGGTACTCTTGCTTTTGTTATTTCGGCCTTTGTGGGAATGGTGGAGTTGGTACACTATTTCTGGGTTCTGTAATGGGTGCTGCCATAGGTTCTGCCGGTGCATCATTGTTCTTGGTTGCTTCCGCGGCCTCGTTTTCTTTGGACTGTGATGTGACAGTTGACTCCTTTGGTTTCTCTTGTGTTGGAATGTTTGTTCTGAGGCCCCTCAAGTTGGATACCACTCCTGGTGGTTACGACTTTGCACTGTTCATACGATGTCCCCTTAGCGACTTCAGTGTCGCTGGGAAAACCTCCTACTGGTATAGTGTTCAGAATCTGTGCGATCTGCCCCACTTGTGTTTCCAGGGATTTCAACGTTGCCTCATTGTTCTACAGCCTCATCTCAATCATGTCCATAAAAATTTCAGCCTTTTTTATGAACTTGTCAGTATTATCCATATATGCACTAGTTTGAGTCATAAAAGCACGAAGAGTGTCTTCTAGGTATCTAGACTGCATTGGCTGTTGCAGCGGCATGTTCTGCCGAGGCATGTTTTGTTGGAATCCTGCTGCTAGAGCATTCTGATTTTGCGGATTGAGTACATTATTGGGGTTGCTCCATGAGAAGTTGGGGTGTTTTTTCCAGGCTGAGTTGTAGTGGTTAGACATCATGTTGTTGCTGTGATTGAAATTTCCAACATAGCAGACCGATTCTGGGTTCTGCGGGCATTCAGAAGGGACATGGTTACCTCCACAGTTTTCACAAAATAAATCCATTACCTTGACTTCCTGGTGATTGTTTTGCGAATGCATGTTCAGGACCAACTTTGTCAAGGTGGCAATTTGAGATGAAATTGAGTCCGAGGACCCTATTTTGTTTACTGTGGGTTGGCTTCGGATTCCTCCTTGTCTGGCCGTTGGGAACTGATAGTCGTTCTTGGCCGTCCTGTTCAAAATATCCATTGCCTCTTCTGGTTCTTTGTCTAGGAGTATGTTATTTGCCGAGGCATCGAGAATCATCCTAGTTGTCGTGTTGACCGCATTATAGAACATAGTCACATGCGTCCATAATGGGAATCCATGCAAGGGGCATTTGTGTAGCAACTATCTGTATCGCTCCCAAGCCTCGTGCATAGATTCATCGTCAGCCTATCAAAAAGAAGTGATTTCGTTACGCAACCTATAAGTTAAATTTGTAGGATTAAAACGTGCTAAGAAATCACGACATAAATCACTCCAGGATCCAATTGATCCTGCTGGAATACTGTAGAGCCAAGTTTTTGCCCTATCTCTTAATGAATAGGGGAACAATTTTAATCTCAAAATATCCTCATGTACTCCCTGTATTTTAAACGAATTGCAAATTTGGAGGAAGGATTTGAGGTGTTGTCTGGCATCTTCAGTTGCTGAGCCGCCAAATTGCCCTATGGTATTGATCATGTTGAACATCACGGGCTTTAGTTCAAAGTGGGCGGCCTCAATATCCGGTGTAACAACTCTAGGATTTAGTCCGTTCAGGTCCTCATCAAGGTAGTCTCGGACAGTTGGGTTTCGTACTGGTGCAAGCAAGTTGCTGCCCAATGGCATTATTTGCCGGGGCACCTTGGTTGTTGCCTCGACCTCGGCCTCGACCTTCAGGTTCCAGCCTTGCGGCTACGGTCTTTCGTCTAAGCTTTAGGTAAGAGCGTTTGATTTTTGGATCTAGGTCTCGCAATGGGCTGCTTGGGTTCGCTCTGGTTATGCATCAAAACAGAATCAAGTTTTATTAGTACTGAAACAAAGATAAATAAACTAAAAAAATAAAGAGTGCAAGTAAATAAAAACAAAAGTTGCCAACCCCCGGCAACGACGCCAAAAACTTGATGCTCGCGTAAAAGTACCCCGCAATAGTGCAAGTGTACACGTCTCAAGTAATATAATGATAAGTATATCGAGTATCATCTCCACATGGCTTGAGCTAGCCTTTTGGTCTTATTTCATCGCATTGCAAAACGATTAAAGTAAAAACACAGATGAGTTGGGGTGTTTGAATAAACTAAAATACTAAAACTAAAATAAGCCAGAAAATAAAGTAAGAGAGAATCAAGTTGAGAGAATAGGCTGGATTAGAATGCGTCGTAGCGTGGAATCCTATTGACTTGTCTCCGTTCTTGAAAGTAGCAACACAAAACTGTCGTGGCAGTAAACTAAGTCCCTGCCGTGACCGCAAAGGTTGACTCTCTGCTAAGGCAATCTCTTGCCCTTGTGCAGATGCTGTTAAGGTTCGGCAAAGCGTCCTTGAATGGCTCCCTCTTATCTCTAAGCTTGGAACACTATTGAAGGCTGAACTATGATCATACCTCTCGACGTAAACCAAAGACAAACACCAACCAATCACACGCTTCTCGTAGTCATTGAAACTCTTAACCTATCTCTAGGTCGAGTTAGTTAACATCATGTGGGATGAAAACCGTGCTTAATCATTTCGTAAGTTCAACTCTCTCGATATTGAACAAATAGATAATCTCACAAACTCTCTCTCGATAAGTATGCAAGAATGATTAAAGCCAAGAATAAGCAAACCTTAACTTAATTGCATTAAGAACTTAAACAAAGTACAATAGTCTTCACACGACTACTAAACAATCTAACCATAACCCTAAGGAAAATTAGAACATGATGAATGGAAAGAAAACACAAACTAAACCCTAAGCTCTCTCTCTTCCGATTCTTCTCTTGGTGATGGCGGCAAGCCTCCTTTTATAGAGGAAGGTGTAGGCACAAATCCTTCTTGGAGATAAAGTTAAGTTGGACTTGGACATAACTTTATTAAAGAGGTGAATCTATTTAATTTAATACATTATTTACTTTTGGCCAAAAGTCCAACTTTATCCTTCCTTTCATGCTTTTGTTTTCTTCTTCAGCTCCGACTGCCACGCAATGTGTGTAGAAAAATTCGGCATTCAAAGCTCTACAAATCAACAACCACTTTTCCTATTTTACCTTTCGGCAGGTTGAGTAGTACACAGCTGCGGCATGGCATTCTGCTGCCCCGACATGGGTCTGTGACTGGTTCTGCTCCGCAAGGCTTCATCAGCTTCCCTCGTAGAAGCTTTCAGTTGTGGCTTGGCTCAATCAGGGTCCGTCACTAGCTGGTTCCGCCTCGTCCTTCCTTTTCCCTCATTGCCCCCACGGCATCTCCTGCCCTGGCAGCGTGCAAATCTGCAAAAACACCAAACATGCATCAAACAGTACATTTTTCATAGAATAAACAGAATATAAGGATTAAAGGCATAAATAATAAAATTAATGCATGAAGGGCTATAATGCAGCTCAAATGGGTGTAGATTAAGTGATAATTGCCATGAAAAAGGGGTAAAAATATAAGACTTTTAGGCATTTATCAATATACTCTGAATTGTTAATATAGAGCCCAAAGTTCCTATCAAACCGGTAGATTACAGCCGATTCTTTTAGAGTGACATTGTAATTCATAACAGACACAGTAAAATATCAAAAATATATTTGAAAGAATGGAGCCATTTGCTCTTGTACCACCAACAAATCGTAAATAACGCTACATTGAAAAGCTGCTCAACATCAAGACGGATATCTCTGAAAATCATCTCATTACGGAATAACCACAATGAGCATAGAAGCCCAAAGAAAGCCATCATTCAAATTGGTTTAGATACGAATCTGATTGGAAAATCGTCCCACATAAGAAGTAAATCATTCGACTCTTTAGGCATGATGAGATGAATGTTCCAAAGACTACACCATCTTTGCCAAATGCCCCAAGAAATTGGACAGTGGATTAACAAGTGATTTACAGTTTCCTCGTCTTTGAAGCAAAAACTACAGTCCTTTGAGTTAGACGACAGCACCAAAGAATCTTCCAAACAACACCTCCATTAGAACAAGATTGGTAAATGATTTAGGATTGTACCAACCACAAGAAGAACCTTGGATAATACTCTTGGTCCAACCTTGATCAAGGCCTAGCAGTATGCGTGTGTTTCCAACAGGATGCTGCATTAGTAATAGAGTTAAATGAAGCCTCAAAGATTATTTTGATCGTATCACCTGTCGGTTTCTTCCATCGAGGTCGATGTGCTACATGATAACTATATTGCAATTCATTGACGTTGATTAGGGTTGTAAAAACAAGTCAGGATCTGGAAACCTGCCTGAAACCTGCTCGAGTCAGAACCTGATTTAACCCGAGAATTCGATGATCCGAACCCGAACTGTAACTGACTGTTGCTGACCCGAACCCGAGATGAACCTGTTACTGTAGCAACCGAACCCGATCTGTGTCCGACTGAAAACAACCCGAACCCGAATCTGACCTGGTAATTTTGACCTGAAACCCGACCTGCATCCGACTGAAACGAACCCGAACCCGAGACCGACCTGGCAAATTACCTGATATTATCCGACTGAAACGACCCGAGATCCGATTTTACCCGACCTGTTTTGAACCCGACCTGTTAATGGACCCGACCTGTTTTGAACCTGAACTGTTGTTGACCTGAACTAATGTAGACCTGTTCATTATAAACTTAATAAATTTTTAATAGATTATGTTAATTTCATTACTTAAAATTATATACTTAAAAATTTGTTTAAGTATAAAAATATATACTATGTATAATAAAATTATATACTTAAAATATTTGTCTTATTTTATACTAAATATATAATATATTAGTAATATATAATTAATATAATATATTAAACTTATATACTTTATTATGTCAAATGTCTTTCAATTGACATAATAACTTATTTTACTAAAGTTATTAACATAATAAGAAAAATCTTTTAAGTATTATATTAATTATATATTATATTAATTGAAAGACAATTGACATAATATATACTAAATTATTAACTTATATTTTGTCTTATTTTTCGTACTTATTATGCTTCATATTTATTTTAACTTAAATTATATAAAACATATTGACATAATATATACTAAGTTATTCGCTTATATTTTGTCTTATTTTTCGTACTTATTATGCTTCATATTTATGTTAACTTAAATTATATAAAACATATATACTAAGACAATTGACATAATATATACTAAGTTATTAACTTAAAATATATAAAACATATTATGCTAACTTTACTATGTTCATAAATAAGAAAATTAAGATAACTACAAATGTTAACTTAGTATTATGACAATTGTCTTTCAAATGATTAATATATTTAAGTCTTTCAAATTAACAGTTAACTTAGATTAATCTGGATAACAACTCTATTTTGTTAACTTAATCGGGTTAACTTCTTAAATTTGTTAATAACAAAGAATAAAATGAAGTAATTTTGCTAACTTGAAATTAACAGTTAACTTAAATTAACAAAGAACAAAATGAAGTAATCGGGTTAACTTCAAATTAACAGTTAACTTAAATTATTTTAATTCAATTTGTTAACTTGAATATAAAGAACAAAATGAACTGAATACAAAAATATTAATTGAACATAATGAACAGAATACAAAAAACATTAACATATAATTAAAATAAGTTAATAACAAAGAGAATACAAACTTTAAGTTTACAAACAGAATAGAAGCTTACAAAATGATAAGTAATTTTGCTCTCAGATCTTATAGCAAAGTCAAAAGACTTTGCTACCAGAAATATCATCATCGAGCAACAACATAAAGCTACCAACAAGTTTTAATTATGGGTAACTTAGCTATGAAAGCTAAGAAACCAGCAAAATTAAAACAAGGGCAAGAAAATAAAACCAACAAACTAACAGTACTTAATACCCAGCAACCAGCAACCAGCAATGAACTTCAACCAGCATCAAACCCAGCATTGAACAGCAACCAGAACTAAACAACACTAACTGAAAAAAAAACAAAGTATAAGAAAAAGTAAACAACACTAACAGAAATAAAAGACATGTAAATAAAGAAACAAAAAGATGAGAAATGTAAACTTACATTTTTGGGCAACATAAAAAAACAGCATTGTATGACCAAGTCCAGCAACATCAAGAAAATAACAGCAACATAAACTGTAAGTTAAAAAAACAAAAGTGAAAACAGAGACAACAGAAACTAAAATAAAAAACAGATCAAGATAATAGACTAAGAAACAGAAACAAAACAAAAATAAAAACAGAGAGAGATTAGAATACCTTATTCAGGAATGGGATCTTCAACAACAACATCAGGCAGAGAAGATTCATTCACAACAGCCAGATATTCATCATCTTTATCCTCATGCTCAAAACCATACAACCAATTACGGGTTGTAACAAAAATTTCAACATTTTTGGGCAAAAGTCTATGTTCGCAGTAAAGAATTCAGAGTTCATAATAAGAAGAACTCACTAAGAGATGGTTCAACACTTCTGAGAAGAATGAATGATGTTCATAATAAGAAAGACTAGTTCAGACATAACATATAGCTTGTGCAGAAAGATTGTCAAGTTCATAATAAGAAGAGCTTGCTCAAGATTCAAATGAGGCAAAAAGTTTCAGCGTCGCTTATCGAAAGAGCATTTAAAGTTTTATTCGTATTTTTCCTTATGATTAATACTGAAAGATTAATGATAATTTCAACTTTTGCAGGTCATATTAACACTCTCAAGAAGAAGAAGGGGGTTCCTAATGTGAAAAGTTCGTTTGTTCAACACCTTTGCAAATAGGTGGATTAATATTTCAAGGAGATTGAAGAATTCCTAATAAGAAGAGTTCACCCCAGAACTCGTAATGTGAAGAGTTCGCCTAGCAAAGATAGAGCTCCTAATTTGAAGAGTTCGCTCAGCAAAGACAGAGCTCCTAAGGTGAAGAGCACGTCCAGCAAAGAAAGAATTTCTAATGAGACGAGTACATCCCCAGCAAAGAAAGAACTTCAAATAAGAAGAGTTCGCCCAACGAAGACAGAATTCTCAATGAGAAGAGTTCGTTCCGAGATTCTAAATGAGAAGAACCTGCCACAAGAGCTTTCTTATTCGACGTCTTTAAAGAGAGACAAATTAGAAAAGAGCTTTCTTATTCGACGTCTCGATGGTCAGACGGTTCAGACAAAATATGTGTCTTTTCAGCCTTTGCCCTATTCCTGTTCCACAGCAATGAGCACAGAGGGGCAGACGTAATACTCGTATTTTTTCCGGGTACCCATATATTAGTAATTCAATATAAATAAAACCAAATAAATAATAAAATTAGAGTTCATTTATGCCATACAAATGTCCTTTTACAAGCTTCAAGGCCCAATTACAATTCTGAAGCCCATATCCCTAATTTGTTACAGTGTGTCAACTTATCTTAACCCCAACAAACACATATTCTGGTTCAAGATCCAAATTTCTGCCCAAAAATGGACATGTGTCGCCTAGCTATTGGTCCAAACAGGTTTCACTTAGATTTGTGCTTCTTTGGATCCAACTGGCATGACATCACCCCCATGACACCAGCAATGACATCATCGGTCAGCCCACCTATAAATAGAGAGAGAAACTTTTTGTCAGATCTAATAATGACCATCATAATTACCTACCATTAAGAAACTAATAATAATAAAATTAATAATTAATAAAGGGGGAGAGAGAATTACTCACAAAATTCGAACGATTATCGGATACCGAACCGATAGGAG
The DNA here is from genome assembly GCA_030270665.1 of Hibiscus trionum. NCBI lineage: Eukaryota > Viridiplantae > Streptophyta > Magnoliopsida > Malvales > Malvaceae > Hibiscus > Hibiscus trionum. Next base: position 7,306,932 of record BSYR01000057.1, read on the forward strand.
CTGAGAAGTCGCCGTCCAAAAGCTGAATTGCCTGCTGGAAGTCGTCCGTTGCCAATCTGCCGCGAGATAGAGCATCGTCGGAGAGCCGAACCACCACCTGAATTTCTGAATCGCCTGGAAGTTGTAGAGTTGGAACGTCGCCAAAAGTTAAATAGACTACCCTTGGAACGCGAGCAGACGCCAATGTAGGGTGGCCAGAACTTCATCATCTCCATCATCGAAGGTATAATTCTCTCGATCTTTGGAAGAAAAGGATCGTGTGTTGGCGCCTCTACTGGCTTCGCTTTCTTATGCTGTTTCATATGGCAAGGGCTTCCCTTGATCGATGTTCCTCCATTTGTCGGTTATCTTCGGCTTTTGTTGTTTTGTTTCTTGTATGGCGCCATTAGTGATGGCCTTTGTTTGTGTCTTTGTCATGTCGGGTTGTTGTCCCTTGGTTGTTTGTTTTTCTTTCTGTCGTGTGTGGGTGCTGTTTCAATGGTGCTTTCTGACGTGCATGGCTTGCATGGGCCGTTGGTCAAAGCACGTGCCTTGTTGTTTCTTTTTCCCTCGTGTTTTAATGAATCTTCGCTTTTGATAAAAAAACAGTCAATTGTTGTTTTTATTATATATTGTACTTATCTAAAGGTTGCTTTGCTTTGCTTTGATAGATTCATTTCGTTTGACAGTATCGTAAAAATGATTAAATTAACGTAATTTTTAGATATGAAAAGTTAGATTTATTAAATTGTTTTTAATTAGGATCAAATGGATGGAATTTATAAGTTTTGAGACTAAAATTGTTAATTAAAGCATCAAAATAGTGAAAGAAATTAAAATTCGGGTACCAACTTGAGAGTAAAAATTCTTTAGGTACCAACTTGAGAGAAGATGCATATTTCAGATACTAATTTGGGAACAAAAATTTTTAGGTACTAACTTAAGAAAATATGTCTAGTTCATGTACCAAATATATGTTTAAGCCTAAGTTTCCAAGATTTCTACTTTAAAGAGGTCTTAAATAACAATATCGACTTCAAATCCACATTACAATATAGTTTTTTTTCCAATGGACAATGTTGTTGTGGTAAGATTTAGAGTCTTGATATACAGCACCCTGTCAATTTAAGGTTTATAAATTTAATTTTAGGATTTAAGGGTTAGATTTAGAATTTAGGGCAAATGAGCGGATAATCTTTGGAAGTCATATCTATGTTTGATTCATTTGACTTGAATTTAACATTTTACTGTTTCAATAACAAGATACAAAATTACCTAAAAGTTTACCGAACAAGAGTAAAGAAGAAAAATGTTAATTTCATAAAAATTCATCAAATTGTAGTCCATATTTCATAATGCAAAAAGATATGTACTTAACACTACAAAAAATTATATATACCAAGGCTTTCTTATACCGACAAAAAATAAAATTGTCGATAAAAGTTTTGATTTTTACCGACGGATATATTATTCGTTGGTGTAGACAAAATTTATACCAACGGAAAATAAAAAACTGTCGGTATAGATCTGATTTATACCGACGAACTATAATAACCATTGATATAGATATAATTTTTACCGACGAAAATTTTTATTTGTCGGCTTAGGTTATAGTGTGTTCCGACGGTTGAATATGTTTGTCGGTATAGATAAATTATATACCGACAGATGTTTTTCGCCGCCGATATAGGTATGTTTAAAATTTTTACGAGTTTAATTTTTTATTTAATAATACAACAAATTTAATTATTTAAATATTAAAGTAAAATAATAAAAAAATCTTAAAAAAAACCCTCCCTAATACGTTTTCAATTTACCCAAAAATTTAAATCCCTAGAAATAGAGATTCATCTTCCTCACGCTCGACGCTAGTCCCTAACGGCTGTACCTCCGGATAGCTCTGCTCTCTCGCGCTCGTCGACGGTCGTCGCTTCGGTCGCTCATCTCGGCTTCAAGCCTCCGGCGGTAGAAGACACATGACCACCCACTCAAGCACCCACAGCCATAGCCCTGAGCGGCTGAGCCCACAGGTAATCGTCGCTCACTTCGATCCTTGTTTTTGTTTTCATTCTTAGAAGCTGATTCATACATGTAAGATTTATTTGTTATCAGATCAAGTAACAGTTCAGTTATTGGCTATGGAGGGATGTGCCGCTCTTGAAAAGTTGTTATAACCCTAGTATTGCGTAGCTCACATTCTCCTTGTAATTGTGAGTTTCTCCCAGGTATATCTATAGATGATGTATATTTCTCCTGTTTACATTTAATTTTGTGTGAGTTTTACAATTTCTCATCTTTGTTTTTGATAGCTTTGTAATGTATGTCTTGGTGGAAACTTAAACTATTCACTAACCTTATGTTAGTTGTTGAAATGTATCACCAATGCTTTGTAGCAGGTTATTGATAATTTTTCTTGTAATAATTGAATAACTTTTGTAATGTTTCATGATCTATGGGGATGGGGTATCATGTTCATACCACATAAAGTTAGGATTAAATTGAGGTTGAAGTTTAAAAGTCAGTCCTACTAGGTATTCATGTATTGCAAAGCTGTTGATAATTTTATTTTCTTGATTATTTGTCACACTAAACTAATGTTGTTTTGATATTTTTACTTTTACATACGTTGATCATGTTTTCGGGACTGATTGTAAATGAATAGAAAATTCAGGTTCATTTTCCTGTCTAATTTGAGCACAGAAGATTGTAGCATATCTGCAAAATTGGACTTTGTTTCATAGAATTACATTTATGCACCACCATGTTGACAAATGGCATTGCACCAGACGATAATTTTGTCTGTGCTACTTTAGATTGGTGGCCTCCTAAAAAATGTGATTATGGAACATGCAGTTGGGGAAGAGCTTCTCTTCTTAATCTAGTAAGCTGCTTATCCTATCCCTAAACCTCTAGGATAAAATTTCATATATATATATATATAATGTTTCATATATGAAACCTTCTTTCTGAAATTTTCATGGTTGCTTCACTTTTACAGGATCTAGCCAAGCCCATATTGTTAAATGCTATCAAAGGTAAGCAAATATTTTATCCATTGCGTTTAAAAAGGGTTCAAAACTTACTGTTACTTGTTTGTAAAATGCAGCTTTTTCGCCATTAAAGATCAGAATGGGTGGTACCCTGCATGATAATGTGTTTTATGAGACAAAAGATGGTAAAATTCCATGTGCACAATTTGTTAAAAATAGTTCAAAGTTGATCGATTTTTTCAAAGGATGCTTGCAATCTTCTCTATCACACAGTCATCCTGGTGTCAAGGTACTGATGTTTTTTATCATAAGCTTTTGATCTTCTATGAAATTGCATATACTTTTCTGTTACGGATGATACCACCCCAACCATGCATGACACGGGAGAGACGGCTCACCATGCAGGACCTGCAACCAACCATACGGCCGAAGGACACGTGGCACCCATGAACCGTAGGAGCCAACGAATTCGCAGGCAGCCATCTCACTTTGAGGATTTCGTTATGCCTTAGGTTTAGTATATAAAGAAAGCTTGTACTGTGAGAAGGACGTTTTATGATGTAAAAACTCTCTATTCCTCTCTAATATATAAACTTCTTCTTCCTCCCGCGAAACCATTCACCAGATCCATCACCATAACATTTGGTGCTTTCATTCTCGAACAACCATGGTAAACAACAACGAGGCAATCAAAACCTTACAGGAAAATCACAGTGCGTTCCAAAAACAGTTGGAAGATCAATCCCGTTGGAATGAGGCCACTGATCGGACCCTTGATACTCTGACTCGCCACTTGACGGCGATCTCTGCACATCTGGGTCTAACTCCAACCGGTGACGGGGAGACCTCAACACTCAAAGGCAAAGCCAAGGTCAGAAACGAGACCGACGACGTATTTCCGTTTGCTCCACGCCCAGCTCAGGTGGAACTACCCATCTTCACGGGACTCGATCAAGAGGAATGGATCGCATCTGCCCAAGATTTCTTTGAGTTCTACCGGACGGAGGATCATCATCGGGTCACCATGGTGTCGTTCCGTATGGAGGGTATGGCAAAAAAGTGGTACCGCTGGATGCAACGTCAACGGCAGCTAGCTGGTTGGGATCATCTTGTGGACGCGATCCGGCGTCGTTTTTCTGTTTCAGAAATCGAAGCTCCAGAAGGTCAATTGACTAAGTTGGTTCAGACCTCCACGGTGGACGATTACCAATCCAAATTTGAGGACCTGGCTCTTCGTACTACAACCGTGTTGTCAGATACATTCCTGACCCAGTGTTTCATATCGGGGCTCCGCAACGACATCAAAAATGAAGTTTTAGCGCAGGGACCATCCACGATGACTGAGGCTTTAGCTTTGGCTCGTTTCCATGAGGTACGTCTTGCTGATCTCAAACGATACCAGTCCCGACCCACAGGTTCCAAACTACCAGCTCTGCTTCCCACCCCCACTAACCAGTCTGCTGGAGTGACCACTCAACCGGGACGCCCACCCCCCACTGACAGTTCTTCCTTCAAAAGTTCCGGCACTCCTCCACGACGGTTGACAACTGCTGAAGCACAGGCACGTTGAGCCCAGGGTTTGTGTTATTATTGCGATGATAAATATGTTGCAGGGCATAAATGTCGTTCTTCTCAATTGTTTATAATGGACGATGAAGCTACAGTGATTCCTCCGGATTCTGGTCCACCATCGCCAGGCTCCATTCACGAGGACACCCCCGATCCGCCTCTGGTTAGTCAGGAACAATGCTTAGTCTCCTTCAATGCATTAGCTGGTTGCATTACACCAAATACTCTTCGCGTTACCGGAACTGTCAAGGGAAAGGAGGTGCGTATTCTCATTGATGGGGGCAGCACCCATAATTTTTTTCAGTTGCGCACAGCAAAATTCCTTCGCTTGCCAATCACGGCGGCTCCGAACTTCAGGGTGTTGGTCGAAAATGGTGACAAGCTGGTCAACGAAGGTTGCGTTCAGAATTTACAGCTACGAGTCCAGGACACAGACATTCAAACGGACTTCTATGTCCTTCCCTTGGAGGGTGCAGACATGGTATTGGGTGTGGCATGGATGGCTACTCTTGGTCCCGTCACGATGGACTTTGCCAAGCTCAGTTTTCGTTTTCAGCTCAATGGTAAGAGCCACGTCTGGCAAGGTGAAGACAGTCCTGAATTGCAGCCGGTTTGTTTGCAATCTCTTCGACGGTTGGCTGAAACCAAGGCTGTTGCTGCTTACTTTTATCTGCAACTGCAAACCTGCACAAATACTGCTCCCAGTGAGGAAACGAGTGAGATACAAACACTGTTAGAGGCCTATGCCGATGTTTTCGCAGCGAGTTCCAAGCTTCCGCCACCCAGGCCTCACGACCACGCCATCCATGTTCGGGATGGGGCACAGCCGGTGAATGTGCGACCCTATCGCACTCCGTACTTTCAGAAGCAAGAGGTGGAACGCCAGGTTCAATTACTGTTGGACCAACAGCTTATTCGACCGAGCCATAGTCCCTACTCGTCTCCGGTGATATTGGTTAAGAAAAAGGATGCTACCTGGCGCTTCTGCGTGGACTATCGGGCTTTAAACGCCATAACCATCAAAGACAAATTTCCCATCCCCACTGCAGAGGAGCTGTTTGACGAATTGGGCCATGCCCAGTATTTTTCGAAGTTGGATTTACTCTCTGGCTACCATCAGATTTGGGTTCAAGACGCCGACATTCCAAAGACTGCATTCCGCACGCACGCCGGCCACTACGAATTTCTGGTCATGCCGTTCGGCTTGACGAACGCTCCATCCACATTTCAGGCCACCATGACCGATATGCTGCGTGTATTTCTGCGTAAATTCGTCTTGGTTTTCTTGGACGACATTCTAATCTACAGTGGTTCATGGCAGGAACATTTGCAACATGTTCAGCAGGTGTTGCAAACCTTACGTGAGAATGGCTTTGTAGCAAAACGTTTGAAGTGCACTTTTAGGCAAACGTCGGTATAGTATCTTGGCCATGTGGTGTCCCGTGATGGGTTAGCTGTTGACCCAGCCAAGGTGGTAGCCATTCGTAACTGGCCCACACCTACGAACGTCAGGGGAGTACGTGGATTTTTGGGCCTTGCTGGGTACTACCGGAAGTTCATTCGGGGTTTCGCTACGATCGCTGCTCCTTTGTCCGATCTACTGCGTCAAGGAGAGAAGTTTGTGTGGTCCTCCTAAACACAGCAGACTTTTGAAGCTTTAAAGGAGTGTCTGTGCACAGCTCCTGTTTTGAGTTTACCTGATTTCTCGAAGGAGTTCGTGGTGGAAACAGACGCGTCGGTCGTTGGCATCGGGGCGGTGCTACATCAAGGCCGACAACCAATTACTTTTTACAGTCAGAAACTCAACCCCCGGATGCAGGCAGCTTCCACGTATCACCGGGAAATGTTTGTTGTAACTCAGGCGGTGGCTAAGTGGCGGCAGTATTTACTGGGTAGACACTTCACCATCATTACCGATCAACGCTCCCTCTATGAACTGAACCAACAAATTATCCAGACGCCGGAGCAACAGAAATGGTTGACTAAGCTCATTGGCTACGATTTTGAGATCCGTTACCGGCCTGGTAAACTGAATGCTGTCGCTGATGTGCTATCTCGGGATGGGGTCACTGCTGCACCGCCACCGGAATTCCTAGCTTTATCTCGGCCAGTGTTTGGCATATTAGAGGATATTCGCGCTGCCAGCCAGTCTGATTCCGACATTCTTACACTCTGTCAGCAAGTGCAGTCTGCCACTGCTCCTTCTGCGGCGTACATGGTTCAGGATGGCATCCTACTCTTTAAGGGTCGGATTGTGGTCCCACGCGAGACGAGCCTCCGTACACAGTTGTTACGCGAATATCATGATTCAAAGCTCGGGGGCCATGTCGGTGTACATCGCACCCACCAACGGCTCGCTGCAAACTTCTACTGGTCGGAAATGCGGAAGGATGTCCGCGAGTATGTCCGCCGTTGTTAGACGTGTCAACGTATGAAGAGTGAATGCTTGTCTCCAGCGGGGTTGCTGCAACCCTTGGAAATTCCGGCTAAGGTTTTCGATGACATAGCGTTGGACTTTATTGTTGGCCTACCAAAATCCAACGGAAAAGAAGCAATCTTGGTCGTGGTTGACTGGCTATCGAAATACGACCATTTCTTTGCCTTCCCCCGGAAATTTGACAATAAGCTCGTCGCTCAGACATTGGTTCGGGGACTCATTAAATTGCATGGCATTCCCAAGTCCATGGTTAGTGACAGGGATCGAATCTTCACGAGTGAAGTCTGGTCCGAAATGGAACGTCTCCAGGGCACCCAACTGTGCCTGCGTTCTGCGTATCACCCTCAATCCGACGGACAAACGGAGGCCTTGAACCGCTGCTTGGAAATGTATCTCCGATGTATGGTTGAAGACGAGCCAACCCGCTGGGAAGCCCATCTGCCTTGGGCCGAATACTGGTATAACACGGCCTACCAGACATCAGCTGGTATGACACCCTTCAAGGCTCTCTATGGGCGCGATCCGCCGGTGCTCCGAGATTATATGGATACGGGCACCACGAACGAACAAGTTGACCAGGCATTACAGGATCGTGATGAGCTTTTGCGCGTGTTGCGAACCAATCTCCTCAAAGCTCAGGCTCGCATGAAGTATCAAGCCGACAAACGTCGCCGCGAAGTGGAGTTTGAAGTGGGCAGTTGGGTCTTTGTGAGGTTGCAGCCCTACCGCCAACTCTCCTTAAGGCTTCGACGACAGCAAAAACTGAGCCCTCGTTACTTTGGGCCTTACCAGGTCGAGAAAAGAGTGGGAGCTGTTGCTTACAAGTTGACACTGCCGGCGGCCGCCCGCCCGCATCCACCCAGTTTTCCACGTGTCCCAACTGAAACTCTGCCGCGGACAGCCGGATCAGCAAATTACACCCTTACCATTGTTAATGCCAGACGATACCGACGGTAACATTGCAGAGGAGACACTGGACGGGGCTGCGGTTAATGACAACCTTGAGGACAAGGTTGCTTCGAAAGGATGGGGCAATGTTACGGATGATACCACCCCAACCATGCATGACACGGGAGAGACGGCTCACCATGCAGGACCTGCAACCAACCGTACGGACGAAGGACACGTGGCACCCATGAACCGTAGGAGCCAACGAATTCGCAGGCAGCCAGCTCACTTTGAGGATTTCGTTATGCCTTAGGTTTAGTATATAAAGAAAGCTTGTACTGTGAAAAGGACGTTTTATGATGTAAAAACTCTCTATTCCTCTCTAATATATAAACTTCTTCTTCTTCCTCCTGCGAAACCATTCACCAGATCCATCACCATAACATTTTCATAGTAACTTTCATCAGATTCTTCGCAACACGTCCGCTCTGCTTTAGCTTTAGTTATCATGGGAATAGCTCATGTCCTTGGAAAGATGAGAACATCGAATTTCTTGACTAGGAAGTACCCAAGAAAATTTCAGGGTTTGTTTATGCCGGTAATGTAGGACAAATGAATACAAGCTAGAGGTGATTGATTTTACCAATATAGATTTTCTTCTAACAATTGAGATTGGGCTGATATAAAATTTTTGCATTGATTTGTGGTTGTTTTCTCAATGTTCTTGCTGGATGTACCAAAATAGTGGCTTGATTTGCTTTTACATGATTATTGAACTTTTTATGGATCTTGCAGGATGCAACTATTGAGCAGCTTCTTCCAGTATTTTTTTTCTCTTTTGAAGGACGAATTTCTTGATGTGTGTCTTAACATAATTAGCAAGCTTGATCAAGTGAATAAGGTTTGGTACAGTTTGAAGCTTCACTATTGTTTCTGCATGTGAGGTCCGCTTATGTTTTTGCATCCTTGTTTGTTTGTCTTTTGCTCGAGATCTCAACTTTGTCAAACTTAAAGTAGTTGAAGGCTTGAAGTACAGTGGCATCAGTGTCTTTCAAGTGGCTATTAATACTGAATAAATTTAATTTTAATTGATTATGTATTATATGTTTTAGTGATTATGTATTACATATTTTTTATTCGAATATCAAACAATAATTTTTTCCCTTTATAAATGAAACAATTTTTGTTATAACTTTATCCAACATTACAATAGTATTAATAATTTTAATATTTTAAATAAAAATTATATTAAATAAAAAATAACAATAGTATTAATAATTATTAATATTTAAAATAAAAAATAAATGTCAAATACATATACCGACAGTTTTGACTGTCGGTATATGTATCTTATACAAATCTACATATACATATACCTACGAAAATAACCGTCGGTAAAAGTTTGAATCAATTGGGATGAAAATTTATCGTCGGATACACTAATTTGTGGGGTAGGTCATATCTTTACCTACGGATTTGTCCGTCAGTATAGGGTCCCAACATCTAAAGCGACGGTTGTTTCTGTCGTTATAGAAATATACCGACTAGAATTTTATCGATGACTGTTTGTCTGTCGAAATATAATTTGTCTGTCGGTAAAAATTTTTAAACCATATACCGACGAATTTTTGGTGTTTTACCGATGAATTTTTGTCCGTCACTATATGCCATTTTTTTGTAGTGTAATGTGTTATTAACTTAAATTTGTCAAGTTTAAAAGAAAAAAGAAAACTGGTAGTTACATAAATACTTCATTAGTATGGTATTGATATTCTAAGGATTTAATTAGGAAGATTTGGAGTTGAAGGATCAACTTTGAAATTTGATGATTGTTTGGGGATTCTCGTGAAATAAACCCAAAAATTAATTTTGTTGAGAGTGGGATTTGAACACACACCCTTCGGACCAACACCTTAACCTGACGCCTTAGACCAACTCGGCCATCTCAACGTTAATATCAGATAGCTGAACCTTTTTTATACACATTTACTCACCCGGTTAATATTTAAACATTAAACTTAGGGCTGTAAACGAACTATACGTTCATCGAACTGTTCGTGAACCGTTTGGCGGGAAGTTCGTTTATGCTCGTATATTTATTAAACGAACGAACACGGACAAATTTTTTTGTTCGTTTAATTAAATGAACGAACATGAACAAAGGGTCCGTTCGTTCATTTATGTTCATGAACATTTGGTAATTTGTTCATTCATGTTTGTTTTAAATTTATTCACATATATCTATTTACATTTATTATATTTTATAACAATAGTATTATATTTAAAAAATAAGTTTATTCACATATGCTCATTCGGTTATGTTCGTTTGAATTTATTCACATATATCCTTCTATGTTCATTTGTTTGTGTTCGTTTACGTTCGTTTATCATTTTAACGAACGAACATGTACGAACAAGAACAAGCTACATTTCTTAACAAATGAACACGAACAAGAAATTATGTTCATTTAGTTATTCATGTTCGTCCATTTGTTCGGTTAAAATTAAACGAACGAACATGAACATATCCTCGTTTGTGTTCGTTTGGTTCGTTTACACGCCTAATTAAACTATTCTCATTATTAGAGTGTTTGAAGTAAATTTCTTTTACACATCTAGTTACTATGTAAACATTTACTCTTAAGAATTCGATTCACATTTCTTTTTTATATAAAAAACCACATAAGAAATTTAACGATAATAAATAACAATTTGAATTGACCACTAAAATTATAAATTTTGAATGATTAAATTATGATAAGTTACTAACAAGTGCTGGGTGCTATGATAAGACATTACATTATTAATGGAAATATTTAGTATCGAACTTTAGAGATAACATTGTTAGAAGAAATAAACATAAACTCTAAAAGTGAACTGACATACATGAAAAGTACTAAAAAGTATCTTTAGGAATGTATACATAGGAATTAATAGGGTTTGGATTACCTTTGATATGTGGACGTGGCACAGTTGTGCCAAGATATTGATGATGATATCGGTGAACGAGACAGTAAAGAAGAAACATATAACACCCAAAAAATACGCCCAAATTGTAAACCCTAAATTCTTAAAATTCTTAATTTAAAAACTTTACTTTTAAAATTCTTAATTGAAAACCCTAATAATTTGAAAATTTTAATTCAAAGCCCTAATTTTTTATGGACTAAATAAATTTTTTATCAAACTTAAAAGTTAATATGAAGTTTATTAAAAAGCATAAGGATCACATATGAAATTTATCCAAATTAAGATTTTGAATTCTAAATTCCTACGTTTATATCAATTCTTAATTATTTTTTTATCATTGATTAATTTTTATAAAACCAATATATATATATACCGACATATATAAACTACTTTATTCCCACTGAAACTATATGACCTATTTTACGACCTATTTTCCTAACCTCTATATATATATATATATATATATATATATATATATGCTACCAGGCCTCTCTATAGTCAGTTCATCCTAAAATTAAATTTCATGCCGCCAAAGTCACTTCAACTCTTAAGTTTAGTCCATTTCTGATACAGTTGGATTCAATACTTTTGATCATGGAAAGTCACATTTTTCAGTAGGTTCAATTTTGTTTTGACTAAGGTGTGTTTTCTTCCGGTGCTATAAATAAATTATATGTTATTTTTCTATGTGTTGGTGTTTTACCCTTTATGTAATTATTTATATGTATTATGATTTTTATGGTTGACATCACATGCATACGTTTTCAGAATATGTTTTTACTATAATTTACGAATCATGATTTACGGACTACGATTTATGAACTATGATTTATGGACTTACGGACTATGATTTATGAAGTATGTTTACGGAATGTCGGATTTATGGAACTTTGTTTATGAAATTTGAGTTTTAAACATCATATATGTATGGGCATGAGTTGGGATTTGTACGGAGGAAGTTCAATGGTTTCACCCTTCAGGCTGAATTTCACTTCGGATTGGCGGACGTAGGGAGGAGGTTATGTGAACCTTTCTCGTTTTTGGCGGATGTAGTTGGGTGCATTGCATTACGCTTGTGATATTGTATCATGTTTTTTTAAAGGATTTAAAGAAAATAATATTGTGTTTTATGATTATGGTTTTTCTTGCACTTTAGAGACACATTAAGCTATTTAGCTTACCCCCATAATTTTCCTTTTTCAAATATCCTGGACTCTAGGTGACTTGGTACTCAGAGGATCTCTTTATTTTATTGAATCTATTTTATCTTCAGTATGAATATACTTTACTTTCGGGAGTATTTTATTATTAAGATTATTTTGGGATTTTAATGTAATTTTAGATTTGAGACTTATTATTTTTACATGCGTTTTCAAACTTAAATTTGAATGTTTTAATTAAGTTTTATGATTATTATTTTAACGCTCGTGTTTTATAATTATTTAGATATTTTATATTATTATCAAAAGTAATTTATTTTACGCTATTTTAATATAACATAATTCGAATTGGTTTCTTGAGGGTAAAATTTTTAAACGTGACTTCTTAAATTCAGCTATTTCTTCTAGGTTGAGTTTAGGGGGTTACAAAACAATTGGGGACATTGAAGGAATAACTTTATGAGAGGTAAGCTATTTCGGATAGCCAGAGTGTTGGGATGTGTAAAACTAATGTTTTGATATAATAATTGAAAAATATTTTTGGACTTATCTAAAAAGTATTTAAAACAATTTCCAAAGTCCAAATATCTTGAAACTATGTTTAGGGATGATTTTAAATGAGTTTAATATGTTTTCAAAAGCCAAATTTCTCAAACCTGTCCAGGTATTTCGAAACACCTTAGGGCGTTTCGAAACAGGGGATTCCAGTAGCAAAAACGTTTCGAAACTTGTTTCGAAACGGGCTTACCCTGGACTGAATTTTTGCCCAGCGTTTCGAAACGAGATAGGCCGTTTTGATACGCCCACGTGGCAATGACCACAACGGTCATAAACCCCAACGGCTATATTCCCAACGAACTTTTAAATGCAGACGTTTCGATACGGGCTTATAGCGTTTCGAAACGGCAAGGGGGTGTTCCGAAACGGGTACCCTGACAGACTGCAACAGCTCTTTCTACATTGAGAGTGTTTCGAAACGGCTTCGAGTGTTTCGAAACGGGGAGCTGCAGAACTGCATTTATGGTGGGAATTAAAGTCCTCAACGGCTCCAATTTGATCCCAACGGCTAGTAACGGCTACAAACTCATTTGGGAGTATAAAAGGGACCTCCAAGCATCAAGAGAAGGCTAATGCTCATATTGTCAAACATCAAATGATCAAATATTGTCTTAGTGCCTAAATTGTCAAATCTTGTATAGACAAACACTAGTGAGCCAAAATTGTCAAATTTGCTCAAGTGTTTTAGGTTTTGGGTGAGTGCTTCATTGTGCAAACAAACACCTATTAGAGGGTTTAAGTTTGCTTTGTTTATCTCTTTGTAAAAGAGGGTTTTGATCAAGGCTTTGGTTAGAAGCTTGATCGTTTGTAAGGGTTACCTCCTAAGCCTAGAAAAGGGGACGAATCAATAGTGGATTGATTGTGAAATCCTTAGTGGGGAGCTAAGGTAGTGGATGTAGACCTTGGTTAGAAGGTTGAACCACTATAAATCATTGTGTCATTTTTCCATTCTAGCTTCCTAAACCCTTCCACCCAAATATCCACCTCTCCACCACTTGGTGAGCAACTTTGGTTGATCGAATCGAGCCCCACACAACTCAACAGGATGTGTGGTGCTCGATTCGTTCAACCGTTCTTGCTCACCAAGTGGTGGAGAAGTGGAATTTTGGGTGCAAGTGGTGTGGAAGCTAAAAAGATTAAGGACACAATGATTTATAATGGTTCAACCTTCTAATCAAGGTCTCCATCCACTACCTTAGCTTCCCACTAAGGATTTCCAATCAATCTACTATTGATTCGTCCCCTTTTCTAGGTTTAGGAGGAAACCCTTATACACCGATCAAGCTTTCTACCCAAAGCCTTGATCAAACCCTTTTACAAGAGATAACAAATAAGCAAACTCAAATCCCTCTAATAGGTATTTGTTTGCACAATTTAGCTCTCACCCAAAACCTAAAACACTTGAGCAAATCTAACAATTTTGCCTCACTAGTGTTTGTCTATACAAAGAAATGACAATTAAGCACTAAGAAAATTTTTTAATCATTTGTTGTTAACAATTAAAGCATTCGCCATTACAAGATGCTTGGAGGTCCCTTTTATACTCCTTAATGAGTTTGTATCCGTTACTAGCCGTTGGGGTTGAATTAGAGCCGTTGAAGACTTTATTTCCCATCTTTAATGCTGTTTTGTAGCCTTCTGTATCGATACGCGTGGACTCGTATCGGTATGGCCTTCTTCAGAAACTAGCCGTTGGGCTCTTGCCAGCCTAGGCGTATTGATACGCTTGAGGGCGTATCGGTACGATTTGACGTTTAAAAGACTGTTAGGAAAGTAGTCGTTGGGGTTGTTAAAATGGGGATCGGTACGCTTACCAGGCATATCGAAACGATCCCTCTCCGTATCGATACGGCCTCATCCGTATCGGTACGGGTTTTGGCAGTAACGAAACCTGGGCAAAAAGGTATCGATACGGGGCACACCGTATCGGTACGGGCTTGTTGAAAAGTCAAGTTTGGCTCTTTTAAATCATGAAAAACTTTGCCAAAAACCTTTTAAGATCCCTCAAACATAAATTCAAGCTGTTTGGACTTAAGGACAAGTTTTGAATTCTTTTCAATTTAGTCCAAAACATTTTCAATTATTATATCAAAACATTATTTCTAAAATCTCCCCCTTTTTGATATAATAAAACCAACTTGAAAAATTGTTTGGGATTCTCCCCCTTTAAGTTTAAAAATGTGAATAAGAGATGAAAATTTTGAAATCAATTTGAGCTCCCCCTTATTCATTTGAAAATTCAATTTTTCAAATCATTTCTCCCCTTTTTTGTTATATAAAAAAGAATTCAAAAGACATTAAGTTCAAAATAATATAGGAGGTTTGAAAATATGACAAAAATAAGAATTTTGGTTTTAAAATGGCTCCCCCTTACTCAAAGCATCATAAAAATGTTAGTCCAACATATATGATCATAATCTAGTTGAAATAAAAAAATAAATCAAATTAAACAAATAAAGCAACTAGATTTTACCACACTTGAACATAAGGGAGGATGTGAAGCCTTCATTCTTCAAGTGTCTTTCTTTGTGTGCATGGAGCTCCCCCTCAATGTTTGACTTGTTGATCAATCTCCATCACACCTAGCAAAAGACAATCAAGTAATTTTTGGTATCCAAATTGCTTTGGATCCATAGACGTTAGTAGCACAAAATTTTGTCCCCTTAGGAATCCATTTTTCAATGTCATCCTTTTTAGTTGAAGTGGTTAGTCCTTTTGGGACCCAAACACTTCTAAACCATTTTCAATTTATGAATCTAGGGGCACTAGATTGTCTTACATAAAAGTTTGATTTTCCAAAATTGTTACTCTTTTCAAGCTCTTTGGAAATCAAATCTTTTTCTTCTTGAACTTTATGAAGCAAATTTTGTAAATCAAAACATTTTTGTTCAAACTCTTCGAGTTTTGCTTCAAGTTCAAGTTTGGTTTTAGAAATCAAATCATTTTGAATTTTCAACTTTGAAATTAATTTATTATTTTTCAAAATGTGATTTTTAAACTCTAAAACCAAATCATCATAGGCATCTTGTAATTCATCAAAAGAATATGAACATGAAGTAGATGAATTAGAAGTTACCCTTGAATCTTATTTGATGGCCATAAGGCAAAGGTTGGTTTGTTCATCGTCGGTGGAGTCCTCATCGCTCCAAGTAGCCACATATGCCTTCTTCTTATGGCTTGAAGCCCTTGCCCTATTCTTTTTTATGGAATCTCGTTCAAGTTCCTTCAAGGCTTTCTTCATGAACGGGGCACACTTCTTGAAGAGATGAACTATCTCTTATTCTTCATCCTCCACTTCACTTGAATCAACATGATGTCATGTGGAGGATTTGTGTAAACCCCTTAGCCAGGCCTAGACGCTTAACCCGAACTACGAAGATTACACAGGGAAAACCAAAGTCAACCCAAAAGTCAACCTTGATTAACGACCATTTTTTTCATTTTTAATCTTGCCTAGATACATCTTAACCCTAAGTGAGTACTCACGAATCATGATTGAGAAAGGCACAGCGACCAGATATCAAATAGGGACCCAATTGCACTTCACACAAGATTAGGGACCAAATTGTAATTTTTGTAAATTAGAGGGACTTCATTGATTTTAGGGTTACCAATATGAAATTAATCATTTTACATGCTTCTCTGCCAAATTTCATCTTAAAAAGACATCTCAAGCTCAAACAATTGCATTTACAACATTTAGGACTAAAATGTAAAACATGAAAACATCAAAACAATTCAAACCTGTGTCCAACGGTCACCCGTTTCGGAACACCCACCTACCGTACCGAAACGCTGTATCGAAACGGCGTTGACCATTTTGGTACGCGGGTATGTTCCGAGACCAGTTTCGGAACACGACATTCCAATAGCTAGAATGTATCGAAACAACCCCTTACGTTTCGAAACGCCAAGGCCATTTCAGGCCCCCGTTCCTAAACACCATAGGGTGTTTCAATACACCCTGCCCAGAATCAGCAGCAAATGCTGGTTTTTCACTCAACAACATACTTAAACATGCCCCAAAGACTCCCAACTCATACCATTAGGTCATCATACATACTAGGGGTGTTCACGGTTAACCGTTGGTTAACCATTAAGAATGAGTCTCTAATTTTCTATGCATTCTTAGGGACATTCTCTATGTATTTTTCCTCTAATTACATCAAGAACATATAACTTTTGCACTAAGAACATAACTTATAGGTTAACCGTTATAGTATTTTGGTTAACCGCGAACACCCCTAATACATACAAGGAATATATTTGGGACATTCAAGCACAATCATAACATCAAACACAAAATCTCATTAGTCTAGAGGCATGCTTCCTAATCTCAAAACCAAAATAGGCAATCCAACCTCAAATCAAGCAATTAAGGCCACTTACAACCCAAACAAGCTAAAACAAACATGCCACAACCTTAGGGAGTTCAACACATCTCCCAAATACAATTCTTGGTTTCCCATTGCCAATATACCAAAACTAAAGTGTATGAAAACTTCACCATACATGAGCTTGGACTTCCTTGGATGAACTTAGCTTCCTTGATGCCCGAAACACCTCAATTATTTGCATTATTGGTAAAAGATAGAGCGTAAGCACAAATGCTTAGTGTAACCCCCTTAGCCCGGCCTAGACGGTTGACCCGAACTACGAAGATTACACGGGGAAAACCAAAGTCAACCCGAAAGTCAACCTTGATTAACGACCCTTTTTTTCTTTTTAATCTTGTCTAGATGCATATTAACCCTAGGCGTAGCCTCGAGAAAAACATACTTGAAAAGCACAACGATCGGAAAACATTAAGGGACTCAATTGCACAAATTACAACTTTTAGGGACCAAAATGTAAATTCTTGAAATTAAGAGGACTTAACCGATTTTAAAGTTACCATTATGAAATTAATCGTATTACATGCTTCCTGACAAATTTCATCTTAAACGGACATCTCAAACTCAGCCAATTGCATATACAAAATTCAGGACTAAAACATAAAGCTTGCAAACCTTAAACCATTCAAATCAGTGCCCAACGGTCACCTGTTTTGGAACGGGGGTTGACCGTTCTGAAACGCGGGTTCGTTTCGAGACCTGTTTCGAAACAGGGCTTGACAGTGGCAAATCTGTTTCGGAACGCCCTGTTCCCGTTTCGATACACGAAGGCCATTACAGGCCCCCGTTTCGAAACGGTAGTGCCCGTTCCGATATGGACTGCCCAGAAAGTGCAGATTTTGCTGGTTTAACATACAATTAACCACTCAAACACAACCTAATGACCTCCTAATCATGCCAACAAGTCATCATGCATATAAGGAACTTATTTGCATCACCAAAACACATTCATGGCATCATTTAGGAAAACCACAAGTCTATAGGCATGCATCCTAAAGCTCAAAACCAATCAATCATCAAATCACCAAAACAAGCAATATAATGGCCATTTACAATCCCAAAACATCATAGGCATCATGCCAAACTCAGGGAGTCCAAAACATCTCCCAAAAACACAACCTAGGTTCCCATTGCCAAATACCAAAAGCTAATAGTGTTGTAAAAATAGTCACCATACATGAGCTTAGCTTTCCCTTGGATTCTTAGCCTCCTTGCTGCCCTTGAAGCACTTCAATTCTCTGCATTATTGGTTCAAGAAAGAGAGCGTAAGCACATTTTCTTAGTGAGGCATGCTCTAAAGAAACAACACAATAATGCACTTTACAAAACACCTTCCACAAGGCCTTTTCATTCATAAAAACCATTTTCATGCAACAATGCATAAACAACAAGCATCTCATGCTTCACAAAGATCAACATGTCTTAAACAACAAGCATCTCATGCTTCATTAACTTTAACATGTCATATTGGCTTCCAAGTGATACCATAACCATTTTCAACATAAAACACAATCGGATACGCGGATTACAAGCGTTGTCCCATACGCTTCATACACACTACCAAACACAAAAGGTGGAGTTTACCGGTACAATCACAACCCCTCAACACCCGTGATGGAATGGTACAATCACAACCCCTCCACGTCACTCATTGGTAGTGGTATAACATCACTAACGAGAACACGGGACACACAACACAAGATTCACACATGGACTTTTAACCACCATTGTGATCTTAGACATCTCGTTAGTGTACTTGGATGGAGTTTTCGGTACCATTACAACCCCTCAACATCCAAGGCGACTTTATTCACGGTGCACCCAATCCTATAGCCGGCTAACTATATCCGATTCAAGTACTTTAAAACCAACACATCACTTGCCAATATACATCAATTATCAACATCAATCCACTGTTTTAAAGCATTAATCAAAGCCATTAAACCATCATGCATCACTATGCATCAAAACCACATTTATCAATGTCAAACCAAGGATCCCTCACCTTGAGCATCCTTCAACACATGGCTTTCAAAACCAGCATTAATCATGCTAACACATGCTTTCAAAACAGAATTTAAACATGCAAAATAAACACATTGCATCCAACCATCTCATGGTTCATCAAAGAGAGAGTTTCTCCGAAAACTTACTCTTGAGCTTAGTTAAGTTGTTCAGACTTAAACTAAGCTCCCAAAACCTTCAAACACTGGTTTCAAAGCTGAAAACCAAACTTCACTCACCAATTCCGTTTCGCAAGCTTGCCGAAACACCGATCAAGCCTCCGGATCAACACCACAAGGATCCAAAGATGTCTCCCCTATTTTAAACACATCAAAGCAGAGGATCAATGCATCATCATGCATTAAAACCTTCAGCCATTACACCTAAACTCGCTGCTCACATCAAATATAACATTTCGGCTACCAAACACAACCGAAATCACTTCCAAACTCATCCACAACATTACCCAACCAAGATCCATCACTTCTAAACATTCTTAAACATCATTTAACATCCAAAAAGGATCTAAACTCATCCTTATACCTCCAGCATTAACAGAACACCAAGATCACCCCAAAAACCACCATTTCACAAGTAAAACTTAGGAAAATCAACCTATTCGGGATTGCATTGATCAAACCTCAATTACACATCATTAAACATCCAAAATACTTTAAAAAGACATCTCAAAACAGAGCCCAAACATACATTACGAATTTCTTCAAGATTTAATCCAAATCTTGAGTTTTCAGCCAAAATCAAGATCATAACATCAAAACCTTTTATAAAACTTAATTTAAGGATTGGGAACTTGGGAATTTCAATAAAGAACTGAATATTTAGAGGAGAAGAATATCCTTACCTCTAAATGTGGATTTCTCCTTGTTTAGAGCCAAAATCCTTGAAAATCCAATGAGCAAATGAAAAGGATTTGATGTAGTAAAGCTTAGGAATCAATTGATGATTGAAACCTCATCATTTTGAGTGAAAATCAAAAGAAAAGCTGCTGTGGAAATGTGTTTGGCTGAGAGAATTTTGAGAGAAAATGAAATGGGAAAATTTTAGCAAAAGTTAGTTATGAAAACTAAAATATGGTTTTCCCTCTTTTCTTTTAATTAATTAAACATTAAATGAGTCATTAAAATTAAGAAAAATCCGGAGAAATCCTTCCTTGGGTAAATTAGCTCCTTAAATATTCAAAGTTTCAATCCTTACAAAAGGGTCACCACTGAACTTTTCAAAAATTACATTTTAGTCACTATTTCGAAATGTCACACTTCCAAACCTTATTTTGTAAAATTGATTTCACCACTCTCTTATATATATTAAAAGAGAATTTTTAGATATTTTTCCATATTTAATGCATCCCGAACTAGGCTTTCCCTAAAACCACCTTTTACATTCGAACCAAAAATCAGTCCGGTCCGGTTCAGAACTTAAACTTCCAAGCCCAAAATTGGGGTGTTACACTTAGTGAGGCATGCTCTAAAGAAAACCAACACAATAATGCACATCTTGAAACACTTTCTCAAAAGCTTTTAAACCACATGCTCATTCCATCTCATGCTTGGAAACCTTTCAAAGCAATTTCTCATTGAAAACAAATGTACCTTCATTCTATCTCATGCATTTAAACCAATGCAAAAATCATGGCAAAGCCATACTCATGCTTGTACTCTAAAGCATTTCATAAACATATCACATATGCATTTCTCATAGCATAAACCATTTTACCAAAGGTACATGTGAATCAAAAACCATAACATATTTTATATTGGCATTTCACATCTCTTTATTACTCGGATATGCGGACATCTCACTAGACACTTCCGGTGGCATCTCTCATCACCGTACTCACTCGTCTAGCAACATAGTTTCCGGTGGAATCTCTCATCACCGTACTCACATGGCGGAATCTCTCATCGCCACAAAGCTTGGGTATTTCACCAAGTCCTACCCGATGGAATGCCCATCATCAGTTCTCTCCCTTTGGCTTAACCAAAGAGCACGTACGAATTTTTAGTTTATAGTGCACTCTCATCCTATTGATCGATCAATTATATCCGGTAAGTATCTCAACATCTATGCCAATATATTATGTCAAATCAACATCTCACCTACTGTTTTTCATGCATTAAAACTTAACATTCTCATCTCATTTCAAAATCATAACATTTGCTATGCTTTAACATAAAAGCTCAAATCTCAACTATGTAACATGTTACTTAATGAAATCATTTCAAGCATCATCTCATGCTATAATTCAAGCATAAAACAATAGGAATTTATCAATCTAAAACCATGAGCATGTAAAAGCATTTTAGGGGCAATCACCACATTTCAAAAGAGCAATCTAGCCAATACTTACTTCCGGACATAGGAAGGTGTTTCAAACCTTTCCTAAATCCCCAAACCTTGTTTCTTTGTCCCTCAAGGACTTCTAAAACCATACGCACTCACCGATTACGTTTTGCTTGCTCGCCGAAACGCTATCTAAGCCTCCGGATCAACTCCAAAGGTGTCCAAAGATGTCTCCCATGTTTTAAACACATAAGAGCAGAGGATTAATGTGTCATCATGCATTGAAATCATCATCCACATACCTAAAATCGCTGCTCTACACAAAAACCACATTTCGACTACCAAACACTAGCGAAATCACCTCCAAACTCTTCCAAAACCAAACCCAGCGAAGATCCATCACTTCTAATCATTTCTAAACATCAATCAACATCAAAAACTAACACAACCACGTCCTTATACCTCCAGCTATAACAGAACACCAAAATCACCTCAAAAACCACCATTCTAGCAAGCAAAACTTAGGAAAAACAAACCTATTCAGGATTGTATTGTTAAAACCTCATTTATAACATCAATTAACATCCAAAATACATTATAAAACCATCTCAAAACAGAGCCCAATCAATTACCACGAAAATCTTCAAGATCTCATCCAAAATCTTGAGTTTTAAGCTAATTTCTTGTTTCCAACATTAAAACCTCTTAAAAATCATTAATAAAGGATTGATAACTTGGGGATTTCAGTAAAGAACTGATCATTAGAGGAGAAGGACGAAGCTTACCTCTAATGGATGATTTCTCCTTGATTTGGGCAAGTTTTCTTGAAAATTCAATGTAGAAATCAAGTGGATTTGATGAGGAATTGATTAGGAATCAAAGAGTGATTGAAATCTCATCAAATGAAGTGGAAATCAAAGTAAATTTGCTGGAGAGAAAGTGTTTGGTTGAAAGGAATTTGAGAGAAAATAAAATGAGGGAAAATTTGTGAAAAGTAGTTATGAAAAAGTCAAAGGTGGTTTTCTATTTTAACCCCTTCATTTTCTTTAATTAAAACATTAATTAAATCACCCAAATTAAGGAAAAATCTGATGAAAACATTTTGGTAATATTAGCTCCTTAAAGATTCAAAGTTTCAATCCTTTACAAAACAGTCACTACATAACTTTGCAAAAACTGCGATTTGGTCACTACACCGAAATGTAGTATTTCCAAACCTTATTATGTAAAATTGATTTCACCATTCTCTTTTATATATTAAATGAGGATTTTTAGATATTTTTCTATATTTTTAAAGCATCCCGAACTTGGTGTTACCTAAAACCCTCTTTTAGATTCGAACCATTTTCCCAGACCGATCCGGTTCAGACTCTAATCATCTAGGCCCAAATTTGGGGTGTTACAACTCTCCCCCTCTTAAGAAATTTCGTCCTCAAAATTTACCTGGAGGAAAAAGGTAAGGAAACTACTTCTTCATGTCATCTTTTCTTTCCCACGTGGCTTTCTCAACACCACGATGCCTCCACAACACCTTAACTAGCTCAATGGTTTTACCCCGAAGAACCTTACTGTCCGAATCTAAAATCTCAACTGGCTCCTCATCATAAGTCAAATCTGGATTCAACTCAACTTCCTTCACGGGCATAACATGCGAAGGATCAGATCTATACCTCCGAAGCATGGATACATGAAACACATCATGTATCTTCTCTAACTCTTGTGGTAGCCTCAGTTTATAGGCAACAGGACCCACACGTTCTATCACCTCGTATGGTCCAATATACCTAGGGCTCAACTTGCCCTTACGGCCAAATCTCATCACCTTCTTCCAAGGTGAAGCCTTTAAGAACACACGGTCACCCACCGCAAACTCAATCTCTTTACGCTTCAAATCCGCGTAAGACTTCTGCCGATCCGAGGCTTCCTTCAACCGCTCACAAATGAGCTTCACCTTCTCGGTGGTTCCTTTCAACAAAGCCGGCATCGAGACCAACTTCTGACCTGTTTCAGCCCAGCAAAGAGGAGTTCTGCACTTCCTCCCATACAAGGCTTCATAAGGTGCCATTTGAATACTTCCCTGGTAGCTATTATCATAAGCAAACTCCACCAAAGGCAAGTGCTTCTCCCAAGAGCCTTGAAACTCAATCACGCAGCACCTCAACATATCCTTAAGCACTTGGATAACACGCTCAGACTGTCCACCCGTCTGTGGATGATAAGAAGTACTGAAATTCAGCCGCGTACCCAAAGCTTGATGCAAACATTCCCAAAATCGCGATGTAAACCTCGGATCTCTATCCGACACTATAGATTTTGGTACATCATGCAAACGTACAATCTCAACAATGTACAGCTATGCAAGCTTATCCAAGGTATACGTAGCATGCACAGGTAAGAAATGCGCACACTTCGTAAGGCGATCCACAATCACCCACATCGAATTCTTCTTTGATGGCGTCAAAGGCAACCCAGACACAAAGTCCATGGTGATCCTCTCCCATTTCCATTCAGGGATCCTCAACGGTTGCAACAACCCCGATGGAAACTGATGCTCAGCCTTAACCCGCTAACAAACCATGCACTTGCTCACATATTCCGCAACATTTTTCTTCAAACCCACCCAATAGTACTCATCCTTCAAATCACGGTACATCTTTGTACTACTAGGGTGCATAGCAAAAGGACTACTATGAGCTTCGGCCAGAATAGTACGCCTCAACTCCACATCACTTGGCACTACTATCCGACTTCCAAAACATAGAACTCCATCGTCATTAAACTAAAAATCCGATGGTCTATCCTCAGCAATATCGTGAACATGTGGCACCAAAGAATCATCCAACAACTGCTTATCCTTTATCAACTGAACTAGAGATGGTTTCACTTGCAATTCAGCAACAAGACCTCCATCTCGCGAAATACTCAAGCTAGCAAACATCGCCCTTAACTCCACTGCCACTTTCCTGCTCAAGGCGTCAGCCACAACATTAGCCTTTCCCGGGTGATACTCGATTGTTAGATCGTAATCCTCAAGCAACTCCACCCAACGCCGTTGCCTAAGATTCAACTCTTTCTGAGACATCAAATACTTCAAACTCTTGTGATCCGTGTACACAATACACTTCTCACCATAAAGATAATGTCTCCAGATCTTCAAAGCAAAAACCACCGCATCTAATTCAATATCATGTGTAGGATAATTGCGCTCATGCACCTTCAACTGACGCGATGCATAAGCCACCACCTTACCCTCTTGCATTAGCACACACCCTAAACCAACGTAGGATGCGTCACTGTACACCACAAACTCTTTTCCTGATTCAGGTTGAACCAAAATAGGAGCTTGCGTCAAAGCTGCCTTAAGCTTCTCAAAAGCTTGCTGTCTCGCTTCCATCCACTCATACTTACAATTTTTTTGCAACAACTTCGTTAAAGGAGCAGCAATCTTTGAAAATCCATCCACAAACCTCCGATAATATCCTGCCAACCCAAGGAAACTACGGACCTCATGAACAGACTTAGGAGGCTTCCAATTCATCACCGCCTTAACCTTATGAGGATCAACACGAATCCCTTCAGCCGAAACCACATGACCAAGGAACACAACTTCCTTTAGCCAAAACTCACACTTACTCAGCTTAGCATAAAGCTGATTTTCCAAAAGCGCTTGCAAGACAACTCTAAAATGACCTTCATGCTCCTCCTCATTATGAGAGTACACAAGGATATCGTCGATGAACACCACAACGAACTTGTCCAAGTATTCATGGAACACTCTATTCATCATGTCCATAAAAGCAGCAGGAGCATTCGTCAAGCCAAACAACATTACAAGGAACTCATAATGCCCATACCTCGTTCTAAAGGCTGTTTTCGGGACATCTACATCTTTCACCTTAAGCTGATAGTACCCTGACCTCAAGTCAATCTTTGAAAACACCGCAGCTCCCCGAAATTGATCAAAAAGATCATCAATTCTCGGCAAAGGATACCTGTTTTTAATGTTCAACTTATTCAGCCGACGATAATCGATGCACATTCTCATAGTGCCATCCTTCTTTTTCACAAACAAGACCGGTGCACCCCCAAGGTGACACACTAGGCCGAATGAAACCACGGTCAAGCAACTCCTGAAGTTGCGTCTTCAACTCCTTCAGCTCCTTAGGTGTCATGCGATAGGGAGCAATGGACACCGGAGTTGTGTTTTCATACAGCTCAATCCCAAACTCCACCTCTCGACTAGGCGGCAATCCATGTAACTCCTCTGGAAACACTCCATGGAATTCATGTACAATTCTTATATCTTGAACACGCAACTCCTTAGAACTAGGATTCATCACAAAGGCTAGGTAAGACTCGCAACCCTGCCGCAACATCCGACTTGCTTCTAATGTAGACACCACATTGGCAAGAAACTTCACATTCTCGCCCACTACCACCACTTCATAATCATCCGCAAGTTTCAACGAAACTCGCTTGCTTTCGAAATCCACTGCAGCTCTATGCTCCACAAGCCAATCCATGCCAAGGATTACATCAAAGCCATAGAATGACAATTCCATGAGATCAACAGGAAAAACATGATTTTGCACTTTCAAGGGACACCTCCTATACAACTTCCGCGTTACAACCGTCACACCAAGGGAACTAGTCACACGCATACCAACATCCAAAGACTCAACAGGTAAACCAAGCATTTGAGCATGTTCACGCAATATGTACGAGTGTGTAGATCCAGAATCAATCAAAGAAAGTAATGACAAGGATTGCAAAGTAAAGGTACCTGGGATCACATCCGTATCATTCCTTCCCTCACGATGGGCATACACTCGAGCCTGACCGCCACCCTCAGGTTGAACAGCCACCACATGTGCTACGTTCCTGCCGCCATCCTCCCTACGCTGAAAATTACCACGGCCGGGCCCACGACCTCTTTGTGGCTCAACTGCTCTCACCGGAGCCTGTCCCTCTCTCAGCGGCTGAGGACAATCTTTCTTCAAATGCCTTCGATTACCACAATTCCAGCATGTACCACGATTACCCCAACACTCACCACCATGCCTTCTACCACAACGGGTACATTCGGGAGTCCTCAGAACAGCATTAGGTCCTTGCTGACCTCTACCAGGGTTACCACCCCCACGCCTAGCATCATAATGCGGCCTCCTATCCTTATGCCTCTTGTTGCGATCTCTACCATAATCGCGTTCAGCCGCTCGCTTTCCAGAGCTAGATCCACCCGCTCGACTAGCCAAACCAAGATTCGATTCTATATCCTTGGCTCTAGTGACCAAGACATCGAAATTCGTATAGTCAGCCGCAAGCATATAAGTCTTGACATCCGCTACCAGCCCATAACGGAATCGTTCGCACCTCTCCCGCTCACTAGGGATTAGCTAAGGCGCATATTGACTGAGGCGAACAAACTGAATTTCATATTCAGCTACTGTCATGCTGCCTTACACGAGAGACATAAACTCTCTTTTCTTCTCATCTAGGTAACGTACTCCTAGATACTTCCGCTTGAACGCATTCAAGAAGAACGTCCAAGTCACCTCGTCATCCTCCATCCCGGAGATAGTGGTTGTCCACCACGTATAAGCATCACCATGCAACAATGACACAACACATCCCAGGTTTTGCACATTATTGCAGTTCATCTGACCCATAATTCGCTTGGTGCTCTCCAACCAAGACTCAGATCCTTCCGGAGATAAACCTCTGAACTCAGTCCCTCCCAGACTGCGAAGACGTTCCAAAGGCAACCTCACATTGGCATCATCCTGATGCGCAGCTCCATGAGCTCCAGCTCCAGCTGCCTGGAAAGCTCCAGCAATAGCCTGAATCAACATGGTCATGTCAGGAGCAGCTTGCCCCTGCGCCCCCTCGGGTCCAGCGACCCCAGCACCAGCGTTACCAGCTCCAGCACCACCACCACCGGGTGGTCCACCACCAGGAGGAGGAGGTAAATCCTCAACATTCTCAGCATTCTCGTTATCGGACATCGATCTAGTATTGATTCTCAGCTCTCTACGTGGCCCCATTAAAAAGAAAACAATGCACTGACAAAAATGCAATAAACACAATTAGGCACAATAAGGTAAGTAATCCAAGTACTCAAGCTCATTTTCGAAAACAATTCTTCTCATTAGTTTTGATATGGCAATGGGATCCCCAACCACACTCCACACATAGCATAGCATCACAAAAACATCCCAATTGAAACATATACCATTAATCGTACATCATTCTTTCACCAAGAAGACACATCATGCATAAACACTTACATCACCCACATATCAAACCCTAATTATTCGAAAACCTAGCTCTGATACCAACAAATGTAACCCTCTTGCCCAGCCTAGACGCTTGACCCGAACTACGAAGATTACACGGGGAAAACCAAAGTCAACCCGAAAGTCAACCTTGATTAACGACCCTTTTTTTCATTTTTAATCTTGTCTAGATACATGTTAACCCTAAGTGAGTACTCATGAATCACGATTGAGAAAGGCACAATGATCAGATATCAAATAGGGACCCAATTGCACTTCACATAAAATTAGCGACCAAATTGTAATTTTTGTAAATTAGAGGGACTTCATTGATTTTAGGGTTACCAATATGAAATTAATCATGTTACATGCTTCTCTGCCAAATTTCATCTTAAAAAGACATCTCAAGCTCAAACAATTGCATTTACAACATTTAGGACTAAAATGTACATCATGCAAACATCAAAACAATTCAAACATATGTCCAACGGTCACCCGTTTCGGAACACCCACCTACCGTACTGAAACGCTGTATTGAAACGGCTTTGACCATTTTGGTACGCGAGTATGTTCCGAGACCAGTTCCGGAACACGACATTCCAGTAGCTAGAATGTATCAAAACAGCCCCTTACGTTTCGAAACGCCAAGGCCATTTCAGGCCCCCGTTCCGAAACACCATAGGGTGTTTCGATACACCCTGCCCAAAATTAGCAGCAAATGCTGGTTTTTCACTCAACAACATACTTAGACATGCCCCAAAGACTCCCAACTCATACCATTAGGTCATCACACATACAAGGAATATATTTGGGACATTCAAGCACAATCATAACATCAAACACAAAATCTCATTAGTCTAGAGGCATGCTTCCTAATCTCAAAACCAAAATAGGCAATCCAACCTCAAATCAAGCAATTAAGGCCACTTACAACCCAAACAAGCTAAAACAAACATGCCACAACCTTAGGGAGTTCAACACATCTCCCAAATATAATTCTTGGTTTCCCATTGCCAATATACCAAAACTAAAGTGTATGAAAACTTCACCATACATGAGCTTGGACTTCCTTGGATGAACTTATTTTCCTTTATGCTCGAAACACCTCAATTATCTGCATTATTGGTAAAAGAGAGAGCGTAAGCACAGATGCTTAGTGAGGCATGCTCTAAAGAAAACCAACACAATAATGCACATCTTGAAACACTTTCTCAAAAGCTTTTAAACCACATGCTCATTCCATCTCATGCTTGGAAACCTTTCAAAGCAATTTCTCATTGAAAACAAATGTACCTTCATTCTATCTCATGCATTTAAACCAATGCAAAACTCATGGCAAAGCCATACTCATGCTTGTACTCTAGAGCATTTCATAAACATATCACATATGCATTTCTCATAGCATAAACCATTTTATCAAAGGTACATGTGAATCAAAAACCATAACATATTTTATATTGGCATTTCACATCTCTTTATTACTCGGATATGCGGACATCTCACTAGACACTTCCGGTGGCATCTCTCATCACCGTACTCACTCGTCTAGCAACATAGTTTCCGGTGGAATCTCTCATCATCGTACTCACATGGCGGAATCTCTCATCGCCACAAAGCTTGGGTATTTCACCAAGTCCTGCCCGATGGAATGCCCATCATCGGTTCTCTCCCTTTGGCTTAACCAAAGAGCACGTACGAATTTTTAGTTTATAGTGCACTCTCATCCTATTGATCGATCAATTATATCCGATAAGTATCTCAACATCTATGCCAATATATTATGTCAAATCAACATCTCACCTACTGTTTTTCATGCATTAAAACTCAACATTCTCATCTCATTTCAAAATCATAACATTTGCTATGCTTTAACATAAAAGCTCAAATCTCAACTATGCAACATGTTACTTAATGAAATCATTTCAAGCATCATCTCATGCTATAATTCAAGCATAAAAATAGTAGGAATTTATCAATCTAAAACCATGAGCATGTAAAAGCATTTTAGGGGCAATCACCACATTTCAAGAGAGCAATCTAGCCAATACTTACTTCCGGACTTAGGAAGATGTTTCAAACCTTTCCTAAATCCCCAAACCTTGTTTCTTTTCCCTCAAGGACTTTTAAAACCATACGCACTCATCGATTACGTTTCGCTTGCTCGCCGAAACGCTATCTAATCCTCCGGATTAACTCCAAAGGTGTTCGAAGATGTCTCCCGTATTTTAAACACATAAGAGCAGAGGATTAATGCATCATCATGCATTGAAATCATCAACCACACACCTAAACTCGCTGCTCTACAGAAAAACTACATTTCGGCTACCAAACACTACCAAAATCACCTCCAAACTCTTCCAAAACCAAACCCAGCGAAGATCCATCACTTCTAATCATTTCTAAACACCAATCAACATCAAAAACTAACACAACCACATCCTTATACCTCCAGCTATAACAGAACACCAAAATCACCTTAAAAACATCATTCTAGCAAGCAAAACTTAGGAAAAACAAACCTATTCGGGATTGTATTGTTAAAACCTCATTTATAACATCAATTAACATCCAAAATACATTAGAAAACCATCTCAAAATAGAGCCCAATCAATTACCACGAAAATCTTCAAGATCTCATCCAAAATCTTGAGTTTTAAGCAAATTTCTAGTTTCCAACATTAAAACCTCTTAAAAATCATTAATAAAGGATTGATAACTTGGGAATTTCAGTAAAGAACTGATCATTAGAGGAGAAGGACAAAGCTTACCTCTAATGGATGATTTCTCCTTGATTTGGGCAAGTTTTCTTGAAAATTCAATGTAGAAATCAAGTGGATTTGATGAGGAATTGATTAGGAATCAAAGAGTGATTGAAATCTCATAAAATGAAGTGGAAATCAAAGTAAATTTGCTGGAGAGAAAGTGTTTGGTTGAAAGGAATTTGAGAGAAAATAAAATAAGGGAAAATTTGTGAAAAGTAGTTATGAAAAAGTCAAAGGTGGTTTTCTATTTTAACCCCTTCATTTTTCTTTAGTTAAAACATTATTTAAATCACCCAAATTAAGGAAAAATCTGATGAAAACATTTTGGTAATATTAGCTCCTTAAAGATTCAAAGTTTCAATCCTTTACAAAACAGTCACTACATAACTTTGCAAAAACTGCGATTTGGTCACTACATCGAAATGTAGTATTTCTAAACCTTATTTTTTAAAATTTATTTCACCATTCTCTTTTATATATTAAATGAGGATTTTTAGATATTTTTCTATATTTTTAAAGCATCCCGAACTAGGTGTTCCCTAAAACCCCCTTTTAGATTCGAACCGTTTTCCTAGACTGATCTGGTTCAGACTCTAAACATCTAGGCCCAAATTTAAGGTGTTACAATTTTAGAGCAATGACATTTGTGTTGATTCCAAGCCCTTTGAGCTTCTTCTCCCCAATAGCTCTAATTTCTTCCCTCTTCTTCTCCTCTTCTTTGTTTTTCCTCATGATTTGGTGAGTGAGAAGTGACCCCATTAGCTCATCAAGCTTCAAGGTTTTAATATTCTTGGCTTCAATGATGGCGGTCCTTTTTGAGTCCCATGACTCGGGAAGTGAGTAGATGAGCTTTCAGACAAGCTTCTCTTCCGGGATGGCTTCTCCATATCCTTTAAGACCATTTGTGATAGTGGAGAACCTATCAAACATCTTCTCGATGTTCTCTTCCGGATCCATCTTGATGTTTTCATACGCTAAGGTGAGAAGCCCGATCTTGGTCTCCTTTACTTCATTGGTTCCCTTGTATGTGAATTTAAGCTTGTCACATACCTCCTTGGCACTCTCACAAGAAGACATCTTCTCATAGATGGTTAGGCCAAATGCACAAAAGAGGATGTGCAAGGCTTTGCAATTAAGCTCCATCTTCTTGCGATCTTCGGCACTCCATTCCGCTTTGCTTCGTTGAGGCACAAACGAACCATCTTCAACTATGTCTAAAAGCTTGTAGTCCCTTGACTTTATGAAGAACTTCATCTTTGTCTTCCAATGGGCATAGTGAGTTTCGTCGAAGAAAGGCGGTTTGTTGATGGATTGCGCCATTGAGCCGGTTGATAGAAATGATGATCGAGCTTGCCGGATCTTCTCAATAGGATGTTAATCCTCTTCAATTAAGCCATGCTCTGATAGCAAATTTTGGGATGTGTGGTGCTCGATTCGTTCAACCGTTCTTGCTCACCAAGTGGTGGAGAAGTGGAATTTTGGGTGCAAGTGGTGTGGAAGCTAAAAAGATTAAGGACACAATGATTTATAGTGGTTCAACCTTCTAACCAAGGTCTACATCTACTACCTTAGCTTCCCACTAAGGATTTCCAATCAATCCACTATTGATTCGTCCCCTTTTCTAGGTTTAGGAGGAAACCCTTATACACCGATCAAGCTTTCTACCCAAAGCCTTGATCAAACCCTCTTTACAAGAGATAACAAATAAGCAAACTCAAATCCATCTAATAGGTATTTGTTTACACAATTTAGCTCTTACCTAAAACCTAAAACACTTGAGCAAATCTAACAATTTTGGCTCACTAGTGTTTGTCTATACAAAGAAATGACAATTAAGCACTAAGACAATTTCTTGATCATTTGTTGTTGACAATAAAAGCATTCGCCATTACAAGATGCTTGGAGGTCCCTTTTATACTCCTTAATGAGTTTGTAGCCGTTACTAGCCGTTGGGGTTGAATCGGAGCCGTTGGAGACGTTATTTCCCATCTTTAATGTTGTTCTGCAGCCTTCCGTATCGATACGCGTAGACCCGTATCGGTATGGCCTTCTTCAGAAACTAGCCGTTGGGCTCTTGCCAGCCTAGGCGTATCGATACGCTTGAGGGCGTATCGGTACGATATGATGTTTAAAAGACCGTTGGGAAAGTAGCCGTTGGAGTTGTTAAAATGCGAATCGGTACGCTTATCAGGCGTATCGAAACGATCCCTCTCTGTATCGATACGGTCTCATCCGTATCGATACGAGTTTTGGCAGTAACGAAACCTGGGCAAAAAGGTATCGATACGGGGTATACCGTATCGGTACGGGCTTGCTAAAAAGTCAAGTTTGGCTCTTTTAAATCATGAAACACTTTGCCAAAAACCTTTTAAGATCCCTCAAACATAAATTCAAGTTGTTTGGACTTAAGGACAAGTTTTGAATTCTTTTCAAATTAGTCTAAAACATTTTTCAATTATTATATCAAAACATTATTTCTACACAGAGCCACTGGAGTTAGCTGGCAGAGAGATTGTGGCACCTAAACCATCCATTGAGGAGCCAGTCGAATTGGAACTGAAACCATTGCCAGACCACCTCATGTATGGCTACCCATGTAAACACTCAACCTTGCATGTGATCATTGCTGCTGATGTAACTAATGATAGGAAGGAAAGATTGTTAGAAATTTTAAGCAGTTACAAGCAAGCGTTGGGATCGACCTTGGCTGATATCCGAGGAGTAAGCTCAACCATTTGCATGCACAAAATAATTCTGGAAATATATCATGGCAGAACAATTGAAGGCCAGAAAAGATTGAACCCGAGCATGAAAGAGGTAGTGAAAAAAGAAATTATCATCTGACTGGATGCCGGGATAATCTATACTATTTTCGATAGCTCGTGGGTCGGCCCGGTGCAAATATGTGCCAAAAGAAAGGTGGCATGACTGTGGTTCAAAATAGCAAGGATGAGTTAATCCCTTCCAGAACTGTTACCGGATGGAGAGTGTGCATGGACTACAGGAAGCTGAACAAGACCACTAGGAAAGATCACTTTCCACTGCCCTTCATCGATCAACTGTTGGATAGATTGGCAGGTAAGGCATTTTATTGTTTTCTAGACGATTATTCAGGTTATAATCAGATTGCCATAGCTCCAGAAGATCAGGAGAAGGCCACATTCACTTGTCCATATGGGACATTCACTTTTATAAGAATGCCCTTTGGACGGTGTAATGCTCCGTCAACATTTCAACGTTGCATGATGTCTATATTTTCGGATATGATTGAGAACAACCTATAAGTTTTCATGGATGACTTCTCGGTGTTTGACAAGACATTTGAGGAGTGCCTTCAAAGTTTAGAGCTTGTTTTGAGGAGATGTATTGAGATTAACTTGGTCTTGAACTGGGAGAAATGTCACTTCATGGTGAAGGAAGGCATAGTTCTCGGTCATAAAGTGACCAAGAGAGGCATGGAAGTTGACAAGGCAAAAGTGGAGGTGATCAAACAGTTGCCACCTCTTACAAGTGTAAAAGATATAAGAAGTTTTTTGGGACATGCAGGTTGAAGAACTACTGTTTTGATATAATAATTAAAAAATAGTTTTGGACTAAATTGAAAAGATTTCAAAAGTGCCTTTAAGTCCAAACAACTTTGAAATAAGTTTGTGAATGTTTTTAAATGGGTTTGGCAAGGCTTAAAATGTTTTTAAGTAAGCAAACCAGCGTTTTCAAGGTACCCGTTTCGATACAGGGGGACCTATTTCGAAACAGTTTGAAACTGCCAAAACCCGTACCGAAACAGGGCTTGTCGGTTTCGATACGGAGGTCTTTCGTTTCGAAACACCCTTTTGGTGTTTCGATACGCCCAATGGTCAAAACCTCCCCAACGATCGAAATTTCCCAACGACTTTTTAAATGCAGCTCAACGGTCACTCATACCAAAACGGTTTGTAACCGTTTCGATACAGCTCATACCGTTTCGATACGGCTTGCTGCATCAGGCTTCAACGGCTAGTTCTGAAGAAGGCCGTTCCGATACGGGCTCGCCTGTTCTAAAACAGACAGCTCCAAAACTGCAATTAATGAGGGAAATAAAGTCTCCAATGGCTCCAATTCAATCCCAACGGTCCTCAACGGCTACAAACTCATTTGGGAGTATAAAAGGGACCTCCAAGCATCAAGGGAAGACTAATGCTTCAATTGTAACAACACTATGATGAAATATTGTCTTTAGAGTTTTAATTGTAAATTCCTTGTATAGACAACACTTGTAAGCTTAATTGTCAAATTTGCTCAAGTGTATAGGTTTTGGGTGAGTGCTTAATAGTGCAAACAAATACCTATTAGAGGGATTTCGAGCTTCCTTAGAATTTCTCTTGTAAGAGAGTGCTTGATCAAGCTTTGGCTAGAAAGTTTGGTCGTTGTGACGGTTTCCTCCTCATCCGAGAAAAGGGGACGAAATTCTTAGTGATTTTGGTTGAAATCCTTAGTAGAAAGCTAAGGTAGTGGATGTAGGCTTTGGGTTAGAAAGCCGAACCACTCTAAATCCTTGTGTTCAATTCTTATCTTTTAGCTTCCACTTAAACACCCAAAAATCCAACTTCTCCACACTTGGCGAGCTAGAACGGTTGAAGGAAATCGAGCACATAAAACTCAACACAGGTGTTTATCGCCATTTCATTAAAGATTTTTCTAAAATTTCTAAACCTTTATGCTTTCTTTTAGAACAAAATGTCACTTTTGCGTTTGATGATTCATGTTTACGAGCGTTTCAGGAACTAAAAGATAGGTTGATCAATGCCCCCATAGTTTGGCACCGAATTGGAATGAGCCCTTCGATCTCATGTGTGATGTCAGTGACTATGTTGTTGGAGTTGAGTTAGAACAGAGGCGTGGCAAGATTTTTCATACCATTTATTATGCCAGTCGGACATTGAATGAAGCACAACTTAACTACACCACTACAAGAAAGAATTTGTCACAGTTGTATTTGCATTCGATA
This sequence comes from Hibiscus trionum, assembly GCA_030270665.1. NCBI lineage: Eukaryota > Viridiplantae > Streptophyta > Magnoliopsida > Malvales > Malvaceae > Hibiscus > Hibiscus trionum. Next base: position 7,342,206 of record BSYR01000057.1, read on the forward strand.
AATTTAAATCTTATTTAGTTGGTAACAACGTTGTGGTTTATACAGATCACGCGGCATTGAAATATCTCTTGGCAAAGAAAGATGCCAAGCCCAGACTGATCTGATGGACACTCTTGCTGCAAGAGTTTGATCTTAAGATCCGAGACAAGAAGGGGCGTGAAAACTTGGTAGCTGATCATTTGTCAAGATTAGAACATCACCTTGAGGAGGGTAGAACCGCTGCCATTAGAGATGAATTCCCCAATGAATACCTACTTGCAGTCGATACCATGACATGGTACACTGATATAGTCAACTACTTGGTAAGTAATATCATGCCACCGGATCTGGCAAGCAATGCCAGGAAACGTTTTCTGTGGGATGTGCGGTAGTACTATTGGGATGAGCCCATTCTGTTTAAACACTGTACCGACTAAGTAATCCGCCGATGTGTGCCAGAAGATGAGTAATACAATATTTTACATTTATGCCATGCAACACCGTATGAAGGCCACATTGCTGGAATGAAGACCGCAGTCAAAGTGTTGAATTCAAGTTTGTTTTGGCCCACATTGTTTAAAGATGCTCATTACTTTTCCAAGGCATGTGACTGATGCCACCGGACATGCAACATCTCGAGCAGACATCAATTGTCACTCCAGAATATCACACCAATGGAGTTGTTTGACATATGAGGAGTAGTCTCCGTTCTTCTGCGATGAGAATGCTCCCAACGACTCGTTTGAGGCTGATGATATGTATAGACGTAGCTTCCATCTATATTGACTCTCTAACTGCTATTGACGAGAGGATGGTTAGACTGTCCTTCCCTAGCTTAAGGAAGCTAAGCGCAAGATATTTTATAGAGCAAGCCAGGTTCGAGTAAGCAGCGCCGTAAGACTAAAGGGAGATGAGAAGTTTACTTGAAAAGCCATAGAGTAGAGAAGATGACTTTTAAAGGATATGTATCCCAGGTGCTATATAATCCTTTGTTTCCAACTTGTGTGCTAGAATAAGGATAAGCCTACCCTAAAATAGCCCTGTATGAGTAAGAAAATGAGTCTACCACTGCCTTGTAGTAATTAGTAAGCCGGTTGTTGAAATAATGAGGGGCTAGCTTATTCGATACATTTCAGGCATCATCTTCTTCGCTCCAAGAGAAGGCCACTATCCATCTGTCATCGGCTAATAGCACCAATACGGGTACAATACTTGGCTAGCCTAATTGCCGAGGATAAGTCAGCAGAGGTTTCAATGTAGAATCGGTAGTGAAGCCAGTAATTGTCATCGAATGCTACCCCAGAGCCAATCTATAGAGCACTTCGAAATTATCTTATGTATCATCACTAAGCACATTCCTCGTTTACCAATATTTACCGTCTCAGCAATTTCGAAGGGAAATGATAGAGTTCCCTAACGTAACGGTGGAAGAGGTTCCTTTCGGTCAAACCATAACTATAACGGTCCTAAGGTATCAAAATTCCTTGTCGGGTATGTTCCGACCCGCACGAAAGGCGTAACGATCTGGGCACTATCTTAGAGAGAGGCTCGGTGAAATAGACATGTATGAGAAGATGCGGACTACGCACACATGGAAAGAAAGACCCTATGAAGCTTTATTGTTCCATGGGATTGGCTTTGGGCTTGTCCTACGCAGCTTAGGTGGAAGGCGAAGAAGGCTTCCTTCCGGGGGGGCCGAGCCATTAGTGAGATACCACTGTGGAAGAACTAGAATTCTAACCTTGTGTCAGGACCTACGGGCCAAGGGACAGTCTCAGGTAGATAGTTTCTATGGGGGCGTAGGCCTCCCAAAAGGTAACGAAGGTGTGAAAAGGTTTCCTCGGGCCGGACGGAGATTGGCCCTCAAGTGCAAAGGCAGAAGGGAGCTTGACTGCAAGACCCACCCGTCGAGTAGGGATGAAAGTCGGCCTTAGTGATCCGAAGGTGCCGAGTCGAAGGGTCGTCGCTCAACAGATAAAAGATACTCTAGGGATAACAGACTGATCTTCCCTAAGAGAAGGAATTGGTCTATGGTCGAGTTAGTAAAAACAAATAACTAGGAATTTTGAGTTGTACCTCGTGAAAAAGAGACTTCTTTCACCGTTGATAATGTTTCCAAGTGGTTTGTGGTTGTTGCACTGCTAACAAATGATGACAAGGTCGTTGCCAAGTTCCTAAATAGGAATACCTTCACGGGATTTGGTGCCCCAGAGCTATCATTCATGATGAAGGTACACATTTTAAGGATAATTTAATTTCTAGAGCTTTGTGCAGGTACATAATCCAACAATGCATTGCCACAGCTGACCATCCCCAAAAAATGGCCAAGCGGAGATCTCAAACCAAGAAATTAAGAAAATTCTGGAAAAGACTATGAATCAATCGAGGAAGGACTGGTCCTTGAGACTATAGGATTCCTTATGGGACTACAGAACAACATTTAAGACTCTGTTGGGAACTTCTCCCTATAGGCTCGTGTTTGCGAAGGCATGCCATTTACCAGTGAAATTGGAACATAGAGCTTATTGGGCAATCAAAAGCTCAATATGGAGTGGAAAGTTGCTTTTACAAAATGCTTATTGGAGATGAATGTGTTAGAGGAATTCAGAACACATGCTTATGAGAATGCCAGACTCTACAAGGAAAGAACAAAACGATGACATGATAACACGATCGTACCAAGGCAATTCGAGGTAGGCTAATGTGTTTTGTTATTTAACTCCAGGTTAAAAAGTGTTTGAATTTGAGAAGCCATATGCTCATGGAGAAATAGATGTTAAGGATTTGAAGACGGGAATAATTTTTAAAGTTAACGGCCAAAGATTGAAACACTACTTGGATGGTACTCACGGAGCAGAGGTTCCATGAACATCATTATCATGGTTTGTTTTTTGTATATAGTAGATTAGATGTTTTTCTTTTTCAGTATTTTTAATTTATTGTTATCTTTCTTTTAAATTTGATTTTTCTTTTTCTGCGTTGAAAGGTTTATCGTTGAGTAAGCGCAAGTTTTGTGTGCCAGGCAGAATTCCAGGGCAAGGGCTTGGCATGAAGGGATTAAAAAAAACTGGAGGAAGGAATTTACCCTAGTTGCCCAAGGCTTGATAAAGCGCGGCCTAAGAAGATAGTGAAAAATTTTTCTTTGAAAATTACCCTAGCCGCTCAAGGCTTGATAGAGCACGACCCAAGAAGATAGTGAAAAGTTTTGCTTTGGAAATTACCCTAGCCACCTAAAAAGTGATAAGTGGAAATTCAAAAAAAAAATCAACCTAATCACCTTATCACTTCATCCTTTTTTCCGCCCCATCTTATCACTTAAACCCTTATCAAATCATCATTTTCTTTTTCCTAGACACGCAAAAGCCCGTCATTATCCCCACTTAACCGGCCATATTAATTACTCCACTTAAACACTCAACCTTTCACCCTTCCATCTACTTAAAACCCTAACCGATCTAAAGATTAAAACTTTTCACATTTCCCCTCTATTTTATTTATCAAGCAAGAACGCCAATAATCACATCTTCTTCTAAATTTCATTCAAGTCCCAAACATATTCTATGGATTCCGTATCCACGCCGTTCAAGATCTTTTTCAAAGAGGAGATTCGCAAGAAAAAAGAAGAAAACTTTGCCTCGAGAATGTTTTGCAATGAGAATAACTTCGATTTCAAGAATGAACCTAACTTAGGTTTCTCGCCGAAGTTCATGGCAGTGGTGAAGCAGCACAAGTGGGAGTTGTTTTGTCAACAAAAGGGGGATATCTAATCTAATATTGTCCGGGAGTTTTATGCTTATCTCACTAACAAAGACTCACCCTTCTTGATGGTGCGAGCTAAGTGTGTACAATTTGATGAAAGGTATATTAATGAGATGTTTCAATTAGATGGTGCATATGAGAAGCACTCTGAGTTCATGGATTCTTTGGATGATGCCAAGAGAAAGACGCTGTTGAAGGACTTATGTGAGCTCGGGACTACGTGGACTGTGTCGTCGAAGGGCCATAGGACGGTGAAGCGGCTGGCATTTAAGCCACAACCGAAAGGGTGGAATCACTTTTTGAAGGCAAACATGATGTCGACAACCCATAATGAAATTGTCTTAGTGGAAAGATTGGCACTGCTGCATTCAATCGTTATGGGCCGCAAGATCAACGTCGACCGTATCATTATTGTCAAAACCTATAAAAGCACTGGTAAGGGTAATGAGAGTTTGTTTTTTGCTTTATTGATTTCTAACATTTGCATGCAACATAGTGTGCCCAAGCTTGATACAGATAAAGCCCAAGATACCAAGGGAACGACGATCACTCCTGCCCTATAAAGGCAACTCACTTCCAAGGAGAAAGGTAAGGGAAAGGTTGTCGAGTATGTGCCAAAGGCTAAGGTGTTAAAGGCAGAACCTGTGACTCTAGTGCCAGTTGGTTCAGTGGCAATGCTCTCTTAGATATATCAACGCCAGGAGGTCGTCCTCTAGAAGTTGGAGAAAGCTGAGGAGCAGAACTCGATGCTTTGGCAGTATATTCATGCCAGAGACCATGCCATGAAGAAAAAACTTAAGGACATATATACTCATACATTACTAGCATTCCCTAAGTTCCTTCCGACCTCCTTGCCAGAGTTGATATGCCAGCCAGTCCCCACTCTATCCATACTCTGACCCAATTCGATGCCATCGTTCCAGTCTTGCATGTACAAGTTGAATCTGCCAGTACAGTCACGCCACCAGAATCTAAAGAAGAAGGAATCCAAAGCCACACCAAAGCTAATGCCACACCCACCATGCCTACCTCATTCGCTGCCACCAAAGTTCCGACAGCCTCTGAGTCGGTGAAGATTGTTGAGGAAGTTCTCCATGATCTTGGAGCTTCCACTACCACAGCAAAGCCCAACCAGAAGAGAATGAAGCATATGGCTCCTGATCGTGGGAGCTTTGTTAAGAGAAAGACTCGCGTCATACGCCAAGAAACCTCTAAAGGGGAGTCTGCTTCCCCTTAAAACTCCTTTGCATTTTCACTTTAATGCAGTCACATGTTCATGCATTTTTATTATTTTCATTTGTATATATATTTTGTTTTCATGCATTGAGGACAATGCACATCTTTGGTTTGGGGGTGTGCATCCTCACATTCTTATGCCATGCATTCATGCTTAAATTCTAGTTTTCCATATAGAGTAGTTTGCCATATATGATTAAAATTTGGATACCAAACCACTAAAAAAATCTTGCCTCGGTTAAGATTGGAAACTATGTCAATAATCTGCTACCCTAGTTAAATTTGTTCTAGATTATCTGTCCGATGAAGAAACATGAATTTTAGAACTTGTATGCCAACGGGTTAGCACTGGCAAGTAACTTGGCAATTGAACTCTAGTTTAGAGAAATTTAGTTTTACTTTACATGAGGTATGCATCTAATTTGCAAAACGAACTCAGGTTCTCTTGAAATTGAACTTGGAATAATTGTTAAAAAAACAATGCCAAGGTAGAAAGAAAGAATAAGACAGCGATGTTTTCCCAAAGGCTAAAATATTCTAGAACACTCATTTGCCTTAGAGAAAATAATTAACTTGGGTCTTCGTGGTTTGCTCCCTCTTAGTTCTCAAGCCAACATAACTTTAGGGTATGAGTGTTATGGGTTAGATTTGTAATGTAATCTGGATTAACGTGGGTATTCGTGGTTTGCTCCCTCTTATGTCTCACGCCAAACAGTGCATGATGCAACCCTAATTTAATACCAGCATTTAAATACCCTTGGCAAATAAAAAAATGAAGAATGAAAGTGAGTTCTTTGTAAATCGAGTTGGCAGACCAAGCATCCATAGGCATGTTTGAGCAATATTTCGGGGTTATTAGTCGTATAATTTTAGTAAACATTGAGTTTAGGTACGTAGTACTGGAACTTGTCTTTCATTCGGCACCAATATGAGCAAGTTCGGTACATTGTAAACTGAGTAATATTCGCATTGAAAACAATTCCATAGCTTGTTTTTGTGAATGAATGAAAATATAAAATGTTGTTCAGTTTATTAATCGAATAATGTAGGTTATTGTTTATCCAAAAAAGAACAAAAATAAATATAAAATTTAAATATTATGTAAAAAGGCAGAATAAAATATTGGTAATTATGAAATTAGATATAAAGTCTTGAATAAACATAACTAATTTTTTTAGACATCCCCCTTAGTCCTAATGATGCCTATGTCCACTTGTTCCGCAGCTGGGTGCATGACAATACCGTGGCGGATTCCTCTGGATGTCATTTGCTCCATCGTCGTCCTCATCAGCATCAGCATCATCATCATCGGCACCATGATCCTCCCTGAAAAGTGGACCACCGCTGGCACCAGGGCCGGTGTAGAACAAGCTCTGTGGCGTCGTCTGCTCGACAATGCTCTAGTTGAACTGTGCTGCCAATGGTTGAACATCGAACACCGGAGGAACATATGTTTACTGCACCGACATGAAGGGACGGAAGGCTGTCGTGAAGCAGAACTGAGGTGGAGGCCTCATCTGCTGAAACGTCTCAGGACCACTCATCTGCAGAAACGATGACGAAGCGGAGTGCATGAGTGTCAGTCCTACCGCTGGTGTCGAACGCTGTGCTGCGGACTGATATGTTGCTTGCGTTGTTCCAGACGATGAGGCCCCTGCAGTGTGAGTTCGCCATCTCTGGCTTTCAAGCCCCATTCTGGTACCGCGTTGCGTCGACTGGTTATGAGTGGCTTGACATTGTGCGGGTGGGCAATTTTGGGGAGGCACCTCAATTTCTCTCTCACGCTCCTCTGAAGCCAGTATATGCGGCTTCTTATTTTGGTGGTACCACTGCATATAGTCGAATGTGACGTCCTGGTTCATAATGGGCTAACAAATGGGCGGCCGCTCGCCATACCTTGTCATCCATTGCCCGACCCAGTTAGCGTGATGATGGCCCTAATGGACTTTTATCTTCCCATGTCACGTCAACCGATGTAATTCGTCCAAAATGGGTTGCAGCTCTGGAACCCCTTGGACGGATCCAAATTGTCGCAAAATGCGATCGATAAGATGCCACTCGACAATTTCATAGTTGATGAGTTGCACTATTAGCAGCCAGACGTGAGAGGTGTCCATGATGTCCTGCAGAATACAGTCCTGAATCGGAGGAGCATTGTACGGAGTCCACATGAACTGAAAAAAAATTTGAACGTGGGTTATATAAAGTTTGATTAGAAAAAGAATTTGAGGAGTTAAGCAAAAATGGTCCGAATTCCTGACCTCGTCTTGTATCTTGTTGATCAGCAGTCTATAGTCTCGCTGTGTATCTAGCAGTCCCTGGTGAGCGAGTGGAAGGCACCACCTGTCATTAATGTAATATTTTAAAAATATTTATAAAATAAAATAAAAAAACTTAATAGTACCTTAGAATAAGTGGGAATAGGTATGGGGTCGGGTGTCTAGGCCGCATGCTTAAAAACGGCATCCGAAACCAAGCCCAAGAGTGCAGCAGTAAAAGACATCTTCCGATTGAGGCTCTGTTAGGGTCGAAGATTCTGCAAAGCTCTCTGAATAGAAAGGCCAAGACCGCTGCTCCCAAACATTTTTTTCTTGATTCGGAAAAATTACAGAGATGGTAAAGCCACATCATATAGACTGTTGCAAGATTTTTTAGGCATCAAAATCCCTCCAATAATTCTTAGGATGTGGGCACGAGCAAACTACTGCGAAAATAATAAGTACCGCTATAAAAATATTTTAATTTTTAAAAAAATAGAAAAAAAAATATAATAAATAAATATATTTACCCACTTTGTTTCTTCATCCGCATCATGGGAGAGGATTGTAAAATTCTGCTTCAAAAATGTTAGTAAGATTTTGCCACCGTCGAACTTGCCTGGTACCACTCTTAGCAGGCCAGCACACAAGGTCGCCCAGTCAGCGTCGGCAATACCAGTAATAACCTCGCCGTCAGTAGGCAAGCCAAGATGATATGCAACATCTTCTAGTGTAATTGTAGCCTCGCCACACGGAAGATGAAAGGTGTGTGTCTCTTGCCTCCATCGTTCTAATAAGGCGTTAATAAAGGGACGATTCAACTTCGTACAACCAACGACAGTAGCGACGTAGCCAAAACCGGCTTCGAAAATAAACAGAACAATATCCATATTCGGCGCGGCCGTGATACGATTCAGAGGGAAGACAAGTTCCACTACAACGCCTCCAAGGTCAAAAATTGCGATAATTCCTGGATTAAAAACCCAGAAATTTTGACAGAAGAAGCCTATCAGGCCATTTTATATTTTCATTCATTCAAAAAACAAGCTATAAAACCATTTTCAACGCGAATTTTACTAGATTTAAAATGCACCAAACTTGCCCTTATTGGTGTTGAATGAAAGACAAGTTCCAGTACTACGTACCTGTAAAGTGCTCATTTGTCTTATATTTCATATGCATTCCATCTCATACTATTGTTGTTCTTAAGTACATTTTAGGCATATTTAGGTGCATGCATGCATTATTTACAATATTCTTTACTTTACCCTGTTTATATATTGAATATCTTTAATTTGGTGAGAAAAGGTATTATTTTAGTTTAGTTTTAGTTTCAGGTACTAGAAGCTGTCAAGAGGAGAGAGGAGCTAAGGAGCTGATACTGAGACAGCAAGCCAATGAGTTGTACTGAAGCAGCTCAACACAGAGAGAAGTGCTGCCGAGTAGCTGCCGCCGCCATACTTGCCGTCCAGGGCAACAACCGGAAGATTTGGTGAATTGGAGTGTGATTGGAAAAACATAATTTCCTGAGTCCAATGAGCCCATCCACACAATTTATCGATGCCGTAAACAGCGGACTGAGCCGCCCAATGGGAGATTATCCAAGGCGGCTTAAGGTTCCTTGTGCAACAAGAAGTCCAACTTCAAGTCAAAATAGTCAGAATTTAAAGGATGCATTCAATGCTAAAGCTACTTTATGATGAGGAAGACTTCTACTCCAAGAAGGACTTAACCTAGGCCAATGCCCTATATATACCCGACCATACCTTGTATTTGAGACACCACATAGTCGGCATAGCCTTGGTTTCTCTTGTGTTTTCTTGCCGCCACTATGTTCTAAATTCTCCAGGGTTTGGGTTATGTTGTAAAGTAGTTGTGAGAACGGTTGTTTAGGTTTTAAGTTTGTTTTTGCAATAAATTCAAGGTTTGCTTATTTCATGTTCTTCACTATTTTCAATTGAGTTCGAAAGATCAATTGGAAGCAATCTATTTGTTTGGTATCGAGAGAGTCAAACTCACAAAAGAAGTAAGCACTATCTCATCAATACCAGGTGTTGATCAATCTAGCCTAGACATAGGTTAGGGTTTAAGGCGGCTAAAAGAGGACAGACCAAAGGTTGCTGATCATTGTACGATTCAAGCCGACGGGTATCATCTACAGTGGGAAACAACAACATTCTGACTTAGACATAAGCGGGATCATTATCGAAGTGTTCTACCGAGACTTGAAGGATTGCCAAGTTTACCGCCGAGCCAACCGTCTATTCCACGGCCGAGTCAACCGTCTGTTCCACTGCCGAGGCAGTGAAAGCGTCAAAGCACCTATCTGCCATCTTCCGCCGAGGCAGCAAAGTCTGGCAGCGCAAGACAACTTAACCTATTCAACGCAGTTTCACACTACTGAGCAGCATAACCTGACCCATTCTATCACCCTGATCTCTTCTATCAAATTACTTGTGTTTATTTACTTTTCTTTACAAACTAAATGTAATTGTGCATTTAATTTTCTTTGTGCAGGAATTGCGATTCGAATAAGCTGTCCAATCCTCGTGGGAGGCGATATCTTTTATACTATAACTTGAAAAGAGTGTGCTATTGCGCTCCTAATTAGAGAACACCCCAACGCTCTACAAATTTTTGGCCTCCATTGTCGGGAATTGGCAACAGTAAATTCGTTTTTATTTTTCTGCACTTTTATTTATTTGCATTTAATTTTAGTTTTTATTATTTTTATTTTTATTCAAAAAAAAGAATTTTACAATTTTCTTGTCTGGTGCATGACCAGAGCAAACCCATCGGGAGAAATCGTTTTCATAGACGAGATCAAACGAAGAGTAAGAGAACTAAAGAAAGAAGCAAGAGAAGCCCTCGGGAAAGCCAAGAAAGAAGGAAAAGCAGAGGCAACCATGCATAACGGCCAATACGACAACCCTGTCAACAATGCCCATAACAGCAGGGATGGGCAACAAGATCCGCCACCTAGGCAGCAGCCACTAGGTCCGCCCAGGCAGCAACAATATGTGCACACCATCAGGGATTATTTGGACACGACTTTAGGGGATTTGACCCAACTGTTGCAGAGCCTGAAATCAAAGAAGATCACTTCGAATTGAAGCTCGTAATGTTTAACATGATAAACACACTGGGGCAATTTGGGGGAACTGCCACAGAAGATGCTCGGCAGCACTTGAGGGGATTCCTAGACATATGCAGAGCTTTCAAAATACATGGAATCCATCAAGACGTGCTCAAGCTGAGATTATTTCCCTATTCACTGAGGGATAGGGCAAAGTAGTGGCTGAACAACCAACCAGAGGGATCATTCAATACTTGGACAGAGTTGTTCAAGGACTTCCTAGATCGTTTCAGTCCTTCAAACGTCACCGACAGATTGAGAAACGAGATCACAGCCTTCCGCCAAGGGGATGACGAACCAATGTATGAAGCTTGGGAGAGATACCAACAGATGTTGAACAACTGCCCGCTTCATGGTTTCCCATCCTGGACTCAAGTCTCGATGTTCTATAATAGAGTAAATCAACTGACACGAATGATGCTCGACGCCTCAGCCAATGGAATCATCTTGGATAGACCACATGACGAGGCACTACAGATTCTGAACAGAATTGCTAAGAACAACTACAAGTTCCCCACAGCCCGCCGCGGCGGCATAAGGCGACGGTTGTTGTGAATGAAGTAGAGGCCACTAAATCTGTAAATGCCCGCCTGGATAAACTAACGGAGCTGGTGGTGAACATGGCCAAAGGGAAAACATATGAGGCCAAGGATGTGGAGACATTTTGTGATGAGTGTGGGGGCAACCAAGATTCCTCTGAATGCAGTGAATCCGCCAACTTTATGGGAACTTACGAGAGGAACAACAACCCAACACCAACATGTATAACCCAGGATGGAAAAAGTATCGAAACTTCTCCCGGAGTAACCCAAACACAGCTGCAAATCCAACCCAACAACCAGGAGGATATCAGCAGAACCTATCACGATAGCTGCCCCAGCAGCAACATAATAAGAACAATAATTCACTTGAATCTACTTTACATACTTTTATGTCTCGCACCGAGTGATAATAAAACCACAAAGGGAGAAACCCAAGAGCAATGTAAGGCTATAACAACTAGGAGCGGGATAACGTTGCAAGAGTCGTCAAACCCTATTGCAAGAGAAACAAGACCTACCGATCTAGTTAATGCTGCCAGAAACCCTGCCGCGATAGCTTCTGAGACAGGAACCACTGAAACACAAACAGATCCGACAAACGACACTGTAGAGGACTAGACAGAACCTGAACCGGATATTGCTCCCCATGATAAGCTTCCATCCAAGGCAAAAATCGTAGATACTACATCTCCACCACCATTCCCACAACGATTGAAAAAATAGAAGCAGGACATGCAATTCAAAAAATTCCTGGATGTTCTGAAGCAAGTAAAAATCAATCTTCCATTGTTGGAATTGATCGAACAGATGCCCATCTATGCTAAGTTCCTAAAGGATATGGTATCCAAAAGAACAGAAATCGGGGAATTCGAGACATTGGCAGTAATAGAGGGATGCATGGCAATGCTGTACAATAAGGCACCGCCCAAACAGAAAGATCCGTGCAGCTTCATAATTCCTTGTAAAATAGGCAGCAAACATTCCGTAAGAGCCCTATGTGACCTAGGGGCAAGCATCAACCTAATGCCTAAGTCTGTTTTCCAGAAACTGGGAATAAGAGACGCCCGCCCAACGATAGTAATGTTGCAGCTAGCCGACAGAACGTATGTGCAACCGGAAGGAAAAATTGAGGACATCCTAGTAAAGGTGGACAAATTCATTTTCCTTGCCGACTTCCTGGTACTAGACTGTGAGGCAGACGAAAGGGCACCGGTAATCCTAGGGCGACCATTCCTAGCTACGGGCAGAACGCTGATCGATGTTGAAAAAGGTGAACTTACAATGAGGGTTAACGATCATCAAGTAAAGTTGAACGTCTTCCAAACCAGGAGGCAAGCTGATGATCCGGAAGAGTGCCAGCTAATGGAGGCCATCTAAGAATTCAATTTCGAAGCTAGTAGACCCTGCTTGCAACACGAATGCCGGGGTAGCAACCTCAACAGCTGTCTCAGCAGCCATTTGGATACTTGCTCGGAAGATGAACAATACATTGAATGGACATAACAAGAACTGGAGGAGCAAGAGGAGGCGTACTGGATAGCGAACAAGCCAGGTAAGCATTTTTAACCTTTGAATTATACATAAAAGGGTGGTAAAATGTTCAAACCATCTATTGAACAACCTTTACCCTTGAATTAAAAACCTTACTTGCGCAACTTATGTGTGCTTATTTGGGACCCAATGATACGCTGCCCGTAATAATTTCCAAGTTGCGGCTTACACAGGAACAAAAATTGATAGCGCTGATGCGGCAGCACAAGAAGGCAATAGGCTGGACCATTACAGATATAAAAGGGATAAGCCCAACAATCTACATGCAAAAAATACAGTTGGAGGTGGATCAAAAGCCAGCATTCGATGCTCAGAGGAGATTAAACGATTCCATGAGGGAAGTTGTCAAAAATGAGATAATCAAATGGTTAGATGTCGGCATCATATATCCTATATCCGACAGTGAATATGTAAGTCTGGTACAATGTGTACCAAAGAAAGGAGGTATAACTGTGGTAAGCAATGATAATAATTAGTTAATTCCATCTAGGACAGTAACCGGTTGGAGAATATGCATGGATTATCGCAAGTTAAATAAAGTAACCAAAAAGGATCACTTTCCTCTACCTTTTATTGATCAAATGCTTGATCGCCTTGCTGACAAACCTTTGTATTATTTCTTGGATGGATATTCAGGTTATAACCAGATTGCCATTGCACTAGAAGACCACGACAAGACAACATTCGCATGCCCCTATGGCATCTATGCCTTCCGAAGGATGCCGTTCGAACTATGCAATGCCCATGCCACATTCCAACATTGCATGATGGCCATTTTCTCCGACATAATAGATGAATTCATAGAGATATTTATGGACGACTTCTCTGTCTTCGACAGCAGCTTCGACAGCTCCCTCGGCAACCTCGAAAAAGTACTTACCAGATACGAAGATACAAACCTCGTGCTCAATCGGGAAAAATGCCACTTTATGGTTGATGAAGGCATAGTCCTGGGGCATAGGATCTCGGCACACGGAATAGAAGTAGATAAGGCCAAGATCGAAGTCATCGCCAACTTGCCGTCGCCGACCCCTGTCAAGGGCATTCGAAGTTTTCTCAGACACACATGTTTTTACCATCGATTTATTAAAAAAATTTCTAAAATTTCTAAACTGTTGTGTACCTTGCTGGAACAGGATAAGCCATTCAACTTCGACGAGGCATGCCTGGAAGCATTCAAAACCCTCAAAGAGAAGCTCGTGTCAGCACATGTAGTTGCCCTGATTGGAGCCATCCCTTTGAGTTAATGTGTGACGCTAGTGATACTGCCGTCGGCGCCGCACTCGGACAGCGCAGGGACAAAATCTTTCATGTCATATACTTAGCCAGCAAAATGTTGAACCCGCTCAGACCAACTACACTACCACCAAGAAGGAACTGTTGGCAGTAGTGTTCGCCTTTGATAAATTTCGGCCCTATCTAATTAGAAAAAAAGTGATCGTCCACACTGATCATTCAGCCTTAAGGTACATGCTCGCAAAGAAGGATGTCAAACCTTGCCTAATCTGTTGGATCCTTCTGTTGCAAGAGTTCGACTTAGAAATCCGGGACAAAAAGAGCACAGAAAACCAAGTAGCAGACCATTTATCTCGACTTGAGAACGAACAAGGAAAAACACCCAACAACAAAATCCAGGACGCATTCCTTGATGAACAACTGTTACTTGCCTCTACCCTGGTAGTAGCCTTGGAAGCTGAAGGCATCTCACTTGCCACCCATGAAGTTGTCGCGGTCGCAACGGCAATAGAAACACCCTTGTATGTCGATATTGTTAATTATTTGGTAACTGGTGTTTTACCTTATGACCTTAACTACCAAGGAAAGAAGCGATTCTAATATGATGCTAAGCATTATTTTTGGGATGAGCCTTTCTTGTTTAAAAACTGCACAAATCAGGTCATTAGACGGTGTGTCCCTGAGGATGAACAACAAACCATACTGTCTCGGTGCCATGCAGCACCATATAGAGGTCATTTCGAAGGGCAGCGCACGGCAGCAAAAGTACTTCAATTAGGCTTTTTCTGCCCAACATTACATAAAGATGCCCAAGCCTTCTACAAACAGTGCGACAGATGCCAAAGAACGGGAAACATTTCTAGAAGAAACGAAATGCCCTTGCAAACCATCCTGGAAGTTGAATTATTCGATGTTTGGGGGATTGATTTTATGGGACCATTCCTGTTCTCTTGTGGCAACATGTACATCCTCGTAGCAGTTGATTACGTTTCCAAGTGGGTAGAAGTCATTGAAACCCCTCACAATGATGCAAAGACCGTTCATAGATTCCTACACAAGAACATATTCACAAGGTTTGGAATCTCAAGAGCCATCATTAGTGACGATGGCACCCATTTTGACAACAAGTTAATTGCTAAGGCACTTCAAAAAGTGGTTGTCACACACAAGATTGTCGCGGCATATCACCCGCAAACAAATTGGCAGGCAGAGATTTCGAACAGAGAAGTTAAAACCATCTTGGAAAAAGTTGTCAACACAAATAGGAAAGATTGGTCCATGAAGTTAGACGATGCCCTTTGGGCATATCGAACATCGTACAAGATGCCACTCAGAATGTCCCCTTATCGACTAGTATACAACAAGGCCTGCCACCTCCCAGTTGAAATAGAACACAAGTCGTATTGGGCAGTCAAGACGGTTAACATGGATTAGAAGCAAGCTGGTGAAAAGAGATTGCTAGATTTGACCGAAATGAAGGAATTTAGATGGGAAACATACGAGAATGCCAAGTTGTACAAGGAAAAAGTCAAAAAGTGGCATGACAACAAAATCCAACAAAGGCAGTTCCTGCCTGGGCAACAAGTGTTGTTGTTCAACTCCCGCCTGAAGCTATTTCCTGGGAAACTAAATTTCAGATGGTCAAGACCATTCGAAGTGGTCCACGCCTTCCCACATGGTACCGTGACAGTAAAGCCAATGAACGGAGGGGTAGAATTCAAGGTTAATGGGTAGCGGTTAAAGCATTATGCATGAGATTATGTCCCAAGAGAACAGGAAGTATTCACTATTAGGGATGCCCACCTCACTGTGACATAACTTTTATTTCTCCACATCTTTATAACTTTTCCTAGTTAGGAGTAGATTTTAAGTACTTAGGAGTAGATTTTATTTTTAGCCGCGTTGTTATTATTTAATCCCGTCTCACAACAATTTCTCCAGATTCAGACCCTAAGGAATTAAGCCGCCGCGCACAACAAAGGGCATCACTGCTCAACCAGCTGCCACAACCCGAAATTGACGACATCGTTGATAACTCCTCCGAATGATCTCCACCGTCTGACAAAAACTAAGCCTAAGTTTTCTTTCTCTGTCTCATTTTTATTTTTCAGTTTCAGTTTTTAATTTTTATTATTTTGTGCATTGAGGGCAATGCCCGTCTCGAGTTTGGGGGGGTTAGCACTCATCTTGTTTAGGAATAACTAGTGCATATAGGTTGCATAATGTACTTACCTCTAAAAATTAATTAAAAGAAAAATTTTGTTAGAACTTGTACCTATGATAGGATCGCCAACTTTAAATTTTTCAAACCAATTAAAAAGAACTTAATTTTGGGGAAAGCATGAAGTAAACTTAGAATTTTTTTATAAATGCCAAAAATTAAAAACACTATTGTTACTTGCTGAATTTGATTGAATTTCTGATAAACAATGCCTGCTTGAATTATTTTTAAAATTCTAACATGGTTGCAGGAAGCTGCCGCGGCAGGCAACAAATAGAAAAAGAAAAGCACTGTCACGGCAGGAGAAAAAAATTATGTTGCTTTTCCCTAGAGGTGCCCGAAATCGGTTCTATGAAGAATCATGTGCAAGGACACTTTGCTGCTATCAAAGTCCATGAATCTGAATTTTTTTGAAGTGACGGAAAAATTAGCATGAGTGAATGAAAGTCTTCATGGGATGACTCTACTCAATGGGTTCGGGGTTTTGTAGTTTTGCTCTTATCTTAATTTCATACCTAGAAGAGTAGTTGTGATGAGCTAAAGCCCTTATTGACATGATTATAAACTGTGCTTAATTATGTTGCCACGACAGCAACCTTACATTACCATGACAACATCTTTGTTTACTTAGAATATTCTTCAGATTCAGCTTGTACACAGTCTCTTCACACACTTCACTGGCATTGTGGTTTAATTCTGAGGTAATTCATGTTATTCTCCTCTCACTAATCTAATGATAGGCGCCACGGCCTTGAGGTGCTAAATCAAGTTTAAAACATGTTCTTCTTTCTGATTTGTTCAAGGGCAAGCATGTTTAGGATTGCATTCCTTGAGGACAAGCAATAGTTCGAGTTTGAAGGTGTGTAAAGTGCTCATTAGTCCTATATTTTATATGCATTCCATCTCACATTATTTTTGTTCTTAAGTGCATTTTAGGCATATTTAGGTTCATGTATGCATTATTTACAGTATTTTTTACTTTACCCTGTTTATATTGAATATCTTTAATTTGGTGAGAAAATGTATTGTTTTAGTTTAGTTTTAGTTTCATGTACTAGAAGCTGTCACGAAGAGAGAGGAGCTGAGGAGCTGATGCTGAGGCTACAAGCCAAGGAGTTGTACTGAAGCCGCTCAACACAGAGAGAAGTGTTGCTGAGTAGTTGCCGCCGCCATACCTGCCGCCCAGGGAAGCAACCGGAAGATTTGGTGAATTGGAGTGCGATTAGAAGAACATAATTTCCTGAGTCCAATGAGCCCATCCACGTAATTTATCAATGTCAGAAACAGCGGACTGAGCCGCCCAAGGGGAGATTATCCAAGGCGGCTTAAGGTTACTTGTGCCACAAGGTGTCCAACTTCAAGTCAAAGAAGTCAGAATTTAAAGGATGCATTCAATGTTAAAGTTAATTTATGATGAGGAAGACTTCTACTCCAAGGAGGAATTAACCTAGGCCAATGCCCTAAATATACCCGACCATACCTTGTATTTGAGACACCACATAGTCGGTATAGCCTAGGTTTCTGTGGTGTTTTCTTGTTGACACTATGTTCTAAATTCTCCAGGGTTTGGGTTATATTGTAAAGTAGTTGTGAGAACGGTTGTTTAGGTTTTAAGTTTGTTTTTACAATAAATTCAAGGTTTTCTTATTTCATAATCTTCACTGTTTTCAATTGAGTTCGAAAGATCGATTGGAAGCAATCTATTTGTTTAGTATCGAGAGAGTCAAACTCACGAAAGAAGAAAGTGTGATCTCATCAATACCAGGTGTTGATCAATCCAACCTAGACATAGGTTAGGGTTTAAGGCAGCTAAAAGAGGACGAACCAAAGGTTGTTGTTCATTGTACGATTCACGCCGACGGGTATCATCTGCAGTGGGAAACAACAACATTCTGACTTAGACATAAGAGGGATCATTATCGAAGCGTTTATTTACTTTTCTTTACAAACTAAATTTAATTATGCATTTAATTTTCCTTGTGTAGGAATTGCGATTCGAATAAGTTGTTCAATCATCGTGGGAGACGATATCTTTTATACTATAACTTGACAAGAGTGTGCACTTGCGCTCCTAATTAGAGAACACCCCAACTCTCTACAGTACCTAAACTCAATGTTTACTAAAATTATACGATTAATAACCCTGAAATATTGCTCCAACGTGCCTATATACACTTGGTTTGCCAGCCCGATTTACAAAGAACTCGTTTTCTCCAGAAAGTGAGTTCTCCGCGATAAATTAAGCTGGCTCTTAAAATTTTCGGGGAACTCGCTTTCTGCAGAAAGCGAGGTTAGGTCTCGCTATACGCAGAAAGCAAGTTCTTCATACATGGCAGATTTGGGGGTCATTTTTTCAAATTTAGGTCAGCGGGGGTCATTTCTTTAAATAATAATTAACAATGGGTTTTTGATTTAAAATTGCATGTGGAGTTTTTTTTAAATAAAAAATAAATTTGTTTCTAAAACGAACTTAAGTCCAAAGTTCCTTAGTTTTTTTATACAAGTTACGGCTAGACGAAATTCGTTATTTTTAAATATTTTCTCTATTAATGTTCCACAATAGTGTACAAAGATGAGCAACTGTAAATATGAGCGGAGTCAAAATTATTTGAAGGAGTGTTATTTTTTAACAGTATTTAAGAAAGGTCAATTATTTATAAATAAATATATATATATATTATTGGTATTTTACTATAAAAAGTTTCTAAAATTTTTTAGGGTGTCAGAATAGAAACAAAATTATGTCTGTATCTAGGGGTGGGAATCGGTCGATTCGAGGACGGTTTTACATTCTCCACTTCGTCCCCAACACTTGTGGGTAAGGTTTTGGGTAATCCCCGTTACATGCTTCGGTGAATTTTTCGTCCCCATACCCATCGGATCCCCATGGTTTTCAGAGAATCCCCATTCCCAAAAGTTAAACAAAATTTACTATTTTACTAACTAAAATATATGGTCGATTTCAATTTACATGTCATATACTCAATAATACACTTAAACATATGGTTGAAGGGAACACGGTTTTTATGTAAAATGAATGGCAGAAATAAAGACATAGGTATATTATATAATTAACAAAATAATGATAAATTACTTGAGAGGTCACTCAAATTTAATAAAGTTTAAACAAAAACACAAATATCCTTGTGGACTTTTTTAGGGATCCCCACAGTTATTTATACGGTTACAGTTCGGATATAGCAATCTTCGTCCTCATCCTCATTTGAGCTTCAATAATGAAACTTTTCCCGTCCCCTTCCCCGTGGGTGAAGGTTTCAATTATTTCACATCCACGTCGATTCAAATCCCAACATTTACGGATAATGTCCACCCAATTCTCACCCCTATCGTGTTAGAAGTAATGTTTTCTCGTTAACTCGAAATAACCGAATGAATTTTATATTTTGGGACCCAGCAAGCATGCCATTCTTTTTTCATAATTAACAAAGGGTTAACTACTGGAATAGTCACTTATGTTTCCCACATTACAGAGTTGATCACCGATTTTTAAAAACGACCAGTAAGGTTACTTACGTTTTCGAGGCGTAAACTTTTAGTCACTCAGCCGTTTGTTGCTGTTAAGCATTGACGGCTTGCTGACCTGGCAGCAAAAAAAAAGGGTAAACTACTGCAATGGCCACTAAAGTTTATTCCATGTACATTTCTTCTCTCCAATTTTAAAAAATAAACATTATGGTCACTACTAAAAAGGTTTCTATATAATTTCACCCTTGAATTTTTAAAAATTCATTTTTCAACCCTAAAACTTTACAATCAATTAGTACAATAATATTATAAAGGCTTAAATGAAAAATATGTGCCCAAAGTATACCCTTTTTAAATTTTAGGTGCCCAAATTGCTTCTATTTAATAACTAAACTTTCAAATTGCTCCTATTTTTTCACTCTAGATTATTTTATTATTATCATTATAACATGACATGTAATTTTTTGTTATTGTTAAATTAAAAATAATTAAAAAATAAAATAAAACTATTATTATTATTATTAAATTTAAAATTTTAAAAAATATTACTTCTAAAAATAATTTAGGTGTCTAAAGTATTTTTTTTGTAAAAATAGGTGCCCAAAGTTTCGATAGTTACAATTTTAGGTGCTCGACTGTTAAATGGGTGTTAAAAATTGTCAACCAATCGGGGCTTGACACGTGACATTAATTTTATTTTCTAAAATTTTTTAATGGAAAATACACAGATTTTTTAAATTTTTATAAAATCTCAAAACTTTACAACCTTCACAAAACAATCCCTAAATATTCCCAAACTTCTGGCGGCGATTGTCGCCGCTGACCATACCCACTTGATCGCCGGACCAAGGTGACCATTTCCCCTGTAACCTCCTCGTCCCGGTCTGGACGACTGACCAGTCCGAGTGGGTCACACGGGGAAAACCAAAGTGAAACTCGTTAAGGCTCCCCTTCGGTTAGCAACCCTAAAAAATTTCTTTTAACATTATCTTGTCTAAAGGCTTTAATACTTCCTATGTGAAACACGACAGCAGAAACACAACGATTTAAAACAAACATACAAGCAAGCAATTTAAAACAGCCCATTTTAGTTTGTACAGCAGGCCGTATCGATACACTAGAAGTGCGTATCGATACGCCTTGACTAGGTCAACTGCCCAAAGTCAACCTAGGGAGACCGTATCGGTACACTGGTTGACTGTACTGATACGCCCTCCACGGTCAACTTCTCACGGTCAAACGATAAAAATCGTACCGATACACCCAAGACCCGTACCGATACGCCAAAATCTCGTCAATATCTCAGATTTCCAGAGAGCTTTTAGCATATCAATACACCCCATTGTACCGGTACGCTAATCTTAAACTGAGGCCCAAAGTGTAGGACTGTATCGATATGACCCTTGGGCGTATCGATACGCCCTGCACTGCAAGCCTTATTTTAGCTGCAAAACGCACTAAGACTCAACTCTAAATGCAATTTACGACTCACCTAGCCACAAACAAACATTCATACAACATTTAGCAACCAAGAATCAGCATACGGAACGATTTAAACGAACAGCGGAGCATCAACACCAAGGCATCCATACTTAAGAGAAACTTGCATTCTAAACATACATAAAGGGTCTAACTAGCCAAAAGGTACATGCATTCACTAGCAAGGTTTACATACTCTCAAAACAACATGTAGCATTCATGGAACAATGGTCACAAGCCTTCAAAACACAAGCATTAGGCATATAACATAGCATTGTTTACAAATCCATATCAAGGCATAAACATCAAACCAACATATATGAGTCTAACAACGCTCATACAAAAACATAGCATCCTCATTGCTAAACTACCACATTATTTACTAAACCATACTTGAGCAACTACAAAAGCTTGGAATGCCCATCTCCTTGCTCCTTGCTAACTCCACGCTAATGATATGCATTGTCGAAAATGAGAGCGTAAGCTAGAAGCTTAGTGAGGGTGCTCTAAAACAAAAACAACGACAATGCATGGTTCAAGCATAACATCCTTAAGACAACACACATGCATACATAAGCATCAACATAGCATCAAGCAAACATCACATGAACGCACTAACATGGCATCTTACCTCATGTTATGCCTAACAAGATATAACAATTATCTTAACAACAAAACCACATGAACAAGTATATTGGCAATTATTAGCTTACTCGGATATGCGGATAACTTCCGTTGGGGCTTTCACCTCCAACGTACTCAACAACAACATTACCTTCGGTGGGATTACACTCATCACCGGACCTTGCATGGATGGGATTACACTCATCATCACATGCCCTACGGATAGGATTCCACTCATCATCACGTAATAATATAAAATTTCCGGTGGAATATTACATCACCGTACTCCTCCTTGATGACTTTACGCCACCAAGGCCACGCGAGAATTTGACTCAACCGTGTGCACACTCTCATCCTAATGATCGATCATTTATACCCGGTAATTTAACTAGTGCCAATCATACTACCAAGTCACACCATGACAATCCATCATGCATATCAACATATCAATCATCACACACATCAATGTATATAACACATACATAATCAACACATTCTTTACAAGTTGATATCCAACATATCTAGCAAAACTCATAAAACATACAAGAAGTTAAGCTACCAACTTTAACCTCTACCTTGGATTGGCCTACCAAGCACAATCCAACTCCTCAACCATACACTTGAACCAATTTAAACCAATTTAAAAGATTCCACTCACCACACTTCCTTAAGCAAACAGAGAAAAGCCGAATAAAGTCTCCACAACTTCCGGAATCGTGCCCGAACCTTCTCCAACGTTTCCCCTTGATTCTAACCAATCAAAAACAATTCATTACTACACAAAACATCCACAATACAATGTCACTACTCAGATTTCAACCATAACCCACTTCTCAACAACTTCAAGCCAAAACTAAAAACCACAAATTTCCCCTTTTTGTACTCCCATTAAACCCAGCAGAAAACTACCAATTCCAACACCCAACCCACCTTTAAAGACCTTCAAAACACCTCTCTAACATCACTATAACATCAGCCCAACAACCTTGCACAAAACCCCTCTAAAAACACAAGTTTTGACACCTTTAAAATGTCCCTAAAAACCCATTTCGGGATTTTTGACAAAACCCCACCAATTTAAGTTATAATACATCTAAGGACTAGATTAAAGCATAAATAAACTTATCAAACCAAGAGCTAAACGAAAAACCCTTAAAGCTTCTTCCTTTTCCTTTAAAAACTTGAAAACTTGAAATCTAAAAGGATGGTGCTTTTAAGAATCTAAAACCATGGAAATGTTCAGAATAGAGAGGAGAAGTCAAAAACGTGTTTACCTCGTTGAAATCGCTTGAAATGATGAAGAGCCTTAATGGAATAGTAACTTGGGAGGTTTTTGGGGTTTTTGGTCGTGGAATTTGAAACAAGGAAGAAGAAGACCACTTTTTTTGTTTCAAAAAGGCCTTTTACTCATCTTTTACCTTACTTTTTGAAAATTTACGAAATTGTCATTACTAAAATTCAAGCCTTTTTAAAATAAAACCAAAGCCTATTTTAATTAAACCGAGTCTAACGACTCGAACCTGACTCACACACTCAACTGCCAACCCTTAAACCCGGGTGTTACAACTCTCCCCCACTTAAGGAATTTCGTCCCTGAAATTACCTGTCTGAAAGAGATAAGGAAACTGCTTTTCTATATCCTCTTTCCTCTCCCAAGTGGCCTCGTCCACCCCTCGACGTTGCCACCTCACATTGACTAACTCAATTGATCTACCACGCAACACCTTGTTGTCTGAGGCTAAGATCTCCACTGGTTCCTCATCATATGTCAAATCCGGATTCAGTTCAATCTCCTCTACAGGCATACCATGCGATGGATCTGGCCTATACTTACGAAGCATCGAAACGTGAAACACATCGTGAATCTTCTCTAACTCGGATGGAAAACGTAACTGATAAGCAACCGGACCGACTCGCCTCACAATCTCATACGGCCCAATGTACCTCGGACTCAACTTCCCTTTTCTGCCAAATCTCATAACTTTCTTCCACGAAGAGACTTTCAAGAACACTCTATCTCCCACGGAATACTCAACTTCCTTCCTCTTCAAGTCAGCATAGGATTTCTGCCTATCCGAAGCTGCCTTCAAACGATCGCAAATAAATTTCACCTTATCGGTATTCCCCTTAAGCAAATTCGGGTTAGGTAACAACTTCTGACCCGCTTCAGCCCAGCAAATCGGAGTTCTACACTTCCTACCATACAAGGCCTCATACGGAGCCATCTGAATGCTCGACTGATAACTATTATTATAAGCGAACTCGACTAAAGGTAATTGCTTCTCCCAAGTACCCTGGAAATCAATGATGCAACAACACAACATATCCTCTAAAATCTGTATAACTCTCTCTGACTGACCATCTGACTGAGGATGATACGATGTGCTGAAATTCAAACGTGTACCCAAAGTTGTATGTAGACACTCCCAAAATCGGGCTGTGAACCTCGGATCTCTATCGGACACAATCGACTTCGGCACACCATGTAGTCTCACAATCTCACCGATGTACAAATCGGCCAACCTATCTAAGGAGTAAGTCGTATTGACAGCTAAGAAGTGAGCACACTTCGTGAAACGGTCAACTATAACCCAAACTGAGTTCTTTTTCGAAGGAGTCAAAGGCATACCCGAAACGAAATCCATAGTGATATTTTCCCATTTCCATTCCGGAATTTTCAACGGTTGCAACAAACCTGAGGGAACCTGATGTTCCGCCTTCACTCTCTGACACATCATACACTTACTCACATAATCGGCTACGTCTCTCTTCAAACCAACCCAAAAGTACTCATTCTTCAACTCGTGATACATTTTTGTACTACCGGGATGCATAGCAAACGGGCTGCTGTGTGCTTCGATCAAGATCGTACGTCTCAAATCATTGTCATCTGGCACAACTATCCTACCTCTGAAACACAAGACCCCATCAACACTGAAACTTTAGTATGAAGGTCTACCCTCGGCTATGTCTTGCACATGAGGTGCCAAAGATCCATCTAAGAGCTGTTTCTCTCTAATCAACTGACCTAAGGTAGGTCGAACCTGAAGCTCGACCACTAAACCACCATCCCCGGACAAACTCAATCTAGCAAACAGGGCTCTCAACTCAACGGCTACCTTTCTACTCAAGGCATTCGCCACCACATTGGCCTTACCCGGATGGTACTCAATCGTAAGATCATAGTCCTTCAACAACTCTAGCCACCTACGTTGTCTAAGGTTCAACTCACGTTGTGTCATGATGTACTTCAAACTCTTATGATTCGTGTACACTGTGCATTTCTCACCATACAGACAATGTCTCCAAATCTTCAATGCAAACACAACTGCGGCTAACTCTATGTCGTGGGTCAGATAGTTACCCTCATGAGTCTTCAACTGTCTCGAGGCATAAGCCACCACTCTTCTATCTTGCATGAAAACACAACCTAGCCATACATAAGAAGCATCACTGTAGAGTACATATTATTTCCCCGACTCTGGCTGAATCAAAATCGGTGCATGGGTCAAGGCTTCTTTCAATTTCTCAAAGGCTTGTTGTCTTGCATCTGACCACTCAAACTACACATTCTTCTGAAGCAACTTCGTCAAAGGAGCGGAAATCTTCGAGAAACCTTCTACAAACCTTCTATAGTACCCGGCTAAACCTAGAAATCTACGAATCTCGGTTATAGACTTCGGTTGCTTCCACTCAACAATGGCTTCTATCTTCTTCAGGTCGACTCTAATCCCATCGACTCAATTTTGCATACGACTGGTTGTCTAACAAGGTCTGCAAAACTAACCTCAAGTGCCGGTCATGGCCTTCCTCGGTACGCGAATACACCAAGATGTCATCTATGAAGACAACTACAAACTGGTCTAAGTACTGATGGAAGATTCTATTCATCATGTCCATGAAATCAGCCGGTGCATTAGTCAACCCAAATGGCATGACTAAAAACTCATAGTGACCATATCTAGTCCTAAAGGTTGTCTTCGGTACATCAACCTCTTTTACCTTCAACTGGTAGTAACCGGACCTCAAGTCAATCTTCGAAAAGACTGATGCCCCTCTCAACTGATCGAACAAATCATCTACACGCCGCAAGGGATACTTGTTCTTCAATGTCAACTGATTTAACTGCCTATAGTCAATGTACATTCTCATACTGCCGTCTTTCTTCTTCACAAACAAAACCGGAGCGCCCCAAGGCGAAGAACTCGGTCGGATAAAACCTCTATCTGACAACTCTTGCAACTGAGTCTTCAACTCTTTCAGCTCTTTCGGTGCCATACGATACGGAGCAATCGAAACAGGAGCAGAATCTGAATAAGTCTCTATAGCAAACTCTACCTCTCTATCAGGCGGTAAACCCGACAATTCTTCCGGAAACACACTCGGAAAGTCACACACTGTCCGGATATCTTGAGGTCTAACTTCACTCATGTTTGGATTCATCACGTAGGCCAAGTACGCCTCACAACCCAACTCAACTAACCTCTTAGCCTCTAAAGCTGAAACTACATTCGATAAGAACTTCACGTTCTCACTCACTACTACAATCTCATTATCATCCGCAAGTTTCAAGAAAACCCTCTTAGTCTCAAAATCTATCCTAGCTCTATGTTCTGTAAGCCAGTCCATTCCCAGAATTACATCAAAGCCATAAAACGGTAACTCCATCATATCCACTGGAAACACATGCCCTGAACCATTAACAGACACCTTTTGTACATTCTCCTAACCACTACCGTATCCCTAAAGGAACTAGTAACACTAACTCCTACCTCTAATACCTCACAAGGTATATTCAACAACTTTGCATGCTCACTCAAAATGTAAGAATGCGTAGAACCGGAGTCAATCAAAGAAAGCAAACTCAGAGACTGTATCGAGAAGTTACATGCAATCACATTCGTGTCATTCTGACCCTCACATTGAGCATAAACTCTAGTCGGGCCTCTGCCCTCGGGCTGAACTGCAACTACATGCGCTATGTTCCTCTGACCATAATTTTTCGGCTGAAAGTTGCCTCTACCGCACTCACGGCCTCTCTGAAAGTCATTGACTCTAGAAGGAGCCTGCGCCTGAACCGGTGCCTGCCCCACCTGATGTGGACAGTCACGCCTAATGTGATCCCTAGCCCCACAGCTCCAACAAGAGTGAAAGTTTCCCCAACACTCACCGGTGTGATTCCTCCCGCAACGAGCACACTCGGGCAAATGCCCACCAGCTCTCTGGCCCTCATGGCCTCTACCGTGGTTACCACCACCACGTCTAGGATCATAGTGATGCCTATTGTCTCGATGCCACTTGGCATCACCTCTATCAAAGTCGCCCGACCTCTTTCCGGAACTAGAACCACCAGAACGTTTGGTCAAACCCAAACTGTGCTCTATGTCTTTGGCCCTAGCGACCAAGACATCGAAATCAGTGTAGTCAGTAGCCAAGGTGTACCTATTGATCTCTTCACTCAACCCATAGCGGAACCGGTGACAACGTTCCCTCTCAGTAGGAACAAGCTCAGATGCATACTGACTCAACCTGACGAATCGTATCTCATACTCGGTTACGGTCAAGTTACCCTGAAGCAAAGCCATAAACTCCCTCTTCTTCTCATCGAGAAAACGGGGACCTAGATACTTCTTACGGAAAGCTGACTCAAAGAACTCCCAAGTGATCTCGGCATCTGACATGCCCGTAGTAATGGTGACCCACCAAGTGTAGGCATCACCCTGAAGCAGAGATAAAACACACCCAAGTCTGCGCTCTCTAGTACAACCCATCTATGACAGAATACAGACGGTCTTCTCAAACCAAGTCTCGAATCTCTCTGGTGCCAACCCTCTGAACTCTTCGCCTCCCAAACTGCGAAGCCTCTCAAGTGGTAAACCGGTGCCCTCACCCTGAGGTTGTGCCACCACCTGACCCCCAGCCACTGCTGCCTAAAAAGCCCCGGCTATTGCCTGAACTAAAGGAGCTAAATCTATCTCGGCTGGTCCTTGGCCAACCTGAGGTTCTACACCCTCGGCTCTCGCCCCACCTCCTTCTTGACGAGGAGGAGAAGGAGGAGGTGGAGGAGCTTGCGCCTCAACAACTGGCTCAACTCCCGGAGCTGCTGCCCGTGGTTCTGGATGAACCATCCTAGGCCTCTCTCTATGTCTCATTTCACAGCTAGCAAGATAACAACTACAACAAACAAACATATAAAGATTTAAGTTAGCAAAGGCAAGGGTTCAATCATGCTCAAGTATATTCCTTTACAAAATCTTTTCAAATAAGTAATAGTAGCAATGGGAACTCGACACTACGCCTCAACACCACATCAAGGCTAACACATGCTTTCAAACATTATATGAACAAACAAACAACAAGCATACATGGCAAAACATTCACCGAGACATAGTAACAACATAACACTTCAAACTTACCTCACTTACCTACCCGAGGTCTCTGAAACCTCAGGCTCTGATACCAACAAATGTAACTCTCTCGTCCCGGTCTGGACGACTGACCAGTCCGAATGGGTCACACGGGGAAAACCAAAGTGAAACCCGTTAAGGCTCCCCTTCGGTTAGCAACCCTAGAAAATGTCTTTTAACATTATCTTGTCTAAAAGCTTTAATACTTCCTATGTGAAACACGACAGCGAAAACACAACGATTTAAAACAAACATACAAGCAAGTAATTTAAAACAGCCCATTTTCATTTGTACAGCAAGCCGTATCGATACACTAGAAGTGCGTATCGATACACCTTGACTAGGTCAACTACCCAAAGTCAACCTAGGGAGACCGTATCGGTACACTGGTTGACCGTACTGATATGCCCTCCACGGTCAACTTCTCACGGTCAAACGATAAAAACCGTACCGACACACCCAAGACCCGTACCGATACGCCAAAATCTCGTCAATATCTCAGATTTCCAGAGAGCTTTTGGAATATCTCTTTCCTTGCTCATACAAACACATAGCATCCCCATTGCTAAACTACAACATTATTTACTAAACCATACTTGAGCAACTACAAAACCTTGGAATATCCTTTTCCTTGCTCCTTGATAACTCCACGCTAATGATCTGCATTTTCGAAAATGAGAGCATAAGCTAGAAGCTTAGTGAGGGTGCTCTAAAACAAAAACAACGACAATGCAGAGTTCAAGCATACCATCCTTAAGACAACACACAAGCATACATAAGCATCAACATAACATCAAGCTAACATCACATGAATGCACTATCATGGCATCTTACCTCATGTTATGCCCAACAAGATATAACAATTATCTTAACAACAAAACCACATGAACAAGTATATTGGCAACTACTAGCTTACTCGGATATGCGGATAACTTCCGTTGGGGCTTTCACCTCCAACGTACTCAACAACAACATTACCTTCGGTGGGATTACACTCATCACCGGACCTTGCATGGATGGGATTACACTCATCATCACATGCCCTACGGATGGGATTCCACTCATCATCATGTAATAATATAAAATTTTCGGTGGAATATTACATCACCGTACTCCTCCTTGATGACTTTACGCCACCAAGGCCACGCGCGAATTTGACTCAACCGTGTGCACACTCTCATCCTAATGATCGATCATTTATACCCAGTAATTTAACTAGTGCCAATCATACTACCAAGTCACACCATGACAATCCATCATGCATATCAATATATCAATCATCACACACATCAATGTATATAACACATACATAATCAACACATGCTTTACAAGTTTATATCCAACATATCTAGCAAAACTCATAAAACATACAAGAAGTTAAGCTACCAACTTAACCTCTACCTTGGATTGGCCTACAAAGCACAATCTAACTCCTCAACCATACACTTGAACCAATTTAAACTAATTTAAAAGATTCCACTCACCACACTTCCTTAAGCAAACCGAGAAAAGCCGAATCAAGTCTGCACAACTTCTGGAATCGTGCCCGAACCTTCTCCAACGTTTCCCCTTGATTATAACCAATAAAAAACAATGCATTACTATACAAAACATCCACAATACAATGTCACTACTCAGATATCAACCATAACCCACTTCTCAACAACTTCAAGCCAAAACTAACAACCACAAATTTCCCATTTTCGCACTCCCATTAAACCCAGCAGAAAACTACCAATTCCAACACCCAACCCACCTTTAAAGACCTTCAAAACACCTCTCTAACATCACTATAACATCAGCCCAACAACCTTGCACAAAACCCCTCTAAAAATACAAGTTTTGACACCTTTAAAATGTCCCCTAAAACACATTTCGGGAATTTTCACAAAACCCCACCAATTTAAGTTATAATACATCTAAGGACTAGATTAAAGCATAAATAAACTTATCAAACCAAGAGCTAAACGAAAAACCCTTAAAGCTTCTTCCTTTTCCTTTAAAAACTTGAAAACTTGAAATCTAAAAGGATTGTGCTTTTGAGAATCTAAAACCATGGAAATGTTCGGAATAGAGAGGAGAAGTCAAAAACGTGTTTACCTCGTTGAAATCGCTTGAAATGATGAAGAGCCTTGCTGGAATAGTAACTTGGGAGGTTTTGGGGGGTTTTTGGTCGTGGAATTTGAAACAAGGAAGAAGAAGACCACTTTTTTTTGTTTCAAAAAGGCCTTTTACTCATCTTTTACCTTACTTTTTGAAAATTTATGAAATTGCCATTACTAAAATTCAAGCCTTTTTAAAATAAAATCAAAGCCTATTTTAATTAAACCGAGTGTAACGACTCGAACACGACTCACACACTTAACTCCCGACCCCTAAACCCGGGTGTTACATCCCTTAACACGGTGTCGCCAGAAATGCCCAACGACGTGTAGCTGAACGTCAAACACGACCGGCGGCGAAAGTTTGGAAATTTTTACAGATTTAGGGATTGTTTTCTGAAGCTTGTAAAATTTTGAGACTTTATAAAAATTTGAAAATGCTGAGTATTTTCCATTAAAAATAAAAAATAAAATTAATGCCACGTGTCAAGCACCGATTGGTTGACAATTTTTTAACACTCATTTAACAGCTATGCACATAAAATTGTAACTATGGAAACTTTGGGCATCTATTTTTACAAAAAAATACTTTAGACACCTAAATTATTTTAAGAAGTAATTTTTTAATATTTTTAATTCAATAATAAAAATGATTTTATTTTTAAATTATTTTTAATTTAACAATAATAAAAAATGACATGCCATAATAATAATAATAATAATAATAAAAATAATTTAGATTGCAGAAATATGAGCAATTTGAAAGTTTAGTTATTAAATAGGAGCAATTTGGGCACCTAAAATTTAAAAAGGGTATACTTTGGGCACATATTTTTCATTTAAGCCTTTATAATATTATTGTACTAATTGATTGTAAAGTTTTATGGTTGAAAAATAAATTTTTAAAAATTCAAGGGTGAAATTATAAATAAACATTTTCAGTAGTGACCATAATTTTTATTTTTTAAAATTGGGGGAGCATATGTAACACCCTAAAATTACGCCCAAATTGTAAACCCTAGATTCGAAAAATCCCTAATTTAGAAACCTAATTTTGAAATCCCTAATTGAGAACCCTAACAATTGAGAATTTTTAATTCAGAACCTAACTTTTTTATAAGGGACTAAATAAGAATTTTATCAATCTTAGAAGTTAAAATGAAATTTCTTGAAAGTTTAAGAATTGACTCCATAAATAACTATTTTATTAAATTGAATTTCGATTCTCTCACAAAGATATATATATAGTTCTTTAATTTTAAATTGAATTCTAATCCCCTCTCTACTCGTCTTCTTTTAATTATTTTATTTACTTTTATTTTTTCTATCCTAGATCACTTTCTTTAATCTCCCTATATATATACACACACACAGTTCAAATAAAATCACCCCAAGAACCCTACTTTTTTATATAGTTTCATGCCGCCAAAATCCCTTATTGATTTAACTATTTAGTATGAAACTATTTTTAGTTATTCAGATTATTATTATTATTATTTTGAGACATTGATGTAATTTCATACTTTGAGAATAAATATTTTTTGGGATTATTTTTTCTAGAATTCTTTTACTGTGATTTTATTTCAGAAATTTTATATAAACATTCGAATATTATATGAGATTTATATTTTATTTATTTCAAGTGATTTAATAAATTATTGTTATATATTATTTTAAATTAAAGTAAAACATAATTTCCAAAATTGGTTTTCTTTAAGGAAAAAATTTTCAATCATAACTTCCTAAATTCGATCTTTTCTTCTAAGTCGGGTTTAGGGGGTTACATTTAGTGGTATCAGAGCTAAGTTCAACCCTCGGACTGTGAGGTTCACTTAAAATTTTAAGTCGGAAATGATTTTTGCATGCATATTAAATGTTTTGGAGAAAAATGAGATTTTTTGATAAATTTATTATTTTAAAGAATTAAAGATTTGTTTTGAATAGAAACTCCAAGTACCATCTCTAATTCTAGTATTGTCCCTTTTGTAAATAGATTAATATTCTACCTCATAAGAGCTCTAAATTAGCGACCGATCGTGATCATACTCGTTCTAATAAATTTGAGATTAAAGCCTATTTGAAAACTCTGTGTTGTCATTTATAACTTGATCTAAAATGCCTTTTTAAAATTGTTATGAAAACCTCTATTTTTTAAGTATGTCGTTAGTCTGAAAATTTTGAGGATAAAATTTCTTTTAAGGGTTGGAGAGTTGTAACACCCCAAAAATTACGCCCAAATTATAAACCCTAAATTCGAAAAATCCCTAATTTAGAAACCTGATTTTAAAATCTCTAATTGAAAACCCTAACAATTGAGAATTTTTAATTCAGAACCCTAACTTTTTATAAGGGACTAAATTAGAATTTTTATCAATCTTGGAAGTTAATATGAAATTTATTGAAAGTTTAAGGACTAACTCCATAAATAACTATTTTATCAAATTGAATTTCAATTCTCTCACCCATCTTTTTTTTTAATTTGTTTAATTTATTTTTTTCAACCTTTTTAATTCAAATTGAATTTCAATTCCTTTTTTCCCATGGTTGTATTGACTCACCTTTTTTCAACATAAATTCTTATTATTATTATTATTATTATTATTATTATTATTATTATTATTATTATTATTATTATTCTAAACCTACTTTGTTTAAATTACCACCACTCAACTATATATATATAATCATAGTTATTACGTACAGAAATAAACCTAAGCCTTTAAGTTTTAAAGTTCTATTGCTCTTAGTTATTCTCATGTTTTATGAATTCCTCTCGTATTGACGCTGCCATCACCTTACATCGAAGCCGCAACTGCCCTTTGTTCGTCGTTAAAGCTTTATTGTTGTGAGGTGTGTTTTCTTCCGGTGTTATAATTAAATTATATACTATTTTTCTATGTGTTGGTGTTTTACCTCTTGTGTGATTATTTTATATGTATTATGGCTTGTATGGTTGACATCATATGCATACGATTTCAGAATTTGTTTTGATTATGAATTACGAATATTTGATTTATGAAACATCAAATTTATGGAACTATGATTTATGGATTTATGGACTATGGTTTATGAAGTATGTTTATGAAATATCGGATTCATGAGACTTTGTTTATGAAATTTGATTTTTAAATATCATATATGTATGAGCATGGGTTGGAATTTGTACGGAGGAAGTTCAGTGGTTTCACCCTTCGGGTTGAATTCCACTTCAGATTGGCAGATGTGGAGAGGAGGTTATGAGAACCTTCCTCATTTTTTGCGGACATAATTGGGTGCATTGCATTACGCTTGTGATATTGTACCATTTATTTTATGTTTTAAAGAATTCTAAAAAAAATATTACTATGTTTTGAATGTGAAATATCTTTTAACCTTAACCTGGCGCCTTAGAACAACTCGGCCATCTCAACGTCAATGCACCATTTTATACATCCAGTTAATATTTAGACATTAAACTATTTTCCTTGACGTGTTTAATGTGAAATATCTTTTAAAAACACTCTTACACATCCAGTTTCTATGTAAATATTTACTCTTAAGAATTCGATTCACATGTGTTTTTTATATAGAAAAACCACATAAGCAATTTAACGATAATAAGTAACAATTTGCACTAACTTCTAACATTATAAAATTTGAATGATTAAATTATGATAAATTACTAATAAGTGTTGGGTGCAATGATAAGACATATTACATTGTCAATGGGAACACTTAGTATTGAATCTTAGAGATAACATTATTGGAAGAGATCAGCATAAACTCCGAAAGTGATCCGACAAGCATGAAAAGTACTAAAAAAGTATCTTTAGTAATGTATACATAGGAATTAATAAGGTTTGGATTACATTGAAATGGAATAAAATCTGCATGTGAGCCATCATCCATGCATATAAAAAAATGAAAATTTTGAGTATTCTCTTCAAAGAGACAACGAAACCCCAAAGAATGAAGAAATCCAACACATGGTAAGTCTGGTGACCACTGTGTGAGAACGGACACATCGGTGCAGGAGGTGGTAACCGACGGTAGTGTGTATGAGTGAGGCAACCGTCAAGGTTTCAGTGAAATCAAACAGAAAGATAGAAAAAGGAGGACTTATTTTTTTTAAGTGATATATGATATCAAAACACCATGTTTGACCCAATACATCATATGAGTTTATATAGCCCAATATCCAACTGCTTAACAAACCCAAAACTACTTAACAAAGTTGATAACTAACATACAACTTCTATTATTAGCTAACCGATCGCAAATCATTTGTCTAACACACTGCTGAGTCAACAGAATTCACATTTTCCCCCTACATGCAATAATTATATATGGACCAACTATACTGGTACGAGGGCAAATTGCTGGAGAAAAGAACCGAACTTTTTTCCCACCTTGTTTTTCAAATGGGTAAACATGTGTAACCTTTTATCCAAGGTTAAAGTTTCCCAAGAGTTCTATTTTAAAGAGGTCTGGAATAACGATATCGACTTCACA
Source organism: Hibiscus trionum (assembly GCA_030270665.1). NCBI lineage: Eukaryota > Viridiplantae > Streptophyta > Magnoliopsida > Malvales > Malvaceae > Hibiscus > Hibiscus trionum. The sequence goes on from BSYR01000057.1 coordinate 7,376,713, forward strand.
CTACATTAATAGTATAATTTTCTTTCAATGAACAATGTTGTTGTGGTGATATAGGATAAACGGAATAAACAAGCTAAAGCTCAGATTAAGAAGTAAACAATCTGAAGAAGAAGAAAGGGAAATAGAGATATTCAAAGAAGAAAGGGGATAGAGACAAAGAACACAATTTTTCATTCCAATTCATTCGATAAAAACAAACCTAATACAGTTTGGGATTTAAACCCAATCCTAAACGCAAGACGACGTAGTTTGGAATAAAACTAAACTAATAAAATGTGTCGTTTTATTAAACTAAAAATAACGCATAACAAAATTCACCGCTTGAAGAAATTCCTCAAGGATTAGAGAAAACAAGCATGAAACAAAACTAATAAGAACCGATGCTGAATTAATCGAGTCTTTTAAATGGTTAGACCAAATATCAGTCATTGCCTTTTTCAGCTTGATCCCATCTGGCATAAAAGTTGAAGATGACTTCAAGACAGTGTTGGCAAAAGTTGAAGATGGCTTCAAGACAATATTGGCAAACCAATATCCTCCTAAATCAAACATTTTTCTAGTCGACTCATTAATATTCCAATTTTGATTTGGTGGACAAAATCCATCTGGCTTCCAAAGTTAGCTTTTATGACTAATGACACGTAGAGGCTCAAAATTTTTTGGTGCAACTTAACACGTTGCATCTTTTGCTACATTAAACATAGCCTTGTGTTCTATGAGTGCACCATTAAATATTGCTAGTAAGTCTCTTGCATTGATAGTTGTCCAATGCATCTTATCCTTATCTCATACTTTAATAACAAGGTCATCAGCTGTCGTCAGGAACTTCTCCTTAATTGGACTAACTGAAGAATTGGAGAATTTTTGCTAAGTACCCGGTATGTTCTTTTTGCATTACCTTCATTTCTTTTCCTTTCTTCCACACTTCTCACACAACTTCTTTCGATATCACTTTGATCAACTTAATTTTTAGATCCATTATTTGGCTTGAGCTTAATAGCAACTTTAATCTGCTATGGTTTTAAATTTTTTAAGATTTTAACAGAAATTTCATACAAACAAATAGCACGCCATCTGGTTTCACATGCTCTTTTTGCCACAATTATATTTTCTTCTAAGCCATTATCAAGAACCATAGTTACCAGCCTATGGTATTGAGTAACACAATGTGCTGCAAGCCGAAGATATGAAGTGGGAAAATGTAAGAACTCAAATTGTTGTTGTTGTTCTGAATTTTGCAAAACCCTTTGGATATCAAGTTTCATCTGCAAAACTTCACCTCTCTTCTCATCATGCGACAATGAATCCTTGTGGTTTTCAATGACATGACTGGCCATATCAATATATAGCAACACATTTACACCTCTTCTTAGAGTTTTTGAAATGGCGTTAACAAAATATTTGTTCCTCTTCCATTGTTGTTTAGGAGATTGATTGTTCCAGTAGTTTGCACATCCATAACCATGAATAAGACGATTGCATATCACCACAATCGAGTGACATTTATCATTCACCATCTGGCAAGCAATTTATTAATTAACCCAAACTGCTTTGCACGACTGAGGCTACCCATCATAGTGGTGTATTTGTGACTGTCATGTTTAAATCCAACCTTAATTTTCAGCCAATAGAAAAAACCAAAAGCAACACAAGGATTTGGCTTTTTTAGAATCTGGTGAGCGTGTTATACATATGTTGAGAAGTTGAGATTTTCAAGAGTTTGCTCAGCAGCAAGGCCACACTTCAGTTGTTGAAATATCTTCCATAAAGGTCCTACCTCACGCCCAATGCCTCCTAAAAATCTAAAGTGGTGAACTATCGCTCGCTGAGATATATCCTTCTTCCTATCATCAGTATGTGCAAAACCGATATGAATTATAGATGAATTCATAATTTGTAGAACTAATGTTTTGATATAATAATTGAAAAATGTTTTAGACTGATTTAAAAAGTATTTAAAACAATTTCCAAAGTCCAAATAACTTTAAACTATGTTTAGGGATGGTTTTAAAAAGGTTTTACATGTTTTTCAAAGCCAAACTTCACAAAACTGTCCAGGCGTTTCGAAACACCTTAGGGCGTTTCGATACGGTGCATTCCAGGAGCAAAAGTGTTTCGATACAAGTATCGAAACGGGCTTACCCTGGATAAGGATTTTTGCCCAGCGTTTCAAAACGGGCTATGCCGTTTCGATACGTCTACGTGGCACTGACCACAACGGTCATAAACCCCAACGGCTATTTCCCAAGTAACATTTAAATGCAGGTCGTTTCGATACGGGACTAGGCGTTTCGAAACACCTGTTTCGAAATGGACAAAAACGTTTCGATACGAGTCCACGTCAGACTGCAACGGCTCTTTCTACTTAAAGGGTGTTTCGAAACGGGTTCGAGCGTTTCGAAATGGAGAGCTACAGAACTGTATTTATGGTGGGAATTAAAGTCCTCAACGGCTCCAATTCAATCCCAACGGCTAGTAACGGCTACAAATTCATCAAGGAGTATAAAAGGGACCTCCAAACATCAAGTAAAGGCTAATGCTCATATTGTCAAACAACAAATGATCAAGAATTGTCTTAGAGCTTAAATTGTCATTTATTGTATAGACAAACACTAGTGAGCCAAAATTGTCAAATTCGCTCAAGTGTTTTAGGTTTTGGGTGAGTGCTAAATTGTGCAAACAAATACCTATTAGAGGGATTTAAGTTTTCTTATTGTTTCTCTTTGTAAAGAGGGTTTCAATCAAGGCTTTGGGTAGAAAGCTTGATTGTGTATAAGGGTTACCTCCTAAGCCTAGAAAAGGGGAAGAGCAATTAGTGGAATTGTTTGGAAATCCTTAGTGGGGAGCTAAGGTAGTGGGTGTAGACCTTGGTTAGAAGGTTGAACCACTATAAATCATTGTGTCACTTTTCATTTTAGCTTCCTCAACCCTTCCACCCAAAAATCCACCTCTCTACCACTTGGTGAGCCACATCGGTTGAACGAATCGAGCTCCTCACAACTCAACAATTGGTATCAGAGCTTGGTTCAATTGAGGAGGATTCACATCCTATTGAGAAGATCTGGCAAGCTCGATCACTTTTCATCAACCGGCTCAAATGACACAATCAATCGACAAACCGCCTTTCTTTGACGGAACCCACTATGCCCATTGGAAGACTAAGATGAAGTTCTTCATCAAATCTAGAGATTACAAGCTATGGGATATAGTTGAAGATGGTTCGTTCGTGCCTCAAAGAAGCAAAGCGGAGTGGAGTGCCGACGATCGCAAGAAGATTGAGCTTAATTGCAAAGCCTTGCACATCTTGTTTTGTGCTTTTGGCCCAACCATCTATGAGAAGATGTCTTCCTGTGAGAGTGCCAAGGAGGTATGGGACAAGCTTGAAGTCACATACAAGGGGACCGATGAAGTCAAGGAGACCAAGATTGGGCTCCTAACCTTAGAGTATGAGAACTTCAAAATGGATCCGGAAGAGAACATCGAGAAGATGTTTGATAGGTTCTCCACTATCACCAATGGTCTCAAAGGCTATGGAGAAGCCATCCCGGAGGAAAAGCTTGTTCGAAAGCTCATCTACTCACTTCCCGAGTCTTGGGACTCAAAGAGGACCGCCATCATCGAAGCCAAGAATTTGAAGACCTTGAAGCTTGATGAACTCATGGGGTCACTCCTTACTCATCAAATCATGAAGAAGAATAAAGAAGATGAGAAGAAGAGGGAAGAAATTAGAGCTATGGGAGAGAAGAAAATCAAAGGGCTAGGCATCAATGCAAGTGTCATGGCTCTCAAGTCCTCCACTTGCCATCATATTTATTCAAGTGAAGAGGAGGATGAAGATGAAGAGATAGTTCATCTCTTCAAGAAGTGTGCCCCGTTCATGAAGAAAGCTTTGACAGAGCTTGAACGAGAATCCAAGAAAAAGGAGAGGGTAAACACTTCAAGCCATAAGAAGAAGGCACATGTGGCTACTTGGAGTGATGAGGACTCCACCGACGATGAACAAGCCAACCTTTGCCTTATGGCCATTGAAGAAGATTCAAGGGTAACTTCTAGTTCATCTATTTCACGTTCTTATTCTTTTGATGAATTACAAGATGTCTATGATGATTTGGTTTTAGACTTTAAAAATCACATTTTGAAAAACAATAAAGTGATTTCAAAGTTGAGAATTCAAAATGATTTGATTTCTAAAACCAAACTTGAACTTGAAGCAAAACTCAAGGAGTTTGAACTAAAATGTTTTGATTTACAAAAATTGCTTCAAAAAGTTCAAGAAGAAAAGGATTTGATTTCCAAAGAACTTGAAAAGAAAAAATTTTGGAAAATCAAATTTTTATGTTAGACAATCTAGTGCCCCTAGATTTGTAAAAGGAAAATGTCTTAGAAGTATTTGGGTCCCAAAAGGACTTAGTACTTCAATTAAAAAGGATGAAATTGAAAAATGGATTCCTAAGGGGACAAAAATTTGTGCTACTAACGTCTATGGATCCAAAGCAATTTGGATACCAAAAATCACTTGATTGTCTTTTTGCTAGGTGTGATGGAGATGTTCAACAAGTCAAACATTGAGGGGGAGCTCCATGCACACAAGGAAGAACACTTGAAGAAGGAAGGCTTCACATCCTCCCTTGAGTTCAAGTGTTGGTAAAAATCTAGTTGCTTTTGATTTTATTTGATTTATTTTTATTTATGTCAACTAGATGATCATTTATGTTGGACTAACATTTTTTATGATGCTTTGAGTAAGGGGGAGCCATTTTTAAACCAAACTCTTATTTTTGTCAAAATTTTCACCTCTATTGTTACTTTGAACTTAATGTTTTAAATTCTTTTTGATATAACAAAAAGGGGGGAAATGGTTTGAAAAATTGAATTTTCAAATGAATTATGGGGAGCTTTAATTGATTTCATACCTTTAATCTCTTATTCACATTTTTAAAGTTATAGGGGGAATCCCAAACAATTTTTCAAGTTATTTTATTATATCAAAAAGGGGGAGATTGTAGAACTAATGTTTTGATATAATAATTGAAAAATGTTTTGGACTGATTTAAAAAGTATTTAAAACAATTTCCAAAGTCCAAATAACTTTAAACTATGTTTATGGGCGGTTTTAAAAAGGTTTTACATGTTTTTCAAAGCCAAACTTCACAAAACTGTCCAGGCGTTTCGAAACACCTTAGGGCGTTTCGATACGGTGCATTCCAGTAGTAAAAGTGTTTCGATACAAGTATCAAAACGGGCTTACCCTGGATAAGGATTTTTGCCCAGCGTTTTGAAACGGGCTATGCCGTTTCGATACGCCTACGTGGCACTGACCCCAATGGCTATTTCCCAACTAACATTTAAATGCAGGTCGTTTCAATAAGGGACTAGGCGTTTCGAAACGGACAAAAACGTTTCGATACGGGTCCACGTCAGACTGCAACGGCTCTTTCTACTTAAAGGGTGTTTCGAAACGGGTTCGAGCGTTTCGAAACAGAGAGCTGCAGAACTGCATTTATGATGGGAATTAAAGTCCTCAACGGCTCCAATTCAATCCCAACGGCTAGTAACGGCTACAAACTCATCAAGGAGTATAAAAGGGACCTCCAAGCATCAAGTAAAGGCTAATGCTCATATTGTCAAACAACAAATGATCAAGAATTGTCTTAGAGCTTAAATTGTCATTTCTTGTATAGACAAACACTAGTGAGCCAAAATTGTCAAATTCGCTCAAGTGTTTTAGGTTTTGGGTGAGTGCTAAATTGTGCAAACAAATACCTATTAGAGGGATTTAAGTTTGCTTATTGTTTCTCTTTGTAAAGAGGGTTTCGATCAAGGCTTTGGGTAGAAAGCTTGATTGTGTATAAGGGTTACCTCCTAAGCCTAGAAAAGGGGAAGTGCAATTAGTGGAATTGTTTGGAAATCCTTAGTGTAGAGCTAAGGTAGTGGATGTAGACCTTGGTTAGAAGGTTGAACCACTATAAATCATTGTGTCACTTTTCATTTTAGCTTCCTTAACCCTTCCACCCAAAAATCTACCTCTCCACCACTTGGTGAGCCACATCGGTTGAACGAATCGAGCTCCTCACAACTCAACATAATTGTAGGGCCCTGCATCCCACCTTCCAGGAGAAAATTAAAAAATTCAACTGAAAATACATTGCCAATCATTCCTGTCACATGTTCACTATCTTTCAACAATGCAAATATATAGAATTTACGCTTAATCACTATCATGGCATTATCAAGAAAAATACCAAGATCAAAAACATCTCGAATCAATTCAGTAATGCAATAAAAAATTTCCTTATCTATCAAATTCAATTTCCACAGTATTCATTTATATCCCTCTAGACCACTTTCAAATCAACAAACAATGCATACTTAATCACAGTACTCGTAACCGAATCAACAACATTCATATTTGGATTTACAGTACCTGTCAGAGGGCTCGGAGCAATAACTTTAGGTTGTAGATTATCCGAATCATTGGCCACCAATGTTTCCATCACATATGACATATGAAGTACCTGAATTAAACCATCAACCTCGTTCAACCCATGGGCAGTTCCATTAGTTTATAATCCTAACTCAAACCTTCACACATATGCTTACCCACTTTTACTTCCTCATCTCTTATAAGCATTTCGTCAAACACCTTCTCCGCAAGCATAGCGTCATTCTCTGAGTTAATTCTCAGTGTAGCAGTTGCTGCCAATGTTGTTGCAATTGACTCTTCTTCAACCCGTTCAGCTAGCTCAAGAGTCGCCCCATCCGTTAGCGACACGCCCAAAATTCCCTTTGAGATGCTCGATTGTCCCAAAACCACAACCTCATCAGCAGGTGAAGCTAATTCCAACCTCGTCTGTTCCACCGGCGATTCGCCCACAATCCCACAGGATGAACCATCCTTACCTACCAACGATTCAAGTAATGCACAGATCTCACGCAGCTCAGTACGGACATCACTGAACGCCGAACGAAGCTCTTGAACCATATCCAAGATGTGTGGCCTCTGGTACCTTTGGTATAGGATAAACTGAATAAACAAGATAAAGCTCATATTAAGAAGTAAACAATCTGAAGAATAAGAAGAATGGGAAATAGATATATTCAAAGAAAAAAAGGGATAGAGACAAAGAACACGATTTTTCATTCTAATTCATTCGATAAAAACAAACCTAATACAATTTGGGATTTAAAACCAATCCTAAATGCAAAACGACGTCGTTTGAAATAAAACTAAACTAATAAAACGTGTCGTTTTATTAACTAAAAACAACGCATAACATGTAGTTAGATTTAGAGTCTTGATATACAATATCAATATAGTGTGCATTAATTTTATGGAAAATAGTTTGATATACAATTTATTTAAATTTTAGTTTATACATGTTTGTCAATTTTAAGTTTATGAGTTTAGTTTAGGGTTTAAGGGTTAGGTTCAGAACTTAGTATTTAGAGTTTAGAATTTAGGGCGAATGAAAGGATAATTTTTCAAAACCCTATCTTCCTAAGTGTAAAGGAGTGGATCATTTTCTTAAAGCACTATCTCCTCATACGTGAAGTAGTGTATCATTTTCTCAAAGCATAACTCTTTGGGTGTGAAAGAGGGAACAACTTTTCAGGACCTATCTTCTTATGTGGGGAGGCGGAACAAATTTTCAATACATATCTCCTCTGGCTTGAAGGAAAAGTTTGTTTCTCATCTCTTCAGGTGTAAAGGAACAATTCAATTCTCATACCCTCATGGTTGAATAAGAATTTTAGAATCTCATATCCTCATGTTTGAAAGAGTTAATTACATTCGATGTTGTAACACCCCCAATCCAGTTCCGAAGCATTACATTCGGGTCACCCAAAAATTGACCCAACAAATTTCCATTTTAAAACCACAAATTTAGCCAACTTTTAAACCATTAATCCATTCATAATCTCATGTACTAAAATAAAAATATAATTTAGTTTACAAAATAGGAGCTCCAAGTTAAAAATATCGTATATCAAAATAATAGTTTAAATAGAGTTTACGGACTCAACATTTGTAAGGTCCTATGAATACATAAGCCCAAGGGTAAATACTAAGCATTGTACTCTGAAGCGGTGCAGTGCTGAGAAATCCCTTCATGATGTGCTTCTCGATCACGATCAACCTACTAACCAATGAACGAAAACAACGATTCTGAATGTTGAGCTTACAAAGCTTAGTGGTACATTTATACTCTATCATGATTTGTGATTATCATAAAATAAGCATGCGAGATAATACAGTCTAGAGAGCATAGATATGGCTTCACTATCTATGAGTTATCATCTAGCCTACACTAGCTAGAGTTCTTAGATCACCTATCTCAAGGCATCAATAAGTCTACAAGAAGTCTTACATGTTCCACAATGCTTTACAGTTTTCGAGATCACTCAGCCCATCGAGCACATAAGCTACCATCTATAGCATCCGCACAGCATACATAAATAAATCCATGCATCATCTACATAATGACCAATGAAGCCCTACTTACCCCGTGCTCACATAGTCGCCAGGTTACTCGTGCTCACACAACCGTCGGGTTGAATGCACCATATCTGGATCACCATAGTCACAGATATGTCCTGGACGTACTTGGATCACATTAGTTACAAGTAGTCCTTACCTAAGGTCACTCAACCAAAATGTTACTCAAGCTCATTCAACCTATCGAGTTACTCTAACCGCACCCTAATCACTCATCCATCGAGTACGTCGAATGTACTTGATCACACAACCCTGAGTATACATCCCTTATACAAGTATCGTAGACAACAACCATAATATAAGACATGTTCCCTCAGCATTTATACACCTCACCAAGAGGTAAGTGGCACCAAGCCAAGCTATCAAACATATGCCACCAAGGCATGACACTAACCATCAAGGTTCATTTCTCAATTCATAATCATCAGCCCCTCAAGTGTCCACTCGGCACACAAGTACAACATGATATCAAGCATCTTCTAGGATTGCTAACACAATAATTCTCTCATTTACAATTGTCAAGTTATTACACGTTATGTTCTTATTTAGGGGGTAAAATCTTCGTTTTTCAATTTTATAGGTTATATTATCTCAATAGAAACCTACTGGGCCATAACCAGTAATTTTCCACCCCTTCAGGCTCAAAATGATATTTTTGGACAAAATGCCCAACGAGCATCGGTACTGGCTCACGAGTAACGGTATGCTACGCACGGGTATCGGTACTCACACATGTACCGATACCGAAACTGCTCCCTGGAATTCTTCAAAGGCTATTGGTACCAATATTTGGTCGACCCTCGACCGTACTGTTACTCAGGCCTTGGGTATCGGTACTCGTACATGTATCGATACCAAAATGGCTTTTTTAGAATTTCTACAAGTCTTCGTGTACTTGTACGGGTCAACCCATACTGATACTACCTTAAATTGTGTACCGGTACTGGTTGAACACCATAGTACTCCTCTCACAGTTCATCATTGTTCTTCAGTCGAACAAGGGGCATCGGTACGGGCTCCCCGTGTACCAAGATTGAAGCCCATAAATGGTTTCTTAAGGCTCGAAAATCACTACAACTTATCTCTAACCCTCCCAAATCCACCCCAAGCGGTTACTAAAATTTACTAGGTTATTTATGGGCATATTTGGGTCATTTAACAACCTATTTAAAATCAAAATCGCTTCTTTAATTTCTAAGACATGCTTCACCAAACAATACCCATAAAAACCATAACATCGAACAATGCAATCAATTTATGATCTTCAAGAACTAAACGAGTCAGAGATGTATTGACCTTAAGCCAACAATCTTGAAATAAACCCACTCACTTTGCTCTTTCAACTTTGTTTCCTTGACCAAAGCTTGAAGAACCCCCAAATCACTTCCTCTAGCCACAAGGTTAAGAAAAACGAATCAAAGCTTAAACCAAAGGTTAAAGAAGGATCTACCATGAATTTACAACTCTTAAAATCAAAGGAAGAACTCCAAATATCCTTAAAGTTTTAAACTTTCCAAAAACCTAAAATGGCTATCTTACCTTTCCACCAAAAGATTATACTTTTCTTGAAGCTTATGGAGAAGAAATTGTCATACTTGAATCTTGGACCTTGGATGAAAGAAATGATAAAGAAATCTTGAATCTTTGGTGGATGAAAAGAATGGTGTCTTGAAAGGAAGATGAATGAAGAAAGAAAAGAAAAATTGAGAAAAATGGTGATGTAAGGTGGTCTCCCTTTTCCCCAACGTGGGACAAGAAACATTGAAGGGGATTCAGCCTTTAAATTAAAAAGGGGTACAATCACCACATAAAACCCCCCAACTTTCACCCATGATACAAAATGGTCACTACCCAAGGCCATATAGCTCATCTCTCATCCAATTAGGCGCAAACTTGTCCCAATGGGTCCAATTACTCAAACCAACACGAAAGTCTATGACCCTGGTCAATGCCCCATCGTTGACTAAAAAATTTGGGTTGTTATAGCTGTCCTATTACTTGTAGATCGTCATCAATGTCATTTTCTAAATTTCATTTTGTTAAATCAAACCTGTTTTCAAAACGAAAATGAGTTAGCCTCATGATTTTTAAATAAATAATAATAATAATTTGTTTTTTAAATGAACTTAAGCCAAAGTTCCTTTTTTTTTCCAAGATACAACAAACCAAATTCGTTCTTTTTGAACCTTTGCTTTATTAATGTTCCACAATAGTGGACAACGATGAGCAACTATAGACACCGAATTCCTTCCATGTCAAAATTAATATTTTCGCAATAACTCGATTTTAATTCTAGTAATCGAATAAATTTTATATTGGGACTCAAAAACCTTGCCCATTCTTTTTTTCATAATTTAACAACAACAAAATAGTCTTTCTTCAAAATTTGAACAGTAGACCTGCGTATAGTAGGAGGAAGTTAGTATAATACTCGGCATGTTAATTATAAGATTTCATGCAAGAGAAAGTTTCACCTTCCATGATCCAAATTTCATCTTATATTTCCATGAAAAAAATATTATTTTGATAATCTCAAAATCATGGAAGGTGAATTTTCTCTAGTATTAAGATTTTCAAAATATAAGATTATTTAGTATATTACTCAATATGTTACACTGTCCTTTGAATAAAAAAATATTATTTGATTCACGGGATATAAATTTACCTAAAAATTTATGAAAAAACAAGGAAAGAACTATTAATTTCATTAAAATTCATCGAATTGTAGTCCATATTTTAAATTACAAAAAACATACGTACTTAATGCATTAATAACTTGAATTTGTCATGTTAAAAAGGGGAAAAAGAATGGTAATTACGTAAATACTTCATTGGCATGGTATTGATATTTTAAGGATTTAATTAGAATGATTTGGAGTTGAAAGATCAATTTCGAAATTTGCCAATTGTTTGGGGATTTTCGTAAAATAATTCAAAAAATATATTTTGCTGAGAACATTGCATTTGCACCATCTTTTCCCATGCAACATTAAACTAATTCCCAGGGCATTACAGGCTACAGCACTTATTATATTCAACTATGGCAGACAGACAGTATATATAATTTGTTCCATATCTTTGCCTGCCACCTAGGAAAATTATCACTCACAGAAATTTATTCTTGAGCATCAAAACTTATCAATTTAGAAAGGGATGAGTCTACCACGTGCGATGAACACCGATGAACATTACTAATGATGAACACCATTAAATTAATTAATAAATATTTAAAATTTTAAGGACCCATCATACAATTAATAATTATTTTTAAAAATTCAATTAAATTATTTTTATATATTAAAATTTTATTTTTTTTAATAAGGGTAAACTATATATTTAGTACCTCACCTATTTCTGTATTTCTATTAAACCCTCATTATTTAAATATTATTTTAATTTGACTCTATTCTTTATAAAAAATAATTTAACCCTTAACCCTCAACCTAAAACCCTAAACTATTAAACCTTAAACCCTTAAAATCTTAAACATATACCCTAAACCATTAAAAATAATTTCACATCATCGATTCAATTCAATTCAATGAATTGTTAAATTCTGCTAAAAATTCAATTAAATTATTTTTTACAAATATCAAAATTAATTAAATCTGAATCTCCTAAAATTAACATTATCTTCTTATTTGAGATGAAAAGGTCATCACAATTAATCACAATAATCGATGAATTGAATTTAATTGATTATTGTGAAAAAGAAACCATCTGATGAGCTGAGAAAGGGATTACAAATATTGAAGATATGGTCCTTGCTCGGATCTTTTGTAAATTGGCACTTCTTTTATTTACCATTTTTGTTTGCTTAAAATTCCTAGCTGTTTTGTCTGTTGATTCTTTTCCTGGGTTGTGTCTAGCTTCTGTCCACTCGGATTATTATTCTACAAAGAAGAAAAGCTTTCAAGCATTGTTTAGATTAATTATTACTGATTTTAGAAGAAAAACACTAAAAACTGTTATTTTGGATTAACTAGACTGCTTAATTATTAAGTGATGGGATTTAGATACTTATTGCATTGGAAATTTCTTAAGGTTGTAAAGTTGCAGACTATTCATGATGTTGAATTGTTTTCATTGATTCTTTATAAAACTACATCAAGAAATCTGCGACATACCTAAAACAAAGCTGTTACATTTTGATTGTCCCAGTCAAACATGTAAAATTGCTATATCCATTCTTGTTGGTGGTCTTCTAGGTCTACTTTCATGTATTTCTACAAGCAATCATCAGCCTGAAAGGTTGCAAGTTTCTGTACCAGATATGTTGGTTAGAATGGGGTGTTAGCTCAATATCCAACTTAATTATTGGCCATCTTGGTTGCCGGTTGGATGAATCGGAAATACGAACTCTTATTTCATTTTGATATACATATAAAATAATTTAATTGAATTTTTTTTAGGAGAATTCAACAATTCATTAAATTGAATTGAATTGAATCGATGATGACGAAATTATTTTTAATGGTATATGGTTTTGGGTATATGTTTAAGAGTTTAAGGGTTTAAGGTTTAATAGTTTAGGGTTTTAGGTTGATGGTTAAGGGTTAAATTATTTTTTTTATAAAGAATAGAGTCAAATTGAAATAATATTTAAATAATGAGGGTTCAATAGAAATACAAAAATAGGTGAGGTACTAAATATATAGTTTACCCTTATTAAAAAAATAAAATTTTAATATATAAAAATAATTTAATTGAATTTTTAAAAATAATTATTAATTGTATGATGGGTCAATAAAATTTTAAATCTTTATTAATTAATTTAATGGTGTTCATCGGTGTTCATCATTAGTGGTGTTCATCGGTGTTCGTCACACATTGTAGAATTTTACTTTAGAAAGATAAGTTTGGTATATGGCTTAGGATATATACTTGGGGTTGCCACTAATATTATTGCTTACATGAAGATGCATTAACAGTTTTTGTTTTTAATGACCCAAAAAAGATTAATTAATTAAAGATTTGTTTTCTCATTAATGTAATAACTAGTGACACTTGTCTAAACATTTGTGATGATGGACAACAGCTGTTACCATGTCCAAAAGGTTGACTTTGTTAGACGCTGTCAAAACCACCATTACATTTGATTTTTGGAGAGTTATTGGACTTTTATTGGACCTCCATGGCAGACATTGACCAAGGCTCTTACCTCTCTTCTTTTCTGTCCTGATATTGCTGCTGTTCTCACACATTTAAACAACTTTAAAACATACCTATATTATTGCAATCTGAGATAATTTGGTGTCTCTATAGCCTTTAGGCCCACACCTTTTGTAATATTATAGTAGTTTTTTTAGTATTTCATGTGATTTACAGTGCCTGAGCTTTCTTTGCATGTATATTTATATGCAGCATATCCCCTCTCCATTTTCCACCATCCCAATTCCCAACACTTTCTAGCACTCTCTTTCTCTTTTTTGTCTGTGTGTGTTTCTAAGTTTTTGAGCAAACCATGAAGCAAAGCTTTCTTTCTGGTGTTCTTCTTCTCTTCCTAGTATTTCTTATCTGCTCCTCCCATTTATCTGCTCGTTTCATAGCAGACAAACAAGGTGAGTGTATCTCATGTATGTTTAATCTCACTTGAAGTTCGGAATCGAATCGGATCTGATCTTTAAACTACGATCAATGAAGCTAAAATTCAGTATCTTCTTCATGTGCAGGAAAAGATGTGGAGCTTACTCAAATCACAGATAGGGAAGACAATGAACTAATGAATGTAAGCTTAAACTTGCCCTCTTTTTTCATCAACTTTGGTCTCTATCCTGTAATATTTTGGCTAAATATCTGATTTTTTTTTGGTTTTCCAATGTTCTGCAGCAACTACTTGGGGTAGAAGCTTGTGATGGTGGAGATGATGAATGCTTGAAGAGAAGAATGTTATCAGAGGCTCACTTGGACTACATTTACACCCAGCAGTATAAGCCTTGAGAGACTCCTCCATCTCCATGTATATTATTACAAACTAGGGATTTGAAGAACATATGTCTGGTTTTGTTCTATGTATGTTAGTCTAAGCTTAAATATGATGATTAATATAAGTGTTATACCCTAATTATGCAGCTAAATGGTTTTATTTTCTATCTTTGTGCTCTCTAATCTTGGTCGCCAAAGAACAATGTAGAAACTTGAAAGGCAAAGCATTCAGCAGTCTCTTGAAAGTAGTTCCAAAGTTTTATGAACAAAGACTTTTGAATCTATCTATTTCGATGACCATGGGATTATGAACACTTAAAGAGAGACAGTTGGGAGAATTTAGTGACAGATTTCAGCTGCATTTATTCACTTTCACCAGTTGAAAGTTCCAAATCTGAGGGCCTATGGGGCTGAAATTGCAGATTCCACAGATTACATTAAATAACATCTTCTGACCTTCTTAAATATCAGTACTTCAAAGTGTGTTATGTTGGTTGAAGCCTGAAGGAAGAAGAATCAATGGGGCCTCAGGTATTCAAACAGGTTTAACAATTTGCAGAAATGATGAAAAGAAGGTAATGTTTACTTGGAAAATTAAAATGAGTTCCTCAACTTTGCTTATGTTTTACTGTGCATAAGCAAGTTCATCCATTTTTTTACACAGAAATATTAAAAAGCAGGTGCAATCATGAAGGGGTCCATTGCTATTGATTAAATTGAAATAGATAAACTGTGTATTTCATGGAAGGCTATGTATTGCTTATTTGTTTTTGTATGAATGGATGATTGAGGGGCACACCTGTAATTATCCACTCTGAAATCATGACTGCCTCTAGTATAAACTAGATTTGTGAGGTACTTAACAAACAAAAAAGAGGTCTTAGGGAAGACAATGTGCATTTAGACAAAAAGAGCAATATCTATATGTTAAAGATGTATTACTATCACCTGCAATGATAAGTCATATTATATTGGCTAAAGGGTCACTTTTGCCCTTGTAGTAGACTTAAAATATCGATTTCGCCTCTATGGTATTTTCGCACCAATTTAACCCTTGAAGTAGTCAAATTGCATCACCGTTTGCCCCTTGACTGATGGAAGTCAACGTGACAATTTATGATGATGCGACAGAGAGCAAAATTGATTTTTCAAGCGAGTTCGAGGGTAAAATTAATTTTTGATTGAGTAAGAGGGTACAAATGTTTTACCTTATTGAACCAACGTTGACAAAAAGTTCGAATCTTTGATAAACAAATTTATGAAAAACGGTTACAAATGTTTTAGCCCAGAAAACAACGCGACAATAGGAAGGATTGTTGCATTTATATGCTTTGGGTTGATTTGAGAGATGTTGCCTTGGACTTGAAATTATACACACAAATAAAAAGATCCCATTGTACGTGGATAAGTTTCAGCCATTAAACAGAGGCTGGTTGGTGCTAAAATTTATGTTGAAATCGATGCTTCATAGCGAGATGACTCTATTATTTACGTTGCAGGTTCCATGTCTTCCTCTTAAATCTGCCCATTTCAGTATATTTGAGCATTTAGATGAATTTCGCTCGGAAAAATCCTGTGGTTTCTACAACAAATGTCCGGGTGCCAGCATGGACGGAGCCAATATACAACATGCATGGGTGTAATTTTCTAAAAACTTATTTTTCTCTATAAATTATATATGTGAAATT
The DNA here is from genome assembly GCA_030270665.1 of Hibiscus trionum. Taxonomy (NCBI): domain Eukaryota; kingdom Viridiplantae; phylum Streptophyta; class Magnoliopsida; order Malvales; family Malvaceae; genus Hibiscus; species Hibiscus trionum. The sequence goes on from BSYR01000057.1 coordinate 7,392,823, forward strand.
TAAATGAAAAGAAAATGACACTCATTAAAAAATATTTTGATATCTCTTAAATAAGAAATAAATCACATCTTCTTAAAAAGTTGACACCTCCCACATTAAAAAATAGACTACACTTTGCTTCAAAAAAAAAATACACTACACTCTTTTTAAAAACATTTAATAAAAAAATTAAGGGTAAACTATATAAATGACCACATATTATTGGAAAAGTCGCGATTTGATCACCTTTCTTTTTTCTAAGCAATTAAACCATCATACTATTAAATTGGATGCAATTTGACCACCAACCGTTAGAGGTTAACGACAGGGTGACCTGACAGTTAAAAAAATAAGGGTATAATTACACATTTAATTCTCGTTACTTATACACCCTATCAATTTGGTCATAATTTAATTAGGTGACACTACTTGATTGGAGGAAAATAAATGTAAGCAAGCTGCTCGGTATGGGGGGAATTGAACTTGAGCTTCCTTGGAAACTAGAAGCGTGGCTAAGCCACTGGGCCAAAGCTAATTTTATGATATAAAATGCAAATAATTAATATAAGTCATAGTTTGTTCTTTATGCCAGGGAAAAGTAAATAAATGTGGATTAACGAGATTCGAACATAACACTTTTGAGATGCATAAAAACATCTGAACCGCTAAAATAAATCTAATTTAAAATATGTTCATGAGTTTAGATTCACTAAATAAATTTTAAATTTTTTAATATAATCATAAAGTTATATCAATTCATTTAAATTATTTTCGTGAGTTTAGATTCATTAAATAAATTTTTAATATAATTTTTTTATTATTTTTAGTATAATAATTTAATTAAAATTAAAATTATTAATAATTTAATTATTAGATTTATTTTAGCGGTTCAGATGTTTTTATGCATCTCAAAAGTGTAATGTTCGAGTCTCCTTAATTCATATTCGAGTTTAGATTCGTTAAATAAATTTTTAATATAATTTTAAAATTTTGATTTTTTATTATAATAATTTCATTAAAAATTAATAAAAAATAAAATGATTAATAATTTAATTATTATGCATCCCAAAAGTGTCATACTCGAGTACCCTTATTCCATATTTATTTTCTTTTTCCTAACATGAGCAACAAACTAAGATATATATTAGATTTTGTACATTGTATCACAAGAATAGTGTTGGCCTAGTGATAGGCGCACATCACTATCAACCCAAACAACCTAGGTTCGCATCTTGACAGATCCTCTAATATGTATAGATAAAGTCCTCCAATAAGGTGGTGACACGTGTCACTATCTAATTAAATAATCAAATTATTTTATTAAATAAAATTAAGACCAAATATGTAACTATACCAATTTTTACTAACTGTCATGTCACTCACTTCGTTAGTTTCTAATGGCTGGTGGTCACATTGCATCTAATTAAATAGTTTGGTGGTTCAATTGCTTAGAAAAAAGTAAAGTGGTCAAATCGCGACCTTACCAATAGTATGATAGTCATTTATATAGTTTACCAAAAAATTAAACTCATATCTCAATCCTCCCGTCCGATACCCACCATTTAATCTCTCTTTCATATTATTGTTTTTAAATCAATGATATTTCGACAATTTCCATGAAGAATGACGAGTCAAATCATTATTTTAGTACCAAGGTAGAGTTAAAGTTATTAGATTTGTTTATTGACTTTGTTTGGCAATTAATAGATAGCTTATAGCTGGTAGCAGATTACATTAGCTGATAGCTGATAATTGATTACATTCGTTGATTTGACTCGCGGATTATATTAGTTGATTGTATAAAAGTGTTTGGTAAAATTAATTGATAGTTTATAGTTATTTGATTATTTAAACAAAAAAATGACATATAAGGACATGATTATATTCGATGCTACTTTGAATAGTTTATTACTTATCAATATTTTGTATCTATTAGTAATATTAATTAGATTATGAAAAAACAATTTTTTAATATATATATATACCAATTTATTATTTATATAATCATTTTTAATAAATTTAATTAATTATTAAATTTAAATAAAAATATAAGTGTGTGAGAATAAAAAGAAAAAAAAATATTAGTTTACAAATGTCACAATGTAAATACGTGAGTGTGAAAAATTAAAATAGAAAATGTTAAATTTAGGTTATTTGGAGATTTTTTTATAATTGTTAAGGGTAAAATGGTCTTTATAACTTTTATGTCAAAACTTCTAATTTTAAAAAGTTCATATTAGCAGTTTTTTTTTAAATTAGAGGTTTCACATCAATCCGCTATTTCAATCCACTATTCACCAAACATTCAAATTAGTAGATTTGATCGATCAAACCTCTAATTTTGGCTCAAACCGTTGTTTACCGGATAGGGCCAATGTTTTTAATGAACTTTTTAGTGTTTCAGTTTCTTAATTAATATATATGATAATAAGTATGTTTTCAATGTTTAGGATTAAATTAATTAAATAAAAAAATGAGTTGAGAATGTTTTTGTTGTTGTTTATTATGTGCTAATTTTTCTTCTTTTATAACAAATTATGTGCTAATTTCTTTCATGGAGTATTGATTGATTTCAAGCTAGATCATTTTTTTTTCTTCAATTGAGTATGTTTAGCTGTTGTAAATGATTGTAAGGAAAAGTGAGTTGTTGTAATTTCAAGCCGTTGTGTTGTCATGGAAAATTATTGGAATCACCAACATAGTATGGATGTATTAAATATTAATCGGATTAAGGGAAATATAAAACTTACCTTGATATGGGGAGTAAAAGTTTGCCAGTGACATATTACCGGGTTACATAATAAGAAAAAGTTCTTTGTCATTAAACGAAAATCCCCTATGTTATAATCCAAACAAGAGAATAGAAAAGAAGGTTGTTAGTGTGAGGAACCATATTGTATAACCTTGTTTTACTTTTCCGTATATTGTTTGTCTTTTGATATATCACTTGGTTAAGCTTACATCATTTTTCTCAATTGTTACAACAAGTATAGAAAAAACTTTTTATGCAATGAAGATTGAGAAAAATTTCTTGCGAAATCGAAATGGAAAAATAAATGTTTGGTTACGTATGTTGAGGATAATATTTTAATTGCATCGACAAAAAAATAATTCAACGATTTCAAAACACGAGAAAGTGTCAAGGACAATTGTAAGAAAATATATGAGTTACTGAAATGTATTTGATATACTTAGTCATTAAGTTTTTGTTGTAATAACTCTGTAATAATCTATATCGGATATTAATGCTATGAGTTACAACAATGACCACTGCTGAGCACCATTAAATTAATTTATAAAGATTAAAAATCTAAAGAGCTCAACATATAATTATAATTTTTTTAAAGTAAAATATCAATTAAATTACTTTCCATATATAATATTTTTATTTTTTTTAAATAATTGGATCAAATATCAACCTTAGTGAATTTTAAAAAATAAATCCTTAAACTCAAAACCCTTATTCTAAACTCAAAACCCTAAATTTTAAACCTAAACATGAAACCTCAAACCTTAAACCATAAACATAAAACCCAAAACCTGAAATACGAAACCATAAACCTAACACACTAAACCATAAAACATAAATCCTAAATAGTAAACCATAATCCTTAACCCCTAAACCATAAAACTCAAAACCCTAAACTTAAAACCTTAAACTCAAAACATAAAAACACTAAACCATAAACCCTAAACAATAAAGCCTAAACTAGATATTCAAAATTAGGGTTTAGGGTTTTATGATTATTGTTTAGGTTTTCAAGTGTCAAGTTTATGGTTTAGGGATTTAAGTTTTGAGTTTATAGTTTAGGGTTTCAACTTTATGGTTTAGGGTTTTTATTTTTTAAATTGACAAAGATTGATATTTGATCCAATTATTTTAAAAAAGATTAAAAATATTATATATGTGGAAATAATTTAATTAATATTTTATTTTAAATAATTTATAATTATATGTTTAAATAATTTATAATTATGTCCTCGAAATTTTTAATCTTTTCAAATTAATTTAATGGTGCTCAGCTGTACTCATCGTTAGTGATACTCAACAGTGCTCGTCGAGCGTAATAGATTTATCCTAAAATTTATGACTCAGCTCATAGATGCAAGAGGAGTTGATAGTACAATCCCTATTGTCAAAACGAAGTTGCTACATAGAACATCCGGACAGTGATGGACCGAGGAGGGATGGTGGGGGAGGTCATTCCCCTAAAATTTTAAAATTTCTATACGAGTTAGAAATTTTTTAGAATTTTTTATGTATTTTCTATTAAAAATCTATTTTCGCTCCTAAACTTTTATAATTTTGCCCCCTAAAAATTTATAGGTTCGTCCCCCTTAACTTAAAGTCCTGCGTCCGTCCCTGCATTCGTGTGTGATTGACATTTTTACAATGGGTTTTGCATTGTTTTTTTAAAAACATTTTTTGAGTTATAAGAAATATATAAATTTCAAATTAAAATTATTTTTTTAAATTGAGTTGAGAAATATTAAAAAAAAGGTAAATTGCACAAATCATCACTCAACAATCTTCTCAGTTCTATTTTGGCCACTCAATTTTTTAATTTTGAAGTTTTAATAACTGAACTTTAACATTCAACGTTTTTGGTTACTCATGAATATTTTATTATTATTTTCAAAATTTTTAATATTATTAAATATAAAAATAAATTAAAATAAATAATAAAAATAATATTTTATATTTAAAATAACTACCGCCGGTTGTCATCACTAGCGACCACCGCCGACCACCAGCGGCCTTCAAAAATGGTGGCCGTTTGACCCCAAATTGCACCTGACGACTCGTTTTGACACGCTGAGTCCGAATCTGGTAGTTGTTTCACCGAAAAATACTCTGAAAATCGCAAATTTTGATATAAACATTTTGGTTTCCTCACTTTCGATCTCGCTTTCGTGAATTTTAGAGCACTTTCCGGCAAAATGGAGGCCGAATTGGGACTCAGGGGAGTGAGACGAATTGACTGGTGAAATATGAGACTGAAAGGCCATCATCTAGGGCAGTCGACGGTGGCGGCTAATGGCGGCCGACGAATAATTTATTTTTTCTTTTTATTTTAAATTATTTTTATATTAAATAATAATAAAAAATGTCATGCCATTCGAAAATAATAGTAAAATATCCGCGAGTGACCAAAAACGTTAAATGTTAAAGTTCAGTTATTAAAAATTCAAAATTAAAAGTTAAGTGACCAAAATAAGAGTGAAAAGATTGTTGAGTGATGATCTGTGCAATTTACCCTAAAAAATTGATTTTTAATATTTATTTAAAAAAAATCTTGAATTAGAATTTTCAAAAACATATTTTAACAGTACTTTTTCAACCTCAACGCAACATTCAATTATTCCAAACATATATCAGATAGTAAAAGAGTGTAATAAGAAAGAAAATGAAGTTCTTCGAAAAAAATTAAGGAAATTGGATTAAAGTTAAACCGTCCATTGCTATCTATTGCGATTTTATTTCCTATGTTTGTGGGTGTAATTTCAATCAAGTATTTGTATTTTTTTATGGAAACAACTTTGATATATAAGTTGGGTAAATTTTAGTTTATGTGTTTGTTAGATTTAGGGTTTAGAGTTTATGTTTAGGGTATAGAGTTTAGTGGCTTAGGTTGTAAGGTTTATAATTTAGGATTTAGAGTTAAAATTTAGGTTAATATTTAAGATTTATATTTTAATGTTTTAGGTTTAGTAATTTAGAATTTATATTTTAAATAAGGGTTGTGTACTATTTTTTTTTTGACAAGTCCAAAAGAAGGGGAGGGGGAGGGAAGGAAGACTCTTGGAGAAGGAAACATGGTGTTCCTAGGAGGTCTAGAACCCATAACCTAAGGAAAATAAGGGAACAAAGATGAGCAACTTGGTCAACCGGCCAAATGTCCTTGCTCAGAAGGGTTGCGAAAATTTTTGGGTAAATTACAAAAATATCATTGAACTTGCTCTTTGACCTATTTTGGTCACTAAACTTTCAAAAGGGTCAATTTAGTCACTGAACTTTGTACATTGACATATTTTGGTCACTCAATATTATTCTATTAATATTTTAGTATGACTTGACATATTTTATTAGTATTAAATATAAAAAAGAATTTAAAATAAAAATAAATTATATATTATTTATTTTAAATACAAAAATTATAAAAATAAAACTCAAACATCCAAAAACCCATTTTATCTTCTTCTTTAATAAAATCTTTCTATCAACCCTACCAGCCACCGTCGTCGTCCTTCTCCTTGTCGTCATCCGTCATTCTTCTTCCCTCGATGTTACCGTTGAACGATACCTACTTTCCTATGGTTCCTGCGGTGCAAACAACATGCGTTATTGCGAAAATTACCGAAACGATTAATGTTGATGGAGAAAAAGAGGAGCTTGTTCTTCCGGACACCTTCACTCAAGAAATCGCTGTCCTTGTTGAGGATCCAAACATGTATGCTTTTCCTTTTACCATTTTCCATTTTGTGTGTGTTTCCGTCAAAGTAGGTGTTTTGACGGTGACGACAAGAGAAAAAGAACATTGGACGACGACAAGAAGAAGGATGGCGGCGGCGGCTTGAAAAGGTTGATAGAAAGGTTTTATTAAAGAAGAAGAGAAAATGGGTTTTATTTTTGTAATTTCTCTATTTAATAAAATAAAATATAATTTATTTTTATTTTAAATTATTTTTTATATTTAATAATAATAAAATATGTCAAGTCATACCAAGATATTAATAAAATAATATTGAGTGACCAAAATAGGGCAATGTACAAAGTTCAGTGAGTAAATTGATCGTTTTGAAAGTTTAGTGACCAAAATATGTCAAAGAACAAAGTTCAGTGATGATTTTTATAATTTACCCAAAAAAATTTACACAATCTTTCTTATTTTCCACTATAGATTATATTTTGATACACAAGTTGTGCAAAACAAACTTACACAACCCTTCCTATTTAAACTAAAAATCTAAATCTCTAAATTTTACACCTTATTGTTGGATTAAGATCAACAATTGTGGGCACATATGTAAAATGTATGATGCTATTATAAAGTATGGCACAAAATTAAGTGACCAATTATGTTAGGCGTGTCATGGGTATTAAAGTGTCATGGAAATAAAAGTGTAGATACCATAAGATGTATTTATAATTCAATGAGGAGTAGAATTATAATCAACTATATAAAGAGGTAGTGGTCCCCAAGAAATTGGTTAACTTGTATTACTCTTGTCCCTGTTAGAGAGTTTTTACGGCAAGGGCTAACCTATCTTCTTGGAAGATCACAACCACCTTTTAGTTCGTCTTCATCAAAAGATTCTAGGTTTTTTAGTTCATCAATGAATTCAGGTACGCTTCCGCATTCAGTTTATTGTTCTTTTTGAAATATAAATTGTTATTGCCTTCAATTGAAAAGCTACAAATGTGGAGCAATGATACGAGTAGGGGTGTAAATGAACCGAGCTTGAATGAACAAGCCTATGTTCGTGTTCATTTGTTTAATTTTAAAGGTGTTCATGTTCAGTTCGTGTTCGTTTAAATTTTTAATATTGTGTCCGTGTTCGTTTATTTATTTTTGAAGGTGTTCGTGTTCGTTTGTTTAGTGTTCACGAACGTGTTCGTTTAAGTGTTCGCAAACATGTTCGTTTAAGTGTTCGCGAACGTGTTCGTTTAAGTGTTCACGAACGAGTTCATTTAAGTGTTCGCGAACGTGTTCGTTTAAGTGTTCACGAACGTGCTCATTTATTCGTTCGCGAACATATTTGTTTATATTTTAAGAAATATTAACTAAATTAACAACAAACAAACAAATAAAAAGCACCAAATTAGAACTTACATTTAAACATGAACTTAATATAATATCCTTAGTAACAACAAAAAGTATTATTTAGATACATCCAGAAACATTTTCATTCTATAAACAACCTTATAAACAAGCATGTAAACGAGCCTATAAACAAGCTTATAAACGAGACTATAAACGAGCCTATAAACGAGCTTATACATGAGCGCATAAATGAGCCTATAAACGAGCTTGTTCGTGAACATAAACGAGCCGAACACACCTTTGCCCGTGTTCGTTCGTTTATTAAACAAACGTAAAAATTTTGTTCATACTCGTTTATTTAGCTTAATAAACGAACATAAACGAAAATTATACGAACGATTCACGAACGGTTCATCGAACGCTCTATTCATTTACACCCCTAGATACGAGCCTGGTTAAAAAAACTTCCCTAAACCTAGTTGGAAGAAAAAGAGTGTGTTGTATCAATTCTAATATAAACATAAAACACTACACTGAAATCTATGTGTGAATCACAATAGCACTGCACATTCAACATCACCATCTATGTTATAGCCTTAGTCCACCGAGCATTGAATCAAGTCACATGATCTTGATATGCCTTTCTTTGCTAAATTATCGGCTACCTCTTTAAACTCTCAAGGAATATATTGAAATTTACATTCGCAGCCTTCAGATAAGACCAAACACTGCTTAATCATCGACTTGAAAACCTAAGGGGATAAATCGGGGTGGATTGACCATTCAACAACCGATTTACTGTCACTTTCCACAATCAAACTGAATTTTTTGAACCAAATCAAACTTCTAAAAAGTTGGATGGCTTCCAGAATTGCATGTATTTCTGCGGAGGTGACATGAGATCTACCAATAGACTTGGAGAAAGAAATTAGTACTCTCGATTTCTCATTCCTTAAGCACCCACCTATTTCTTCTTCTCCAAAGCTACCATTTACTGCGCCGTCAATATTGAACTTCAAAAAACCATTACCTGGACAGACCCACGAACTCTGTTTTACTCGATGGTTGTAATGGCAGATACTACTGAGGTTACTTTGAAACTTGACAAAATCTGTATCAGAAATTTCGTTATCCGACCATTTCGCTTTACACCACCAGCTTAGTCTCAAAATAAAACACGTCGAAGAGATGTCCCACATAAGCCTTAACTCCCTTGAAAATAATCTCGTTTCTGTGTAACCATATTGACCACACAAGACAGAAAAAACTAAGAGTCTATACCTGATTGTTGAGGTTAGTCTTGGACATTGAATTCCAATGTTGTAGTAAGGTTCTAACATTCTGAGGCATTATGTAATGAGCCTTCTGTAAAGTGTCCAAAAGTCCTATATTTCATGCACATTCCAACTCTTATTATTACTATTCTTAAGCACATTTTAGACATAAGTAGGTGCATGCATAACATTTTACAGTATTTCTAGTTTCTGCCTTGCTTTTATGAGTATTATTTATTTGGTGGACAAGAGATATTGTTTTAGTGTATTCTTGTATGTAGGTACTAACAACCGAAAGAGGGAACCAAGGAGCTGAGGGCACAAGGCTGAGGAAGCTTACCTAGGAGTTGTACTGAAGCAGTTCCAGCTGAAGACGAGTTGCTGCCAAATATCTGCATAGCAGAGTTGCCGCCAACCTTGCTGCCCACGACAGCTGACTACGGGAGTTGGAAGAACCGGAGCACGATTTTTAGAGCTAAAACTCCTGAATCCATCACCGGCGTTCATGTGATTTTCCGACATCTGTAGCACCAGCCAGAGCTGTCGAAGCAAAATTCTCAAGCTTACTTGCGGACTAAGGCAAACGAGATAGAGTCCATATTCCAAGCAAAGAAGTCAGCATTTAAAGCCATATTAAAGATGGAAAGCTACTTTTGAGGACTTCTACTTTAAGGAGGACTTAACCTAGTATTGAGTCTATAAATACCCATTGTACTCCTAGTTTAAATCATCCTAGGTTTTCTATAGACTTTTTTGGTGTTCTTCACTGTCGACATGTTTTAAATTCTATTTGGGTTAGGGTTATGTTGTAACTAGTGTGAAACAGTTGTTTTAGGTTTTGATTTATTTCTGAATAAAATATTCCGGGTTTACTTAACACATTGTTCTTCATTCTTTCAATCATTCTACACCAGTCGTTTGAGAGAATCCATTTGTCGGGCACGAAAGTGCAAGGCTCACGAAAGGGTTAAGTACGGTCACAATGTGCTGAGGTGTGACTAACTTGGTTCCACACCAATCCACAAGTTTTAGCGGCTAAAAGGGATTTCCAACTGAGATGACTAGCCTGTGTTAGGTTGACGCTGAGATTGCTAGGTATTGCGTACGTCACGTTAGCTCTCGAGCATCCTAGCCTAAAAATAGGAGGGATCACTGTCGATTATCCTGCCAAACTTGGAGTATCTGACAGACTTGCCGCCAGGACTTCTTTCCATTCCACCTGCCGAGACAGTACACCCCTGCAGTGGCAGTGATCTGCTGCGGCCGCGTGACAGGGTCGTAGTTTTCCGCCCGCCATACCTGCCGAGGCAACATAATAACTCATACCTTTTACAACGCAGTTTTCACACTAAGTGGCAGCATAACCCTGCCTGCTCTATCAACCTGATTACCCTCTTTAGTACTTGTGTTTTTGTTTACTTTCTATCCAAACCAACCATTTACTTGTGTTTTACTTTACCTTGTACATGAACTACGAAACGAGATAAGTTGTCCAATCCTCATGAGATTCAACATCTTTTATACTATAACTTGGCAGAAATGTGCACTTGCGCTCTCACAAAAAGGGAACACCTACACGTCCTACAAGTTTTTGGCGCCGTTGCCGGGGATTGGTAACAGCGAATTTCGTTTTTCAATTTCTGCACCTTTAATTTACTTTTTATTTTTAATCAAAAAAATATTACCATTTCCTTTGCAAGTGCATGACCAGGGCCAACCCTAAGGGAAACCTTATCATATGCGATGGTCTCGAGCGTGAAACAAGAATGATTAAAAGGGAGCTTAGGGAAATTTTAAAGACCAGAGGAGATAAGGGCAAAGCAAAGGAAAAAAACCATGGTAAATGAGGACCCCCCAAATGATGCCATGAATGGCAGGGGCGGGCAGCATGATCTGCCGCCCAGAGGACCACAAGAACAACAGAGGCATGACCCCCTTGATCTGCCCAGGCTGCAACAGGTGCGGAAAACTAGAGATTACCTGGAACATGACTTCCAAAGGTTCGAGCCAATAGTGACAGAAATGGAGATAGGGGCAGACCATTTTGAGCTAAAGCTTGTCATGTTCAACATGCTAAATACACTAGGGCACTTCGGAGGGACTGCCACAGAAGATGCCCGACAACATCTATGAGGATTCCTGGACATTTGCCGAGCATTCAAGATACATGGGGTTCACCATGACGTACTACGGCTGAGGCTATTTCCCTATTCACTGAGGGATAGGGTGAAATAGTGGTTGAATAACCAGCCAGTCGGATCTTTTAATACATGGACGGAGCTTTGCAAAGACTTCCTAGACCGTTTCAGCCCGTCCAATGTCATTGATAGGCTGTGGAATGAGATCATAGCCTTTAGATAAGGGGATGGCGAGCCGATGTACGAGGCATGGGAGCGGTATCAACAAATGCTGAATATTTGTCCGCTTCATGGTGTACCGGCTTGGACACATGTATCTATATTCTATAATGGTGTTAACTATCCAACGCGAGTGATGATAGATGCCTCGGTCAACGGGATAATCCTAGACAAACCTCTAGAGGAAGCACTGCGGCTGCTGAACATAGCCGCTAAAAATGACTACAAATACCCGACAGCCCGCCGAGGCGGTACAAGACGGACAACTACTGCAAATGGGGTAGAAGCCTCAGAATCTGTTAACGCCCGCCTCGATACGCTGACAGAACTGGTGATGAAGATTGTGCAACCTCTTGGGAAGGTTATTGAAGTAAACACTATTGAGCCATTATGTGAAGAATGTGGTGGCAACCATGATTCCACCGACTGTGCCGAATCTGCTAATTATATGAGAGGGTATGAGAGGAATAGTAGACCCGCCCAGAATAACTACAACCCAGGATGGAAGAACCATCCTAACCACTCATGGAGCAACCCCATAACTGCTGCAAACCCATCAAAACAACGAGGGGACTATCAACAGAACTTGCCACGACAGCTACCCCCACAACAGGATACAAACACTTCCTCCTTAGAATCTACTCTGCATACGTTCATGTCTTACACTAAAGATTTCATTTTTAATACAAATAAATTCATTGATAAAATTAAATCTTTTATGTACAGGACTGAAAACAGGATGAACAATCAAGAGGCAGCTTTAAAAAAACTTGAGACGCAGTTCGAAAAATTTGCCCAGATCATCAGCACTAGGCCAATGGGTGGATTACCAGTGACACAGAATCCTCAAAAGGATAATCTCTTGAGCAGTGTAAGGCTGTAACAACCCGAAGCAGAATAATACTATAGGACCCATCCATGCCCGCTGTAATAGAAACAACAACTGTCGAACCAGTCTGACCTGCCGAACATTCTGCCGCGACAACACCAGTGCAAGAATCAGTAGACGACTCCAGAAATGAATAGACAGAACCTGAATCAGCTGCGCAGAATAGGATGCCCAACAAAGAAAATCTGTCAACCCTATACCTCCACCTCTATTTCCTCAGAGACTGAAGAAACAAAAGCAAGAGATGCAGTATAAAAGGTTCCTGGATGTGCTAAAGCAAGTCAAAATCAACCTTCCACTAATAGAGTTGATTGAACAAATGCCAAGCTATGCTAAGTTTCTGAAGGATATGATATCCAAGAGAACAAGGATTGAGGAATTTGAAACGGTGGCAGTAACGAAAAGATGTATGTCTATGATGCACAATAAAGCACCGCCCAAACAGAAAGATCCAGACATCTTTATAATCCCCTACAAAATAAGTAGCAACCACTCCGTACGAGCATTATGTGACCTAGGGGCAAGCATAAATTTAATGGCCAAATATGTTTTCCAGAAACTAGGAATAGGAGACACCCGCCCAACAACGGTGATGCTTCAGTTGGCTGACAGAACTTATGTACAACTGGAAGGAAAAATTGAGGACATCCTAGTACAAGTGGATGAATTTATTTTTCCAGCCGATTTCTTGGTGCTGGATTGTGAAGCAGATGAAAAAACACCAATAATACTGGGGCGACCCTTCCTTGCTACGAGTAGAACACTGATCGATGTGGAAAAGGCAAACTCACGATGAGGATGGACGATCAACAAGTAAAACTGAACGTTTACCAATCCATGAGACATGTGGAAGATCCGGAAGAATGCCAACTACTGGATGCTGTCTCAGAGTTCAACCTTGAAGAAAATAGACCCTGCCTACAGCAAGACTGCCCAGGCAGCAAACTTGGCAGCTGCCACGACAAGCATTTAGAAAGCTGCCCGGAAGATAAGCAATACATCGAGTGGACGGAACAGGAAACAGAGGAACATGAAGAAGCCCACTGGATAACAAACAAACTAGGTAAGTACTTTGAACCTCTGAATTACACAGAAAAGGGGAGCAAGATGTTCAAACCATCCATTGAACAACCTCCTACTCCCGAGTTAAAAGCCTCACCTGCACATCTTAAATATGTTTTCCTCGGACCTAATAATACAATGCCAATTATAATTTCATCCAAGTTGTAGCCTAAATAGGAACAACAATTAACTACATTATTGCGGCAACATAAGAAGGCGATAGGCTGGACCATTGCAGACATAAAGGGAATCAACCCGGCCATTTGCAAGCATAAAATTCAGTTGGATCAGGACCAAAAACCAACTGTGGACGCCCAAAGGAGATTAAATGAAGCCATGAGAGAAGTTGTCAAAAAGGAAATCATCAAGTGGTTAGATGCTAGAATCATATATCCAATTGCAGACAGCGAATGAGTAAGCCCAATATAATGTGTACCAAAGAAAGGTGGAATAACTATGGTAAACAATGATAATAATTAATTAATCCCAACTCGAATAGTAACTGGTTGGCGAATATGCATGGATTACCGCAAGTTAAATAAAGCAACAAAAAGGATCACTTTCCATTACCTTTTATTGATCAAATGCTTGACCGCCTTGCTGGCAAACCCTTCTATTTCTTTTTGGATGGATATTCAAGGTACAACCAAATCGCCATCACACCGGATGACCAAGCCAAAACAACGTTCACTTTCCCATATGGCATCTATGATTTTCGAAGAATGCCATTTGGTTTGTGCAATGCCCCAACCACATTCCAACGATGCATGATGGCTATCTTCTCCGACATGATAGAAGATTTCATGGAAATTTTCATGGACGACTTCTTTGTATTCGGCAGCAGCTTCGACAGCTGCCTCGAAAACCTCGAGAAAGTACTGACCAGATGTGAGGAAACAGATCTAGTGCTTAACTGGGAAAAATGCCACTTTATGGTCGACGAAGGCATAATCTTGGGGCATAAAATTTCCGCACAAGGAATAGAAGTAGACAAAGCGAAGATCGAGGTAATAGACAACTTGCCGCCGCTGACCACTATCCAGGGCATACGAAGTTTTCTGGGACACACAGGTTTCTATCGTAGATTCATTGAAAACTTTTCTAAAATTTCTAAACCGCTGTGTACCTTGCTGGAACAAGACAAACCATTCATCTTCGACGAGGCATGCCAGGAAGCGTTCAAAACATTGAAGGAAAAGCTAGTCACAACACATGTGGTAGTTCCATCTGACTGAAGTCAACCCTTCGAACTCATGTGTGATGCTAGTGAAACTGTCGTTGGCACCGCCCTAGGGCAGCGCAGAGATAAGATCTTTCACGTCATATACTACGCTAGAAAAACACTAAATATTGCTCAGACCAACTACACCACTACAGAAAAATAATTGCTGGCAGTAGTATTCGCTTTCGATAAGTTCCGACCCTACCTGATTGGCACAAAGGTGATAGTTCACACAAATCATTCTGCCTTAAGGTACCTGTTCGCAAAGAAAGACGCAAAGCCCTGCCTAATCCGATGGATCCTACTACTGCAAGAATTTGACGTAGAAATCCAAGACAGAAAGGGCACAGAAAATCAAGTGGCATATCATCTCTCTCGGCTTGAGAATAGAGAAGAGAACACCTCCTACGACAAAATTCAGGATGAATTCCCTGACGAACAGTTGCTACTAGTCTCTGCCTTGGTAGCCGCTCTAGAAGCTGAAGGTTTGTTACCTACGGCCCACGCAGAAGTCATGACAGCAACATCAATAGAGACACTCTGGTATGCAGATATTGTAAATTTTTTAGTAGTTGGTGCTTTACCTTATGGACTAAACTATCAAGGAAGGAAACGGTTCCAACATGATGCTAAGCATTATTTTTGGGATGAGCCTTTCTTATTTAAAAACTGTGCAGACCAGGTTATCAGACGGTGTGTACCAGAGGATGAGCAACAGACCATACTCTCACAATGCCACTCAGCACCATATGGAGGCCATTTCGGCGGGCATCGAACATCAACGAAAGTACTGCAATTAGGGTTCTTTTGGCCAACACTGCGTAAGGACGCTCAGGCATTCTACAAACAGAGTGACAGCTGCCAAAGAACATGAAATATATCGAGAAGGAATGAGATACCCCTTCAGACAATCTTGGAGGTTGAGTTTTCGATGTTTGGGGGATAGATTTTATGGGACCATTCCCATCCTCTTGCGAAAACATGTACATCCTCCTAGCAGTTGATTATGTTTCTAAGTATAAAGAAGCCATTGCCACCTCTCACAATGATGCAAAGACAGTTCATAGATTCTTATGAAAGAACATATTCACGAGATTAGGAGTACCAAGAGCAACCATTAATGATGAAGGCACCCATTTTGATAACAGATTAATTGCAAAGGTACTCCAGAAATTGGGGGTTAAGCACAAGATCGCAGCGGCCTATCATCCACAAACAAATGGGCAGGCAAAAATTTCGAACAAGGAGACCATCTTAGAGAAAGTCGTAAACCCCAACATAAAAGATAGGTCATTAAAGCTAGACGATGCTCTTTGGGCATATTGAACAGCATACAAAACATCGCTAGGAATGTCCCCATATCGTCTAGTATACGAAAAGGCCTGCCATCTCCCTATCAAAATAGAACACAAGGCGTATTGGGCAGTCAAGGCAGTTAACATGGACTGGAAACAGGCTGGGGAAAAGAGACTACTTAATCTGACAGAAATAGAAGAATTTTGGCGTGAGGCATACGAGAACGCCAAGCTGTACAAGGAAAAAAATAAAAAAATGACACGACAACAAGATTCAGAGGTGGCAGTTCCTGCCGGGGTAGCAAGTGCTGCTGTTCAATTCCCGTCTCAGACTATTTTCTGGAAAACTAAAATCCAGATGGTCAGGACCCTATGAAGTAGTCGAAGATTTTCCACATGGTGCAGTGACGATAAAATCAACAAAAGGAGGGACAGAGTTCAAGGTCAATGGGCGACGACTAAAGCACTATACAGTGGAATCTGTCATAAAAGAACAGGAAGTATTCACATTGGGGATGGCCACCCCACTGTGACATAACCTTATCTTGGCCTCTAGTTACTGTTTTTGTAGGAGTAGTTTTAGGATTAGGTTTCATTTATTTTAATTTTTCTATATTCCCGTCTCACAATCAATTTTGCAGATCCAAACCCAAGAACAGAGGAACACAAGGCAGCAATACCAAGCCCGCTGCTGGCAAACACCAATAGCAGCAACCTCTGGTGTTTCTCCCTTCTTCTTACTCTAGTCCAGTTTCTTTTCTGTTCTGTGCACTGAGGGCAATGCCCATCTCGAGTTTGGGGGGATAGTTCTCACATCATTTTTAGGCATCTTTAGTTGCATATAGATTGCATTGTACTTGCCTTAGTAATAATCGAAAAAGAAAAATTTGCTATGACTTGTTCCTATGATAGGATAGCCGACTAAGTTATTTTCGTACCTAGTAAAAATTGAACTTAATCTTGGAAAAAAGTATGAAATTTGACTTAGAATTTTTTTTCTTTATGCCTGAAAATATAAGCATCTCTGTAATTGGTGTTAGAATATTTGATGAACATTGCCTGTTTTTTTAGAATTCTTTACAATTTTTTTTCTTTATGCCTTAGGATAGCTGAATGTGTTAGAATATTTGATGAACATTGCCTGTTTTGTTAGAATTCTTTACAAATTTCTAACGATGATTATAGGTAGCCGCCGAGGTAGGCAAAAGAAACAAAAAAATGAAGTACTGCCACGACAACAAGATCAAAAACAAAGAACAAAGTTGTAATACCCTAGAGGTGCCCGAAACAGGCTCTAGGAAGAATCATGTGCGAGGACACTCTTATGCTATCAAAGTCCATGAATCTAAAAGCCTTAAAGTGACAGACAAATTAGCATGAGTGAATGAAAGCCTTCACGAGATGACTCTACTCCAAGAGTTCGAGGTTTTGTAGCTTGCTCCTATCTCAACGTCAGACCTACAAGAGTAGTTGTGATAAGATGAAGCCCTCACTTCCATGATTAAAAATATTGTACTTAGACTGTTCTGCCTCGGTAGCAACCTTTACATCTGTCAAACTAACGTTTTGATATAATAATTGAAAAATAGTTTTAGACAATGTTTAAAAGAATTCAAAACATTTTTTGAAGTCCAAACAACTTGAAACTATGTTTAGGGGTGTTTTCAAAGCCAAACTACACAAAACCATCCAGGTGTTTCGAAACACCCTTAGGTGTTTCGATACGGGGTCTTCCAGTGTCAAAACGTTTCGAAACGGGTTTCGAAACGAGATTTTTCTAGATGAGGATTTTTCCAAGCGTTTCGATACGGGCTATGCCGTTTCGATACGCCTACGTGGCATCGACCTTAACGGTCATTAAACCCCAACGGCTATTTCGCAACTAACATTTAAATGCAAATCGTTTCGACATGGGGAAAGGCGTTTTGATATGGGTGTTTCAAAACGGCCAAGAGCGTTTCGATACGGGTGCTCCATTAGACTGCAACGACTCTTTCTACTTGAAGAGCGTATCGAAACCAGTTTGAGCATTTCGATACGGGTAGTAGCAGAACTGCATTTATGGTGGGAAATTATGTCTCCAACGGCTCCAATTCAACCCCAACGGCTAGTAACGACTATAAACTCATTAAGGAGTGTAAAAGGGACCTCCAAGCATCAAGTAATGGTTAATGCTTCAATTGTCAATCAACAAATGATCAAGAATTGTCTTTGTACTTAAATTGCCATTTCTTTGTATAGACAAACACTAGTGAGCCAAAATTGTCAAATTTGCTCAAGTGTTTTAGGTTTTGGGTGAGAGCTAATTTGTGCAAACAAACACCTATTAGAGGGGTTTCTGTTTGCTTGTCTTTTCTCTTGTAAAGAGGGTTTGATCAAGACTTTGGGTAGAAAGCTTGATCAGTGTATAAGGGTTTCCTCCTAAGCCTAGAAAAGGGGACGAATCAATAGTGGATTGATTGGAAATCCTTAGTGGGAAGCTAAGGTAGTGGATGTAGACCTTGGTTAGAAGGTTGAACCACTATAAATTATTGTGTCACTTATCTTTTAAGCTTCCACCCCACATTCACCCTAATTCCACTTCTCCACCACTTGGCGAGCAAGAACGGTTGAAGGAATCGAGCCCCATAATACTCAACAATTGGTATCAGAGCTTGGCTCAATTGAAGAGGATTAACATCCTATTGAGAAGATCCAGTAAGCTCGATCAACATTTTACACAACCGGCTCAATGGCACAATCCATCGACAAACCGCTCTTCTTCGACGGAACTCACTATGCCCACTAGAAGACCAAGATGAAATTCTTCATAAATTCAAGAGACTACAAACTATGGGACATAGTTGAAGATGGTCCGTTCATGCCTTAACGAAGCAAAGCGAAATGGAGCACCGAAGATTGCACGAAGATAGACCTTAATTGCAAAGCCTTGCACATCCTCTTTTGTGCATTTGGCCCAACCATCTATAAGAAGATGTCTTTTTGTGAGAGTGCCAAGGAGGTATGGGACAAGCTTGAAGTCACATACGAGGGAACCAACGAAGTTAAGGGGACCATAATTGGGCTCCTCACCTTAGAGTATGAGAACTTCATGATGAATCCGGAAGACGACATCGAGAATATGTTCGATAGGTTCTCCACCATCACAAATGGACTCAAAGGCTATGGAGAAGCCATTTCGGAGGAGAAACTTGTCCGAAAGCTCATCTACTCCCTTCCCGAGTCATGGAACTCAAAGAGGACCGCCATCATCGAAGCCAAAAATTTGAAGACCTTGAAGCTTGATGAACTCATGGGGTCACTCCTTACTCATCAAATAATGAAGAAAAAAATAAGATGAGAAGAAGAGGGAAGAAATTAGAGTTATGGGGGAGAAGAAGCTCAAAGGGCTTGGCATCAACACAAATGCCATTGCTCTCAAATCCTCCACATGCCATCATGTAGATTCAAGTGAGGAGGAAAGTGAAGATGAAGAGATGACCCATCTCTTCAACAAATTTACCCGGTTCATGAAGAGCGAAATAGAAAAATCCAAGCATGAATCGAGGAAGAAGATGAAGGAATCCCACAAGTCCAACAAGAGGGGATCATCTTCAAAGCAAGCATATGTGGCCACATGGAGCGATGAAGACTCCACCAATGATGAAGTATCCCACCTATGCTTTATGGCCCTCAATGAGGGGGAGGTAACTTCTAACTCATCTTGTTCAAATTCATATTCTTTTGATGAGTTACAAGAAGCCTATGATAAATTGGTTTTTGAGTTCAAGGCTTCATTTTCGAAAAATAAGAAATTGATTTCAAAGTTAAAAACCGAAAATGATTTGCTTTTTAAAACCAATTTAGAGTTTGAAGCGAAAATTAAAGATTTTGAGCTTAAAGTTTTAAACTTACAAAACTTACTTCAAACGATGGAAAGTGATCATCAAAAAGAAGTTGATGATCTTAAAAAGGAAAAGGATTTGATTTCCAATGAACTTCAAAAGAAAAATGATTTTGGAAAATCAAACTTTTATGTAAGACAATCTAGTGCCCCTAGATTCAAAAATGGTAAATGTTTTAGAAGTGTTTGGGTCCCCAAAGGACTAACCACTTCAACTAAAAAGGATGAAATTGAAAAATGGATTCCTAAGGGGACTAAATTTTGTGCTACTAACGTCTATGGATCCAAAGCAATTTGGATACCAAAAATTACTTGATTGTCTTTTGCTAGGTGTGATGGAGAGTGATCAACAAGTCAAACTTTAAGGGGGAGCTCCATGCACACAAGGAAGAACACTTGAAGAAGGAAGGCTTCACATCCTCCCTTGGATTCAAGTGTGGTAAAATCTAGTTGTTTTTGCTTTCATATGATTTATTTCTTTTTATTTCAACTAGATGATCATAAATGTTGGACTAACACTCTAATGATTCTTTGAGTAAGGGGGAGCCATTTTAAAACCAAATTCTTAATTTTGTCAATTTTTTTTACCTCTATTGTTATTTCGAACTTAATAGTATTTTGAATTCTTTTTGATATAACAAAAAGGGGGAGAAATAGTTTGAAAAATTGAATTTTCAAATGAATAAGGAGGAGCTCAAATTGTTTTCAATCTTTTCATCTCTTATTCACAATTTTAAAGTTAAAGGGGGAGAATCCCAAACAATTTTTCAAGTTAGTTTTATTATATCAAAAAGGGGGAGATTGTAGAACTAACGTTTTGATATAATAATTGAAAACTAGTTTTGGACAATGTTAAAAAGAATTCAAAACATTTTCTGAAGTCCAAACAAATTGAAACTATGTTTAGGGTGTTTTCAAAGTTTTTCTACTTGTTTTCAAAGCCAAACTACACAAAACCATCCAGGTGTTTCGAAACACCCTTAGGTGTTTCGATACGGGGTCTTCCAGTGTCAAAACGTTTCGAAACGGGTCTTTTCTGGATGAGGATTTTTCCAAGCGTTTCGATATGGGCTATGCCGTTTCGATACACCTACATGGCATCGACCGCTATTGCGTGTCAAAAGTCCTATCGCAAATAGTGCAAGTGTACACGACGCAAGTAGTAAAGTGATACTTGGAGTATAAGATATCATCTCCACAGGGACTGGAAATAGCTTTATCCTAGAATTGCTGCGAGAGAGAGAAAAAGTTTAGATTTATTGTAAAGTGATATTGGGAAACAAGTAATATAAAAGATAAAAGAATTAGGTTTAAGAAATTGGTCGGTATTGAATTTCTCAGTAGTGCAGGTGTTGCACTGAATAGAAACTTCTGTTCTGTTGTCGTCCCTGTCGTGGCAGCACCTGTCGTAGCAGTAGTCTGTTGATGTCGCGGCAATGATCACACAACTCTGCACTTCAATCTTGGCAAGAATCCCTGCTATGACTTGTCCTATCCCTAGGCCCAAGTACTGTTGATGAACACTTCTTAGATGATACCTCCCGACGTAAATCGAAGGGTGAACAGCAATGTTGTCAAATTCTTCCTTAGACACTTAACCTCGTACTTATCCCTAAGCCGAGATGGTTTAACCATAAACTGGAAAACTCATATTTATTATGTTCGTATGCTTAACTCTCCCGATATCAAACAAATGGATAACCTCACAATGCTCTCCCGATACTCTTGCGAGATATGAAAACCAGAATAAATAAACTTGAAGTTTTTATTGCCTTGAACAGAAAATTACTAAAACAGTACAATCCTTGCAACTACTTTACAGAATCAACCCTTAGCCCTAGGGGAAGTTTAGAACATGATTAAGAGGGGGAAAATGACAAGGGTTTTGGGGAAGATGGCTAGGAATGAGATATCCTTCACTAGGTCGAATTATATGCCTTTATATAGGCCTTGGGTCCAAGTTTTCTAATATGGCAAGAATACAAGTTAAAACTAAAGTACAACTCTATTAAAGATTAAATCTTCTGAGTAGATGCCTTTAATTCGTCCTCTTTTCTTTCTTTGGATTTTTTCTTGGACTTTGGGCTTGGCCTTCATTCTGCCTCAGGGCTTAGAAAAATATAATAGTGGTTCACGACAGACCGGCTTGAAATCTTCTATCTGTCGAGCTCCACTTCACTCTTCCACCTCACCAATGCTGTCGTCATGGCTGCCACGACAGTGGCCACGACAACGTTTGCTCCTTGACTCCAGTCCTGTGATCCAGCTCTGCTCCCTTACTGCCCCGAGTCTGCCAAAACAGATACCTGCAAAAGTGACAAAAATCAGTAGCAACTGTGCTATTTTATCTACTTGTGATGTATATGCAAAAATCTACCTAAATGCAATGAATTATGCTTTAATGCAGCAGAAATATGGGTTAAATAAGGGGTAAAATATAGAACTTTTATACACTCAACACACCCCCAAACTCAAGTTCTTGCTTGCCCTCAAGCAAATATGACATAAAAATAAAAACTTTTTGGTTTGGCTTAATTCAGTGAACTTTTATTACCTCCCACATATTCCCTATCAAGAACAACACCTTGTCGGGTGTTTTTGGACTTATTCAGAACCATGTTATAATTCTTGTACAATGTGTGCGGGTTTTGTGACCAAATATGAGTTTAGACTTTTTGGAGCAACGAAAATAGTTACTTAACTTACTTGAGTTTTACTTCAAAATAATTCTTTTAACTAGAGCAATTCTTTTGGGTACCTCTAGTTTTCTTCTAAAGTTTTTTTACTAGAGCCGGTTTTCGGGCACCTCTAGTTTGATTTCCTAAAGCCAGTGTTAGGCAACTCTAGTTTAATTTCCTAGAGCCAGTGTTAGGCACCTCTAGGAGTAAGACCGAATCTAACTCAAGTGGCTAAAATTCCTATTCTAAGTTTGCTAACAAAGTCTTAACAACATATAAGTCACAAAAGGTGTTGTACAGTTCAGAATTATAGCAAGGCTCTAAAAAATTCCTAAAACTTCCTAAAGTAACTGTCATGACAGAGAATGTCGCGACATATAGTTTTAGTTCAAAGACTTAAGCCAACATTTTGTTTTTCTTTTCATTTTTTCTTTTTTTTGACACAAAAATAAACTTAAAAATAAACTGAAAATTAGACACGAATTTAAGACACAACTGACAACTTCATTAATGGAGGGATGCCACCCCCAAACTCGAGGGTTGCATTGCCCTCAATGCTTGACAGGATGAAAATAAAAAACAGAAAAACAAAATACATCACGAAATAAATAAAACAGCAAAGACAACAAAATATAAGAAAGAAACTTAAGTTGAGGAGTTGTCATCGCTGCTGCTGCTGATATGGAGCTGCCGGTGGGCAGTGACTTTCATGGCAGGGGCTGGCAGTATGCTGGGGCAGGCAGAGGCTGTCTTCTTCTTTGCTTCTCGAGGTGGCTGAACACGTGTCGGTGAGATGTGTGAGGGCTTGTCCAGAACCTCGACATCATCGTCGGAGCTGCTGCTGCTGCCGCTGGCAGATCTGCCTTGGCCGGAGGGTCCTTCGACAGTCTCATTGAGTTTCTTCCTCTTCATCGAAGGGTAGTCCTTGGAGATGTCTCGGGCAACCGATGGCTCGGAGTCAGAATCCTGCCAGACGGAAGAAGAGGAGAACCCTTCCCAATATTTGGGGTCGATTTTCGGGAGGGGTCCTTTCACTTTTCTCTTCTGGATGTGGCAGATTTCCTGCCACCTTTGCCTGTCGTGGCAGGGATAGGTGTGGAAGCAGGAGAAGGGGTTTTCGGGCTTGCAGCAGGGGTAGGTGTGAGGGTAGCAAAGAAGTGGTATGGGAAGGAGGGGAATGGCATATGGGTAAAATGTAAATCATTGTGAATAAAGTTTACCGTTGCGGCCGTGAAGTCTATCATGTAGCCCATCAGTCCTAGCTGTCGTTCCTCCATCCTTTTCATTGTCGACAGAATCTGGGCGGAGGTGTCTGGTGGGAGGTGCTGCTGTCGTCTGCTGTTGTTTTGCTGTGGCAAGTTCTGTGGAACTGGGGCCTGCCGCCTGGTCTGCCGTGGCAAAGAGGTTGAAGTATGACAACGTGGTGGCAGCTTTCAACTCCATTAGGCTGAAAATGTTCCGTTGCGTCCACCCTTTTCCTTGAACCTTAACGTCTTCCTCAATCTCCGATACATTGTGGTGATGAGGTAGGGGAAGACGAGGGGACCCGATGGTCGGAGGGCACACTCAAGTATTCCATCCCGTATGTAGCGGCCAACATTTATTTATCTTTCATTTAAAATGGAATGAACAAGGGCTAACCTTGGTCTGTCGACCGTGCTGTTGTGGGAGGATGGCATGATGCGCTTCTTGACAAAGTGATTCCACAGTTTGGCTTGTGGAGTCAATTGGGTTCTCTTCACTGTCCATCGGTGTTTAGGGTTGTTGTTCCATTCTGTCCCTTCTTCCGTGACTTCTGTCATGACCGCGTCGTAGTCTACTGGCGACAGACTATTCACAAACCTTTTGTGGGAGTCCTCCTTCTTACTCACATATAATCCGTAGAATGTGTTGATGTATGCAGGCTCGATGGAGAGTTGTTTACCTCGAACTGTTACTGTCTTGGTGTCTTTGCTGTCGACGACAGCGTAGAACTCTTTGACGAGGGTTATGTTCATCTCCTCGGGTTTAGCAGCAAATTACTGCCATTTGAGGGCTTGGATTTTCTTGGCTATGAAGTTTTCGAGCCCTAGATCTCCCGTTAGTTGTGTGTAGATAAACCCTCGTTCCTCCCACATGTCCATCTTCTGAAAGGAACTGTAATACCTCGAGGCAGACACGGTGGAGGTGAAACGGTTCGGAATGGAATTATGACTTGGGGTGGATGCTGCTGCGGCAGAAGTGGAGGCAGCACTGCGGCAGGTTTGTCTGCTAGCCATTTGCAAGGTCTGTAGAAAAAATGTAAAGAAAATTTTGAGATCTAAAACAGAGAAAACAAGTTGAGATAATGAGAATGAGATGAAAAGTGAATAGTGAGTGGGGGTTTATATAGAAGGGTGATTTTCTGCACGTTGGAGTTGTAACGACAGGTGCGAATAACGGGGCCAGCTGTTACGTAGTTTCTAACGCGTCTGTCACGCGTTTCCGTATCTACTGCGCGTCTGTTATGCGTTTGCGTGTCTATCGCGACAGCTCCGTGATAGGCTATCTTCTCCGCGTCTGTCGCGACAGCTGGTGACAGGTTGTGACGACAGACTCGTCCGTTGGGCTTTTTGAGCTGTTGTGGATGTGGTGGGATGGTTCATTCCTTTTCTTTGCCTTGCTTCCTTCATTTCCTAAAAATAATTAAATAAATAAATAAAAATAAATCTTAATTCCTAAAATAAAATAAATAAATCTTAATTCCTAAAAATAATTAAATAAACTGAATTAAAATCATAGTTTCTAAAATAAATAATAAATAAAATTCTTAATTCCTAATAAATAAATTAAATAATATAAAACTAAGTTAAATTAGGGATGCCTTGAGGGGCATCTCCTAAAGTAACTACTTCCTGCATCCTTGGGGCTTCAGTCCCCTGTTAATGCTTGAGTCTCTGTCCGTTTACTTTGAACTGGTGCCCGTCCTTTAGGTATTTGATTGTAATGGCACCATGAGGGAAAACCTGGACAACTTGGAAAGGATCGGACCATCTAGATTTAAGCTTTCCTTGAAAAATCTTCAATCTAGAATTGAACAACAACACCTGCTGCCCTGGGCAGAACTATCGTGGAAGCACCTTTTGGTTTTGTCCTTGTAGATCTTGGCATTGTCATAGGCCATTGCTCGAATTTCTTCAATTTCATTCAAGTCCAGTAGCCTCTTCTGTCCTGCCTTATCCCAGTCCATATTTACTGCTTTGATAGCCCAGTAAGCTCTGTGTTCTATCTCAACAGGTAAGTGACATGTCTTCCCATAGACGAGTCTATAGGGTGACATCCCCAATGGTGTTTTGAATGATGTTCTATAGGCCTAGAGTGCATCATTGAGATGTAGAGACCAATCCTTTCGAGTGGGTTTAACCATCTTCTCAAGTATGTTCTTTACTTCTCGATTAGATATCTCGGCCTGCCCATTGGTCTGAGGGTGGTAGGTTGTTGCAATCCGGTGCTTTACTCCGTATTTTCTCAAGGCAGCAGCAATTACCATGTTATCGAAGTGTCTCCCCTCATCACTAATTATCGCCCTTGGGATGCCAAATCTGGAGAAGATGTTCTTGTGAAAAAATCTTTGAACAGTCTTGGCATCATTCTTTTGAGTGGCGATTGCTTCTACCCACTTGGACACATAATCCACTGCCAGTAGGATGTATAGGTTCCCACAAGATGCTGGGAATTGTCCCATGAAGTCGATTCCCCAAACATCGAAGATTTCGACCTCTAATATGTTCTGTAGTGGCATCTCATGCCTTCTCAATATGTTCCCAGTCCTTTGGCATTTTTCACAGCCCTTGTAAAAAGCTTGTGCATCTTTGAACAATGTGGGCCAATAGAGACCGGATTGCAGAACCTTGACAGCGGTTTTGTTTCCACCTAAATGACCTCCATATGGGGAAGCATGGCAGTGGTGAAACACAGCTTCATGTTCATCCTGTGGCACGCATCTCCTGATAATATGATCTGCATAGTGTTTGAAAAGAAGAGGTTCGTCCAAATAATAATGTTTTGCATCATTTTGGAACCTCTTCCTTGCTTGGTAATTAAGTTCTGGAGGTAGTACCCCACTAACAATGTAATTAACAAAATATGTGTACCAAGGGGTTTCAGAAAGCTTACCTGCCGCCATGGCTGTCGCGGCAGTGCTGGTGGCAGCAAATAACTGCTTATCTGGGAAGGTCTCCAATATGTTGGTCCTATCTGTGGATTGACTCATTCCCGTCTCCAGCCTCGACAAGTGGTCTGCCACTTGGTTCTCTGTTCCCTTCTTATCCTTGATATCAATGTCAAATTCTTGCAGTAGCAGAATCCAACGTATCAATCTCGATTTTGCATCCTTTTTCGTAAACAGATACTTTAGTGCTGAATGGTCTGTATGGACCACCACCTTTGTTCCAAGCATGTACGGATGAAACTTGTCGATTGAGAACACCACTACTAACAGTTCCTTCTCTGTCGTGGTGTAGTTCACTTGGGCATCATTCAGTGTTTTGCTGGAAGAGTAAATCACATGGAAGAGTTTACCCTTCCACTGCCCTAGTGCTGCCTCGACAACATAGTCACTGACATCACACATTATCTCAAATGGCAAACTCCAGTCTGGTGGTTGTACGATCAAGGCTGTTACCAGCTTCTCCTTTAGAATTCTGAATGCCTCTGTACATTTAGTATTAAAGTCAAAGGGACGATTCTGCTCCAATAGGTGGCATATGGGTTTAGTAATCTTCGAGAAATTTGCAATAAATCGTCGATAAAACCCAGCATGCCCTAAGAAACTTCGAATCCCCTTGACTGTGGTGGGGGCGGCAGCTTTTCGATGACTTCTGTTTTGGCTCTGTCCACCTCTATGGCGTGGCAGCTCACTTTGTGGCCTAGTACTATCCCTTCATCCACCATGAAGCGGCACTTTTCCCAGTTCAGAACCAAGTTCGCCTCTTCACATCTTTCAAGAACCTTATGTAAGTTGCCGAAACAACCTTCAAAACTGTCTCCAAAGATGGAAAAGTTCGTTCATAAAAATTTCTAGGAAATCCTCAACCATGTCGGAGAATATAGCCATCATGCACCTTTGGAAGGTTGCTGGTGCATTGCAGAGCCCAAATGGCATTCTTCGAAAAGCATAGGTGCCGTACGGGCATGTGAAGGTAGTTTTCTCTTAATCCTATGGTGCAATTGCTATCTGATTGTAACCTGAATAACCATCAAGAAAACAATAGTAAGGTTTCCCCGCTAATCTATCAAGCATTTGATCAATAAAAGGTAGGGGAAAATGATCCTTCTGGGTAGCTTTATTAAGCTTCCGGTAATCCATACAAACCCTCCAACCGGTCACAGTCCCGGTTGGGATTAGCTCGTTTTCTACGTTGGTTACCACGGTTATGTCTCCCTTTTTGGGCACACACTGCACTGGGCTCACCCACTTGCTATCCAAGATGGCGTATATGATTCCGGCGTCAAGCCATTTGATAATCTCTTTTCTCACCACTTCTCGCATAGCCTCGTTCAAACGTCTCTGGGCATCAATCGTCGGTGTAACCCCCTTAACCCGGCCTAGACGGTTGACCCGAATTAAGAAGATTACACGGGGAAAACCAAAGTCAACCCGAAAGTCAACCTTGATTAACGACCCTTTTTTTTCTTTTTAAACTTGTCTAGATGCACATTAACCCTAGTTGTGATCAAACAAACAACATACTCAAAGAACATAAACATCAGAGATCAAACAGGGACCCAATTGAACAAATTACAACTTTAGGGACCAATTTGTAAATTCTGGTAATTATAAGGACTTAACCCAAATTAAAGTTACCAACTTGAAATTAATCATGTTTCATGCATCTCTGTCAAATTTCAGCTCAAACGGACATCCCAAACTCATACAATTGCACAAACAAGAATCGGGACCAAAATGCAAACATTTTGAAACATATAACTACCAATGTCAGCCCCCAACGGTCAGGTGTTCCGAAACAGGGAGAGCCTGTTTCGAAACGCGGGGCCGTTCCGCAACGCGTACCGAAACGAGGGTTAGCAGAGGCCTTTCCGTTTCGGAACGGTGTCTCCCGTTTCGGACGCCTGGGTTGCTACAAGGCACCCGTTCCGAAACGGAGGCTCCTGTTCCGATACGGCCTGCACAGATTGCAGAAAAATTCATGCATAAACACACAATTGACCACCAATCATGCTCCAAATGCAACCAAACTTTACCAGCAACTCATACAACATACAAGAGACATATTTGCATCAACCAATTATCATTATAACATCATATATGAAAAGCCCCAAATCTAAAGGCATGCTCCCTACTCAAGCAAACCATTCATGCACTAAAACCTCCAAACCAACACATAATGGCCAATTACATGTACCAACACTAACAACAACATAAATCCAAAATAGGGAGTCCAAAACATCTCCCAAAACAACAACATAGATCCCTCATTGCCAATAACCAAAAGCTAAAAGTGTTTAAGAAAACCTTCCCGTACATGAGCTTATCTTCCACTTGATTGCTTGCCTTCCTTGCTGCCCTTAATGCACCTTAATGTTCTGCATTATTGGTTTAAGAAAAGAGAGAGAGCGTAAGCAAAAGCTTAGTGAGGAAAGCTCAAATAAACCATTCAATAATGCATTTATAAAACACTTTTATAAATCATACATCAAAATACGTTTAAACATGCTCACAAGCAATCTCAACCAAGCATCTCATGCTTCATATCATAACATGTCATATTGGCCACAAGTGATAATTACCATCTTTTAATAAGATCAACATAAGACTCACACATGGACTTTTAAACACCATTGTGATCTTATCCCCATGGACTTTTAAACACCATGGCCCATGGACTTTTAAACACCATGGCAAGGACCACACAAGGACTTTTAAACACCTTTGTGTCCTTAACAAGTTTCACCTCAAGGACTTTTAAACACCTTGACCCCAAGGACTTTTAAACACCTTGGCCCATGGACTTTTAAACACCATGACATGAATCACCCCAAGGACTTTTAAACACCTTGGCCCCAAGGACTTTTAACCACCTTGGAAAGGACCACACAAGGACTTTTAAACACCTTTGTGTCCGTAACAAGAACCATCCAAGGACTTTTAACCACCTTGATGTTCTTAAGTAAACTAGGCTCACTCAAGGACTTTTAACCACCTTGGTGACCTTAACCCTTTTCAAAACATCACTTGCCAATATACATCATTTATCATCAATAATCCACTGTTTTAAAGCATTTAACCAAGCCATAAACATCATGCATCTTTAAGCATTAAACCACATTTAAACAATGTTCAAAAGCAAGGAACTCTAACCTTGAGCTTCCTTAAACACATGGCTTATAATCTCAGCAAACAAACATGCTAGATATGCTTTAAAAACAGAATTTAAACATGCAACAAACACATTGCACCCAACCATCACATGGTTCCTCATCAAGAGAACTTTTCCGAAAACTTACTCTTGAGCTTAGCAAAGTTGTTTAGACTTAGACTAAGCTCCCAAACCTCCAAAACATTGGTTTCAAAGCCGAAACCCAAAATCCACTCACCGATTCCGTTTCGCTTCTTGCCGAAACACCAAATCAAGCTTCCGGATCACCACCACTTGGATCCAAAGATGACTCCCCTGTTTTAACACATCAAAACAGTAGATTAATGCATCATCATGCATTAATAGCTTCAATGAAAGCACCTAAACTCGCTGCTCTCATCCACACTCCATTTTCGGCCACCAAACACAACCGAAAATGCATCTAAACAACTCCTCAACAAAGCCCAACCATAAACCATCAAAACTAAGCATCCTTAAACATCATTCAACATCTAAAAAGGACCTAACAACATCCTTATACCTCCAGCAACAATAGATCCACAAGATCACCCAAAAACAACCAAGAATCACAAGCTAAACTTAGGAAATTCAACCTATCCGGGATTGCATTAGTTAAAACTCAATTTCCAATCAATTTAACATTCATTTAGCATCAAAAATACACCTCAAATCACTGCTTTAACAGATCATACGAAAATTTACCAAAATCAATCAAATCTTGCATTTAAAAGTCAAGATCCATAACACAACCTTAAAACCATTTATAAAACACAATTTAAGGATTGAGAACTTGGGAATTTCAGTAAAGAACTTAGAGTTCAGAGGAGAAGGACGTTCTTACCTCCAAACTTGAGTTTCTCCCTTTTAGAATCAAGTTTTCTTGAAAATCCACTTAGCAAATGGTGAGGTTTTGTTGTAGAGATGATTAGCAATCAAAAGGTAATTGAAAAGATGAATTTAGGTGACAAAATCAGAGAGAAAAGCTCTAGAGAAAAGGTGTTTGGCTTGAGAGAAAATGAGAGAAAATAGAATTGAGAGAAAAGTTAGTTAAAACCAAAATATCTTCCCTCCACTATGTTTTTTATTTAAAACCTTTTAATTAATCATTTAATATCTTTTGAAAATCTGGAGAAACTCCCATTGGGTAAATAGCTCCTTAAAGATTCAAAGTTTCAATCCTTTTTAAAACAGTCTAACAGTTTTCAAAAATTACATTTTGGTCACTAGCCCAAAATGTCACCCTTCCAAACCTCATTTTGCAAAATTGATTTCACAGTTCACTTATATATATTAAAAGAGGATTTTAGAACATTTTTCCATATTTTTAATGCAACCCGAACTAGGTTTTCCTAATTTCACCTTTTTAGATTCGAACAGCACTTTGACCGAACTGGTCAACGCCCAAAACTTCTAAGCCCAAAACCGGGGCGTTACAACTCTCCCCCCTTAAGAAATTTCGTCCTCGTAATTTACCTGAAGGAAAGAGATAAGGAAACTGCTTCAGCATGTCATCCTTTCGCTCCCACGTGGCTTCCTCAACACCGCGATGCTTCCACAGCACCTTTACCAACTCAATTGTCTTGCCATGAAGAACCTTGCTATCTGAATCCAGAATCCTCACCGGTTCCTCGTCATAAGTCAAATCCGGATTCAATTCCACCTCTTCCACAGGCATCACATGCGAAGGATCAGATCTATACTTCCGGAGCATAGAAACATGGAACACATCATGAATCTTCTCCAACTCTTGAGGTAACCTCAACCTGTACGCAACAGGACCCACACGCTCAACCACCTCGTATGGTCCAATGTACCTAGGGCTTAACTTACCCTTCCGGCCAAACCTCATCACCTTCTTCCAAGGCGAAACCTTCAGAAACACACGGTCACCCACCGCATACTCAATCTCCTTACGCTTCAAATCCGCGTAAGACTTCTGCCGATCAGAAGCTGCCTTCAAACGCTCACAAATGAGCTTCACCTTCTCGGTGGTTCCCTTCAACAAAGCTGGCATCGAAACCAACTTCTGACCCGTTTCAGCCCAACAAAGAGGAGTCCTACACTTCCTCCCATACAAAGCCTCATAAGGTGCCATTTGAATACTTGCCTGATAACTATTGTTATAAGCAAACTCAACCAAAGGCAAATGCTTCTCCCAAGAGCCCTGAAACTCAATCACGCAGCACCTCAACATATCCTCCAAAATCTGAATAACACGTTCAGACTGACCATCCGACTGAGGATGATAGGATGTACTGAAATTCAACCTCGTACCCAGAGCTTGATGCAAACACTGCCAGAACCGCGATGTGAACCTCGGATCCCTATCCGACACAATCGACTTAGGCACACCATGCAGCCGCACAATCTCAGCAATGTACAGCTCCGCAAGCTTATCCAAAGAAAACGTGGTATGCACAGGCAAGAAATGCGCACACTTCGTCAGGCGATTCACAATCACCCACACCGAATTCTTCTTCGATGGTGACAAAGGTAAACCAGATACAAAATCCATGGTAACCCTTTCCCACTTCCACTCAGGAATTCTCAACGGTTGCAACAACCCTGAAGGAAACTGATGCTCAGCCTTAACTCGCTGACACACCATACACTTGCTGACAAACTCCGCAACATCTTTCTTTAAACCCACCCAATAGTACTCATCACGAAGATCTCGATACATCTTAGTACTACCAGGGTGCATAGCAAAAGGACTACTATGACCTTCAGTCAGAATAACACGCCTCAACTCAGCATCATTGGGCACTACTATCCGACTCCCAAAACACAACACTCCATCATCATTAAAGCAGAAATCCGAAGGTCTACCCTCCGCGATATCCTGTACATGAGACACCAAGGAATCATCCAGCAACTGCTTTTCCTTGATCCACTGAACCAAAGATGGTTTCACTTGCAACTCAGCCACAAGACCACCATCGCGCGAAATACTCAAACTGGCAAACATAGCCCTCAGCTCAACATCTACCTTCCTACTCAAGGCATCCACTACAACATTAGCCTTCCCAGGGTGGTACTCAATCGTCAAATCATAATCCTTGAGCAACTCCACCCAACGTCGCTGCCTGAGATTCAACTCCTTCTGAGACATCAAATACTTCAAACTCTTGTGATCCGTGTACATAGTACACTTCTCACCATACAGGTAATGTCTCCAGATCTTCAGAGCAAAAACCACCGCAGCCAACTCAATGTCATGCGTAGGATAATTGCGCTCATGCACCTTCAACTGCCGCGATGCATAAGCTACCACCTTACCCTCTTGCATCAACACACATCCCAAACCAACATAGGACGCATCGCTATACACCACAAACTCTTTCCCTGATTCAGGTTGAACCAAGATAGGAGCTTGCGTCAAAGCCGCCTTAAGCTTCTCAAAAGCCTGCTGTCTCGCCTATGTCCACTCATACTTAACATCCTTCTGCAACAACTTTGTCAAAGGTGCATCAATCTTAGAAAACCCATCCACAAACCTTCGGTAGTATCCCGCCAAACCAAGGAAACTACGAACCTCGTGAACAGACTTAGGAACCTTCCAATTCATCACCGCCTCAATCTTCTGAGGATCAACCCGAATCCCCTTGGCAGAAACCACATGCCCAAGAAACACCACCTCCTTAAGCCAGAACTCACACTTGCTCAGCTTAGCGTAAAGCTGATTCTCCAACAAAGCTTGCAAAACAATTCTCAAATGCTCTTCATGCTCCTCCTCAGTACGCGAGTACACGAGGATATCATCAATGAACACCACAACAAACTTGTCCAGGTATTCATGAAACACACGATTCATCATGTCCATGAAAGCAGCAGGAGCATTTGTCAAACCAAACGGCATCACAAGGAACTCATAATGCCCATACCTTGTCCTGAAAGCTGTCTTAGGCACATCCACATCCTTCACCTTCAACTGGTAATACCCTGACCTCAAGTCAATCTTAGAGAACACAACAGCTCCCCGAAATTGATCAAAGAGATCATCAATCCTCGGCAAAGGATACCGATTCTTGATAGTCAACTTGTTCAGCTGACGGTAATCAATGCACATCCTCATAGTGCCATCCTTCTTCTTCACGAACAAGACCAGTGCACCCTAAAGGCGACACACTCGGCCGAATGAAACCACGCTCAAGCAACTCTTGCAACTGCGTCTTCAGCTCTTTCAGCTCCTTAGGTGCCATTCTATAGGGAGTAATGGAGACAGGAGTTGTATTCTCATACAGCTCAATTCCAAACTCCACCTCGCGATTAGGAGGTAAACCAGGCAACTCCTCAGGAAACACACCAGGAAACTCCTTCACAACCCTGATATCTTGCACACGCAACTCCTTAGAGCTAGGATTCATCACAAAAGCTAGGTAAGCCTCACAGCCTTGCCTCAGCATCCAGCTTGCCTCCAACGTAGACACCACATTAGCAAGAAACTTCACATTCTCACCAACCACAACAACTTCATAATCATCCGCAAGCTTCTGCGAAACTCGCTTATTTTCACAATCCACCACAGCACGATGCTCAGCAAGCCAATCCATACCAAGGATTACATCAAAACCATAGAAAGGTAACTCCATAAGGTCAACATGAAAAACATGATCTTGAACAACCAAAGGACACCTTCTATACAGCTTTCGAGTCATAACAGTCTCACCAAAAGAACTAGTGACACGTATACCAACATCCAAAGACTCAACAGGCAAACCAAGCAATTCAGCATGCTCACGCAATATGTAAGAGTGCGTAGATCCAGAATCAATCAAGGAAAGTAATGACAAGGATTGCAGAGTAAAAGTACCTGCGATCACATCCGCATCATTCCTCCCCTCACGCTGAGCAAACACTCTAGCCTGTCCGCCACCCTCTGGCTGTACAGCTACAACATGAGCTACACCTCGGCCACCTTCCTCTCTCCGCTGAAAATTACCACGGCCGCGCCCACGACCTCTCTGTGCCGTTGCAACAATAGGAGCACGAACTTGGCCACCAGCCAACATAGGACAATCACGCCTCAAATGATCCGAAGATCCACAGTTCCAGCAACCATTACCAGCTGCCGCAACAGGAGCTTGCACTTCCCTCATAGCATGAGGACAATCACGTTTCATGTGACCATGCGAACCACATATCCAACAAGCACTCGGATCAGCTCTAGCGTTGCCTCCCCGAGCAGGTGCTCCACCACCTCGCTTAGCTGAGGACTGATACTTCTGATCACGTCCCCTCTTGTTCCGTCCACCACCGGAACTATATTCAGCTGCCCGCTTACCAGCACTTGCCCCAGCACCTCTAGCAGATAAACCCAAGTTCATCTCAATATCCTTGGCTCGGCCCACCAACACATCAAAATCATCATACTCGGTAGCCAGCACATACATCTTCACATCCGTCACTAAGCCATACCGGAACCTTTCACACCTCGCTCGCTCATCCGGGACAAGCTCAGGTGCATATTGACTGAGTCGAACAAACTGTACTTCATACTCAGCCACCGTCATGCTCCCTTGGGTAAGAGACATGAACTCCCTCTTTTTCTCATCTAGGTATCTCACACCCAGATACCTTCTCTTGAACACATTCTGAAAGAATGTCCAAGTCACATCAGCTTCTGCCATCCCAGCAATAGTGGTTGTCCACCACGTATATGCATCCTTATGCAGCAAGGACACAACACAGCCAAGCTTCTGCACATCAATGCAACTCATCTGTCCCAAGATTCTCTTGGTACTCTCTAACCAAGCCTCAGAACCTTCAGCAGACATACCCCTGAACTCAGTCCCTCCCAGACTGGGCAACCGCTCCAAAGGTAGTCTAACTCCAGCATCTTCCTGATGCCCAGCTCCACGAGCTCCAGCTACCGCTGCTTGGAAAGCACCAGCTATAGCTTGAATTAACACCGTCATGTCAGGAACAGCTTGCCCCTGACCGGCCTCAGGTCCAACAGCCTCAGCACCAGCTGCAGCTCCAGCTTCTTCAGCCCCAGCACCACCACCACCAGGTGGAGGAGGTAAAACCGCACTCTCAACATTCTCCTCATTTTCATTCTCATTCTGAGCCGTAGCTCGCACATTACTCCTCAACTCTCTACGAGGTGCCATAATATGAATATGCAATCACAATGCAAATGAACAAAGTCAGGCCCAGCAAGGTAAGCAATCCAAGTACTCAAGCTCATTTCTAATTAAAATCAACATCATTTCATTAGCTTTGATTTGGCAATGGGTACCCACAACATGCTTCATCACAGCATACATCTTAATTGCAACATACATGCAATTTACTCAACATGCTTTCACCCAACAAGCATACAAGGCATACATACCTCAAACATTCACATACACATTCCCAATTACTCGAGAACTCAGCTCTGATACCACCAAATGTAACCCCCTTAACCTGGCCTAGACGGTTGACCCGAATTAAGAAGATTACACGGGGAAAACCAAAGTCAACCCGAAAGTCAACCTTGATTAACGACCCTTTTTTTTCTTTTTAAACTTGTCTAGATGCACATTAACCCTAGTTGTGATCAAACAAACAACATACTCAAAGAACATAAACATCAGAGATCAAACATGGACCCAATTGAACAAATTACAACTTTAGGGACCAATTTGTAAATTCTGGTAATTATAAGGACTTAACCCAAATTAAAGGTACCAACTTGAAATTAATCATGTTTCATGCATCTCTGTCAAATTTCAGCTCAAAAGGACATCCCAAACTCATACAATTGCACAAACAAGAATCGGGACCAAAATGCAAACATTTTGAAACATATAACTGCCAATGTCAGCCCCCAACGGTCAGGTGTTCCGAAACAGGGAGAGCCTGTTTCGAAACGCGGGGCCGTTCCGCAACGCGTACCGAAACGAGGGTTGGCAGAGGCCTTTCCGTTTCAGAACGATGTCTCCCGTTTCGGACGCCTGGGTTGCTACAAGGCACCCGTTCCGAAACGGAGGCTCCTGTTCCGATACGGCCTGCACAGATTGCAGAAAAATTCATGCATAAACACACAATTGACCACCAATCATGCTCCAAATGCAACCAAACTTTACCAGCAACTCATACAACATACAAGAGACATATTTGCATCAACCAATTATCATTATAACATCATATATGAAAAGCCCCAAATCTAAAGGCATGCTTCCTACTCAAGCAAACCATTCATGCACTAAAACCTCCAAACCAACACATAATGGCCAATTACATGTACCAACACTAACAACAACATAAATCCAAAATAGGGAGTCCAAAACATCTCCCAAAACAACAACATAGATCCCCCATTGCCAATAACCAAAAGCTAAAAGTGTTTAAGAAAACCTTCCCGTACATGAGCTTATCTTCCACTTGATTGCTTGCCTTCCTTGCTGCCCTTAATGCACCTTAATGTTCTGCATTATTGGTTTAAGAAAAGAGAGAGAGCGTAAGCAAAAGCTTAGTGAGGAAAGCTCAAATAAACCATTCAATAATGCATTTATAAAACACTTTTATAAATCATACATCAAAATACGTTTAAACATGCTCACAAGCAATCTCAACCAAGCATCTCATGCTTCATATCATAACATGTCATATTGGCCACAAGTGATAATTACCATCTTTTAATAAGATCAACATAAGACTCACACATGGACTTTTAAACACCATTGTGATCTTATCCCCATGGACTTTTAAACACCATGGCCCATGGACTTTTAAACACCATGGCAAGGACCACACAAGGACTTTTAAACACCTTTGTGTCCTTAACAAGTTTCACCTCAAGGACTTTTAAACACCTTGACCCCAAGGACTTTTAAACACCTTGGCCCATGGACTTTTAAACACCATGACATGAATCACCCCAAGGACTTTTAAACACCTTGGCCCCAAGGACTTTTAACCACCTTGGAAAGGACCACACAAGGACTTTTAAACACCTTTGTGTCCGTAACAAGAACCATCCAAGGACTTTTAACCACCTTGATGTTCTTAAGTAAACTAGGCTCACTCAAGGACTTTTAACCACCTTGGTGACCTTAACCCTTTTCAAAACATCACTTGCCAATATACATCATTTATCATCAATAATCCACTGTTTTAAAGCATTTAACCAAGCCATAAACATCATGCATCTTTAAGCATTAAACCACATTTAAACAATGTTCAAAAGCAAGGAACTCTAACCTTGAGCTTCCTTAAACACATGGCTTATAATCTCAGCAAACAAACATGCTAGATATGCTTTAAAAACAGAATTTAAACATGCAACAAACACATTGCACCCAACCATCACATGGTTCCTCATCAAGAGAATTTTTCCGAAAACTTACTCTTGAGCTTAGCAAAGTTGTTTAGACTTAGACTAAGCTCCCAAACCTCCAAAACATTGGTTTCAAAGCCGAAACCCAAAATCCACTCACCGATTCCGTTTCGCTTCTTGCCGAAACACCAAATCAAGCTTCCGGATCACCACCACTTGGATCCAAAGATGACTCCCCTGTTTTAACACATCAAAACAGTAGATTAATGCATCATCATGCATTAATAGCTTCAATGAAAGCACCTAAACTCGCTGCTCTCATCCACACTCCATTTTCGGCCACCAAACACAACCGAAAATGCATCTAAACAACTCCTCAACAAAGCCCAGCCATAAACCATCAAAACTAAGCATCCTTAAACATCATTCAACATCTAAAAAGGACCTAACAACATCCTTATACCTCCAGCAACAACAGATCCACAAGATCACCCAAAAACAACCAAGAATCACAAGCTAAACTTAGGAAATTCAACCTATCCGAGATTGCATTAGTTAAAACTCAATTTCCAATCAATTTAACATTCATTTAGCATCAAAAATACACCTCAAATCACTGCTTTAACAGATCATACGAAAATTTACCAAAATCAATCAAATCTTGCATTTAAAAGTCAAGATCCATAACACAACCTTAAAACCATTTATAAAACACAATTTAAGGATTGAGAACTTGGGAATTTCAGTAAAGAACTTAGAGTTCAGAGGAGAAGGACGTTCTTACCTCCAAACTTGAGTTTCTCCCTTTTAGAATCAAGTTTTCTTGAAAATCCACTTAGCAAATGGTGAGGGTTTGTTGTAGAGATGATTAGAAATCAAAAGGTAATTGAAAAGATGAATTTAGGTGACAAAATCAGAGAGAAAAGCTCTGGAGAAAAGGTGTTTGGCTTGAGAGAAAATGAGAGAAAATAGAATTGTGAGAAAAGTTAGTTAAAACCAAAATATCTTCCCTCCACTATGTTTTTTATTTAAAACCTTTTAATTAATCATTTAATATCTTTTGAAAATCTGGAGAAACTCCCATTGGGTAAATAGCTCCTTAAAGATTCAAAGTTTCAATCCTTTTTAAAACAGTCTCACAGTTTTCAAAAATTACATTTTGGTCACTAGCCCAAAATGTCACCCTCCCAAACCTCATTTTGCAAAATTGATTTCACAGTTAACTTATATATATTAAAAGAGGATTTTAGAACATTTTTCCATATTTTTAATGCAACCCGAACTAGGTTTTCCTAATTTCACCTTTTTAGATTCGAACAGCACTTTGACCGAACTGGTCAACGCCCAAAACTTCTAAGCCCAAAACCGGGGCGTTACAGTCGGCTTATGATCATCCTCCAAGAGAATCTTGTGCATGCATAATGCCAGACTGATGCCTTGGATATCAGCTATAGTCCATCCAATGGCCTTCTTATGCTGCTGTAGCATTCTGATTAGCTGCTGCTCCTATTTGTGCATTAACTTGGAAGAGATGATTACGGGCAACGTATCATTCAAACCAAGAAAGACATATTTAAGCTGCCCTGGAAGGGGCTTAAGATCTAAAACATGTGGCTTTTCAATTGAAGGCTTCTGGATTATATGTTCATTCAAGGTATAATTTAGGGGCTCGAAGAACTTACATGGACGATTGCCTATCCAATTTACCTCCTCATGACCATCAGTGTCAGATATTTCTGAATCGGAGGAGTCACTGTCGTCGTTGCTGCCATGACAGTCTTCCAGATGACTGTTGTGACAGTGACCAAACTTTATGTCATGACAGCTCGACCTGACACAGGGTTGGTCAAGGATTACTTCAGTGATGGCCTTGCACTCTTCTTCTGCATCAGCATGTTTAATTGCTTGGAGAACATTGAGTTTGATTTCTTGATCATTTACTCTCATGGTCAGTTCTCCTTTCTCCACATCGATCACAGTTCTACCTATGGCTAGGAAGGGTTTCCCCAGGATGATCGGTGCATTTTCATCTGCTTCACAATCTAAAACAAGAAAGTCAGCAGGAAAAATAAATTTATCCACTCTTACCAGAATATCTTCGATCTTCCCTTCGGGTTGCACGTAAGAGCGATCTGCCAGCTGCAGCATGATTGTCGTGGGCCTTGCTCGTCCAATACCTAATTTCTGAAACACGGATTTGGGCATTAGATTTATGCTAGCACCAAGATCACAAAGTGCCTTACCCACGAATTTGTCACCAATTATGCACGGTATGATGAAGCTCCCAGGATCCTTCTTCTTCTGGGGTGGATGCCTGTGCAAGATAGTCATGCATCCTTCTGTCATTTTTACCGTTTCCAATTCTCCAAGTCTGGACCTTTTTGACATGGCATCTTTGAGAAATTTTGCATAACCGGGTATATGCTTGATGGCCTTTAACAGCGGTATATTGATGTGCACCTACTTAAAAATATCATAAATCTTTTTGAGCTGGTACTCATGTTTCTGTTTTTGTAACTGCTGTGGAAAAGGAGGTGGAGGACGGTAATCTTCAAGACGTCCTTCACATGGTATTTGGATCTGAGGAGGTTCGGGTTCTTCAGCATCCTCTATTTGCTCCTCTGTCCCTTCTGTTGTTGTGACAGGTGTGTCGGCAGCAGGTTGTTCTTCCTCTGCCGGGGCAGTGTTTACGACAGGTGTATATAAGGTCGGTTCCTTATTTGGTATGCTCTTCATCTCCGGCCCTTGTAACTGTTTCCCACTCCTAGTTGTGATTGCTTTACACTGCTCATGTGTGAGTTTTCTAGTGACCTCAGTATCACTAGGGAATCCTCCGTTTTGCCTTGGCTTGATATGCTGGGAAACCTGGCCCATCTGTGTCTCCAGTGATTTCAGGGTAGCCTCATGGTTAGTCATCCTCATCTCAGTTTTATCCATGAATGACTCAGTTTTCTTGATAAAGTGATCCATGTTCGCCATGTAAGCTCCTGTCTGTGACATGAATGTTGCCAATGTCTGCTCCAGTATACTAGGTGCGGCTGTCGGCTGCTGTTGCAGCTGCTGCTGTCGCGACAAGATTCTGGGTGCCCCTCAGTTTTGGGTGTTCTGCATTTGATGATTCAATGCTCCAGGAAAACTTAGGGTCTTTCCTCCAGTTGGGATTGTAATTGTTGGAATCATAGTTTCTTGGCTTGTTATAATTCCCAACATACATCCATTCTTCTAACTGTAATGGACAATCTTCCGAACTGTGGTTCCCACTACAAGTCTCACATACCTCTTCTGCAAAATATACGAGTTTAGAATCTTTCCGCTGCAGATTTTCCACCGCCTTTGTGAGGTATGCAACCTGTGACTTCATTGAATTGCCAGCTTCATAATCCTTTACAGTTATTCCTCGTTTGCCCCCTCTCCTAGCTGTAGGAAATTGCTCGTCATTCTTTGCTAAGTTTTTCAACACTATCATTGCCTCTTCTGGTTCTTTATCCAATAATAGCCCATTTGCTGCTAAATTTATTCTCATACGAGTGTGTGTATTGGCAGCATTGTAGAATTTAACGACCTGATTCCACACGAGGAATCCATGCATCAGGCAGTTCCTTAGGAGAGTTGTAAATATGTCCCATGCCTCGTGTATTGGTTCGTCATCTTCCTGTTGAAAAGTAGCAATTTCGTTACGCAATCTCTCAGATAAATGAGAAGGATTAAAACGAGATAAGAATTCATGAGAGAGATCTGCCCAAGTTCGTATTGAACCCGACATTAGTTTATTCCACGAAGTTTTAGCTCTGTCCCTTAGTGAATGGGGAAATAACCGGAGCCTCAATACTTCCAGGTTTATTCCTGGCAATCTAAACGATCCACATATTTCTTGGAACGTTTTCAGATGTTCTCGGGCATCCTCTGTTGCAGCACCACTAAACTGGCCAGTAGAATTTATCATGCTGAACATAACAGGTTTCAGCTCGAAATTCTCAGCTTCCACGTCTGGCAAGGTGGTCTCCAGTTCAACATGGTCATTGATCATGTAGTCGCGGCAGGACTTCCGTGCGGCGGCGGCAAGCTGTTCATTACGGGCATCTAGGGGAGGATCTTCAGCAACCCTCTAGTTATCATTTACCCTGTTGTTCTGCATTGCTTCTAGATGTTCCTCAAGGTAGTCGTTTTTTGCTATCAAGAGTCGGACTCGGTTCTTGAGGTTGTACGTGCGTTCAATTTCAGGGTCTAGTTTGTACTCAGGTTCTTTGCCTCGTCTAGATCTGCGCATAAGCAAACAAAAAACCATGGGAAAAGTACAAGGTAAATAATACCAATAAAAATAGAAA
The DNA here is from genome assembly GCA_030270665.1 of Hibiscus trionum. Classification (NCBI taxonomy): domain Eukaryota; kingdom Viridiplantae; phylum Streptophyta; class Magnoliopsida; order Malvales; family Malvaceae; genus Hibiscus; species Hibiscus trionum. Next base: position 7,435,177 of record BSYR01000057.1, read on the forward strand.
ATTAAAAAGAAAAAGTGCAGTAAGAGTAAGGGTAAAGATATGTTGCCAGTCCGCGGCAACGAAGCCAAAAACTTGTTGCGTGTCAAAAGTCCTATCGCAAATAGTGCAAGTGTACACGACGCAAGTAGTAAAGTGATACTTGGAGTATCGGATATCGTCTCCACAGGGATTGGAAATAGCTTTATCCTAGAATTGCTGCACGAGAGAGAGAGAAAGAGTTTAAATAGCTTTATCCTAGAATAGGCCGGTATTGAATTGCTCAGTAGTGCAGGTGTTGCACTGAATAGAAACTTCTGTTCTGTTGTCGTCCCTATCGCGGCAGCACCTGTCGCAGCAGTAGTTTGTTGATGTCGTGGCAGCGATCTCACAACTCTGTACTTCAAGCTTGGCAAGAATCCCTTCTATGACTTGTCCTATCCCTAGGCCCAAGTATTGTTGATGAACATTTCTTAGATGATACCTCCCGGCGTAAATCGAAGGGTGAACACCAATGTTGTCGAATTCTTCCTTAGCCAATTAACCTCGTACTTATCCCTAAGCTGAGATGGTTTAACCATAAACTGGAAAAATCGTATTTATTTCGTTTGTATGTTTGACTCTCCCGATATCAAACAAATGGATAACCTCACAATGCTCTCCCGATACTCTTACGAGATATGAAAACCAGAATAAATAAACTTGAAGTTTTTATTGCCTTAAACAGAAAATTCCTAAAACAGTACAATCCTTGCAACTACTTTACAAAATCAACCCTTAGCCCTATAGGAACTTTAGAACATGATTAAGAGGGAGAATAATAAGATAGGAACTTAATTTCAGGTGCTGTCGTCGCTACTGCTGCTACTGATCTCTAGCTACCGGCGGGCAGTGACCTTCATTGTCGGTGCCAGTAGAATGCTCAGAGAGGCGGAGGCAGTCTTCTTCTTAGCTTCCCTTGGAAGCTGGATGCGAGTGGGTGAGATCTGCGGTGGCCTTTCCAGCACTTGTACCTCTTTAGAAGAGCTGCTGCTGCTGCTGCTGCAGACTTGCCCTGGCCGGATGGTCCTTCACCAGTGTTGGGCTTCTACCTCTTCATCGGAGTGAACTCCTTTGAAAGGTTTCTTTTGACAGAGGGCTCCCCATCAGATTCCTGCCAGATGGAGGAGGAAGAGAACCCGGCGATAAAATCATCAAGTTCGGCCAGCGGCTCCTTTCATTTCTCTCCTCTGGCAGAGACAGTGGCGGTGTGGCTGCCGCCTTCAGCTGTCGCGATCGGGGTTGGAGTGGATGCAACAGAGGGTGTTTTTGGTGTGGCAGCAGGGGTGGGAGTATGGGCAGGTGTAGTGGCAGCAAAATAATGCTATAGGAAAGCAGAAAATTGTACATTTGCAAAATTTAAATTGTTTTGAATAAAATGTACCGTTGCTGCTGTGAAGTCTCTGACAAAACTCATCTGACCAAGCTGTCGTTCCTCCATCTTTTGCAGTGTGGCTAGGATTTGAGTGGAGGAGTCTGCTGGAGGAGCTGCTGCTGCTCTGCGTGGGCTCTGCTGGCTCCTCTGCCGCGGCATATGGGTTGAAGAAGGAGAGGGGTATGGCTGCTTTCAGCTCCATCAAACTGAATATGTTGTGCCCTGTCCATCCCTTTCCTTGGACCTTGTAATCTTTAGGGATTTCGGGAATGTTGTGGCCGCGACAGATCTCGGTGATGAGATACGGGAAGAAAAGGGGTCCTGATGGCTTAAGGGCAGACTCCAAAATTCCCTCTCGTATATACAGACCGACACTAATAGGTCTCTCATTTAAAATGGAGTGAACGAGAGCTAACCCGGGTCTGTCAACCGTGCTATTGTGGGAAGAAGGCATTATCCTCTTTTTGACGAAGTGGTTCCATAGTTTTGCCTCTGGAGTGAGCTGAGTGTGTTTCACTGTTCAACGATGCTTGGGATCAGTATTCCACTCTGTCCCCTCTTCAGTTAATTCTGCTATGATAGCATCGTAGTATGCCGTCGACAGACTTTCCACGAACCTCTTGTGTCCATTTCCCTTTTGCTGACGTAGATTCCGTAGAGGGTATTGATATATTCTGGCTCAAAAGTGACTTCCTTACCTCGCACTGTCACGGTGTTCATGTCCTTGCTGTCGACGGCATCATAGAATTCTCGGACCAACGTGACATTCATCTCCTCTGGTTGGGCAGCAAACATCTGGCATTTGAGGGCTTTGATCTTCCAAGCGATGAACGGTTCGAGCCCGAAATCTTCCGTGCGTTTGGTGTAGAGGAACCCTCTCTCTTCCCACATCTCCCTCTTTTGGAAGGAGGTGTAGTATCGGTCGACGGAGTCGGTGGTGGCAAAGCGGTTAGGGAGTTGGTTGTGGCTGGGTGTGCCGGCTGCTGCGGTAGAGCTGGAGGCAGCACTTTTTCTTGTTTGTCTGGTACTCATAGTTGCAAGGCTGTGAAAAATGAAAGAAATTTGAGATCTAAGGAGAAAGCAAGTTGAGAGAGTAAAAGTGAGGTGAAAATGAATAGTGAAATGGGGTTTATATAGATGAATGGGTTGCTGCCCGTTGGAGCTGTAACGATAGGTGCGAATAACGGGGCCAGCTGTTACGCGGTTTCTAACACGTCTGTCACGTGTTTCTGTGTCTGCTGCGCGTCTGCCGCGACAGTGTGGTGACAGGCTGTCTTTTCCGCGTCTGTCGCGACAACGGTTGACAGGCTGTGACGACAGACCCTCCTTTAGGCCTTTTGGGCTGCTGGTGAGATGGTGGGCTGGTTCACTTCTTCTTCTCTCTTTGTTTCCCTTATTTCCTAAAAATAATTAAAATAAAAACTTAGTTCCTAAAAATAAAATAATTCTAAATTCCTAATATATATATATATATATATATATATATATATATAATAGTAATAATAATAAAAATAAAATAAAATAAAGTTAAATTAGGGATGCCTTGAGGGGCATCTCTTAAAGTAACCACTTCCTGCATCCTTGGGGCTTCAGTCCCCTGATAATGCTTTAGTCTCTTTCCGTTGACTTTAAATTGGTGCCCATCTTTTAAGGATTTGATCGTGATGGCACCATGAGGAAAAACTTGCACAACTTGGAATGTGCCGGACCATCTAGATTTCAGCTTCCCGGGGAAGAGTTTCAACCTAGACTTCAATAACAACACAAGCTGCCCTGGGCAGAACTGTCGTGGCAACAACTTCTTGTCATGCCACCTCTTTGTCTTGTCCTTGTAAATCCTTGCGTTGTCGTAGGCCATTGCTCGAATTTCTTCAATTTCATTCAAGTCAAGTAACCTCTTCTGTCCTGCCTTGTCTAAGTCCATGTAAGCTCTATGCTCTATCTCAATAGGTAAATGGCATGTTTTCCATATATCAGCCGGTAGGGTGACATTCCCAATGGTGTCTTAAATGCTGTTCTATAGGCCCACAATGCATCATTGAGGTGTAAGGACCAGTCCTTTCGAGTGGGTTTAACCATCTTATCAAGAATGTTCTTTACCTCCTTGTTGGATATTTCAGCCTGTCCATTAGTCTGAGGGTGATATGTTGTTGCCATCCGATGCTTTACGCCATATTTTCTTAAGACATCAGTTATTACACTATTGTCGAAATGTCTCCCTTCATCACTGATGATCGCCTTAGATATGCCAAATCTGGAAAAATATTTTTGTGTAGAAATCTCTAAACAGTCTTGGCATTGTTTTTCTGTGTGGCGATCGCTTCAACCCAATTGGACACACAGTCCACTGCCAGGAGGATATATAGATTCCCACATGATGCTGGGAACGGTCCCATGAAGTCAATCCCCCAAACATCGAAGATTTCGACTTCTATGATGTTTTGCAGTGGCATCTCATGTCGTCTTGAGATGTTCCCATTCCGTTGACACTTGTCACAGCTTTTGTAGAATGCTTGGGCATCCTTAAACAGTAAGGGCCAATAAAAGCCAGATTGCAAAACCTTTGGCAGCGGTTTTGTTTCCACCTAAGTGTCCTCCACATGGTGAAGCATGGCAGTGGTGAAGCACAACTTTCTGCTCATCCTGTGGTAAACACCTCCTGATGATCTGATCTGCACAATGTTTGAAAAGAAGAGGTTCGTCCGAATAATAATGTTTTGCATCATTTTGGAACCTCTTCCTTGCTTGATAATTTAGTTCAGGAGGTAATATTCCGCTAACTATATAATTAACAAAATCAGCATACCAAGGAAGTTTAGAAAACTTACCTGCCGCCATGGCTGTCGCGGTAGTGCTCGTGGCAGCAAACAACTGCTCGTCTGGGAAGGTCTCCAGTATGTGAGTCTTGTCTGTCGGTATACTTTTTCCCATCTCCAATCTTGACAAGTGGTCTACAACTTGGTTTTCTGTCCCCTTTTTATCCTTGATTTCAATGTCGAACTCTTGCAGCAGCAGAATCCAACGTATCAGTCTAGGTTTTGCATCTTTTTTAGGAACAAATACTTCAGTGCTGAGTGGTCTGTGTGGACCACCACCTTCGTTCCAAGTATGTATGAACGGAACTTGTCAATCGAAAACACCACTGCTAACAGTTCCTTTTCTATTGTGGTGTAATTTACTTGGGCATCGTTTAATGTTTTGCTGGCGTAATAAATTACGTGGAATAGCTTGTCTTTCCTCTGCCCAAGTGCTGCCCCTACAGCGTAATCACTGGCGTCACATATAATTTCGAACGGCAAACTCCAATCTGGTGGATGTACGATTGGGGCTGTTGCCAGCTTCTCTTTCAAGATTCCGAATGCCTCAGTACATTCAGTATTGAAGTCAAAGGGACGATTCTGCTCTAATAGGTGGCATAGAGGCTTGGTAATCTTTGAAATATTTGCAATAAACCTTCGATAAAACCCAGCATGCCCTAAGAAACTTCGAATTCCCTTGACTATGTTGGGTGGTGGCAGCTTTTCAATCACTTCTATTTTGGCTCTGTGGACTTCTATGTCGCGGCAGCTTACCTTGTGGCCTAGGACTATCCCCTCATCCACCATAAAGTGACATTTTCCCAGTTTAATACCAAGTTCGCTTTCTCGCATCTTTCGAGTACCTTCTGTAGGTTGCTTAAACAGCCTTCAAAACTATCTTCAAAGACAGAAAAATCGTCCATAAATATTTCCAGGAAGTCCTCTACCATGTCAGAGAATATTGCCATCATACACCTCTGGAATGTTGCTGGTGCATTGCAGAGTCCAAATGGCATTCTCCGAAAAGTATAAGTGTCGTATGGGCAAGTGAAAGTCGTTTTCTCTTGATCCTCTGGTGCTATAGCTATCTGGTTATAACCTGAGTAACCATCAAGAAAACAATAATAAGGTTTCCCCGCTAATCTATCAAGCATTTGATCAATAAAAGGTATGGGAAAATGGTCTTTCCGGGTAGCTTTGTTAAGCTTCCGGTAAACCATACAAACCCTCCAACGGGTCACAGTCCTGGTTGGGATTAATTCGTTCTCTTCATTGGTCACCACGGTTATTCCTCCCTTTTTAGGAACACACTGCACCGGGCTCACCCACTTACTATCCGAGATGGCATAAATTATCCCGGCGTCTAGCCATTTGATAATTTCTTTTCGAACCACTTCTCGCATAGCGTCTTTCAATTGTCTCTGGGCATCAATTATTGGCTTATGATCATCCTCTATGAGAGTTTTGTGCATGCATAGTGACGGACTGATGCCTTGGATATCAACTATCGTCCATCCAATAGCCTTTTTATGCTGCTGCAGCATCCCTATCAGCTGATGTTCCTGTTCCTGCATTAGCTTGGAAGATATGATTACGGGCAACATATCATTTAAACCAAGAAAGACATATTTGAGCTGCCCTGGCAGGGGCTTAAGGTCTAGAACAGGTGGTTCTACAATTGAGGGATTTTGAATAATGTGTTCATTCGAGGTATAGTTTAAGGGCTCGAATAACTTACCTAGACGATTGCCTATCCAGTTTACCTCCTCTTAACCTTCAGTGTCAGATATGTCAGAATCTGAGGAGCTGCTGTCGTCGTTGATGCCGTGACAGTCTTCCAGATGGCTGTTGTGGCAGTGACCAAATTTAATGTCATGGCAGCACGACCTAATGCAGGGTTGGTCAAGGATTACTTCAGTGGTAGCCTTGCATTCTTCTCCTGCATCATCATGTTTGATTGCCTGGAGAACATTTAGCTTGATCTCTTGATCATTCACTCTCATTGTAAGTTCTCCCTTTTCTACATCAATCAGTGATCTGCCTGTGGCTAGGAAGGGTCGCCCAGGATGATTGGTGCATTCTCATTTGCTTCACAATTTAAAACAAGAAAGTCAAGAGGAAAAATAAACTTATCCACTCTTACTAGAATATCTTCAGTCTTCCCTTCTGGTTGCACGTAAGAGCGGTCTGCCAACTGCAGCATAACTGTCGTGGGTCGTGCTCGTCCAATACCTAATTTCTGAAACACAGATTTTGGCATTAAATTAATACTAGCACCTAGATCACAAAGTGCCTTACCCACGAATTTATCACCAATTATGCACGGTATGATGAAGCTCTCAAGATCCTTCTTTTTTTTGGGTGGATGCCTGTGCAGAATAGTCATGCATCCTTCTTTCATTTTTACCGTTTCAAATTCCCCAAGTCTGGATCTTTTCGACATAGCATCCTTGAGAAATTTTGCACAACCGGGCATCTCCTTGATGGCATCTAATAGCGAAATCTTGATGTGGACCTGCTTAAAAATATCGTAGATCTTTTTGAGCTGGTACTCTTGTTTCTGCTTCTATAACCGCTGTGGAAAAGGAGGTGGAGGACGATAATCTTCAATTCGTCCTTCACATGGTATTCGGATTTGAGGAGGCTTAGGTTCTTCATCCTTCTCCTCTGTCCCTTCTGTTGTCGTGATAGGTGTGGCGGCAGCAGGTTGTTTATCGTCTACCGGGGCAGTGTTCGCGATAGTCGATTCTAGGGCTGGTTCCTCAACCGGTACGACTTTCTTCTCCGGCCCTGGCAGTTGTTTCTCACTCCTTGTTGTAATGGCTTTGCACTGCTCATGTGTGGGTTGTCGAGCGACCTGAGTGTCGCTAGGAATCCACCGTTCTGTCTTGGCTTAATATGCTGGGAGACCCGTCCCATTTGTGTCTCCAGTGATTTCAGTGTAGCTTCATGGTTAGTCATTCTCATCTCTGTTTTATCCATGAATGACAGTCTTTTTGACGAAGTGATCCTTGTTTGCCATGTAAGCTCTTGTCTGTGACATGAATGTGGCCAATGTCTGCTCCAGTATGCTAGGTGCGGCTGCCGGCTGCTGTTGCAGCTGCTGCCGTGTCAGAATTCTAGGTGCCCCCTGATTTTGAGTGTTCTGCACTTGAGGATTCAGTACGTTGTTTGGGTTACTCTAGGAGAACTTGGGGTCTTTCCTCTAGTTGGGATTGTAATTGTTGGAGTCATAGTTCCTCGGCTTGTTATAGTTTCCAACATACATCCCTTCCTCTAGCTGTAGCGGGCAGTCTTCCGAGCTATGATTCTCACTGCAAGTTTCACATACCTCTTCTGCAGAGTAGACAGGTTTTGAGTCTCTCTTAAGCAAGTTTTCTAATGCCTTTGTGAGGTACGCAACCTGTGTCTTTAGGGAATTTTTGGCTTCATAATCATTCACAATTAGTACATGTTTACCTCTCCGCACTGTGGGAAATTGCTCTTCATTCTTCGCCAAATTTTTCAATACTACCATGGCTTCATCTGGATCTTTGTCCAACAATTTTCCATTTGCTGTTGAATCTATTCTCATATGGGTATGTGTGTTGGCAGCATTGTAAAATTTTATGACTTGATTCCAAACAGGGATTCCGTGCATCGGGCAATTCCTTAGAAGAGTTGTAAACCTGTCCCATGCCTCGTGCATTGGCTCGTCATCTTCCTGTTGAAAAGTAGCAATTTCGTTACGTAATCGCTCAGATAAATGGGAAGGGTTAAAACGAGATAAAAATTCACGAGTTAGATCCGCCCAAGTTCGTATTGAACCTGACGTTAGTTTGTTCCACCAAGTTTTCGCTCTGTCCCTCAATGAATGAGGAAATAACTGAAGCCTCAGTATCTCCAGATTTACTCCTGGTAATCTAAACGAACCACAGATTTCTTGGAACGTTTTCAGATGTTCTCTGGCATCCTCTGTAGCAGCACCACTAAATTGGCCAGCGGAATTGATCATGCTGAACATCACAGGTTTCAGCTCGAAAATTTTAGCTTCCACGTCTGGTAGGGTGGTCTCCAGTTCCACATGATCATTGATCATGTAATCACGACATGACCGTCGTGCGGCCACGTCAGCTTCAGGCTGTCTGTTTCCTTCATCCCCAATAGGGTCTTTAGAATCTTCGGGATTCCCTTGGTTGTTCCTCCCGTTATGCATGGCTTCCAACTGTTCCTCAAGATAATCATTTCTGGCTATCACAAGACGGACACGGTTTCTGAGATTGTACGTGCGTTCGATTTCAGGATCTAGCTGATACTCAGGTTCTTTACCTCGTCTAGATCTGCGCATAAGCAAACGAAAAACCTTGTGAAAAGCACAGGGGGAACAGTCCCAATAAAAACAGAAAAATTAAAAAGAATGTGCAGTAAAAGTAGGGTAAAGATATGTTGCCAGTCCCCGGCAATGGCGCCAAAAACTTGTTGCGTGTAAAAGAGTCTATCGTAATAGAGTGCAAGTGTACACGACGCAAGTAGTAAAGTGATACACGAAGTATCGGATGTCGAATCCACATGGACTGGAAATAGTTTTATCTTTGGATTGCTGCACAAAAGAGAAAGAAAAGAATTTAATTGTTTGTAGGAAAATACTGAAGAATACTGAAGATAAAAGATCAAAAGATTCAGGGTAAAGAAATAGGCCGGTATTGATTTGCCCAGTAGTGTAGGTGTTGCACTGTACAGAACTTCCTGTTATATCGTTGCTCCTGTCGCGGCAGCACTTGCGGCGACAACAGTCTGTTGTTGTCGTGGCAGCGACCACACAACTCTGTACTTCAAGCTTGGCAAGAATCCCATGCTGTGACTTGTCCTATCCCTAGGTCCAAGTCTGTCGATGAACACGTCTTAGATGATACCTCCCGGCGTGAATCGAAGGATGAACACCGATGTTGTTGAATTCTTCTTTAGCCACTTAACCTCGTCCTATCCCTAGGTTCAAGATAGTTCAACCATAAACTGGAGAACCTGTATTTATTCCTTTCGTATACTTAACTCTCCCAATATTAAGTAAATGTATAATCTCACAATGTTCTCCCGATACTCTTGCAGGATGTTGAAAACCAGAATAAGCAAACTTGAAGTTATTTTATTGAATAGAAAAAAATCCTAAAACAGTACAATCCTTGCAACTACTTTACAGAATCAACCCTTAGCCCTAGGGGAAGTTTAGAACATGATGAGAAGGAGAAATCGACTAGGGTTTTGGGGAAGACGACTAGAGAATGAGATATCCTTCCCTAGGTCGAATTACATGCCTTTATATAGGCCTTGGGTTCAAATTTTCTAATATGGCAAGAATACAAGTTTAAACTAAAGTACAACTCTATTAAAGACTAAATCTTCAGAGTAGATGCCTTTAATTCGTCCTCTTTTCTTGCTTTGAGTTTCTTCCTTGAACTTTGGGATTGGCCTTCATTCTGATCTAGGGCTCAGAAAAATATAGGAGTGACCCACGACAGACCAGCTTAATTTCCTCTATCTGTTGAGCTTCACTTCACTTTTTCCCTTCACCATTGCTATCGTCATTGGCTGCCACTGTAGCGTCATCCTTCTCGACTCCAGTCCTATATTCCAGTTCTACTTCTCCACTGCCCTGAGTCTGCTACAGCAGCTACCTGCAAATGTAACCAAAATCAGTAGCAACTGTGCCATTTTATAAAATTGTGATGTATATGTGAAACTGTACCAAAATGCAATGAATTATGCTTGAATGCAGCAGAAATATGGGTTAAACAAGGGGTAAAAAGTAGAACTTTTGCACACTCAACAATAACTGCCTTGCTTTTATGAGTATTATTTATTTGGTGGACAAGAGATATTGTTTTAGTGTATTCTTGTATGTAGGTACTAACAGCCGAAAGAGGGAACCGAGGAGCTGAGGGCACAAGGCTGAGGAAGCTTACCTAGGAGCTGTACTGTAGCAGTTCCAGCTGAAAACGAGTTGCTGCCAAATATCTGCCGAGCAGAGTTGTCGCCAACCTTGTTCCCACGATAGTTGACTACGGGAGTTGGAAGAACCGGAGCGCGATTTGTAGAGCTAAAACTCTTGAATCTATCTTCGACGTTCATGTGGTTTTCCGACATCTGTAGCAGCGGCCATGGTTACCGAAGCGAAATTCTCAAGCTTACTTGCGGACTAAGGCAAACGAGATAGAGTCCATATTCCAAGCAAAGAAGTCAACATTTAAAACCATATTAAAGATGGAAAGCTACTTTTGAGGACTTCTACTTTAAGGAGGACTTAACCCAGTCTTGAGTCTATAAATACCCATTGTACTCCTAGTTTAAATCATCCTAGGTTTCCTATAGACTTTTCTTGTGTTCTTCACTGCCGACATGTTCTAAATACTATTTGGGTTAGGGTTATGTTGTAACTAGTGTGAAACGGTTGTTTTAGGTTTTGAGTTATTTTTCAATAAAATATTCTGAGTTTACTTAACCAATTGTTCTTCATTCTTTCAATCATTCTACACCAGTCGTTTGAGAGAATCCATTTGTCAGCCACGAAAGTGCAAGGCTCACGAAAGGGTTAAGTACGGTCACAACATGCTGAGGCGTGACTAACTTGGTTCCAATCCAGTCCACAAGTTTCAGCGGCTAAAATGGATTACCAACAGAGATGACTAGCCTGTGTTAGGTTGACGCTGAGATTGCTAGGTATTGCCTACGTCACGTTAGCTCTCGAGCATCCAAACCTAGAAATAGGAGGGATCACTATCGACTATCCTGCCGAACTTGGAGTATCTGCCATACTTGCTGCCAGGACGTCTTTCCATTACACCTGCTGAGACAGTACATCCTTGTAGTGGCAGTGACCTGCTGTAACCGCGTGACAGGGTCGTAGTTTACCGCCCGCCATACCCGCCGAGGCAGAACAAAATAACTCATACCTTTTACAACGCAAATTTCACACTAAGTGGCAGCATAACCCTGCCTGCTCTATCAACCTGATTTCCCTCTTTAGTACTTGTGTTTTTGTTTACTTTCTATCCAAACCAACCATTCACTTGTGTTTTACTTTACCTTGCGCAGGAACTACGAAACGAGATAAGCCGTCCAATCCTCGTGGGATTCGACATCTTTTATACTATAACTTGGCAGGAGTGTGCACTTGTTCTCTCACAAAAAGGGAACACCTACACGCCCCACACCTTTCACAACCCCAACCAGTTCTGCCATAGGTTCCAAGAAAATCTACAGTGGAAAAAGAGATGGTTGTTAGATTCCGGGGTCTTGTCGTAAAAGGGGCATAGAATAGACTGCTGCGATAGGCATCCTCTCTTTAAGAGTTCATTTTTTGTAGGGATTTTTTTCGAGTATCACTTTCCACACAAAGAAGCTCCACATTAGGAGGAGCGATGTTGCACCACACTAGCTTCCATACATCGTCCTTATCTGAATTATTTGATGAGCTTACCCTACAATAGGATTTCACAGTGTAAATTCCGTTTGGTGATGCAGCCCAACGAATACTATCTCGGGAATCACTATGAGGCCGACAGCTTGATATGAGGGATTGAAAATCACTCAGAGGGTCCCACTCCAGTCGAATAGCCTCCTTCTCAATTCTATATTCCATACCCAGGTTCCATTATCAAAACAGCCAAATTCTACAATTGTACCATTCTTTTTCACCGCTAGAGCATATATTCTAGGATGGGAGTCTCTTAGAGTCATAGAGCCGACCCAAATCTTGGACCAAAATTGGATAAGCTTACCATCCCCCCCCCGCATAATCAAATATTCTGGGAAAAGAGTGTATCCCGACTGCCAAAATATGAGATAATGTTCCTCCAGTTCCAAGATTTATTAGATGAACCTATGCTTTTCGGCAACACGAATTGATGATTTTCTTCATAAATAGCTGCTACTGTCTTTCTCCATAAACTATTGGTTTCAGTCTCGTAACGCCATAACCACTTACATTGCATAGCTTTACTTTTTTTTTGAAATCATATAGTCTGAGGCCCCCCTCTTCCTTGGGTAAGCACAAAGTCTCCCATTTCACCCAATGTATGGATCTACGATCGAGCGATCCCCATAGGAATCTCACAATCAATGTCGATAACGTAGAGCTAACCGAAGCTAGCATGGGAAACATGGATAGATAGTAAATGGGGATATTAGATAGGACTGACTTGATTAAAGTGACTCGACCTCAAATTATAGTAGCTTCGTCTTACAACCAACAAACTTGGACTGAAATTTATCCACTATAGGGTTCCAAATGGAAGCTGAATTTTTCGGCTAGCCTAGAGGCATGCCAAGATAGACACTAGGGAATTTATCACTCTTGCAGTGGAGATTTCCAATGAACTACCAATCCAGATACGATCAAAGAAGCCTTTAGCCATTGCATTTCGAAAAATAGAACTCAGACTCTTAGCAACAAGATTAAAAAGAAATGGAGATAACGGGCAGCCTTGTCTAAGTCCCTGAGAAACTATGAAGATTTTGGTAGGTGAGCTGTTAACCAAAACAAACATCTTAGCTGTTGAAATGCACCATCTAATCCAGGAACACCATCGACCACTAAACCCCATTCTTCCCACTATGTACAATAGGAAATCCCAAATAACTGAGTCGTAAGCTTTTTGGAAGTCGACTTTGAATACCAATCCAGAGAGGCCCATCCTTTTAGTGTAACCGGCCGGTTGGAATAAGTTTGAAAATTCTTCGTAAATTTGATAAAAATAATTAGAAAGTGGTCTATACATCGTTGTAAACGTGATTCAGTCTAATTTTGTTTTAAACTACATGGTGATCGACTTTGATATGTATTTTAAAAGATATGAATATTTGAGTGTTGAAAGGTCATAAAAATTTGACAACATATCTCTTAGAAAATAATTTTAGTTGTGACTTTGAAAAATTACTAAAAATTCTACAAGATAAATCAAGAAGTGAGCCTTATGTTTCTATAACCATAAAGAAGTCTAAGTTTGTTTAAAACAAACGATTCTCGATTTCGAGTTATATATTAGGAAATATTAATTTTTTAGTGAGAAAATTTTAGAAGAAAAGACAACAGATTGTTTCCAAAAACAACAATAATTGCAGCAACTTCAGAAATTCGCCATAATCGTACGAGTAAAATGAGAAGAGATAATTTAGATGGTTGGAAAGATTATCGAATCTAGTTCTGTTAGGATGATCAATCAATGGAAGATGATCAAGAGGGGGTGAATTGGCAATTTAAAATTTTGGTGGAAGCAAATAAAAATTGACACAAGCAATTTAGAGTAGTTCAACCTTCTAAACAATTCTAAACAAGGTTTACATCCACTATCTTAGCTATCATCATTAAGGATTTCTCAAATCCACTAGATTTTCTTTCCTTTTGAGGCTAAAGGAGATAACCTTGCAAACTCCCATATGACTTATACCCCAATGTTTTAAGTGATGGGAAGCACCGGCACACCTCATGGTGTAGTGAAAAATTATCCGGCGATTACCTCTAGAGATCCATGTACGAGGAACAAATTCGGGGTGAAAAGGGTGAAACGTTACCTTAATAAATCTGGAAATCTGCAGGGAGTATAGGAGAATCCAAATCGAATCCGAGTCTTCAAATTCGCGTTTCAACCTTTACGCAGTCCACCCGAATGAAACAATCAATATTTTCTCTTCTCTAACTGTTAGAGAGGTTTTCCGCAAATCATATGTTGGCTGCTAGACCTTATGCCTTTATATAACATTCACAAACCTAATTCTAATTAAATTTGAATTCATTAAATATACAATATATTTAACCGAATATAATTAAATATGTAGAATCTGATTCTACTTTAATTCAGTTTCATTAAATATACAATATATTTAACCGAATATAATTAAATATGTAGAATACGATTCTACTTTAATTCAGATTCATTAAATATATAATATATTTTAATAGTATTTGATAATTACAATAATGATCTAGTATTAATATATAAATATATAAATGAGATTATCTATAATTACAATAATAATAATAATTTCGTTTTAATAATTATTACGTGTACAACAAGTTTGTACACATGCTATTTAGTCGATATTTGTTCGTTTCAATTATAGGGTGTGACCCTTGTAGGTTCATGTAATGTTAGTAGTAATATCTAGAACAATTCTAATATTACAAGCAATGAGTGACATCTATCAATACATCATTGCTACCTAAGTTACATGAAGTCGTGGTTCGACTTTACCTTTTTTCCTGATTAACTTCTTTTATGTATTACATGCTTTTGTCCTCATATCTAGATCGGACACAAGTCATGGATTAGTCACACTTGTATAGTCCATCTAATATTTCTTGATATCTTGAGTAGACTATTATAAACAAATAACTATGATATCTCATATCAATTTATTCGAGCATGACCATGTATTTTCTAGTCTAAATCAATCAAGTGGCCTATGATATTACTCCTATTATGTAGGATGGAAATATCCTATCTTGATCAACCATATTTCGCTACATAGATTGTGACATACCCAATATCAGTCTTTATAGTGTAGTTAGTTACGACACACGTTTGACCGTATCAAAATATGTCACTCACGATGTTGAAATAATGATGATCTCAAGTCTGAGGATCATACATGTAGTTATCACCATGAGCAATGTCGTGACTCTCATATAATAATCCAAGAAACATGTTCATAGCAGGTCAGACAAGTATGTCATTCTCTAACACATACTTATGTATTGATTTTGACATCTCCATGTCAATAACAACGTTTTGTCCTCAATCAACTACATATTAGTCTTAATATATTATTGTTATCTATGCACAAAATAATACTCGACTAAGGACATTCAAGATTAACTATATTATTCTAAGGACTTTATTAAAATCCATTTTATTTATAAATGCACAAAATAAGACTGAAATAATAATAATGACTTTATATTAATAAACAAGATAAAAATAAGTATGTCTTTTACAATCATCTTATGATTTGTCTTTGGGCATACTCCAACATTAAGAACCCTCACAAAGAGAATACAATTGAAGCAAACTGAAAATCCCTCACAAGGTTAATTGTTTGCATAATTCTAGGCTCACTCGAACCCAACACTTGAATAAAATGGATACAATAAGAACACTCAAGTTGGTTCACAAGATTTTACAATAAAGGCTCAAAGATTGTTGGATGTGTGCTTGAATGCTTTAGACTTGATCAATAGTTGTTGTTGAAGCTTTGGAGACTTGATTTTATACCCCTTCATTAATTTTAACTGTTTGGGTAGCTGAGATATTAATTCTAGTCGTTGGGCTATATTTTTCTCGCACTAAATGTTGTCTGCCAACACTGTGTATTCGTACATGAGCACTCGTATCGGTACATACCATAAGAAGAAATATTCGTTGCAGACAAAGGGGTACCAGTGCGCGAAAAGGCGTATTGGTACAAAGTGAAGTTTTAAAAAGGGTATCCGTACTAGCCGTACAGTATTGATACCGATTTTGCTAACTGGAATCCTTGAAAGTTTTGCACAAGAACTCCTATCGATGTGCCTCTATGGGTATCAATATGTGTTAACTGGATTTCAAAGTTATGATTCCAATAAAACTGACAAGCAATGGTCAAAAAATTAAATGCAAAAGATTTGGAAAATCTTAACCCCGTATCGGTACGCACTTAGTTGTACCGATACTCGTAAGAACAACTGGTTCCCAAGTTGAATGGCGTATATTGTTGGATGTATATTCTTGTGACTCAGCCAATGGAGATAAGGCAATTTGTGGTATTTGTGTAACACAATTTAATTTTAAGCTTTGCCTTGTGGTTATTTGAAATTAAATAAAGATCTGACCCCTCATCTGCCCAAGAGGAATGCTCGATCTGATACTGAAATGAAATTAGATCTGGTTTCTTTCCCCAACTCTTCTTCTACCCAAATTGGATGCCACCTCTGATATCGGCCACCATCGGTCCGTGGCATGCACCGCCACCACCTTTGGCTTCCTCATCTCCTTGCGATCAAAACCATTCTCCCCACTCACCGAAACGTCGTTCCGTCTACCGTGGAGAACTAGTTGAAGCTTTGTCAAACTCTAAATCACCTCTCCTATATTTTCTTTCATTTCTGGTCGCCTCCATCATCATTTTGCATCACCGTGGGTCCAGTCGTGCTAAGCATGTTAAGGTGAGCAAAACCCAGTCAACTGACCATCCATATGACATCGTTAAGGGCTTCGTCGGAGCTTCGTCTTTTTCATCAAACTTTTGACCTTTTAGGTAATTTTCCGGTGAGTTTCTGGCATAATTGAGTTGTTTATTATGTTAGTCGTAGTCTTTGACTGGTGGGCTTACGAAATCCGACAGAATCAAGCATTTTAGCCTCTCTAGTGACCTTTTTAATGACCTCTCGACGGTCGAAATAGTTGGGGTAAGTGGACCGATTCAGGTTATAGCTCAAAACCCTGAACCAACTAGTCCGGTCTGAGCCCACATGCAAACAAGCCCAAGCTCATGAGGTCCAACTCGTCTGACCCGTTTGATTCATCCCGAGTCCGACCCGACTCGTCTACCCGAGTCAAACTGTCTGACCGATTTAACTCAGTGAGTCAGCCCGCCGAGTCAGCCCAGTCTGAGTCAACTCATTCTGAGTCAACCCAGTTCGAGTAAACTCAACTCAGTCAACTCAGTTGACTTTGACCATTTACTCTGACTATTGACTCTGATCATTGACTTTGACCGAAAATTCAACTTTTCCAAAAAAAATCATATTTTGGGTTTTTTTTAACATTTTGAGCCCGATTTTGAAGTCCGTTTTTGGAAATTCTAACTCAAAGCCTCCGAATCAGACCTTGAACCTGAGCATGCTTATGTATAAAATTATTCAATTAAAGAGCAATGTATTTGAGTTAAGGTCCGATTTTGAAGTATATTTGATTGATGGTATTCACTTTGTATCTGAGATTTTTTAGGGATATCGAGTTCGGGTTCAAAGGCGATCTGTGAGTGCATCAAAGGTAGACCGATGTTGGTGAAATCGATGTAATACAATACTACCTCTTGTATGCTTTATGAACATGTTGGTATTCGGTTAATGCATACATACTTATGGTGAAGTGTATTGTTAACTCTGCTTAAGTCGAATCAGATACGAAAATATATGTACAATAATTTAGATAAGTTTGACATACTCGAATGAGTAGGTAAATAAATTAGAAGGATTTGAAGGTAAATAATTAATAAGGCAGTTAATCTCCAAACCCGACTAATAGTGTTAAAGGATTCAATGTCAGAAATATTGGATATGAAATTATGAAAATGCCCTTGAGGTATAGGAATGACGAAGATACTCCTGACAATGAAAGCGATCTATAAATCCAAACCAGATCTAGTAAAACAACTGATTCATCTGAGAACATCAGATTATTTGGAAAATCATGGTAACAAGACTTACACCTTCGAGTTTGTAAATACAAGATTTTCCTAAATCCTGAACAAGTTTTTGAAGATAAATTTATGAGAAATTTTTTGTATGTCCGAATTAATGAAATGACAAAAAAGATTGAATTGACTAAATGACTGGAAATACTGATAAGGCTGTATTGATCGGAATGATCGTAGTGACCAAAAGGAATTAAGTATCTTTGGCACCAAAATTTCCAAATTATCTAGAATGATGGATAAACTCTCGAGTTCTGGAATGAATGAATTTTTAAGAAGTATTGGAAGTACCTGAATGACTAAAACACCATCGAGTTCTTAATTGATTGAAATACCTACATGACTTGAGATAAGTGGAAACATGGAAAATCCTGAGATTTATAATAAATCACAAATGACTGTAATTCCAGTGGGTTTGAAGCATGGCTTATGTAAATTAGTCATCCTTAATAATATTATGGCAAAAATACATGTTCTGCCATTCGAGGCTCGTTCCAGGATAATTTGTGACGATGACTTGTTCAACTATACTACGCAGCTAGAACTAAATATTAACCACGCGTGAGGGGTACCTATTTGAATGTTTTGAATGTAACGCATGGATGAGACATGCTTAATGGAATGGACTTGAAAGCCTAGCAAACTGTCAGTAATCTGCACGACAAATCACCAACTTACCATATCAGGGTTAAATTGCAAAAAAACCTCTAGAAGTAAAATGACCAAAATGCCCTTATGAGCATAATTGTCTGAAACTCTCTTGATACATATGATATCTTGAATGATACTTGAAAGTCCTTATGGATGTAGTTCTAGGAAACTACATATTGGTGTACGGTTTGAGGGTAGTTATGTGCTTCAAATAAAAATTTCCTTCCTTATGTTAATCTACCCTGCTGAGTAAACTACCAATGTCTGAAACCCTCTGTATGGTTTCTATCTGTACTCACTGGAACACACCAAACTCCTTAGTTCAACTTTTGTAATCTATCTCTCTTCTGATTCCTCAGGCTATATGCATGTTTGTCTGCTACTTAGGTTGTAAGATAAAGAACAATCTTGCTATCTTCAAGTGTTTTGTTGCTATGGATAACAATTCATAATTGGAACTTGTTGCCTGGATCATCATGTCAGTATTAGTCTAATGCAATATACTTGCATGTGCCTTTAACAGCTTGTGGTAGTTCAGTATTACTGAGCTTTTCCAAGCTCATACTGTTTTTACCATTGCAAGTTCTAAAAGATTACACATGGTCAGTTATCGACATCATCATGTTAGTTCTTTCGGCATTGCTTGCGGAGTACGATACCCGTGTAATTATGGGGCATGTATGTCACATCTTGTATACATTTGCATCTGAAACTGGTTTTATAACGTGTATTTATGAATACTGTTATGTTAAATGAATAATTTCCAAGTTGTATTTTTAAGTCTGAAATTGTTTTGTGGTTTTAAATGGTTTGAGAAAAAAATTTATATGAAATTGTAATGTGCGTCGCTCCAGTGGCCCAAATGTAACACCTCAGATTGTTTTGGGCAATCTGTATCGATTTAGGTGTTACAATAATAAAACCAAAATAAATTTTTAAGCCTTTTGAAAAAACTCCTCCTTTCTATAAGGCTAAAAGATAGTTTGTTTTTGAAAATCCTTTGAAAAAATATTATATCTCATACTTCTCCCCCTTTTTGTTAGATCAAAATCAATTAAAACATAATTCAAAGATAAACTAAGAATAACTCCAATGATAATTATACAACATGGATATTATAAAATTCAAAGCATAATTCAAAGCAACATTAAATATTCAACTTAAACTTAAAAACATAAACCAAAGCATAAACTAAGCATAGGTGCATAAAACTCAAATCCTAATAGATAATATGACATGAATGAGATGCAATGCCTAAGATTCGTCCCCATCTTCATCATCCTTGTTTTCATCTTCCTCATGATCATCACCAATAGCATGACCACACCATTCTATATGAAAAGCGGTAAGGGTCATGTCTATCGAAGTTTGATGTTGCTCAAAGGAGGCAACTCTAGCATCCAAGGAGGTCATAAGAGTGTCAAGAGTAGCGAAGCTAGAACCCAACCTCGCATCCAAAGTAGCAAACTTCCCATCAAGGTAAGCCATGAGAGCATCAAGGGAAGGTTGAGCAACCGAAGCTTCCAGAACCAAGGGATCAACAAGAACATTCTCCACGAGATTAGGTTGAGCACCACGGGAAAGATTAGCATTACGAATCTATTCTCCATTGTAGAAAGTGAACTTGGCTCGCCGGAGAGAATGATCATCAATGGGATCGGTGAGAGGCAATCCAAGATTAAAGGAACAATCTACCCCAAGCTTGTGAAACATGTAGCTAAGGGCGGTGCCATAGGTGAAGGAAGAAACAAGGATGATATGACTGTTTTAGACTAGGAATACTAATTCAGAAAACATAATTTTGGCTAGGTTTTGACGTTTACCCTCATGAAAACAATGTAGCCAAAAATCATCAACTTGACGAACGGAAAACCACTTAGCACTTGATGGTCGAAACCACAAAGTGATGAGAAAGTGAAGGAAACGCTCATGGGCATCAAGCACGGTTACGGAGCCACTATAGAGTTGACCAAAATAACTTTCATCAGCTATACCCTCATCATCCATTCCTAAAAGTTTGGTAATTTTTGAAGAATCAAGTCAGAATTTTTTTTACATAAGATAAGACTAAATAGCTATGACCTCGGTTTTCTCTCGATTTAAAATACATCAGGCATTAGAATTGAAAGCAACGATGAGGTTTTTGTAAAGAACGTTGAGTGTTTGTAAAAAAGACATGAATTTCCACCACCTCATTTGTAACACCCCAGTTTTAGACCTAGAGGTTTTGTGATGGTTTTAGGGTTCATTATACTGAGATTAGAGATCCGGGTTAGTTTCGGGTTGAGTTCAAGGGAAACCTGTTTTGGAAGGTGATAAAAATACGGAAAAATTATCTAAAATCCTTTTTAAATATATCCCTACTATTTGTATGCACAAAATTTTTCTTGATGATTGACACAACAATTATGTTGAACCCCAAAGAAGGCTCAATCCGGTCATGAAGAAGATGTTGATGAAGGAGATAATCAAGTGGCTCGATGCTGGTGTTATCTACACAATGTCCAATAGTTCGTGGGTCAGCCTGATTCAATGTGTACCTAAGAAAGGAGGCATGACCGTGGTAAGCAATGAGGACAATGAATTGTTGCCAACAAGGACAATCACGGGGTGGAGGATATGCATGGACTATCAGAAGCTAAACAAAGCAACCAAGAAGGACCATTTCCTCTCCCATTTATTGACCAAATGCTAGATTAATTGGTGAGCGAATTCTTTTATTGTTTCCTCGACGGATACTTAGGGTACAACCAGATTGCTATAGCACTAGAAGACCAAGAGAAAACAACTTTCACATGCTCGTACGATAATTATGCCTTTAGGAGGATGCCTTTTGGGCTTTTCAACGCTCCAGCCACTTTTCAGAGATGTATGCTAGCCATTTTTTCATACATGGTTGAAGAGATCTTGCAGATATTCTTGGATGACTTCTCAGACTCCGGAGATGACTTTGAGGCATGCTTGGGCAACTTGGAAAAGGTACTTAAGAGGTGTGAAGAAGCCGACTTGGTTCTCAATTGGGAGAAATGTCATTTTATGGTGGCCGAAGGGACTATTTTAGGCCACAAAATATCGAAGAAAGGCATAAATGTGGACAAGGCAAAGGTTGAGGTGATCGAGAAGCTACCTTCCCCAACAACTGTGAAGGGTATTAGGAGTTTCTTGGGCCATGCAGGCTTCTATAGGAGGTTCATCAAGGACTTCTCCAAGATCTCCAAACCAGTATGCACTTTTCTACAACAAAACCAGCTCTCCATATTTGATGATGATTGCCACAATGCATTTAAGGAACTGAAGGAGAAACGTATCTTAGCACCCAGCGTTGTTCCACCGAATGGGTCCTCACCATTCGAGCTGATGTGTGATGCAAGTGACTACGTAGTGGGAGCAACCCTTAGGCAACGTCAAGGTAAACTCTTTCATGTTATTTACTATGCTAGCCGCACTTTAAACGATGTACAAATCAACTACACTACCACCGAAAAAGAGTTATTAGTTGTCGTGTTTGCATTTGATAAGTTTAGAGCATACGTGATAGGCAATAAGGTCATTTTTCACACCGATCACTCAACCATTAAGTACTTAGTGACTAAAAAGGATGCTAAACTTAGACATATCAGGTGGATACTTCTCTCGCAAGAGTTAGACCTAGAAATTAGAAATAGAAAGGGGTGTGAAAACCAAGTGGCTGATCATCTATCTAGGATAGAAAACAAGGCTAAAAATAATGATGAACAAGATATTAAAGAGGAATTCCCTGATGAGAAAATATTATATGCTACAACAATTTTGTGGTATGCTGATATTGTTAACTTTCTCGTTAGTGGTATTTTGCCTCCTAATTTGAATAGCCAAGGTAGGGAGAAATTCAAGCACGATGTACGATTCTACTTTTGTGACGAACCTTATTTATTCAAGCAATGTGCTGACCAAATGATAAGAAGATGTGTCCCCAAAGAAGAGCAAAAGGAGATCATATTCCATTGCCACTCACCGTCGTGTGGAGGACACTTTGGAGGTGCTAGAACCGCTGCAAAAGTCCTCCAATCAGGGTTTTACCGGCCCACACTTTTCAAGGATGCACATGAATATTGCAAGACTTGCGATAGATGCCATTGCACTGGAAATACTTCTCGAAGGCACGAAATGCCATTGCAAGGCATCTTGGAAGTGGAACTCTTTGATGTATGGGGAATAGATTTCATGGGACCATTCCCTTAATCATTTGGGGATCTCTACATCCTGTTAGCAGTGGACTATGTGTCAAAATGGGTTGAAGCATTGGCAACACCAAAGAATGACTCTAAGACCATTTTGAAGTTCCTTCACAAGAACATCTTCACAAGGTTTTGAGCACCATGAGCCATCATCAGTGATGAGGGAACTCACTTTGACAACAAGCTGATCGCAAAGGCATTGCAAAGATAAGGGGTGAGACACAAAATTGCTACGACATATCACCTCCAGACCAACAGACAAGCTAAGATCTTCAATCGAGAGATAAAGTGGATACTTGAAAAGGTAGTCAATCCCAAGAGAAAAGACTAGTCTCCACAGCTTGATGAGACTCTATGGGCCTATCGCACAACTTTCAAGACACCCTTGGGAATGTCCCCATTCAAGCTTGTTGTTGCATGCAAAAGTGATGTGCAAATTGCGTGCAAGTATACACGGTGCCAAGTTATAGTATTTAAGATATCGTCTCCACAGGGATTGTGACAACCTTCAGAGTCCACTTTTTCTGCACAGGTAAAATGTAAAAGCACAAATATTAAGTGTTGGTTTGATTAAAACTAAGACTTAAGAAAATAAAATAAATTGGGAAATCAGAGTGAGAGAATGAGCCGATATTGGAATGCTTCGTAGTGTGGAGATTGAATGCACTGTCTCGACACAGTTTTGCATATCAACTTAACAACTTTCAATAGCCACCCACGAGTATACCTCGACAGAGACCAAAGTGACTGCTTGGGCAGTTAAGTGATGATTCAAGGTTCGGCAAGGCTCTCTTCAATGACTTCCTCTTATCCCTAAGCTTGAAGTACTATTGGCGAAAACGTCTTGGATGATTCCTCCCGGCATGAATCTAAGGATGAACACCAACCGATTATGAAGCCTTTTTTAGCCGTTGAACTTTTAACTTATCCCTAAGCCGAAGTAGCTTTACTCTATGTTTGGATAAAACCGTGTTTACTCGTTTCGTGAGTCCAACTCTCCTGATATTGAACAAATAGATTGATGCCCTCTTCTCTCCTGATAAAGATTGCAACAATGAAGAACCCTAAAACTGAAAACCTAAACAAATACAAGCAAACTCTCACAACTACTCCACAACCAACCCTTAGCCCTAGGGAAGGTTTAAACATAATGGAGAAGGGCGGCACAAGGGTTTTTTTGACAAGAAGGAGTTTTCTCTTTAATCTCTCTCGTTGTTTCTCCTTCAAGTCAATTACATATATATAGTAAAGGAGCCTAGGTCTAAGTCGGTTTAGGGCGGGAATACTAGTTAGAATATAATTACAACTCATTAAGAGAACAAAATCTAACATTAAATCTTCCTAGATTCCCGTTAGACTTTTTCCACCTTGACTTTGACCATAGCTTTCCTTTGTCCTCTAGGCTCCAATGCATGTGTAAGTGGTCTTCAAAAATCGGGCTTGATGGGCTCTTTCAGTCGCATACCACTTTGTAATTTTTCCTCCTTCCTCAAGTTGTTGCCTCGGTGGCACAATGTTGACTGACTCGATAGAGGTGTGGGATGATGTGCAGGGGTTGGCACAAATCTTCATTCTGGGACTGTCCTCCTCGGTCATCTCTCTAGATGGTCCAACAGCTTCCTCCATCAGTTTCCAGCTTTCTCCTCTTCCACCCTCTCTGCTGCCTCGGCGGCATATGCCTGGGCGGGTACCTGCGCATAGTTAGAAAACATGCTTGATCAGTATCTTTTGTATAAAAATATTTAAGTTCATCAAATAAGGCAGAATATCTAATCTATGCAGTTTTGTGTATGTTTTCCTAATAAATGCAAGTAAACTATACTCAAGAACAACAATAATTGAGCTAAACTAGGGCATAAATATAGGACTTTTACACACTTAACACACCCCCAAACTCAAACTATTGCTTGTCCTCAAGCAATGAAATCTAACAATAACATGCCAAAACTTAAAATCATATGTAAACTTATACGAGAAAGCACCTTGAGCAACCCTTACATATCGTGTAGATTTACGCGTAATTGGAAACCCTTCGAATGAAAATGGACTTACCCGAAACCGGACTATGTATCTCGTGAATGTGTGCTGTAACGCCCTGATTTTGGGCCTAAATGTTTTAGAGTTTGAATCGGGTCGGTCAGGAACGGTTCGAATCTTTAAGGGAGATTTAGGGAACACCTAGGTCGAAATGTTATAAAAATATGGAAAAATATCTAAAAATCCTCATTTATTATAATAATGATTATGGTGAAACAATTTTACAAAATATGGTTTGGAAAGACTACATTTCGGTGTAGTGACCAAATCGTAGTTTTTGCAAAAGTTGACTAGTGACTATTTTGTAAAGGATTGAAACTTTGAATCTTTAAGGAGCTAATTTTACCAAAATGTTTTTAATCAGATTTCTCTTTATTTTGGGTATTTTAATAATGATTTAATAAAGGGAATTAAAAGAGAAAAATCCTATTTTGACTTTCATAACTACTTTACGATCTTTTTCCCTATTTTAATTTTTTCTCAACTTGTAACGCCCAGATTTTGGGCCTAGAAGTTTTAGAGTTTGAATAGGACCGGTCGAGAACGGTTCGAATCTTTAAGGAAGATTTAGGGAACACCTAGTTTGGGATGCTTTAAAATTGTGGAAAAATATGTAAAAATCCTCATTTATTATATGGATGATTATGGTGAAAACAATTTTACAAAATAAGGTATGGAAATACTACATTTTGGAGTAGTGACCAAATCGTAGTTTTTGCAAAAGTTGAATAGTGACTGTTTTGTAAAGGATTGAAACTTTGAATCTTTAAGGAGCTCATTTTACCAAAATATTTTTAATCAGATTTCTCTTTATTTTGGGTGTTTTTATTAATGTTTTAATTAAGGGAAATAAGGGTTATTAAAAAGAAAATCTATCTTTGACTTTTCATAACTACCTTACGTTAGTTTTCTCTCATTTCATTTTCTCTCAATTTCTTTTCAGCCAAACACAATTTCTCCATCAATTAGCCTCTGATATTTATTCCTTTTCATAAGATTTCAATCTCCTTTTGATTCATAATCTTTTCCTCATCAAATCCTCTTGTTTTCACTTTGAATTTTCAAGAAAACTTGCCCAAATCAAGGAGAAATCAGCCATTAGAGGTAAACTTCGTCCTTCTCCTCTAATGATAAGTTCTTCACTGAAATTCCCAAGTTAGAAATCCTTTGTTAATGATTTTTGAGTTGCTTTAATGTTAGAAACATGAAATTGTGTCAAAACTCAAGATTCTTTGAGAGATCTTGATGATTTTCGTAACTATTGGTTAAGCTCTGATTTGAGGTTGATTTCTAAAGTATTTTGGATCGTAATTGATGTTATAAATGAGGTTTTATCAAATAAATCCTGAATAGGTTTGAATTTCTAAGTTTTGCATCCTAGAATGGTGGTTTTTGGAGTGGTTTTGGTGTTCTGTTATAGCTGGAGGTATAAGGACGAGTTTATGGTGGTTTTTGATGTTGATTGAGGTTTAGAAATTTTTAGAAGTGATAGATCTTGGTTGGGCTTTGTTTTGGAAGAGTTTGGAGATGGTTTCAGTTGTTTTTGGTGGCCGAAATGAGGCTTTTGAGTAGAGCAACGGGTTTAGGTGTGTGGCTGATGATTTCAATGCATGATGATGCATTAATCCTCTACTCTTATGTGTTATGAACAGGGGAGACATCTTCAGAAGCTTTTGGTGTTGATCCAGAAGTGCCGGGAGCTTAGATAGCGTTTCGGCAAGCAATCGAAACGTAATTGGTGAGTGCGAATGGTTTTAGAAGTCCTTGAGGGACAAAGAAACAAGGTTTGGGGATTTAGAAAAGGTTTGAAACACCTTCCTAAGTCCAGAAGTAAGTATGGCTAGATTTGCTCTCAATTATGTGGCGGTTGCCCTTAAAATGCTTTTACATGCTCTTATTTTGAGATAGACAAATTCCTACTATTTTTATGCATGATTTGTAGCATGACATGATGCTTTGAAGGGATTTCATGTGATATCATGTGCATTGAAGAGTTTCAAGATTTTGGTTTAATGCAAGCATGTTTTATGATTTTGAAATGAGATGAGAAAGATTTGAGAAATGTTACATGAAAAACAGTAGGTGAGATAATGTTTTGACATAATATATTGGCATAGAAGATGAGATACTTACCAGATATAATTGATCGATCAATAGGATGAGAGTGCACTATAAACTAAAAATTCGTACGTGCTTTTTGGATTCAATCCAAAGGGAGAGACCGATGATGGACATTCCATCGGGTAGGACTTGGTGAAATACCCAAGCTTTGTGGCGATGAGAGATACCGCCATGAGAATCCGGTGATGAGAGATACCACCGGGTAGGACTTGAACTTGATTCAAGCTAATCCGCATATCCGAGTAGTGATTAAATGTAAAATGCCAATATAATATATGAAAATGTATTTGATTCACATGTACCTAGTGTTGAGATGATTTATGCTATGAGAAATGCATATGAGATTTGTTTATGAAATGCTTTAGTTTCCACAAGCATGTGTATGGCCTTGACATGAGTTTTGCATTGGTTTAAATGCATGAGATAGAATAGAGGTACATGTGTTTTCAAATGGAGATTTTCTTTGAAATGGTTTTCAAGCATGAGATAGAATGAGCATGTTGTTGAAAATGGCTTTTCAGAAAGTGTTTTGAATAATGCATTATAGTTTTGGTTTTCTTTAGAGCATGCCTCACTAAGCAAACATGCTTACGCTCTCTTTTACCAATAATGTAGATAATTGAAGTGTTTTGGGCAGCAAGAAGGTTAAGAACGTCCAAGGAAGGGTAAAGCTCATGTATGTTGATGTTTTTACACACTTTAGTATTGGTATTTGGCTATGGGGTTTCAAGGTTGTATTGGGAGATGTGTTTTGGACCCCTATGTTTGTAGTAAGTTTGTTATGGCTTTTATGGTTTGTAAATGGTCCTAAAGGGTTTGGTTGGAGGTTTGAGTTTTATATTTGGTTTTGTGGCTAGGAAGCATGCATATAATTTGAATGTTCATGTGCTTGATGCCATGCTTTAGCTTAAGCTTCTCAATTATGTTCTCTAATGTCTAAACAAGTTGCTGGTATGTTATGGAATGTTTTGGAGCATGTTTGATAGTGTTAAGATGTGAAAAACCAGAATTTTCTGCTGTTAGATGGCAGGGTGTATCGAAACACCCTTATCTGTTTCGAAACAGGGGCCCGAAATGGCCATAGTGTTTCAGAACGGGTGAAGGTGTTTCGGAAAACTTTGGCTACTGGAGAGGCCTGTTCCGATACTGGTCTCGGAACGCACCCGAGTACCGAAACGGTCAACACTGTTTCGATACGGGCGTTTTGATACGAAGGTCAGTGTTCCGGAACAGTTGACTGTTGGTCTGTGCATTTGAACTGTTTCAAGCTCTCATGTTTTACATTTTAGTCCTGCATGTTGTGGATGCAATTGCTTGAGCTTGGAATGTCCTTTTAAGTTGATTTTTGGCAGAGATGTATGAAAAGTGATTAATTACATATTGGTAAACTTGAAATCTGCAAAGTTCTTATGTTTTCCAAAATTTACATTTTGGTCTCTAAAAGTGTAATTTTTGCAATTGAGTCCCTAATTGATTTTCGATCGCTGTGCCTTTCTCGCATATGGCTCTTGCGTAACACATAGGCTTAATGTGCGTCTAGAAAAGATAAAAAGAAAAAAGGTCGTTAATCAAGGTTGACTTTCGGGTTGACTTTGGTTTTCCCCGTGTAATCTTCGTAGTTCGGGTCAAGCGTCTAGGTTGAGCTAAGGGGGTTACATTTGTTGGTATCAGAGCCAGGTTAGCGAATGTTTGGTGCTTAGTAAGTGGTTAAGGTATGTGATTATGAATGATGATGACTTTTCGGTGAAGGTATGATGTATGATTGTTGATGTGTGGTTTTAGTGAGATGAAATTGTGATGTTATGTTGTGTTTGGGGTA
This sequence comes from Hibiscus trionum, assembly GCA_030270665.1. NCBI lineage: Eukaryota > Viridiplantae > Streptophyta > Magnoliopsida > Malvales > Malvaceae > Hibiscus > Hibiscus trionum. The sequence continues at coordinate 7,463,638 of BSYR01000057.1, forward strand.
TTGTTGGGGATCCCAATTTCCATTTCATTACTAATGAGAAGAATTGTTTCAAAAGTGAGCTTGAGTACTTGGATTACTTACCTTATTATGCCTAATTGGATTTATTGTACTTGTCAGTTGCATTATTTTATTATGGGGCCACGTAGAGAGCTTAAAATCAATACATGTTCTACGGCTGAGAACTAGAATGTGGAGAATGCTGAGGATCTATCTTCTCCTCCCCTGGTGGACCACCTGGTGGTGGAGCTGGGGTTGGTGTTGCTGGAGTTGGTGCTGGGGTTGTTGGACCCGAGGGAGTTCAGGGGCAAGCTGCTCCTGATATGTCCGCTTTGATACAAGCTATTGCTGGAGCTTTCGAGGCAGCAGTAGATGGAGCTCATGGAGCTGCACCTCAGGATTGTGCTAATGTAAGGTTGCCGTTGGAGCGACTTCACAGTCTGGGAGGGTTTGAGTTCAAAGGGTTGACCCCGGAGGATTCCGAGTCTTTGTTGGAGAGCACCAAGAGGATATTTGGACAGTTGAACTGCAATAATGTTCAGAAGTTGGGATGCATTGTTTCCCTGTTGCATGGTGATGCATATACGTGGTGGACGACCACAATATCTGGGATGGATGATGATGATGTGACCTGGACATTCTTTCTGAGTGTGTTCAAGCGAAAGTATTTGGGAGTTTGCTACCTCGATGAGAAAAAGAGGGAATTCATGTCCCTTGTGCAAGGGAGCATGACGGTGGCAGAATATGAGGTGCAGTTTGTACTCCTTAGCCAATATGCACATGAGCTGATTCCTAGCGAGTGAGAAAGATGTGAGCGATTCTGTTACGGCCTAGTGGTGGATGTGAAGACTTATATGCTCGCAGCCGATTATACTGATTTCGATGTCTTGGTCACTAGAGCCAAGGACATTGAGCTGAATCTGGGTTTGGCGAGTCGAGCAGGGGGATCTAGCTCGGGGAAGTGAGCTGCAGAGCGTGATCTTGGTAGAGTTCACTATAAGAGGCATAGAGATAGAAGGTCACATGGTGATTCTAGACGTGGAGGTGGTAACCCGGGAAGAGGTCAACAAGGACCAAATGCTTTCTTGAGGACTCTTGAGTGTAACCGAAGTGGTAGGAGACATGCTGGTGAGTGTTAGGGTAATTTGGGTACATGTTGGAACTGTTGTAATCGAGGGCATATGAAGAAAGATTGTCCTCAGCCGTTGAGAGAAGGTCAGGCTCCGGTGAGAGCAGTTGAGCCACAAAAAGGTCGTGGGCGCGGCCGTGGTAATTTCCAGCGCAGAGATGAGGGTGGAAGAAATGTGGCACATGTGGTGGCTGTTCAACCTGAGGGTAGTGGCCAGGCTCGAGTGTATGCCCATCGAGAGGGAAGGAATGACACGGACGTGATCGCATGTACCTATTGCATGAACATGCTCAAATGCTTGGTTTGCCTGTTGAGTCTTTGGATGTTGGTATGCATGTGACTAGTTCCTTTGGTGAGACGATTGTAACAAGAATATTGTATAGGAGATGCCCCTTAATGGTGCAAGATCATGTGTTTCTTGTCGATCTTATGGAATTTCCATTCTATGGTTTTGACATAATTCTTGGCATAGATTGGCTTGTTGAGCATAGAGCCGTTGTGGATTTTGAAAGCAAGCGAGTTTTGCTGAAACTTGCGAATGATTATGAAGTTTTGGTGGTGTTAGAAAATGTGAAGTTTCTATCTAATGCGATGTCGACGCTTGAAGCAAGCCGGATGTTGCGTCGAGGATGTGAGGCTTACCTAGCCTTTGTTATGAATCCTAGTTCAAAAGAGGTCCGCGTACAGGATATAAGGATCGTGTGTGAATTCCCTAGGGTGTTTTCGGAGGAATTATCGGGTTTGCCGCCTAGTCAAGAGGTTGAATTTTGAATTGAGATGTACGAGAACACAACTCTGGTGTCCATTGCTCCTTATCGCATGGCACCCAAAGAGTTGAAGGAGCTGAAGATGCAACTTCAGGAGTTGCTTGACCGAGGCTTTATTCGGCCTAGTGTGTCACCTTGGGGTGCACCGCTTTTGTTTGTTCAAAAGAAAGATGGCACGATGAGGATGTGCATTGATTATCGTCAGCTGAATAAGCTGACCATCAAAAACAAGTATCCTTTGCCGAGGATTGATGATCTTTTTAATTAGTTTCGAGGAGTGGCTGTGTTTTCAAAGATAGATTTGAGGTCAGGATACTATAAGTTAAAGGTGAAGGATGTGGATGTGCCAAAAACATCCTTTAGAACGAGGTATGGGCATTATGAGTTTCTAGTGATGCCGTTTGGACTGACGAATGCTCCTGCTACTTTCATGGATATGATGAATAGGGTGTTTCATGAATTCTTGGACAAGTTCGTCGTGGTGATCATCGATGATATCCTTGTGTACTCTCGTACCGAGGAGGAGCATGAGGGTCATTTGAGGATCGTTTTGTAAGCGCTGTTAGAAAATCAGCTTTATGCTAAGCCGAGCAAATGTGAGTTCTGGCTAAAGCAGGTTGTTTTTCTTGGCCATGTGGTTTTGGCTGAAGGGATTCGAGTTGATCCTCAGAAGATTGAGGCAGTCATCAATTGGAAGCCTCTTAGGTCCATTCATGAAGTTCGTAGTTTCCTTGGGTTGGCAGGTTACTATCAAAGGTTTGTGGATGGATTTTCTAAGATTGATGCCCCTTTGACGAAGTTGTTGCAGAAGGATGTCAAGTATGAGTGGACGGAAACGAGACAACAAGCTTTTGAGAAGCTAAAGGCAGCTTTGACGCAAGCTCCTATCTTGGTTCAACTTGAATCAGGGAAAGAGTTTGTGGTGTATAGTAACGCATCCTATGTTGGTTTGGGATGTGTGTTAATGCAAGAGGGTAAGGTAGTGGCTTATGCATCGCGGCAATTGACAGTGTATGAGCGCAATTATCCTACGCATTACATTGAGTTGGCTGCAGTGGTTTTTGCCCTAAAGATCTGGAGACATTATCTCTATGGTGAGAAGTGTACTGTGTATACATATCATAAGAGTTTGAAGTACCTGATGTCTCAGAAAGATTTGAATCTTATGCAACGATGTTAGATAGAGTTGCTTAAGGAGTACGATCTAATGATCGAGTATCATCCGGGGAAGGCCAATGTTGTGGCCGATGCCTTGAGTAGGAAAGTGGCGGTGGAGTTAAGGTCGATGTTTGCTAGCTTGAGCATATCGCGGGATGGTGGTCTTGTTGCTGAATTGCATGTGAAACCATCCCTAGTTCAGTTGATAAAGGACAAACAACTATTGGATGATTCCTTGGTGCCACATGTTCAAGATATTACTGAAGGTAGGCCATCGGATTTCTGTTTCAATGTTGATGGTGTCTTATGTTTTGGGAGTCGGATAGTGGTATCGAATGATGTTGAATTGAGGCGCACTATTCTAACCGAAGCTCATAGTAGTCCTTTTGCTATGCACCCTGGTAGTACAAAGATGTATCGTGATATGAAGGATGAGTACTATTGGGTGGGACTGAAGAAAGATGTCGTTGAGTATGTTAGTAAATGCATGGTTTGTCAGCGAGTTAAGGCTGATGTAACCCCCTTAACCCGGCCTAGACGGTTGACCCGAATTAAGAAAGTCACACGGGGAAAACCAAAGTCAACCCGAAAGTCAACCTTGATTAACGACCCTTTTTTTTCTTTTTTAAACTTTTCTAGATGCACATTAAGCCTAATGGTGATCACACAAACATTATACCAAAAGATCACAAACATCAGAGATCAAACAGGGACTCAATTGAACAATTTACAACTTTAGGGACCAAATTGTAAATTCTGATAATTATAAGGACTTAATCCAAATTGAAGTTACCAACTTGAAATTAATCAGGTTTCATGCTTCTCTGTGAAATTTCAGCTCAAAAGGACTTTCCAAACTCATACAATTGCACAAACAAGTTTCAGGACCAAAACGCAAACAATCCAAAACACATAACTGCCAATGTCAGCCCCCAACGGTCGACCGTTCCGAAACGGGAGACAGCCCGTTCCGAAACGCGGGGCCGTTCCGAAACAGGCATAGCATGTTTCGAAACGGGGGTCTGGCAGAGGCTTTTCCGTTTCGGAACGGCCCTTCCCGTTTCGGACGCCTGGGCACGATTAAGGCACCCGTTCCGAAACGGTAGGTGCTGTTCCGAAACACCCTGCCCAGATTACTCCAAAACTCAACTTTAAACATGCAATAACACAACCAATCATGCTCCAAAAGCTACCAAACTTTGACAACATGCAATTCAACATATAAACAACATATTAGCATCATCAATTCATCCAATCATCATCATATGCAAAAAGCCCCAATTCTATAGGCATGCTTCCTACACAAGCTAGGAATTCAAACACCAAACTTACAAAACAAGCATATAAGGTTCCAATTCAAAAGCCAGCAAACACATCAACATTTAACATACTTAGGGAGTCTCCAACACCTCCCAAAACATACACATTGGTCCCCCATTGCCAAATCATACAAAAGCTAAAATGTACTTATAAAACCTCATACATTGAGCTTCACTTGAACTTGATTGCTTGCCCCTTTTCTTGCCGCCCTCAAGGTACTCTAATGCTCTGCATTATTGAATTAAGAAAACGAAGAGAGCGTAAGCAAAAGCTTAGTGAGGAATGCTCATTCAAACCATTCAATAATGCAACTTAAAACATTTACAAAACATGCTTCAAATCCACATTTGCTCATGCTCAAAACCTTACTTTAAACAAGCAAATCCATGCTTCAACATAAACATTAAAAACAAGCATCTCATGCTTCATAATGTACTCAACATGTCATATTGGCTCAAGTGATTCATTTCATTTCTTAAATCAAGTTCATCAACTTCCCAAGGACTTTTAAACACCTTGGCCATGGACTTTTAAACACCATGAAGTAACACATCAAGGACTTTTAAACACCTTGATCCCAAGGACTTTTAAACACCTTGGCCATGGACTTTTAAACACCATGAAGTAACACATCAAGGACTTTTAAACACCTTGATCCCAAGGACTTTTAAACACCTTGGCCTATGGACTTTTAAACACCATAGAAAAGGATCACCTAAGGACTTTTAACCACCTTAGTGTCCACAACATGAACCATCCAAGGACTTTTAGCCACCTTGATGTTCATAAGTAACAAGGCTCACTCAAGGACTTTTAACCACCTTAGTGACCTTAACATTTTAAAAACATCACTTGCCAATATACATCATTTTCATCACTTACATCACTGTTTTAAAGCATCAAACCAAGCCATATTCATCATGCATTTTAAAGCATTAAACCACATCATTTCAATGTACAAAAGCAAGGAACTCCTACCTAGAGTTACCTTCAACATATGGCTTACATCAACAGCAAAAACCATGCTAAAACATGCTTCCAAAACAGTATGTAAAACGTGCAAATAATCATTTTGCAACACAAGAAAATCATGGCCACCACTAGAGAGAAATTCCGAAAACTTACACTCGAGCTTAGCAAAGTTGTTTAGACTTAAACTAAGCTCCCAAGACATTGGTTTCAAAGCCGAAAACCCAATTTCACTCACCGATTCCACTTCGCCACTTGCCGAAGCACGAATTCAAGCTTCCGGATCAACAACTCTTGGATCCAAAGATGCCTCCCCTGATCAAACACATTAAAGCAGAGGTTTAATGCATCATCAAGCATCAAAAGCTTCAATGAAAGCACTCAAACTCGCTGCTCTCATTCATACACCAATTTCGGCCACCAAACACCACCGAAATTGCATCCAAACCACTTCTAAACAAAGCCCAGCCATAAACCAGCAAAACCTAACATCCATCAACACCATATAACATCTAAAAACAACCTATAAACATCCTTATACCTCCAGCAACAACAGATCCACAAGATCACCACAAAAACATCCAAGAAACTTAAGCTAAACTTAGGAAACACAACCTATCCGGGATTGCATCAATTAAAACTCATTTCCTTATTAATTTAGAGTTCATTTAACATCAAAAACACATCTTAAATCACAGATCAATCAGATCTAACGAAAATCATGAAAAACCATCAAATCTTGCATTATAAGCCAAGATACAATTCCAAACTCAAAAGCCTTTAATTAAACATAAATCAAGAGTTGATAACTTGGGAATTTCAGTAAAGAACTGATAGTTTAGAGGAGAAGGACGTTCTTACCTCCAAACTTGTGATTCTCCACTTTTTGAAATGAAAATCCTTGATGAAACTTGTAGCAATTGAAGAGGTTTTGAAGATACAATGATTTGCAATCAAATGAGAGTTGAATGGAAGGATTTAGGTGAAAAAAACAGAAACAAAACTCTGGAAATGGAGTGTTTGGGTTGAGAGAAAAAGAGAGAAAGAAAATGAGAAGTTAGTTGAGAAAATGCCAAATAAATTTTCCCTCCACTTCTAATATGTTTTAAAATCAGATTATAACCCAAAATATCTTAGAAAAATCTGGAGAAAACACTTTTGGATTAATAGCTCCTTAAAGATTCAAAGTTTCAACTCTTTATAAAACAGCCACCAAACTTGCGAAAATTACATTTTGGTCACTAGCCAAAATATCAACCTTCCAAAACTCATTTTCCAAAATTGATTTCACAGTTCATCTAATTATATTAAAAGATGATTTTAGAACATTTTTCCATATTTTTAATGCAACCCGAACTAGGCTTTCCTAATTTAACCTCTTAAGATTCGAACAGGACTTTGACCAAACCGGTCAACGCCCAAAACTTCTAAGCCCAAAACCGGGGCGTTACAACTCTCCCCCCCTTAAGAAATTTCGTCCTCGAAATTTACCTGAAGGAAAGAGATAAGGAAACTGCTTCAGCATATCTTCCTTCCGCTCCCACGTGGCTTCCTCAACATCGCGATGCTTCAACAGCACCTTCACCAACTCAATGGTCTTGCCACGAAGAACCTTGCTATCCGAATCCAGAACCTTCACCGGTTCCTCATCATAGGTCAAATCCGGATTCAAAACCACTTCCTCCACAGGCATCACATGCGAAGGATCAGATCTATACTTCCGGAGCATAGAAACATGAAACACATCATGAATCTTCTCCAACTCCTGAGGTAACCTCAACCGATACGCAACAGGACCCACACGCTCAACCACCTCATATGGTCCAATGTATCTAGGGCTCAACTTGCCCTTCCGGCCAAACCTCATCACCTTCTTCCAAGGCGAAACCTTCAAGAACACACGGTCACCCACCGCATATTCTATCTCCTTACGCTTCAAATCTGCGTAAGACTTCTGCCGATCAGAAGCAGCCTTTAACCGTTCACAAATGAGCTTCACCTTCTCTGTGGTCCCTTTCAACAAAGCCGGCATCGAAACCAACTTTTGACCAGTTTCAGCCCAACAAAGAGGAGTCCTACACTTCCTCCCGTACAGAGCCTCATAAGGTGCCATCTGTATGCTCGCCTGATAACTGTTGTTATAAGCAAACTCAACCAAAGGCAGATGCTTCTCCCAAGAACCCTGGAACTCAATCACGCAGCATCTCAACATATCCTCCAAAACCTGGATAACTCGCTCAGACTGACCATCCGACTGAGGATGATAGGATGTACTGAAATGCAACCTTGTACCCAGAGCTTGATGCAAACACTGCCAAAACCGCGATGTGAACCTCGGATCCCTATCCGACACAATCGACTTAGGCACACCATGCAGCCGCACAACCTCAGCAATGTACAGCTCTGCCAGCTTATCCAAAGAGAACGTAGTATGCACAGGCAAGAAATGTGCACACTTCGTTAGGCGATCCACAATCACCCAGACCGAATTCTTCTTCGATGGAGACAAAGGCAAACCAGATACAAAATCCATGGTAACCCTCTCCCACTTCCACTCAGGGATTTTTAACGGTTGCAACAAACCAGAAGGAAACTGATGCTCAGCCTTAACTCGCTGACACACCAAACACTTGCTCACGAACTCCGCAACATCCTTCTTCAAACCAACCCAATAGTACTCATCACGAAGATCACGATACATCTTAGTACTACCAGGGTGCATAGCAAAAGGACTACTATGACCTTCAGTCAGAATAGCACGCCTCAACTCAGCATCATTGGGCACAACTATCCGACTACCAAAACACAGCACACCATCATCATTGAAACAGAAATCCGAAGGTCTACCCTCCGCGATATCCTGAACATGAGACACCAAGGAATCATCCAACAACTGCTTATCCTTGATCAACTGAACCAAAGATGGCTTCACTTGTAACTCAGCTACAAGACCACCATCACGCGATATGCTCAAGCTAGCAAACATGGCTCTCAACTCAACAGCTACCTTCCTACTCAAGGCATCAGCAACAACATTAGCTTTTCCAGGATGATACCCAATCGTCAGATCATAATCCTTGAGCAACTCCAACCAACGCCGCTGCCTAAGATTCAACTCCTTCTGAGACATCAGATACCTCAAACTCTTGTGATCTGTGTACACAGTACACTTCTCACCATACAGATAATGCCTCCAGATCTTCAGAGCAAAAACCACTGCAGCCAGCTCAATATCGTGCGTAGGGTAATTGCGCTCATGCACTTTCAACTGCCGCGATGCATAAGCCACCACCTTACCCTCCTGCATTAGCACACACCCCAAACCAACATAGGATGCATCACTGTAAACCACAAATTCTTTCCCTGATTCAGGCTGAATCAAGATAGGAGCCTGCGTCAAAGCAGCCTTCAGCTTCTCAAAAGCCTGCTGTCTCGCTTCTGTCCACTCATACTTAACATCCTTCTGCAACAGCTTCGTCAAAGGAGCAGCAATCTTGGAAAAACCATCCACAAACCTCCGGTAGTATCCCGCCAAACCAAGGAAACTACGGACCTCATGAACAGACTTAGGAACCTTCCAGCTCATCACCGCCTCAATCTTCTGAGGATCAACACGAATCCCCTCAGCTGAGACCACATGTCCAAGAAAAACCACCTCTCTTAGCCAGAACTCACACTTGCTAAGCTTAGCATAAAGCTGATTCTTCAACAAAGCTTGCAAAACAACCCTCAAATGCTCTTCATGCTCCTCCTCAGTACGCGAGTACACAAGGATATCATCAATGAACACCACAACAAACTTGTCCAGGTATTCATGAAACACACGATTCATCATGTCCATGAAAGCAGCAAGAGCATTTGTCAACCCAAACGGCATTACAAGAAACTCATAATGCCCATACCTTGTCCTGAAAGCTGTCTTAGGCACATCCACATCTTTCACCTTCAACTGATAATACCCTGACCTCAAGTCAATCTTAGAGAACACAGCAGCTCCCCGAAATTGATCAAAGAGATCATCAATCCTCGGCAAAGGATACCGATTCTTGATAGTCAACTTGTTCAGCTGACGATAATCAATGCACATTCTCATAGTGCCATCCTTCTTCTTCACAAACAAGACCGGTGCTCCCCAAGGTGACACACTCGGCCGGATGAAACCACGATCAAGCAACTCTTGCAACTGCGTCTTCAGCTCCTTCAGCTCCTTAGGTGCCATTCTATAGGGAGTAATGGACACAGGAGTTGTATTCTCATACAGCTCAATTCCAAACTCCACCTCGCGGTTAGGAGGTAAACCAGGCAACTCCTCAGGAAAAACACCAGGAAACTCCTTTACAACCCTGATATCTTGCACCCTTAACTCCTTAGAGCTAGGATTCATCACAAAAGCTAGGTAAGCTTCACAACCTTGCCTCAACATCCTGCTCGCCTCCAAAGAAGATACCACATTGGCAAGAAACTTCACATTCTCACCAACCACCACAACCTCATAATCATCCGCAAGCTTAAGCGAAACACGCTTATTCTCACAATCCACAACAGCACGATGCTCAGCAAGCCAATCCATACCAAGGATCACATCGAAACCATAGAAGGGCAACTCCATAAGATCAACATGAAAGACATGCTCTTGAACAACCAAAGGACACCTTCTATACAACTTTCGAGTCACAACAGTCTCACCAAAAGAACTAGTGACCCGAACACCAACATCCAAAGACTCAACAGGCAAACCAAGCAATTCAGCATGCTCACGAAGAATATATGAATGCGTAGATCCAGAATCAAACAAAGAAAGCAATGACAAGGACTGCAAAGTAAAGGTACCTGCAATCACATCTGCATCATTCCTGCCCTCTCTCTGAGCATACACCCTCGCTTGGCCTCCACCTTCAGGCTGAATAGCTACAACATGAGCTACCCCTCGGCCACCTTCCTCTCTCCTCTGGAAATTACCACGGCCGCGCCCACGACCTCTCTGCGGTGCAGCAACAACAGGAGCACGCACCTGCTCACCAGCCATCCTCGGACAATCTCGCCTGATGTGGTCCGCAGAACCACAATTCCAGCACCCATTTCCACCAGCATTACCAGCTGTCACAACAGGAGCTTGTGCCACTCTCTCAGCACGAGGACAATCACGCTTCAAGTGACCACGGGAACCACAGATCCAACAAGCACTAGGATCAGCTCTAGCACCGCCACCCCTAGCAGGCACACCACCACCTCTCCTGGCTGAGGACTGATACTTCTGATCTCGTCCCCTCTTGTTCCGTCCACCTCCGGAACTATACTCAGCAGCTCGCTTGCCAGTACCCTTAGCAGACAAACTCAGGTTCATCTCAACATCCTTAGCTCCGCCCACCAACACATCAAAATCAACATACTCGGTGGCCAGCAAATACATCTTAACATCCGTCACAAGACCGTAACGAAACCTCTCGCACCTAGCCCTCTCATCAGGTATCAGCTCCGGTGCATACTGACTGAGCCGTACAAACTGTACCTCGTACTCAGCCACACTCATGCTCCCTTGGGTAAGAGACATGAATTCCCGCTTTTTCTCATCCAGATATCTCACTCCCAGACATCTTCTTTTAAACACATTCTGAAAGAATGTCCAGGTAACATCAGCTTCAGCCATACCAGAAATGGTAGTCGTCCACCATGTATAAGCATCGTCCTGCAGCAAGGACACAACACAGCCCAGCTTTTGCACATCCGTGCAACTCATCTGACCCAAGATACGCTTGGTACTTTCCAGCCAAGCCTCAGAACTCTCAGCTGACAAACCTCTAAACTCAGTCCCTCCAAGACTGCGCAGACGCTCCAAAGGCAATCTGACTCCAGCATCTCCCTGATGCCCAGCTCCCTGAGCTCCAGCTACTGCTGCTCGAAAAGCACCCGCAATAGCTTGTACCAAAGCAGACATATCAGGCATAGCTTGCCCCTGACCAACCTCTGGTCCAGCAGCTCCAGCATCAGCTGCAGCTTCAGCTCTCGCACCTCCAGCACCACCACCAGGCGGAGGAGGGGGTAACACAGCTCTACCAGTGTGCTCTTCATTCTCATTCTCATTAGGAGCCGTAGCTCTCGCATTACCTCTTAACTCTCTACGTGGTGCCATACTTTTACCATGCAATCACAACACAAATAAAACAAAATCAGGCCCAGCAAGATAAGCAATCCAAGTATTCAAGCTCAATTTCATTTCAAAACAACATCTTTCCTTTAGCTTTTGTTTGGCAATGGGTACCCTCAACATGCAACATCAAAGCATACAACTCAATTGCATCAACACCTCAAGCCACTGAACATGCTTTCAAACAACAAGCATTCATAGCATACATACTTCAATCATGCATACAAACATTCCCAATTACTCGAGAACTCAGCTCTGATACCACCAAATGTAACCCCCTTAACCCGGCCTAGACGGTTGACCCGAATTAAGAAAGTCACACGGGGAAAACCAAAGTCAACCCGAAAGTCAACCTTATTAACGACCCTTTTTTTTCTTTTTTAAACTTGTCTAGATGCACATTAAGCCTAATGGTGATCACACAAACATTATACCAAAAGATCACAAACATCAGAGATCAAACAGGGACTCAATTGAACAATTTACAACTTTAGGGACCAAATTGTAAATTCTGATAATTATAAGGACTTAATCCAAATTGAAGTTACCAACTTGAAATTAATCAGGTTTCATGCTTCTCTGTGAAATTTCAGCTCAAAAGGACTTTCCAAACTCATACAATTGCACAAACAAGTTTCAGGACCAAAACACAAACAATCCAAAACACATAACTGCCAATGTCAGCCCCCAACGGTCGACCGTTCCGAAACGGGAGACAGCCCGTTCCGAAACGCGGGGCCGTTCCGAAACAGGCATAGCATGTTTCGAAACGGGGGTCTGGCAGAGGCTTTTCCGTTTCGGAACGGCCCTTCCCGTTTCGGACGCCTGGGCACAATTAAGGCACCCGTTCCGAAACGGTAGGTGCTGTTCCGAAACACCCTGCCCAGATTACTCCAAAACTCAACTTTAAACATGCAATAACACAACCAATCATGCTCCAAAAGCTACCAAACTTTGACAACATGCAATTCAACATATAAACAACATATTAGCATCATCAATTCATCCAATCATCATCATATGCAAAAAGCCCCAATTCTATAGGCATGCTTCCTACACAAGCTAGGAATTCAAACACCAAACTTACAAAACAAGCATATAAGGTTCCAATTCAAAAGCCAGCAAACACATCAACATTTAACATACTTAGGGAGTCTCCAACACCTCCCAAAACATACACATTGGTCCCCCATTGCCAAATCATACAAAAGCTAAAATGTACTTATAAAACCTCATACATTGAGCTTCACTTGAACTTGATTGCTTGCCCCTTTTCTTGCTGCCCTCAAGGTACTCTAATGCTCTGCATTATTGAATTAAGAAAACGAAGAGAGCGTAAGCAAAAGCTTAGTGAGGAATGCTCATTCAAACCATTCAATAATGCAACTTAAAACATTTACAAAACATGCTTCAAATCCACATTTGCTCATGCTCAAAACCTTACTTTAAACAAGCAAATCCATGCTTCAACATAAACATTAAAAACAAGCATCTCATGCTTCATAATGTACTCAACATGTCATATTGGCTCAAGTGATTCATTTCATTTCTTAAATCAAGTTCATCAACTTCCCAAGGACTTTTAAACACCTTGGCCATGGACTTTTAAACACCATGAAGTAACACATCAAGGACTTTTAAACACCTTGATCCCAAGGACTTTTAAACACCTTGGCCATGGACTTTTAAACACCATGAAGTAACACATCAAGGACTTTTAAACACCTTGATCCCAAGGACTTTTAAACACCTTGGCCTATGGACTTTTAAACACCATAGAAAAGGATCACCTAAGGACTTTTAACCACCTTAGTGTCCACAACATGAACCATCCAAGGACTTTTAGCCACCTTGATGTTCATAAGTAACAAGGCTCACTCAAGGACTTTTAACCACCTTAGTGACCTTAACATTTTAAAAACATCACTTGCCAATATACATCATTTTCATCACTTACATCACTGTTTTAAAGCATCAAACCAAGCCATATTCATCATGCATTTTAAAGCATTAAACCACATCATTTCAATGTACAAAAGCAAGGAACTCCTACCTAGAGTTACCTTCAACATATGGCTTACATCAACAGCAAAAACCATGCTAAAACATGCTTCCAAAACAGTATGTAAAACGTGCAAATAATCATTTTGCAACACAAGAAAATCATGGCCACCACTAGAGAGAAATTCCGAAAACTTACACTCGAGCTTAGCAAAGTTGTTTAGACTTAAACTAAGCTCCCAAGACATTGGTTTCAAAGCCGAAAACCCAATTTCACTCACCGATTCCACTTCGCCACTTGCCGAAGCACGAATTCAAGCTTCCGGATCAACAACTCTTGGATCCAAAGATGCCTCCCCTGATCAAACACATTAAAGCAGAGGTTTAATGCATCATCAAGCATCAAAAGCTTCAATGAAAGCACTCAAACTCGCTGCTCTCATTCATACACCAATTTCGGCCACCAAACACCACCGAAATTGCATCCAAACCACTTCTAAACAAAGCCCAGCCATAAACCAGCAAAACCTAACATCCATCAACACCATATAACATCTAAAAACAACCTATAAACATCCTTATACCTCCAGCAACAACAGATCCACAAGATCACCACAAAAACATCCAAGAAACTTAAGCTAAACTTAGGAAACACAACCTATCCGGGATTGCATCAATCAAAACTCATTTCCTTATCAATTTAGAGTTCATTTAACATCAAAAACACATCTTAAATCACAGATCAATCAGATCTAACGAAAATCATGAAAAACCATCAAATCTTGCATTATAAGCCAAGATACAATTCCAAACTCAAAAGCCTTTAATTAAACATAAATCAAGAGTTGATAACTTGGGAATTTCAGTAAAGAACTGATAGTTTAGAGGAGAAGGACGTTCTTACCTCCAAACTTGTGATTCTCCACTTTTTGAAATGAAAATCCTTGATGAAACTTGTAGCAATTGAAGAGGTTTTGAAGATACAATGATTTGCAATCAAATGAGAGTTGAATGGAAGGATTTAGGTGAAAAAAACAGAAACAAAACTCTGGAAATGGAGTGTTTGGGTTGAGAGAAAAAGAGAGAAAGAAAATGAGAAGTTAGTTGAGAAAATGCCAAATAAATTTTCCCTCCACTTCTAATATGTTTTAAAATCAGATTATAACCCAAAATATCTTAGAAAAATCTGGAGAAAACACTTTTGGATTAATAGCTCCTTAAAGATTCAAAGTTTCAACTCTTTATAAAACAGCCACCAAACTTGCGAAAATTACATTTTGGTCACTAGCCAAAATATCAACCTTCCAAAACTCATTTTCCAAAATTGATTTCACAGTTCATCTAATTATATTAAAAGATGATTTTAGAACATTTTTCCATATTTTTAATGCAACCCGAACTAGGCTTTCCTAATTTAACCTCTTAAGATTCGAACAGGACTTTGACCAAACCGGTCAACGCCCAAAACTTCTAAGTCCAAAACCGGGGCGTTACAGCTGAACATCAATTTCCTTCAGGGTTGTTGCAGCCGTTAAGCATTCCTGAATGGAAGTGGGAGAGGATCACCATGGACTTTGAGTCTGGTTTGCCTTTATCGCCATCAAAGAAGAATTATGTTTGGGTGATTGTGGATCGTCTTACGAAGTGTGCGCATTTCTTGCTTATGCATACTACATACACCTTAGATAAGCTTGCGGAGTTGTACATTGCTGAGATTGTAGAATTGCATGGGGTGCCAAAATCTATAGTGTCGGATAGAGATCCGAGGTTCACCACAAGGTTTTGGGAGTGTTTGCATCAAACATTGGGTACACGGCTGAATTTCAGTACTTCTTATCATCCGCAGACGGATGGGCAGTCTGAGCGTGCTATCCAAGTGCTTGAGGATATGTTGAGGTGTTGTGTTATTGAATTTCAAGGCTCTTGGGAGAAGCACTTGCCTTTGGTGGAGTTTGCTTATAATAACAGTTACCAGGCAAGTATCCAAATGGCACGTTATGAAGCTTTATACGGGAGGAAGTGCAGAACTCCTCTCTGTTGGGCTGAAACGGGACAAAAGTTGGTTTCGATGTCAGCTTTGTTAAAAGGAACCACCGAGAAGGTGAAGCTCATTTGTGAGCGGTTGAAGGCAGCATCGGATCGACAAAAGTCTTATGCGGATTTGAAGCGTAAGGAGATAGAATTTGTTGTGGGTGCTCGTGTGTTTTTGAAAGTTTCACCTTGGAAGAAGGTGATGAGGTTTGGCCGGAAGGGCAAGTTGAGCCCAAGGTTCATTGGACCATACGAGGTGATAGAACGTGTGGGTCTTGTTGCTTACAAGCTGAGACTACCTCAAGAGTTAGCAAAGATACATAATGTATTTCATGTATCCAAGCTTCGGAGGTATAGATCGGATCCGTCTTATATTATGCTTGTGGAAGAGGTTGAGTTGAATTCAGATTTGACGGATGGTGAATAAGGTTTGGAAATACTACATTTCGGTGTAGTGACCAAATCATAGTTTTTACAAAAGTTGAATAGTGACTGTTTTGTAAAGGATTGAAGCTTTGAATCTTTAAGGGGCTAATTTTACCAAAATGTTTTTAATCAGATTTTTCTTTATTTTGGGTGTTTTTATTAATGTTTTAATTATGGAAAATAAGGGTTATTAAAAAGAAAAGCTATATTTGACTTTTCATAACTACCTTACGTTAGTTTTCTATCATTTCATTTTCTCTCAATTTCTTTTCAGCCAAACACAATTCCTCCATCAATTAGCCTCTGCTTTTCATTCCTTTTGATGAGATTTCAATTTCCTCTTGATTCCTAATCTTTTCCTCATCAAATCCTCTTGTTTTCACTTTGAATTTTCAAGAAAACTTGCCCAAATCAAGGAGAAATCAGCCATTAGAGGTAAGCTTCGTCCTTCTCCTCTAATGATCAGTTCTTTACTGAAATTCCCAAGTTATCAATCCATTGTTAATTATTTTTGAGTTGCTTTAATGTTAGAAACATGAAATTGTGTCAAAACTCAAGATTCATGGATAGATCTTGATGATTTTCGTAACTATTGGTTAGGCTCTGATTTGAGGTTGATTTCTTATGTATTTTAGATGGTAATTGATGTTATAAATGAGGTTTTATCAAACAAATCCCGAATAGGTTTGGATTCCTAAGTTTTGCATGCTAGAATGGTGGTTTTTGGAGTGGTTTTGGTGTTCTGGTATAGCTAGAGGTATAAGGACGAGTTTATGGTAGTTTTTGATGTTGATTGAGGTTTAGAAATGTTTAGAAGTAATAGATCTTTGTTGGGCTTTGTTTTGGAAGAGTTTGGAGATGGTTTCAGTTGTTTTTGGTGGCCGAAATGAGGCTTTTGAGTAGAGCAGCGGGTTTAGGTGTGTGGCTGATGATTTCAATGCATGATGATGCATTAATCCTCTACTCTTATGTGTTATGAACATGGGAGACATCTTCAGACGCTTTTGGTGTTGATCCAGAAGTGCCGGGAGCTTAGATAGCGTTTCGGCGAGAAAGCGAAACGTAATTGGTGAGTGCGAATGGTTTTATAAGTCCTTGAGGGACAAAGAAACAAGGTTTGGGGATTTAGGAAAGGTTTGAAACACCTTCCTAAGTCTGGAAGTAAGTATGGCTAGATTTGCTCTCAATTATGTGGTGAATGCCCTTAAAATGCTTTTACATACTCTTGTTTTGAGATAGACAAATTCCTACAGTTTTATGCATGATTTGTAGCATGAGATGATGCTTTGAAGGGATTTCATGTGATAGCATGTGCATTGAAGAGTTTCAAGATTTTGGTTTAATGCAAGCATGTATTATGATTTTGAAATGAGATGAGAAAGATTTGAGAAATGTTGCATGAAAAACAGTAGGTGAGATAATGTTTTGACATAATATATTGGCATAGAAGATAAGATACTTACCAGATATAATTGATCGATCAATAGGATGAGAGTGCACTATAAACTAAAAATTCGTATGTGCTCTTTGGATTCAATCCAAAGGGAGAGACCGATGATGGGCATTCCATCGGGTAGGACTTGGTGAAATACCCAGGCTTTATGGCGATGAGAGATACCGCCATGAGAATCCGTTGATGAGAGATACCACCGGGGTAGGACTTGACCTTGAGTCAAGCTAATCCACATATCCGAGTAGTGATGAAATGTGAAATGCCAATATAATATATGAAAATGTATTTGATTCACATGTACCTAGTGTTTAGATAATTTATGCTATGAGAAATGCATATGAGATTTGTTTATGAAATGCTTTAGTTTCCACAAGCATGTGTATGACCTTGCAATGAGTTTTGCATTGGTTTAAATGCATGAGATAGAATAGAGGTACATGTGTTTTCAAATGGAGATTTGCTTTGAAATGGTTTTCAAGCATGAGATAGAATGAGCATGTTGTTGAAAATGGCTTTTGAGAAAGTGTTTTGAATAATGCATTATTGTGTTGGTTTTCTTTAGAGCTTACCTCACTAAGCAAACATGCTTACGCTCTCTTTTACCAATAATGCAGGTAATTGAAGTGTTTTGGGCAACAAGAAGGTTAAGAACATCCAATGAAGGGTAAAGCTCATTTATGGTGATGTTTTTACACACTTTAGTATTGGTATTTGGCTATGGGGTTTCAAGGTTGTATTGGGAGATGTGTTTTGGACCTTTGTGTTTGTAGTAAGTTTGTTATGGCTTTTATGGTTTGTAAATGGTCCTAAATGGTTTGGTTGGAGGTTTGAGTTCTATATTTGGTTTTGTGGCTAGGAAGCATGCCTATAGTTTGAATGTTCATGTGTTTGATGTCATGCTTTAGCTTAAGCTTCTCAATTATGTTCTCTAATGTCTAAACAAGTTGCTGGTATGTTATGGAATGTTTTGGAGCATGTTTGATAGTGTTAAGATGTGAAAAACCAAAATTTTCTGCTGTTGCAGGGCAGGGTGTATCGAAACACCCTTATCTGTTTCGAAACAGGGGCCCGAAATGGCCATAGTGTTTCAGAACGGGTGAAGGTGTTTCGGAACACTTTGGCTACTGGAGAGGTCTGTTCCGATACTGGTCTCGGAACGCACCCGAGTACCGAAACGATCAACACCGTTTCGGTACGGGCGTTTCGGTACGAAGGTCAGTGTTTGTAACACCGAAATTTTGGGCTTAGAAGTTTAGGGTTTGAACCGGATCAGTCTGAGAAACGGTTCAAATATAAAAGGGAGTTTTAGGGAAAGCCTAGTTCGGGATGCTTTAAAAATATTTAAAAATCCTCATTTAATATATATAAGAGAGTGGTGAAATAAATTTTACAAAATAAGGTTTGGAAATACTACATTCCGGTGTAGTGACCAAATTGCGATTTTTGCAAAGTTTAGTAGTGACTGTTTTGTAAAGGATTGAAACTTTGAATCTTTAAGGAGCTAATTTACCCAAAATGTTTTCTCCATATTTTTCCTTAATTTGGGTGATTTAATTAATGATTTAATTAAATAAAAGAAAGGTGTTTAACTACTTTTTACTTTTATAACTACTTTTCTCAAATTTTCTCTCAATTCTTTTTCTCTCAAAATCCTATCATCAAAACACTCTTTCTCCAGCAAAATTCTCTTTGATTTCCACTTCATTTGATGAGATTTTCATTACTCAAGGATTCCTAATCAATCTTGCAACAAATCCTTGTTATTTCTACATTGTATTTTCATGGAAATTTGCCCAAATCAAGGAGAAATCATCTTTTAGAGGTAAGATTGTTCTTCTCCTCTAAATACTCAGTTCTTTACTGAAATTCCCAAGTTGTCAATCCTTTATTAAAGATTTATGAATGTTTTAATGTTAGAATCAAGATTTTGGCTTAAAACTCAAGATTTTGGAAGACATCTTGAGGATTTTCGTTGTAATTGATTGGGCTCTGTTTTGAGATGGTTTTCTAATGTATTTTGGATGTTAAATGATGTTAGAAATGAGATTTTATCAATCCAATCCCGAATAGGTTGTGTTTCCTAAGTTTTTGCTTATGAAAATGGTGGTTTTTGAGGTGTTTTTGGTGTTCGGTTGTAGCTGGAGGTATAAGGACGAGTTTAGCGTTGTTTTTTATGATAATTGATGTTTAAAAGTGTTTAGAAGTGATGGATCTTGTCTGGGTTATGTTTTGGAAGAGTTTGGAGGTGATTTCGGTTGTGTTTGGTAGCCGAAATGTTGGGTTTAGGTAGAGCAGCGAGTTTTGGAGTGTTAGCTGAATATTTCAATGCATGATGATGCATTAATCCTCTGCTTTTATGTGTCTAAAACAGGGGAGACATCTTCGGACACTTTTGGAGTTGATCCGGAAGGTTAATTGGCGTTTCGGCAAGCAAGGGAAACGAAATCGGTGAGTGCGATTGGTTTAGAAGTCCATGAGGACAAAAATACAAGGTTTGGGGGTTTAGGAGAGGTTTGAAATACCTTCCTAAATCTGGAAGTAAGTATGGTTTGATTTGGTCTCTCTAAAGTGGTGTTTGCCCCTAAAATACTTTTACATGCTCATGGTTTGAGATTGTTAAATTCCTACTGTTTTTATGCATAATTTAGAGCATGAGATTATGCTTGTAGAGATGTCATGAGATGGCATGTTGCATTGAATAGATTTGAGCTTTTGGTTTGAAGCAAAGTATGTTTCATGATTTGAAATGTGATGAGAAAACCTTTGAGTTATATTGCATGAAAAACAGTAGGTGTGATGATATTTAACATATTATATTGGCATAGATGTTGAGAAACTTACCTGATATAATTGATCGATCAATAGGATGAGAGTGCACTGTAAACTAAAAATTCGTACGTGCTCTTTGGTTAAGCCAAAGGGAGATATTCTGATGATGGGCATTCCATCAGGTAGGACTTGGCGAAATACCCAAGCTTTGTGGCGATGAGAGATTCCGCCATGTGAGTACGGTGAAGAGAGATTCCACCGGAAGCTATGTTGCTAGACAAGTGAGTACGGTGATGCGAGATTCCACCGGAAGAGTCTAGTGTAGAAATGTGTCCGCATATCCGAGTATTAATGAGATGCTAAATACCAATATAAATGATGAAATGGTTTTTGTTACACATGTACCTTTGATGGGATGATTTATGCTATGAGATATGCATATGAGACTTGTTTAGAAATGCTTTGGCAATACAAGCATGTGAATGGCCTTGCCATGAGATTTGCATTGGTTTTAATGCATGAGATAGAATAGAGGTACATGTGGTTTCAATGAGTTTTGCTTTGAAAGTTTTCCAAGCATGAGAAAGAGATGAGCATGTGGTTTTAAAGCTTTGATGAAAGTGTTTTCTAAACGTGCATTATTGTGTTGGTTTTCTTTAGAGCATGCCTCACTAAGCATTTGTTCTTACGCTCTCTTTTACCAATAATGCAGATAATTGAGGTGTTTTCGGGCATCAAGTAAGCTAAGTCTATCCAAGGAAGTCCAAGCTCATGTATGGTGAAGTTTTCATACACTTTAGTTTTGATAAATTGGCAATGGGAAACCAAGTTTTGTTTTGGGAGATGTGTTAAACTCCCTAAGGTTGTGGCATGTTTGCCTTGGTTGGTTTGAATTGTAAATGGCCTTAATTACTTGTTTTGAGGTTGAATTGTCTTTTTGTGATTTGATAATAGGAAGCATGCCTCTAGACTTGTGAGATTTCATGTTTGATGCTATGAATGTGTTTAGGGGTTCTAAATATGTACCTTGTATGTATGTTGACTTGTTGGTATGGCTAGAGAGTCACTAGGATGAGTATGAATGGGTTTTTGGGTGAAAAACCAGCAATTTCTGCAGTTTCTGGGCAAACCGTATCGAAACACCCTCTGGCGTTTCGAAACGGAGGCCTGTAATGGCCTTCGTGTTTCGAAACTGTTAGAGGTTGTTTCGAAACGTTTTGGCTACTGAAGGGCCATGTTTCGGAACAAGTTTCGAAACGGGGGAGTGTTTCACCCTACAGTTTCGATACGGCTGGTAGGTGTTTTGGAACAGGTGATCGTTGGTCACAGATTTGAATTGTTCTGAAGTTTGCATGTTTTACGTTTTAGTCCTAAATGTTGAGATTGCAATTGCTTGAGCTTGGGATGTCCAATTAAGTTGAAATTTGACAAAGAATCATGTAACATGACTAATTTCATATTGGTAACTTTAAAATCAATGAGGACCATCTAATTTTCAAAAATTACATTTTGGTCCCCAAATTTGTATATTGTGCAATTGAGTCCCTTTTTGAAATCCGATCGCTGTGCCATTCTCTATCGTATCTCGTGAGTAATCACTTAGGGTTAAAAAGCATCTAGACAAGATTAAAAAGAAAAAAAAGGTCGTGAATCAAGGTTAACTTTCGGGTTGACTTTGGTTTTCCCCGTGTGATCTTCGTAGTTCGGGTCAACTATCTAGGCCGGGCTAAGGGGGTTACATTTGGGGGTATCAGAGCTTGGTTCTCGTATGATTGGGGTTTGTTATGTGGATGATGTATGTGTGATTGCGTGATGTGCCCTTTGGGTGAAAGAATGTTGTGTGAATGGTGATGTATGACTTCAATTGTGATGTTTTTGTGATATTGTGCTATGTTGGAGTGTGATAGGGGATCCCATTGCCAAGTCAAAACTAATTAAAGGAATTGTTTTCAAAAATGAGCTTGAGTACTTGGATTACTTACCTTATTGTGCCTAATCGTGTTTATTGCATTTTTGTTCAGTGCATTGTTTTTCATTTAATGGGGCCACGTAGAGAGATGAGGATAAATACAAGAGCTATGGCTCAGAATGAGAATGAGGAGAATGCGGAGAATGTTGAGAATCTACCACCTCCCCCTGGTGGTGGACCACCCAGTGGTGGTGGTGCTGGAGCTGGTAATGATGGTGCTGGTGCTGGGGTTGCTGGACCCGAGGGAGCTCAGGGGCAAGCTGCTCCTGACATGACCCTGCTGATTCAGGCTATTGCTGGAGCTTTCCAGGCAGCAGTAGCTGGAGCTCATGGAGCTGTGCATCAGAATGATGCCAATCTGAAATTGCCTTTGGAACGTCTTCGCGGTCTGGGAGGGACTGAGTTCAGAGGTTTATCTCAGGAAGGATCTGAGTCTTGGTTGGAAAGCACCAAGAGGATTTTGGGTCAAATGAACTGCAATAATGTGCAGAAGCTGGGTTGTATAGTATCACTGCTGCATGGTGATGCTTATACGTGGTGGACGACCACTATTTTTGGGATGGAGGATGATGAAGTGACGTGGACGTTCTTTGTGAATGCGTTCAAGCGGAAGTATCTGGGTGTGCGTTACCTAGATGAGAAGAAAAGAGAATTTATGTCTCTTATGCAAGGTAGCATGTCTGTAGCCGAGTATGAAATTCAGTTTGTCCGCCTTAGTCAATATGCACCTGAGTTAATCCCTAATGAGCGGGAGAGGTGCGAACGATTCCGTTATGGGTTGGTAACGGATGTGAAGACTTTCATGCTTGGAGCTGATTATACAGATTTCGATGTCTTGGTCACTAGAGCCAAGGACATTGAGTCGAATCTTGGCCTGACGAGTCGAGCGGGTGGATCTAGCTCTAGAAAGCGAGCTGCTGAGCGCGATTATGGTAGAGATCGCAACAAGAGGCATAAGGATTGGAGGCTGCATTATGATGCTAGGCACGAGGGTGGTAACCCTAGGAGAGGTCAGCAAGGACCTAATGTTGTTATGAGGACACCTGAGTGTAACCGTTGTGGTAGACGACATGGTGGTGAGTGTTGGGGTAACCTTGGGACATGCTGGAATTGTGGGAACCGTGGACATCTAAAGAAGGATTGTCCTCAGCCTTTGAGAGAGGGACAGGCTCCGGTGAGAGCAGTTGAGCCACAGAGAGGTCGTGGGAGCGGCCGTGGTAATTTTCAGCACAGAGATGATGGTGGTAGAAATGTAGCACATGTTGTAGCCGTTCAACCTGAGGGTGGCGGTCAGGCTCGAGTGTATGCCCATCGTGAGGGAAGGAATGATACGGATGTGATCGCAGGTACATTCACTTTGCAATCCTTATCATTACTTTCTTTAATTGATTCTGGATCTACACACTCATACATATTGCGTGAACATGCTCAAATGCTTGGTTTACCTGTTGAGTCTTTGGATGTTGGTATACGTGTGACTAGTTCCTTTGGTGAAACGGTTGTAACAAGGAAGTTGTGTAGAAGATGTCCCTTGAAAGTGCAAAACCATGTTTTTCTTGTTGATCTCATGGAATTGCCATTCTATGGTTTTGATGTAATCCTTGGAATGAATTGGCTTGTTGAGCATCGGGCTGTAATGGATTTTGAGAGTAAGCGAGTTTCGTTGAAACTAGCGGATGATTATGAAGTAGTGGTGGTGGGTGAGAATGTGAAGTTTTGTAACACCCCAATTTTGGGCTTGGAAGTTTAGGGTCTGAACTGGACCGGTCTGTTTTTTTGTTCGAATATAAAAGGTGGTTTTAGGGAAAGCCTAGTTCGGGATGCTTTAAAAATATGGAAAAATATTTAAAAATCCTCTTTTAATATATATAAGAGAGTGGTGAAATCAATTTTACAAAATAAGGTTTGGAAGTGTGACATTCTGAAATAGTGACTAAAATGTAATTTTTGAAAAGTCCAGTGGTGACTGTTTTGTAAGGATTGAAACTTTGAATCTTTAAGGAGCTAATTTACCCAAGGAAGGATTTCTCCAAATTTTTTCTTAGATTTTAATGAATTAATTAATGTTTAATTAATTTAATGGAAAGGAGAAAAACCAATTTTGAGATTTCATAACTAACTTTTGCTAAAACTTTCTCATCTCATTTTCTCTCAAAATTCCCTCAACCAAACACATTTCCACAGCAACATTTCTTTTTATTTTCACACTAAATGATGAGGTTTCAATCATCAATTGATTTCTAATCCTTTCTACATCAAATCCTCTTCATTTGCTTATTGAATTTTCAAGGATTTTGGCTCTAAACAAGGAGAAATCTACATTTAGAGGTAAGGATGTTCTTCTCCTCTAAATACTCAGTTCTTTAATGAAATTCCCAAGTTCTCAATCCTTAAATTAAGTTTTATGAAAGGTTTTAATGTTGTGATCTTGATTTTGGCTTAAAACTCAAGATTTGGATTAAATCTTGAAGAAATTCGTGATGAATGTTTGGGCTCTGTTTTGAGATGTCTTTTTAATGTATTTTGGATGTTTAATGATGTGTAATTGAGGTTTAATCAATGCAATCCCGAATAGGTTGATTTTCCTAAGTTTTTACTTGTGAAAATGGTGGTTTTTTGGGTGATCTTGGTGTTCTGTTATAGCTGGAGGTATAAGGACGAGTTTCGCTTCTTTTTGGATGTTAATTGATGTTTAAGAATGTTTAGAAGTGATGGATCTTGGCTGGGTAATGTTGTGGAAGAGTTTGGAAGTGATTTCGGTTGTGTTTGGTAGCCGAAATGTTAGATTTGGTGAGAGCAGCGAGTTTAGGTGTAATGGCTGAAGATTTTAATGCATGGTGATGCATTAATCCTCTGCTTTGATGTGTTTAAAATAGGGGAGACATCTTCGGATCCTTGTGGTGTTGATCCAGAGGCTTGAACGGCGTTTCGGCAAGCTTGCGAAACGAAATTGGTGAGTGGAATGGGATTTCCAGCTTTGTATCGAATGTTTGAAGGTTTGGGAGCTTAGTTTAAGTCTAATCAACTTAACTAAGCTCAAGTGTAAGTTTTCGGGGAAACTCTCTCTTGATGAACCATGAGATGGTTGGATGCATTATGTTTAATTTGCATGTTTAAATTCTGTTTTGAAAGCATGTTTTAGCATGATTAATGCTGGTTTTGGAAGCCATGTGTTGAAGGATGTTCAAGGTAAGAGATCCTTGGTTTGTTATGGATAATTGTGGTTTTGATGCATAGTGATGCATGATGGTTTAATGGCTTTGATTAATGCTTTAAAACAGTGGATTGTTGATGATAAATGATGTATATTGGCAAGTGATGTGTTGGTTTTAAAGTACTTGAATCAGATATAGTTAGTCGGCTATAGGATTGGGTGCACCGTGAATAAAGTCGCCTTGGATTTTGAGGGGTTGTAATGGTACCGTAAACTCCATCCAAGTACACTAACGAGATGGTTAAGATCACAATGGTGGTTAAAAGGCCATGTGTGGATCTTGTGTTGTGTGTCCCGTGTTCTCGTTAGTGATGTTATACAACTACCGATGAGTGATGTGGAGGGGTTGTGATTGTACCGTTAAACTCCATCACGGGTGTTGAGGGGTTGAGATTGTACCGGTAAACTCCACCTTGTGTGTTCGGTAGTGTGTATGAAGCGTATGGGACAACGCTTGTAATCCGCGTATCCGATTGTGTTTTATGTTGTAAAAGGTTATGGTTTATCACTTGGAAGCCAATATGACATGTTGATGTTTATGAGGCATGAGATGCTTGTTGTGTATGCATTGTTGCATGAGAAATGATGTTTATGAATTTAAAGGCCTTTTGAAAAGTGTTTTATAAAGTGCATTATTGTGTTGTTTCTTTAGAGCACACCTCACTAAGCAAATGTGCTTACGCTCTCTTTCTTGAACCAATAATGTAGAGAATTGAAGTGCTTAAAGGACATCAAGGAGGTTAAGAATCCAAGGGGAAGCTAAGCTCATGTATGGTGACTTTTTCACACATTATTAGTATTTTTTTGTATTTTGCAATGGGAACCTAGGTTGTGTTTTTGGGAGATGTTTTGGACTCCCTAAGTGTGGCATGATGCCTTTGATGTTTTGGATTTGTAAATGTCCATTTTGATGCTTATATTGGTGTTTTGATTTTTGGTTGGTTTTGAATATTAGGATGCATGCCTATAGACTTGTGGATTTTTCCTAATTGATGCCATGAATGTGTTTTGATGATGCAAATGTGTACCTTATATGTATGATGACTTGTTGGCATGATTTGGGGTCATTAGAATGTGTTTGATTGAATAAATGTGTATTAAACCAGCAAATTCTGCACTTTCTAGGCAGTCCGTGTCGGAACGGGCACTAGAATTTCGAAACGGGGGCATGTAATGGCCTTCGTGTACCGCAATGGGTAGAGGCCGTTCCGGAACGAATTGGCCACTGCCAGGCCATGTTTCGAAACAGGTCTCGAAACGAACCCGCGTTTCGGAACGGTCAACCCCTGTTCCGAAACAGGTGACCGTTCGGCACTGATTTGAATGGTTTTGTGGTTTGCAAGTTTTACGTTTTACTCCTGAATATTGTTTTTGCAATTGCTTGAGTTTGAGATGTTTGTTTAAGCTGAAATTTGACAGGGAAGCATGTAATATGAATAATTTCATATTGGTAACCTAAAAATCTGTTAAGTCCTCTTAATTTCCAGAATTTACATTTTGGTCCCTAATAGTTGTAATTTGTGCAATTGAGTCCCTTAATGTTTTCCGATCGATGTGCTTTTCAAGTACACTCTTCCCAAGGGTACGCTTAGGTTTAATGTGCATCTAGACAAGATTAAAAAGAAAAAAAAGGTCGTTAATCAAAGTTGACTTTCGGATTGACTTTGGTTTTCCCCGTGTAATCTTCGTAGTTCGGGTCAACCGTCTAGGCCGGGCTAAGGGGGTTACATTTGGTGGTATCAGAGCTGAGTTCTCGAGTAAACGGGAATGGTTGTGTGGGTGATGTATGCATGATTGCATGATATGCTTTTTAAATGAAAGTTTGATGCATGAATTGTAAAGTATGTTGCAATTGTGATGCTATGATGTGTTGAAGCATGTTAGAGGGACCCATTGCCATATCAAAACTAATGAAATGAATTGTTTTTGAAAAATGAGCTTGAGTGCTTGGATTACTTACCTTGTTGGGCCTAATTATGTTTATTGCATTTGTGTTAGTGCATTGTTTTAGTGAATGGGACCTCGTAGAGAGACAGGAGTTAATACGCGAGCTATGGCTCAGAACGAGAATGAGGAGAATGTCGATAATGTTGTGGATTTACCTCCTCCTTCTGGTGGTGGACCACCTGGTGGTGGTGGTGCTGGAGGTGATGGAGCTGGTGTTGGTGCTGGTGCTGGGGTCGCTGGACCTGAAGCTGGGCAGGGGCAAGATGCTCCTGACATGACAATTTTGATACAGGCTATTGCTGGAGCCTTTCAGGCAGCAGTAGCTGGAGCTCATGGAGCTGGGCATCAGGGTGATGCTAATGCTAGACTACCTTTGGAACGTTTGCGCAGTCTGGGAGGGACTGAGTTCAGAGGTTTGTCTGCTGAGGGTTCTGAATCTTGGTTAGAAAGTACCAAGAGGATATTGGGACAAATGAACTGCAATGATGTGCAGAAGTTAGGATGTGTGGTATCGCTGTTACATGATGATGCGTATACCTGGTGGACGACCGCTATCTCCAGAATGAAGGAAGTTGATGTGACTTGGACGTTCTTTCTGAAAGCGTTCAAGCGGAGGTATCTAGGTGTGCGATACCTGGATGAAAAGAAAAGAGAATTCATGTCTCTAGTTCAAGGAAGTATGACGGTGGCTGAGTACGAGATCTAGTTTGTCCGTCTTAGTCAGTACGCACCTAAGATTATCCCTGATGAGCGGGAGAGGTGTGAACGTTTCCGATATGGTTTAGTGACAGACGTAAAGACCTTTATGCTTGCAGCTGAGTACACGGATTTTGATGTGCTGGTTGGTAGGGCGAAGGATATTGAGCAGAACCTGGGTTTGTCTTCCAGGAGTGCTGGTTCTGGCTCGGACAAGAGAGCTTCTGAGTATAGTTCCGGTGGTGGACGGAACAAGAGACGACGAGATAAGAGATATCAGTCTTCTGCTAGGCGTGGTAGTGGAGGGCATGGTGCGCCTGTTCAGGGAGACAGGGCGAGAGCTGATCAGAACACATGCTGGGCGTGTGGATCGCGTGGTCATTTAAGGCCTGATTATCCTCGGGCAGCGAGAGAGGTGCAGGCTCCTGTGGCAGTGACGGGTAATTCGTGCTGGAATTGTGGTTCGGCAGACCACATGAGGAGGGAGTGTCCTTTGTTGGCCGGTGGTTGTCAGGGACGTGCTCCTGGAGTTGTTGCACCACAGAGAGGTCGTGGGCGCGGCCGTGGTAACTTCCAGCGCAGAGAGGATGGCAGAAGGAATGTGGCGCATGTGGCGGCTGTCCAACCTGAGGGTGGTGGCCAGGCTCAAGTGTATGCGCAGCAAGAGGGGAGAAATGACACGGATGTGATCGCAGATACCTTCACTTTGCAATCCTTGTCATTACTTTCCTTGATTGATTCTGGATCTACACACTCATACATGTTGTGTGAACATGCTCAATTGCTTGGTTTTCTTGTTGAGTCTTTGGATGTTGGTATGCGTGTAACTAGTTCCTTTGGTGAGACTGTTGTGACACGGAAGTTGTATAGAAGGTGTCCCTTGGTTGTGCAAGATCATGTTTTTCATGTTGATCTCATGGAATTTCCATTCTATGGTTTCGATGTAATCCTTGGTATGGATTGGCTTGTTGAACATCGAGCTATGGTGGATTTTGAGAACAAGCGAGTTTCGTTGAAGTTTGCGGATGATTATGAGGTAGTGGTGGTTGGTGAGAATGTAAAGTTTCTTGCCAATGTGGTGTCCACATTGGAAGCGAGCCGGATGCTGAGACAAGGGTGTGAGGCTTATCTGGCTTTTGTGATGAATCCTAGCTCTAAGGAGTTGCGAGTGCAAGATATCAGGACTGTGCGAGAGTTTCCTGGTGTGTTTCCGGAGGAGTTACTTGGATTGCCTCCTAACCGAGAGGTGGAGTTTGGAATTGAGCTGTATGAGAATACAACTCCAGTGTCCATTACACCTTATCGAATGGCACCTAAGGAGTTGAAGGAGCTGAAGACGCAACTTCAGGAGTTGCTTGAATGGTTTCATTCGGCCGAGTGTGTCACCTTGGTGTGCACCGGTCTTGTTTGTGAAGAAGAAGGATGGTACTATGAGAATGTGCATCGATTACCGTCAGCTGAACAAGTTGACTATCAAGAATCGGTATCCATTGCCGAGGATTGATGACCTTTTTGATCAATTTCGGGGAGCGGCTGTGTTCTCTAAGATTGACTTAAGGTCAGGTTATTACCAGTTGAAGGTGAAGGATGTGGATGTGCCAAAGACAGCCTTCAGAACGAGGTATGGGCATTATGAGTTCCTTGTGATGTCGTTTGGTTTGACGAATGCTCCTGCAGCTTTTATGGACATGATGAATAGAGCGTTCCATGAGTTTTTAGACAAGTTTGTTGTGGTGTTCATTGATGATATCCTCGTGTACTCTCGTACTGAGAAGGAGCATGAGGGACATTTGAGGATTGTGTTGTAGGCTTTGTTGGAGAATCAGCTTTATGCTAAGTTAAGCAAGTGTGAGTTCTGGCTCAGGGAAGTTGTGTTCCTTGGTCATGTGGTTTCTTCTGAGGGGATTCGTGTTGATCCTCAGAAGATTGAGGCGGTGATGAATTGGAAGCCTCCTAAGTCTGTTCATGAAGTCCGTAGTTTCCTTGGTTTGGCAAGATACTACCGGAGGTTCGTGGATGGATTTTCGAAGATTGTTGCGCCTTTGACGAAGTTGTTGCGGAAGGATGTCAAGTTTGAGTGGACGGAAGCGAGACAGCAGGCTTTTGAGAAGCTAAAGACAGCTTTGACGCAAGCTCCTATCTTGGTTCAGCCTGAATCAGGGAAAGAGTTTATGGTGTATAGTGACGCATCCTACGTTGGGTTGGGGTGTGTGTTGATGCAAGAGGGTAAGGTGGTGGCTTATGCATCGCGCCAGTTGAAGGTGCATGAGCGCAATTATCCTACCCATGACATTGAGTTAGCTGCGGTGGTTTTTGCTTTAAAAATTTGGAGACATTACCTGTATGGTGAGAAGTGTACTGTGTACACGGATCACAAGAGTTTGAAGTATCTGATGTCTCAGAAAGAGTTGAATCTTAGGCAACGACGTTGGGTGGAGTTGCTTAAAGATTACGATCTGATGATCGAGTACCATCCGGGAAAAGCTAATGTTGTAGCGGATGCCTTGAGTAGGAAAGTGGCATTGGAGTTGAGGGCTATGTTTGCCAGTTTGAGCATTTCGGGAGATGGCGGTCTTTTGGCTGAGTTGCAAGTGAAACCATCCTTGGTTCAGTTGATTAAGGATAAGCCGCTGTTGGATAATTCCTTGGTGCCACATGTTCAAGATATTGCTGAGGATAGGCCATCAGAATTCTGCTTTAATGATGATGGAGTTTTAAGTTTTGGGAGTCGGATAGTAGTGCCCAATGATGCTGAGTTGAGGCGTGCTATTTTGACTGAAGCTCATAGTAGTCCTTTTGCTATGCACCCTGGTAGTACTAAGATGTATCATGATCTTCGTGATGAGTACTGTTGGGTGGGTTTGAAGAAAGATGTTGCTGAGTATGTGAGCAAGTGCATGGTTTGTCAGCGAGTTAAAGCTGAGCATCAGTTTCCTTCTGGGTTGTTGCAACCGTTGAGGATTCCTGAGTGGAAGTGGGAAAGGATTACCATGGACTTTGTGTCTGGTTTACCTTCGTCGCCATCGAAGAAGAATTCGGTGTGGGTGATTTTGGATCGCCTTACGAAGTGTGCGCATTTCTTACCTGTGCATACTACGTATACTTTGGATAAGCTTGCAGAGCTGTACATTGTTGAGATTGTGCGGATGCATGGTGTGCCACAATCGATCGTGTCGGATAGAGATCCGAGGTTTACATCGCGTTTCTGGGAGTGTTTGCATCAGGCTTTGGGTACACGACTGAATTTCAGTACTTCTTATCATCCACAGTCGGATGGACAGTCTGAGCGTGTTATCCAAGTGCTGGAGGATATGTTGAGGTGCTGTGTGATTGAGTTTCAGGGTTCTTGGGAGAAGCATTTGCCTTTGGTGGAGTTTGCTTATAATAATAGCTACCAGGCAAGTATTCAAATGGCACCTTATGAAGCCTTGTACGGAAGGAAGTGCAGGACTCCTCTTTGTTGGGCTGAAACAGGTCAGAAGTTGGTTTCAATGCCAGCTTTGTTGAAAGGAACCACCGAGAAGGTAAAGCTCATTTGTGAGCGATTGAAGGCAGCTTCTGATCGACAGAAGTCTTACGCGGATTTGAAGCGTAAGGAAATTGAGTTTGCGGTAGGTGACCGTGTGTTTTTGAAGGTTTCACTTTGGAAAAAGGTGATGAGGTTTGGCCGCAAGGGTAAGTTGAGCCCTAGGTACATTGGACCATATGAGGTGATTGAGCGTGTGGGTCCTATTGCGTACAAGTTGAGGTTGCCGCAAGAGTTGGAAAAGATTCATGATGTGTTTCATGTCTCTATGCTTCGGAGGTATAGATCGGATCCTTCGCATGTTATGTCTGTGGAGGAAGTGGAGTTGAATCCAGACTTAACATATGATGAGGAGCCGGTGGAAATTCTGGATTCAGACAGTAAAGTTCTTCGAGGCAAGACCATTGAGTTGGTAAAGGTGTTGTGGAAGCATCGTGGTGTTGAGGAAGCCACGTGGGAACGGAAGGATGACATGAAAGAGCAGTTTCCGTATCTCTTTCCTCCAGGTAAATTTCAAGGACGAAATTTCTTAAGGGGGGAGAGTTGTAACACCCCAATTTGGGCTTGGAAGTTTAGGCTCTGAACCAGACCGGTCTGTTTTTTGGTTCGAATATAAAAGGTGGTTTTAGGGAAAGCCTAGTTCGGGATGCTTTAAAAATATGGAAAAATATTTAAAAATCATCTTTTAATATATATAAGAGAGTGGTGAAATCAATTTTACAAAATAAGGTTTGGATGTGTAACATTTCGAAATAGTGACTAAAATGTAATTTTTGAAAAGTTCAGTGGTGACTGTTTTGTAAGGATTGAAACTTTGAATCTTTAAGGAGCTAATTTACCCAAGGAAGGATTTCTCCAGATTTTTTCTTAGATTTTAATGACTTAATTAATGTTTAATTAATTTAATGGAAAGGAGAAAAACCAATTTTGAGATTTCATAACTAACTTTTGCTAAAACTTTCTCATCTCATTTTCTCTCAAAATTCCCTCAGCCAAACACATTTCCACAACAACATTTCTTTTGATTTTCACACTAAATGATGAGGTTTCAATCATCAATTGATTTCTAATCCTTTCTACATCAAATCCTCTTCATTTGCTTATTGAATTTTCAAGGATTTTGGCTCTAAACAAGGAGAAATCTACATTTAGAGGTAAGGATGTTCTTCTCCTCTAAATACTCAGTTCTTTACTGAAATTCCCAAGTTCTCAATCCTTAAATTAAGTTTTATGAAAGGTTTTAATGTTGTGATCTTGATTTTGGCTTAAAACTCAAGATTTGGATTAAATCTCGAAGAAATTCGTGATGAATGTTTGAGCTCTGATTTGAGATGTCTTTTTAATGTATTTTGGATGTTTAATGATGTGTAATTGAGGTTTAATCAATGCAATCCTGAATAGGTTGATTTTCCTAAGTTTTTACATGTGAAAATGGTGGTTTTTGGGGTGATCTTGGTGTTCTGTTATAGCTGGAGGTATAAGGACGAGTTTAGGTTATTTTTTGATGTTAATTGATGTTTAAAAATGTTTAGAAGTGATGGATCTTGGCTAGGTAATGTTGTGGAAGAGTTTTGAAGTGATTTCGGTTGTGTTTGGTAGCCGAAATGTTAGATTTAGTGAGAGCAGTGAGTTTAGGTGTAATGGCTGAAGATTTTAATGCATGATGATGCATTAATCCTCTGCTTTGATGTGTTTAAAACAGGGGAGACATCTTCGGATCCTTGTGGTGTTGATCCGGAGGCTTGAACGGCGTTTCGGCAAGCTTGCGAAACGGAATTGGTGAGTGGAATGGGATTTCCAGCTTTGTCTCGATTGTTTGAAGGTTTGGGAGCTTAGTTTAAGTCTAATCAACTTAACTAAGCTCAAGTGTAAGTTTTCGGGGAAACTCTCTCTTGATGAACCATGAGATGGTTGAATGCATTATGTTTAATTTGCTTGTTTAAATTCTGTTTTGAAAGCATGTTTTAGCATGATTAATGCTGGTTTTGGAAGCCATGTGTTGAAGGATGCTCAAGGTAAGAGATCCTTGGTTTGTTATGGATAATTGTGGTTTTGATGCATAGTGATGCATGATGGTTTAATGGCTTTGATTAATGCTTTAAAATAGTGGATTATTGATGATAAATGATGTATATTGGCAAGTGATGTGTTGGTTTTAAAGTACTTGAATCGGATATAGTTAGCCGGCTATAGGATTGGGTGCACCGTGAATAAAGTCGCCTTGGATTTTGAGGGGTTGTAATGGTACCGTAAACTCCATCCAAGTACACTAACGAGATGGTTAAGATCATAATGGTGGTTAAAAGGCCATGTGTGGATCTTGTGTTGTGTGTCCCGTGTTCTCGTTAGTGATGTTATACAACTACCGATGAGTGATGTGGAGGGGTTGTGATTGTACCGTTAAACTCCATCACGGGTGTTGAGGGGTTGAGATTGTACCGGTAAACTCCACCTTGTGTGTTCGGTAGTGTGTATGAAGCGTATGGGACAACGCTTGTAATCCGCGTATCCGATTGTGTTTTATGTTGTAAAAGGTTATGGTTTCTCACTTGGAAGCCAATATGACATGTTGATGTTTATGAGGCATGAGATGCTTGTTGTGTATGCATTGTTGCATCAGAAATGATGTTTATGAATTTAAAGGCCTTTTGAAAGGTGTTTTATAAAGTGCATTATTTTGTTGTTTCTTTAGAGCATGCCTCACTAAGCAAATGTGCTTACGCTCTCTTTCTTGAACCAATCATGCAGAGAATTGAAGTGCTTAAAGGAAAGCAAGGAGGTTAAGAATCCAAGGGGAAGCTAAGCTCATGTATGGTGAATTTTTCACACATTATTAGTTTTTTGTATTTTGCAATGGGAACCTAGGTTGTGTTTTGGGAGATGTTTTGAACTCCCTAAGTGTGGCATGATGCCTTTGATGTTTTGGATTTGTAAATGTGCCATTTTGATGCTTATATTGGTGTTTTGATGTTTGGTTGGTTTTGAATATTAGGATGCATGCCTATAGACTTGTGGATTTTTCCTAATTGATGCCATGAATGTGTTTTGATGATGCAAATGTGTACCTTATATGTATAATGACTTGTTGGCATGATTAGGGGTCATTAGAATGTGTTTGATTGAATAAATGTGTATTAAACCAGCAAATTCTGCACTTTCTGGGCAGTCCGTATCGGAACGGGCACTAGCGTTTCGAAACGGGGGCCTGTAATGGCCTTCCTGTACCGAAATGGGTAGAGGCCGTTCCGGAACGAATTGGCCACTGCCAGGCCCTGTTTCGAAACAGGTCTCGAAACGAACCCCCATTCCGAAACAGGTGACCGTTGGGCACTGATTTGAATGGTTTTGTGGTTTGTAAGTTTTACGTTTTAGTCCTGAATATTGTTTTTGCAATTGCTTGAGTTTGAGATGTTCGTTTAAGGTGAAATTTGACAGGGAAGCATGTAATATGAATAATTTCATATTGGTAACCTAAAAATCAGTTAAGTCCTCTTAATTTCCAGAAT
Organism: Hibiscus trionum; assembly: GCA_030270665.1. Classification (NCBI taxonomy): domain Eukaryota; kingdom Viridiplantae; phylum Streptophyta; class Magnoliopsida; order Malvales; family Malvaceae; genus Hibiscus; species Hibiscus trionum. Next base: position 7,498,661 of record BSYR01000057.1, read on the forward strand.
TACATTTTGGTCCCTAATAGTTGTAATTTGTACAATTGAGTCCCTTAATGTTTTCGGATCGCTGTTCTTTTCAAGTATGCTCTTCCCAAGGGTACGCTTAGGTTTAATGTGCATCTAGACAAGATTAAAAAGAAAAAAGGGTCGTTAATCAAGGTTGACTTTCGGGGTGACTTTTGTTTTCCCCGTGTAATCTTCGTAGTTCGGGTCAACCGTCTAGGCCGGGCTAAGGGGGTTACAAGTTTCTTGCCAATGTGGTGTCTACGTTAGAAGCAAGTCGGTTGCTGAGGCAAGGTTGCGAGGCTTACCTAGCCTTTGTGATGAATCCTAGTCCAAAGGAGTTGCGAGTTCAGGATATCATAACTGTTTGTGAGTTCCCTGGGGTGTTTCCGGAGGAGTTACCTGGACTCGCCTAGTCGAGAGGTGGAGTTTGGGATAGAGCTGTATGAAAATACAACTCCAGTGTCCATTGCTCCCTACCGCATGACACCTAAAGAGTTGAAGGAATTGAAGACGCAGCTTCAGGAGTTGCTTGATTGTGGCTTCATTCGGTCAAGTGTGTCACCTTGGGGTGCACCGGTCTTGTTTGTGAAAAAGGATGGCACTATGAGAATGTGCATCGATTATCGTTAGCCAAACAAGTTGACTATCAAGAATAGGTATCCTTTGCCGAGGATTGATGATCTTTTTGATCAGTTTCGGGGAGCGGCTGTGTTCTCCAAGATTGACTTAAGGTCAGGGTACTATCAGCTTAAGGTGAAAGATGTGGATGTGCCAAAAACAGCCTTTAGAACGAGGTATGGGCATTATGAGTTCCTTGTAACGCCGTTTGGCTTGACGAATGCTCCCGCGGCTTTCATGGACATGATGAATAGAGTGATCCATGAATACTTGGATAAGTTTGTTGTGGTGTTCATCGACGATATCCTTGTGTACTCTCGTACTGAGGAGGAGCATGAAGGTCATTTGAGGGTTGTCTTGCAAGCGCTTCTGGAAAACCAGCTTTATGACAAGTTGAGCAAGTGCGAGTTTTGGTTGAAGGAAGTTGTGTTCCTTGGTCATGTGGTTTCGGCTGAGGGGATTCGTGTTGGTCCTCAGAAGATTGAGGCGGTGATGAATTGGAAGCCTCTTAAGTCTGTTCATGAAGTCCGTAGTTTCCTTGGGTTGGCAGGATACTACCGGAGGTTCGTGGATGGATTTTCAAAGATTGCTGCCCCTTTGACGAAGCTGTTGCAAAAAGATGTTAAGTATGAGTGGACGGGAGCAAGACAACAAGCTTTTGAGAACCTTAAGGCAGCTTTGACGCAAGCTCCTATTTTGGTTCAACCTGAATCAGGGAAGGA